>CAWUFW010000592.1:0-1331600 GCA_963921515.1 Calotriton arnoldi | reverse complement strand
TCCATTCTTGATGAAAGCGGTGCATTACATGTACTGTGTGACAAGAAAACAATTGCATGCGTTTGTGACATTTGAAATCTGTATACCAACTAGGAAGGTAAATTAGAAATTAAGAAAGTGTGTTATGTGTTTTGTAGTAGTGGTTAAGTATTTGAGATGATATTTTTAACTTTGAAAGTATTTTTTATTTCTAAATAACATAGTGATTGTAAAGTCTGGTGTTTTATTGGTTCTAAAATATGCATAATGTGTAACTAGTTGTTAAACAAGTACTTTATATATGTTTAGGAGTAGTTTTTCACAAAGAAAAAGTGTAAGTTGTCATCTGTAAAAGACTGTGGGCCATATTCTCAAGACCAGCGATAACATTATCGCCGCTTTAGCGGCAGTTTCCTGCCGCTAAAGCGGCGATAATGTTATCGCCATTCTTGTGAATATGGCCCTGTATGGTTTTGAAAATTCGATGTAGCGTTAATTTCCATTTGTATATCTATTCCGGCGAGATAAACAGAATGTGGCACGTTTGGAAATTATGCTCAGTCTGGAAATAGTGGAGAAGGGGTGACAGTAGAAAATTCATGTGTTATTAACTTAACAGAGATGGAATGTGGATCAGTTAGAGGCTCAGCTTCCGCATTGCCCACGTCACCTGCGTCCAGCCCCAATTCCACTGTCGAACATGCACATTTGTGTGTCCCATGGATGTCTGCCTATCCAACACAACTTTTGATGAATTGGACTATGACTTGTGTTTGCGCCCCCTGTTGGATAACGAACAGGAGTGTAACTGAGACAGCCATGCATGGGATGCCTTGACATACTGCGTATGTATTGGTAGTTGTGCATGGGAGATGGCACAATTTCTCGTGTGCAGTGACCACATCGAGGCGCTCCCCTATTGGGCTGTGTTGCGGATCAGTGAGACGCCGTGTGCTGAGCACACCTGCCCGGACCACCTAATGGATTGGCTCACCCTGGTGTTCCTTGAACACGACAACGACGTACTATTGGAACACATTGCACATGAAGCTGCACGGGCATTCATGGACGAGTAACTACGTACCTGCAGCCACATCCTATTGCCACCCACAGCACATGGCCCAACAACTTGTTGCACAGTGGGGATTGCTCACATATCCCACCAAAACAGAGGACACGTCTCCCTTCGGTCGAGCTCTGGATGCATGTGCGTGGAATAACGCGTGTGCACACACACCTGTCCAAGGCGACGCAGGTCCATGGTCCGAGCAACACAGCGTCGTTTGGGAACTTTGCCAATTCAGACACACTGCTCGGTGAGAGCACACACATGGCGATGTAGCACGACATGTGAACCTGTCGGACCCTCACACCTGATCCCTGTCGGCAGAGCAAACAATTGCCGCACCCCGGAGGCAGAGCACCATGCAGACCCCACGTACAGTGAGTCGTGCCCCCTCACATGGGGCACTGTGCAGACGCCAAATAAACCATCCGACTTATCCACAGCCCACACATAGAAGCCCCTGCCTGTGGTACCCCCGCATGGGATGGCCTTGACACCCACGAAAACAGCAACCCATGTCCCACGACGTTGTACACACATTCAAATCATTGCTCAGAGCTGTGGCATATCCTCCACACAAAAAAGAAGAAATGTTATGTGCACACTTTGTGGTCTCATTTTTTACACTGAGAGGTAGATTTCAATGTCAGTCAAGGCTGGTGTTGTACTGCGAGGCTTTGCATTTGGGTGTTCTTAGGAAATCTAAGTTGTTGGGGAGCAAGGCAAGGTGGGCTGTGAGCGTTGCCATATGTGATAAATCTTGTCCATTTCAGCCCCAACATCATCTGCCCCTCGACATGTACCCATGCTGCGTGTAAGTGTCTCAAGCATGTCCGTGCCTGTTGTGGCCGTTGCCTCGTCCGTACTCACACGCACATGCCAATAAAGCCTATGCCACTCCACTGGTGTCTAACTGTGAGGTGTGTTGTAAAGATTGTCCACTTGTGTGCCACAATGAGCCTCCTCCCAACACAGGGAAGAACTGACTGTCGCATGTGCAACGGGGGTGTATCCCTTTGGCAAGCTCCGCCTCTGTGAGCCAGACATTGTTTTTGCATAGGTGCTGGACGACATCTGATGCAGCCCCATCACCTACGCAGACTGATGTGTCAGGGGCACACAGCCATGCAGCCATCACCCCGCCACACACACCGGACACAGAACCCGTATGAGGGGAGTTTTGTACCACATTGCCTTCATTGCTGATGTTCTGTGATTGCTATGTGTGTGGGCTGCATTGTGGGAGAATTGCCTGTGCACGGATGGCGATGCACACACACATGTTGGCATGTGGAGCCAGGTGCCCGTGCGGCCTTGCGCTGCTTGTGCTATCTCACTCCGTCTCTCTCCCTCGCTCTCTCCCGCCCTGTCATAGCAAACTTGTGAAAGCGATGGGTGCGCGGCTCTCAGCGCGGCACTCGAGTACTTCTTAAGTCTTTCAAACACCGAGGGGTATATTCTCAAGGACATATCGCCGAGTTAACGGCACTTTATCGCAACCAAAATGGTGATAAATTTAACGCACCATTCACAAGCTGGAGCAAACAGCCCATATCACCAGTTTACCAGCGATAGCAGCCTCAAAAAGCATCGTCACGGATGACTCCGGCAAATATTGCTAATGAGATGTAGAGTAGGCGTTCCCGTGCAAAAAGCAGCGAACACATCACTTCACAAGTGTCTCAACCACCAGCAAGATCGTCGAAGAGAGTACAAAACAGGCGATAAGGTGCGTTAGTAGCAGAAAGTTTACACCTGCTCTGAGCTGGTGTAAAGTCGGACTACAACTTGCAATATGAAAGGGAGCCCAGCCCAGAGCCACACGTGAATGACAACAGATGCAATGGAGCCAACGATCATGCAGCTCGGACACCCAACACTGCTCCGACACCCCCCGCCACCAGCCTCTTGTCCGCCATTCCCTCCTCACCCTCCCCCACACAAACAAATGTGACAGCAACCTTAGGAAATCTGGAACGTAACAAATTGGCTGATGTCGCACAATTATAGTAAAGAAGATGCATGTGAGGTTGGACAAATAAGAATCTCAGTCATCTATGGATTTACATATAAAACATTTTATTTAAACAAAACAACAAAATAAAAGTAGGTACAGGTATGGCGTGTCATCCCTCGACAATTTGTGAATCACAGCCTGCAAGACAAAAAGAAAGATAAGATTGTGCGTGATGCGTCCATGAAATGAGAGAGAAAGAGAGAAAGAGTGAGAGAGAGGAAGAGAGAGAGAAAGAAAGAGTGAGACAGAGAGGAAGACAGGGAAAGAGAGAAAGAGTGAGAGAGAGAGGAAGAGAGAAAAAACGTGAGATACAAGGAAGCGAGAGAGAAAGAGAGAAACAGTGTGAGAGAGAGGTAGAGAGAGAAAGAGTGAGACAGAGAGGAAGAGAGAGAGAAAGAAAGAATGAGAGAGAGAGGAAGAGACATAGAAAGAGAGAAAGTGTGAGAGAGAGAAAGGAAGAGATAGAGAGTGAGAGAGAGAGAAAGAGTGTGAGTGACAGAAAGGAAGAGATGGAGAGGGAGAGGGAGAGTGAGTGTTGACACTGTGGAGAAAATCCTCACAGCTCACCTTTCTGCCACCGGTGTGTCTCCAACCACGTGCCGGGACATAGTGCAGTCTTCAAGTTTAGTCATCTGAAACATAGTATAGAATCAGTAATGGCAGAGTACATACAACTGCACACGCCTAATTCTCTGTTTCGCCCCTGCGCACCCAGGCTGCTGCACCCCATCGACTCCCGCTGCCCAGAGGTGTCTGCCCGCCTCTGCGCACCCAGGCTGCTGTATCCCATCCACTCCCACTTCCCAGAGGTGTCTGCCTGCTGCTGTGCACCCAGGCTGGTGCACCCCATCCAGTCCCACTGCCCGGAGGTGACTGCCCGTTCCTGCGCACCCAGACTGCTGCATCCCATCCACTCCCACTGCCTAGAGGTGTCTGCCCGCTCCTGTGCACCCAGGCTGCTGCACCCCATCCACTCCCACTGCTCGGAGGTGTCTGCCCGCTCTTGTGCACCCAGGGTGCTGCACACTATCCACTCCCACCGCCCAGAGGTGACTGGTTGCTGCTGCGGAAACAAGCCTCTCTGCTCACCTTCCGCCACCGGCGTGTGTCTAAGAGGGTCCACCACGTGCCGAACCAGCCTCCTCAGGCGTTGCGTACACGCGGTCAAGCCGAGCTCACAATTCAAAGTGGGTGTTGATTGCAGGATGGGCACGCATCATCGCAGGCTGCACACGCGCTCAGCTCTGGTGGCACTCACTCAGTGGAACTGAAGTCATCGCCTCGTGGCGGGAGGTCCGTGTCGGGGGGGGGTCGTCAATCTGTGAATCACAGCCTGCTAGACAAAAAGCAAGATAAGATTGTGCGTCATGCGTCCATCAAAGGAGAGAGAGAGAGAAAGAGTGAGAGAGAGGAAGAGAGAGAAAGAAAGAAAGAGTGAGAAGTAGACAGAGAGAAAGAGTGAGAGAGAGAGGAAGAGGAAGAGAGAGAGAAACAGTGAGAGAGAGGAAGAGAGAGAGAAAGAGAGAAACAGTGTGAGAAAGAGGAAGAGAGAAACAGAGGAAGAGTGAGCGAGAAAAAGAGAGAGAGGTAGAGAGAGAAAGAAAAAAACAGTGTGAGAGAGAGGAAGAGATAGAGTGAGAGGAAGAGAGAGAAAGAGTGTGAGGGAGAGAAAGGAAGAGAAAGGAAGAGATGGAGAGGGACAGTGAGTGCCCACACTGTGGACAAAACCCTCACAGCTCACCTTTCCGTCACCGGTGTGTCTCCAACCACGTGCCGGGACATAGTGGAGCCCTCAAGCTTACTCATCTGAAACGTAGTATGGAATCAGTAATGGCAGAGTACATACAACTGCACACGCCTAATTCTCTGTCCCGCCTTTGTGCATCCAGGCTGCTGCACCCCATCCACTTCCACTGCCCAGAGGTGTCTCCTCGCCGCTGCACCCCATCCACTTCCAATGCCCAGAGGTGTCCGCCCACTGCTGCGCACCCTGGCTGCTGTATCCCATCCACTCCCACTGCCCAGAGGTGTCTGCTCGCCGCTGCGCACCCAGACTGCTGCATCCCATCCACTTCCACTGCCCAGAGGTGTCTGCCGCTGCTGCGCACCCAGGCTGCTGCACCCCATCCACTCCCACTGCCCGGAGGTGACTGTCCGCCGCTGCGCACCCAGGCTGCTGCACCCCATCCACTCCCACTGTCCGGAGGTGACTGCCCGCCGCTGCGCTAACAAGCCTCTCTGCTCACCTTTCGCAACCTGGGTGTAGAAAAGAGGGCCTACCACGTGCCGCTGCAAGCCCCAAGCCCGGGGCCCGCGGACACGGCACCCTGCATATCATGCAGCCCCGCTCCGCAGGCCACCAGGTCTCACATTTGGTGCTGGGTCTTGATTTCGCCATGGCAGAGGACATACCAGTGCACCGGGCTTTTCATCGCAGGCTGCACACCCGCTCAGCCCTTGCGGTGCCACTAACTCTGTGACCAGCGAGGCGACGCCACGTGGCGGTAGGCCTGCGCTGTCTGATGGCTCAGGCCTACACTGCGGTCCAGCAGGGCACACAAAACCTGAGCTGTCCAGACCGCCGGGACGGGCCATCACCGCAGGCTGCACACCCGCTCAGCAGTTACGGTACCCGTACCTCAGTGGACCGAAAGTCACCGTCCCGTGCCGGTGTGCCTGTGCCGGCCGCAGTGTATCCGGTGCGAGCAACTCTGAAATGGCGTAGAGCACGTGCGCCCGGTCTTTTTTATTGGCAGGGTCACGTGTCCTGTGACGCCTGTGCTGGATGGGTGTGGTGTGGGTGTATAGTAGCCGTGAGGGAGTGGCTGTGGCGTACTGACAACTAGGGTGTGACCAGCAGATCACTGCAATGAAAATCTGGGCCATGTAGCGTTGTTGTCCTTCCCTGTAAGCGTAAGCGGAGTGGGCTGGCCAGGCGTATGGCAGTCCTGCGTGAGGCTGTGAAGAATGACTCCGGAGCTATGGGCGTGGCTCCGTCCTGGGCTGTATGAGGAATCAACTGATGCGGGTGTCCCTGTTGTAGTGCTGACGTCACCCGGGTCGCAAGCGCCAATGTGTCACTCTGTGAGCCAAGTCCCACAACATGGCCAACATGGAAGGTACGGGGAATCACTGACCCTACATTCATCCATAGTTCCACACATGAAAGATGGTGGACATGACACATCTGTGTGGATATGAATGCTTATTGCACATTCAGTGGAGTGTTGCAGCTGTAGCAATACAGGGCCATGCAAAGTTCAAGTTTCAGTTTTTGGCACATGGAGGGCAGCCAATTAGAGCCAAGCTTGTGTTCGGGGTTAGGCTGCGCCAACATATGTACTTATACAATTACTCCGCCAATCCGCAAGCACTTATAAATTCACTATACACTCTCCTTGCAGTACTCTAATGATCCAGTCTCTACGTATGTACTTGTACAATGACCGAGAGAAAGTTACATAACCGAAGTTTCCCCCACTGCCAGAGGTAACATGGTTGCATACGCTGTCCACAGCACAATGTAATGTGGTAGGGCCCAGGGGCGGCATCTTGCATACATAATGAACACACGGACACAGATAGATAGTGGAACTGGGTACCGGCACGTGCGCTCGACTCATTTTTATTACCAGGGTCACATGTCCAGTGACGTCTGTGCTGGATGCGTGTGGGGTGAGTGTAAGCCAGCCCACCAGGAATGGTTGGTGCTGGCAACAAGTACAACAGTAATCATTGGGTCAGACACACAGATTCAATCATAAAGGGTCAATGATTTGTGCTGCACTAAGGTAGGGGCAACAGATGTGAAATAATACACACAAGATTGTATCGTAAAGGGTCCATGACTTGTGGTACACTGAGGTAGGGGCAGCAGATGTGAAATTATACACAAAACAATGTATCATGAAGGGTCCATGAGTTGTGCTGCACTGAGATAGGGGCATCAGAAGCATTCAGCGTGTGCGCAGCCAGCGATGATGCATGGTGCGTGGTGCGGGCGAACCGCACTGGGAGCAATGTCTGTTGCCTACTGGACTGAGTCATCTGCAATCGCGACTCGATGTGAATTGTGAGCCCTGCTATCCGCAGTGTAGATCGAAGGCAGTAGTCAGCACAGACATCGAAGAATGCTTTTAGTCACTTCCTGTTTACAAAATTCGAGGACATAGAGTACAATTCTCTCTGCAATTAATAAATCAAGACTGAATTCGAATTGTGAGCTCTGCTGTCCGCAGTGTAGACTGCCATTCAGTGTTCCTTTGGACTTGCAAGATGAATTTGGTCATTGTACTAAAGCTATAACTGATATAAAACAAGTTCTTGAAGCAAGGATACTAAAAGGATATTATGTAGGTTTTAGGGACGTAATACTTAGTTGCCTACTGGACTCTGCAATTAATGAATCAAGAGTCAATTTTAAATGTGAGCCCTGATGACCGCAGTGTAGGCCGGAGGCAGCGGTCAGCAAGGGCCCACAGCCACCTGGCGTTGAGTTGAGCTGTACAGTTAGTGTCACCTGAAGCAACCAGCGTGTGTGGAGCCTTCGATGATGCGTGGTCCGGGCAGGCCGCACTGGTAGCAATGTCTTTTGCCTAATGAATTCTGTCTTAATAAGTCCACGTGGCGTTGACTTGTGGTGCACTGAGTTAGTGGCACCTGAAGCACTCAGTGTGTGCGCAGTCTGCGATGATGCGTGGTCCGGGCAGGCTGCACTGGGATCAATGTCTCTTGCCTACTGGACTGCGTCATCTGCAATCGCGACTCGATCTGAATTGTGAGCCCTGCTGTCCGCAGTGTAGATCGAAGGCAGTAGTCTGTACAGACATAAGTCTGTGGTGCTCTGCTGCTGGGTTCGCAGGGGGCGTGTGTCGAGGAGGCCGGCGGTCACGGCGGAGGCCTCGTGGCAGGGTGAGGCCTGCCGCCCTTGCAGACGCTTTGGCCTTCCCACAAGTGAACCACGCCCAGAGCCCCAGCCTATTTATTCATACTCCTACGCTGGAGTGGCGTACGTTGGACCAGCCCACTCCGCTTCCGCTTCCAGGGGGGGACAACACAGCTACATGACCGAGATCTTCCCCACTGCCTGAGGTAACATGGTTGCGTCTATTGTCCACAACACTACAAGCACCAGCAGTATATGTCCACATGGAGAGGTTTGTGCTCTGCATAGTGAGGTCTGTCCACCACATCACCGCTACACTTGGTATTGTGTGCATTTTTATTGATGGGTGACTTGCGTCCTTCACACATACTTGGTTGCCACATCTCCCAAGATTCAGCTATTGTGTGGCTGAGGGACCATGCCGTTTTTGGAAGGTCCGCTGTCCTGTTCCGCGCTGCCTTGATGGTAGTAGGGAGGGGGGTGATCCGGGGGGGAGGTCCTGAGGGTGATGGCAGTGGGTGTTGTGGCCTTCTTGGGTGTCGGAGCTGCATGGTCAGTAGATCTATGACATGTGTTGGTCTTCAGATGTGGTTCTGGGCTGGGCTCCCTTTCACACTGTAGGTAGTCGTCCTGCTTTACACCAGTAAAAGGCAGTGTTGGACGTGGCCCTTTTTCCCAGACATTTTTCGTTTTTCCCCTAGCCGTTTTACCATGTGTGAAACTCACTCAAGATGGCTGCCACAGGCCCCTGCTACTGCAGAGGGGCCTTACACGCATACACACTAGTAGCCAGGGTCAGGCTGGGACATAGGGATACAGTATCCATTCCGTCCCCGCCTCTGGGCCTCATAGCCAGGCATGTAGAAGGTTCCAGAACCTTCCGGGCTGTGGGAGGAGTTATGTTTTGCCGCCTTTGGGAGAGTCACCTGACCTAGGGGTATAAAAGGTTTGGAGGGAAAACTTTTAGTCAGTTGGAGTCAGTTGATGAGGCACCACTGATCCTGGGAGAACCTCCGCCGGAGTACAGGCTTTAGGGCCTAGGGGGGAGACCTACACTACTGCTGCTGACAGGGCTGAGGCCCTGCTGTAGTAAGATAGCTGAGGAACGCCCACCACCCACTGACCTTGCCCAGTGTGAGGGGACCCAGGGAACCACCTTCAGCGTGCGGGGAGGAACATCAAGCACTCCCAGACCACCAACTCATTCCCCCCTCATAACAAGAAACTTCTGACAAGAAACTTTGACAAGAAACTTATAATAAGGAACTTCTGACAAGAAACTCCTGACAAGAAGCGCCTAAGAAGCAACCAATCTGGAACAGTCGCAAGACACCTTAATTTGAGGAGGCCTGACCGTCCAGCCAGGCCTGAAGCCTAAACTGCCCAACTGGGGATCACCAGGTAAAGCGCCGTACCCTGAAGCGCTAGACCTTCACCCCCTAACTATTCCTGCCTGCTGCTGGGCTGCCCCCAAGTACTTTTCCAGTCAGCCCTGCCCACAGGCTGCTGGTGCGCCCTGCGTTCTGCCTCCCCTCAGGTCACTGACCTTGTGAGGAAATCACCGCCGCGGCCGCCGCCGCGTGAGGAGAAGTGCCGTGTGGTGAGGTGCGCCGTCGCGCCCTCATCGAAGGGAGCGCTGAGGTGAGGAAAGCCCCTTGAATAGATGTGGTGAGGTGCGCCAAACCGCGCCCTCACCGAAGCCTCTACAAATTGCCCCAAATTATTGCCACCGGGCCCAGGGCCCCACCGCCACCGTCGCGGCCGAAGAAATCACCACTGCCGCCGTCGCGGCCGAAGAAATCACCACTGCCGCCGTCGCGGCCAAAGAAATCACTGCCGCGGCCTAGCGTGACCAGCGAGGCCTCCAGACCCCGCCGACGCCGTTGCCGAGCAGCCGGGGACGCCGGCCGCGCCCCCAGGAAGGCCGCGCAGCGATTGGGCGCCGGCTCCCGCCACGCCCCCAGCGCCGACGGAGGCCGAGGAAGAGCCCCGGCCGTGCAGAGGGAGACGGGGAGCCGGCCGGAGAGGACTGCCGGCTCCCGCTCCCATCCCCAAAGTCCCTGAGCCCGCGAAAACCACTCACCTGATCCCGGGGGCTGGAGGAGGGCGATACCGGCCCCCGCAACGTGCCGCAAGTGATTTCCCTGATCCCGGGGGCCGGAGGAAGGTGATACCGGCCCCCGCAACGTCCAGTCAGTCCGGCCTGAAGGCCGAGGTACCCCGACCGGGCCCCGCCCTCCAGAACACGGGCCGGGCCTGGGGAGTGCCAGTCGCTAAAGAAGCGCGACCAACGAACAAGCACCAGGTGAGCCCAGGAGGCCCCTAGGGCCCACAAAAACACCACTGGGGGCCGGGGGCCACCATTAACCCCTAAAATTAACTGTGTTACTTTCCCCATGAGGCGAGGCCCCGGAGAGGAGTGGGCCTAGCCTGGAGTTAACCCCTAAGGGACATAGAAGCCCCAGGATACAGGACATGTTGAGGGGTTCCCCACAGTATTTATTAATTTATTGCAGATGCCTATTGTAATTACCGCCTAGGCCATGCTTTTAACTGCAAAGTCTTTACCACAGGGGGAAAGTGTTTAATTGAATTGAGCTGAAGTGTACACCGCCAAGAGTTGAAGTGTTTTATGTTACAGGTGTACTGGAATTGCGACACCCACTGTACTGAATGTGGGCGCGCCTAGATTAATGCAGGCCCCACAACCGCCAGAACCAACCTACATGAAGGGATGAAGGACGTAGCCGAGTGGATGAGGAACAGCCGCCTGAAACTGAACTCAGATAAGACGGAAGTCCTGCATCCTAGGATCATCACCCTCCGCCTGGGACGACTCCTGGTGGCCCCCTGCCCTGGGCAAGGCACCCAAACCAACGGACCACGCACGCAACCTGGGCTTCATCCTGGACTCCTCCCTCTCAATGACCCGACAAGTCAACGCCGTCTCCTCGTCTTGCTTCAACATCCTACGCATGCTGCGCAAGATCTTCCGGTGGATCCCCACCGAAACCAGGAAGACGGTCACCCAGGCCCTCGTCACCAGCCGACTGGACTACGGCAACTCCTCTGCGCCGGAACCACAGCCAAACTTCATAAAAGACTCCAACGCATCCAGAACGCTGCAGCTCGACTCATCCTGGACATCCCCCGACACAGCCACATCGCCAGACACCTGAGAGACCTGCACTGGCTCCCCGTCAGCAAGAGAATCACGTTCCGACTCCTCACCCACGCACACAAAGCCCTCCACAACCAAGGCCCCAGATACCTCAACGACCGTCTGACCTTCTACACTCCCACCCGCCAGCTACGATCGACCAACCACGCCCTCGCCGCCGTCCCCCGCATCCGAAGAGCCACAACGGGAGGAAGATCCTTCTCCTACCTGGCTGCCAAGACGTGGAACTCCCTACCCATCCACCTCCGCCTTACCCAAGACCACCTCTCCTTCAGGAAGCAACTCAAGACCTGGCTGTTCGAACAGTAGCGGACCCCCCTCCCCCAAGCGCCTTGAGACCCTCCGGGTGAGTAGCGCGCTATACAAATGATTGATTGATTGATTGATTTAAATGTAACGTGAAAAGCCTTCTTTTAAGTAATTGAATATGCTAAAGTGAACTGCATGTTTAGGCCCATGTTTTATTAACGTACCTTGAGATCATTATTAAGTGCTACGTTTAAGAGATAATTCCTGCGGCCTCTTAGTGGCCTACAATGTTGAGGAGCTATGATGCTTTATTTAAAATGTGCACCAGTTGAGTAATACAATGAATTTGAATGTAGATCTGAATTAATCTGCCTCATCTGATGCTAACTTGATTTATATATAAAAGATCTTGATTTTAAATACAAAAGCCTGGTGTGGTGTCATGTTATTGCGTTCGCATTTCTGAGTCAAAGTAAGAGTGTGCTGCACAACTGCCTTACACATTGCCTTCGCGTGCTTTCCGCTTCGCGCCATGCTACCGTGGCGGACTCGGTAAACCCGGTTCCAACATTTGGTGTTCAGCGGTTGGATAAGGACTGGTGTTTGTGCAGCACCCTACAGTGACTCAGTGTGCGCCGCAATTAGACACCTATTGTAATGCAAGTGCTAGGAATTCTTTTGTAATTGCCGATTGTGTACATTCCTGCGTTAGACCTGCTACCTACAGTCTAGAACCCTTTCCTTAAATTGTCTGGGACCCCACCTAGGAGGATGGAGTTTGAGTTAGCCAACCTAGAAAGGTATACGGTGACACAGCTCAAGGAGTTCTGCCTAGAGAGGGGGTGGCCGTCAAGCGAGGCGCCAGGAAGGAGGTGCTTCAGAAAGCTTTGAGGGCATGGGTAATGGCCCACCCGGAGGGAAGAGGGGACGAGGAGCAGGGGGAGGCAGACAACCCAGGAGAACTGGACCTACTGCACATTGATGTTAGCGAGAATGTGTTGCCAGGAAGACGTTCCAGGGCAGGCAGTAGGGCGTCAGGGGGAGGTTGTCGGCAGAGGAATTTGAGGACAGAAGGGAGCAGAGGCAATTAACATTAGAACTTGCTAGGATGGAAAGGGAGCGAGAACAGGCAAGGCTAGCCATGGAGGAAAGGAAGCTTGTGCATGAGCTTAGCCTGAAGGAACTAGAGCTCCGAGCCTTGCAGATGGAGATGCAGGGCAAAGTGAATGGTGGCAGCATACCTGCTGGGGTTCCACAGGAGCCCAAATTTTATCTACCAAGAGAGGTGATAGCCAGTTTGGGGAGTGATCCTGAAGGGAGTGGTGCAGGGATCTTCCAACCCAGCGAGGTGGGAGAGGTGGAGAATAGCCCAGCTAGGTCCCAGGATAGTGAGCGGGTTGTAGGGCCTCACATCCTATCTATAGGAAGGAGTGAGACGGGGAGGTGTCCCGAGGTGCCCCAACCGCAGTCTCAGGGCCTGGAGAGTTCCATAAGGGAACCCCAGGTTGGGAGCCTAGGCTGTCCCGATGGGCCATCCATGGAAGGGGATCCCCCAGTGACAGGAGAACCCGGGGCGTATGTATTCAGAGCTCCAGGGGTTCTGGGGTCTGCCCAGCCACAGGATTTAGATCCTGGGCTGGGGTGCCAGGTTCAGGGGCTGCCTGACCTGGCGGGAGGGACGTCTGTAAGCAGTGTCCCTCCGGAGCTGACTCCCAGGGGTGCTTCTCCAGGTGGGAGGGTGCTGAACTCTGGGAGGGGGTGCAGAGGAAGGGAGGACTCGCCTCTGGCACCGGGGCAACCTAAGGGTTTAGACCCTGGGTTGGTGGATCGGATGCAGGGTCACGGCCCTGGAAGAGTGAGAGAGTGGTGGTCTGAGGGTGCCCCGCATAGGAGGAGAGGGCGGAACCCCAGAAGGAGAGGTAGGGGGAGGAGAGCCTCGCCCCTGACTGCTGGTCAGCCTGAGGGTGCGGACCCCAGGTGGGTGGACCAGTGGCAGTTTGGAACTGCAAGGAGGAGAAGGAGAGTGGCCAACGGGCCTGGGGCTACTGCCCCCCGCTCTGTGAGACCGCAAGGGCCAGAGACATCTGGATGGCCTAGCGCCTGGTCCTGGCCGCGGACAACTAGGGAGCACCAGTGGGGTGGCTTTGTTGGTCCAGGGAGGTTTGAGAGAGGGAACCACCGGGTTCCAGAGTGGAGAAGGACCTGCAGGACCTTCCTGCAGCTGGGGAAAAGGCCCGCGTCCAAGTTTTCTCGCCCGAAGCAGGGAAGCCCATCAAGGCATTGATCGGTCTACCCTGGCTTTTGGCTGGGAGGGGGTTGTGTTGGACGTGGCCCTTTTTCCCAGACATTTTTCGTTTTTCCCCTAGCCGTTTTACCATGTGTGAAACTCACTCAAGATGGCTGCCACAGGCCACTGCTACTGCAGAGGGGCCTTACACGCATACACACTAGTAGCCAGGGTCAGGCTGGGACATAGGGATACAGTATCCATTCCGTCCCCGCCTCTGGGCCACATAGCCAGGCATGTAGAAGGTTCCAGAACCTTCCGGGCTGTGGGAGGAGTTATGTTTTGCCGCCTTTGGGAGAGTCACCTGACCTAGGGGTATAAAAGGCTTGGAGGGAAAACTTTTAGTCAGTTGGAGTCAGTTGATGAGGCACCACTGATCCTGGGAGAACCTCCGCCGGAGTACAGGCTTTAGGGCCTAGGGGGAGACCTACACTACTGCTGCTGACAGGGCTGAGGCCCTGCTGTAGTAAGATAGCTGAGGAACGCCCACCACCCACTGACCTTGCCCAGTGTGAGGGGACCCAGGGAACCACCTTCAGCGTGCGGGGAGGAACATCAAGCACTCCCAGACCACCAACTCATTCCCCCCTCATAACAAGAAACTTCTGACAAGAAACTTTGACAAGAAACTTATAATAAGGAACTTCTGACAAGAAACTCCTGACAAGAAGCGCCTAAGAAGCAACCAATCTGGAACAGTCGCAAGACACCTTAATTTGAGGAGGCCTGACCGTCCAGCCAGGCCTGAAGCCTAAACTGCCCAACTGGGGATCACCAGGTAAAGCGCCGTACCCTGAAGCGCTAGACCTTCACCCCCTAACTATTCCTGCCTGCTGCTGGGCTGCCCCCAAGTACTTTTCCAGTCAGCCCTGCCCACAGGCTGCTGGTGCGCCCTGCGTTCTGCCTCCCCTCAGGTCACTGACCTTGTGAGGAAATCACCGCCGCCGCCTGAGGAGAAGTGCCGTGTGGTGAGGTGCGCCGTCGCGCCCTCACCGAAGGGAGCGCTGAGGTGAGGGAAGCCCCTTGAATAGATGTCGTGAGGTGCGCCGTCCGCGCCCTCACCGAAGCCTCTACAAATTGCCCCAAATTATTGCCACCGGGCCCAGGGCCCCACCGCCGGCGTCGCGGCCGAAGAAATCACCACTGCCGCCGTTGCGGCCGAAGAAATCACCACTCCCGCCGTCGCGGCCAAAGAAATCACCGCCGCGGCCTAGCGCGACCAGCGAGGCCTCCAGGCCCCGCCGACGCCGTTGCCGAGCAGCCGGGGACGCCGGCCGCGCCCCCAGGAAGGCCACGCAGCGATTGGGCGCCGGCTCCCGCCACGCCCCCAGCGCCGACGGAGGCCGAGGAAGAGCCCCGGCCGTGCAGAGGGAGACGGGGAGCCAGCCGGAGAGGACTGCCGGCTCCCGCTCCCATCCCCAAAGTCCCTGAGCCCGCGAAAACCACTCACCTGATCCCGGGGGCCGGAGGAGGGTGATACCGGCCCCCGCAACGTGCCGCAAGTGAGTTCCCTGATCCCGGGGGCCGGAGGAAGGTGATACCGGCCCCCGCAACGTCCCGTCAGTCCGGCCTGAAGGCCGAGGTACCCCGACCGGGCCCCGCCCTCCAGAACACGGGCCGGGCCTGGGGAGTGCCAGTCGCTAAAGAAGCGCGACCAACGAACAAGCACCAGGTGAGCCCAGGAGGCCCCTAGGGCCCACAAAACGCCACTGGGGGCCGGGGGCCACCATTAACCCCTAAAATTAACTGTGTTACTTTCCCCATGAGGCGACGCCCCGGAGAGGAGTGGGCCTAGCCTGGAGTTAACCCCTAAGGGACATAGAAGCCCCAGGATACAGGACATGTTGAGGGGTTCCCCACAGTATTTATTAATTTATTGCAGATGCCTATTGTAATTACTGCCTAGGCCATGCTTTTAACTGCAAAGTCTTTACCACAGGGGAAAGTGTTTAATTGAATTGAGCTGAAGTGTACACCGCCAAGAGTTGAAGTGTTTTATGTTACAGGTGTACTGGAATTGCGACGCCCACTGTACTGAATGTGGGCGCGCCTAGATTAATGCAGGCCTATTTAAATGTAACGTGAAAAGCCTTCTTTTAAGTAATTGAATATGCTAAAGTGAACTGCATGTTTAGGCCCATGTTTTATTAACGTACCTTGAGATCATTATTAAGTGCTACGTTTAAGAGATAATTCCTGCGGCCTCTTAGTGGCCTACAATGTTGAGGAGCTATGATGCTTTATTTAAAATGTGCACCAGTTGAGTAATTCAATGAATTTGAATGTAGATCTGAATTAATCTGCCTCATCTGATGCTAACTTGATTTATATATAAAAGATCTTGATTTTAAATACAAAAGCCTGGTGTGGTGTCATGTTATTGCGTTCGCATTTCTGAGTCAAAGTAAGAGTGTGCTGCACAACTGCCTTACACATTGCCTTCGCGTGCTTTCCCGCGTCGCGCCATGCTACCGTGGCGGACTCGGTAAACCCGGTTCCAACAGGCAGATGTTAAATTCCTACTGCTAACGCAGCTTATCGCCTGTTTTTGGATCGCACCCCAGATTTGGCTGCTCGTTGAAAATATCGGGAAGTGGTGTTTTCGTGTTATTTTTGCACGGGAACGCCTACTCTGCATATTATTAGCGTTAGTTGTCGCTCTCATTTGTGGCAAATTTTTTGCGGAAGCTATTGTTGGAAAACTAGCGATATCGGCTGTTTTCACTAGGTTGAGAATGGACTGATAATTTAAAATCACTGAAAAAGCCATAGGTTTAATGAACATTATAATTAGAAATTAGCATTTAAAAAACGTTTGAAATTCACTGAAAAAACCATAGGTTTCAGGGACGTTATAGTTAGAAATTAGCATTTAAAAAACCTTTGAAATTCACTGAAAAAACCATAGGTTTCAGGGACGTTATAGTTAGAAATTAGCATTTAAAAAACCTTTGAAATTCACTGAAAAAACCATAGGTTTCAGGGACGTTATAGTTAGCTGGACATTTCACTCGTAGAAAACCATAGAAACTTGCGCCCCCGCAATGCACTGCTGATGACATCACATATTACATCATTCATGACATGGTCAGTGACATCACTGATGACATCACTGATGACATCTCAAATGACATCACTGATGACATCACTGATGACATCATCCAGTGAATGTGTTTTTCTTTAAAGTTTAAATATGTATTATATATATACCAAGGTGTATTGAAGAATGAGTGGGTGTATAAGTGTCTGGATGGAGGATTTAGTAGGTGTGTGACTGACTGTTTAACTGAGTTATTACATGTGTCTTACTGAATGCATGGGTTAGTGACTAAACTGTGTGAATGTCTATATCAGTCTGTTTGCTGTTGTATAAGCTGCTGCATGGGTTGGTCAGTAGCTACGAGTGTCTATATGGGTTATTAATTGGTTGCCAGAGTATTTGTATGGGTGCCTGAGTGTGTGTGTGTGGGTGCGTGGGAGGTGTGTGACTCTGTGCATACATGTTTGAGTGGTTGATTCACTGGGTGTATGGGTTCAAGAGTGCATGTGGAAACAGCTGTATGCGTGGGTGAGTGTGTGTATGGGTGTGTTAGTGAGTGAATGGATGTCTCAGTGGTACATGTCCAACTAACTACATATGTAAAAGACAGTGTATGTGAGAGTTGGAGTATATAAATGACTATACGTGAGAGTTAGTGATTGTGAGAGTGGCTGTATGGATGAGTGTGTACTTGTATCAGTGATTGTATAAGAGAGTAATTATGCGTTTCTTTCTGTTTGAATAAGTGATGTGTTGTGTGTATAACTGTATAGGTCAGTAAATGGAAGTGTGATTGATTATTTGCATGACTGACTAGGTGTGTGAGTAACTCTGGATGAGTGCTGGTGTGTGACTGTCTATGTAGGTGTATGAGTGCATATGATAGTGTTGTATTGATGAGTGACTGCATGTATGAGTGATTGTATGGGTGAATGAGTGGATGAGTGTGTAGACCTAAGAACCAGTGATTAGATATGTAGTAAGTGGTATTGGTGTGTCTATGGTTTCAAAAATGGTATTCTGTTTTTTGGAGTGGGTGTATCAAAGGTTATATTAGGGTGTGAGAAGGTGCATCAGATTGTCACATGGATGATGTCATCAGTGATGTCATCAGTGATGTCACTGACCATGTGATGTAATATGTGATGTCATCAGCAGTGCATTGCGGGGGCGCGAGTTATAGTTAGCTGAACAAACTATAACAGTTGAATTTCTATGGTTTTGTAGGAGACCTATGGTTTTTTCAGTGAATTTCAAAGGTTTTTTAAATGCAAATTTATAACTATAACGTCCCTGAAACCCTATGGTTTTTTCAGTGAATATATATATATATATATATATATATATATACACACATATATATATGTGTATATATATATACAGATATATATATATATATGTGTATATATATATATATATATATATATATATATAATTCAGGCATTAACTCCATCCTACACATAAGGAGTCAGCTACTAAACTGCACCCACAAGTGCTTTGATAAAGCAACTTTACATGCTAAAAAGCATATGACCAACTCACAATAGTGAACTTTGAAAATAAAAAATATCAGGCACTGAGAGAGGTGATGATTTTGGGGTCCCCCTAACCTAGGGGGAGGACCAAGCAGATGCCTTGAACACAAAGAGCATATCATGCTGAACGATTCAGTGGTGGTCCCATCCTCTTAGGACCACCCTAAGCACAGTTATGGGCAAAAATACAATCCCAATCAAAGGCCCTGCAAAGCATTATGGGACAAGATTAGCAGTGGGCAGTGAATATTATAGTATCCAATATCAAAATAATTCTACAAAGAGCTGCAGTTCAACTAGTCGTTACTAGGTGTCCCTCACGAGTCAAATGCAAAAGCATTGAAATTATTACATCAAGCTGTAGTTCAACCACCACCCTTCTATGTGCATATGATTAAGACTTGGGGAAAGTCGAAACGCGTGATGCTGCACGAATTGCTGTCATTAAAAGCTGACACTGAGTATCGGCTCTGTAGCGCGGCGGGGCCACGTGGATGAAGGCCGCAACAGCGCTAAAGAAGGTACGCCACACTAGTGTGATATTGCTGGCCGGAAGACCCCGAGCGGTCTTCTGCCGTTTAATTATCCCCTCGGGTCGAGCCCACCCCGAGGGGTGTATGGATGCATGTAGTGCGATACATTGTTGTGGAGAGCCCGGGTGGCTCTCTACAACCCTCCTTTCTTTTAGTGACCAACCATCAGGTTCTTCAGGTTCACGGAGAGGTGCACACAAAGTCTTTCAGTCTTTGACTCGGCGCAGGGTTCGGCCGGAGACCATACTTCTAGCTCCGGGAGCTGGAACTGACCACTGTGCTTGATCTAGTGTTCGGGGGCGACCCGGTCATCTCGTCCTGACGGGGTTGACCAGCCACGGGGACAGCCTCTTCGCTCTCCACTCGCGAGTCCCTCAGCGAAGGACGCAGCATTCCTGGCGAGCCAGGTGGAGAGAGACTTGGGGTGTTTTCTGGACATTCCGACTCTTCTTGGCCAGAACTTTGCTCGCAAATCTTCTTGAAGCTAGACACATTTCTCGTGACGGACTGCTGCCCGCGCTGGGCAGTGACAATGGTCCCTTGAATGCCAACCACTGTCCACCCTTTTGGCTCGTAGGGTGTCCTGAACTTCCAGCCAGGGTGCCTGTCCTTGACCACCACACGATCCCCCACTTTTAGCTGTGGCTCTCTTGCCCGGCGGGCCTCGCTTGCCTTGAGGTTGGTCGTGGTCCTCTTCGCTTGGACTGCTTCGTTGTCTCGTTCTGGGGGCTCCCACGTTGGGTCCGTCGGGATGCTATCTCGCGGGGGCCTCTTGAAGAGTAGGTGAGACGGGGCGCATTTGGTGGTGCTGTGTGGCATCTGTCGGTAGGCGCCAAGGAATTGGTCAAGTGCCGCTTCTGTATCTTCCCCTTGTTCCACGGCAATGCGCAGTGCTCGGTTGAGCGTTCGCATCAGACGCTCCACCTCCCCGTTGGCTTGAGGCCACAAAGTGGTGATCTTTCGGTGATGAATCGCTCTACTCTCCAGGTATTCCTGGAATTCCCGGCCCTGGAACGGGGGCCCATTGTCCGATCTGATTTCCTCGGGCAGACCCATCAGTGCGAATGTCTTGTCCAAGACTCTCTTTATGTGTGTGAACGCCGTCAACGCCACCACCTCCACAATAGGGAACTTCGAGAAGGAGTCGACCATTACCAGCATGTTGCGTCCATCAGGGAAACTTCCGAAATAAAGGCTGATCTTGGCCCAGGGGGTCTCACTAGGTTCTTCGGTGATCACCGGCGCCGGGTCTCCGCCTGTGATGGTGCAGGCATGGCACTGTTTCACCATTTCCTCCGCCATGGAATCCATTGCCGGAAACCAGACCTTATTCCTCAGCCTGGCTTTTGTCTTTGCCATCCCCTGGTGTCTAACGTGCGCCAGCAGAAGGATCCGTTTCGGAATCACAATCACATGTCCTCTCAGGATGACTCCCTGCTCACCCATGCTAAGTTCGTGGCGCACCTGCCAGATTTGTTGCCGAGCTTTGCTGACTTCTGCTCTGAGATCTCGGGTCCCGTCCATGAAATGCGCCCAGCCGTTGCTCAACAGCATGGTCTTCACCCGGGACAGTGTTTCGGCTTCATCCGTGGCACAGCCGATTTCCTCGAGTGTCATGGCCGTGGGGCACACCTCTTGCGAGACCATCTTCACAAATGCCTCTGAGTAGGATACATCAGCTGATGAGCTTCGAGGTGGCATGGATTCTGGATGGCGTGATAGGTAGTCTGCCGGGTTGTGGGCTCCAGGACAAAAGATGACCTTGAAATTGTAGGACTGCAGCTGCACCGCCCATTGCTCTATCCTCGGGGGTGCCAGCCTGGACGATCCTGCAAAGAGCGGGAGTAAGGGTTTGTGGTCGGTTACAACTTGGAACTCTTGGCCGCACAGGTATAAGTGGAAATGTTGACACACCCATTTTATCGCTAGGGCCTCCCTCTCGATTTGGGCATACCTTGTCTCAGTGTCTGTGAGGGCTCTACTGGCGTATGCTACAGGTCTCCAGGCTTCTGGGCTGTGCTCCTGAAAAAGGGCCGCTCCAAGGCCAACTGGGCTTGCATCGACGATTAGTTCAGTACGCCGCCTGGATGGAAGTAAGCCATTACCATCTTGTCCAGCAGCGCTGTCTTGATGCTGTTGAACGCTGTATTGGCGGCCACAGTCCACTCCCACTTGTGGTCATTGCGTGTAAGAGTACGGAGCGGTTCTGACAGGGCAGCGAGGTTCGGAATAAATCTTCCACAGTATGTGGCCATGCCAAGAAAACTTCGCACTTCCGTGGGGTTCTTCGGGGTGCTGGCTGCTTGGCTGCGGCCTTCTTGGGGTCCACCTGTAGTCCTTCTCTGGTGAAGGTGTACCCGAAGAAATCGACGGATTCCTGGTAAAATGAACACTTTGACTTGTGAAGGGTTAGCCCGCAGTCTTTGAGTCTCTGCAGGGTGGCCCGGAGGTGAGTGTGGTGATCTTCTAGGGTGTTCGAGAACACCAGGATGTCATCACTAAGGTTGATCACGCCCTGCAGACCTGACAGTGCTCCCCTGATGGCATTTTGGAAGACCTCAGCTGCCGACGACACCCCAAAGCTGAGTCTCTTGTACCTCCGGAGGCCAACGTGCGTCGAGAATGTAGTAATGTACCTACTCTCGGGTTCAAGCTCTAGCTGGTGGTATCCTGCGTTCAGGTCCTGTTTTGAGAACCACTTGGCTCCGTTCAGGTCTGCCACTATGTCGTCCATGGTGGGCGAAATATGGCGTTCTCTCTTGACTGCCATGTTGGGTAGCCTCATGTCCACGGAGGGCCGGATGGCTCCGGGCTGCTTGGGTTTGGGAGCCACGACCAGCGGGGACACCCACGGGGTGGGGCTAGATACCTTCTCAATCACGTCGAGATCCTCAAGCTTCTTTAGCTCTTCTTCCACCTGCGGGCGGAGATTGAACGGCACTCTCCGATGCCTGAGGGCGACCGGCCTCACCGTGGTGTCGATGTGGAGTTTGAACCTCTTCCCTTTGAGTTTGCCCAGTCCAGTGAACAGTGATGGAAACTCCCACAGAATGGTTTCGGCGTGGGAGTCATGGATCTGGTGGGCAAAGAAGACCAGCCCCAGGTCTTCAGCTGTATGGCAGCTGAGCAGTGTACCTTTCCTTCCCTCCGTGATGTGGAATCTTGTCACAGTGGCATACTTTCCGCTGACGACTTTGGCATGGATGACCCCTCGGAGGGGGAGTGGATCTGTCCCTCCATACGTGTAAATCCGAGCCTTGGTGGGTGTGAGCAGGGGTCGTGGCGACAGATGGTCATATTGCTCCGAGTCCATCACGTTGACGGAGGCACCTGTGTCGATGAGTGCCTGGACAGCCGTCCCTTCCACCGAGACGGAGCACATTGGTGGCGGCCTTCGGCGATTGTGAGTCCTGCTGACATACGACATGACAAACACTTCGTCGTCATCATCCTCGAGGGCAAGACTGCGATCCTGCTGCGGGATCTCCCTTGTCGATGGCGGTCATCAATGGAGACTTGGCGAAGGCGTTGCGACATGCCCCGCGGCCTCGGAGGAGCCTGCCTGGACCGACCGCTGCGGCACACCTTGGCGAAGTGATTGATTTTGCCGCAGCGGGAGCATGTTTTCCCTCTCTCCCCGCATACGGCCGTCGCTGAGTGATCGTCACCACAGTAGCCACAGGGCCCTCCGGTCTGCGTTCTCGGCGCTTGGTGAACCACGTTGGGGCGCCGTTGGATTGCCTCGACCCTCTCTTCCTTGACGGGCACGTGCCTGGACGCATGTGGCGCTGCGACGGGCGTGTGTAGAGCGGCTTCCATTTCTTCAGCCCGAACGTCCGACAGCTCGTGCGACCAGGCCAAGACGAGGATCTCATCCAGAGAGATTCCGGGTTGATGAAGGATCAGCTTCCGCAGGAGTTTGGAACAGCACCCCAGGATGATTTGGCCGCGTATTTCTTCCCTCTGATCCGGGAAGGCGCACGTGCCGGCCAGCCGGCGCAGCCACGCGTAAAACATGTCGACGGACTCCGTGTCCGACTGCGCCGCCCGTCTGAACTTGAACCTCTCGAAGTCGGGGTTAAGTTGGGGGTCAAAATGCCTGTTGAGCGCGGCGACCGCCGCTTCGTAGTCGTCGTCATTACCAGTGTTGGGGAGCGTTTCGAAGAGGTCGTAAATTTCTGAGCCTCCGTAGTAGATGAGTAGCGACCTTTTCACGGTGCCATCGGTCTCCCTGGTACCTTTGAAGTAATAATTGAGCCGTCCAACCCACGCCTTCCATTGTGGGGCCGCCGTGGCGGGGTCTGCAGTTTCGCTGAAGGGTGGCAGCGGGGCGACAGCCGTGTGACCGTGCCCTGGGGGTGGTGCGTTGACACCCCTGTCTGGGTTGCCTCCCCCGGCCTGCTGGCCGGCAGCGCCGTCCGGAGCTGGGTCACCCATGGTGACTGCGCGTCTGTGCGTGGGTGCGGGGGCGCAGCCTTGGCGCTAGGGGTCCGCGAATGTGCTTGCATGCTGGCACGTGGCCACGTGCAGCTGACTGGTCTGTAGGCCTTGTTGTTGCGAGCGAGGTGACTTCGCTCCTTTGCGTAAACTTTGGCAGGCGGTGTCGTCCTAGTGTGTTGGTGAAGGAACCCAGGTGACGAGGGACCCCAGTGGGAGCAGGTATGCAGTGCTGTCTTCCCTGTGGGACTTTCTCCTATGACGTTTTTTTTTTTTTTGGGTGATGTCACAACATTCCCTCCTTAACTGGGTCCTGTCCGTCTTTGCAGGTTGCAGGCAGCACACGGGGCAGCTGTGGGGAGTGGGGGCCTGAGGCCAGATGAGGTGCAGGGCCTGAGCAGAGGCTTGCAGGAAGACGTCCCTTCCCGATGCTGCTGGGAGAACGGGGCTGCAGTACCGCAATGCGCCACAGCGCGGAGGACTCAAGCGAGTCAGGCCACTCACCGCAGAAGGAGCACGCGCCGCCGGCTGAACACGCTCCCGTTGCTCGGGGAGACGCGTGGGCGGGCGCAGGGTGTGCGAGCCGGTCAGTGGCGGCAGCGGCGGCCGCAGACGGCGATGCACGGAGACACAGGGCAGGATCTCTGTCCCACGCAGGAGCGGAGCGTCGCGGGTGGGCTCCGCAAGCTGCCAGCTGGCCGGAGGACAGGAGGCGGTGCACGCGTGCAGTGCGACCGGCCTCGTCGCCAATGTAGCGCGGCAGGGCCACGTGGATGAAGGCCGCAACAGTGCTAAAGAAGGTACGCCATACTAGTGTGATATTGCTGGCCGGAAGACCCCGAGCGGTCTTCTGCCGTTTATTTATCCCCTCGGGTCAAGCCCGCCCCGAGGGGTGGATGGATGCATGTAGTGCGATCAGGGCCGGCTTTAGGGCAGTGCGACTGGTGCGGCCGCACTGGGTGCTGACCTGTGGAGGGGGCGCCGACCTCATGGGAGGGGGGAGTTTGTTTAGCAATAACTTATGATTGGAGAGATGAGGGGCCCTTATGCCTGGTGGTAGTGAGAGAATCGAGGAGGCAGTCATGGGGTGTGGGGCGCCAAAAATGATTCTCGCACCGGGCGCCACCAGCGCTAAAGCCGGCCCTGAGTGCGATACATTGTTGTGGAGAGCCCGGGTGGCTCTCTACAGGCTTGTGGGCTTGCTGGGGCAATGCAGGCGGCAGTGGCCTTCCGAGAAGGGCCCTGGCACTTCATTTTTTACAAATTAAGCACTGCCTAGATGTGATCTCTAGATCTAAGCGCAAGGCTTGAAGAAGTTTCCAGAACATAGCAGAATGTTTCAGGTGGGGGCTCTGTGCTGTGTGCACTGGCATCACAACGCTTCTCGCCGCCCCGCCCCCTTCCACTTTTAACACCTTTTCCTATGCACCTCGACATGCTCTCCAGTGACGTACAAAGAACAGAATGCCGTACATTATAAAGTGGCAAAATTGTGCCTGCTAAAACGTTGGGATTTGCCGACTCTGGTGTCATATTTCTTAGTTTTCCTGTGTTGCTTTATGACTTGTTCATTGAAAGTGGATAACAACTTTCTGGTTGGACTGTACAATAACTCAGTGGGTTAAAGCACTTGCAATCTGTAGCTCGCAATGGCGCAACCTAGCCCGACTCGCCTGGCATATGTTAGGGACAGAAAGAAGTAACACCTGCTATTTACAGCGACTAGACTAGACGTTGCATGCGTGGAAAGGAAGCGCTGTATGAAATCACCTTTTTCATTTCTAAGCCTGATTTAGTCAGTAGGAAAACATGTGCACACCCTCCTCCCTCGTATCTTACAGTGGTTGCAGATGCGAGGGGTCCTGGGCTCCTGGCTGGGCCGGCCGGTACAATGGGTAGACCGGAAATGACCCCGCCAATCAGCACACAATGGCCCGGACTTGAAAGGGCCCCGGCGGCCCCTGCTCTGCAGTGCCTGCTGCTGCCGAGGCCGGCTCCGGCCCCGCTAACGGGCTGCTAAGTACCGGGCTTCAACCCTTTTTTTGCAGCCACAGAAGGGGTGCAGGCAGGGGGTAAAGGGGTCTGCATATCCTGCATGTGGGGGCGGGGAGGGGCTGGGAGGGCAGGGAGCAGGCAGGAAATGGAGGCCCAGCCTTTTATCCAATTCACACACCCGGGCTGCTGGTCTAGACAGTCAATACACAAAGATGTCACATTGCACCCGCGTACCTGGCAACGTTTCAAAACCAAAATGAGGGTGATATTTGACAGACACTGCCAGCAGCCTCTGTGGACCGCGGCGGCGGGCGCGAGGCAGGGCGCGAGGCAGCCCTGGTGGAAGTGTTAAACAGCAGGGTTGGTGTATTTTTTAGTAAGGTGAGCCAAAATAGGCTGCCTTCCTTTAGAGATGAATTGTTTGGGGCTCTGCCAGCCAATTTATTTAATCAGAATTGGTATTTCTTCAACTCAGTCTCAGCACTCTGTGCCCGTTATAAACCTCCCTCTCGCTCGATTTTTTGTTGTTGCAATTTTTAATAGCGCCAACTCGGCCCACGTGCATGGGAGCGCTTTACATGAGCACCCGATTACATTCCCCAAGGTCAGGATTTTATTTTTTTATCTGGTGGCGCCCAGGGTTTTGCAAACGAACCCCCCCTCCGGCCTGTCCCCTCTCCTCCTCTTAGGCCTGCCTGCAGTACTGATATGCTGCACCGGGGTCCTACTTCTGACCTGCTACCAGTGGCGAGCGCGAGGCGACGAGCTTTGACACTATAGACCAGAGGTCTTCAAACTTTTTGATGCTGAGACCCCCCTGTAAAAATATTTTAGGTGTAAGGACCCTCTCCTGATAAAAATTTCTAGAACTTGGTACTCATCATTGACAACTATTGACAACCATGAACGCCCCCAATTCCCATAGCAAATCATTTTTACAGCGGGGAAATAATATTAAACAGTGTTTATCAAACCAAAGGTCAGTGAGCGTGAGGCGTGGTCAAAGGTGTGGCTAAAAACAAAGGGCCTCATTTATGAGGAATTGGCGTAGGGCAGCGCTGCAAGTCTTGCTGCGCTGTCCTACGCCCAATGTGAAAGGGCAGGAAGGCACCGTATTTATGAAATACGGTGCATTCCTGTCCTTTCCCACTGTGTTGGCGCACAAATTGCTGCCTAGCGCCAATGTAGGCAGGATTGTTTTTGTGCAGGAAGGGGCACCTTCCTGCACAAAAACAATCCAGAGAGGGGTTTTCCTCTTTCTATGTGAGCTGTAGAATGCAGCACACATGGAAAGAGGAAAAAACGAGGAGAAATGAAAACATCTCTCCTTGTTACGCCTGCTGTGGGGAGGCGTACAGTTTTGGCGCTACCCCAGGTTTACATGGTTTTGCAAATCTGGGGCAGCATCAAAATCCATGGGTGTTGCATGTGAACACCCACCGCAATGCCCATAGAACGCCTACTTGACAGAGTAAGACAACACAGCGACTTGCTCTGCTTTGTCTTACTCCATATCAATGAGGCCATGCAAAGCCACGCAGGGTGACTTTGCATCGCCTCATAGATATGATTGAGACGCTTGTGCTGCCGGAGGTTAAAAAAAAGTGACACTCCTGCAGCGCAAGCCTCTCATAAATCAACCTTAAAATATTTTGTTTGCTTTTTAGGTCTTTCACCATCAGGTAGCTACATATAAAATAATGGGTAGCTTAAATGAAAAATACATTTTAAAAAGTTGTTACTCAGTGAGAAATGCACTGTAGTACATTAGGAAACCTCTATTAGTTAATGCACTGCTGAGGTCTGTGTGTAACCACAGAATTAAATTTGGTTGGTGCAGTGGAGAATAGTGACTTGTGTATTTTTAGTGCTACGTGGTCACAGCCTGACACAGAAAGCACTGTGAAAGTTTAAGTCATTATTTTATACTTGCATTACACACATTTTAAGATAGACTTCTACAAACTGTGCAAATAGTTTTAGGATAAAATGGAGCTTCCAAAATGTAGATTTTATTATTACCAGACCATAAGTAATGCAATTTTATTTTTGCATAACTGTCCCTTCAGCACCACCTTAGTGGTGCTAAGCGCTGTGTAAATGCAATTCTGATTAAAAGCATGCACTTCACAGCCCAGTTGTTAACTCTTCCTACTACCACTAAAAAAAATAACAAATCTTTGCCATCTCAATGCTTGGAGTGATTCGAGCTATTAAAGCCAGAACCGCTCCCAAGCACCCTTTACATTTGCAGCTTAACTAGCACATTTGCATTTCATTCAGGCAAGCAGGCACCCTGGCACCTTTACACCTGTCTGCCTGGCCTTTTCCTTTCACAGCACAGGAGGCTTAATTAACTTTGGCTGAAACATCAAGGTGTCCCAGACGGTTGTCTTTTTCCTTTTTACATATTTTAAATACCAGACAGTAGTGAGGCCTGGAAATGCGCGACCCCCTTCCCAGGACTCCACGCCCCCCCTGGGGGTCGCGCCCCATAGATTGAAGACCTCTGCTATAGACTCACCACGAATCACACGCAGACGAGTTCAGCTGTCCAAAGCATTACCTCTGGCAGTCGTGAAAAGTCGTTGCACTACTGAAGTATGGTGCTCATCACGCAGGACACGAAAACACTTTTCACATAAGTCCAAAAAACAAAAGACAACACCCTTCCAGCCACACGCCCTGCACGGTTAGCATGCTACCCATGTAGGCAAGTGCTTCAGTGCCCCACTTGGGATCAGTAAGCGCTATATAAATGCTACAATACAAGTAGTCCATTTAAGGAGACTCACACGCACTGCACTGGACCTTTGTTGCAGGTGCACCATGGACACCGCAAACCAGTGCTAGTGCCTTGAAGCTGACTGCCTGCTACTTGTCCTTCCTTCTAGGTAGGAGACCGCAGTGTCTCTCACAGATCTGACAGGCGCCTGTGAGCGGCAGCTGGTGCCGTCAGCATGCTCAGACACTGCCAGCCACATGTTCAATGAGGCCATGAATTTGTCCTTCTTACTTGCAGGTGAAATGACGAAAAGGCTAAACAGGGGAGTAGCTTCATGGGGGGTGGGGTGTTTGGGATCTGACACCCCCCAAATAAATGCATTCTTGGCTTGAGAGTTGGGTTTGGGGGTACTGTGCCTAGTCTGCTATGTCTTTATTTTTTCTCCTCGTCTAAGAGATTTTAACTTGTTTTTTTTCTTATTAGAAACATGCAATATATATATATATATATATATATATGTATATATATATATATATATATATATATACCCAAACCACAATTGTCGCTGTAAGCCCGAGCCTCTTGATGACGGTGAACTTTGCGGCGGGGTAGCAAACCCCTAATACAAAACGAAACACCTGCTGGTTTGGCGGAATCTATTTCAATCCTGCACAAAAAAAACCACAGTGCTGCGGTTCCAGTGAATGGCGAGTTTATTTTGCTAAACTGGGTAGTGGTTGCTCAAGTGGGTTTAAACCCAAATCTGTGTTTTTGCCCCAGATCAGTAACGATGCTATCGATACATGTGAACGTGGCATGATCAAAGAATTCCCAAAAATTTATATAAGAAAGGTACATACCAAGTTTAATTTGAAAGAGGCTCAACTAGATGCCTTGAAGGAGTTGGAGAGTAATAAAAATATAGTCATCAAAAAGTCCGACAAAGGCGAAACGTAGTGATCTGGCCCCTTGACATGTACCTGAAAGAGGGGAATAAACAATTGAATGATAGTGAAAGATACGAGGTCGCTTCTAAAAAACAATATGAACATGCCAACATAAATATGCTGACAAATTAGTCGACTGGCGGGACCAAGGGATATTAGAATTGGAAGAATACCAATTTCTTGTATGTAAATATCCAAAAATTCCAGCCCTTTACTTATTGCCCAAACTGCATAAAAGTACTTCCAATAGTTTCGTCCAGAGGGAGTTTGCTAGAAAACACCTCCAAATACGTAGATTACTTTCTACAGCCCTTTGTTCAAACACTACCCTCCTATGTCAAAGACACGGGGGATTTCCTAAGACTAATTAGTGAAATCACATGGAATGACAACTATTTACTTATGAGCTTAGATGTGTGTAGCTTATACACATGTATCCCACACGACCCAGGTATTGATGCATGTAGATACTTTCTCAAAGAGAGATCATTGTCGTATTTATTGCACACTGAGATGCTCCTTGAAATGATGTATATTTGCCTTACCAACAATTTCTTCCTATTCAACCAACAGTTGTACAGACAAACCCAGGGGCCGGCGATAGGAACTTGCTTCGCCCCCAGTTTTGCCGGGTTGTACCTTGGCTGGTGGGAGAAGCAGGTTGTCAGTACCATCAGACATTTTGAGGACCACGTCGTCCTCTGGGTTCGTTACATCGATGACATTTTCTGTATTTGGAAAGGGACACGATTGCAAGCCCACGACTTTATAACCATCCTTAATGACAATTCGTTGAATTTAAAATTCACCAGTAACATCCATGACACCACCATTGAATTTCTGGACTTAAAACTAGAAGTTAAAACCAATAAACTGACGAGCCAACTATTTCGTAAGCAGACAGCAGGCAACAGCCTGCTACACGCTGACAGCTGTCACCCTTCTAATTTAATCCACAGCATTCCGTTTGGCGAATTATTAAGAGCCAAGCGGAATTGTAGTACAGAAGAGGGGTTTGAAAAAGAAAAGGCCATCATGACTCAGAGATTTTTGGAAAGAGGTTATAGTAAGAAGACTATCAAACAAGCAAGTGATAAAGTAGAGAAACTGAAATGTAATGCCCTGCTTGTACCTAAACAACAGTTGGACAGCAATGTTGATCAGATGAGGTTTATCACGACTTATCACAACCAAGCATGGGAAGTTAAACGCAGTTTGAGAAAATATTGGGAAGTCCTTAAAACTGATCCAGATTTGGTCAAACAAGTAGGTGTTAACCCAGCTGTTACATACAGAAAGGCAAGATCATTGAGGGACACCCTGAGCACCTGTTTAGTTAATAGCAAAAGAGATAAAAGTGACATAAAAGGATTCTATACTAGAGAATGAATGAGCAACGGCAGATCTGAGTAACCGCACCTCCCTGCTTTATTCCTTTTCTTGTTTAAGAAATTGTAATGGATAGTATGATTGGGTGTGCACATACAGCTCCTGCACCTGCCGTTGTTGGATGCCAGCTGCCAAGCAGAGAGAAAACTGTGAAAATAGTGGAGCGGTGCACTACCAAAGAGTTTTCTTCAATAAATCCAAATGTTCATTTTGTATAGTGGTTTATCAATCCTTTATTTTCAATATCAAAATGTGCAAATTCCAGCCAACGCGTTTCGTTCATACATAAAATGAACTTCTTCAGGGCTGAAAGTTATAATACATAAAAGAAAACATAAGTATAAAAATATATATACATATGGTGTATTCACACAATATGCTTTTACTTTAAAAACGAGAGAGAAACTATATACAAAGGCAAAGGTTATTTCATTAGAAGGTGACTCTAAACACAAGAAAGGAAACCTAATGGGAGGTGGGAAAAATACAAAACAAAAATGGAAATTCATGGTCGACAATATGTCACTTCAAGTTGAAGAAAAAACAGACAAAATAGGGTGAAGGGGAAAAGAAAATGGGGGCGGAAGAGTAGGGGTTGAAGACAAGAATAGAGGGAGGAAAAAACATGGAAATATAAAAATATAAATATATATATATATAAAAGGGCAGACATTAACAATCTTATACATATTTTGTAATGTAATGTCCAGTGAGCATTTGGTCTGTAAATAGATATGTAAATCAAAATAGATCAGTATCAGTTGTTAATTAATAGCAACAACGGTGTCAGGAGCTATTGTCACTAGTGGGTCTATACAGTTCACCCTAAGCGTAGCTCATAGTGTCCAAGTAAACAAGTAACAGTTAGTCCAGGGCCTAAGTAACAGCACATGATTGGAGAAACCTTTGAGCCATACAAATACGAGAAAAAGAAGACCAAAATAAAACAGAGAAAAGGCACTACATGTACCTACCAAATGGTGATGTGAAGAAGACGCAGGAACACAGAGGCAATGAAGAGCCCTTGATCTGAGATATTTCAAATTCCTGCTGTCGACGCACAAGTATTTAAATTTTAAAGGCTACCATGATAAGTGCCTGATGGTTGTATCTCTAAGAAAGTAAAAGAAAATGTATTAAAAAACAAGGAGCGACATAGTGCGTAGACACTAAAGATTTATAGGGAATAAGCACCGGTACCAGAGAAATAATATGAATATATACAGGCACCAAAAAAGTGGCATGACATTGAGGTCATAATAGTTAAAGAAAAAGGAAAAGAAAAAACTGTGTCCAAGTGAAGGACGGCTTGCTGGCTAGGCAATAGAAGAGGATGGCAGTGAAAGGCATGTAACAATAAACCTATGGAAGGAGAGCAGACCCACTTGGCAAGCTTCATGATCAAAAACATGAAAAGCTGGTGAAGTAGTAAGATTAAAACATTACAAAGCGGTCTCCTGAATATATGCGCAGAAGCGCCAATTATACCAAAGGTATAAATAAAACAGTGACGCGCTGCAATCACCTATTTAAAGGCAATACAATCTAAAAGAGACTAAATGCTTAGGCTTGTAGTGATGTACAAATCACATCCACGTGGTTGCATTATTTGCAACCCAAAAGACAAACTTAAAGGAACAGTAAATAAATAAAGTGAAAGAGTTCCTTGAGTATAAACAAGCTGCTAAGATGAAAGCTAAGTAACAAATTAAATAATATGAAAATCACATTACAATGAATGCGCTGTAAATCATTCTTAGGCATAAGTTAAAGAAATAGAATAACAGAGTTATTAAACTAAAAGGAAGAAAGTCATAAAAAGTAAGGTTGAAAAACAAGCACCATAGCCAAAAACTAGTCATAGTAGCCAAGAGGTTCTTACAAGAACAGGTAGAGATCTAAATACCTGGGGACACAGTCCTGTTATTATCGTCCGGTCGGCAGTCAGTGTTGAACTGGCCGGACCCACTTCCTGGTTAATATAAGCACCATGAGAATGGGCGGGAAAGTAATCGGTGAAAGTACACCGAAGAAAGACTATAAGGGAAGAACGGTGGCCAGCAGAAATGAGGATGAATCCGCTTTTCCAATAGGTGATAAGGCTGGGGGAAGTGTCAGCACAAGTGTGTGACATGTAAACAGAGGAGAGAGGTAGTGTCAGCACAAGAAATAAATAGCAAATAGGTTGCTCAAACCTTCCTTATTACAGAAAAAAGAGAGTCAGCACAAGTCATGGTTGAAATAATGTAATTAATAGCCAATATAGGAAAGAAAAAAAATGAAAAAATGAAGTATTGAGAGGAATACAAAAAGAATGAAAAGATCAATAAGAGAGTGGCGGCTATATCATGAATTAAGCCGTCAAAAATAGTGAAGCGCGTTCCGCATAATTTTAGCACAAAATAGTGCATTGAGAGATATTTAATAAAAAGAGGCAGTATATTCAGCAAAAGAGAGATGGTAGTGCCTCAGGTCAAACCTGTTACGGCGATAAAAATAGGGGAAGTAGATTGCAGTGTGTGCTAGGTGGCGATATTGGTCTCAGCCTATCATGAAAAAAATAGGATTGTTTCAAAACTAAATAGCATACAAATGGTAGTGGGAGTCAAGGGAGATCCTGGTCCAAGCAAACCAGTTAATTAATGAGAGAAGGTCAGTGACGCGTGGGGATATGAAGCTATAAAGTACGGCTAGAGTAGAATGTTTTGACAGAAAGAATTAAGAATTAACATGCTTAGAACTATAGTTGAAGTGGGATGATATAATAGGGAGGGTTAAAGATTCACTGGCAAAACGGGGCTGAGAGGTCTTTGACGGGCATCCACCATGGTAAGATTGGTCTATCCTAGAAAATAATGAAACTCATTATCGGTATTATGCCCTTTGTTCACCGCGTCCAATCTACATATCCATTTAGCCTCCATTTGTCGTAGAGTCAGATCCCTGTCTCCCCCCTTGTGTTTAATGGAATATGGTCGATGCCCAAAAAACTGAATGTGGGGGACTTCTGGTGAGTTGTACGATAATGTTCAGTCATGGGGTATCTTTCATCACCATTGATGATTGCTCTGCGATGTTCCTGAATCCTGATCTTAAGACTACGTATAGTACTACCCACGTAAATCATCTTACAGGGGCACTCCAGAATGTAGATAACAAACTGTGTATTACAGTTGATGAAGTGCTTGATTTCATGGGTAGTGTTGGTATTGTAACTAAATTATTTCTGTTTGTTTTTGCCCAAGCTACAAATACTGCAATTGGTGCAAGTGTAAAAGCCATGGGGGCCTGTGGTAACCATGTCTTATTGGTATTGGTTGTAATGTAACTAGGGCATAATGTTTTTCGCAGTGTGCGTCCTCTCCTGTATATAAGGGATGGATTGGCATTAATAAATGGGCGAAGAGCTGGTACTTCTAATAGGAGATGCCAATGTTTTTAAAAACTTTAAAAATTTTATCACTGTGTGCCGTGTAGTTGGTAAAAAATGCAATATTTTCCCTCTGAGGTGACCTGTCTTTCTTCTTGCCTAGATTGTTGGTCAATGTATCTGTCCTGGGTAGGCTCATTACCCTTTGTTCTGCCTTGTCGAGGTTCTACAATCATACCCCCTTTGTCTGAAACGCCCTTTGATATCAATGATGTTTGTCTTGAAGTTGGCTTCCTCACTACAGGCTCTTCGTGCCCGGACCATCTCCCCATATGGTCTGTTGGAGATAACAGACTTTGCATGGGCGCTATCTGCATGTAGGATACTATTGCAGGATGTTAATTTCCTATATAAAGTGCTGTGTACTAGTGCCTCTTTTATGTAAAAATGGATATCTAAAAAATCAATATATTTTGTGTTGTGTTGCATGGTCAGTTCTACATTGAAAGCATTGTTATTGAGGTAGACCAAGTACTCCTGTAAGAGCACTTCAGGGTCCGACCATAGACAGATGATGTCGTCTATGTACCTCCCCCAATAGACAATATGTTTAGTCCAGGGAGAGGCACATTTGGCCCAGGCGTGCTCCTTCTCAAACCAGCCCATGAAAAGCCCGGCGTACGAAGGAGCAAACCCGGAACCCATGGCAGTCCCCTGCAGTTGATGGTACCACCTCTCATCATGTTTAAAAAAGTTGTTGGTGAGGATAAGCTCAATCATGTCCATCAGCATGTTGTTGTATGCATAGTTATCAGCCCCTTCTGTGTCCAAGTAGTATCGGATTGCCAGCATCCCAAAATCCTTGCGGATGCATGTATAGAGGCCAACCACATCAAAGGTGACAAATCTCAGCTCTTCAGACCAAGGGAACCCCTCAAATTTCATCAGGATGTCTTTACTATCCTTCAGATAGGCCGGTAAGTTAGTAACATGCTTTTGTAATGACAGGTCTACAAATTCAGATAATCGTTCTGTTGGGGATCCTATCCCTGAAATGATTGGTCTACCAGGTGGAAATGTTCCTCCCTTATGTACCTTGGGCAAAATGTAAATACACGGATGACGTGCTTTGTCTATGTGTAGGTACCTAAACTCATCTTCAGTTAATAGACATTCTTGCCTCCATTCTGTGAGTCTGGTGTTGATAATTGTTTGTAGTGCTGGGGTGGGGTTGTGATTGACCAGTTCGTAACATTGCGAGTCACCCAATTGGCGTGTGATCTCCCCCATGTAGTCCTGTGTGTCCATTACTACCACATTCCCACCCTTGTCTGCCTCCCTGATCACGATTCCATTGTCATCTCGTAACCTTTGTAGTGCCTCCCTGCAATCATTGCAAAGCCTGCAAGTCCAGCGAAAACTGTAAATCAATAAAATTATCCGATAGACAGCAACCTTTCAAAATTTCTAAACATCTTACCTGTAACACTGAATATGTTGTTTATGCACTTAGATGCTCCTGTGACAAATTTTATATAGGGAGCACAATACATAAAGCTAAAAAGCGAGTACTTGAACACATGCGGGCGATAAAAAATAACAATAAACAATATCCGATCGCTCGACATTTCAATGCCAGTCACAATCAAAATTGCAACTTGTTAAAATTTTATGTCCTTGATAAAATGCCAACACGTGAAAGAGGTGGCAATAGAACCCTAGAATTAAGGAGATTAGAGTTGAGAATGATCATCAAATACCATACATTACACCCAATAGGTTTAAATCTTGACGAAGAATTGGCCGTACATTTAGGTTAGCGAATGGATATTTCTTACAGCATATCCTCCCTTTAATTCCCCCTTTTTTAATGTATTTTTAATGTAGGTTTATCATTTTTTTAGTTAACTGTAACGAGTTTTGTGTGGTATTGTTCTAATCACTGATCTCTGTTTGTTCTATTTGCAGATAGATGACAAGTCAAATGTAGAAGAGCTAATATCTTGAGCTACTGTTGTACAGTAGGAAATTTTATTTAAAACTTAATTTGATTAGAAACTTATGTTTCAGCCCACTGGGGCAAAATTGTGTGTTGTGCATTATGATCATGATTAAGATTATTCAATATGGTGCGTTGATTACAGCGCCCGTTAGAATGCACTGTTAATATTACCCGTATTAGACATTATAATGACGTAGATCTTGGTGTCAGTAATTACACACGTGTGACATTTTCTTAGACGTGCCGTCACAATAAATTAAGGCGAGGGAATTTTTCTCCTCCATGTTATTGAGCCCACTGAGGCATCATCATGTTCAACATTTTAGGCAAAACGCCATTTGACAAGTCACCGTGTTTTAAGACATCCTTCTTACGGACATTAATGGATAAATTCATTTCAGTTTTGAATTGTTAATGTTTACGATCAAAATGTATTGGCTCAAATGCAACTTTATTTAAATGCAGTAACGAACAAAGATCCTTCTTTTATGTTTATCACTTGTACAACACTTGTGGTGTCTCTTTAAAAGAGAAATGAAAAAAGTAAAACCTAACCCGTGACCAAGGAGCGGAGGGTCCGAAACGCGTTGGGAAGTTTTGTTGCCGGTTTAGCAAAATAAACTCGCCATTCTCTGGAACCGCGCCATTGTTTTTTTTTTTGTGCAGGATTGAAATAGATTCCGCCAAACCAGCAGGTGTTTCGTTATATATATATATTCACTGAAAAAACCATAGGTTTTAGGGAAAGTTATAGTTAGTTGGACATTTCACTCGTACAAAACCAGAGAAATTCCCCCGTTATAGTTAGTTCAGCTAACTATAACTCGCGCCCCCGCAATGCACTGCTGATGACGTCACATATTACATCACTCATGACATGGTCAGTGACATCACTGATGACATCACTGATGACATCTCAAATGACATCACTGATGACATCACTGATGACATCACCCAGTGTCTGTGTGTTTCTGTAAAGTTAAAATATGTGTAATATATATAGGGAAAGGCGTATTGAAGAATGAGTGGGTGTATAAGTGTCTGAATGGATGATTTAGTAGGTGCGTGACTGACTCTATAAGTGAGTGATTAAACGTATCTTACTGAATGCATGGGTTAGTGGCTAAACTGTGTGAATGTCTGTATCCGTCTGTCTGTTGGTGTGTAAGCGGCTGCATGGGTTTGCGAATAGCTACATGAGTGTCTATATGGGTTATTGATTGGTTGTCTGAGTATCTGTATGGGTGCCTGAGTGCTTGTGTGGGTGGGGTGTGTGTGACTCTGTGCATAGATGTGTGAGTGGGTGATTCACTGGGTGCATGGTTTCAAGAGTGCATCTGTGATGGACTGTATGGGTGGGTGAGTGTGTGTATGGGTGTGTTAGTGAGTGAATGTATATCTCAGTGGTACATGTGCGAGTAACTACATATGTGAAAGGCAGTATATATGTGTGTTGGAGTATATAAATGGCTATAAGTGAGAGTGTGTGATTGTGAGAGTGGCTGTATGGATGAGTGTGTGCTTGTATCAGTGATTGTATAAAAGCATAAGAATGTGCTAGTATTTGTATGAGTAATTGAGCTGGTGTGTGTATAACTGTATAGGTGAGTAAGTGGTAGTGTGATTAATTATTTGCATGACTGACTAGGTGTGTGAGTACCTCTATGGATGAGTGGCAGTGTGTGAGTGTCTATATAGGTGTATGAGTGCATATGATAGTCCTGTACTGAGTGACCATAAGTATGAGTGACTGTACAGGTGAGTGAGTGGATGTGTGTGTAAACCTAAGAATCAGTGAGTGGGTATGTAGTTATTGGTGTTGGAGTGTCTATGGTTTTGAGAATGGATGTCTGTAATTTAGAGTGGGTGTATCAAAGGTTATAATAGGGTGTAAGAAGATGCATCAAATTATCACATGGATGATGCCATCAGTGATGTCATCAGTGATGTCATTTGAGATGTCATCAGTGATGTCATCAGTGATGTCACTGACCATGTCATGAGTGATGTAATATGTGACGTCATCAGCAGTGCGTTGCGGGGCGCGAGTTATAGTTAGCTGAACTAACTATAACGGGGGAATTTCTCTGGTTTTGTACGAGTGAAATGTCCAACTAACTATAACTTTCCCTAAAACCTATGGTATTCTCAGTGAATTTCTAAGGTTTTTTAAATGCTAATTTCTAACTATAACGTGCCTGAAACCTATGGTTTTTTCAGTGAATTTCAAAGGTTTTTTTAATGCTAGTTTCTAACTATGCCTACAGAGGTAGGACATGTGAAGAAAGAAGAAAAAACGCACAGAAAGAAGCAAAAGAAATGCAGAAAGAAGTAACAGAAGTCCACAAAGACGAAGAAAAGTGCAGGAAGAAGCAAGACATGTGCAGAAAGAAACAACAGAGGAGCAGAAAGAGGCCTTGTTGCAAAATCATCCTGTGCCCACAACTTTTTCAGACGGGTACTGGTCGTAACTGACTCTGACTAACCAGGCCTAGAGCCAGTGCTATGCTAAAAGACACTTAGAATACAGGGAAACCACCTACATACACTAGGGAACACTATGCGTTGGGGTACCCCTGTGATTAGCATGACCTCCTCTGTAAGGCCCTAGTACATAATAGGGCAGGGGGATTAAAACTACCTCTAAGTCAGAGGTGCAGAAATATGCTACTTTAACTAGTAGTCACGTTTGCAGAGTTGTGGAGAAAGGGTGCTGGGCGTCCAACCAACGCTCAGGAATTCCGCTGCGTAGGACTTACAGGAGGTACCAGGAGGGATTCTTGGCCCCCAAACTCCCTCAGGACTAAATTGGACTTCATCCCCCATCCCGTAGTCTGCCACGAGGCATGTTTGCAGAGTGGTAGAGAAAGGGGGCCATGGCCTCCGAAGACGTCTTAGCAATCCCACTGTGTGGGACTTACTGGAGGTAACAAGAGGGGTAATTGGCCCCCAAGGACATCCTTGGGGGCCAACTTCCCAAACTATTACCTCCAGTCAGTCCCACACAGCAGCACTGGTAAGTACTCGTACCAGGCCACGCCCACTTTGCCCACCACTCTACAAACGCGCTCCCTGGCACGCTCTTGGATGGGGATTGAAGTCCCCTTCACTGCTGGGGGTCCTTTAGGGGCCAACTAGCCTACCTTTACCTCCAGTAAGCCCCACGCAGTGGGATTGGTGAGAGGTAGACAAAGGCCATGCCCCCTTTCTCCACCACTCTGCAAACGCGCCCCCTGGCGCGTTGTAAGTTGGGGGATTAAGTCCCCTTGAATCCTGAGGGTCCCTGGGGTCCAACTAGCCCACCAGGTACCTCCAGTAAGCGCCACAGAGCTGCGTTGCAGAGAGGTGTAAAAAGGGGCGTGGCCTGGACCACTTCTCTGCAACGCAGCGCAGTGGCGCTTACTGGAGGTACCTGGTGGGGTTGTTGGCCCCCAGGGACCGTCAGGATTGAAGAGGAATTAATTCCCCAACTTAAAACGCGCCACAGGGCGTGTTTGCACACATGTCACCTCAGGCCCCAACCCCTCCCTTCACCACTGTGCAAACGCGCCCCGTGGCATGTTTTAAGTTGGGGGATTAAGTCCCCTTGAATCTTGAGGGTCCCTGGGGTCCAACTAGCCCACCAGGTACCTCCAGTAAGCACCACAGAGCTGCGTTGCAGAGAGGTGTAAAAAGGGGCATGGCCTGGACCACCTCTCTGCAACACAGGCCTGTGGCGCTTACTGGAGGTACCTGGTGGTCTAGTTGGCCCCCAGGGGCCCTCAGGATTGAAGGGGAATTAATTCCCCAACTTAAAACGCGCCACAGGGCGTGTTTGCACACGTCACATCAGGCTCCGCCCCCTTCCTTCACCACTGTGCAAACGCGCCCTGTGGCGTGTTTTAAGTTGGGGGATTAAGTCCCCTTCAATCCTGAGGGTCCCTGAGGTCCAACTAGCCCACCAGGTACCTCCAGTAAGCGCCACAGAGCTGCATTGCAGAGAGGTGTAAAAAGGGGCGTGGCCTCAGACCACCTCTCTGCAACGCAGCCCTGTGGCGCTAACTGGAGGTACCTGGTGGGCTAGTTGGCCCCCAGGGACCCTCAGGATTGTAGGGGAATTAATTCCCCAACTTAAAACACGACACAGGGCACGTTTGCATAGTGTTGCTGGGAGGGGGCGGGGCCTCCGGTGCGATGCCGGCTTTTTTAAAATTTTGTTTTTAGAAGGGGGCTGTGTGGCCCCCTTCCTTTCCTATTTTTGGGCCCTGGGGACCCCATCCCCCAGGGCCTGACCCCTAATTTGTTAATTTTAATAAAACGGAAGGGGGCCGCGCGGCCCCCCTCCCGAGGCCATTTTCGGCCCCGTGGACCCCATCCCCCGGGGCATGGCCACTATATATTTAAAAAAAAAAAATATTTACAAAGGAGGGGGGCTGTGTGGCCCTCCTCCTGAGGCTTCTCTTAGCCCCGGGGACCCCATCCCCCGGGGCTCTGCCTCGTATTTTTTTTCATTTTACTGGGGAGGGGGGCAACGTGCCCCCCTCCCGAGGCCATTTTTGGCCCCGGGTACCCCATCCCCCGGGGCATGGCCACTATATATATATATTTTTTAATATTTACAAAGGAGGGGGGCTGCGTGGCCCCACTCCTGAGGCTTCTCTTAGCCCCGGGGACCCCATCCCCCGGGGCTCTGCCTCGTATTTTCTTTCATTTTACTGGGGAGGGGGGCCGCTTGGCCCCCCTCCCGGGCCACTTCTGGCCCCGGGGACCCCATCCCCCGGGGCCTGGCCTCTCGTTGGGGACCGTGGGGGGAGCCCCAATGCCCCCACGGTCCCGGCCGGATCTCCGCGTCCTGCGGGAGCCGGCATTGCTTTTCCACATGGGGAGCTGCTGACATGCAGCTCCCCGTGTGGAAAAGCAATCTGGTTTGGATTTTGAAAGAGAGAGCAGGTTTCCTGCTCTCTCTTCCAAAACCCAAACCACAGTTTGCTATGGCAGGGCCATAGCAAACAGCAGTGTCCCGGGGGTGGGCACCCCGGGACACTGCAGGAGCCGGCCCTGGGGGGTGGCGGTCCCCAGGGCCATCACAGGCTCCAGGAGGGGCGCCGCCCGGCCCCCTCCCATCCAATGCACAGCCCCGGGGAGGTGGTGGTCCCCGGGGCTCGGGGGTCCGTAACGGACCCCCAAATTTGCATTTTAGTGCCCCGGGGAGGTGGCGGGTCCCCGGGGCTTGGAGGGGCCTTGGAGGCCCCCCCAAACATTAAAAAAACAAGCCCCGGGGGGTGGCGGTCCCCGGGGCTGCGGGGCGCCATGTGCCCCCCGTAAATATTTCAGAAAAGCCCCGGGGGGTGGCAGTCCCCATGCCCCCGGGACTTAGCCCACCCGGGGGCTAAATAATAAGGAAGCGTTTCTTTTTCTCTTTTCTTGTGCCTCGGTTACCGAGTTTGGAGTGTTGACAGCCAATTAGAATAAAGCTCGTGGTCGGGAGGGTGCGCGGATCCTCCGTGCCTCTATATATCGAAACTTTTATTTTTTGATTTTCTCAGCAACTACTGAATGGATTTACAACATTTTTTAAAAAAGGCGCTTTCTGAACCAAGCACTACCTTTTTGCCAAATTTGTTGTAATTCCGTTCAGCAGTTCGAGCTGTAGCCGTGTCTAAAGTTTCCTATGGGAAATGCATTTTCCAACCTCTTTTTTTTAAATTTCTCAGGAACTACTGAACGGATTTACACCATTTAACAGAAAGGTCTCTTTCTGAAACAAGGGCTACCTTTTTGCCAAATTTCGGGCTGTAGCCGTGTCTAAAGTTTCCTATGGGAATTAACATGGAGAAAACACGTTTTGGGACCCCCCTTTTTTCTCGGCCCCCGCTTGCCGAATCACCCCGAAACTTTCAAGACAGGAGCTGACCGGAGCGGGCTACGAGTTTTGAAAAATTCGTAAAGATTCGTCATCCGGCGCCAAAGTTATTGGAGAAATAAAAAACGCTTTTCCTATGGAAACTAGGTCCTAACTATAACTATCTACTGACGACCGCCAGTAGATAATATATGAATATATATATATATCAAAACAAAACCCTTTCAGGCATAGAGTGACGCATAAATTATTTTAAAAAGACGCAGAGAACTCTGGGTAGTTATCAAGTTTAGGTGGAAAGCAGCTCCTGTATAGAGCACCCTCAACACCAGCGACACTCTAGATCTGCTCACCTCAAATGCCTGCTTTTCTATCAAAGTCTTTAATTTAAGCATAGGATTAGCACAGTGCCATCCACACCGGGATAGAAAGGGACAAACAGGCACATGCATCAACCTTTTTTGCGAGCGCAAACGGTGCGATTCGCAAAAATCGTCCGTTTGCGCCCGCAAAAAGTGCTTTTGCGATGCATCAAGGTTCAAGGCACTCGCAATTTAAGAATTCGCAATTTATTGCGATTTCTCAAATTGCGATTGCATTTAAGGAATCGCAATTTGCGATTCCTTAAATGCAATGCAAGAACCACTTTAAAATAGCGATTTCGATATTTGGGGCCGTAAATTACCGAGCAATTAAACTGGTCGGTAATTTGCAAACACTTTGAAAAATGCACTAAAGTGCATTTTTCAAAGTTTTATGTTGCGCACACACATGCCCTTGGGGCATGTGTGTGTGCAACATGGGTGCACATAACAATTTCAGGGGTGCAACAGGGTGTCTTTTTGACACCCTTGCACCCTTGAAATTGCATGCGCAATTTGCGAGTACCTACTGGTACTCGCAAATTGCGCATGCTATCCCCATTCATTCCTATGGGCCTGTAGGCCCATAGGAATGAATGGCGAGCCATTCCTTAATTGCGACTCGCAAATTGCGAGTCGCAATTAAGGATTGTTTAGGAATCGCTATTTTTATAGCGATTCCTACATGCATAGGCTTTTGTGAGTCCTTAATTGCGATTCCTTAATAATCGCAATTAAGGACTCGCAAAATCCTACCTTGATCATGTGCCCCAAAGTCTTTTGCCATTTCTACAGCAAAGTCTTCAAGCATAGGACTTGCACAGTGCTGTCCATGCCGAGCTGTAAAATGACAAAAGCCTTTTACCACTCCAGGCACAGTATTACAGTGCAAATTTACTACTTTTTGGGAAATCACAAAAATTGGCAGTAGAAGACTTAGAAAGCTGCACCAGTCTTACCACTCCAGGCATTCTACTGGCAATAAAACACCCAAAAGGGATGGTACAGATATTTGCAAACAGGCAATTCCTCCGGCCAGCATCCCAACCCATTATTTTTCTCCCACTGTAACACTCTAGACAGAGGTTCACCTGATGCAAATCAGTACTGACCCATGTTCCTCATTGAAATAGTCCATCCCGAACCTTGGTCATCTCACCCCTCCACCCTGCGGCATGATATTCTTTAAAACCATAACCCTGCAACCTAACAATACCTAATTTCCTAACCTCACATAAAAGCCTCATCAAGGGTAGTAAGTGCTATGTAAATGCAATTATAATACACTACAATACAACCATAGAAACAGAATCCCCACAATATAGCTTGCACCCCACAAACATAGCCAGTGACACAAACATGCCCATAACATAGCTTGCACACCACAAACACAATTAAAGACACAGGATCCCCACAACATAGATCACACCCCACAAAAACTAAAGACACAAGATCCCCTCAACATAGCTTGCACCTCACAAACACAACCACAGACACAGGATCCCCACAACATAGCTTGCATCCCATAAACACAACTAAAGACACTAGATCCTCTCAACATAGCTTGCACCCCACAAACACAACCACAGACACAGGATCCCCACATCATAGCTTTCATCCCATAAACACAACTAAAGACACTAGATCCTCTTAACATAGCTTGCACCCCACAAACACAACCACAGACACAGGATCCCCTCAACATAGCTTGCACCTCACAAACACAACCACAGACACAGGATCCCCATAACATAGCTTGCACCCCACAAACACAACCATAGAATCCCCTCAACATAGCTTGCACCTCACAAACACAACCACAGACACAGGATCCCCACAGCATGGCTTGCACCCCACAAACACAACTAAAGACACAAGATCCTCTCAACATAGTTTGCATCCCACAAACACAACCACCGACACAGGATCCCCACAACATAGCTTGCACCCCACAAACATAACTAAAGACACAAGATCCTCTCAACATAGCTTGCATTCCACAAACACAACCACAGACACAGGATCCCCACAACATAGCTTGCACCTCACAAACACAACTAAAGACACAATATCCTCTCAACATAGCTTTCATCCCACAAACACAACCACTGGCACAAGATCCCCACAACATAGCTTGCATCCCACAAACATAACCACTGACACAAGATACCCAAAACATAGCTTGCACCCCACAAACACAATTAAAGACACAAGACCCCCTCAACATAGCTTGTGTGAGAAAGTGCCCTCTTTCTGCATGGTTGCCCCCACTTTTTGCTGAATTGCTGATGTGCTTTGACTGAGTGTGCCCTGGGCTCTGCTAATCAGGTACCCAGGACCTATGTTCTTTCCCTAAAACTGCATTAATGCCTAAACCCAATTGGCATCTCTGGCCACAGGTCAGCCCCTGGTAAATGGTACCACAGGTACCCAGGGCCCAGAGAAGGCCTCTAAGGGCTGAAGCACTTATTGTGCCACCCTTAGAGGTCCTGTACCTCTACACACACACACTGCCTTTGCAGGCTGTGTGTTTTGGAGCAGAACAAAGTGAAGAGTCAACATGGCACACATCTCTGTGTGCCATGCCTACAACCACTGCCCTGGCATAGGTCAGTCACCCCTCTAGCTGGGTGCACTATACCAATGGTGAGGGTACAGGTGCATGAGCCCTGTACCCTTACAGTGTCTAAGGAAAATTCTTAGACATTGTAAGTGCAGTGCTGCCATTAAGAGTATATGGTGCTGGGAGTTTGTCATTATGAACTCCACAGCACCATAATGGCTACACTGAAAACTGAGAAGTTTGGTATCAAACTTCTCAGCACATTAAACCCACACTGATGCCAGTGTGGGATTTAATGAAAAATGCACACAGAGGGCATCTTAGAGATGCCCCCTGAAAACTAACCTACCACTAGTGTCCAGGCTGAGTGGCTGCTTTCAGCTGCCACCACCAGACATGTTTCTGGACCCCTGGGTCGAGAGCCTGCTGCTCTTGGGGGCCTGAAACAATGCACATCCTGGGACGAGGTGCCAAGCCTCCTCCCCCAGGATGGGCAGGGTTCACGAAGGGGAAGCTTCAAATGCTTGCCGCCTTTGTGAGCTTCCCCAGGCCACTTGCTGCTTTCAGCAACTGGTCCCCACTGGTTCTGACCCCCACTTTAGGCAGGAGAACCGGCAGGAAAAACAAGTGAGGAAGAGAGATGTGCCCACCGCTGCCAACTCCACCCCTCAGGTGGGGGAGGCGAGGTGAAGCACAACACTCAGTCCCCGCCATCTTGCAGATGGGGGGACTCAGCCAACCAGGGAAAATCTTATGCCCCCCTCTCACTGGAGGGTGGCATAATAGGGGGTGTACCCACCCCAGGGAAGGGACCCATTGGTCCTAACCTTTTACCTACCTGTAACGCCCCTAAATCTAGTATTTATGGGCACCCCTGAACCTTGCTTCCTCAGACCAGAAGAAACTACAAGCAAAGAAGAAGAAGGACCGAACAGCCGTGCCGAAACTAACAAGAGGAAGACACCCACTGACTTTGCCCCAGCCCTACCGGCCTGTCTCCACCTCGAACCTGCTCCTGCGAAATCCCGGTGTGTCCTGCAGCCAGCAACCTCGAAAACCCCGGAGGACCTGCCTGCCTTCAACCACAAAGACTGTGTCTCCCATGAACACCTGATTTGTTCATCTGCAACCTCTGGCTCCTGCCGGATACCACGGATCCGCCCCACTCTGCACCCGCCGTCCACGGCCCAAGCTCGAGTGGGCAAACACCACGAGGAGGTCCCCCCGGCAATCCTAACCCGAGATCCGGCGACCCCTGACCTGCCTCAAGCCTCCAGGCGACGCTTGCAGCCTAAATCAGGAAGGTCCCAACCGCGACCAGGAGATGGTAAGAAGATCCGACCCTAAAAGGCACCCCTGCACCCGACGCCCCACGGCCTTGGGTGTCCCAACCGACGGTGCCTAACCAACCCCCAACTTACCTCTCGAAGTGGTGGTCGCACCCAGAAGACCTTCGTCCCCAAGCCTGCAGTGCCTTTGCAAACCGGAGGTTCCCCATTGCAAACAACAGGGCGCCCGACGTCGAAACAGCACCCTGCACCCAGCCACCCTAGTGCCGCTGAGGGTGCACTTCCTTTGCTACGTTGTTTCCCCATTTGCCCTGAGCTAAAGTCCAGGAGCTTTGCTCCCACAACCAAGTGGCCTGCTCGTCAGCAGCCAACAACCGGAGGCCCCTATCCTCCATTGGATAACATTGGGCCTCAGCACTCTGCACCCGGCCGCCCTAGTGCCGCTGAGGGTGTAACGAGAGTGCATCTTTGACCCTGGGGGACCCCTGAGTCTACCCCCAGAACCTCAACTCCCACTACCGAATACTTACCCTAAAACCGATAACACTATTTTCCTCCATAGGATAACATTGACTGTTTTTCTTGGAAAAGTTTCTAAGTGTGGAGTTTGAAAACCTAAAGAAATTCTTTAAAATTGTACTAACAAAAACGATGTTACTTACCTGTTTACAGGAAATGTCCCAGAGTAGCATCCAGGTCTACTACTCTGTGTAAGAAAAGTAATCTCAAAAGTAACTTATCTGTAATCTTACTGAAAATCCTATACAAAGTATTTGTACTGTATTTACAAAGCATTGCATTTCTCAGAAACAATACTGTAAGTCAAAACAAAGTGCATTTACAATTGCAGTCCAAACTGTGTTACAAACTGTATATTTACTGCAAAGTACTTATCACTTACTTGTGCCAGGCTTGCTTGGTTCTAGGAAATAAAATAACTAAAATAATATTTTTATACAAAAACAATTGGTCTGAAGTTCAGTCTTTGAGTGTGTGAATTCATTTGCTGATTGAGTGTGTACAGCAAATGCTTAACACTGTCCTCTGATACTGCCTTACTGCTCACCCACACTACCACAAATAGAGAGTGAGGTGCTATCTAACTTTACCTCTGCCTACCTTTGGGGTTCCACTGGACTCTGTGCACACTATACCTTACTTTGGTAGTGTATATACAAAATGTAAATGTAAATCCATATTTGTAAAGCGCGAACTACTCATCCTTACGGGTCTCAAGGCGCTGGGGGCCGTCGTGGAAATTAAGTGAGCTATTGCCCAGAGTCACATGGTGCTGAGCTGAGCTGCCACCAGAGCCGGGGATCGAACCGTGAGCCCTGTGCTCTGAAGTCAGCTGCCCTGGCCGCTGCACCGCACCTCTCCATATACAGAGCCAGCTTCCTACAGCTTGCACCTCACAAACACAACCACAGACACAGGATCCCCAGAACATAGCTTGCATCCCATAAACATAACCACTGACACAGGATCCCCGGAACATAGCCTGCACCCCACAAACACAATTAAAGACATTGGATCTCCTCAGCAGATCCTGAACACCATTGACACAAGAGCCCCACACCACAGTTTGTGCCCTGCAGACACAAAGGTCCTTCAATGTAGCCTGCACCCCATAGGCACAGGAGTCTCACAACACAGACTGCATCCCATAGATGCAATTACAACCACTCAAGATCCCCGATGTAACCTGAGCCCAACAGGCACAAGACCCTCCCCACAAAGGCCAGATGAGTGACACAACACAGCCACAAGAGACCCCCAACACAGCCTGCACCCCACAGACACAACTGCATTCAGTGGCTAACTCCCCTGTTCCCCCCACCCTAATGCCTGCCACAGACAACTACAGACAGAAGATTCTCCATACTGCCTGCACTTCACACACACAACCACAAATATAACAGCCTCTCAACACAGCCTCCACTCCAGAGGCCGAAGACCCCACCTATAAGCCTGCGCACCAGGAGCTTCTCAACACAGCCTATCCCTCACAAATATAAGACCCCCAACACAGAGGGCACTCCACAGACACAACTACAGCTACAGTGAACTCCTATCTGCCTGTCCTCACACCCCATTGCCCCCACAGACAACTATCGATATTACAGTCCACACAATCTGTACCCCACAAACACAACTGCAAATACAAGAGCCTCTCAACCAGGCCCGGTTCCAGGAATTTTCATCTGGATGGGCCAAGGGTTCGTTCGGGTGGGCCCAAATGTTGTCACTTCTGTAGGTAGCCTACAAGCCCAAGATTTTCATCATATCTTCTTCCAAACAGGCATGCAGTGCGTCTAGAGCGTTATTTGAGAGTAAGAGCTGATGCTTATACTCAACAGCTCAACTCTTATAATTTCCAGCAGGCCAGGCTTTAGCACCAGCACCAGGATTCCAAGCAGAGTGTAATAGTAGTTCACGGTTAAGGAGGTCCCTGGTACCACACCGAAGCCTTGACATTTTGCACTACGAAGACTGGCACTGAAAGTTTGATCTGGGCTCAGCCTAAATCCTGGCTGTGGCTGAGTTCAGGGTGCTGTTGGAACTTCGAGCCCATAATGAGCAGAGCTTTCATGTACCTTCTGCCTGCCACCCTCAATCTACCCAGGATGTGGCGTTACGGCGAAAGCTTCCAACTTTGGAAGTGAACAAGCTAGGTTTGAGTTTCGGCGTTGGCTCAACATCCTGTGATTCTGGGAAAAATCTCCAGTGCCTAAAAGAAATGAATATGGCCTTGTGTAATGTAACTGGTGTTCATGTAAAGTGCTTCAATATCTCCAGGTCGAGTTCACACTATATAAAAACCGCAGAGACCTGCACAAAGTGGTAAAAACAAAGCATTAACATAAAAAGGAGAGACAAAGAGATAGCCATTTAGTGGCTGATTTGTACAAAGTGAAAACATAAAACCTGGATAAATTGCAACTTTCCCACTTAAATTTTGTGAGCTTGGGCAAATATTTTATTTCACCAAAAATCATTTTTATTCATATTTGCGCATGAAAGCACGTTCAAATACAAATAACAGAAAACCAACTGTACAAAAACCTATTGTGTTTTATTTAATAGACTAATGTTCCTCTATAATAATCTGGGTCACATACAGGGTCCACGTGACAACTGCCTTGTCTGTTAGTTCACTAATGGCACTGTTACCAGTGTGAGGACGGGGCAGGAATGACTAAGCTCATGTTTAAAAACGATCACTTTAAATAAGTACTTCTCACTGCAGCGCTATAGTGTGATATATTCATCTCAAAGCTTCCATGTGTTAAAGAAATACACTTTTTTGTATTTTGAAGAGACTTTATTATATTTGACATGGTATTTGTTGTATGTTTTACATACAAACATTTTCAGGGCTCTGCTTGTGTATGGGCTCTGAGAGCCAAGCAAGAGCCTTAGCTAGACCCTCCCTGTTAATATGTTTGCTCGCCAACCTCTGCCCCCAAAACACATCACCCAATTTCAGTTTTAAAGACAGTGAAAAAAACATTTTGACGTTCCAACATTGAAATGGAGGAAGCACTTAACAGGTGCCTTCTCTGTGGCCTCTTCTGCAGTGACTGGGTAGGCCAAAGGTAATGTTTGGGTGGGCCTGGCCCACCCGGCCCCCCTGCTAGAACCGCCTGCTCTCAACACAGCCTACATGCCTCAGGTATAAGAATCTCCCCTTCGCAGCCTGCACCCCCACAGTCACAGAGAACCAAACCCTTGGAGACACAAGAGTCCCAGGACACAGCCTGCACCCCAGATACACCACTGCCTTGTCCCCTCAGAAGCAATTATAAATACAAGACCCGCCATCATTGTCTGGGCCTCACAGACGAAACTACGGATACAAGAAAGCCATGGACACCCACAACCAGGCTTGGGCAATGTACCACCCTTGAAGTCGGCAAAGGAGTCACTTTATTTAGAAGAGCTGCCAGCAAACATACAAGTGAACTTACATATGTTTGTGGGCAGTCCTTTAAATTGGTAGATACTGTCAGGTACTGAGCACATGCCCTGCTTTCATTTGAAATGGAGAGTACCAGCACTTCTCTGCGGGGGTTCAATACTTTTAATGGGAGAGTACCTGCACTTCTCAGCACTGCTTCCAAGTAGCAAACAAGCACTTTTGGACCCTGGGTATCGGCACTTTATTATTTCCATTTCAATCACTGATCATAAGAAGATATATTGATGCATCCAGGTAAAGCCACCCGGGTGCTTTACACTCAGACCCACCGGAATTATGCAATTCTGTGGCCACAGCTTTTTATGCGTTATTAAGGATTTGGTACATTTGCCGCAAAATCCATCATCTGGCACATAATCTGCAGATTTTAACACAAAATGTTGTTTCTAGCTCAAACAGGGCAAAAGTTACTAAAAACATGGCGACACGTCACGTGTCCCTGTGCAGTGGAAAGCTCTTGGCAAAGTTAGACTGGCCCCCTTTCTGCTGCTTATTGCTATATATGGGAGTTAAATTGGTACTAATAAAGTGAAATATTTTCCCAGACAGTGTTACCATGTGTAAAAGTGACAAAATAATGAAATAACGCTATCACAAAAAGTGCCACACCACGCTGCTCAATTTGCCTTTTCTTGCGGCATAATTTAGTCAACCCTGCCGCATAATTTGGACCTCCCCTGTCGTATAATTCCAGTGGCCCTGTTTACACTGTACATTCAAGGATGGGACGTTTTCAAACAGCTTATGGATGTCACCCTCAGACTCTATATTGTAATGAATCTAAAGTGTCTCATATAGCGCACACTAGGCTCCCGGGAGCAGCACGGCGCTTTACAAAGACTGTTTGAAACATGAGGTACAATCAGAAGCAATGACCTCTCGGGAAGTGTAAAGTTAGTGTATTTCCACCAGCCAGCCCACAAAGCACTCAATCTTGGCGGTAATGGTGGCTTTGCACATGGTTGGTAAGTAAAAGCAAACACGACGGGAGGACGACTCAGACAGGGCTTCCGGGAGGTGCCCTCTCCCCCTCCGTGACTGGGGGCCTGCAGCACAGCCGCAGTGGGGTCTGTGGGCGACACGGGGTGGGGGGGGCTTGTGGTCATCGCACCTCAAGACTGAGGCCTGGGACCAGCGCGCGGCTGGAGAGGGCTGTTCCATTAGCACACAGAGGGAGGGGGCCTGGCTTCGGTAGCTCCTCAAAGGTTAGACGGTGGGAGGGCCATTTGGGGAGCCTACATTGATAATCCCTTCTCAAGCCCCCCATCCCCGCCCCTCCCCCCTCAGGGCCATTAGCTGTATTTCACAGTCCCTGCTGTTAATGCCCGGTGGTCAGACCCGGCCCGGCCTTAGATAGGGTGTTAATTTACCTGTCATTAGACACCTTTCAGACAGCTGTGAGCATGGGCCTACCCCCCCCCCCCCCCTGAGCGGCACCCCCTGGAAAAGGCTCAAGAACCAGGGAAGGGGGCAGTAGGGCCAAGGGCGGGCTGCTCGCTCCGTGTATCATGACACCCGGGTCTCAGGTATTTTATGTTATGTGCTTTTATAAAGGTCTTTAGTACAACGCTGCGATCTGCCTTTCGAAATGATTAATTTAACTATATTTAGCGAAGCAGACAAAGACTACAGCTCCCAGAATGTACTAAAAAAAAAAATGCACTGATTTGTTATCTGAAAGCCTAAACAGGGGAAGTGGTGCCTTACAGATTTCTGGCCACTCGAACTGCCCCTGAGGGGGTTTGTGATGCGTGAAGCCAGTCTCTGGCTGGCAAAAGTCAGGTTTACAGTGACCCTGCTCTCTGACTTCGAGATGGGTGCCATAGCTGCCAAGGGGCCCCATGGCATGCATGCTTTTAGCGAGCTGCACAATGCATTCTGGGACTTGTAGTGAAGTGTTTTTAATTGTGGGTGCACATCTGCAACTTCTGCTAAAGACCTGGTGCTGGGGTGAAACTCTGTGAATCCCTGCTGGCCCAGCCCACCTAGCCTTGCCTCGAATCTGAGCCAAAACCTTTGACAGACGGCTCAGACAAGTGCACTCTGCTCCTTAATTTGGAGCAAAAGCCTCTTGGTTGCAGACTGCTGAGAAACCTAAATTTTGCTACGATTCGGAGGTGCAAACTCTGAATACATGACTGCAGCCCCCACTTTCTGCTTGAGTCTACATTCTTGCTGCTAACACCCCTGCTGACTAATGTCTTGATTCCTGGGCCAAAACTCTAAGGACACAAGTGCAGGCCCCCACCTCCTGCCTGCGCCTTGACGCGAGTCCCTGCATGCTGTCCGCGTCTTGATTCCAGGCCAAAAATCCATGTACATGAGTGCAGGCGAGTTGCTCTCTGTGTCTTGATCCTGGGGTGCAGGTTCTACGTACACGAGTGCAGGTGAGTTGCTCTCTGTGTCTTGATCCTGGGGTGCAGGTTCTATGTACATGAGTGCAGGTCCCCAGTTGCTCTCTGTGTCGTGATCCTGGGGTGCAGGTTCTATGTACATGAGTGCAGGTCCCCAGTTGCTCTCTGTGTCTTGAGCCTGGGGTGCAGGTTCTATGTACATGAGTGCAGGTCCCCTGTTGCTCTCTGTGTCTTGAGCCTGGGGTGCAGGTTCTATGTACACGAGTGCAGGTGAGTTGCTCTCTGTGTCTTGATCCTGGGGTGCAGGTTCTATGTATACGAGTGCAGGTGAGTTGCTCTCTGTGTCTTGATCCTGGGGTGCAGGTTCTATGTACAAGAGTGCAGGTGAGTTGCTTTCTGTGTCGTGATCCTGGGGTGCAGGTTCTACGTACACGAGTGCAGGTGAGTTGCTCTCTGTGTCTTGATCCTGGGTGCAGGTTCTATGTACACGAGTGCAGGTGAGTTGCTCCCTGTGTCTTGATCCTGGGGTGCAGGTTCTACGTACACGAGTGCAGGTGAGTTGCTCTCTGTGTCTTGATCCTGGGGTGCAGGTTCTACGTACACGAGTGCAGGTGAGTTGCTCTCTGTGTCTTGATCATGGGGTGCAGGTTCTACGTACACGAGTGCAGGTGAGTTGCTCTCTGTGTCTTGATCCTGGGGTGCAGGTTCTACGTACACGAGTGCAGGTGAGTTGCTCTCTTTGTCTTGATCCTGGGGTGCAGGTTCTATGTACACGAGTGCAGGTGAGTTGCGCTCTATGTCGTGATCCTGGGCTGCAGGTTCTACGTACACGAGTGCAGGTGAGTTGCTCTCTGTGTCTTGATCCTGGGCTGCAGGTTCTACGTACACGAGTGCAGGTGAGTTGCTCTCTGTGTCTTGATCCTGTGGTGCAGGTTCTACATACACAAGTGCAGGTGAGTTGCTCTCTGTGTCTTGATCCTGGGGTGCAGGTTCTACGTACACGAGTGCAGGTGAGTTGCTCTCTGTGTCTTGATCCTGGGCTGCAGGTTCTACGTACACGAGTGCAGGTCCCCAGTTGCTCTCTGTGTCGTGATCCTGGGGTGCAGGTTCTATGTACATGAGTGCAGGTCCCCAGTTGCTCTCTGTCTCTTGATCCTGGGGTGCAGGTTCTATGTACATGAGTGCAGGTCCCCAGTTGCTCGCTGTGCCTTGAGCCTGGGGTGCAGGTTCTATGTACATGAGTGCAGGTCCCCAGTTGCTCTCTGTGTCTTGAGCCTGGGGTGCAGGTTCTACATTCATGAGTGCAGGTCCCCAGTTGCTCTCTGTGTCTTGATCCTGGGGTGCAGGTTCTGTGTACATGAGTGCAGGTGAGTTGCTCTCTGTGTCTTGATCCTGGGATGCAGGTTCTATGTACATGAGTGCAGGTGAGTTGCTCTCTGTGTCTTGATCCTGGGGTGCAGGTTCCATGTACATGAGTGCAGGTGAGTTGCTCTCTGTGTCTTGATCCTGGGGTGCAGGTTCCATGTACATGAGTGCAGGTGAGTTGCTCTCTGTGTCTTGATCCTGGGGTGCAGGTTCCATGTACATGAGTGCAGGTGAGTTGCTCTCTGTGTCTTGATCCTGGGGTGCAGGTTCTGTGTACATGAGTGCAGGTCCCCAGTTGCTCGCTGTGTGTTGAGCCTGGGGTGCAGGTTTTATGTACATGAGTGCAGGTCCCCAGTTGCTCTCTGTGTCTTGAGCCTGGGGTGCAGGTTCTACGTACATGAGTGCAGGTGAGTTGCTCTCTGTGTCTTGATCCTGGGGTGCAGGTTCCATGTACATGAGTGCAGGTGAGTTGCTCTCTGTGTCTTGATCCTGGGGTGCAGGTTCCATGTACATGAGTGCAAGTGAGTTGCTCTCTGTGTCTTGATCCTGGGGTGCAGGTTCCATGTACATGAGTGCAGGTGAGTTGCTCTCTGTGTCTTTATCCTGGGGTGCAGGTTCCATGTACATAAGTGCAGGTGAGTTGCTCTCTGTCTTGATCCTGGGGTGCAGGTTCCATGTACATGAGTGCAGGTGAGTTGCTCTCTGTGTCTTGATCCTGGGGTGCAGGTTCTGTGTACATGTGTGCAGCTCCCCACCCACTGCCTCGCACCTTGATTTTGAGGTGACCGCTCGTGGGGCACGGACGTAGATTCACCAAAATGCCAGGGGTAAGAATAGTTACATCACACGCCCTTTGACCCTAATGACATTCGAGGTATTGACGTCATATGATCTTTGACCCTGAATTTTCCCAGGAGGTGATGTCACATGGCCTTAACCCTGATGACATCACAATAAGTGACATCACTGAAGTTCCATAATAACTGCATTATTACCATTACAACACAACGAATACACGTCTATTTAGACACATGTATTAGGGTGCTGACAATCTTTGAAAGTTCTACTACTATTTGCCCTGAATTGTCCACACCTCTTCTAAAAAGGTTCGGGGTTTCTGTCCCAGAAAAAAATAAAATAAAAATGGGGCCAAATAGTGCATTTCGAAGCACAACTTTGACATAAAATTGTTAAAAAGCCATAGGCTCTGAAGGGACAGTCCTTAAATATTAAAGTCCTTCACGATGTGCCAAGCCAATACAACCTGACACTCCCTAGGAGTAGACCCCATTTTTTTTCAAAATGTTCTATGGGTATCTTCATATGTCAGAAATGACCGCCATTGATCCGGGCCAGCATTTTGTCAAGGGTGCCAACTTACCAGAAACAGAATTTTGGCATTAATGCCATCCACATGACTTGGGCGACCCTTATGTCAAAACTTACCTCAGTATGTCACGGCCAACATTTTGTCATTGTTGCCTCCTCTCATAAGCCACAGTTGTCCCCCCACCTGGCAATAATTACCCCCCAATGGGCTCGTGTCATCATTTTACCTCAGGTGCCCTCCATGCCAAGAATTTAGTCGTGTGCCAGATTCAGTATTTTTCCACGGGTGCCCTATATGCCAATAATTACCTGTCGTATGCCAGCACCAGCATTTTACCACTATGCAAAGTACTATCTCCAGTACTAAGTACCCCCAGCATGCCAGAACCAGTATTTAACGATTATGCCAATAATTGCCTCCAGTGTGCCAGTATTGTGTCATAGGTGCCTGTCATGCTAATGATTACCAGCACCAGTATTTATCCATGGATCAATCAATCAATCAATCAATCAGGGTTTGTAAAGCGCTGCTACTCAGCCGGAGGGTCTCAAGGTGCTGGGGGAGGTGGGGGAGTGGGGCTGCTGATCCGTCTGTGTGCTGGGGTTCGGTCGAAGAGCCAGGTCTTGAGATCCTTCCTGAACTGGGTCAGCGACGGGGATTTTCTGAGGTGGAGGGGCAGGGTGTTCCAGGTCTTGGCGGCGAGGTGGGAGAAGGATCTTCCTCCGGCTCTGGTCTAGTGGATCAGAGGGACGGTGGCCAGCGCCAGTTGGGCGTAGCGGAGGTGTCGGGTGGGTACGTGGAATGCGAGGCGGTGGTTCAGGTATGCTGGTCCTTCGTTGTGGAGAGCTTTGTAGGCATGTGTGAGGAGCATGAAAGTGATTCTTTTGTTGACTGGCAGCCAGTGGAGTTTTCGGAGGTGTTTGGTGATGTGGCTGCGGCGGGGGATGGCTGCAGCATTTTGAATGTTCATGCCTCCATAAGACAAGTATTACCTTCACTATGCCAGGGCAAATGACAGACTCACAAGCATAATACTACATTCTCACTCATGCTCACTTGTTTCACTCACACACTTTCACTTATCATTATCACTAACTTGTACACACTCATCCATTGTCACTCACTTTCTGGTACGCACTCTTACTCTTACGACCTAATTCTCACTCATTCACATATTATCACTCACTTTGACTCACACATTCTCACTCTTTCACACTCACTCTCACTCAAATCCACTGTGTCTCAATCATACTTTCTCACTTACACACATTTGCACTCACTCTTACTTTCACTAACTCTTTTTTCACTCATTCTGGCTCACATTGATTCTCACAATTTCTTTTTTATGTTTAATAAGCTTTATTAAGATAAAATTCATCATACAACATTGGGCAAAATATCAGAACAATATTCAAGGATAATTAGATTATGCGGAATAGAATATGCCATGAAACATAGTAGAAAGCCGTTTACAAAATGTTAGGATTTATAGGGAAAACAGAAATAGGGTGAGGGAGGGAAAAAGAGGGGAGAAATAAGATATGCTCTACAACTGAGAATCAAATAACAATAAAATATATATCAGAACAAATGAAATGTAGGTTGATATGTGCAAATAGAATTATAATAAAATATTTTAAAAAGTAAAGAGGTACAACAGAGAAATCATGGAGGTTGGAAATTTTCAGAACAATTACGGGATATCTGAACAATGGAGATTTTATTCAAATAAACAGTTAGTGGTAACCAAAATATATCCCTATTTCTCTGTGGATTATGACAAGAAACGAAAGCAGTATCCAACCTATGGTAGTGGCATAAAGTATTCCACCATAATTTGACAGAGTTTGTTTGAACATTTCCAATTGAGTGTAATCTGTTGAAAAGCTAAAGCTAACATGAGGTCGAAGAGTCCCCGCTCATGAGACAGTAGCCCAAGTGACTCTGATAGACTGCCTATGAAGAGAATGATATTTGATATGGAAATATGGAGATTGAAAATAGTTGAAACCCTAGACCAAATTTGTGACCAAAATGAGGCTACGTGAGAACAAGAAAAGAGGAGGTGATATAAATCAGCTAATGGATGATCACAGGACCAGCAAGTTTTGTTATCGGAATGTGTAAAAGTAGCAATGGAGATAGGAGTAAAATACAATCTATGGTACAGAAAAAACATAGATTGAGTGGTGGATGCAGATCTGAAGATTTTTAACGATCTGATCCAGATCTTGTTCCAAAAATCAGTGCTCCATTCACAACCCAGATCCGCTTCCCATACAAGTTCCACCTTAGTTTTAACTTGGTCTGGATCAGCAGGGTTGAAGAATTTATAGATGAGAGGCCTTCGGGAATAACAATAAAATTTTGATAAGTGGATCTTGCATAGATAGGGAGTCTTCAGGAGGAAGAGAATAGAACATTTCTAAAATGGTCTCCATCAGTAAAAGAAATTTGTGCAAAAACGAACTTGGACATTGAAAAGTGGTTTGAAACTGGGGAAAGGAACAGGGAGAAATACCATCAAAGATATCTTGAATCCATATGATACCCTTAGATCTCCAAGAACTCCAAAATAAGGGTCTGTTGTTGATGGTAAGAAGGCGATTGTGCCAAAGAGGAGAACGTAAAAATGTATTCCTGGAGATTGACTTTGGTTGACAATGATGTCTTAGTAATGAACAAGTGTGTTTAAATAGCGGGAGAGATGTGAGGCTAGTCTTGGTGGTAAAAGCGAGGATCTCTGAGAAAGAGAAAGGGGAGAAAAGGCAGTGTTCAATATTGACCCACAAAGGAGTAAGAGAGGAAATATCTGTATGAAGCCAGTAAGAAGCCTGTTTGAGGCCTTATGATATAGTCTAAAATTTGGGAAATTCACACCTCCAATAGATTTTAACTTCCTGAGATGAGATAGAGAGATTCTAGATTTTTTACTATTCCATAAGAATTTTGAAAGAATAGAATCGAGCTTTTTGAAATAAAGAGAAGGGATATGAACTGGGAGCATTGAAAGAACATATAACACTATAGGAGTGATCATCCTCTTAATGGAATCAAGACGTCCCCACCAGGAAAGAAAAAGAGGGTTCCAAGAGGAGAGTAGTTTGGAAATCCGATCCAGAATTTCTTTCATATTTATTGTGATAATGTCTGGAATGGAATTGGTAAACCATACACCAAGATACTTATTTTTTGAAGTATTCCAGCGAAATCCCGTTAGGTAAAAATGATGTTTAGAGCAATATTTGGTTATAGGAAGAATTTATGTTTTGTCAGAATTAATTTTGTAACCTGATACCGCCGAAAAATTTGAGATTTCTTGTAATAGAGGGGGGAGAGAAGGTTCCGGATTGGATATAAAAAGTAAGATATCATCTGCATACGCAGAAAGTTTTAAATGTCGATTTCCATTTAGAAATCCAGAGATGGAAGTATTATGACGAATGTGAGACAGAACGGGTTCCAGAGATAAGATAAATAGAAGAGGAGATAAGGGGCAACCCTGTCGAACGCCACGATGGAGGGAAAAACGGTTTGAAATAAGACCATTAACAATAGTAGAAGCAGTAGGTGTGGTATAAAGTAATAAAACCTAGGAAATGAATTTAGGCCCAAAACCATGCCAACGGACTGATTTAAATAAAAAAGACCAATCAACTCTATCAAAAGCCTTTTCAGCGTCAATAGATATTGCAGCCAAGGGATAGGGTAGAGTAGATGCTTTGTTTAGAACATTAAAGAATAGCCGGGAATTATCAGATGTTAGTCTGCCCTTGACGAAACCACATTGTTCTGGACCAATTAAATGAGGTAAGAGTGATTCAAGGCGTAGTGCTAATATTTTAACGGAAATTTTATAGTCCACATTTATCAAAGAAATAGGGAGATCATTTTTGCAGAATTTCGGATCTTTACCCTCTTTATGGATAAGACATATAGAAGCCTCCAAGAAGGTACCACTTGCTGCACCAGTAGTGCAAAAGTATTGAAAGAGATTAAAGAGTTTTGGGAGTAAGATACTAGAAAAATGTGAGTAAAATTAGACGGAAAAACCATCAGGGCCAGGGGATTTGTTTTTCTTTAGTGAACCTAGGGATTTAGTAATCTCCTGAATTGATATATCCGAATCGAGGGAGTCGAAATCAAGACCTGAAGATGAAGAGGGAGAAACATTGCTGAGACATGAGTCAATGAGAGGGGACGATGCTGGAGACTCTGGAGTATATAAGGTTTTGTAAAAGGAGGCAAATTCATCTAAAATGGCCTGGTCTTTAAAAAGAAGTGTCCAATCTTCTGACTGAATAAAATCTATCAAAGTTCTTTCCTTTCTGGATTTGAGGTAATTGGCTAAAAGTGAACCCACCTTATTACGACCTCCATAGTTTCGGGCGCTACTACGAAGAAGAATAGAAGAGGCGTTGTCTGTAGAAATCTTATTAAAGTCCAGCTTTGCACGAACAAGCTCCTGCGAAGTAGAATCTGATGAGGAAGTATAAAATTGATGCGCCAGGCGTTTGATGTTATCGAGTAGGACTTTATGTTGAGAAAGGGCATGTTTCTTTTTCTTAGAAACAAAGTCAATGATGAAACCGCGGGCAGTAGCTTTAAAAGCGTCCCAAACCAAGGCAGAAGAAATAGATGGACCTTCATTGAGAGAGAAGAATTCCTCAGCAAAAGAGATGGAGGAAGAAAAAACTGAATCTTGTAGAAGGGAGTTGTTAAACCTCCACCTGGAGGATTTGGGTTGCGGAGGGAGCAAATCAAGATCAGCAATCACTGGGGCATGATCAGAAATCAAAATAGGTTCAATTGAGGATGAAATGAGATTTTGAGCCAGAGGTTTAGACAGAAAAAGGTAGTCTAATCTGGTTAAGGAACCATGTGGAGGGGAGAAAAAAGAAAATTCTGTTTGGTCTGGGTTACATAATCTCCAAGCATCCACGAGATGTGTCTGTGCAATAGTACTATGAAATTGTTTGTGAGGGGTAAATCGTACCTGAGACTTACGGTCAATAAAGGGGTCCATGATCTGATTGCAATCTCCCCCTAGGATAAAAAATTCATCTTTGTGTTGCAAGCATTTGTTTGTAACAGTAGGCCAGAAGGAATAATCTGGTTGAGTTGGACCATAAATATTAAAGACAGTTAAAGAAACATTATCATTAATAAGTAATTTAACTAAAATCCACCTACCATCTGCGTCAATTTCTTGCGATACAACAGAGCAATTCAATTTTTTATGGCATAAAATAATAACACCAATTTTCTTTGTAGTGGTAGGAGAAACAAGAACTGAAACAACCCAGTTGCGTTTGAGTTTAAGAGCCTCAGCCTCTGACAAATGAGTTTCTTGTAATAAAGCTAAATCAGGATTATAGGAAGCTAAATGAGAGATAATTCTCTGCCTTTTTATAGGGTTAATAAATCCTTTTACATTCCAAGTAACAACTCTAAATGTGAGAGAATAAGCAATATATACAGAACAAGAGAACCAACAACAACGCTACATTGATAAGTTTATTGAATAACACAATCAACCATAAAAGCCATAGGTAAATGAAACAGTAGAGAAAAGGAGAGAGTTGTGGAGAAGGGGAGAAAGAGAAAAGAAGGGAAAAGGAGGAGAGTAATAGGAAAAATAGTAAGAGAAGACAGTACATGACATCCAATAGTACCAAATAGGAATGCAAATGAGGAAATAAAAGTATTGACGACTGTAATACGTACCTTCTGAGGGAAGACAAGAGAAAAATACGAGGAGTGGTGACACAAGGGAGAAGACGGCACAACCAACCGGGGAGGAAGCATCACAGCGGGGATCGTATGAGACAAATAGGAAACGGATAAAGAGATAAGTCAAAGAAGATAAATACCTGAAGAGATATAGAGGGAGAGAAGATAAAAATGAGAAGTAATAATGGCATGTTACATAACACTAGTTAACAATAACCTGCAAAGAAAGAAAGCATTAGGTAAGGCAAAGCGAACCAAATCCTGTAATGAAAAAGAAGAAAGTCAAGGTATGGAGGACGTAGAAGAAAGAGGACCAGAGATTTCCATCGATGTCGCGGAGTGCGATGAATGAATTTCCTCAGTTCTGCCGGATCATCAAAAGTAGAAGTATTGTTCTGGAAAGTAACCCTGAATAAACACGTGTGAAATAATACATATCGCGCTCCAAGTGTACGTAAAGCTGGCCGGAGATCAAGGAATTCTTTCCGTCATTTAGCTGTTGATGAAGAAACATCTTGGGAGATAAATAATTTAGAGCCTGACCCGACAAGCTGTTTTTTATGTTTAGCTGCATTTAAAACTAATAGCTAGTCTGTAAATTTCAAAAATAGAAAAACCACACCCGTGGTTTGGAGGGAGCAGATGACGAAGACAAGCGGGGGCCCAGCCTGTGAGCTCGTTGGATATTCAGATTCGTAGATGCAGGAAGGTCAAGAAGCTTTGTAAGAAAGTTGTTGAAAAAGTGGACGGGATCGTCACCCTCCAAACCCTCAGTAAGACCATACAAGCGAAGATTATTGCACCTATTTCGATTTTCAAGGTCCTCCGCTGATTTCCTTAACGAAAGGACCTCCCTCTCTAAGGCAACCAATTTGGTGGATACATTTTGTAGGTCATCAACTTGTTGCTCCACTATGGTAATACGAGATTCCATAGATGACCATTTGGTATCCATAGCTTGCAAGCGGGAATTCGTTTCTTCAATAAATGGGCGCAAAGCGCGAATTTCCTCTAAGACAATGTCCAGAGACACCGGAGAAACAGACTTTGGCGGAGAGGGAGGGTCCTGTTTGAGACGTTTGTCGGCAGAGGTTGGAGTCTGTGTTTTGGTTGAGGATGGTTGCGAGACCGGATTTCGCCATAATGCTATTTTCTTGAAGCGCAGATTTAATAGGTGGAGAGTCAGACACAGGAGTATGAGCAGTGAATCTCTTATTAGTAAGTAATAGCTTCTTACTCCTACCCATAGAGCAAAGGGAGGAGAAATTGCGTTGGAGTAAGAGAAAACACCAGCAAATACCAGCAAATACCCCACAGCGTATGAAGAGAGACTCCAGAAGTTAACTGCGCAATCTGCTTATGTAAAAATAATGAATCCTCCTTTAAGCCATAAAAAGACTGGTCAGGCATGAAATAGCAGGCACTGTAGAATATTGTGGCGAAAGTCAAGAGAAAAGCATTGTACCTGAGGAGAAGTGAAGAGATAACCTCTCAGATAAAAACAAAATGGCGGCCGTAAAAGAGCTGCAGCAGTTTTGCGCTGTTTTCACCTATAAAGTTGAAGAAAAGCCATAATATGTGAAGAATGCCGCTCAGGGACACCTCCAACGCAGGAAACACTCAGTTTCGATGATAAAAAAAATAATAATGAAGCAGCGAAAATCACCGCAGCATTCCCGCCGCGATGCGGAGCTCCGGGGCTAAGCGGCCATCTTGTTTGGCACAGCGCGAGCTCCCTCTATTCTCACAATTTCTAACACTCCACTCCTTCACACTCATTTGTTCTCACTCACTTGCAGTCACTCTTACTCTCACTCAGTCACACTCACTATGACTCACTTATACTCACTTAATGACACTCAATCTCACACATTATCAGTCACTACCTGTCACTGACTCTCACTCACTTTCACTTATACACACATGCTTACACATACACACAAATTTACACATACACGTGCTCTCTCTCACATGAACACTCACCCGCAAGCACATGCACAACATACATTTAAAATTATTCTTTTTACTTACCTCAGCTGCTAGGGAAGGTCCACTCCAGCTAATTGTACTCAATTTTTTATTACACTAGTACTATTCACCTTTAGTGTAATAAAACATTGGTAGAAAAGAAGGTGAGCGGAGCCTCAATGGACACCCATAAGGATGAGCTGCCCTGTGTTCCTGGCACTGATTTTGCCACCTCTGAGGCCAGGGGTAGCAAAGGCAGTGCCAGGGGTTGCAAGGGGTCACAGCTGTGATCCCTGGCGACCCTTACATTGTGTCCATGTTGTGGGGCATGATGCAGATCCATATATAGTTTTTCTGCCTGGACTCAAGCTCTTAGAGTGTGACTTTAGACCCAGGGCTGGAATTCATTCCATGTGGGTTCAGATCTTTGGATTTGCCTCAAAAGAAAAAAATATAAGAGTGTCCACAAATATGATCTGTGGCCAAAACTCTTGCTTAAGGTCTGCATGCTCTTCAAGACTCTGGAATATGGGATAAAAACCTGTGAGAAAAGGTGTCCAGAATAACTAAATGTAACGTGATAGCGTTGGTGTTGGCATCATTTAAGAGTGGGGTGCTGGCATTAATATAACATTACTGAAGTCATAGGGATTGTGAAAAATCCAAGTGTTATACAAAGAACAAGTATAGTAAATGAGCCACGCCCATTCACCAGGAGAGTGGGAAGGGTGTAGTATGGAGATGGTGGTGCATTTTGGACCACACTGTCGCAAATATATTACTAAAGCATGGTAGGGAAGCACACAGTCATTTACAGACAGCACAATTTTTGTAGAAATGGCCACAAAAATCACACTGCCATGCAGCCTTACTGATAAATCTATGTAGCCCACAAACGATAATGTGTGGACTTCGGTTGTCAACACATATTTACCATTTGCACATCACCAACTAAAGTCTCTTAATTTGTGTTGATCCTATTAAAATCTTTGTTTCCATCACACTTCCAAATTACCAAAAAGAAATGTACTTCATTTGTGCTTTCCTAACTGCTGATATATTTTAAAATATTTGTACAGGTATTTAATGTTTTGTTAGAAAAACAACTGACATCCTACAGCTTTCTCTTTCACACTCCCTTTACCCTAGTAAGATTGTCACATAGTTCAATTTACAAAATTATCTCAAAATAAAATATAAAGGCATTTTTATTGCTCATTTACATTCTGAACTCCAGCATTGTTATTTTCAGGGTGCTACAGCACCCCGCATGCCAACTTTCAGCACCTATGCCTGGTAGAAGGTGTATTTTTAAAGAGCACAGTCATCCTTTGGGTCATCTTGAATAACAGATGTTTATTGTGATCCCAACTCAATGGTGCTCATTTTATCAACCAGAAGGATGAAAGATTGAAGATTAAGATTACATTTATTAAACTGCTCACTTATTTAAAAACATTACGGCAATAGTATGTAACACCCCCTCACCTCATGAACTTTGCAGAGATAAACCTCCATACACATTCAAAAAAACCTTTTTTGCATATTTCATTTGTGGGTCAGCTACCGTAAGTCAAATCTTTACCTCACAATTCTCTTACAGTGACTATCCTTCTCAACTTACCTGATTTTGCCACTGGTCTTTGCCGCCACCGCCGCCGGAGTCATTTGGGGGGCACTGCCGGTCTACCGGTCCCGTGAGACGAGGCCAGTCCAGGACTACAACCCCCAGCAGCCCTAGCGGCGTGCACGCCGCCCACGCCAGGATCAAGCGCCAGGAGGAGCTCAAGAGGAACACAGGGCTCCCGCAGCGCGGGAGCTCAATGTACCTGATTTTGCCACTGGTCTTTGCTGCCACCGGAGTCATTTGGGGAGCACTGCCGGTCTGCCGGTCCCGTGAGAGGAGGCCGGTCCAGGACTACAACCCCCAGCAGCCCTAGCAGCGTGCACGCCGCCCACGCCAGGATCAAGCGCCAGGAGGAGCTCAAAAGGAACACAGGGCTCCTGCAGCGCGGGAGCTCAACTTGCCTGATTTTGCCACTGGTCTTTGCCGCCACCGCCGCCGGAGTCATTTGGGGGGCACTGCCGGTCTGCCGGTCCCGTGAGAGGAGGCCGGTCCAGGACTACAACCCCCAGCAGCCCTAGCGGCATGCACGCCGCCCACGCCAGGATCAAACGCCAGGAGGAGCTCAAAAGGAACACAGGGCTCCCGCAGTGCGGGAGCTCAACTTACCTAATTTTGCAACTGGTCTTTGCCGCCACCGCCGCCGGAGTCATTTGGGGGTCACTGCCGGTCTGCCGGTCTCGTGGGAGGAGGCCGGTCCAGGACTACAACCCCTAGCAGCCCTAGCGGCGTGCACGCCGCCCACGCCAGGATCAAGCGCCAGGAGGAGCTCAAAAGGAACACAGGGCTCCCGCAGCGCGGGACTCGCGTGGGCATGCCCGGGCCGTGCCCGGGCAAAGCCCGGGCCAAGGGCGGGCCCATCCAAGCTTGTCAGAGGCCGAATGAGGCGGGCTGGGCCACGTCATTAACGTTCTTAGATCGCTGTGGTTTTAACCAGTGTTGACACTAGAAGGTATCGTGACATTATCATTGCTGGTATTGACTCTGTATTGAGGAGGGGGGATAAAATGAACAGGTTAAAATCTGGAAATGGGCAAGGGGTAGTGGGGACATTGGGCGCTTTTTTACTGAGGGCTGAATCGGCACTCATTCACGAAATTGAATTTACAGAGCGCAGATTGTCACTGGAGCCCCAAATCCCTCATAACCGAACTGCTCTTATCATCCCTGCCTCACAAACGAGTTTGGAAGATAGTACACCACAAATCAGCGAGTTACATTCCCTAGGCCCTGAAATCATCAACTCCTCGGATATAACTGAAAAATCCGACACCTCAGTTAGGCCAAATGTTGTCACACGGGGCCAAAAAGCAAAGATTAACCATGGGAGTAGTTTTGCTACGCCATCAAAGAAAGGGAAGGGGCAGGCGCCAAATAAACAAAATAAACAAAGTTACCTTCTGCCCAAAGCTTTGGGTCGTAGGAGTAAACCTGTTGACAAAGAGCATAATCAGGGGGTTATTCAAGCACCAAGTCCAGATGTTGGGGTATCAATGGTAGCATTATCTACCCAGGAGAGGGAAGCTTTTTTGAAAAAAATGGAACATGTGATTTCTGCGCATTTAGACCAGATATTGCAAAAGTTAATTAAAATTGAGGCCAGGTTAGCTCATTTAGAAAAACCAGCACCTAGCACTTCCATAACCTCTGTAGATCATGGGCGAAATAGGGCTGAGGATGGTGCTGCAAAGGGGGACGTGCATCACCCTGAACCCTCTTTAAGACCTGTGCAACAGGATGGTCTTCCTCTCCCAAGGGTAGCATGCCCTCCTTCGAATGGTACTGAGACTCCACTCCAGACAGAATGTATGTTCCACAGGAATGTCCAGACCGCACATGCCCCAAGAAGTGCCCGAGCTGATAGGGCACGCAATATCCAGGATGAGAGACACCGAAACACAGGCACTATAGAAGGCCGGTCTTTTGATCAAAGACCCCCAAGTGGCCCACATTTCAACCTGCACTTACCTCCAGAAGCAACCCCATATATAGTAGTGCTGGCTAATGTTCCCTCATTGCTGCCCGGTGACATGGAGCACTGGTCAACACTGAGGAACATATCTCTACACCTTTTAAGTACAAGGACAGGTATTAATAATAAGTTTTTATTTTCTGAATTTAAGATGGCGCGCCGGACTGGGTGGGTGGGGAAATCTAATAAGACATTCAAGGGAGATTGTATTGTATTAACTTTTGGATCCCCAGGCTTGGTCAGGACAATATTAGATAGGACGGACGATTACTTTACAGATGAGAGGGGGATTTCCATTTTACCCTTGGGGTTTTTCTACCAGCCACCTAAGCCCCGATGGCATACAGTGGAAGACAATAGGTGTGCATGGGTAAACCCGCACCCCCAGCCTCCTCCTTGGTACCACCCAAATCGTTTTGAGGCCTTAAGCGGTCTTGCAGATATAGACTGACTAACACCAAATTTGAGAAAGTCAGGGAAAAAGGTTATTTTAAATAATGCCCCAAAGATTACCCTTAATAAAGTAGATAGTATAGCTGTCTCTCCTTTAATATCAGTTCATGAGAACAGCCTATACCCACCTCTGCACTCGCATAAAGAGAGTGCGTTTAATGTAGGATTGGATTTAGATATTATGCCAGCAGAGCAAGTCATTAGTAATATTGTTGGTGAAGTCTCAACGGTCCGGAATCCTAATACCCGTCCATTCAGGCTTATCTCACAGAACATTGCGGGCATCTCCTCAAAATCATCAGATGAGGCCTGGGTTCAATACGTGAAGACGTTCGACATTATCTGTGCCCAGGAAACCTGGAGCAGGGATGATGTCACTATGGGCGGATATTTTTCTTTAAATGTATAGGCAACACCATCATCTGCAGGGAGGGCGAAGGGAGGATTAGTGTCCTTGATTTCCGTCCAATACGAGTCACTAAAGATAGAGAACATAACTGATTCCCCCTGGTACCAGCTTATTCTGATTTCTAATCTGATCGACGCCACACTGTTATTGATTCATTGGTACTACAATATTTTTGACCCACAAAATAGTGGGGTTATTAACACCCTTAAAGAGGAAATTGATAAAGTTGCGGCGAAATTTTACCCACTGTGTATAATCTGGGTAGGCGATTTTAACTGTACCCTATGTCAGCATAGCATGCACAAAGTATGTGGGATTGTAGACACTGCTGATCAACCTCTGTCTCACTTGAAGCATACCCCACAGGGCGAAGCATTAAACACCATCATTGTAGTAAATGATTTATGTATGATTGATACCTTGGTCAGTATTACTTTGGTGCAGTTTCCAGCCTATCAGGGTGGTGGTAGAGCAAGCACAATTGATTTTATGCTGATATCCAGTAAGTATGCATGTCTTGTAGACAGTTTTGCGGTCGAACCAAACCCTGTTAGCGACCATAATCCCCTTACTGCTTCCATGCATGTTATTGCACAGAAGGGTAGGGGTGATGAACGCCCGTTAAAGCTTAATCGCAATCAGGGGGTGAGGTTAAAATGGAGCACAATAAATCCCTCACAATTTGAGGAGGTCATTATCAAGGCAAACCTAAGTCAAGTCATGACATGTTTAGCTTATGACTCCCATCCAGATGCCATAATACAATGCTTTGAATCAATTTGTGAAGATGTGGCTAAAAACCTGACTAAATCAGTGAGAAGACGGGATTCACTGGAAATAAAATGGTTTAATGCTGAGTGTTCCACGGCGCAAAAAGAGCTGAGGAAAGCTTTGCATGTAGTCCCCCGTGATAGGGCCCTGATTAAAACTGTTAGACAGACTTATAAAAGCGTAATTAAGAGTAGGAAGGAAGAACTGAGAAGACTGGCCTGGGAAGATCTTGAAAGAGCAAGTGTTTTCAAGGACTCCAAGAGTTTCTGGGAAGTCATAAATCATCCCCTTTTTTCTAATGACACAAGGATTATGGACTCGACTATAACGGGGGAAGTTTGGGAGTCTCATTTTCTGAATATATTCAACCCAAAGGGTGTCTCATCACAAGAGCAAAGGGATGAGATAGTAATCAACTTACAAAGTGCATGCCAACTCAGTTCATCCCTCTCTTTAAGTGAGGTTGAGGACGCCTTAGGAAAGGGTATTTCCTCAAAAGCCCCAGGACCAGATTGAATGAAATGAAAGGGGCTTTTGTATAGCGCATGGCTACCCGGAGGCATCCCAGCGCTGCAGAGGTGGCTAGGGAGATGGATGGGTTTATGGGAATAGCCAAGTTTTCAGATGTTTCCGAAATGTCCGATGGTTGACTTCATTGCGGATAGGGAGAGGAAGGGAGTTCCAGAGCTTAGAAGCATTGTGGGAGAAAAGGCGGCCGCCTGTTCTGGCCTTCTGGGTGCCCCTGGATCTATTTAAAAGCAACCCTCAACTTTGTGCCCCCCTGATACTTAATGTTTTTAAAGCAGTTATAGTGGGTCGTATTCCATTATCATGGAAAAAAGCAGTAGTGGTACCGATCTTTAAAAAAGGTAACAGGAATGACCCCACATGCTATAGGCCAATTTCTTTAATTGACGCCATGTACAAGGTTATGGGAGGGTAATCCTTGCACGTCTGGAGTCATGGGCCAATGTCTCTGGACTCATATCGAATACTCAATATGGCTTCAGGAGGGGGATGGGAACAAACGAACAGTGCCTCAACCTGTCCATGATTATGGGCAAGTACATGAGGGGCAGGGGGGGATCGATCCATCTAGCCTTCATGGACTTGTCCAGTGCTTTCGACACAGTGAGCCGGGGGAAGTTGTGGTCACTGATGGAAACCATGGGTTTTGAAGAACCCCTCATTACCCTACTGCGCAGGCTACACGCGTCTACCACTGTAGCTATTCGTTTTGGTCCTGGAGGAGAGAAGACTAGGCCCATCGCTTCAACTGAGGGGGTACGCCAGGGTTGCATTTTGGCCCCTTTTTTATTCCTAATATATACAAATGGATTGGAATCATTCCTGTTAGAACAGCAATTGGACTTCCCAAGTATAGGAGGCAAACGGGTGCTGATCCAGCGGGTTACTACCAACAAGCATTCATACACCGAATACTCACCTGGGCCCATTCATTCATACTACGCTAGCAATTTCCGCTGGTGGGTCAGTTGTACTCTTTATCAAAAATCCCTGCTACCAATTACTTTTCTGATTGAAGAGTAATGACTTACCAATGGACCCTTTGTTAATTGGGAAGTTTAAAATGCGTGACGTTCATTACAATTCATAATCCTGAAATAATCACTGAGTCAGGAAGTTTTAAAATATTTATCTAAAGATTTAGCAGAGTAAAATACAGAACCACATGATACTTAATCGTATATCAAGGATGAAGCATAATAATCAATTATCGATCAATGACGGTCCCTCAGAAAGGAGAAGATAGAGACAGCAGCACAGCTAAAGGTGCATTTATATTTACCTAAAGGTGCGAGAAACTAAACCCCTTGGCCAAGGAGTTGGAAAGATAGGTCCCAGGAAGGATGAAGAGCAAAGACCTCCGGACCAGGTTCAGGACAGGATAGATGACCTCTCTATCAACGACGCCTGCGTCGTTCCCCTCTCTGATTCTTCGCTTCTCTCGAGTCGTCTTCTAGGAATCCGCCGCCCCCACCTCAGGACCTCTCTGGACAGCGAATCAGCCTAGTTCTGCTCTGCATCAGCGTCTGGATCAATGCATGTAGCATCTCTTCCTTGCTCGACTCTCTCTCTCTAATTAACTAATCTATACCTATTATACCCTTCTACACCCAGGTACCTCCCATTAATGTTTCAAAATTATGGGCCCACTACTTCTGATTGGACAGGGACAGGGGGTTGATCCTCACCCCATGTCAATTTAGTTCAATTTCTTTAAGCCCATTGTTTTAAAATACCGCCCATCACAATTAATACATTTGCTTTATTTCCCACCCGTTTCCCATTGATTCCGCAATACATTTTGTATACATTTGTATCGACTTCAGGTACATTTCAGATGAACTTGTGAACCAGGCTTCGGGACCTTGGAGGGCTTCCAAGTTGACTTCATCGCCTCCTCTGGTCAGCCTTTCAGGGCGCATGCGCAGAACCAATGTCTCTCGAGCTGCAGTTCAACCAACCCAGGCCCATTTATGAACTAATAAAAAGTCAAAGAAGAAAATATTAAAATCACAAAATAAATGGTTTCACTGTATACCCACTCTTTCTACTCTATCCCCCTTTAATTAAAATCTATCCCGCATTAATAGCATTACAATACCACAGTTTTAATTGCAGCATATGAGCAAGCTGTAGCACGTGAAAACATTAAGCAGCCATTTTAATACACACTGCGCAGAAGCAAAGATTTCCCTCCAAGCAAAGAAAGACGTCATACCACGTGATATGGTTGACACATGTGCACTGAGGTTCCCGCGCTTTAGCGGCCATTTTGGATTAGACAAGCGTTATTTGTTAGTTTAAACACATAGGCAAGCTTCTCTCGAATTGTATTCATGTGTGCATTTGTTAGTACAGACATTACAAAGATTAATAATTAATACTGCGAGAAAATTGCTTACGAGCAAGTCTCATTGTGAGTTCTTGCTCCATCAATCCCCTCTCTGATGGCGTTTCTGAGCCATCAAATACTACCCACAACCAGATGCCAACTTTAGCATAAAATTGTCTCAGCTTCATTTTTACATTTTCTATTTTTAACGTCTCCTTTCAGTTTCTTGTATAATTCACTTTTCAGATCTTCTAGTTCAATTTCATCAAACTTTCGTTTCTTTCCTTTTCCTGTCACTCTATACGTCTCATTCTTTCTACAACATTTGCACCATATTATTATTGACATTACTATTATTGCTATCCCTGCTAACGGTACTAATATCTGACCTATAAGTCCTTTCCCTACATTAGCAAACCAGGTACCAATTGACGTAATGCTATTTGTCAATCTTTCCCATACACTATCAACTTCCAGTGGTTTTAGTTCATTCTCAAGTTTTGTTATATTCTGTACATATGTTCCAATTTCTGCACTTTTGTCAGGTATGTAAGTGCAACAGTGTTTCGTCTTCAATAATTTACAGACTCCGCCCTCTTTTGCTAATATTATATCAAGAGCAAGTCGATTTTGCATAACCATAGATCTAATCGCAACCATCTCCGCATTAATCATTAGAAATCCCCCAGCAGTGTCCGTTGATAAACGATCAACTACTGTAGATAATTTACATATTTTCCTTGAGTTCAGAATTATTCCCACTGAAGGTATCAATGCACCAAATATATCACCTACAATTTCAGAAAAACTAGCTCTTTTACTACGTGTTAATTCACTATTATTTTCATTGCTCCCAGTGTTTCTTTTTACGTGGTATATTTTTGGAAAGACTATTCCAAAGTAACAACTTCCATACCACCATGCAGGAAGCCTAAAGTAAGCCTTATTCCCACACACATAATAGATTCCAGGAAAAACTGAATCTGTTCCTCCTTTTAGTCCCCAACCTCCAAGAATTAAGAAATTATGTTCACATTCACTGGTACCAATAAAAACATTGTTATACTCAGTCTTTAACCTATGTAGACAAATTTTCCCTGTCCTTACAAAATCCAGAGCCATAGCAGCTTGAGCCTTGCCAGGTGTGTAACTACCCTCTTTCTCAGCCCAAGGTGGCAGATGAGCCTTATGCTCAGACGCTTCCTTTTGGAAATCTTGTCTTCTATCTTCTACTAAATTCAAAAATATCTTTTCTTCTTCATGTAACGAACATGTTAGATTACTTCTATGTGCATGTGTTATATCTATCGATTTCATTGTTAGGAAAAATTCTCCCATAAACTGTGCGTCTTGACTGCTAAGCACTGGGTTCATATTCTTTCGAATCGGAACCTCAGAAAATATCACATCTATATTTGAATAGTAATACTGAAGTCTCCCTGTTTTATAAAATAAACTAGCCAATACACTACATGATATGCCATAATTTTCTTTTTTTTTTTAGTTTTTTTTAGACTTTCCTTATTACAAAAGTTCTACTGACCAACACAGCTTTCGTGCCTACAACCCTGGGGCCGGCAGTATGTCGATAGCAAACATTGAACACAGCCTTTTAGCCAACAACCCAGGGGGCAGGCAGCGTATAGGAACCAAATGAGATAATGCCACTATAACCCCAGAATACCAGGTATATACCAAAGTGTCAAGACATATTATCACCACCGTTTACCTCGGTCCGTAAAGAGATGAACCTCTACAGGCCAGATGTGATTAGTGTGAGTGCAAATGGAAATCAGGAGAAACACTTAAAGGCAGCAGACAATAGCAAAATCCCTCATGCCAATAGACATCAGGCACAACCCTTCTCTCCTTCAGTCATACTGCGCGCCCATCTGCCAAGGACAATATCCCGACAGCGCAGCCAGGGACTCACCACAGGACATTCCCCCTGTACAAGCAGTTACGTAGTGGAAGCAGAGGACTGCTCCCCAGGAGACACTGGGGCCACAGCCCCAGGCACCGTCGTCGTACCAAGCAGATATGTTGTATATAGCCCCCAAAAGTTCTTAGGTCTGTTTCGTGGTGGAAGCAGTTCGCTGAAATTCTCGGACTGTGTGCTGCAATATAGCATGTCGTGGGACCATTGGGATATGGTAGGCGTAGGGCCCCTTAACCAGCACATCGCTACCCTCCGTCGCGCCACAAGTAGGCCCATGTCCACCATTCTGCGTATTGCCCTAGGGAGCTCCCTAAAATAGCCCAACAGGGCCAACGCCGGATCCGGAGAAAGCTCAGTCTCAGTGATAGTGCCCAGTTCCAGAAAGACCGCCTCCCAGAACTTATAGACCCCCACACAAGACCAGGCCAAGTGCATAAAGTCTGCATTTTGAGCATGGCAGCGGTCACAATGTGAGTCCTCCCTCAGGCCATACCGGTGTAGCCGCTCAGGGGTATAGTACACTCTATTCACAAATTTAAAATGTATTAACCTGTGCCGGCCATGTAACGATATGCGGCGCGTGTTAATGCAACAGTAAGTCCACATTGAATCGTCTATAGTAATTTGCAAGTCATGTTGCCAGGCCAGTCTGGCCTTAGTATAAGAATTCGCCCTATGCGACATTGCCAGCTTATATAAATGAGAGACCACCTTACGCGGCGTCTCAGCAGTTATAATATAAGACAGCTCCGGCATCTCAGGGGGTTCTTGCATGTCCTCTCCCAGCAAGTCACGCAGCGCTTTCCTCACTCTGTAAAACTGAAAGCGTTGTAGCAAATTACCAGGTGCTGTATCTCCCTGAACTTCCTCCCATGTTCTAACCACACCGTCCTGAAAGAGATCTCCCGCAGTCGTTATGCTCATAGTACGAAGCGCCCTTAGAACCCCTCCATCCTGGCATGGGGCTAACCAACGGGCCCACTCCAATGGCATAGCCGGGGAGTACAGCAGCGCCCCCGCTTGCAGGTGCAATAAGTGATGCCAAGCGTGGCGAATCGAACCTATGGAGTCCAGTATCCCCGTCCTGCAATCCGCTGGATCAAAGATCGTGGCTGGGAGCGGAAGTGTATCCGCAAAAAGCTTTTCCAGCCGAAGAAACGGTATTTCTGGCTGGCCGTGTATCCAGTAATAAGCTAGCGCACTTTGTGCCGCCCTATAATATAAGTTCAAATCCGGCGCGCCCAGTCCCCCATGTGGTACGGCAGGGTGAGGATCCGCCACTGAACCCGCGCGTGCCCTCCAGCCCATGCCAGCCTTATCAACGACTTGTTGACTCTAAGGAAGAAGGAACTCGGCAATACAATGGGGATATTTGTAAAAAGGAACAGGAAGCGGGGCAGTACCACCATCTTCATGATGGACACCCGGCCTAGTAGGGACAACGGTAGCCGGATCCATGCCTCCACCGCCTCCTCCAGCTTGTTAACTGCCACTCCATAGTTCTCTCGGAACACAATTTCCGGGTCCGTGTGCAGTCGTATTCCCAGGTAACGGATCGCCTCCGTGGACCACATCAAAGGGTAGTCCGCCTCAAAGCGAGTCGTGACTGGGGTAAGCGGGAAGATTACGGATTTGGACCAATTAACCCGCAGGCCGGACAACGCTCCAAAGTGCACTACCTCTCTGAGAACCGAAGAGAGGTTACTTTCTGGATCGCGGACATACAAGAGTGTGTCATCTGCATAGGTGGACACAACAATCTCGTAATTCAGAAACCGGATACCTTTATTGCTATGATACTCCCGTAATGCGCACACAAGCGGCTCAGCAACCAGAGCATATAAAATAGGGGACAATGGGCAGCCTTGGCGCGTCCCTCTAGATATGGCGATGGAATCCGTAACCAAGTCGCCTATACGTATACGCGCTCTGGAGGCGTTGTACAGTACCCCGATGAGCTGCAAAAAGACTGATCCCAAACCCATCCTCGACAGCACCTGGCGCATGAAGGGCCATTCGACAGAGTCGAAGGCCTTCTCCATGTCGAGAAAGACCGCAGCCGCCTTCACGTCCTGCTTGACGTGCTGGATGGTGCCAAACACAGTCCGGAGATTATATGTGAGGTTCCTATCGGGGATAAATCCGGCTTGTTCCAGAGCCACCAAGGTCGGAGCCAGGGGAGCCAAACGGTTTGCAAGTATCTTAGCGAATAGCTTCGTATCTACGTTGAGTAGGGAGAGAGGGCGGTAAGACCTGCACTCATCTAGCGGTTTACCGGGTTTAGGGATGGCCACAATAATCGCTTCCCTCATTGACTGTGGCATTGTGCTCGATACACACATGTCTTCAAAAAGCGTAGCAAGGTGCGGGAGCAGTAAATCCATAAAGGCTTTATAGAAACCCACTGTCAGGCCATCCGCCCCGGGGGCGCTAGCTGTCTTCATCCCCGCTAAGGCTAAGACTAATTCGTCCCTTTCTATAGGTCGCATTAGAAACTCCCAGTGGTCATTAGTAAGAAATGGCAACTTAATATGCTCCAAATAATTTAGGATTTCCTCTTCTGAGCCAGAGGAGCGGGAGGAGTATAGCGTTGCATAGTATCGCTTGAACCTATCCGCAATGGCCGTTTCGTCTGTGAGCGTCTCACCGTCCTCTGACTTAAGTGCCGTTATCAAAGTTTTGCCGCGCTTAGCCTTCAAAATCTGCGCCAGTACGGAACCAGGCCTGTCCCCCTCACCATAAACTCTGGCTGTGGCATATTTACCTAAGTGTTTAACCTCACTATCCGCGGCTTCCTGGTATTCTCCTAGCAAATCACGTATTTCTGTCGCGACATCCGCGTCTTCACTGACTAGTTGGCGCTGCTCCAGAGACCCTAACTGTTTTTCTAGGTTTGTCAATCTCCGCCGGATAGAGCGGAGTACCCCCGAGTGTTTGGCCATAGCCACCCCCGAATATAGACTTTAAAGGTTTCCCAAACCGTCTGGAAGCTGTCCACTGAGCCCACATTAAGCTGGAAAAAGGTTTCTATGGCTTCCGCCAGTTCCTCTTTGAAAAGAGGGTCAAGTAAAGAGTAAGGGGGGAACCGGCACGTGAAAGGTGGGATTACCTTCCTGGGCGTCTCCAGAACCAGCAACAGCGGCGAGTGATCCGAGAGGGTGCGCGGAAGTATCAGACACTCCCGTACATACGCCACCAGGTACGAAGAGGCCAACCAGTAATCTATTCGTGTATGTAGATTATAATAGGCAGAATAATGTGTATATCCTCCCCTGTCCGGGTTGCGCTGCCGCCACACGTCGCTGAGAGCCATACACGTCATAGTGCTCTCTAGCGCCCGAGCCGCCGCAGATGGGCGCCTACACGGGCCCCCCGACCTGTCCAGATCGGGGTCCCTCACCAGGTTAAAATCCCCCCCCCCCAGAGGAGCTGCGCATCAGGATATCTGCCTACCGCGCCCGCCAGTGTCGTATAAAACCCTGGACAGTCATAGCTAGGTCCATAAACGTTGGTTATGAGTACTTCGAGGCCCCTGCCCCGGCACCGAGATATCACAAAGCGACCGTCCTTGTCTGCTTCCAGCTGCTCCAACGTGTATGCCGACCTAGGATTAACCCATGTCATCACCCCTCGGGCATGTGTAGTAAAGCCTGCAACATTTATGTTGCCCCGCAAACCTCTAAAACGCAACAGAGCACTATGCAGTGGGAGATGAGTTTCCTGCAACAGGGCCACGTCTATGTTCTGCCTGATCAGATAATTTAACACCCTACGCAGTTTACGATGGTCGTTAAGCCCCCTCACGTTCCACGTCAGTGCACGGAGGGAGCCCACCGCCTTCAGCGTGTCACCTTCAGCCGGCCCTGCCATCAGTATTATCATAGCCTTTAGTCTGTCCTGACCTTAGCAAACGGCCGGTAGCATGCACACCATGTAGTGGTCTTCTTAGATCCAAAAACAACCCAAAATACAAATCTGGATCCACCCCTTCTCCCCCTCCTCCCACAGCTGACCACCGCCAACTTGGTCGCTAAGCATCCCAAAGGTGCGCCCCATTCGACCCTCCCTCCGCCCCCCCTAGTCAAAAAGATTCCCCCCGGTGTGTTTCACGCGCAGGCAGAGGTTGCTCAACCACCTAGGAGAACAAGAAAAACATCTAGATCAGCCCCACCTCCTGCGCGTCGTCCCTTTTGGCACTCTTCCTCCTACACCAGACAGCATCGCAAATTACTAGGCCAATGGCCATCTAATTGCGCATAGCAGACGAAGGCAACGCCTTCCCCCAACATCCAACAATCAGCTGCCTTCCTCACCAATCACACTTTATGAGGCTCTGCCTGACCAGCGCTCGTGCTGCCGCCCAGACCACCCGCCTGGCGCACCCAATTTGCCCATTACGCTTTGTCAGGGGGGACCCGCCCCCCCTTCCCGGTCCCAAAGCGGCCCCAAGAGGAGCCAGGAGGACCCCTTGCAACGCCAAAAGTGAGGAGGCCCCCGTTAACCTCATGCAGCAATGCCCAAGCTCCTCCCCGAAACCACCCCCGCTCTACATTGTATCAGCCACATATTATACTTATCGACCACCAGCAGTTCACTCAGTTCAATCTTGTTCCTCCAGGGAACCCCCTGCCGCCTCATCTGGCAGGTGGCGCTTCGGGCTATGCCGCTGTTCCGCAGTCCAACTCTTCAGGGCTTTCTGGAGGGCTTTTGGATCTGTAAAGATGTGAGAGCGACCCTGTCTATTGACCCGTAGTTTGGCAGGATACAACATTGCATAGTCTCGAAGCTGCTGCTGCTTTTTCATCGGGATAAATTGGCGGCGGGCCTCCTGTACTCGTAGAGTGAAGTCCGGAAACAGAGAGATCGCGGATCCCTCATACATTAAAGTCTGCTTCTCCGTTGCCAGGCGCAGGGCAGCATCCCTGTCCCGATAATTGAGCAATTTGGCGATTATCGGACGCGGCGGCGCCCCCGGGGGAGGGCGAGGTCCCAGGGAGCGGTGAGCTCTCTTCACCACAAACATAGGGGAGAAGACCCCCTCTCCCAGCCACGCCACCAACAGCCTCTCTGTGAATTGCTCCATATTACCGGTCTGCGTGGACTCCGGTAGGCCCGTGATCCTAAGATTACATCGCCGAGAGCGCGCCTCCAAGTCCTCGGTTTTGTCCTGAAGGGCCCACAGGGCTCTCCCGAGTTGTGTCTGTTCAGTATCCAGCGTGGTATGCGCCTCCTCCACCTCCGTGAGCCTGCGCTCTGACATGTCCAGTCGTTCAGCATGTTTGTCTAGGCGCTCTCCCATCCTATCCATCCTATAGGAAAGTGCATCCATTTTCGTACCCAGGGAGGCAATACCGCTTTGTAAGTTCTTCTCCATAGCCCGGAGCATGCCACGCAAATCAGGGTTCGGGTCTTCAGTGGTTGGGGCAGGATTCCCGGCCGCCTCCTCCATTGCGGCGTTGTGTGACTTGGATTGCTTTTTGTCGAAAGTGAGCTTGGGCTGCGCTTTATCTACCCTGCCCATCCTTGCCGTCAGCAGGGTCCGCTAGCTGGGGTCACGAACCACTACCGCCCCCAGATTCCGCTCCGAGCGCGTCCGATGGATACCCCACTACTGCCGTTCGCGTCAGCCAGCAGCTCCCAAGACAAGGCGAGAGCGAGGATCTACTCCACTTCGCGCTCACACGCAGCTCAACTCTGGCGCAGGAGCACAGCCCTCAATCTACCTCGGGAGTCCACTCACCCTGGTCAGGGTGCAATCTCCAACTGGCGATGCCGTCACTCTTCCCTGGGCGCTCCTACGCAGCCCGTTATCTCCCAGTTCCAGCATAGAAGGCGCTCAGTTCATACCGAGAAGGACTCCCGGACCACAGCTCACCCACACTGACTCTCAAGAGTAATCTTGTTCAGGTTTTGGCCCGGGGTACTCCAGCAGTCACCCAGTGCTCCTTCGACCAAGGGGGAGCCACCCCACAGTGGTCCCACAGCTCGCTCTCCAGTGGTGTCGCCCACTGCCGTTGGCACTACCAGCTCAGGCACCGCACTCACCGGCCTCCACCACCGCGCTGCCTCCTTGAATCAGGCTGATGGCGACTAGCTCCGCCGGCGCAGTCACGGGATGACGTGCGTCCCAATCTATGGCTCCCCAGGTCCCTACCTCCCAGGCAGCTGCATGTGTCCCAAGACTTCAGGCCATGTGGGGCGCCCCCGCAATTAGGCCCGCAGGAGCCCGCCGCTGCAGCGCCTCTCACGCCGGGGCTGCCCGACGCTCCTCTCAGCCGCCTGTGAGCTCTTGCTCCCTCGCTCCTCAGCTGTCTCGTCGGATGTCTAGGCGTCCCACGTAGCTCCGCAGTGTGTCCGAGCGCAGGCTGCCTCTTATCGCCCAGGCCACCGCAGCACCGACCACGTCCCCGGCCGCAACTCCGCGCGCCCGGCGCTTCTGCTCACTCAAGTCCGGGGCTTCCGGCCTACAGGGCGGGCCGGCTTCGGAGGCTCACACTTCGTTCGTAGCTGGTCGTAGAGGAGCCGGAGTTCGCTCCCCGCGTTCCCAGTTTGCTCCGGTTGTCAGATCTCGACAGAGCAGCCGAGGAATTAGTGCAATAATGCCGGATAATTGTCGGAGTTTGGACGACGCTACGGAGCTAAAGGCTCAAGCGGCCATCTTGGTCGCGAGCAAGCTCCGCCCCCCGATATGCCATAAGTTAATGGCAAATGATGATATGTTAACCCTTCTGCTACTGATTCGGGTAACTTCATACAGACATACTAACTTCCATGGTATCTACATATTGAAACATTAATTTTGTGAAAACATTCAAACTAGTGTCGTTATCTGTTACTTCATGATGAAACTCTGGTTCATCTTCTGCCTTTAGTTCTACTCTATTACTTTTCAAGTTATCTGTCCTTCCCTTCGTTTTGTTGTTAATCTTTTTATCCATTATCAGAAGGTAAGGAATTGCTACGATCACAACTAACCATACTATAAGCACCACTACCAGACTACATATGCATATAGCACAGCATCTTTTACAACATTTCTGTTTCGGTCTCCCAGAAACTCTATCGTCAGGCATTTTTGACAAGGAAGATTTCTCTTCTTATCTTTATTTCAAGTCTTTTACGTTATCAAGGTGGTTTTATTTCTTTCTCATAAGTCAGTTCTGCACTTGTTCCTTCGTCACCACTTTCACTTGATTCTGAACTTTCATAGTCTTCGATTATTATATAAGTCCAATCAGGACCTTTAAATTTATTGTTCATAAGTTTCAGTCTTTTGCTTTTTCGTTTTACAGTTCCACTTTCTTGTCCAGTTAGGCTTGTTACTTCATTTACTTGTTCCGGATCTTCACTTCTGGTTTCTATATGGTATTTCACTCTTTTAATGACACTAGGCCAATGATCACCTTTTCTGACCTTCTTTGTTTGCACTGTCTCTTCACTTCTTATTTCTTCTTCAGAAATTCTTTTGTTTTCCAGTTGTGGCACAGTTTGTTTTGCTTCGATTTCATTTTCTTCTTCTATTTGTTCTTTTTCAGGTCTTATTGGTTTCTCTTCAGTTGCTCCACTGTGAGTTTCTAATAACTGACCTTGTTCAGGATTTACGACTTCATGCTTGAGATTTTCGTGATCTTCTTCTTGAATGTATTTTCCTAGATCTAACTGATCCTGATCAGGGCTTGTTGCACTTTGTACTTCTGCAGCCTGACCGCGTTCTTCTAAACCTGTCTGTCCCTGCTCAAATTTTGTTGTTTCATTGTTGATTTGAGCCCAATTTCCTCTCCCTATCAGGTCCTGCTCAGGTCCTTTTATTGTTTCATTTTCCTCTTCCTGAGCTGCTTCTTCTTCACCTATCTGGTCTTCCCTAATTTCTTCTAATTTTGATCGGCTTCTTGTTCTGTTGTAAACTTCTGGTACGTCAACCACTGGTATCCAGTCCTGACTTGTGCTCGGTTGTTCTTCTTCAGCTTCTCTCAAATCTCTCACCTGGGATTATTCAGCTGGGCAACCTTCAGCTTCCTCAGTTATCGATGCTGTATGAGGATCTTGTTCTTCAGGCTCTGGCACTCTTTTGGTGTGGCTTACATGAATCCAATTAGGCAATCCTGCACATTTCACTGCTATGTTCGGAACTAGTATAACCTGACAAGGTTCGCCCCACCTGGGTGATAGACACGTTTCTCTCGTGTGATGCTTCACAACCACCCAGTCTCTGGGATTCAGATCATGCTCTTGCTCAGGCTGCCTGGAAACTGCGTCTTCCCCAACCTGGTGAGAGACAGAACGCACTAGGTCAGCCAATACTTTGCAATAATCCAGAACCATATCATCAGTTATATTCAGCAGTTTACTTGTAGGTACATGTGCTTGTCTCATTGCTCGTCCCATGATTATTTCGTGCGGACTCAATCCGGTATTTCTATCGGAAATGCTTCTGAGTCCCATTAACACAAGTGGCAATGCATCCGGCCAATCTAACGATGTTGATGCACACATTTTTGCCAGTCTGGATTTTATTGTGCCATTCATTTGTTCAACCACTCCAGAAGCCTCTGGACGATATGCACAGTGCAATTTTTGCTCAATTTGGAATGCTTCACAGATTATTCTGATTACATCGTTGTTGAAGTGACTTCCTCTATCTGATTCCAAAGTTACTGGGAAACCGAACCTAGGAATGAGTTCTCGTAGCAACAACTTTGCGACTGTAATACTGTCATTCCTTCTGGTAGGGTAAGCCTCCACCCACTTTGAAAACAGACACACTATGACAAGTACATATCTCAGTCCTCTACATGATGGTAACTGAATAAAATCAAGCTGCAATCTCACAAATGGACCCTCTGCCTTGCCAATTTTTCCAAAACCAATTACTGTTTTTCTTCCTGGATTATTCATTTGGCAAGTTAAACATCTCTGGCAAAGACTCTCTGCTGCAGCCCTAAACCTTGGATTGTACCAATTTTGTCTGAAGAGTCTAATCATAGCATCTCTCCCTACATGTGTGTCTCCATGATACATTCTGGCCATTTGTGAAATCAGACAGTCGGGCATGACTGGTCTGCCATCGGCATAAATCCACACATCGTCGTCTGCCCTTCGAGAACATCCCATTTTAATCCATGCATCTCTTTCACTCTCATCAGCATCATCTTGCAGTCTTTTCACATCATTCCATGTTTCAGGTGGTGCATATAGCATAAGTTGGCAGCTGATTCCCATCCTTTCAACCCTTTTATTTACTGACAACCTGTTTTTGGCACAGTGTTGAGCCACCAGATCTGCATATCTGTTACCGACTACCACCCAGTCATCTCCTGACTGGTGTGCGGCACACTTCAGCACAGCCAATTCTTTTAGCGATTGTATTGCTTCCAGCAGTTCTTTTTCAAACTGTCCATTTTTAATAGGGGATCCTGAAGAAGTCATGAAATCCCTCTGCATCCATAGTTGGCCAAAATCATGCACAACCCCGTAACCATATTGACTATCTGTAAATATAGTTACTTTCTGATTCCTCCCAATTTTGCAGGCTTTAATTAAAGCAATTAATTCAGCTACTTGTGCAGATTTGACTCCTGGTAAATAGGATGCTTCGACTATTCCAGTTAATTCACATACCGCATATGCTGCACTTAGTTTACCATCTTCATGCCTTTGGCATGAGCCAGCCACAAACAGCTCCCTGTCTGGGTCTCTGAGGGGCAGTTCCTGGATATCAGGGCGCGGTTTTGTGCACAATTCTGTGACTTGTAAACAATCATGTTCCTCTTCATCATCTTTGACTTCCTCATGATACGGATCTGGTAGTAAAGTAGCAGGGTTTACAATTGTGCACCTGACAATAGTTACATTTTCAGCACCTAAAATTATTCTTTCATATTTAGTAGCCGACTAGGAGTAAGATGCTGAGTTCTGGTTCTTGTCAGCAGAATCACAACTGAGTGTGGAACAAACACTTTTACAGGATGTCCCATTACAATTGATTCACTTTGCTCAATGCTCAAACATGTAGCAGCTACTGCTTTTAAGCAGCCTGGCAACGCTGCTGCCACTGGGTCCAACGTAGCAGAAAAATATGCTATAGGACGTCTGTCTAAACCATGTCTCTGAGTTAGGACTGAAAGTGCACAATTTTCTCTCTCATGACAGAATAATGCGAATCCTCTTGTATAATCAGGCATGCCTAGGGCAGGGGCTTCACACAATGCACTTCTCAATTTTACAAAAGCTCCTATGCTCTCATCATCCCATTCGACTGGGTCCTTTGCCTTCTTTTTCGTCATTTAAATCAATGGTTTTGCTAGCAGAGAAAACCCTACTATCCACTGTCGACAATATCCCACTATTCCAAGGAACATTCTCACTTCTCTTTGAGTTACAGGCATTTGCATTCTTTTGATAAATTTTACTCTTTCAGAGGTTATCCTTCTTTTTCCCCTCTCAATTTGGTGTCCTAAATATTTAACTGCTGTTGTACAAAACTGTAGTTTTTCAGGTGAAACTTTATGCCCTTCTTCAGCTAAGTGATTTAATAGTGCAATGGAGTTGACAACACAGCCCTCTCTAATGTTAGATGCCACTAGCAGATCATCTATATACTGCACTAAGACTGAACTTCCTGGCATCACTAGCTTCTCTAAGCACTTTTTCAATATTTGATTAAAGATGGAAGGACTCTCTGTGTACCCTTGAGGAACACCATTCCATACATAGACTTTGTTTTCATATTTAAATGAAAAAAGATACTGGCTATCTGGGTGCAATGGTATGGAAAAGAATGCTTGGCATAAGTCAACCACAGTAAACCATCCTGCACTCCAGGGAATCTGGTATAGGATTACTGCAGGATTTGGCACTATAGGACAACAAGGTTCCACAATCTTATTTATTTTGCGTATATCTTGAACAATCCTATACTTTCCACTAGGTTTCTTCAAACCAATGATTGGTGAATTACAAGGGCTACTCATTACTTCTTTTAATATGCCTTGTTTTACCATTCTGTTAATTTCCTCAATAACTCCTGCTTTTACTTCTGCACTCATTTTGTACTGTCTGGTATTGGGGAAAATTGCACCTTCTTTTACAATGATTTTTACTGGGTCTATTTTGGCCATAAGTCCTACTTATTTCCCTGTGAAATCCCATACTATGGAATTTTCTGTAGTTCTTAATTCTTATGGCAACTCGTCTTTTGTTATCAAAGAGAACATCTCATCTACTTCTGTACCTTGTTTTGCAATCATAATTTTATATACAATTGTCTTCATCCGGGGTCTGAACTGCAACACCATCCGGTGTGCAGAAAATTGTGCAATTCATTTTGCACAACAAATCTCGGCCCAGTAAATTTACTGGACTGGAATCACAAACTACAAACTGATGCATTTCTCTAAAATTTCCAATTTTCACTTCCATTGGTTCGGTAAGAGGTGTTCTAATTTTATGATTGGCTACACCCACAACTTGGATAGCTTCTCCAGAGAGAGGAAGGTCTGGGATGTCTGCTGTTCTCACAGTAGACCTGGTAGCACCAGTGTCCAAAAGGAAAGTAATATCATTACCTCTTACCTTCCCTTCAACATATGGACCTGACTGGTCTACCGGCAAGGATGCGCCAAGTACGCACTCCTTCTCCCCCTCTCCTAGGCACCGTCATTGATTATATGGACAAAAGTCATCCTGTAAAAAAAATTGTGAAGTTACATAGTCATTCTTACCACTTCCTCCTTGATATCCGACGTCTGTACCGTGCTTTGCTCTGCTTACATTACCCTGTATAGGTGCAGGTGGTCACTGACTCTGAGGATTTACACCCTGTTGCGAGTCATTCTGCGTCTGTGGATTTAAATTATGATTTGGGCCATTATTATTTTGAATCTTTTTACATTCATCCTTCCAATGCCCCAATTTTCCGCATCCATGACAAGGAAATTTCTTTTTAGCCTCTTCTCTGCTCATTCGTCCTCTCACTTTACCACCATTCCCAGTGTCACCATTCGTTCCAGAATCTTTTCCCTGATTATCATTTGGATTATCCAAATTAATTCCCTGTCGCTCAGCCATTTTCACCTGAGCCCACATCACCTTCTCTTGCAGTTTCTTGTGCCTATCTTCAATGTCGTCTCCACAATATTTTGCATATTTCAGAATCTCATCTATGGGTTTCCCTTGCCAGCACAACATGTGCTGCTTAATCATCTGACAAAACTCTGGTTTTAATCCATAAACAAATCGGTAAACAAACTGACTCATGTTTTTATCTCCAATATCCTCAAATCCACTATACTGTTTGAATACCTGCAATAAACGTTCATAATAGGTATGTACCGATTCACTTGCTTCTTGGGTAGTTCTGTCTATTTTCACCCAATCCGTTTCTTTTGGTGGTATTTTCCCTTTCAAGTAAGTTATTACCTGCTGATTCTTTTTCGTTACATCACTTGATGGGGCACCTGTCTTTGGATCTCTAGGATACTCTTCACTCGGCCAATCAACTGTGATTTTACAATCTGTCCACAAATCGGCAGGTACCACTATGTCGAACAAACCATCCAAGTCCTTCAACAATACTTCTGACACTTTCACAAACCTCTCAACCTGCTTGTACCATTCAATTGGCTTTTCTCTCAACTTTGGGAAATCATTCGTAAATGACAAGATATCCTGTCTGCTCCATGGGACATGAACATAACCTCCTCCAGGTACTTCTCGCATCGGGTACATCTGATCTGCTTTCCCTGTTTCTTTCAATAAATATTCAGAAGTTGTTCTACTGTACCGTGCCTCTTCCTTTTTCTTTGTCCACCTAGCTTTCCATTTATCTAGATCTCCCCATTTCTGTAATACTGACATTAATTCTTTTACTTGTAGTTTTCGGCCAGAGGCATTCATATTTTCTAAATCCTTGTCAGAAAAATCTGCTCTATAGGGCTTCTGTAACACTTTTGACTTCCCTATTTCAATCCCCATCTGTAAGGCCAAATCTGATAATTTCTCATGAAATATTTTTACATTTCTAGTGATGCTTCTGCATACAAACAATAGCTCTTCTTCATCGTAAGTGTTTAAACGATCTACTCCCACATTTCCTGCTATCATTTCTTCTAACTCGACTTTTAATTTATATATGTCCATGATCTTTGGGGGTGAACTCTGTCTGTCTGATCCTTGTGCCTACCTTTCAAAGTCTTCTGGTGTAACTACTGTGGCACTTTTGTTTCCTGATGAGGTTACTATGTTTACATCTTTGGAGCAACCAGGTGTTACTCTTCTAGGAGTGGTATTTACAGATCCTCGAATAGGTAAATCCATTAAGGATATCATGCTTTCACAATCACTGATTTGATCATCAATTATTATGGGTTCAGGTTTAGGAATTTCTACCGGTGTGGGCATTGCTAATGGTTTCGGATAATTCACCTTATCACCATATAAGGGAACCACTGGACCAATCGTTACAGGTATGGTCAGGGAATCAGGATGTACATTCAACTGTGTTATTTTCTGTATCAATTCTGCTCTGTTTTTGTCTATAGCTTCCTTTTCCTTATCCTGCAGTACCCTATTAACTGGGGGATTATGCAATACTTGCGGTACCAATGGTGTTCTTAACGGTGATGCGCTTGGGGGGCATCCACTTGTCCCTTCCTGATATGGTGGCGGGTTCTTTAATATTTCTTCCATAAATTCGTCTTCAGAGTCTCCAAATCCTGTCAAGTGTTTTGTCTTTTCTGTGCATTTACTCCCTAACGATTCTTCTGTCATTAATATTGGATACAAACCTTCTGTAAGCATCGCTCTTCTCCACTGTTTCATTTGACCGTCCCTTGACTCATTTTGGTATCTAGGGAAAAATCCCCGATAACCCCTACTACTTCTGGTTCGGTCACGTTCGAATGCCTCGGTTTCCCACTCTTCTAAGGCTTCGTATTGAGTTAATCTTGGTCTGGGTTCTAAGTCATTCATCCTCAATCTCAAATTTTGAAGATTTCTCCCATTGAAAGTGCCATTTTCTGGGAACGCTAATATTCCATCATTTTTGGTATATTCTATCCAATTCTCTAACCATACGCAAGTATGATAACCTCTCTCCATCATCATGAATGAAGCGGGCGTTTTAGCTGGTTGAATGATAATTCCTTCTCTAGTTTTGATGGGTTTATCCTTCTTAAAATAATTCTTAATCTTTTGTAGAAATGAAATTTTTCTCTTCTCTCCATACATTTTGGGTAAATCTCTGTGTATAAAATTATATTCAGCAAAATCTAGGAATCTCCTATCCGGACGAGTTCCTATTAAAGTCGGATCGCGTTTCAACATGTAATTTTCACTATCCACTTGAATTTCGACTTCTATGTTAACAACCAATTAAATTCCAGCTAACATTTGTCTCTGAACCAATCCTAGCGCGGCTTTTCATTGACGTCTATTCTGACAACCCCTCCTTTACAATCTGCGCCTTTCTGTCCCTCGCTGTTTCGACTAACCCTGGGCGTAGTTCGCGAAGTAGCGCTTCGCGAAGCTACGCAAAGTGAAGTTCGCACTACGCGAGCTTCGCGTAGCGCTACGCGAACTGCGTAGTGCGTGTTCGCAATGATTACACAGTGCCGGGTGCTTGTCCGCACTGTGCAATCATTGAAAACGGCATCTTGCACAGTGCGAGCTGTCTTTTACTGCCGCTCGAGTAGATTTTTACTCGAGCGGCAGCTTTCTCAACGCGGACTGGTAGTTTCTCATCGCGAGCGGTCGCGAGCATACGCGACCACTCGCAATGAGAAACCTGACCTCCCCGCGTTGAGAATCTCGCCGGGAGGTTTATTTTCCACGCTCGCGATCGGCAACTTGTGTTGCTGATCGCGAACGAGAAAAAGTCTCGCCGGGATGTCATTTTGCTTGCTCGCGGTCGCCAACTTGACGTTGAGGACCGCGAGCAAGCAAAATGACCGCTGCACTACGCTACGCTACGCGTGTTTGCACTGTGCTACGTGCAATTCGCGTTGTGCGAAGTAGCGCAAACTTCGCAAACTACGCGAGCGTAGCGTAGTTTTCCGCCCAGGCCTAGTTTCGACCAATCCTAGCGCGACACCTGTGACGTCAGCACTACTCCTGACCCCTCCTTTACAAGAGTCATTCCACGCCCGCTGTTTTAACCAATCCCAGCGCGGCGTTTGTGACGTCAGCTTCCTCTCCGGCAGCTGACCCTCCCTTTACAAAATCGTACGCACAACTTTATTTTCTCTACGCTTCTTATTAAAATTCAGTAACAACATAAAACATTCGCTATCGTGCCAGTTTCTCTAAATTGGAAAAGATAGTTTCTCTCACACTTAGTAAAACCTTTCCGTTTACTAAACATACACTACGAGTAAAACCCCTCCGTTTACTCTTCACGTAAGCTTCAGAACTACCTGCTACTTCTTCAATGTTACCCTTTCTAGGTGATATAACATCAAATTTTTACCAGCGTATTCCTTTGCTATTACTCACACGCATAGAGTCCCTAACAAGTACTGATAGCCCTGCTTAACTTTTCAGTACTATTTCTACCTGACAGATAACCTCACTGCAGTATGGCTTCCACTTACCATCCGCTATTCAATTTTCCCCGGGGAATTCTGGACAACATAAAACAAACTTTGAACAAACGGATGTTAGTTTATGAAAATAAAATTCTCATTACCCAATTAACAAAGTACAACCATCCTCTTTTAACCAGAAAACTGATCCAGCGGGTTACTAGCAACAAGCATTCATACACCGAATACTCACCTGGGCCCATTCATTCATACTACGCTAGCAATTTCCGCTGGTGGGTCAGTTGTACTCTTTATCAAAAATCCCTGCTACCAATTACTTTTCTGATTGAACAGTAATGACTTACCAATGGACCCTTTGTTAATTGGGAAGTTTAAAATGAGTGACGTTCATTACAATTCATAATCCTGAAATAATCACTGAGTCAGGAAGTTTTAAAATATTTATCTAAAGATTTAGCAGAGTAAAATACAGAAATACATGATACTTAATCGTATATCAAGGATGAAGCATAATTATCAATTATCGATCAATGACGGTCCCTCAGAAAGGAGAAGATAGAGACAGCAGCACAGCTAAAGGTGCATTTATATTTACCTAAAGGTGCGAGAAACCAAACCCCTTGGCCAAGGAGTTGGAAAGATAGGTCCCAGGAAGGATGAAGAGCAAAGACCTCCGGACCAGGTTCAGGACAGGATAGATGACCTCTCTATCAACTACGCCTGCGTCGTTCCCCTCTCTGATTCTTCGCTTCTCCTTGCTTCTCTCGAGTCATCTTCTAGGAATCCGCCGCCCCCACCTCAGGACCTCTCTGGACAGCGAATCAGCCTAGTTCTGCTCTGCATCAGCGTCTGGATCAATGAATGTAGTATCGCTTCCTTGCTCGACTCTCTCTCTCTCTAATTAACTAATCTATACCTATTATACCCTTCTACACCCAGGTACCTCCCATTAATGTTTCAAAATTATGGGCCCACTACTTCTGATTGGACAGGGACAGGGGGTTGATCCTCACACCATGTCAATTTAGTTCAATTTCTTTAAGCCCATTGTTTTAAAATACCGCCCATCACAATTAATACATTTGCTTTATTTCCCACCCGTTTCCCATTGATTCCGCAATACATTTTGTATACATTTGTATCGACTTCAGTTACATTTCAGATGAACTTGTGAACCAGGCTTCGCGACCTTGGAGGGCTTCCAAGTTGACTTCATCGCCTCCTCTGGTCAGCCTTTCAGGGCGCATGCGCAGAACCAATGTCTCTCGAGCTGCAGTTCAACCAACCCAGGCCCATTTATGAACTAATAAAAAGTCAAAGAAGAAAATATTAAAATCACAAAATAAATGGTTTCACTGTATACCCACTCTATCCCCCTTTAATTAAAATCTATCCCGCATTAATAGCATTACAATACCACAGTTTTAATTGCAGCATATGAGCAAGCTGTAGCACGTGAAAACATTAAGCAGCCATTTTAATACACACTGCGCAGAAGCAAAGATTTCCCTCCAAGCAAAGAAAGACGTCATACCACGTGATATGGTTCACACATGCGCACTGAGGTTCCCGCGCTTTAGCAGCCATTTTGGATTAGACAACCGTTATTTGTTAGTTTAAACACATAGGCAAGCTTCTCTCGAATTGTATTCATGTGTGCATTTGTTAGTACAGACATTACAAAGATTAATAATTAATACTGCGAGAAGATTGCTTACGAGCAAGTCTCATTGTGAGTTCTTGCTCCATCAGTGCCATTGTTGTCATACGCTGATGATACAGTTTTGATGTCTTTAACGGCCAATAGCCTTCAAAAATGCTTGAATGCTTTTGCCGAATTCATGATGGCATTGGACCTAAAAGTAAATTTCAGTAAATCATTTATTATGGTATGCGGTTCCAATCAAACTAAAACAAGAAAATTTATAGTGAAGGAAAAAATCATTGATAAGGTGCCAAATTTCAACTATCTGGGGAATGTTTTTAATAATAAATTGAATTGGGACCATCTAATTGTGGCTAGGGTCCAACAAACTAGCAGAATAATAGAGGGGCTGTTTCGCTTTGCATGCAAGCTTGGACATAAGCCGGTAGCAGAAATGATAACATTATATAAATCAAAATGTTTGTCAGTAGTTACCTTTGGGGCAGGTGTATGGGGATTCAGATTTTAGATAATACATTTTTAAAAAGATTATTGATGATTCCTAGCAGTTCCTCAACACTTTTCTGTCACTCTGAAGTGGGTCTGGATTATGTAAAAGATAGAATAAATATTGCCACATTGATTTTATGGGGGAAAATCTGGACTTCAGAGGACCTATTATTTTCAAGGAGTATCCTTAGAGATTGTATGAATCTTGACAACGCAATGTTACTCCCCTGGCTTCGTTATGTCAAAGATACTTTTTATAAAATAGGCTTAGAAAAATACTACGATAATCCAGATAGTATCCAATCCAACATGAAACTGGTCATAAAAAATGCATATCGCACTGAATTAAGTAGGTCTAATCAGGAAGGCGGATTATCAGATCGTGTGTCCATAGGCCATCAGCAATTTGATCTGTCTTTTACTATGCATGTTCAATCGCGTTTCCTTATGACCAGATTCCGTCTTTGCACATTGCACTTTCTTGTGGCTTTTCCTAAACAGGTAGGTTGGTGTGAGATACTAACCACCTGTCCCTGTAATAATTTAGCCCATCAGAGCACAATGCACTTTATGCTGTTTTGCACACTTTATAAAGACCCATGGGCACGTTTCATCAAGCCCGTTTTAAAGGAAATCCGTCCCGGTTCTTACCAGGAGGGTTTTAATTACTTGCGGTCACTATCTACTGCTGCTATTTGCAGCTCTGTGCTTAACTTCATTAGAATTGCTTTTTCAATCAGGAAACGCTATGAACTTTAAAATGAATTCAAGTTTTAAGTGTTTAATATCTTCTATAAATATGTTGTAGAACGATAGGAGGCTTTTAAATTCGATAGAATCTGTGCTGTGGTAATATAATTTTGGAAAGATAATATGTATATTGTATGTCTATTCTCTGCATAATGTTTTTTTAATGAAAATTCTTTTTTAACTATTTAATGTATGTTTGCAAACTTTTATGATTCGTCTGAATCGAATAAAGTTATTTGAACGAACGAACGATTATCCTTCAATTTTAAATAACATGAGTTCCCCACATAAAAACTACCCTCTTTACTTAAAAAGAGAATCCCCCAATAAAAATCGACAAATCTAAGTTAATGTTTCAACAGGTATAATAGAAATCGCACTCTTCCCCGGAATTGCACTCATGTCCAACTAGCAGCAACCTTTTTTTTTATTAAAACTTTATTTTTCAAGTTTGCAATGAGAAAAAAAAACATTCAGGGACAGTACAAGTATCAGCAGATTTTTGCAATTACATTATGCGACCTTGTTACATCACAGTGAGAAAATACAGGCTCTACACAACAGCTCACAAGTCTCGTAATAAGACCGTGTAATTTGGACTGTTAGTGGTGTGCTATAGCACCCTACAGGGTACCTAAAGCATTATCCATGAAGTGTTATTAGATGTCCCATGACTAGGCCCTCTCCATCCCCGCCGCAGTCCCCGAACCCACCGGGCCTTCTGGAGTGTCCCCATCTTCGCCCTCTGTGGCCATGCGCTCTTGTAAATATATTCGTAACGGTTCCCATATGTCTCAGGGGCGAGACGTTGGTGGCATCAACTCCGCATATATAGACAATTGTTCCTGGCAATATATTAGGTCCTCCAACCAGATCTTGAACTTGGGTGCTCTTCCCCTCCCCCATCTACAGGCCACCCGACGTTTAGCTAAAAGTAAGCTTAACAATATAAATTTCCTAAAGGGCGCCTTAAAGTCTCTTGTGTATCCCAACAGTGTAGTGAGCGGGAAAGTGGTAATCATCTGTCTAAGATTCTCCGTGACCTCCGTCCAGTAAGCTAAGACTGGACTTGCCAAGTGTAGGTAGTCAGCACCCGCCCTCCCGCATCTGTCGCAATTGTCGTGTTCCCGGAGTCGGAAGCGACAGAGACGTACCGGGGTGTAATAAAGTCGGTGAAGGAATTTAAAATGAGTTATGCGCAGTCTACTACTGGCCGAGGCTCTCCCCGTCTGTTGGCAACAATAGATCCATTGTTCATCAGTGATAGGAGCATCCAGATCTTTTTCCCATCTGGACCGCGCCTCAGGGGCGCTGTGTCGGCAGTTAGTTTGAGTGGTGCAGTACAGCACGGACACTATGTGTGGGGGAGGCGCGTTGCAATAAGGCGTGTAGTGGAGCGAATATGGGGGGCTCGGCGGGAAAGTCAGGGGTGACAGATTTGACGTCAAGGCGGAGCCTCAGGTACATGAAGAGCTCCATAGATAATGGTTGACAGTCATTGAAAAAATGTTCCGGTGTGCGGAAGGTTCCGTCCTCATAGAGGGCTCCCCAAGTCTGGATGTCGTATTTACGTAGCATTTGTTGACACCGCACTTCCCGTGTGACCGGGATGTCTAATCTGCCTACTAGCGGCAGAAGAGGGGAGTATAGCGTGTCCACTTTCATGCGGTTGGTGATATCCCTCCATGCTCTATTGGTGCATTCCACCGTGGTTGGGTCCGTGCCTTTAGGGTTAGTGGGCGCACTTATATAGGCTGAGTAAGGGGTTGGGACCATGGGCCAGTGTTCAATCGCCAGATGTGGCATATATGGTGGTGGGGGCATCCAGTAGGCGGCAAAGTGCGCCTGAGCACTCCAGAAATAGAGCTCCATATCGGGAACCTCAAAGCCTCCTTTGTCAAAGGGTAGGGTTAGTACTTCCCAACCTAGGTTGTTTACCCCCCCACGTCAGTCGAATGAGTTGTGATTTGAGGGCTTTAAAAAGGGATTTGCTGGGTGCATATGGAATACATGTGAAGAGGTAGAGTAGTTTTGGGAGCACGACCATCTTGATCAATGCTATCCGGCCCGCTAAAGAAAGTGGCATTGCTATCCAACGTGTGATGGAGTCTGTGAGAGTATCCAGAGCCCTGCCATAGTTAGTTCTCATGAGTTGCTCCCTATCTCTGGTGATCACTATACCAAGATATTTTACCTCGTCTTCGCACCAATCCAGTTGGAAGTCCGGGGTATATCTCCTGACACTGTCTGTGAGGGGGAATATTTGGGATTTGCTCCAATTAATGTTAATCCTGGAGTATCGTCCAAACTGCAGGAATGCCCTCAGTATGGGATTCAAGCTTTCCTCGGGGTCACGTAAGTACAATGTGAGGTCATCGGCATACAGCGAGATAAGGATCTGTCTTTCTGGGTATATTAGAGCATGCTCCCGATGATGTTGCCTTAGCTTGGCCGTGGGTGGTTCCATGGCCAGAGCAAATAGGAGAGGGGAGAGCGGGCATCCTTGCCTCGTCCCCCTTGTGATTTGGAAACTGGGAGAGCATGTTCCATTAATAAGCAGTTTGGCTCGTGGCTTCGTATATAATAGCTGAATCCAGGCTAGGAAGGGGGGGGGGACCCCATTCTCACCAGGACACTGGCCAAATAGTCCCATTCAAGGGCTTTAAAAGCTTTGGTGGTGTCCAAAAAGACCACCACCGCTGCCTGAGCTGGCTCAATGTCCTGCATTAGGGCGAAAAGGGTACGGAGGTTATGATATGTTGCTCTTCCGGGTATAAAACCCGACTGGTCAGGTAACACCAGAGCCGTCATCAGAGGGCTGATCCTATTGGCAATCAGTTTGGCCAAGATTTTAACATCACAGTTGATTAACGAGAGTGGACGATAAGAAATCGCACCTATCTCCTGGCCTACCTGGCTTGAGGAGTGATATAATAAGTGCCTCACGCATTGTAGGTGGGAGCGTACCTGTCTCTCGCGCCTCCTCGTAGACCTGTTTAAGAACGGGGATGAGGGTATCGCTATATGTCTTATAAAATTCGGCCAGTAGACCGTCTGGTCCGGGAGCACGGCCAGATTGCAGTTGCATAATTGCAGAGCGTATCTCCTCGTCCTCAAAGTCCGCCAGCAGGAACTCTCTCTGACCCTCCCCCAGCCAACCCAGCGCTATGTCTTCAAAATATGGCACAAACTCTAACGGTTGGGTCCTGTGTGTTGTATATAAGTTGGTGTAAAATGCATGGAAAGCATCCAGTATGTCTGGGGTGTCTCTGCATATCCCGTTCTCGAGATCGGTAATTTCAAGTATGGTATTAGAGAATCTGGGCTTACGAGTGAGCTCGGCTAAGGCCTTACTGGGGCGTTCTCCTTCACCGTACTGTCGGGCACAATGGTACTTGCTACGGAACTTACATCCTCTCTCTGCGGTGTCTTGGTATTCAGTCAGTTTACCTCTGAATTGTCCCTTCAAATGAGAGCTTGGGTCTGTTCGCATTTGAGTTTCGAGTTGTTTGAGTTCAGTTTCTAGACTGCACAGTGTAGAGCGAATATCTCTTAGTATGCCTCCCCCTTTTGCTATACATATTCCTCTGACGGTCACCTTGAATGCCTCCCAAATCGTGGAGACTTGAGGGACAGTGTCGAGATTACGCGGGAAGAAGTCAGTGATCTCTTGGCCTAGTTCTGTTTGGAACGGAATATCTAGTAGAGCGTTCACCGGCATTCTCCAGTTTTGGTAGGGTGACAGCGAGCAGGGCGGTACCAGAGTGAACACCACCCGCGAGTGGTCCGAGTATGTTCTTGGCAAGTGTCTAGCGGACCTAAGCCATGTTGTGAGCCCTCTGGAAAGCAGCCATCCATCTATTCTCGACCTTGTGGAATGCGTGGAGGAGTGGCATGTGCCTTCCCTGGCGGCTGGGTGTAAACTGCGCCAAGCGTCAATCATGTCATGTGTAGCTAGGATCTCCAGCAGTTGTCATTGGGCGCTGGTAATGGTAAGGTTGTGGGCGCTGTCGATCAACCGTTGGGTCTAGGGTTAGGTTAAAATCTCCCCCCAATGCCACGTGAGTGGAGCCAATGTCAAGTATTTTACCCCAGAGTATATTAAAGAACGTGGGGTCATCTATATTAGGGCCATAGCAGCAGGCAAGCGTGATGGAGTGGGATGACAGTCTCCCCCATGTTATACAGTATCGTCCCTGAGGATCAGCCATTTCTCCTATCGGAACGTAGGGGACGTTTTTCTTGACAAGTATCACCGTCCCCCGAGCATAGGAAGAGTATGTCGAATAGCATCTATACGATGCCCATCAGGATGCAAATGTGGCCGGGGATGTGGGGCCCATATGAGTCTCTTGAAGCAAGGCGACGTGGATATTGTGACGGTCTAGATATGCCAGAATGTGACGACATTTCCTGGGGTTCCCCAATCCCCGCACGTTCCACGTGAGAAGATTAAAGCTAGCTGGAGTCGGGCGCCTCATGGATCATACAAGGATCTTGTACTGTAAGGTGTAGTTTGTATTGTGTATAGGCATTGCAGTATCTTGTGGTAAGGTCTGTATTTAGTGTGGTTGTATCTGTCACCAACTTTCCCTCCCTCCCTCCCCCCCTGTGCAGTGAAACAGTCCTGCCCCCCTCCCATATCAGCAGCCCAATCCTGCCGTGACCTAAGTACCCACCCTCCCTTCTCCACCCAACAGAGCATAACAACAAAATACTATCTTCCCTTGTGAGAGAATTCAGTAAGAACATAAAAAATAGAAGAGAAAGAAAGCAACAACCAATTAGCAACAAGCTTGTTAGGGTTGTCCTGTTGGGGAGTCGCCCAAGGGCACCACAGTCTCTCCTCGCTCCGAACGAGGGTGCCCAGTTCAGGTTCTTTCACCCAATCCTTCCTATGTCACAGTAAACGATGTGTAGGGGACAGAGCTATGCCTCCTTTTAACTTAGGTGTGGCTACGCTTCAGATCTGACAGTCCTTGGTGTGCCAGGTGCCATCATCAGGTGCAGCCCGATTAGGCTCCAAAATCTGCAGGTCTGCACTGCCTCAGCGCAGTAAGGTGGAATAGCAGGGGCATCGGCGGCATCGATTTACCCCTGATATTTACTCTATGTCAGATAAGGCAGCATTAGAGCGAGAAGGGCTCAGTTCTGGATCATTTCGAGGGGATCTCCGAAGGTTGCTTTTTAAGAAGTCTGCTGCATGCTGAGGGTTAGTAAAGAAGTGGTGTTTGCCCTGATGTGTGATCCGCAGCTTCGCAGGAAAAAACATGGCGTAAGGGAGACTGGCTTGCTATAGTTTCTTTTTTATTGGTAGGAACTTTTTCCGGGCATCTTGGACCGCCATTGTAAAATCCGGATATATGGCCAATTCGGAGCCTTCGTAGGACAGTGTTTTTTGTTCTCCGGCTAGTCTCAACACGGTATCTCGGTCCCGGTAATTGAGAATGCGCGCAATGATCGGCCTGGCAGGAGCTCCAGGAGGGGATCGGGCGGCCAGCGAGCGGTGCGCACTTTCAATAATGAACATTGTGGAGAAGGCGCTTTTTCCAAATACTGTCGTCAGTAGCCGCTCTACAAAGTCCTCCATGCGGCCAGTGTTGGTGGACTCGGGCACTCCTAATATACGAATATTATTGCGGCGTGACCTCGATTCTAGGTCTTCGTTTTTGGCCGCGATGACTTTCAGGAGGCGTTCCATATGTAGTAGTTGTTCATTTCTACCCGCAGAGGTGTCTTCCAGGGTAGAGACGCGCTGCTCTGCCTCCGTTAGGCGCTCCTCGTGTTGGTCTAGCCTATGCGTGACTTTATCTATGCGGGTGTTCATAGCATCCATTTTGGCTTCTATTGAAGTGAGGCTGTGCTTCATGGTTAGGAGCAACTCCTTAAGGTCATCTGTGGAGGTCTGGGACGCGGAGCCAGTGCAGGCCGCCATCATGTTCTCGGGGTCGGCAGGGGCCCTGGAGGATTTCCGTGCTTCGAATGACAGCTTCAATTGCTTGCCGTCAGTTTTTCCCATAGTTCCCCGACTCTTGGGATGAGTTTCCACCTTTGCGGCAGCTCTCAGGGGTAAAGTCCTGTGTCTTAGTGCGCTTTATTGACCCTACTGCTGTGACACACTCAGACCCCGGGCACCCCAAGTTCAATTTGCACGCAGGGGCTCCCCTCTGCCCCCCCAAAGAGACGCTGTTTACACTCGACAGAGCACAGGCGTAACTTTATCCCAGCAAGAGTCGGTCCCAGGCCGATACCGCAGATCCCATGCACAGGACGAGGGGAGCCAATGCCGTTCTAGGCCGCACTTGCTTCGTTGTCTATCTCAGTGTCACGGGCAGGCCTCTGTGTGCAGCTATTCTTGGCGCTAAGCGGGAAATGGTCCGGGCTCGGTGGTGCAGTGCTCCGCCTCAGTGTTCAATCGTACACCGACATCAATCGGACTGTGTTTCTGCTTTAGTACTGATTTGTAAGTCCAGGCACGGCAGAAAGGGCCCGCGTGCGCAGCCTCTCCTAGCTCCGTGCAGGGCGCGGTTGGGCCCAGTGACAGCAAGTCTCGGTCCTCAGGACACACTACCGTCCCCGCATCCAGCAGGAGAAATCTTCAGCAGGGCCTGAGATGCAGGGCCAGGCACAGCGCCCAGGCAGATCTCTGGCGTGTGAGAGTACTCGTGCCTCAGCAAAAGTCTGACATATCCCGCTGGTGGGGATCGCGTGCATGGGATGTAGTGGGCGGGTGGTGTTTCAGGCCGTGTCTGCCCCCCTACCAGACACTGCGCAATAGATGGGCCCAAGCATGCAGATTTTCTGGGCTCCGCTCGGGGCGCGATCTGGGCCCAGCGACAGCAGTTCTCAGCTCCCAGGGCGTATTGGTGTGACTGTGGCAGTCGGGAGGTACCTATGTTTTTTTTTTTTTTTTTTAAATTTTTCAAAAACCTTTATTGAGGTACCAAAATTCAGACACAACACATCGTGCTACATGGCAACTCAAACGAACACAGTATAGACCAAGTCAAGCATTAGAGGACAATTCGACTGCACCTTGCAAAGAACATGTATATGTTAAGACTTATATCACAACGTTTGGACACAGAGGACACTCGCCTCGTGAGGTCAGCAGCCTTCAGTTATAACAGCAATGGTAAGCCACATGATATGGGGCGGCCAAGGAGGAGGAGGGGAGCAGTCACCGGCCAACACCGGCGACCGCCGCGGGCACAGGGCCGGCGGGGAGCGCGGGAGAGGCAGCGCCGCTGGGAGGGGTACGTGAGTGGAGATAAGTGATCAGAAGGCCCCAAATATCCACTGGACGGGACCTAGCGGGCAGTAAGTCCCAAAACTCTGATAACAGAGTTTGACACCGAGAGGCGTCCTCCAGCCAACTCTCAGCCTTAGGAGCAGGTCTGCGACCCCAGCACATCGCCACCCTACGCCTGGCCAGGACCAGTAGCATCGCAATCAGGCGTCGAGAAGCATCCGGGCAGAATTTCACAAAGCCAAGCAAGCACAGGGGGGGATCCGGATGCACAGCAGCACCAGTAATGTCTGAAACAATGGAGCACACCGCCCGCCAGAATTCGGAGACCTTAGGGCATGACCACGCTAAATGCGCGAAGTCCGCAGCGGGGGCCGCACAACGCATGCAAGTGTCAGTTGGAATGAGCCCTAGTTTGTGTAGCTGAGCAGGGGTGCGGTATAGCCTGTGTAGAAACTTAAAATGTATCAGACGAAGCCTATAATTTGGCGACAGCTTCTTCGTCTGGTTATAGCAGTACAGCCAGTCCGCCTGCGCAATGTCCATACCCAGATCCGCGCCCCAAGCCCCACGCGCACGATCTGTAGAAATAGAGGTGGACGTTAGAGTAAACGCATACAATTTGGTGACTAGTTTATGTGGGGACAGGGATGTATACATAAAGTCAAGGGCCTGCATGGTAGGTGGGGGCTGAGGAAATGTGGAGTGTAGTTTCTGACAAATAGCACGTAGCTGATAATACAGAAGCGTATCCAACGGGCCTGAGGAGGCAGGAGGGGAGTAAAAAGTATTGCCAGGGTAGAGATCCGCAACTGTCCGCAATCCCAAGCGCGTCGCATGTTTAGACATGCCAGAAGGCTGGAGCGGGGGAAAGTCAGGGTGGTTCACTATTGGCACCGCATTGGCAGAGAGTAGGGGAAGATTGGACAGTCGGCGAAGGCCGGACCAGGCCCAGCGCAAGGCCTCGACCGTGTCCACCTCCGCCCGCGGATGCACCGCCGGCGCAAACAGAGCCGTGGACAAAGGCCAAGGGGAAGCAATATCCGTCTCGACGGCAACGTGGGGTTGATAAGGGGTGGGATGAATCCAGAAGTGGAGAAAGCTGGCCTGCGCGCACAGGGCATAGATCTTGAAATCAGGAGCGCCCATCCCCCCGACAGACATGGGGAGAGTAAGGATATCATATGCCACTCTTGGCTGTTTACCTGCCCAGACGAGCGAAATGATGGAGCGCAATTTGCGAAAGAATTGAGTTGTAAGAGGGATCGGAACGTTCAAGAACAGATAGAGAAATTTCGGCAGAACCACCATCTTGGCGACTGCGATCCGGCCTGCCAGGGATAGCGGAAGCCGGCTCCAGGTCGGGATCCTTGATTCCAACCAATCAACTGCGCAACCGAAGTTAGATCTCCATAATTCGTCCAGATACCTACTGAACCAGATGCCTAGATAGCGCGTGGGGCCAGAAGCCCACATAAACGGAAAGTCAGGAGTGAAAGGCATAGTGGCATCGGTCAAGGGAAATAACACCGACTTGCTCCAATTTACTTGAATCCCGGAAAGTCCACCAAAACGTATGATTTCCCGAACGAGGGGGCTAAAGTTTTCCTGAGGGTTACGGACGTATAAGGTAACGTCGTCCGTGTACATGGATACGAGGAGGGAACGGGCAGAGAAACCTATTCCCCTGTGAGTGTGGTGCTGACGGAGCCTGGCGGCCAGGAGCTCCATCGCAACGGCAAAAAGCATTGGCGATAGTGGGCATCCCTGCCGAGTGCCCTGATTGATACTAATAGGGTCAGAGACCTGGCCATTAATGCGGAGACGCGCCGATGGGCTGGTGTAAAGGAGCATGATCTTGCGTATGAACATCACGCTGAAGCCCATGCGTGGCAAGAGGTAGAAGAGGAAGGGCCATTCTAGTGTGTCAAACGCTTTTGTGGCGTCCAGCAAGGCCGCCACCGCAGGGAGGCAGGGATTAATTTGGTGGAGAACTGAAAAAATTGTGCGGAGATTGTGCGAGGTAGCTCTACCAGGAATAAAGCCAGATTGGTCCGGAAGAGCAATGAGAGGCATGAGCAACAAAAGTCGGGAGGCGATCAATTTGGCAAAAATGTTATTATCAATATTTATTAAAGAGAGGGGGCGGTAGGAATCACGACGGTCAGCCGGCTTGTCGGGTTTAAGAAGCGGCGTTATCATGGCTTCACGGAGAGACTGGCGGAAAGAACCAGTGTCGAAGGATTCGTTATACATGGCCGCCAAATGTGGTACCAGGAGGTCTGCATAGGTTTTATAGAATGAGGCAGGTAAGCCATCAAGGCCGGGGGCCTTTTCGCCGGGAAGGCTGCTGATGGCGGCAAGTATCTCCTCCCTGGTGAATGGTTCATCCAGGAATTCCCTGTGGTAGTCTTCCAGCCAGACCAACGAGATAGACTCAAAATATTGATCGAAATCCTCCTGAGATGGGGAGGTGCCAGCAGAATATAACTTGGAATAAAAGTCAAGAAAGCGGGTCTTAATCTCCTCAGGGGAGGTGGTTCTAGATGAACCCCCATCGCTAAGAGCCGTGACGTAGGAGGCAGCGCGCGGAGGGCGAAGGAGATTGGCTAAAGTACGTCCCGGACGGTCACCTTCACCGAAACGGCAGGCCCGACCCTCCCTACCCAAAAAGGAGAGCTCGCGGTTCGCCTCCTCCGAAAATTCCGTGTGCTTTTGACGTATTCGGGCTAGCGTATCAGGACTAGGGTGCGCCGCTTGAGCGGCATCCAGATCTTTTATGTCCGTCTCGAGCTTGGATAATGTGGAGCGGATAGAGCGAAGAACACCAGCCTGCTTGGAAATACATTCACCCCGTATGACGGCCTTGAAACCCTCCCAGAGGACGGACGCGGAGTCTACGGATCCCGTGTTTAAGTCGAAGTAATTAGTGATGGCAGTTTGAATGTCCGCACAAAAGACAGTGTCCCGGAGGGCGTTTGGGGGGAGACGCCACGCAAACGCCCGTTGCGGGGAGTGGGGAAGGCGGATGCAGAGCCGGACCGGCGCGTGGTCGGAAAAGGTACGCGCCATATGAACGGCGTCAATAAGCCAGGTCAGGACGTCCGGAGAGGTCAACCAGAAATCAATGCGTGACCAACAGCCCCTCGCACTGGTGACACAGGTGCCCTCACGGGTATCCGGCCGAAGGTGTCGCCAGGCGTCGTACAGAGAGTTGTCCGTTAGAATAGACAGAAGAGCCGAAGTAGCGCGCGGGTGAGACATGTACGAACCAGACCGGTCAAGTGATGCCGATAGGGTGACGTTGAAATCCCCTCCCCAGACGATAGCCGCAGGGCCACAAGCGGAGATGAGGTGCCACACATGCTTGAAAAAATCTGGGTCGTCCGAATTGGGGCCGTTTACCGCAGCGATCGTAACGGACTGTGCCAGCAGCGAACCATGAAGAATTACATACCGGCCTTCGGGGTCGACTTGTACCTGCGCAGTGTGCCAGGGAAGACCCCTGCGAATTAAAATAGAAACTCCCCTTGCGTATGAAGAGTAGGTAGAAGAGTGCGATTCCCCCCAATAACGTGCCTGGATTCTAGTGAGGGAGTTTGGCATCAGGTGTGTCTCCTGTAGGAGGCAAATGTCGACTTTGTGTCGCTGTAAGTGGGAGTGGATCAGTCTGGCCTTGCGGTGCTCGTTCAGACCCCGGACATTCCAGGTCCAGCAAACAGTGTCAGTCATGAGGAGGTGGTCCCAAGCGTAGCAAGATGCAGGATAGGTGGGGGGAGCCGCAGGCAGGTGCAGTGAGTACATCAGGGGGAACCCCCAAAAGGGCAATTCGGGGGGGGTGCGCGCGGGCTTCAGACTGACAGACGTGGCGCTGAAGTGCAGAGCGCGTCGGAGAGCAGAGGCAGCACCCCGTGTACCCCGACCCGGTGAGTGCAATAAGCAAGCAGGGAGAGAGATTAGAGGAGCAGCGCAAACATAGAATGTGTGTAACAGTAGACTCGAGTCAAGACGAGGCATGAAGCACAGTACAGTGTCGTGATCAAGGCTTGTGAAGACAAAACTCAACAAACATAAAGTGGAAAAATAAAGCAACCACCCCAATATAGGAGCCAACAACCCCAAGAAGAACACCCCATCCCATCCCAACCAACCCAGGCAAAGAGTACCCTCCGACCCCACACCCACTCCATCCCCCCAAATAGGCTGAGCAACCCGCCCGCCCCACCCCAGGGACCCACAACTGGGAGAGGGAGGAACGTTTGGAGAAAAGGGAATCATTCCGTAGGGGCATGGCAGGGCTAGGCGAACACCCCCGCTAGGAAGCAGGGTGGCCAAGCTTGGGTTATTTCAGGAATCACTCAGGAAAAAGAAATTAATAAAACAATAAAGTCTGCACAGTCAATCATTGTCACTAAGACGGTCAGCGCCATCAAGCTGAGATTTAGAAGGGGAGGAGCGGGCCTCCTTGTCCAGTTTCTTGGTGAATGCCAGGGCCGCTCCCGGATCCAGAAAGACAAGTGTCTTGGCGCCCTGACGGACTCTCAGTTTCGCTGGATAGGCCAGGGAGTATGAGACCTCATGCTTCTGCAGGATGCGCTTGGCGGGGAGGAATTCTCTCCGGGCAGCTTGAACAGTGAGGGTATAGTCCGGATAGAAGGAGAGTGTGTTACCCTGGTGGTTGATGGTGCCCTTGTCTCGTGCAGCACGAAGTATGGCGTCTCTGTCCCGGTAATGCAGGAGTTTGGCGATGATGGGGCCACAGTGCCAGGCAGTGTTGCAACAGGAGCGCCTCAGGGAGCTTCACATCTATGTAGGCCCCAGTTGCGGCGAGATCAGGGTGGTGTTGGTGCGGGGGCGGGCACTCCAGGCCCCCGCGACACCCCCTCTGGCAGGAACCGACAGGTGGGAAATAGTGGCTAGGCCCGATCGCGGGAGCACGGAGATCCAGGGCCGGGGGGCGCCAGTGCCAATGGTGCGCCAGGGGCTGATTGAGGTGGTGCAGTCCACGGGCAGCGCCCGCACAGCGAGGCAGATCGGTGGCCGGAAGGGAGGGGAGCGCACCCGCCAAACAGAGGCAGAGCCGGCAAGGAGCCGCGGGGGGCCCGCCGCTCACGTCGCCCAACCCTGGTGCCCGCGCCAGCAGCAGGTAGCGGCTTGGGAGGCACCCCAGCGTCGGCACCCATGACGCGGCACCCCGGGCCGGGCGGAACAGCCCGCGGGCCCCCTACCCCGCCAGCAAGACCAAAGAGGCAGCGCGACTCACCGGGGGTCCGCCGTCGATGCCACAGGAGCGGGCCACGGCCGCGGGCGGCGACAGGGAGTCTCTGCAGTCAGCGGCGAGGAAGGCCGAACCTCGAGGGCCCAGGGAAGTAGGCCAGGCGTCCGCACCAGATGGCTGCTCTCCGCCGCAGAGATGAGCTGAAGGACAGCGAGACGATCGATCAGCGCCTCGCGTTGTGGGGATTTCGAAAGCAGCGTTGATGTGCAGAGCAGGTAAGGATTCCTGCAGGATTATGCCGGATTATCGAGCTTGGCCGGCAGAGCCCACTCAAAGTGCGGCCATCTTGCAGCCGGCCAAGCCACGCGCCCCCCGGGAGGTACCTATGTTGAAAGCCCGTATTGCAATCCCAGGCTCGGTATGCGGGCTGGCCTCCAGAGCGTCTCTGTTTCCCGCAGGCGGGGGATGACAAAGCCAAGGGCCGCGCCCGGCACCGGAGCAGCGCAGAGGTCTCCCCACTCTGCACAATGTATAGGATGGCAGGCGCTGTCCGCGTTTGTGGCCTCCTCCGCCGGGGTACTTCTCAGTCTAGGTCTCGAGGCCGCCGACCGGAGCCTCCATAGGGCGGTCGGGCCTACGCTGAGAGTGTCGCACAGCAGCGAGTACTCGCGGCTTTCTTGCAATGGCGGCTGGCCGCAGATCGTTGGACGCTTCTCTCCGGTCTGCTCCGCAACTCTCGCTGAAAATCAGAGGGTTCGTTGTCCTTCAGGGGTCGAGCGCCAGCTGCTCTTCCGCTGGATATCTGCCGGGGGGGTGAGGGGTGGAGGGCAGCCGTCCCTCCTGGCGGTTGCAGCTCCGCTAGTTCACTGGGCGCCCGCCATTTTGAAGAGCGAGTGCAGGTCTGATCGGCCTTTCAGTCTGTTCTCTCGCTTGCACCTCGTTTCTGCTTCATTTCTTTTCGCCAGGAGTCATCCGGACATTCTCCGCATGCTGTCCCCTGCAATTTAGATGCTTGTAGGAAGAGATGGGGCAGGATGATTAAGGATGTTAGTCCCGGGCTGCAAGGAGCCTCACGTAAGTGCGGCCATCTTGCTTGCACGCCCTCTAGCGCCCCCAACTAGCAGCAACCTTACTCTAGTTGTCCTTCTGTGGTAATTATTCAGATCCCATTCTTCCAAAATTACACTCAAGATTGACTCAGGTCAAGGCAATGTTGAGAGGACTTAGAAGAAGAAGAAAGTGTCCGGTGGAATCCGAAGGTGGATTCTAGTTGAGAGGTACCTGCAAGCAAAGTGGACAGAGTCTATGTCACTCAGGATTGATCAGGAGACTTTGAAGATGAATGCCCTCCTATGTCGGGTGTTGCAGGAGAGATGACGATGACCTTGACTCTGCAGCTGTGAGGACCAGGCAATGCTGAGAAGGACCAGGAGGTGACGAGCTGTCCCACGTCGGATGTCGAGTGGTGAGGGGTCGATGTCCGGCGGGAGAACCAACAAGCCTTGGCAAATGCATCCAGCGCAGAAGTCAAAGAAGGTCCAATGTCGGGACCAGCAAGGTCCAGGGGACTCACCATGAGCACGGGAGTCAGGGCAGGCCCCGAGCAATCAGGGGAGCCCAAAAGAAACAAAGGTGACCCTCAACAGGACCCACAGGCCGGAGGCACTGGAGTCGCAAGAGGACCTCGAGCAGCTCACCAAAAGATGCAGGCCACGGTGCAAACGATGCGATGTGGACAAAGACTTTTGTCACTGGAGGTGCTTGAGGTTGGGGCTACTTGGAGCCCAAAGATCTTGGTGGAAGGAAGCAAACAAGCCTTTGCAACTGCAAGTTGACGCAGTGCACAGGGGTTCGGTTATTGCAGCCCCCACGAGGGATACTGGCCTCAAACTTGGTGAGAGGGCAGGGCAGGCCTCGAGAGCTGTGGAGAATCACTACCTTTGTTGCAGAACCTTTCAGAGTCCGGAGGAGCTCAGGATAAGCAGACCGGTTGACTTAGTTGCGGTGCCTGCGAATGCAGGGAAGTGACTTCTTCACTTCAAGGGAGATTCCTTCAGGTGTCTTTGATGCCCACAGGCCTTGTAAGGTTCCTGTATGGTGCACAGGCAGGCACAGATGATGCAGCAGACTGGAAGGGAGACGAAGTCGAACCCAGACGAAGTCCAGAGTGCCCAGACGGTAGAAGAAGAAGTGGTGTCTGATCTGAATCTTGTCCCACGACGTTCTCACACCTACCATACTCTTGGAAGTACTGCGATGTAAATACACAATTCCCATTATTGCACATCGCCCCTCTAAACCCTAGGCATCCTTCAATTAAAAAGTAAGGATGAAAGTATGAGTTGAAAGGCTTGGATTCAAACCTATGGAGTGGATGCATTAGCTCACTGAGCTATCTGTTCCAACTCTGGTGGCTCTCTTTCTATTGCACATGGTGGCCCGTGTATTGTCCTGTCATGTTCGCCTCTCCACTCATCAATGGCTTTGTTTTCCACTGTAAAGACTATAAGTCGTGACCATCTAGAAAAGTTCAGGATAAACTCATTAACTACTGCACAATGAAGTGCTTCTTAATTTTAAAACTCAACAGTATTCTAACAGCTGAAATCTCGTAGGATAACTAAGTGACCTAGAAAACTGGACGCACTACAAACGACCATTGTGGAACTGCTAACATTAGTCCAGGTGACTTATGCACAACTAGACACAATATTCTAGATGGAACCTCCTGAGTTGGAAGACATACTGTCAATGAGTCCTGTAGATTCCTGTCCTGTAATTTTAACCAAGTGCCGTGACCTGGACACGGCACTTGGTTAAAATTACAAACTAAGGCTAAGGACACTACAGTCACATTTTAATGCTTTGTGTTTTCAGGCTAATCGGATTTGCGCATTGGGAGGCGCACTTGTATGAACTAACTGTGCTCTCTCTTTTTCAGGCTTACATTTCAGAAATACTGAGTGAGCTCATATTTTACCATTATTTTTTGGGTACTGTATATTGTGCACTCAATTTTTGTATATAACACATATTTATTGATAGCAATATAGTGAGTACTGAAGGGATCATTCCAGTCCTGATGAAGAAGCCTTGTTGCTTCGAAACATGTTGACACATCCAGGAGTATCCGCACATTATACGCAGGACATCTCCAAACCACCTTTTTAATAGCACCAGCCTCTATGACCTATTAAAATTCTTAAGTCCATGAGGCCAGGTCCTTTTTAACTCACTGTTTTGTATTCACCCCCGACCCTTCCTCTCACTACCTTTACACCACACATAGCACTACAAATATCAGTGCTCCCGGGTAGTCGCTGGTCGTAGCACGCCCCGTCCCGCAGCGGGGCGGGAAGACCCCCATGATGAAGCATGACACCAAGGGCCCTTTTGGTGTGTGAGGGGTATTTAAGCAAACATTGTGTGTTTTCTACCAAGATCTGAAACACATCTCCTTGTTACAACCTCCTTGAGGTGGATCTCTCTTTTTGTTATATATGTTTATCTGAGGAGGACGTATCCACCTCCAGCACCCATGAGGTGTACCTCTTCACTCCCTACTTTTGGTTTTTGTAGCTCCAGATATAAACACCAGAAATGTTCACAGGGAAACGAGGAGAGCCTACAGCCCTGGACACAATAGTCTAGATATAAACACCTGAAAGGGACAGGCTGTAATATAATCTTCAGAACTGGGCACAGAACTGCAGATATAACTACCGGAAGGGGTCACAGGGAATCAGAGGTACCCTCCAGAACTGGACACAATATTCTAGACATGGACACCTGAAAGGAACAGGCTGTAATATAAATTGCCTCTAGAACAAGACACAGTACCGCAGATAAAAACACCAGAAAGGGACAGAAGATAACAGTAGTAGCATCCAGAACTGAACACAGTACTCCAGATATAATGCCAGAAGGGGGTCACAGTATAACAGCGATAGCCTCCAGACCTGGACACACTATTCCAGACATAGACACCTGAAAGGAACATGCTGTAACATACATAGGCTCTAGAACTAGACAGGCACAGTATTCCAGCTATAACCACCGGAAAGGGACACAACATAACCGTGGTAGAATCCAGAACTGAACACAGTACTCCAGATATAACACCAGAGGGGAGTAACGAACTGAACACAGTACTCCAGATATAACACCAGAAGAGGTCACAGGGAAACAGAGAGAGCCTCCAGAACTGAACATAGTACTCCAGATATAACACCAGAGGGAAGTAACGAACTGAACACAGTACTCCAGATATAACGCCAGAAGGGGGTCACAGTATAACAGCGATAGCCTCCAGACCTGGACACACTATTCCAGACATAGACACCTGAAAGGAACATGCTGTAACATACATAGGCTCTAGAACTAGACAGGCACAGTATTCCAGCTATAACCACCGGAAAGGGACACAACATAACCGTGGTAGAATCCAGAACTGAACACAGTACTCCAGATATAACACCAGAGGGGAGTAACGAACTGAACACAGTACTCCAGATATAACACCAGAAGATGTCACAGGGAAACAGAGAGAGCCTCCAGAACTGAACATAGTACTCCAGATATAACACCAGAGGGAAGTAACGAACTGAACACAGTACTCCAGATATAACACCAGAAGAGGTCACAGGGATACAGAGACAGCCTCCAGAACTGAACATAGTACTCCAGATATAACACCAGAGGGAAGTAACGAACTGAACACAGTACTCCAGATATAACACCAGAAGAGGTCACAGGGAAACAGAGAGAACCTCCAGGACTGAACACAGTACTCCAGATATAACACCAGAGGGAAGTAACGAACTGAACACAGTACTCCAGATATAACACCAGAAGAGGTCACAGGGAAACAGAGAGAGCCTCTAGGACTGAACACAGTACTCCAGATATACACCAGAGGGGAGTAACGAACTGAACACAGTACTCCAGATATAACACCAGAAGAGGTCACAGGGAAACAGAGAGAGCCTCCAGAACTGAACATAGTACTCCAGATATAACACCAGAAGAGGTCACAGGGAAACAGAGAGAGCCTCCAGAACTGAACACAGTACTCCAGATATAACACCAGAGGGAAGTAACGAACTGAACACAGTACTCCAGATATAACACCAGAAGAGGTCACAGGGAACCAGAGACAGCCTCCAGAACTGAACACAGTACTCCAGATATAACACCAGAAGAGGTCACAGGGAAGCAGAGAGAACCCCCAGAACTGAACACAGTACTCCAGATATAACACCAGAGGGAAGTAACGAACTGAACACAGTACTCCAGATATAACACCAGAAGAGGTCACAGGGAAACAGAGACAGCCTCCAGAACTGAACACAGTACTCCAGATATAACACCAGAGGGGAGTAACGAACTGAACACAGTACTCAATCAGGGAATTGTAAGCACGCTACTCACCCGTGAGGGTCTCAAGGCGCTGTGGGGGTGGGGGTGGTACGCCGTTCCAGTTAGCTGAAGAACCATGTCTTGAGGGTCTTCCTGAAGGTGTTCAGGGAGGGGGCGCGTCTGATGTCTGCCGGTAGCTCATTCCAGGTCTTGGCTGCGATGTGAGATAACGATCTTCCGCCTGATCTGGCTCTGTGGATGCGCGGGGTTTCAGCCAGTGCGAGGGTGGATGATCGCAGGTTTCTTTTGGGTACGTGGAAGTTTATTCTGTCGTTGAGGTATTTGGGTCTGTTGTTGTGCAGGCATTTGTAGGCGTGAGTGAGGATATTGAAGGTGACTCTCTTCTCCACGGAGAGCCAGTGGAGTCGCCGCAGGTGTTGGCTGACGTGTTCGTGCCGGGGGATGCCGAGGACGAGTCTGGCCGTGGTGTTCTGTATTGTTTGCAGTTTGCGGAGTAGGGACTTGTTGATGCCGGCGTAGAGTGCGTTGCCGTAGTCGAGTTTGCTGGTGATGAGTGCGTGGGTGACTGTTTTCCTTGATTCGGGGGGGGGGGATCCATTTGAAGGTCTTCCGGAGGATGCGGAGGGTGTTGAAGCAGCTGGAGGTGACGGCGTTGACCTGTCAGTTCATGGTGAGTGATGAATCGAGTACGATGCCGAGGTTCTTGGCGTGGTCTGTGGGGGTAGGTGGGCTTCCGAGGGCGGTGGGCCACCAGGTGTTGTCCCATGCAGAAGGGGTGGTTTCAAGGATGAGAGCTTCTGTCTTCTCGACGTGGAGTTTTAGGCAGCTGTTGGTCATCCAGACTGCCACTTCTTGCATTCCTTTCTGGAAGTTGAGTTTTGCGGTGGTGGGGTCTTTGGTGAGGGAGAGGATGAGCTGGGTGTCGTCGGCGTAGGATACGATGTTGAGGCCGTGTTGTCGGACGATGTCTGCGAGGGGGGCCATGTAGATGTTGAAGAGGGTTGGGCTCAGAGATGACCCCTGTGGGACTCCGCAGGTGATGTCGGTGGGGGCGGTGAGGAAGGGCGGTAGTCTGATCCTTTGGCTTCTTCCGGTGAGGAACGAGCGGATCCAGTCAAGGGCAGTTCCTTGTATCCCGGCGTCGTGTAGTCTGGTGATTAGTGTGCGGTGAGAGACGGTGTTGAAGGCTGCAGACAGGTCGAGGAGGATGAGGGCCGCGGAGTGGCCCTGGTCCAGGAGGGTGCGGATGTCGTCTGTGGTGGCGAGTAGGGCGGTCTCGGTGCTGTGGTTGGCTCGGAATCCGAATTGGGACGGGTCGAGGACGGCGTGCTCTTCGATGAATCGTGTCAGTTCTCTGTTGACTGTTTTCTCTGCTACTTTGGCTGCGAAGAGGAGAAGCGAGATGGGCCAGTAGTTTTTGAGGTCGGTGGGGTCGGCCGTGGGCTTCTTGAGCAGGGGCCTGACTTCGGCGCGCTTCCAGTCGTCTGGGAAGATGCCTGTTTTGAAGGTAGTGTTGATGGTGTGTTTTAGTTGGGGCGCGATGGTGTCTGCGGCTCTGTGGTAGATGTGCGGGGGGCAGGGGTCGGTGGGTGCCCCTGAGTGGATGCCTTTCATGGCCGCGGCGGTGTCCATGGTCGTGATTGGTGTCCAGTTGGAGACGGTGGGCTGGCTGGTGTCTTGGGGAGGCGGGGGCTGGCTGAAGTGTCTTGTGGGTGGTCGGTGAAGTTGTCGTAGAGTGTTCTGATCTTGAGGTGGAAGTAGGTTCCGAGCTTGTCGCAGAGGTCTTGGGACGGGGTGATGTCTGCGGCTTCGCTGCGTGGGTTGGTGAATTACTGGATGACGTTGAAGAGTTCCTTGGAGTTGGTGGAGTTGGTGAGGATTTTGTTGTGGATGAAGTTCCTTTTGGTTGTTCTGATTTGGTTGTGGTAGTCCGTCATGGCATCCTTGTAGGTGGAGTAGCTGTCGGTTGTCTTGGTATTCCTCCAGTTCTTTTCAAGGCATCTGCAGGTGCGCTTGGCTTCTTGGAGGTCAGTGGTGAACCAGGCGGCTTTTCTGGGGCGTTGTTTGCCGGGGTTGCGTAGTGGGGCGAGCTCATCTGCGCAGTTGGAGATCCACGTGTGGAGTTCTCTGGCTGCGGTGTTTGCGTCGGATGCCCAGGTGTGGTTGTTTAGGGAGAGGGTGGAGTTCAGTTGCTCGTCGGTGACCTTGCTCCAGTTCCTTCGTGTCGGGCGTGCAGATGGTATAGGTGCTTTGGGTTTGTCGACGGTGAAGTGGACGCAGTGGTGGTCGGTCCAAGGTGGTTGCGTTCTCTAGATATAACGCCAGAAGAGGTCACAGGGAAACAGAGAGAGCCTCCAGACCCGGCATCAGGAACGGACACCTGTATAACAGGGATCGCCTCCAGAACAGGACTCGATATTCTAGAGGAAGCCTCTGAACCTGGCACAGGACTCCAAATGCGGCCACCATGTCTGGCCACAGGAGCCTAGAGGAGGGCTTGTTAGGAGCACAGGGATAAAACTCGCTTCCGGCGCCGGCCAACATTCCTCATTCCTGGAGCCAGGCTGCGCGAGTGGGGAAGGTAGCTCAGTGGGTGGAGCGCCTGCTTCGAGAGATCCGAAAATAACCGGCACATCACAAGCTCAACTCAAACTTCCCTCCTTCAGAAGCTGATCCAATAAGTGCTGAATTTGGGGATAAAATATGTATTCTGTGCAGCGCAGAGAATGTTAAGTTTGTGGCACAAACGACACATTTGGCTATTAATATTATTCCAAGCAGTTGCATTGTCCATTGCAGGCAGACCAAGGCTGTCAGTGAAAACCAGGAAAATGTTAACAAAAACTAGAAAAACACACGTGTTGCCCGGAAGGGGCAGAGAGGCCCGACCATAAACGGCCCCAGACCCGCTGTCCGGAGGATGCGCTCCATAAAACCTGCCCGCGAAGGGCTCCTGGGGCCGGGAGCGGCTTTGACAGCTAGATTCCAGATTTCACGAGGGACCCCAACATCCACACTTCCTGCTTGGAGCCGAGGGCGCGGGGGAGCGGACAGAAAGGGCAGGGACTCTTGGGCAGAGAGGCGTAATTATTAAATTAGTACATACACAGGGAGAGAGAAAAAAACAGAGAAAGAGGCGACGAGAGAGGGGAGGGGGGAAGGAGAGAGAGGGCCGGGGCTCTTGGGCACAGAGGCGTAATTATGAAATCAGTATATGCAGAGAGAGAGAGAAAACAGAGAGAAAGATGCAGAAAGACAGGCAGAGAGCGAGAACAAGAGGCGACGAGAGGGCAGGGGGGAGGAGAGAGAGCGTGTGAGACGGAAAAAATAGGTTAAAAAAAAAATGATGGGCACAAATGAATGAGATTGAATGTAATAAATTCATCTTTTAGAATAATGACTAGTTTTTTGTTTTTGTGTAGCGTCCAATTTCTGAACTATCCAAATAAAATATATTACCATTTAATGTAAAAAGTCCAGAGGGTCTCGGTCGTGAGCGCATTAACCCATTGAGCTATGTTCCAAACAGAGACGGTGCTGGGAAAACAGCCCCTCGTGATGTGAGAACATTTCGGTAGATACTTCTCAGGTCTCACCGGGCTGGGCTTCTAGGGAAACGGGGAGGTTCTCTCTAGAAGCCAGGGACCCTGGAAGGCCAGTAGCGCTCAGGGGAGCCGCTCACACGTCAGACATGTACGGGGTACGATTACTTCTGCCCCAGCCCTACCTGCCTTTCAGAGCGTGGAGGCCTGTCTTGAAGTCTCAGAGGCTGATCCTGCCCCAGCTCTATCCACCTTCAGAAACACCAACTAGTTTCCACATCTCACTGGCTATCTCTGCTGAAGCCTTTCAGATAGGCTGACTCCGCCCAACCCAGCATGCTTCTTAGAGGCACTGACCTGATCTCTAGCTGTCAGCTAAGTCCTAACTTTCTTTCAGCATCAGTGGCTTGCCTGGAAGTCTGCTCACCAGACACACATACTACGTACTGTATCTAGCTGCTTCAATCCTTGGCCTCTCACGACACTAACACCTCTGGTGCTGGGCACTGGGGTCCATTCTCCACACCCATTCCATCCAGGGCCCCTCATTGTAGGATCAATCTAGTGCTTAGATTCGGAGCCAGTTTCAATGCCCATTCAGTCTCTGGCATCCGTTTGGTGCCATTTCCACCAGTGGTAGGAGTCGCTTTCGTCTGCATGCCACCCCAGCCCTTGGCCTGCTTCTGCAGTGGCCTTTTTCAGTGTGAAAGTGCAGACAGGATGGAAGGTTTGGTGTGGGTGGGGGTGGGGCACTAACCTGTTGGCAGTGTTAAAATCAGGCCCACCTGTTAGGACTTCCTTTTCTCAGGCTCTTGTTTATAGCCTGGATATGGCCAGCGAAGGGCCTGCAATGGCTTTAAACCTCACCTGAAGGGACCTTAATTTAATTCATAAAAAACATCTGGGTTTTAAAAGCAAAACAATCGGCCATGTCAACAAAGGAATTAGTACAAAACATTGACCAACATATAGAAACGTTGTGCACAGTGATAAAAACAGACATGCCATCCAATTAGTTAAGATTGAAGCACGTTAGTTTACTTTCCTCAGAATCACTTTTTGGTCTAACTTTTTTTAGGGCTGTTGTTAGGCAAGACCTTTTGATTTTTCAAAACACATACATCTGATATACTTCCTTATAGGGGCTTTCGCCCGGCCCTCTTCCTCCATTGGCCTGTTATTGTGTCATTCACATTGTTATTCTGCCCACTACACCCAACAGCATGGGGCAACGGGTCAGCCCACTTCAGCCATTGGCTAACTTCACTGTGAGTGACGGTATTCTGCTCTTTCACAAGGAGCGCATTGACACATAATCTGGCTCCTTTCAGTGGCAGGGAATGCTATGGCAATGTCTGCCTTTTTAGTCAGAAATAATATTTCCGCTTGTAACCATTTTTTTTATATTGCAGAAAGCCGGCAGCTCCCCAATAACATTTAAGCAAAACCATGACAAAACAAGCATGGATGAAATGCAAGGGACCCTATGCCAGACCTCCTGGCTCAGCGAGTGTTTGTTTATTGTGGTATTGTATCATTTTGATAGTGCTTTGTACCTGCACTTCTTTCATTTGAGTACCTGCACTTCTCAGCACTGCCGCAATACATTTACTGGAGAGTAACTCCGCTTATGAGGAACAAGCAAGTACTCTAAACAATGAGTACCTGCACTTCTTTAATTTGAAAGGGACAGTACCTGCACTTCTTTAATTTGAAAGGGAGAGTACCTGCACTTCACAGCTCTGCTACAAAACATTTACTGGGAGAGTACCTCCACTTATGAGGAACAAGCAAGTGCTAAATGAGAGAGTACTAGCACTTCTCGGGAGCAGGCACTTCTCCGGAACAAACAGACACTCTGAATAGTGAGTACCTGCACTTCTTTAATTTGAAAGGGAGAGTACCTGCACTTCTCAGCACTGCTGCAATACATTTAATGAGAGTGTACCGGCACTTCTCGGGCGCAAACAGATACTCTGAATAGTGAGTACCTGCACTTCTTTAATTTGAAAGAGAGAGTACCTGCACTTCTCAGCACTGCTGCAATACATTTAATGAGAGCGTACTGGCACTTCTCGGGCACAAACAGATACTCTGAATAGTGAGTAGCTGCACTTCTTTAATTTGCTGTACTTCTCAGCACTGCTACAATACGTTTAATGGGAGAGTACCAGCACTTCTCGAGAGCAGGCACTTCTTGGGAGCAAACAAATACTCTGAATAGTGAGTGCCTGCACTTCTATATTTCCATTTCAAGCACTGAATGAGCAGGAATCAAATGAGGGGCATGAGGTTTAAAGACGCGCTGTAACCAATGAGCGGCGATGCCAGGGCCGTACTGGCCGGACTGGTTACCCTCAGGATGTGGGCCGCTTTCACTGCCATGGGGACCAGTTTTGTTGTTGAGGACCTGCCGGCCACGTTTCATTTTGCAGCACTTCTAAATAAACGATGCAAAAACAAACATTTTTAAAGCATGCTTAAACTATACTTTTAAACCATTAGTTTTTGCAGTGTACATTTAGAAGTGCTGCAAGTAGGAACGTGGCCGACAGATCCTCCGCAACAAAACCGACACCCACACCGGCAGTGAAACCGGCCCCCACACCGGCAGTGAAACCGGCCCCCACTCTGCCAACCCACCAAAGCGCCTGGTGCCCAGTAGGCCAGTCCAGCCCCGGGTGATGCCAGAGCACATATGCGTGGAATGTTTAGGAGGGAAGACGCTTTGCACACATGATGGGATAAGTTATACCAAAGAAGTTTTAAACGTTGGAAGAGCCAGGTTTTTAGAACTTGCCCAAGCTCAGGTTTGATGTAAATGGCTCTTATTTTTGCCTGTATGGAGTTCCATGTTTTTTCACTTTGAACTGATAAGGAGTTTCCCGTCTCTATAAGTTTTGTTGAAATTAATTACAGCAAGGAGGGACAGCAGCCTGGATCAAAGTGTTCCCGCTTGATTACAAGTCTGGACTGAGCTGAAGGAATATGGTTCTGTACCATGAGGGCATTGATTTGAAGGTGATAGCAGTGAGGAACCCCTGTAGAGTCTGGAGGGCAGGAATGGTTCATGGTTTCATGTTAAGGTGGAGGAGAGGCCTTGCAGCTGCATGTTGGACTCTTTGAAGTTTCTGGATCACTTGCTTAGATTCACCCTGCTAGGTGCCACTGATGTTCTTCCAAAGGTGATAGCACTGGATTGATACTTGCGAGTATTTTAAAAAACATCCTAACTAAGGGAAGATTTGGCAAAGGCATCTCAAGGGGTGAAAACATCTTGTAACTTGGCACCCTTGTGGGATCAGGAAGAGATCTGAATCCGTGATCACGCCTAGATTCTTCAGTATGGGTGATGGGTTGGACTAAGGCCTAGTTCTTTACAGAGATGTGGGAGGGGTGGTAGGGTGTACATTATCCACATGCTACTTTCTCCACTTTTGATGTGTTTAGTTTGGAGTTACTTCTTTGCATCGATTGGTTAATGGTTATGAGACATTGACCCATTGCATGAGAATCTAGATCAGAAGGGCTTTCAAGTGTTTGCATGATTTGTGCATCATCCTTGTATTCAGGGCAGCTGAGTTCAAAGGAAACGCTCAGGTCAGAGAATAGTCTGAAGTCAATATTAAAAATCATTGGGTAAATTGGAAACAGCTTATGGTACTCCAGTGTATGATGGAAAAGAGTCAGAGGAAAACAGAGGCAGGGATAGGATGAAGGGTCTGTTAGTCAGGAGCGAGGGGTTGCAGGGGAGGACACTGTCTTGAATTCCTATCAGTTCCAGTCTCCTCAGAAGGGTTGGCTGATGGACTGCATCAAAGATGGTGGAAAGATCACCTCATGATGCTTTTACCGCGATTCAGAGCTTCTGCTGGGATGAAATGTGTTTGGATGTCAGACAGTAGATCATCCTGTGTAATGGAGGTGGGTAGTTGATGGTTTACTGCTCCTCCAATCAGTTTTCCTGGAAAAGGACCATTGCAGATTGGACGACTGCTAGTTGGGAGTGTCGATCCAAACCTGTTTTTTTCAGGATGTACTTCATATGTGCTGTTTTGAGTTGTTCAGAAACATTTTCAGAACTCGGAGAAAGGTTGAGGATGGGTCTGGCCAGGGTGCAGCAATGCCATTAATGAAGATACCATTAAAAAAAACGTGCCGGTCAAGGCAATAAAGGTATAAAGAATCAATGTCGGAAAGCATGGATTTGGAATTTGGCAGGTGAGGTTGGCTAATCAAGATATGAAAGTCTGCCAGAAACATGCAAATGTGTGACACATTATTTGAAGTGACCATGGGGACTTTCCTAGTAAAAGCAGAGAAAATCTTCATTTCATTAAAGATAACCGGTAGATACAATATGCATGTCCCACGACATGGGAGCTGGTCTTATACCAGTGGAGTAAATAACACAAACTAGGTGCTATTGGTGGAAAATAGTTTTGTGGCACATTTATTTAGAACATACCAGACAAGCTGACATTTTATGGAAAATAGAAAAATTCAAATGCTGAGTATCAATGGGAAGGCACTAAAATTGCACTGCACATTGATCAGACCCACCCACTCAAATGATGGGCACCAAAAGTGGGCCACTATTATGTTATATGTATTTATAGGGCGTGCAGATCAACCAGGAGATTATCCTGGCACCTGAAGAATGACGTTGTGGTCCTAGCTCGGACCAACTGAAAGAACCAGGGGTCAGAATTTAAAAATGTTTCATGCAATGCAGCAAGACATCTTGCTGTGCTGCACTGTGTGAAAGGGAGGGTGAAGGAATGCGCCATATCTATCACAATATAGCACATTCCTGTCCTCTGCCTGCCCTGTTGCATAATCTGAAACTAGCACCAAAGCAGGCACCCTTGTGCCGTGGTGCAAGGATGCCTGCATTGTAGGCAGGATTGTTTTTCTGCAGGAAAGTGACAAGCCTTAGAGGCATTTTCCTCTTTCTACCTGTGCTGCAGAATGCAGCACACTCAGAAGGAGAAAACAACGAGGAGAAATAAAGATATATCTCCTCATTGCGCCTCTGGTGGGAAGGCTTACAATTCTGACGCATTCCCAGGTCTACTAATGTTTCAGAATACATGTGTGGACGTGTGTGAACACCCACGTTCCAGCCATGTAACACCGCCACCACACAGAGTAACGCAAGGCAGCGACTTGCACGGTCCTGCGTTATTCCAGATCTACCAAGCCACTAAGAGCCACGCAGGTGGCCTTGCGAGGCTTGGTAAATCTCATTCATTGCCCCTTGAGTGGCAGAAGGGCAACGCAAAACCTTCATAAATCTGGGGCCAGGTTTTCAGTTTTCCTAATATTAAACGAATAAAGTAGCCTGACATTTGACCTCTGTCTTTGAATCACCAGAAAATGTGACAAGTTAAACACAGAATTTAAAGGCATCTTTATGTATTGCTATGACTTTTGCAACCCACCAAAAATCAGTTTGCGCCTCACCAGTGCATCGAGAGCCACAGTTTGGGAAACACTACTCTAGGAAATGCATAGGTCCCCTACTATGTACATCTCCACTAAAGCTAAGAAGGTACAACACTGCACATCATTTCTCACACTCGATGGGCACACTACTGTCACGTCAAAACAGTTCCTCGCTCCAAACCACTACAAAGGGCAGCCCTTTCTGAATGCCGATTGGATATCTGCCTTTGCCAATATGGTTCCATTGCCTTGGTTTTACAACAGCCCAACTGCGCTCTCAAAACAAATGTAAGACACTGGACATACGTTTTATCTAAAAAATGATTTTTCTGTTCCTTCCTGAAACTGGCAGAAGAGGAATCATAGACAGTTCCTGTGGTCCTTTTTTGGGCACTGAACCATAAAACGACATCTTAAAATTCTCAAATAGGTGTGTGTGAAATGGCCATGAGTAAGTAAGTCCGTTTTTATATAGCGCAGCTACTCACCCTTACGGGTCTCAAGGCGCTGGGGGCCGGAGTGGAAATTAAGGGAGCTATTGCCCAGAGTCACATGGTGCTGAGCTGAGCTGCCGCCGGAGCCGGGGATCGAACCGTGAACCCTGTGCTCCGAAGTCAGCTGCCCTGGCCTCTGCACCACACCTCTCTGCCATGAGACGTTTCAGCGCTATTTTCTTCCAGAAAAAAACTGATTTCAGATTTTAGACAAGCTCACCTTTTCAGGCCCTCTGTTTGGAATCTTGAAGCCCTCTGGAATGCTCGGCACCGGAAATGATGCTTCTTCCAGCTTAGGAAATATCCTCGGAACTTCAGATCTTGAATAATTATCGATGGCTGAAGCACTGAGTTGTTCCCCTTTGTCCTGTGAACAAATAACCTGCTGGTGAAAACGGATCCTGGACTGCCAAGTGCCACACAATGTACACTACTGGGAACACTCACGAGTATACTCCTGAGTACCCTCCTAGGTACACCTATGGGCACACTGCAGAGTACACTCATGGGTTTATTTGCAAAGTTTTATATAGCGCTGGCTAGACCCACAGGTATCAGAGCGCTTTACATGAGGATCAGCAAGTTAAAAATTACATAATTACTTCAGTTACAGATACCAAGTTGTAACGGGGGACGCCCTGACTTGGTAGAGGGTGATGGACCTGTTAACCCGGAGAAGAAGAAAACCCCCTCTCCCCCTCCCCTTTCTCCACAGCAGGAAGAGTGGGACTACATCGAAAGAAGAGGAGGGAGAGGTGAAGGCGAAATGGAGTACCGGCCCTTTAATTCGGACGACTGGTCAGCATGTCACGCCCCCAGTGATGACGTCGGGGAAGCCTGGCCCACAAAGGACGGAGGAAGTCGGAAGTCAGTGTGCATGTTCACCGGAGGCGACGAGGAGGGAGACGGAGGAGAAAGCAGAGCGGAGGAAGCGGGATCGAGCAGCGGGACGGTGCCAGTGCTACGAGGCGGAGGAGAGCCAGGAGGCCAATGTTCCCGTGATTCGCCCAGCCACGCTCCAGGAGGAGCGTGGCTCTCGCAGGTACGCGAGCGTTTTGCGGGCTGGGTGGGAAAAAGAGACAGACTAGAGGGTTAACCCGTGGGGAATCCCTGCACCTGGAGTACCCTTCCCCGAGCACATTTCCCTCACTCGTGTAGAAGTGTTGTGCACCGGGCGTTCCCATCACTACCCTCCCTTCACCGCAAGCAGGAACCCTATACTGACTGTAGACCCTTCTTTTGTTTTACACCGTCTACCTCCCCACAACGGACGGGTCCGAGCTGGAGGCAAGGAGAAGAGGCCGGACCTCTACGAGGGACCGAGACACCCAGGAGAAGACCCATCGGTCCCCCCTTCCATACTACAGACAGGCGGCCACAAAGAAGCGTGTTATAAAACCAATAAAACCCCCGTTACCACTACCCCGTCTCTGGCCTGTTATTGGCGACCCGCTACAAGTGGTGGAGAATGCAGGTATAGACGCCCCCATCTGTACACCCACGATGGACGCTTTGATACAACACCTCGTCAAAGGCCAAGAGAAGCTGGAATGGGCCGTGGAACGGCAGATGACGTCGGCCCAGGCGGACAGGGACACCTTCAGGGACACCATCTCAGCCCAGATAGAGGGACTACAGAAGGTGATGGCCGATCAGCCCCTTCCTACCGGGCGGGAGCCCAGGGGCCCCAACCCCGGACCCTCAGGAGTCTCTCTGCAGAAATACGTGCCAGGAGAGGACCCCGATGCCTTCCTCCTTAACTTTGAGCGAGCCGCGTTGGCGTGCGGCTGGCCCTTAGAGAAATGGCCATTCTTCCTGGCTCCCCTTTTGATAGGCGAGGCGCAGGCCGCGTATCAAGTGGCCAACGCCACAGGTAATAGCCCTTACGCCACCATCAAAACAGTGATCCTAGACCATCTGGTGCTGGATGCGGAAGCCTACAGGGTACGCTTCAGGAAGGAAAGAGGCACCCCGGCGAAAACCCAAAGACCTTGTTTTACCGCCTAAAGATGGCTGCCGACAAATGGCTAAACCCCGGGGTGAGCACGAAAGAGGAGATTATGGACAGAATCTACCTCGAGCAGTATCTAGAGGCACTTCCGCCACATACGCAGAAGTGGCTACGGCAACATCCACACCTGACAACCGAGCAAGCCGTGGAGATGGCTACCACCTTCTCGCGTGCACAGCCTGTGACTCAGAGGTGGGAACCCGAGAAATCTAATCGGCCCATCACAAGCAAAAACGATAAAAGACCACGAGCAGCCCCCGAGCCGATGAGACCTCGTTATAGCAAACCAGAGGCACCAACGTTCAAAGGTCCCCAATGCTTTGAATGTGGCGACTGGGGCCACATCGCCCGAACGTGCCCTCGTAGGAAACCCACAGAAGAACCCATGGAGGTGGGATACCTCCCTAAATCGATCCTCTACACTGCTGAGATGGGGAGCGCATATCACGTAAGTGTACAGGTGAATGGGAAGGTGGTAAGAGCCCTACTCGATTCAGGTTGTAGACAGTCCGTTATACAGAAGGTCTTAGTACAGTCCCAACAGGTCATCCCCGATGCCCTAGTACACATCCGCTGTGTCCATGGAGACGTTAAACCGTATCCCATAGCCGTAGTGACCCTGTCCCATTCCAACGGTAGAACCCATGTAGTCCGGGTAGGGGTCTTGGACAGCTTACCAGAGGACCTGATCATAGGGACCGACAATCCTGAGTTCCTAGACATGTTCCTACATACACTACATACCCAAAACAAAAGAGCTACCTGGGGAAGACAGCTGACCGCCCTGCCACAGCTTTGATAACACCAGAACCCTGGACACTGGACAGGAGCTTTAAATTCGCTCAGGCCAATGTCGCCTCCCTGTTCAATGCATGGGAACAAGCGCACAGAGAACAGGACACCCCATCCTCCACGTATCCCAGGTTCCTTATAAAAGACGGAATGCTGTGTCGACAGGGAACTCGGGAAGTGCCACATCAGTTGCTAGTCCCCCTGTCTTTTAGGGAACAGATAATGTTCTTTTCACATTCACATTTGACCGCAGGACACATAGGTAGTGAAAAGACAACACAAAACGTCTTACAACACTTCTTTTGGCCCGGGGTGTACAAAGACATTAAGACCCACTGCCAGACCTGCGAGGTATGCCAGAGACGAAACACCCATCGACCCCCTCAGTGCCCTTGCAGCCCCTTCCGATCATAGGCACTCCTTTCGAGAGGGTAGGGATGGACCTGATAGGACCCCTACCAAAAACCCAGAGGGGGAATCAATATGCTCTCGTTATAGTGGACTATGCTACCCGATACCCCGAAGCCTTCCCTCTAAAAACCCCAAACACTCGTATTATATCAGAAAAGTTCCTAGAGTTGTTCTCCCGTGTGGGCTTTCCCAAGGAAATACTAACAGACCAAGGGACCCCGTTTGTGTCTAGATTGATGAAGGAGGTCTGTGGGATGCTGGATCTACGACAAATCAGAACCTCAGTATATCACCCACAGACTGATGGCCTCGTAGAACGATACAACGGGACGCTCAAGTCTACCTTAAAGAAAATGCTCAGCGTCAACGGTAGAGAATGGGATCAGATGCTACCCCTCGCTTTGTATGTCATTCGTGGCCAACGGCAGAGCAGTCTGGGTTGCTCGTCCTTCGAAATGTTGTACGGACGACAGCCCCGGTCCCTGCTAGAAATGACGAAAGAGGCATGGGAGAAAGAGGACGCCAACGAAGCAAGGGGAATGCTGGAATACACCCAGGCCCTGAAATCCAAAATAGGGAAGCTGAAGGATCTGGCGTATTCGAACCTGGAGAAGAATCAGGAGAAACAGAAAGCAGTATACGATAAAGGGAAACGTTGGAGAAGGTTGGAGGTCAACGATTGGGTACTGGTGTTATTACCCTCGTCTACGAAGAAGTTCCAAGCCGAGTGGAGGGGGCCCTACAGGGTCGATGGAACGATCGGTAAGACCAGCTACCGCGTGCAAACAACGTCAAGGAAATGCCAGACATACCACATAAACCTTCTAAAGAAATGGCTAGGGCCCCCACCGAGGACCGCACACCTTACCCTACCAACACATGCTTCTTCTTCCAGTACCCTCGAACAGCTGGTGGTCAATGAGGACCTAAGGACACAAGAGAAACGCGAGCTTAGGGATACCTTATCCCCCTTCTCCTCCCTCTTCTCCGACGTGCCAGGAAAAACATCCCTGGCAGAACACTGCATTGAGACCCACCCAGGGAAAACCGTCAAACAACGCCCATACCGTATACCCGCAGCTAAGCGGGCGGCAGTACAAAAAGAGGTAAAGGACATGCTAAAACTGGGAGTCATCAGACCCTCAAAAAGCGAATGGTCATCTCCCATTGTTATGGTACCCAAACCCGACGGAAGCACCAGGTTCTGTATGGACTTTAGAGCACTTAACAACATCTCCTCCTTTGACGCATACCCCATCCCGCGTATCGATGAACTGATCGAGAAACTGGGTGAAGCCAGATATATCACCACGTTGGACCTCACAAAGGGGTACTGGCAAGTCCCTCTAAGAGAAGAGGACCGTAAGAAAACCGCCTTCGCCACCCCTGATGGGCTGTTTGAGTTCACAGTGCTCCCCTTTGGGCTACATGGGGCCCCAGCGACTTTTCAGCGCCTTATGAACACGGTGCTCCACCAATACCCCATGTTTTCCTCTGCGTACCTGGATGACATCGTGATCTTCAGCCCCAGTTGGGAGTCACATTTGGGCCATCTGAAGACCATACTAAGGGCCTTACAACAAGCAGGGCTACACATAAACTCGAAGAAATCCCGGGTGGGATACCAGAAAGTCAAGTACTTAGGGTACGTGCTAGGGCATGGGATGATCGAACCGCAAATCGAGAAGGTCAGAGCCATAGCAGAGACCCCATTTCCCAGTACCAAGAGAGACATGAGAGCCTTTCTGGGGTTAATCGGCTACTATCGTCGCTTCATTCCTCAATTCTCGGACGTAGCTGCCCCACTCACTGACACCCTTAGACAGGATATAAAAACCCAACTTCTTTCACACCCCACTCCACGAATGTGGAAAGCCTTCAACACTTTAAAGCGAGCCATCACTACCAATCCCGTGTTGTCCTCCCCCGATTTTTCCAGACCTTTTCTCCTTCACACAGACGCCTCAGACTATGGGATAGGGGCCGTCCTCTCTCAGTTATCACCCGAGGGCATGGACCATCCCATATTGTACATTAGCCGTAAGTTGTTTCCCAGAGAGCTTAAATACCCCACAGTTGAGAAGGAATGCCTGGCTGTTAAATGGGCTGTCGACAAACTGCGCTATTATCTTGAGGGCCACCATTTCACCCTGTACACAGACCATGCCCCCTCCAGTGGATGAGCCGAAACATCGCTCTTAACCCCAGGGTCTTGCGCTGGTTTCTGTCTCTCCAGCCCTTTTCCTTCACTGTGAAACACCGTAAAGGCAAGGACAATGGCAGTGCGGATTTTCTGTCCAGGTACCCTCTCCCCGATCGGGAGAATCCAAGGGGGTGGTGTGTAACGAGGGACGCCCTGACTTGGTAGAGGGTGATGGACCTGTTAACCCGGAGAAGAAGAAAACCCCTCTCCCCCTCCCCTTTCTCCACAGCAGGAAGAGTGGGACTACATCGAAAGAAGAGGAGGGAGAGGTGAAGGCGAAATGGAGTACCGGCCCTTTAATTCGGACGACTGGTCAGCATGTCACGCCCCCAGTGATGACGTCGGGGAAGCCTGGCCCACAAAGGACGGAGGAAGTCGGAAGTCGAGGGTGCATGTTCACCGGAGGCGACGAGGAGGGAGACGGAGGAGAAAGCAGAGCGGAGGAAGCGGGATCGAGCAGCGGGACGGTGCCAGTGAGTCTACGAGGCGGAGGAGAGCCAGGAGGCCAACGTTCCCGTGATTCGCCCAGCCACGCTCCAGGAGGAGCGTGGCTCTCGCAGGTACGCGAGCGTTTTGCGGGCTGGGTGGGAAAAAGAGACAGATTAGAGGGTTAACCCGTGGGGAATCCCTGCACCTGGAGTACCCTTCCCCGAGCACTTTTCCCTCACTCGTGTAGAAGTGTTGTGCACCGGGCGTTCCCATCACTACCCTCCCTTCACCGCAAGCAGGAACCCTATACTGACTGTAGACCCTTCTTTTGTTTTACATCGTCTACCTCCCCACAACGGACGGGTCCGAGCTGGAGGCAAGGAGAAGAGGCCGGACCTCTACGAGGGACCGAGACACCCAGGAGAAGACCCATCGGTCCCCCCTTCCATACTACAGACAGGCGGCCACAAAGAAGCGTGTTATAAAACCAATAAAATCCCCGTTACCACTACCCCGTCTCTGGCCTGTTATTGGCGACCCGCTACACAAGTATAGACATCACAGAAAGATAGAGGGGATGAAACATAACGGGGAGGCGTGGAAAACAATGTCAGATGTCCGGCTGGGTAGGTGACGGCCGAGGGGGTGAACCAGGGCCAAACTCCTCTATAGCTGCATAGGACAGCTCCACCGGGCATCGGCCAAGGTTGTTCGGACTCCGCGGTGAGAACAGACAGTCGAAAAACATGCTGTTACACGATAACATAAGTTATTTTCACGTTACGTAGCCAAGACAAAACGTCTTATGTGGAATGGAAGGTAGAGGGGGAAAGGTAAACAGGGGAAAAAGGAATGCAGATAGCGTCAGGCAGACCAGAGGGGGGAAGGGACTACAGGGGAAACAAGCAGTCAAAGTGAAAGATAGACAAGACCGTGAAGCACTGTTAAGAACAATGTCCGATGTCCGGCTGGGTAGGTGACGGCCAAGGGGGTGAACCAGGGCCAAACTCCTCTATAGCTGCATAGGACAGCTCCACCGGGCATCGGCCAAGGTTGTTCGGACTCCGCGGTGAGAACAGACAGTCGAAAAACATGCTATTACACGATAACATAAGTTATTTTCGCGTTACGTAGCCAAGACAAAACGTCTTATGTGGAATGGAAGGTAGAGGGGGAAAGGTAAACAGGGGAAAAAGGAATGCAGATAGCGTCAGGCAGACCAGAGGGGGGAAGGGACTACAGGGGAAACAAGCAGTCAAAGTGAAAGATAGACAAGACCGTGAAGCACTGTTAAGAACAATGTCCGATGTCCGGCTGGGTAGGTGACGGCCAAGGGGGTGAACCAGGGCCAAACTCCTCTATAGCTGCATAGGACAGCTCCACCGGGCATCGGCCAAGGTTGTTCGGACTCCGCGGTGAGAACAGACAGTCGAAAAACATGCTATTACACGATAACATAAGTTATTTTCGCGTTACGTAGCCAAGACAAAACGTCTTATGTGGAATGGAAGGTAGAGGGGGAAAGGTAAACAGGGGAAAAAGGAATGGAGATAGCGTCAGGCAGACCAGAGGGGGAAGGGACTTCAGGGGAAACAAGCAGTCAAAGTGAAAGATAGACAAGACCATGAAGCACCGTTAAGAACAATGTCCGATGTCCGGCTGGGTAGGTGACGGCCGAGGGGGTGAACCCTAGCCAGACTCCTCTATAGCTGCATAGGACAGCTCCACCGGGCATCGGCCAAGGTTGTTCGGACTCCGCGATGAGAACAGACAGTAGAAAAACATGAGATTACACGATAACATAGGTTATTTTCGAGTTACATAGCAAAGACAGAAACGTCTTATGTGGAATGGAAGGTAGAGGGGGAAAGGTAAACAGGGAAAAGGAATACAGATAGCGTCAGGCAGACCAGAGGGGGGAAGGGACTTCAGGGGAAACAAGCAGTCAGAGTGACAGATAGACAAGACCGTGAAGCACAGTTAAAAACAATGTCCGATGTCCGGCTGGGTAGGTGACGGCCGAGGGGGTGAACCATGGCGAGACTCCTCTATAGCTGCATAGGACAGCTCCACCGGGTAACGGCCAATGGTACTCGGGTTCAGCTGTAATTACAAACAGATTCGGTTTTTCACCCATGGTATAACAAGGATAACATATTTGCATGGTTACGTTAGTTAACGGTTGCATAATCAAGCATAGGAGATCAAGACCACAGTAGGGGAAGGAGGGAATAAGGGAGGGAGAAGAAAAACAGGGGGCAGGGCAGGGCAGCAGATCAGTTCTGGTAGACCGGCAATGGAAGAAAAGTGTCTCATGGGGGCCCAAAAGTTAGAGCAAGCGGGACCAAAACCCAGGTGGGGCCACATAGATATTCGGTCCATTGCCAATAACAAACACCATGCAGGGTCATCTCGGCACCTAATTTGAGATTGTTTGTCAGCCCCCAATTGTCAGCCCCCACAGTCTCACCGGCAGCCGATTAAGTCAGGTGAGGGGGTCATCCAGCGGCAGAGGTTTGGTGTTTCCGGGCCACTCCTAACTAGCACAGAACAGTTGTGTGCAGCCACGGGTCATTCACATGGGACAGTAAGGTCTCAACGTCACTCAGGAGCTGCCCTAACGGTCCCCCGTGCAAGGCTTGAGGGTGTGCAAGTATTTAAGGTGCAGCCATTTTGTATGTCTAAAGTTTCCTGAGATGGTGGGGTCCTGCAAGCGTTTGTTTAGACCTCAGTAGAAAGGCAAGGTGAGGGCACTTACCCTATCTTGGGAGAAGAATGGAAGTCTAGGGGGCTGGAGGAGATTAGCCAGGACCCTCGTGAGTCATGGGGGCCTCGTTTCGTAGCCCGCCAGATCAGTCGGTGGTGGGAGCGGCAGCGGGCTCACGAGCAGCTGAGCCGATGCGTCCCGTTTGATACAGCGGCATAGTCTTCACGGCGGCGGTCGGCTAGTTGCGGGTGGCAAGGGGGCTTAGATATCATCAGAGCTCGACAGAGTCAAAAACAAACAAATCGAAAGCAAAGGCCGAAACAAAAGCGGCCGGCATGGTGCGGGCGGCAGGGGGCTTAGGGATCACCCGAACCACACCAGAGGGCAAAACAAAAACAATAGGCAGAAGCCGAAACTGGATATTGCGTCACCCGAGGTCGGGCCGTAGGAGCAGCAGCGGGCTCACCAGCATCTGAGTCGATGTGTCCCAGTTGATCCTGCGGCATAGCCTTCACGGTGGCGGTCGGCTAGTTGCGGGTGGCAAGGGGGGCTTTGATATCGTCAGAGCCAGTCAGCGGCAAAGCAAACAAAAACACAGAAAACAAAAACGGCCGGCATGGAGCGGGCGGCAGGGGGCTTGGGGATCACCCAAACCACACCAGAGGGCATAAACACAACAAAGGCAGAGATAGAAGCAGGACGTTGCGTCGCCGGAGGTCTGTCTGCGGTTCTCACCATCATCGCAGGGTTCATCAGTAGCCTGACCGTGGCGGCCTGCGGCACAGCCTTTTTCTCCGGTGTCAGGCTCAGGCTCCGCAGGAAAGCCGATGCATCCTTAGAGTTCCCCAGAGCAGTGTATCTGGTGCGTCTTAGGAAGAGTTGAATTGAATCGCCAAGGGAGCAGTTGTCGAGCGCGAAACCATCAGCGCTCATCAGTGGGCTCCGGCTCGAGGCCCAATGTACACTCCTGGGCACACACATGGGTACACTCATGGGTATGCTGCTGGGTACCCTGCTGGGTACACTCCTGGGTACAGTCAGAAGTACACTCCCTGGTACACTCATGGGTACACCCATGAGTAAGTTGCTGGGGTACACTCCTGGGTACAGTCAGGAGTACACTCTTGGGTACACTCATGGATACACTAATGGGTACACTCCTGGGTACAGTCCGGAGTACACTCCCTGGTACATTCATGGGTACACTTGTGGGTACATGCATGGTTATGCTGCTGGGTACACTCCTATGTATATATATATAACTCACTAAAGAGAGAAGGACTATTTAAACAAACATTAAAAAACATTAAAAAACAGGGCCAAAAATGTAAACCTGATTTGGAATCCTCTGGTTCCTACTCCCTGTTCTATCTACAGAGTCTATCCTACTGGTGCAACAAGAGACAAAGAAAGAGGGAAAAACGAAATTTTTCTTAATACTGCCCTCACCCACTATGCAGTGGCATGCTTCATCATAGGGCTGCTGCAGACGTCCAGGTGCAGACAAACACACTGGACGGAGCGCAATTTTTCATAGAGTAAAGTGGTGAGGGAGAAAGTTATAAGCGAGTAAAGAGATAGAGTGCTGGGGAAGGATGTTCCCTAAAGAAGGGATCACAAAGTGCAAGAAAAAAAAGAATAAAACTGTCTAAGGAGATACCATATGATTACCTTTATTCTTGGTTCTCCTTGGCAGGGTTAAAAATGGAATTGGGGATAAGTAGGAGGGGTGACTGCCCCTATATCCCAGCTGCAAAAACCAACATGTTTCGGCCTCTCGCAATAGCCCCCATGGGTCAATGAGGCCTTCTTCAGGGTGTGGATCCCTTGGTTAAAATGGTCTTGACCCTCACTGCGGTGTTAATAATAAAAGTTTCCGGTTCACCTTTCTACTATTTCCGAGAGGTGTACATTTTCTGTGAGGAAAACAGAGCATACGACTACTGTATTGTTTTCATTAAAATTACTCTCTCCGACCTACAGTTATTGCCACTCTTTTCTACACACCTATGTATCGTATTATAATTATATCTCCTGTTACTGTAATATTTTTTCCAATGTTAAAAAAGCACCCTCGTGCTATTCATGCACAAAACAAAGTGTTGGTACTCAAACACCCGTGAAGTCGTCTGGACACTACGATGACCGAACCCTTTTTAAAAAAACCATCGGCCACTCTCAATATTATCATCAAATGCCTGAAATATGGGTGAGCCAAGGCCCCTGGTGGTCGCACAAAATTAAGTGAATCAAGAGATTGCCTTACCCGAGTTTCCGAGAAATTCTCTAAACCAGGGACCGCCGTGGGAACGTTGTCTTATAGTCACACTCTGTATATCCAAAACACAAGGTTTCATAGTAAGCCAATGCCCAGTGTCTCTAATTAGCCCGCCTTCTGTCACGCACTTTATCTCACAACCTTAAACTGTGTATGTGATACCATTCACTCTTCTTAAAACTCAATCGCTCTAAGGAGAGTACTTTCCTCCTATCGGTATCAAGGCATTACTCCAGAGTTTCTCAATCAAACCCGCGCCCCCCTCTCTTTCGTTCGTCAAGTAAATCCCGCTTACTACATCAAAGACCAGCATTCGTCCTTTCCCCATTCGGGTCCGCCGACGATGCCGTCTTAGCGTTCTCATCGTTGTTAAGACTGTTTCACGTAGGTAACGTGAGGAGTCCAGAATCCACCTCCGGGCTATGGAGACTACTAGAACGCCGACTCCATATCCATTGAACAAGCAGTTCTAAGAGAGGTGGAACAATTGGAAGCACAGAACAGAGATAGAACGTTTTGTAATTTGACGACGGTAGAGAGAAAAGCCTTACAAGATCTGAGAGATGATCCAACAATAGTCATAAAGTCCGCTGATAAAGGCGGGGCTATTGTCATTCAAGACAAGGAAGCATATAACAACGAATGCTTACGCTTGCTTAATGACAGAAGGAATTACACCATCCTGGACGAGGATCCAACTGAGGGTTTGAAAATGGAAATCAATACCTACGTAGAAGAGGCTTTATCAAATGGCTGGATTAGTCAAAAAGAAGCCCTATTCAAGTGTCACCAACATCCTACAGTGCCGTATTTTTACGTTCTACCAAAAGTACACAAACCTACCCGACCCCCGCCAGGCCGCCCAATTGTTTCAGGAACCAATTCAATCTTAGAACCCCTTTCTAAATTCTGCGATGTATACTTACGCCCGCTAGTGCAGAAAATGCCAGCCTACTTGAAAGATACGCGAGAGGTACTTAACCTGGTCAAAGAATTGGAATTTGATCCTGCTAATGAACTATTGATCGGACTCGACATAGAGTCATTGTATACAAACATCCCCCAACGAGAGACCTTGAGGGTGATAGAGAGTATATTATTTGCTGAAGAATGGGAATATCAAACACCTAGAGCTTTCATTCTTTGTTTACTGGAAATAGCTCTCACTAAGAATTTCTTCAAATATGACAATACTTTCTATTTACAAGTCCATGGAACATCCATGGGGAGCGCTTGTGCGCCGAGTCTGGCCTGTCTCTATGTATCTCATTTTGAAGGAGAAAACATCTACTCTCAGACTAACCCTTTTTTTGATCAGATTAGGGTGTGGAGAAGATACATAGACGATGTCTTGATAATCTGGAGAGGCAATAGAACGACAGCAGAAGCATTTCTGACGTGGCTGAATGAAAAAAAAACTTTTTTGTTCTTCACTGGAACAATGACTAATGAGTCTTTGGCATTCCTTGATTTGAACATCAGGGCTGAAAATAGGGGCCTTGCAAGCAGTGTGTTCCACAAACCTACAGATAGGAACAACTTATTATCTTTCAAAAGCTTTCACCCTCGCTCCCTAAGGGAGAATCTCCCTTACGGACAGTTCCTGTGTCTCCGCAGGAACTGTTCTGCACTGACTGATTACAATAAAGAGGCAGACCTATTGAGCATGAAGCTCTGTGAGAGAGACTACCCTGACTGAGTAATTAAGAGGGCTCGGAAACTAGCAAAAAATAACAACAGAGAAGCTTTACTCGAAACACATCAAAGAGATCAGGAGGAGAGAAGTATCTGTGTCACTACATTCAATACAATATCTAATCAAATGAAAAAGATAGTACAGAAAAATTGGCGTATTCTGAATTCTAATGGGCTCAATCAACCATCCCCCCTGTTCTCGTTTAAGAAAAGTGGGAGCATAAAAGACATGGCGGTCCACACACAACCCAGGACGTCAAAACCTTTGGAGGCAGGAAGAGAGAACCTCTGGAACTTACCACCTGTAACGGGCCATTATGCATGTGGCTATTGCAGAGCTTGCCCAGTCTCACTGTTGGACTTGGCCCTTTTGCCCTGAATTTTTTCGCTTTTATTAAGGGTAAAACATGGTGTGTCCGAACAGAAAATGCCAAATGCTGTGTAATGTGGTACACACTGTTAGCTCCACCATTTTAGAAAAGCACTGTGGAAAAATGTCACTGTTAAAATGGACGCCATGCCTGCCTGCCCATGTGACGCCTGACTGAGGTGGGTTGGCAGTCTAGTGGTTTGTTCCCCAGCGCCCCCTGCTTTTGGAGGGAAACGTCGCACCGATGGTGCTCTACTCCTCCCCCTAGACCAGTTAGAACCGGTTCCCCAGAGAACCTTCTGGAAGCTGCCAGCCCTGTCTGGTAGGTGGGGTGAGGGGCGTATATATAGGGGGGCTGGGCTGCCATGTGCTCAGACAGGGACAGTGCAGAGCATGGACTGAACGAGAGGGGACACTCTGCCAGGGGAGACCGCCACATTGGGCCTGTGTGCTGGCCCCTGGGCCCATCTGCACCCCTCCACCGTCCACAGGGCCAGTGAGAGCTCCTTACTGGAGTATAGACTGCCATGACAGGAGGAGTACCACGTTATGGGGGATGACTGCTTCTAGGAGCTGCGGTCCTGTTCCGATGAGTACCCACTGCCCGTTGATCTGACCCAGTATTGCTGACTGCTCTCCTACAGCCCTGAATCTAGCGCCTGGGGAGCGCTATACCTGCGGTGCCAGAAGGAGGGAGAGGGTGCCTGCAGCGCTGGACGGCCCGAGCTCTACTTAGCCTGTGGGACCCTGAAGGTGGGAGCGCTGCCTGTTGCCTGCCTGCATGAAGAGGGGCTGATGCCTGCACCCTAGCGCGGTGCCCTGAATCCTAAAAGCGCTGTAGCCTGTAAAGCGCTGTAACCCCCTGAAGACACCGTCTGCAAGAAGCGCTGCGTGCCTGGAGAAGCGCTGCTTCTCAAGTCTGCCAACCATCTGCCCTGCTGTAAGCGCTATGAGGGAGGAGAAGCGCCACGTGTGACAAAGCACTGTGTGGCTGAAGAAGCGCTGCTATGTGCCCAGGACCCCACGGGTATCAAGCCCCCTAGCGCTGTGTTTGGTGACTTGCTGCCCACGAGGTTACTCATCTGGAGAAGGGGACTGCTCCCTGGAGCGCTGTGCCGCGCGCTCCCACGCATGCCGGCTGGGTCGGGGAAATCCCCGCTGCAGCCCCTGGGTTCCTCGCCGAGAAGCGCTAGGATTGAAACTCACCGCCACTGCCGGGAGTGAGCCAGGAGCCGGTAATCACCGCCGCCGCCCGGGACAGGAAAGCGCTGTGGGGGACTGAAGCGCTGTGACAGAGAAGCGTGTCACCGCCAGGAATCACCGCCGCTGGCCGGGATCTGCGCGCGCTGTGTAGCGGTAGGAAGAGGAGCGCTGCTCGCCGCGAATCCCCGCGTGCTGCCAGGGAGAGCTGGTCGTTTAAAAGTACCACGGGAGCCTACCCCGTATTGTCGTCCATTGCGGGTGCCCACCCTGGGTGTATGCTGCGTGGCGGGAGCCCACCCCGCACGCTGAAATTGCCGAGGATCACCGTTGCGACCCGGAAGGGGAAGGAGTGACCCGGAAGCCAGGCGGGAGCCTACCCCGCGCTGGCCCAGCACCCAAGAGTCGACGGAGACTTCGCTCCTTGGTGGGGGCTCCCCGGAGGCCGAGGAGAGCCCCGAGTGCTGCCACTTGAGGAGCCTGGTGAGTGGGACCTTGAGGGAGCCGTCAGGAGAGGTCCGGAGAGAGCAGGGGACTGACGAGGCACATACTGGTGCCTGCCCCCTGCTGGAAGGAGTCCAGTGACGGAGGAAGCAGTAGGTCTGGAGCCGACGGGCTCCCCACCGAAGTCCCGGGTCCCAGAAGGGGCCCCGGGTGAAGAGTGGCGAGCTGCCTGAAGCAGCGCGACGCCTGCAGGACTGCCGGTGAGTGGGGCTGTGTGTTCCGACCCCAGGGGGGGGCCGGCCAAGGCACGTTGTCGGTGCCTGAGGCCCCCGGGGCCCAGGGAGGGGCCGCTGATATTCCTCTGGTTGGCCAGGTAGCTGCCCCGGTTGGCAGCGGGCAGCTACCCTTCATCCCTTTCCCACGTTGGGCTGCACAGCGGTGCCGTCGTTGCGGGCCGCTGCCACGTTTTTTCCTTGTGGGCCACGTTTTAGTTGAAGCCCCCGTAGGACTTCCCTTACGGACCGGGCCACAGTGCCTGGGGGCTACACAGCGACGCCGCAGTTGCGGGTCGCTGCAACGGGAGGCCTTTTTCTTGAGCCTCGGGTCCCAGGAGGGCACCCCCAACTGACCAATACTTTGGGGGCCACAAAATTGTTGTATTCCCGAGTCCCCGAGTGGGGCTCCCAAGGGCACGGGGGTGCCAGTACTCTTTTTGGACATTGGTGCCTTCGAGTCCAGGAGAGGGACTCCAACTTACACCGGGGGCCTGCGAACACTGTGCAGAGAGTCAGGCAGGGGTAGCCACTATGCTGAGGATGCTTCCTACTGTAATGGTTCCCCTGAAATGGTGATAAACCCCCACATAAGAATTATCTACAGGTATTGCCCCTCTGCATATGAGGTAACACCTGCATTGCCATTACCCATGCATAGGAGATGTGGCCTCACTGGGGAGTTCTGAGGAAGTGTTACCTTGGTGAAATGCATGTGTAATAGTGTTTATCTGCTGAAGCCTGACCTTCCCCTTCAGTTAAAGTCACTGCTGTGATTCAAATGGTCATATGTTGAATGTCTACCTGATTTGCGACACCCACTGTATAGAAAGTGGTTGCGCCTAGAATGTTACAGGCTCTTCCTCATCTACAGTGTAACGTGCATCTAATGTCTAGCTAATTGCATGTCGCCAAATGTGTGGAAGTATATGTTGGGACCTACTGTGTTACCTGCTTTTACGGGAGGTTGTTGTTACGGCCTCCTACCGGCCTACTGGTCTACTGTTATGATGTGCTTGAAGGAATCTACGCACTGGGTTTAAGAAGTTAACTGAAGTGAAATGTTGCCTAAGATTATCTGCGTCACCTATTGCCGACTTAAAGTTAGATAAAGGAACTTGCTTTTACGTAACAGCCTAGTGTGGTCTCCTTTTTGTGGGGTGCCTGGTGTGTCGCCTGTGTGTGCTGCGCGGATGCTTCACACAATGCTCCGAGTTTAGCCTTCCCGCTCCGCACCACGCTACCCGTTTCCAACACTCACTAAATGTTAAAAGTGTAGATATCGGCCTACGACAACCTTGGGAACTCAGGAAACACACTACCTGTAATTCTGACAACATAATCTACCTGTTGAAATGCCCTTGCAATTTGCAATACGTGGGCATGACTACCCGTCGAGTAAAAATACGTACATTAGAACATATGAGTAGTGTACAGTGTGGTAAAACTAACACAAAGCTCACAACCCACTACAAAGAGATGGGGCATACTGTAAAGAATCTAGTTTGGACAGTGGTTGATAGGCCATACATCCCACCGACTGTAACTGATATTACGAACTTCCTTTTGATTAGAGAGCAGCGATGGGTTGACAGACTAAAGAGCAGCATAAGGGGCCTGAATGACTATATCCCTTGGTACCAACTCCATGGGATAATGAATAACTGAAATGAGATGGGTTGAGAGGAAGCTGGAATCTATGAGGGCCAAGAGAGTGGAGCATAAACATCCTGGGATGAAGAACTCTTACTTGGTCCACGATGTGTTTGGCCCCAATAGTACAGGAACCAAGCAGTACGATAAGCTCACATCGACCTATGATGTAAAGTACATTTAAAGCAGTTGTGTTCCATACTCGAACTAGCAGAATTGCCCCATACAATAGAAGCATTGAGAATGATTGAAGGAAATAAAAAAAATAAAAAAAACGAATACATCATTCCCTATCACTAGATATGACTGATGAGAAAAGATTAGCGTGATATTTCCAACATGGTCGCTGTAGTTAAATTACAGGCAACCGAGTGAGGTCTATATGCTTTATAATTGAATTTCGTAAATTATGCATAAATGGGCCTTTTTTGACACCATTTTATTATCTGATATGGTTGATGAGATTGACACCTCCAAGAGGATAAGAACTCTCCTTTTCGAACAGAGTTCATAAGAGAAGACGTGTATCGCGGGGAATCCAACATGGCCGCGGTAGATATTGCTTTCAGGGATATGGAGTCGGCGTTCTAGTAGTCTCCATAGCCCGGAGGTGGACTCTGGACTGCTCACGTGACCTACGTGAAACAGTCTTAACCGCGATGAGAATGCTAAGACGGCATCGTCGGCAGACCCGAATGGGGAAAGGACGAACGCTGGTCTTTGATGTAGTAAGCAGGATTTACTTGACGAACGAAAGAGAGGGGGGCGCGGGTTTGATTGAGAAACCTGGGAGTAATGCCTGGATACCGATAGGAGGAAAGTACCCTCCTTAGAGCGATTGAGTTTTAAGAAGAGTGAATGGTATCACATACACAGTTTAAGGTTGTGAGATAAAGTGCGTGACAGAAGGCGGGCTAATTAGAGACACTGGGCGTTGGCTTACTATGAAACCTTGTGTTTTGGATATACAGAGTGTGACTATAAGACAACGTTTCCACGACGGTCCCGAGTTTAGAGAATTTCTCGGAAACTCGGGTAAGGCAATCTCTCGATTCACTTCATTTTGTGCAACCACGAGGGGCCTTGGCTCACCCATATTTCAGGCATTTGATGATAATATTGAGAGTGGCCGATGTTTTTTTAAAAGGGTTCGGTCATCGTAGTGTCCAGACGACTTCACGGGTGTTTGAGTACCAACACTTTGTTTTGTGCATGAATAGCACGAGGGTGCTTTTTTAACATTGGAAAAAATACTACAGTAACGGGAGATATAATTATAATACGATACATATGTGTGTAGGAAAGAGTGGCAATAACTGTAGGTTGGAGAGAGTAATTTTATGGAAAACAATACAGTAGTCGTATGCTTCGTTTTCCTCACAGAAAATGTACACCTCTCGGAAATAGTAGAAAGGTGAACCAGAAACTTTTATTATTAACACCGCAGTGAGGGTCAAGACCATTTTACCCAAGGGGTCCACACCCTGAAGAAGGCCTCATTGACCCATGGGGGCTATTGCGAGAGGCCGAAGCATGTTGGTTTTTGCAGCTGGGATATAGGGGCAGTCACCCCTCCTACTTATCCCCAATTCCATTTTTATTTTTTAACCCTGCCAAGGAGAACCAAGAATAAAGGTAATCATATGGTATCTCCTTAGACAGTTTTATTCTTTTTTTCTTGCACTTTGTGATCCCTTCTTGAGGGAACATCCTTCCCCAGCACTCTATCTCTTTACTCGCTTTTAACTTTCTCCCTCACCACTTTACTCTATGAAAAATTGCGCTCCGTCCAGTGTGTTGGTCTGCACCTGGACGTCTGCAGCGGCCCTATGATGAAGCATGCCACTGCATAGTGGGTGAGGGCAGTATTAAGAAAAATTTCGTTTTTCCCTCTTTCTTTGTCTCTCGTTTCACAAGTAGGATAGACTCTGTAGACAGAACAGGGAGTAGGAACCAGAGGATTCCAAATCAGGTTTACATTTTTGGCCCTGTTTTTTTATGTTTTTTAATGTTTGTTAAAATAGTCCTTCTCTCTTTAGTGAGTTATAAGCATTGGTAGGGGAGTCAGAGAAGGCTCATTCCCTTGTCTCTTTTTTGTGATTTTACACTCCTATGTACACTGCTGGGTACACTCATGGGTACACTCCTGGGCACACTCATGGGTACACTCCTGTGTACACTCATGGGTACACTCCTGGGTACAGTCAGAAATACACTGGTACACTCATGAGTACACTCATGAGTATACTCCTGAGTACCCTCCTAGTTACACTTATGGGCACACTGCTGAGTACACTCATGGGTACACTCATGGGTGCACTCCTGGGCACACTCAAGGGTACACTCATGGGTATGCTGCTGGGTACCCTCCTAGGTACACTTATGGGCACACTGCTGAGTACACTCATGGGTACACTCATGGGTACAGTCAGGAGTACACTCCTGGGGACTCTCATGGATACACTCATGGGTACATTCATGGGTACAATCATGGGTACGCTGCTGGGTACACTTCTGGGTACACTCCTGGGTACACTGCTGGGTACACTGCTGGGTACACTCCTGGATACACTGCTGGGTACACTCATGGGTACATTCCTGGGCACACTCATGGGTATGATGCAGCGCGTACAATAAAAACTATTCTCCTCCTAGGTTACTTATAGGTCATCCAGGGGCAAACTATATTTCTCATATCCACATGACGATGGGGCCCATAAACAACGCCTAACACACACACACTCCTGGATTTCCTTTTACACCTTTATGAAATTCTGTACTCCTAGGAGAAGCATGAGAACTAAATGGAGAACACCATTTTGTGTACCGCTGGAAGAGCAAGGATATCTATTTACCTTAATTTGTCACTTTCTTTTAGTTATTTCTTAAGATATTCCTGCTCATTGTTTTGTCGATGAATCATTCATTTAAGAAATTAGTTCATAGTGATTAAGACCAGCTGAATCACAATCAACCAATTACTCATGTCACAATCATTTAGGAAAATAACCACTGAGTCATTTTGGGTTTAAAGAATCTTAAATTTTATATAATTTTAAAAGCATGGAAAGAATTTAATACTTTATTCAATTACTCATTTTAAATTCACAATTTTATTAAGCATAACCAACTTATTGCAGAAAAGGAAATTTTGTCATGAAGCCAAAACCCTAGTTACCTGCCTAGCTTCCTAATTTAGCCTAATGATTTCTAACCTAACTTTGGGATTAGAAATAGCCTGATTCTCATACTCAAATGTAAAGTTAAGACAGCAACAGCAACTTCAGCTCGTCAGCATCAGCTACCTGCAACCCGTCTCCTCTACTGCAACCACGACTCTCGAACTGCTTGGAACTCTGACTGGAACTCTCTGGAACTTCCCTGGAACTGACTCCCTCCCACTAAGAGTAGGCCCTCTTATACCCCAATTCTAACTTTGCTAACTAACTGTTGCAACATTAATATCACGCTTTTCTTTCATTGGTCCATGCATGTCAGCTTATTCATTCTTTAATCAAGTTCTCTTGGATTCAAGGGTCCTTGGATCATTTCCTTTCCCATACGCTTAAACATTTCCATCCGATTCGATCAGTCCATTTGTATCTTCTTTTGACACATTCAAGAACTCCGCAGTCATTGTCCTTTCTCTTGGGCTCCTTTCCCACGGACTCTCTCCTGATCCTCACGGCACACTATCAGTTCAATTAGGTCACACCAGCCTTGACCATTTCTTGCATCCTAGCCTCTCAGAGACATCACGAGGCTCCAGATTTCTTCAATCTCATCCCGTACCACGTGTCCCCTTGCGCCTGCGCACATCTTCCCACTGGCGGCCATTTTATCTCGCCACTCGGTTCTACTTTAGAAGCACTAATTTGAGGCAAATAAAACATAATTAAAATAGAGAAAAATATCCCTTTCGTTTCCCTCCCGTCTACGTACCCCAATTAGTTGTTACCTAGCAAAAGCGACATTTAAGCTGCTCCTTACTTACCATCACTATTGTTTTTGCAACGACACATTTTATTTCTATGAAGCACAAACATGCATTTATTTTATTTAGTACGCTTTTTATTCTTACGTTATGATTAGACACACGGACATTCATTAATAGATTATTTAGCACATACATTGGCATATTACCATTCCCACATATACAATGTTGATTAATACATTTAAACGAACATTTTTAATTAATTAATTATATAATTTGTTAGGGGTTAAAATTTTTATTTTTACTGCTCCATCAATCCCCCCTTTGGTGATTTTTAAATCACCACATAAAACCCAAGTCATACTTCTTTTCAGGCAGCATGTCTTTCATCCTTTACTTTCTGTTATTCATATCTCTGTCTCTTCTTCATCTTGCCTTTTAGTCTCTTTATACATGCTTTCTTTCATTTTCTCCAACTCAATTTCACCCATTTCTCTCTCTCTTTCTCTCATTAATCTGTTATTTCTTCTTATCTTATTCTGTCTTACTTTTCTCTTTATACATGTGATTACTATTTTCAACATCATGGCTAATAATATTACTATAGTTGCTACTATTATAACTTTCCCTATCACTAGTCTACTCATCCTAGTTAACCAATTTGCTATTGAGGAAAACCCTCTACCAAGTTTTCCCAAAACACTTTCAACCTCCAGTGGAACTAATTCTTTGTGCAGACTTGTAATATTTGTAATATACTTCTGTATATTTTCACTGTTATCCGGAATGTAAGTACAACAATGTTGGACTTTCAACATTCCACAGACTCCACCCTCTTTTGCCAAAAGAATATCAAGGGCAAGCCGATTTTGCATCACCATAGTTCTCATGGCAACCATTTCGGTATTTACCATTAAGAACCCTCCCGCAGTATCTGTAGACAAACGATCTACTACTGTGGATAACTTCCGAATTTTAAATGCATTCAAAGATATTCCCACTGCTGGTATTAATGCTCCAAAAATATCACCTACAATTTCTGAAAAACTTTCCCTTTTTCTACGTGTAAATCTATTAATCATCTTGTATGTTCCCTTTTCTTCTCTGTCCATGTGAAAAATCTTTGGAAAGACCAGGCCTACATAGCAAGTTCCATACCAATGGTCCGGTAACCTGTAATAAGCTCTATTCCCACAAATATAATAGATACCTGGAAATATTGGGTCCTTTCCACCTTTGAATCCCCAACCTCCCAGAATTTGATAATTGTCATGGCAGATACTGGAACCTACAAAGTAATTGTCATAGACTGTCTTATTTCTCTTAATGCACAACTTTCCTGTTTGTGGCCAATCTAAAGTCATTGCTGCATTTATCCTTTTCCCTTCATGATTTCCTTCCTCAAACGTCCATAAACGTTTTCCTTCCTCCTTTATTGCTTCTTTTTGAAATTTCATTCTTCTTTCTTCAACCATATCCAAAAATACTTTTTCTTCTTTCTTTAACTCACAGGTAAGGTTGTTACCAACTATTTCTTCTAACGTTAATTTTCTATGTTCTAAAAAGAATTCTCCTAAAACTTTTGCTGGTTTTACTTTGTTAAGTTCTGGTACTACGGGAATGTTTGCAAATATCTTATCTATATCAGTATAATAAGATTCTAATCTACCTGTTTTATAAAATAAACTTGCTATTACACTACATGTTATTCCATAAGTCAAAGGTAAGTGATGATAAGTCACACCTTCCGATACTGATGCAGGCAACTGCATACAAACATAACAATCTCTTACTTCCATTGTTTTTACGTACTCATACAACAACTTTGTAAAAACATTCTTTGAGAAATCTGTTACTGACCTATCCTTATGCAACTCTGCACTACTTCTTATAACAACTTGTTCTTTAATATTAGTTTCTTTTTCTTGTTTAGTATCATTCTTTGCTTCTATCACAGCTACACTAATAGGAATTGTGATTGCTAAAACTATCCATATGGTCATTAATAACCCTGTACAAAAGCAGCACATTTTGCACCATCTCTTTATAAATTCACATTTATCTCTTCTATCCCTATTATTTTCCATTTTTCTTTTTCTATTTATTAAGTTTCAGAAAATTGTGTCACTACACCTCAGAAATGACTTAGATGCCACTCTGCTTTCAAAAAAGTCTTTGCTTGGTACTTTCTTTAATTCTCTCCAGAATTCTTTCGTTGTCACATCCGGTGATTTGTCACGTCCAGTAAATTTGTCACGTCCGGCAGAAGCACTATAAGTCTTCACTTCAGTTTCGTTGCATCTCACCTTTTCCCATCCGACTTCTCAGTCTCTGGTTTCCGTGAGTGTTTTCTTCTTCTTCTTTGTAATCAGTTAATGCAATATACAGCCACTCAGGTGACTTAAATTTTGAATTCACTTTCTTTGTCCTTTTGGACTTTTGTAATCTTTTTCCACTGGGTTTTTCTTGTCCCTTTTGACTTGTTACCTCATTTACTTGTTCAGCATCTTCATCTTCTGCTCTTATTATTCTATATCTCAATTTTCTTACATAGCTGTTGGGCCAATTATCTCCTTTTCTTGGCCTTTTGGCTTCACCTTCTCTTTCTTCTCTTTCTGATTTCCAATTTCTTTTTCTTGATTCAGTCTTTGCTTTTTCCTCTCCTCCACTTTCTTCTGTTTCTGTTTCAACTGTCTCACTATTGTCTCTTATTTTGAAACTTATAATCTCGTCATCTCCTACTGGTGGATCTGTCTTCTCCTTTTTGTTTTCCCTTATCACTGTCCCTCCTCGGGGTTCTTCCGATTTGGTGTTTTCCTCCTTATCTGTTTCTGAATTTCCCTGTTCTCCTGTTTTTCTATCTATCCCTATTGCTCCTCGGGGTTCTTCTCGATTTTCTAACTTTTTGTGTACTTCTTTCCCTACTTCATCTATTAATATTGTTTCTGAAGGATTTCCACCATAACTTGTACTTGGTTGTTCATCTAACTCAATTTCTTGCTCAGTTTCTTCTCTAATTGGTTTATAACCCCAAGTTCTCTTTCGGAATTCTTCCCAATTTGCAGCTGAATCATCAGATCCTGAAGTTGTGTCTGATATTTCCAGATGTCGACTTACAGGTCGATCTTCAAGTTCTGGAACTTCTGAATTTCTTTCTTCTTCTTCTTCTTGTTCCTCTTCTTCTATAGAGGTGTTTTCCGTTGGGGTCTCCAGATGTCGACTTTCAGGTCGATCTTCAAGTTCTGACACCCTTTCTTTTATCTTGGTTGTTCCAGCCGTTAAACTTTTATCCCATACTTCCAGACGCCGACTCACATGTCGATCTGTAGGTTCTGGAATTCTGATTGTGTGGCTGGCATGAACCCAGTTCTTCACTCCTGCACACTTGACAGCAGTCGTTGTTACTAGGATTACCTGTCTTGGCTCATCCCAACGCGGAACTAGACAGTTTCTTCTCCTGTGGACTTTAATACGGACCCAGTCTCCTGGATTCAAGTCGTGGGCTGGTTTTCTTTCAAGAGTGGTCGCATCCGGTCTAACCTGATGAAACACAGAACGCACCACATCAGCCAGTCCTTTGCAATAATCCAGTATTAGATCATCAGTTATTGTTAATAACTTGTTGACTGGTACGTGGGCTTGTCTCATTGCTCGTCCCATGATCATTTCATGAGGACTGAGTCCCGTTTTCTTTTCAGGGATGCTTCTGATAGTCATCAGAACAAGAGGCAGTGCATCTGGCCATTTGAGTCCTGTAGCTTGACACATTTTCCCCAATCTATTTTTAATTGTTCCATTTATCTGCTCTACTACCCCAGAAGCCTCTGGTCTGTAAGCACAATGTAATTTTTGTTTAATACTCAGTGCTTCACAAATCAATTGGATCAACTCATTTTGAAAATGTGTTCCTCTATCTGTCTCAACTGTGACTGGAAAACCATACCTCGGAATGAACTCTCGTAGCATAAGTTTTGCCACTGTTGTTCCATCATTCCTTCTTGTGGGGTATGCCTCCACCCAACGAGAGAACAAACAGACGACCACCAGAACATATCTTAATCTGTTACTAGGGGGCATCTCAATTAAATCCATCTGTATCCTTGTGAATGGACCTCCTTCTCCTCCTATTGTTCCTAGACTCACTACGGTTTTCCTTCCTGGGTTAAACTGTTGACAAATAAGACATCTTTGACAAAGACTTTCAGCAATGGCTCTGAATTTTGGGTTATACCAGGTCTGTCTAAAAAGTCTGATCATTGCATCTCTCCCAATATGAGCTTGTCCATGGTACATCCGTGCCATGTCTGCAATCATGCTATCAGGCATAACTGGTCTTTCATCTCTGTATACCCACACTCCATTATCTTCCTGTCTTCTACATCCTGCTTTAATCCAGTAATCCTTTTCCTCATCTCTTGCTGTTTCTTCTAACTGCCTTACTTCATCCCATGTTTCGACTGCGTTAGTGAAAAGCAAAGGACAAGAGACATGCTCCCTTTCTCTATTTTTGTTCAGGGACGCCATGTTTTCCGCACAATATCTAGCGATCTCATCAGCATAATTATTGCCGACCGGTATGTAGTCTTCGTTTTTCTTATGCGCCTTGCACTTCACTACAGCTATTTGTTTAGGCAGCTGTATCGCCTCAAGCAGTTTTTTAACATAATCTCCATTTCTGATAGGCGTTCCTGCAGATGTCAAAAATCCTCTTTGTGACCAAATCTGGCCAAAATCATGTACGATGCCGAAACCATATTGGCTATCGGTCACAATCGTGATTCGTACATTTTTCCCCAATTTACATGCTTGAATCAAAGCAATTAGTTCCGCAACTTGGGCAGACCTAACTCCTTTCAGACAAGACGCTTCCATCACAGTTGCCACTGTGCATACTGCATAAGCTGCGCTTAACACTCCTTCCTTTGTGCGTAAACATGAACCATCTACAAACATGACATAATCGGATTCCTTTAACGGTTCATCTTTTATGTCAGCTCTTGGTTTTGTGCAATATTCCAGCACATTCAGACAATCATGATCTACTTCATCTTGTTCAATTATACTCTCTTCATCTGGCAATGATGTCGAAGGATTTACATTTATGCATCTATCTATGGTCACATTTTCTGCACTCAAGATGACTTTTTCGTACTTAGTCAGCCGACTATGTGTCATGTACTGTGTTTTTGTTCTTGTCAAAAGAATTTCTACTGAATGGGGAACATATACTCTCAGTGGATACCCCATCACTATACCTTCACTTTGTTCCAGACTTACACAAGTAGCAGCAACTGCTTTCAAACATCCAGGCAATGCTTTTGCTATAGGATCTAAAACAGCTGAAAAGTAAGCTATAGGCCTCTTCATGGTGCCGTGTTTTTGTACCAGTACTGAAAATGCACATCCATCTCTTTCACTGCAGTATAACTCAAAATCCTTCTCATAATCAGGCATGCCTAATGCAGGGGCCTCACACAGTTTCTTTTTCAATTCTTTGAAAGATTTCATTTCTTCTTTGTTTAACTCAAAAGGGTCTTTTACATCTTTCTTTGTCAGTTTTTGTAATGGTTTTGCAATCAAAGAAAATCCACTTATCCATTGTCGACAATATCCAACCATTCCCAAAAACATTCTTACCTCTCTTTGAGTCATTGGTGCTCTCATTCCTTGAATCATTCTTACTCTTTCTGTCGCTATTTTCTGCACTCCTTTCTCAATTTTATGCCCTAAATACTGGACTTCTTTCTGACAAAACTGTAATTTTGAAGGGGACACCTTATGTCCTCTTTTCTCCAAATGGTTCAGTAAAGCAATTGTGTCACTTACACATGCCTCTTTGGTTTTCGATGCTACCAATAGGTCATCGATATACTGCACCATCACTGATTTTTCTGGCATTTTTAAATCTTCCAGAGATCTCTTTAGAATCTGATTAAAAATTGAGGGGCTTTCTGTATACCCCTGTGGAATTCGGCACCATGCCAAAATACGCTCTCCGAAACGGAATGCAAATAATGGCTGGCTATCTGGATGTAAAGGAATAGAGAAAAATGCATGACACAAATCTATCACAGTGTACCACTCAGCTTCATGCGGAATTTGATATAGAATCACTGCAGGGTTTGGCACTATTGGACAGCATGGTACAACTATTTTGTTGATCTTTCTCAAATCCTGTACTATTCTGTATGTTCCATTTGGCTTTTTCAGTCCCATAATAGGTGAATTACATGGACTGCTCATGATTTCTTTCAGAATTCCCTGTTCAATCATCTTATTTATCACAGGAGTTATTCCTTCAATTATTTCTGGAGTTAATTTGTACTGTGGCGTGTTTGGATAACTTATCCCTTCTTTCACTGTCACTTTTACGGGATCAACTTCTCTCATTAATCCAATGTCCTCTCCTGTAAAATCCCACACACTTTCTTTTACTGCACCTTTTAGTTCTTCTGGAAGTTTTTCTGCATCAAATGCAGGAAATAAACCATTCGTTTCAGGTTCTTGATTCATCAAAGTTACTTTATACAAAACATCTTCATCCGAAGTCTGAAAACCTATTCCTTCTGGTGTACAATAAATCGTGCAATTCATTTTACACAAAAGGTCACGACCTAGAAGATTTACAGGACTACAATCGCACACTACAAATTTATGCATTTTTCTAAAAGAACCAATTTTTACTTCTACCAATTCAGTAAGTGGGGTTTTAATCTGCTGATTGGCAACTCCTACCACTTGGATGCATTCACCTGAGAGAGGAAGGTTCGGAATTTCCACTGACCTAACAGTAGAACGGGTAGCTCCAGTATCGACAAGGAATGTTACGTTTGCTCCATTCACTTCTCCATCCACAAAGGGACCAGACTGATCTACCTCTAGAGTTGCGCCAAGCACGCACTCTTTCCCCTCTCTTGCGCACCGTCAGAAACTTTCATCCGGGTCATCCTCACTCTGATGCAACCAATACTGGGAAATGTTAGCTGCTCTCGGCAACTGTGTTACCTGCTCTCCTCCGTAGAATCCTGTTTCTGTACTGTATCTTTGCTGGTTAACAGTGTTGGGAAGTGGTGGTTGCGGCACCTGACTTTGTTGAACAACTACCTCATTCTGCACCTGTGGAGTTAATGATTGATGTTCCGGATTAGGTTTAGGTGGGAACTTACACTCATTTCTCCAATGCCCTAATTTTCCGCAATTATGACATGGCCATTTCTTCTTTGCCTCTTCTAGACTCACTTGTCCTTTTCCTTTACCTATATTTGGTTGCATCTTATTCTGTCCTGATTCGTTTCCATTATTATTATCCAATTGGGCTTCTTGTTTTTCTGCCACTTTCACTTGTGCCCACATTGCTTTTTCTTTCAACTTACGCTGTTTACTCTCTATTTCATCACTACAATACTTAGCATACCTCAGCACCTCATCTACACTTGCATTCTGCCAGTTTATCATATGTTGCTTAATCATATCGCTTATTTCTTGTTTCAAGCCAAATACAAATCGGTATACAAAATGACTCATATCCTTCTCACTTAATTCCTCATAACCACTATACTGTTTGAAAACCAACAACAATCGCTCATAATATGCATGTACACTCTCCTTATTTTCCTGTGTAGTTCTATCAATCTTAACCCAATCTGTTTCTTTTGGAGGAATCTTATTTTTCAAAAAGGTAATCACCTTGTCGTATTTCTTCATCACATCTGGTCCTGGAGCTCCTGTCTTAGGATCTCTAGGATATTCTGTAGTTGGCCAGTCAACTGTAATCTTACATTCTGACCACAGATCCGTTGGTACCACTATGTCAAACAATCCATCCAAATCTATCCACAACACTTTCGAGACCTTTACAAACCTTTCTACCTGTCGGTACCACTCAACTGGCTTTTCTCTTAACTTTGGAAAGTCATTTGTAAATGACAGGATGTCCTGCCTAGTCCAGGGAACATGCACATAACTACCACCTGGAGTTTCTCTCATAGGGTACTCTTTAACAACATGTTCCTTTTCTGTTATCATAAAAGCCAATGAACCTTTGTCTACGCTTTTCTCATTCTTCTTTGTCCATCTAACCTTCCATCTGTCTACATCACCCCATTTTCTCAACAAAACAATCAACTCTTTTATCTGTGTCAACCTTCCTGCTGTATTCAAATTTTCAATATCTTTTTCACAAAAATCTACTCTGTATGGTTTCTGCAACGTTTTTACTTTTGCAAAATCTATTCCAATCTCACCGGCCACTTCTTCTAGTTTGTCATGTAAATTCTTTGCCCTCCATGTTATACTTTTGCACAGAAACATTATTTCATCATCCTGATAATTCTTTATCTTTTCTGTACCAATCGTTCCTAGAATTAATTCTTCCATGTCAATTTTCAATCTGATCACATCTAATGGTTTTTCTTCTGTTTCTTTTATTTTAAAAGCTTTTATCCACTCATTTAACTCATCAGGAGTCGGACCTATGGGAGTACTATTTATTTCTGTCCAATTTCCACTCTTTTCAGGTGTCACTGTTGCAGATTCAGTTACCATAGGCATTTTCCTACCGCTACACTCATTCACTGTCAAATTTTCAGGTGGACTTGGTCTGTAAGCACTAGTCAAATTGCTCGTACCTGAACTTGTTTCCATTCTTTCCTTTTCTCTTTGGAATTGCGAACTCAAGGGAATCACCAAAGATCGTTCATCAATTTTCTGATTCTCGAAAACTGGTATTACTGGACCTATTGTTACGGGTACGGTAACTGCTTCCATATTCTTGGTTAATTCTCTAATTTTCTCAGTTAATTCTTTTGTTGTCCTTGCCAATTCTCTTGCACTATCATTTTCTATTCCCTCATTTTGGGAAGTTCTTATTTGTTCTTGTGACCTATTTATTTCTTGTCTTTTTTCTGGACTTTTATTTCGCATAGTTTCTATTGGTGGCGCATTTGGTGTCACCACTGTAGAATTCTGCTGATACGGAGGTGGATTTTTATTTAATATATCTTCCAGCAACTCGTCATCCGTTTCGCTCTCATGCATATACTTTTCTCTCTCTAAATGTTTCTTTTTCTCAGTCCGTTTTTCTTAGTCCCTTCCTCAACTGTAAAAGCTGGAAACAAACCTCCTGTCATGTTAGCACATCTCCATCGTTTTATTCTGTCCTCATGATTCATTCCCCACAATCTTCCGGGCACGAACTCATAACCTTTCATACCTCTGAATCTTTCTTTCTCGTACATCTCATCTTCCCATTCTGTTAAAGCCTCAAACTGTGTCGGTCTAGGTCTAGGTTCCAATTTAAGCATCTTTTCTTTTAAATTCCGTAAAATCGCTACATTAAAAGAACCATTTTCAGGAAAAGCCAATGCTCCATCATTCTTTGTATATTTTACCCAATTATCCAACCATATGCACGTATGATATCCATATTTCAGCATCATATGTGAAGCTGCTGATTTCGGCGGAGGAATTACTTGTCCCTCTCTAGTCACAACCTTTTTGTCTTTCTTAAAGAAATTCTTTAATTTCGTTGTCCATGACGTTCTCTCCCTTTCATACTCGTAATACGGCATGTTTTCTATTTGTTTTCTCTTTACTCTAACGCTGTTTCTGTGTACGGAACTTAGTCCAATTACAGCGCGATTCACACTAACGTACCAATCAGAACAATTTCCACCGTCCGCGAACCAACCAATCCTAGCGCGGCACTTTTTCTACGTCACTCCTGCTCTGTATTCACGTGACTAGTGCACTAACCAATCCTAGCGCGGCACTTTTCCACGTCACTTCTACTCTTTACCCCTCCTTTACAAAATTTATCGGCAATTTTTCTTTTTACTGTTTTTCTTCGTTAGTTACAACAAATAAACAATTCCATAGTCTGATTCGCTAAACAAAGTGACAGCCTTGTCCTTTTACACAAGAATCCTGTTTTTCCAGTAGGCAGCGCTTACCTCTACCCTACCACAGAATTATTTACTTTCGCCGATAAAGTAGCACTTCCCTCTACCTTACCCTTCTTTCAAACAAACAATTTACTCGTTTCTCTGGGGATAAGACACATGTGGAGACTAGGCTCCTGAGAATTAAGGCCAAAGTTTCACAAGTAAACGTGATTTGCTATTTCATTTACACACTTTTCACACCGAAATCCCTAACATAACACAACCTGCGTTATAACCAAAATGAATTCAGACCATGTACCAAATTCCATGTGACTTCTCTTGCCACACGTGTTCCACTTCCTACATCCCAGAAGCGTGAAAACTTACATATAACATAACGCGACTCAACATATAGTGTTAGTCATCAAATAATCAATAATCAATAAACAATAATCACTAAACTAATCTATAGAAAACCATAACTCTGCTACCAAGAAATCTGATGCAGCGCGTACAATAAAAACTATTCTCCTCCTAGGTTACTTATAGGTCATCCAGGGGCAAACTATATTTCTCATATCCACATGACGATGGGGCCCATAAACATCGCCTAACACACACACACTCCTGGATTTCCTTTTACACCTTTATGAAATTCTGTACTCCTAGGAGAAGCATGAGAACTAAATGGAGAACACCATTTTGTGTACCGCTGGAAGAGCAAGGATATCTATTTACCTTAATTTGTCACTTTCTTTTAGTTATTTCTTAAGATATTCCTGCTCATTGTTTTGTCGATGAATCATTCATTTAAGAAATTAGTTCATAGTGATTAAGACCAGCTGAATCACAATCAACCAATTACTCATGTCACAATCATTTAGGAAAATAACCACTGAGTCATTTTGGGTTTAAAGAATCTTAAATTTTATATAATTTTAAAAGCATGGAAAGAATGTAATACTTTATTCAATTACTCATTTTTAAATTCACAATTTTATTAAGCATAACCAACTTATTGCAGAAAAGGAAATTTTGTCATGAAGCCAAAACCCTAGTTACCTGCCTAGCTTCCTAATTTAGCCTAATGATTTCTAACCTAACTTTGGGATTAGAAATAGCCTGATTCTCATACTCAACTGTAAAGTTAAGACAGCAACAGCAACTTCAGCTCGTCAGCATCAGCTACCTGCAACCCGTCTCCTCTACTGCAACCACGACTCTCGAACTGCTTGGAACTCTGACTGGAACTCTCTGGAACTTCCCTGGAACTGACTCCCTCCCACTAAGAGTAGGCCCTCTTATACCCCAATTCTAACTTTGCTAACTAACTGTTGCAACATTAATATCACGCTTTTCTTTCATTGGTCCATGCATGTCAGCTTATTCATTCTTTAATCAAGTTCTCTTGGATTCAAGGGTCCTTGGATCATTTCCTTTCCCATACGCTTAAACATTTCCATCCGATTCGATCAGTCCATTTGTATCTTCTTTTGACACATTCAAGAACTCCGCAGTCATTGTCCTTTCTCTTGGGCTCCTTTCCCACGGACTCTCTCCTGATCCTCACGGCACACTATCAGTTCAATTAGGTCACACCAGCCTTGACCATTTCTTGCATCCTAGCCTCTCAGAGACATCACGAGGCTCCAGATTTCTTCAATCTCATCCCGTACCACGTGTCCCCTTGCGCCTGCGCACATCTTCCCACTGGCGGCCATTTTATCTCGCCACTCGGTTCTACTTTAGAAGCACTAATTTGAGGCAAATAAAACATAATTAAAATAGAGAAAAATATCCCTTTCGTTTCCCTCCCGTCTACGTACCCCAATTAGTTGTTACCTAGCAAAAAGCGACATTTAAGCTGCTCCTTACTTACCATCACTATTGTTTTTGCAACGACACATTTTATTTCTATGAAGCACAAACATGCATTTATTTTATTTAGTACGCTTTTTATTCTTACGTTATGATTAGACACACGGACATTCATTAATAGATTATTTAGCACATACATTGGCATATTACCATTCCCACATATACAATGTTGATTAATACATTTAAACGAACATTTTTAATTAATTAATTATATAATTTGTTAGGGGTTAAAATTTTTATTTTTACTGCTCCATCAGGTACACTCATGTGCACACTCGTGGGTACACTCTTGGGTACACTCATGGATACAGTCAGGAATACACTCCCTGGTACACTTCTGAGTACACTCATGGGTACAGTCAGGAGTACAGTCCCTGGTACACGCATGGGTACACTTGTGGGTGCACTCATGGGTATGCTGCTGGGTACACTCATGGGTACACTTGTATAAACTAATGGGTACATTCCGGGGTACACTCCTGGGTGCACAGCTGGGCACACTCCTGGGTACACTCATGGGTACAGTCAGGGGTGCACTCATGGGTACACTCCGGGGTACACTGATATGTGCACTCATGCATAAAATCCTAGGTAGACTCATAGGTACACTCCAGAGTACACTCATGGGTACACTCCTGTGTACACTCATGGGTACAGTCAGGGGTACACTCCTGGGTACACTCATAGGTACACTCCTGGGTACAGTCAGGGGTACGCTCCTGGGTACACTGATGGGTACACTCATGGGTACAGTCAGGGGTACAGTCAGGGGTACATCCATGGGTACACTCCTGGGTACACTCCTGGGCACACTCCCGATAGACTCATGGGTATACTCCTTGGTACACTCAATGATACACTTATAGTGTTATGTTCCATATAGGTACCTTAATATAGGCCCGGGTAACATCATACCCCTTCACCTACATTACCTCCCCTACACTACACTGTAACGGGCCTTTTAGGATTGAACCTTTACCTAGTTCTAGTCCTGGGTGCAGAAGGAGGGTGTCTCCTAAACAATAGAGTCCTATAACTCCATCAATAGACTCACACAGTATGAATGAATATTCATAAGGGTTCTTAGAAACCAGGCTGGGGCTACACCACCTTGCTCCCCATATCTACGTACACGGTTCAAGCCATACGTCATCCTCACATCCAACAATGGCTAATACAAGCAACAAGGGACAAAGGAACCCTAGATACTTTCTGTATAAATACAGCACATCTTGCTAGTGTTAGTTAGAGGGTAGCCGAGTCTTCCAGGCCGACACACTGACCAGAGATGCTGAGGCTCCTGCATGCAGACGCTCCAGCCGACAGTGGTCTGAACATCCCTTGCGGGGTGTCCAGCTCGAGACCAAGAAGGGCTCCTACATTCTCACACTTCAGGTAATGGGGTTCGACTAAATCCTAGAGGGATTCTTGGCTTCACACCTACTCACATGCTAGGTACACTTAGGTACATCTAGATAGGCATCGTAGGAGTACGCGCTTTCTTTTATCAATGCATTTTATATTCATGTATTTATTCATGCGTAGTGCAAAATGGTAGAGCTGTACTATCCATTTATATTCTCTGTACTGCTAATCATATATCTCTGCTACTGTCTAATGGTTGTTGCAGCTCATATATTCTACACAAGAATAACGACTGTTCAATAAACCCTTATTGAAACGCCCAGGCTGTTTATTCTGTGTATCTCTGAGACGAGATAAGTGAGCACGAGTGACTGAGCGAAAAGTAGTACATTGTTTCCACGATTCTGAAGGATCAGGGTTGTCATGTTCTAAGGTTGCCAGAAACTATTCTCTCCCCGATAAGAGGAGACACTAGTGGCACTGTGAGCTAGCTTATGCAAACAGGCTAACATTCTCGGTGGGGGTGCTCAGAATCTGTCTGCCACCAAACCCACAGTTTATGTTATCCGAACGCGCAGGCCCTGTATGTGTAATATAGGAACTACACGACATGGCGCCGCCAACGTTGGTTGGGTACTTATTTAACAGTAGAATCTGAGTAGTTCAGTCGTGCTAAATCTCAGAGACCCCTACTCACAAAACGCCAGAGACGTCTGGAGTGGGTGGGAACAAATTCCGCCCCAGCTAAGTAGGCGAAATATCCTATGTATTAGCTGTTGGTTAATCAAGCTTGAAGGACATTTTGTTCCTAAAATTGTGCATAACACCTTATCTTATTTCCCTTGAACAAAACTTCTCCTGTACAAAATGACAGAGGACCAAGATAATCCGGTGGTGGCTAGACGCCTCTCAATAGGAGAAGAAGAGGTGGAAGGAATTCTCATTGCACCTAAATTTCGACGTACTATCACCCTGAAACTATTAGAAAATGGTTTACAAGCTAGGGGTGGCATTGTAGCTTTTGTGATTGAGGCACACGAATCAAATAAAACAGATGTATCTTATTCGTGGGTTACATTCCCAGCAGCAGATGCAAGAACACAGACATTTCACTACGATGTAGAAGGAGATGAACCACAGGAATATGGTCCGTTTGAGGACAAAGAAGTTCCACTCTTGTACCAGGAACACCTATGCTGGTTTAAAGGCGCCCTACCCCATATAAGAAATAGAGTAAGATTGGGCCCGCTCGGAGGAGACGGGGCAACATGGCCAATATTAGCGGCCTATATTAGCGGCCTACACACCACATCCTGACATTGACACAATGCTGCAGCCAGACTTACTCTTACAACACAAGGATTTAATCAAAATCTACAGAAACCTGACACAATTCGTCATGAGGACTTTCACAGTCCACCCAACATCAGTTGCAACAAATGGAACTCAATATCAGAGTACAGCAACTAAAATCACACCACAAACATTACACGCAGTAATGGGCAAGATGCCCAAGAAACGTGAACAAATGCCATTCTGGGTAGCTCAGAAAATAACTCGGCTCGAGGCAGTATTCCCGAATACTACCCCGTTTGAAAAACACAGAATGCTAACAATCTGCTTGCCCATGGGGATAACACCACAAGTAGAGGATTGCACCTCTTGGGGTACAGTCTTTGCTGCCATATATACCAGAACACATGGTATTCCTTCATTAGCAGTAGTACCTGATGTATTGAGACAAATACAAAACGAGTACAGAGCAGAACCTGCCCTGAACTTAGGGATGAAGTTATTAAATAACTATGATCAGGTATCAGCCATAATACTAGCTAATATTAAAGGGGAAGCAGCTTCAGTGGCAATCCGCCAACGCCTAAGGGAGTTCAGCCCGTTAGAACAACAACACAAACTGCCCAAAATAATAGAAACTGCATATGCAGAATTAGGCAGAGACAGTTTGGGTGGGAAAGCATTAAAACCACAACTGATGGGCAGTCCTGAAAAGGACACTACCAAGCAGACACCTGCTTCTTCTAAAAAAGAAGTGGGATAATAAAAAACAACAAAACTTTAAAAACAGATCTCAATCCCGAGGTAGATCTCCTCCACAGGAGCCCTCTGAAAAGAGGTACAATCTCAGGAATAGGGATAATATTAGGAAACCTGACAGGTATCAGGATACTGATACATGTTCCTCTCATTCCTTTCAGGGCTCGACGAAAAACTCTGAGAGAGAAGGACGGTCAGAACACAAAGAGGAGCGTACAAAGTCCAGAGACAAGCAGCACGCTCAAGACGATACTTCCAAAAAAGAAGAAAAGCCAAAATCAAAACCTCAGTTTAAGAAGAAGAAAGTTGCAGGCATAAAGATCAGACATGCCCAGAATTCTGAGGACGCAGCTTCTGAATGGGGAATGGGCTCTGACGATGCTAGACAGTGCGGCAGAAGTAACAATAGCTCGCCAGAACCTGATGGAATTTCTGGTGACAGCGGACTTGAATGATTACATCACAGTGGAAACACCAGACACAAGGGTGAGCGTCCCACATAAGTTACACGAAATAACACTCCAAATGGAGGGGGACAAGCCCAGGAAAGTTAAAGGTCTCTTTTTTGGAAAATCTGTCATCTGGTTATGACATCCTATTAGCATAACAAGATTGACCGCCAGCATTTGTTATGGAGTGCCCTAGGGAAGAAACAGTAATTTTTCCAGCATTCTCTGACCTCGTTCCCATACATCTTAAACATGCATATGCACAGGAGTGGGCAGTTGCCCTAGCTCCAGCACTATACAAAAATCATGCCGGTTGGGATGAGGATTCAACCCACCACGTGATCCCGTTAAAAGTTTCAACAAATGCTCAGAGGCAATACCCAATAAAGCAAGAAGCTAAAAAACAGGTCAGGGAGATCTTAGATCAACTTGAATACCAAGGGGTGATTGAAACATGCACCTCACCAATGAACAATACTTTCCTTCCAGTATCAAAACCGGACAACTCATATCCTCTAGTTTTAGATTACAGACATTTAAACACTTGCACTAAGACATTCGCTGTCCAAAACGCACACAGTGCCACATTAATGAATAACATTGTGCGGAAAAAGTACAAAACTACACTAGATATCTCAAATGGATTTTTCTGCCAAAATATAGCGCCTGAAAGCAGGTATTTGACGCATTCTCAGCGTTGGGGTCCCAGCAGCAATTTTGTCGTCTCCCCAGGGGTATAAGAACAGCCATAGGGATATTTTCAGCAAGAGTAACAGAGTTACTCCAAAATTTTGATGAAGAAGCATTGTCCTATGTGGATGATATTTATCTGACGGACGATGACTTAAAAAAGCACTTGACCAGGGTGAGCACCATTATTATGGGATTCGCCTCTGAGGGCTACAAATTTAACTTTAAGAAATCAAAAATAGCCCAACTCAATGTCCTGTTTTTAGGATATGAGCTTTCAAGTGAAGGGAAAAGCCTGGCAGCTAACTGTTTAGAAAAGTGTGCGCTGCTTCAACCACCAAAATCATTTAAAAATCTACAATTAATACTGGGATTCCTAAATTTCGGCACAACATACATTTTAGATTACGCTGAAAAAGTAAAAAATTTCTACGACTTAATCAAACCTGACTTTTCAGTCTGACACGACACAGGAACACGCAAACATCCTACGTTCACTACAAGAAGACATGATAGCTTCCAAACACTTACAGACACGCGTAAACGTATGCAACTTAATGATCCGAATAATAGCGGGTCAATGCGGGTACACTTACTTAACCTTCAATGAAGGCGAAACCGTACCAATCGCTTTCAAATCACACCTGTACAAAACCGCAGAAATGCGTTTCACTTCAACAGAAAAAATCCTGACAGCAGTTCAGACCGCTGTAGCAAGAGAAAGAGCCCTGGCTCAGGGAAAACGCATAATAGTCGTGACCCCAGTACCAGCTTTAGAAGCTGTTACAAAGGCAAGCATTCCAAACGCAAAAGCCTTACATCCAAGATGGATACAATGGGCTAATTCTCTTACTGCAACGGACGTTGAATACAGATTTGATCCAAATCTAAAAACACAAGCATTTCTGCAATACGAACAAGAATATCCTCTACCAAATGAAATATTGCCTCTCGATCAGCATGAATATATTATTTACACTGACGGATCTGCTCAAACGGCCATAGGGAGTAAACTCAATTCAGCGCGGCATGTGCTATCGTTAAAGGTTGCATGCGGGATGGAAAGTTCCATCCGAGTTGCACCAAAACGCAATCTCTAGGAGACTGCACGGCTCAGTTAAAAGCACTGATACTGGCACTTGTAAATACGGATCACGAATTCCCCACACTAATTGTGTGTGATTCCTTTTACTGTGTACAGTTATACAATTAATATTTATATCATTGGGAACAAAACGGATTCAAAGTTGCAAAAGGTGGCACAATTAAGCATAAAATGCTATGGGAACAGGTAGTTGAGTTAAAGAACGAACTACCAAGGGCTCACGTGATCCATACACTGAGTCATCAGCGTGATGGCGTTCACGTTGAAGGGAATTCATTGGCTGATGAAGCCGCAAAGGGGGCTGTACGTATGGATTCTGTAGCTGCAATCACTCGTTCAAAAACGAGGATAGACGGTGAGATTATGGTGGCTGTTATTGCTTCAAGCAAAAACAGCGGTGCAGTACCAAAGAAATTTCCACTCAAGTACTCCTTCAAGTTAGATGCAAACAACATTCCATATTCTCAGATTCCTGGAGTGGGGGACAGAGTAATACCAAATATGGATCGAAGGCAAGGTTTAATTCTAGCAGCACACGAGGGTTTGGGCTCTGCGCATATAGGCGTTACAGCGACTATTTCATTGTTAAAACAGCGCTACTGGTGGCCAGGTCTAACAAAACAAACGAAGGACTATGTCTTGACATGTGACATCTGCCAACAGATGAAAGGCTCCACCATAAAACGCCCGGCACAGACACTGTTACTAAAATCAGACAAACCTCTCACATGTGTGTATCTGGACCACTGCGGCCCCTTAAAATCTGATGGGGCTTACAAGTATATCATGGTTGCAGTGGATTCCTGCTCAAGATTCCTATGGGTTTGGCCTCAGCGCTCGGCTGACGCTCGAACTGTTATAAAAGATTTGCGAGTCTTTATAGGGACATATGCAGTTGGCACGTTACATTCTGACTGTGGCCCGGCGTTTAGCTCTCGGGCTTACAAAGAGGCCATGAAAAGTATGGGCGTTGCACTGCGGTACTCCTCTCCGTACTATCCTGAGGGAAATTCGGTTGTGGAGAGGAAAAACCGGGACTTAAAGCAATCTTTAACAGCTAGGGTATTAGGCAAGGGCGGTAGTTGGGTCAATCACCTTTATGGGGTACAAAGAGCACTCAACCAGCCAAGAAATTCTCTAGGGGGTGTCACTCCATATGAGGTCTTATTTGGGACAAGAATGTGGGTACCTGATCTTGATTATGAAGGCGCAGTGGCGGATGAGAAACCATTTGATATCCATGATAGTTTGGCTGTTTTACAGGATCTAAATGAATCCAGGACACAACAAAGTAACGTGCTCCAGAATCAGACCGCCACTGGGGAAGTCAAGGCAAAAACGGCAAGACCTGTCTGAATCCCAAAAGTCGGGGATCTGGTCAGAGAAAAAATAGCGGACAAAAAAGAAATTGGACCATCATACAGAAAGCCTGTACCTGTCCTAGCAGTTCAAGGAACAAGAACTGTACTTTTACCGCCTCTTGCCGGAAAAAAGGAGAAAAGATTTGTCTCAATCAAATTAATCAAACCACACTATGTGGCCGATACTGAACAGTAGGCCTCGTGGACTCCACAGTAGCAGACACCCTCCTCTAGCTACCATCCAAGAAGTTCAAACAGAAAGACTCATCACGTTTGAAGAGCCTCCTGTGCGGAATGAAGGACTAAGCAACAATGCTATGGAACTCGTTCCCCTTGAACCAGAAGTTCAACTTCAAAATTCAATTCAAAACAACACACAAGTTGCAATTAGACCAAATACAGACGTCTACGTCAACTTGCCTCGACGAGAGCAAAATGAGATTTCAACAAATTCCGATGCAATTCCTACAATTGATCGAACTGCTTCTGGCTATTTCATCAACTTTGATACATTTTCCTTGGATCCAAGTGAACCAGAAACGAAGCCAGCCCAAAATTCACGCAAGCAGCACGTTAAAGACTTTCTAAACTTTCTTAAAAAGACTTACCTGGTATCGCCTTGGTTAGAACTCTGGGTAATTACTGGGATTCTATTTTTTCTTTTCTGGCTAGGCTTAGTTATAACTTTTAGCATGCTTATTAATGGACAATACCTTCAACAAAGCTCTACAGCCCAAAAGGTTAATTTGATTTTAAAACCACATCAATCTTCACATCGTGAACAAAGAGACTTGTCAACAGTGAACATCACAGCAGTTCCTATACCGCACGGTATAGTCTGGTACAAAGTTGATTTTGATATATTTGGTCCGACTGAACTTTTAAAACTTTCACATGTATTTAAAATTTCATTAAGTGATATCATTACCTCCAGTACATTTTCTGTAGAGTGGGACTCTGAAATTGTTAATAACATGTTGTCTGATCTAGAGAAAACTGCAGCATTTCCGAACACTGAAATGTTAGAAGGTAATTCAGACTATGACACATTGTACTGTTACCAACAATATGGTCATCATTTCCTACACAAATCTATTTTGCCTAGAAATGTTTTTGAATACCACCAGTGGGAACATTGCCCTACACCACCAAAAAGTAGTTCGCATACATTTGCACAGAAATTTACATATTTTTCAGGTTTTAACACCACTGACCCGACCTCATATTATTATAAGGTTACACCGACATCGGCACTGAAAATTATGTTGACTAACACCAAACAGATATACTCTGCTTCCTTTATTGCCCAATTGTCTGAACAGGGTTTTGACCTATGGAAGGACACAATAGACTTAAAATCAGTCTGGGGTTCTAGGGACTGGCAAGTCCAGGGAACAGAAGTGCTATTTAGAGCATGCCTCATTCCACAGCAGATGATATTTCTAAATGACACTGTGCAACATGCATCCTGTCTTGGACTAGCCAAGAACAAGGACCTGAACACACCTCGATTTCCAACACCATCTCAGATGGAGGGGTGGCAAAATTCGACTTCAAAAGAAGGGGCAACAATAGATGACATTTTACAGTACAATAGAACAGACCCTGATTGGAAAAAATGGGTGGTTTGGCCCTTAGACACGAACACATGTCAGAAAAGATTCTGGGGTATAACCGAAGGGTTGAATATCCACAGGCCAGACCCACGTTATGTACAGAGAGAACATCCAGGGGTAGTGACATCCTACAGTGTTGGGAAGTTGTGCCTTGATTGGCTAGAAACCTCAACACTCATAGAAGTAAAACAACACTTAGCCTTACTCTCACAAGACATGGATCTTAGGGATTTTTTACTAGGTCCCAGGAAACCTCATCAGAAATGTTTCATATATGCTGGCATTTATGGTGCCTATAATGAAAACTGGAAAATATCCCAACAAGAGGCCTCAGAGAGAATACGGGAAATAGACCGTATTAACTTGGAGAAATCTCTAGCAGTGGTAGACAACGGGTTAACAACTTTGACCTCCAGGATATATTCCTTAGGCGACATTGTATCTTCTGCGATAGACATACTGGAACAAGATTTAGCCATATTACAACACGGGCAATCTCAGTTACGTTCTATTATGTTATTGAGCTGGACGCTGCAATCTTTGCGTGCAGGCTATGTGCCTTGGCGTTATATCAACACTACGTCTCTGTTTTCTGAATATAATCTAACATATAAACAGATGGAAATGTCACAAAGGGGAGCAAAATATACAATGCTGCGTATTGAAAAACTGGACAGGTTACCATTCACGGTAGTGGAATCTCCGTCTACGGAATGGCTTATCCATGCCCACATCACTCTACCGGTCACTACTTTTCAGTTTCAATATTGCCTTGAGCAAAGGCAGGCGGGTAAATATGAAAAGATGGGTAAGGAATCTTGGGAGTTACCATACAGATTTCGATGCCGGAGTGAGGATCGGGAAGTGTTTCTAAGCGGTACAAACTGCAAGAACGCTCTAAGCGGTTCTCTCATGTGCCAGGACATTTCACTGCACGGAGCTTGCAATGGTTCAATAGCAAACTTGTCCTGTCACATGAAAGGGACTCCAGCAGCCGTGATTACACCGGTATTCGAGCTGCTCTTGAATGGGAGTTACTTGATGCTGAACGATCAAGGTTGCTGCGGGATGATTCCGGGCATTGCCTATCTGGTCACTGTGAACTCCAGGGTTACTTGCTGTATGCAAGTATTGTTTCCCTCAACAAGTACAGTCAGGGAGGCACCGTTATGGCCTTCGTTGAATGTTTCCTTTATACAATTTGATACTTTGAGCAGACTGAAAGCCATGCTTTTGCAGCAACCCGTACCCTTAACCTCTGCTCAAGAGACCTTTGATCTTCAAATCGCAAGGATCTCGACCGAGATACAGGCACTTATACGTACAAACTGCCCCATTCATTTAGCAGAAATGGTGGGTCGTATCTTTAACATGTCTGATACGAGTGGTATTGTACACCTATTTAAGACCATAGGGTCAGGATTTCTAAGCATCTTTCAGACAATCCTCGGAGTTATTCCAAATTTTATACACTCCGTATTGGGAAGCGTTTTTGGAGGTCTTCCGCTGATCCTGCTTTCTATCGCAGGAATCCTGATTGTCATTTTCCTGCTCCGCAATGGACGGCCCAATTACCAACAAGATGGCAAAAGCGCTCCTGGAGCATAAATACTGTGAACGCATGGTACAACATCTAGGCACACCTCGCCTAAGGGAACTAAGCGCCTCTTGGTTCCTATTGTTTAGACCAGTCTGGATGGACTGCATCTTACCTGTTCTTCGATGCCTGTTTTGCGGTGAAGAATGCGTGTTGGACCTCTGTCTGACACTTGCAACGGACACGCCTGCGGACTTGAATACCCGGCTGGAACCCCTGAGGGCCCATGCTCGGCAATGTCCCCAGCGTATTCCCATCTTGATGGCTGCATTCCTCGAGAATCCGCAGGTGCCTTTTACAACTGGGTTGAGCATCAGCTCCACCACTAGCACCGAGGTATCGACTACAGCACCGGCTGCCTCTACTCCAGCTATTGGCAGTACTGAATATCATCTGTGCTCCATTGACGTACTTTGCGAGGTGTTACAAGGACCGTCCCCTGCAGCAGCAACGACGACGTTGCGTCTCCCAGCCAGGACACTTAATTTATAATTGGCTCATCGTGTGCTGGGAAAGAATTCAGTTTTTCTTTATTTTTCCAGAACTCAACTAAAATTGGAACATTTCCTTTAAATTGACACTCTCGCTGAAAAATGCATGGCCTTCTGATGCTTGTAGTGGTTCAACTTATATAAACAAACTCAATTAGGACTTCGGCTTAAGTATCAATCCCAAAAAACTGATATTTCGAAGTAACAGATTTTTTATCTTCCTCTTTTTCCACCTCTTAAAACTGTTTTTAAATGCTTTTAGGAAAATATTTTTAAAACACTTCGTGATGGTTTTAATGGTTTTAATGCGCTACTACCTAATAGTGGAAATGGTTTGCCAGCATTTTTATCAATATTGACTGTTCGGAAGAGGAGTGGGAGTTATGTTCCTTATAGGTACCCTAATATAGGCCCGGGTAACATCATACCCCTTCACCTACATTACCTCCCCTACACTACACTGTAACGGGCCTTTTAGGATTGAACCTTTACCTAGTTCTAGTCCTGGGTGCAGAAGGAGGGTGTCTCCTAAACAATAGAGTCCTATAACTCCATCAATAGACTCACACAGTATGAATGAATATTCATAAGGGTTCTTAGAAACCAGGCTGGGGCTACACCACCTTCCTCCCCATATCTACGTACACGGTTCATCCCATACGTCATCCTCACATCCAACAATGGCTAATACAAGCAACAAGGGACAAAGGAACCCTAGATACTTTCTGTATAAATACAGCACATCTTGCTAGTGTTAGTTAGAGGGTACCGAGTCTTCCAGGCCGACACACTGACCAGAGATGCTGAGGCTCCTGCATGCAGACGCTTCGGCCGACAGTGGTCTGAACATCCCTCGCGGGGTGTCCGGCTCGAGACCAATAAGGGCTCCTACATTCTCACACTTCAGGTAATGGGGTTCGACTAAATCCTAGAGGGATTCTTGGCTTCACACCTACTCGCATGCTAGGTACACTTAGGTACATATAGATAGGCATCGTAGGAGTACGCGCTTTCTTTTATAAATGCATTTTATATTCATGTATTTATTCATGCGTAGTGCAAAATGGTAGAACTGTACTATCCATTTATATTCACTGTACTGCTAATCATATATCTCTGCTACTGTCTAATGGTTGTTGCAGCTCATATAGTCTACACAAGAATAACGACTATTCAATAAACCCTTATTGAAACGCCCAGGCTGTTTATTCTGTGTATCTCTGAGACGAGATAAGTGAGCACGAGTGACTGAGCGAAAAGTAGTACATTGTTTCCACGATTCTGAAGGATCAGGGTTGTCATGTTCTAAGGTTGCCAGAAACTATTCTCTCCCTGATAAGAGGAGACACTAGTGGCACTGTGAGCTAGCTTATGCAAACAGGCTAACATTCTCGGTGGGGGTGCTCAGAATCCGTCTGCCACCAAACCCACAGTTTATGTTATCCGAACGAGCAGGTCCTGTATGGGTAATATAGGAACTACACGACAATAGGTACACTCATGGGTACAGTCAGGGAGTACACTCCTGGATAGACTCATGGGTAGACTCATGGGTATACTCCTTGGTACACTCAATGATACACTTATAGGTACACTATTGGGTACACTCTGTGTACACTGCTGGGTACACACCTGGCAGCGGCGGCCGGCACATGTAAGAGCTGTGGGACGGTGGGGCGTTGACAGACGATGGGATAGGTAAAACTAAATAAATAAAACCACTTAACTTGCGCTCGCTGCATCTCCGAGTATGCAATGCAGCGAGCGCAAGGTAAGTGGTTTTAAAAAAAAAAAATTATTTTACCTATCCCGACATCTCACGACTTCTCCCCACACCACTTCACCGCTCTTACCTGTGCCGGACGCCACTACTCCTGAGTAGCCTTCTGGGTACACTCATGGGTACACTCCTAGATCCACAGGCCCATCTCTCATCCACCGCTGTCGGGCCTTTGAACAGTTGTGACTTCTCCTGCTGCCTTCTGCCCGCTGCCTTCATCATCTGGGTACTCTGTTTCCATCACCTGTGCCTTGCTTCTCAACCGTCTTTTAATCTGCTCTTTGCCCTGTTTTCTCTTTCCTCCCTCTCTGCCATTTTTCATCATTTTCTGACTCGTTTTTCCAGCCTCCTTCAAGCTCTGTGCTCGTTTTGCTGCTATTCCATCCCTTTTTGGCCCGTCATGCTTCCCTTGCTAATGCGCCCACCCTGCACCTTCCTGCCTCCCGCTAGCCGCACCCACCGCCACCTAACACCTCTCCCTCCTCTCAGGACCTACTTAATGGCGGCCGCAGAGCAGCTGCGCAGCAGGCTCACCGCTGGCGCAATGAATGCACAGCAAAGACAAGCTCATCTGCGCCCATCTGCGCCTGGATCGCACCCAGCACCAGGAACCCTGGTTCCTCACCCCCCCCCCCACACAGCTACACCGCCGCCGAACTGCACGCCCTGGACCCCGGACACGATAGGGAACACTGCTGCCGCACTCCCCCACCCCCTCAACGGTAGGCCCTTTCATCTGCACCCATTGCAACTTCACCTCTCACAGCATGCCCTTCAGCACACCACCCCGCACCACACAGACCTCCCACCACACCGCATCAGGGCCTCACCACCAGCTCAAGTGCATCCTCCTCAAAGCTCACTATGCAAACACTCCACCGACATATGGGACCTCATCATCACCCTCGCACCCGATGTCGTTTTTCTCATTGAGATCTAGCTCAATCCTTCGTCCACTCCAGACATCGCCACAGCGCTACCCGACGGATACACGATCACCCACAGGGACCGCATCAACCAGCCTAGAGGAGGAATCTCCATCATCCACAAAGAGACCATCCAGTGCACCACCACTACAGACAACCCCACCCTAGCCATGGAACACCTGAACTTCAGGCTCCAAACTGACTGCAAGTCGACCATCAGAGGCTCCCTCACCTACCGCCTTGCAGTATTGCGCCTCAGCTTCTGCAACCTCATCGCCGGCTTCATCGCCTCCCTTGCCATTAACTCCAATGACTACATATTCCTCTGTGACCTCAACTTCTATCTCGACGACCACAGCAACACCGACACCGCCAACCTACTCGACTGCCTCAGCAACATCGGTCTCACCCCACTCGTCCACAATACCACACACACTGCTGGACACACGGTGAACCCCATCTTCACCTCCAGCAACCGTGTCAGGTGCAGCCACGTCATTGAACTCACCTGGACCGACCACTCCATCATCCATTTCAATGTCACCGGCCATCGTACCGTAGCCCACAATCGTCAGAACATCCCCCGCCCCAGCTGGAGCAAAGTATCGGAGACCCAATGGAGCTATGCCCTCAACACCTCTAATCCAGACTCCGCCATAACCCTCGACCAGGGTGTCAGAAACTTCAACACCTGGATTACAAACTGCACCACCAGCATTTCCCCCATCAAATACAGCAGACACAGGAGATCCACTAAACAGACCAGCTGATACACCGAAGAACTTAGAACAGCAAAACTCGACTGTAAACAACTGGAAAGAAGATGGCACAAAAGCAAGGACACCGCTGACAGGACCTTCTTCTCAACCTCCCTAAACCTCTATCATCAACTCCTAAGGGAGAAGAAGAGCAAAGCCCTAGCCGCTTGCATCGAAGCCAGCTCGAATCACAGCAAAGTACTATTCAACATCATCAGAGAGTTCTCCAACCCCACGGCACAGAGAACAGCATTACCTCCTCTTAGGAGCTCTATGACAACCTCACCAACTTCTTCCACTACAAGATCACCACTATCTACAAAAACTTTGAAACCCAGCTCAAGCCTACAGACTTCCTCAACCTACACACCCTCACCACAACTAGCACAGACTGCCGACTGACCAGATGGAACCTGCTCACCCCAAAGACACCACCGCCATCATAAACTCTGTCCACTCAGGAGCTCCCACAGACCCATGCCCACACCACATCTTCAACCTCAGAAGCCGCAGGTTCAGCCCCAATCTCATCACTCTGCTCAACACCTCAATAACCACGGCTACGGTCCCCGAAGACTGGAAGGTCAAACCACTACTCAAAAAGCTATCATCCGACCCCAGCGAACACAAGAACTAATGGCCCATATCCTTGCTCCCTTTCCCGGCCAAGGTCCCGGAGAAGGCCATCAACAAACAATTCACAAAACATCTGGAGCAGAACCTTCTTCTCAACACCTCCCAGTCCGGATTCCGAAGCAATCACAACACTGAGGATGCCCTGATCACAGTCACCGATGACATCTGAGCCCTCCTTGACTAAGGAGAAATGGCTGCCCTGATCCTCCTCTACCTCTCAGCGGCATTCAACACCATATCCCACCACACGCTGATTGCAAGGTTGCACGACATCGGCATCCAAGGTGACACACTCACCCACCTACCACCTTTCCCCTCTGAACCCAAGGAAATAGTCTGTGATGTTCCCCAGGGCTCATCCCTCAGCCCCACCCTCTTTAACACCTACATGACACCCTTGACCAACATCGTCAGATCCCATGGACTCAACATCATACCATATGTGGACAACACTCAACTTACCCTCCCCTCTCCAAAGACCCCATCACCAGAACCAACTAGTGCATGATGAGCATCACCAACTGGGTGAGAGATAACTGCCTGAAGCTCTACACTGATAAAACAAAAGTTGTGATCTTTGGCAACACCACTCCCTGGAACACTTCCTGGTGACCCTGGGAGATAGGACCTCCACCCACCCCGTCGGACCTCGGCATCATCCAGGACAGTAAGCTGCCTATGAAGTCCCAGATCCACATAGTCTCCTCTGCTTGCTTCATCACTCTGTGCATGCTGTGCAAAATCTTCAAATGGCTTCCCCAGAGCACGAGGTGCACCGTCACACAAGTCCTCATCACCAGCTGATTGGACTCAAGGATCACTGCACACTGCCTTGAGAGACTACAGACCATACAGAACACCGCAGCCTGACTCATCCTCGACCTCCCCTGATGAACCCACAACACCCCTCACTTCAGAGAACTCCATTGGTTACTTGTACAGAAGAGATGCCAATTCAAGCTGCTGACCCACGCATACAAGCCCTACAACCAAGGACCCGCCTACATTAACCACCGCCTGAACTTCCACCATCCAGACAGACCTCTATGCGCCACATCCCTCCCGCCCGCCCACACTCCCCGCATCAACTCAAGCAGGAGTGGAGGGCCCTCCTTCTCCTGCCTCGCAGCGAAGAAATTGAATGAACTCCCCCTGCAGCTTCGGACCTCCCCTTCTCTACAGGAATTTCGAAGGGTGCTCAAGACCTAGCTATTCGACTGAGTGCCTTGGAGCTTGCAAGCGCCTGGATAACCACTCGGGTGCTGAGCAGTGCTTTACAAATCAACTGATTGATTGATTGACCGATTGATTGATTAATTAATTGGGTACACTTGTGGGTACACTCCTGGGTACACTCATAGGTACACTCATGGGTACACTCCGGGGTACAGTCATGGGTACACTTCTGTGTACACTCCTGGGTAGTACACACAAAAGAAGGGGTGAGGGTATGGACTCCCCTACCCCAAACCCCCTGTCAATACTTAGTACACCAGAAGGAGTAGGGAGTAATAAAATATATTTATGTTGCGTGATGGCACGTGCTTTATGTGCTAATACTGCCCTCACTCACACAAATGTGTGACATGCTTCATCATTGGGCTGCTTACAAAACACCCCGGCGTAGCCACGCACGGGGTGGAGCAATAGAGAGGGGGAAGACAATACAGCACAAAGAGAAACAAAGAAATTCTACAGTGACTGGGAACGACAGTAGTGAAAGTGCAGTGTAGTGTGAGTTAAAACTAGCTCGGAAGTGTCGCTGTGCCTAAGACTTTATTCCTGGACCTTCCGGCCAGGATTAAGAATGTGAAGGATGCAGGTGATTGGGAGATACTATGTGCTCCTAGCACCCCTCCTTTACTGCCAGGTGGTCAAAATGTTTTGGCCGTAAGTGTATGCCCCATGTGTAGGATCACGCCGGCCTTCCTCAGGACTCTACCTGTCCCAGTGTACTCGTGCTCTCACCTCCAATTGAGATAAGGGGGTACCTTAAAACCAGTTCCTTCCGTGTCGAGGAATTTCCTCTAGCAAACTGTAGTAATGCTAAAAAGGAAAAACAGAGGATACCGGTATATTGAGAGAAGGAAGAGAAGGAACAACCAGTTAGGAGTAGTATTCTCCTCCAAGTATAAGCAACTTTATATTGAAAGTATCATATATACATCAGTACATCCCGGGGGTGTCATTCATACCACGCGGAAGAACTATAGTGCATGCCCCTCCTATTATCGTGTGTGCCAAAAAAGGAGGTAAAGAATACCTAAAAGATAGATGATTATATCAACAATTAAAAAAAATTATTAAAAATTATCTCCAGCATATGCAAACATCAGGCTATCGTCCAAACAATCAGCCCCGCTGCCCAGTTGTGGGTCCGGTGTGTGTCTACTCACCGAGTTTACCCCTATTTCGGACTAGAACTGGCGGCGGGCAAGGGGAGATCCCCTATAGTCACACTCTTATTGTGAGGGAGAGATAAAAATATGAAATCACATGAGAGGTCCTTCTGTTAATATTTTGAACAAGAGGCCAACATGCTCAACAATTGCTTGTTATGAGTATGCCCTGGATTAATATTGAAAATTGGGTGGAGGCGTACAAGGTCGCTATAATGTTATTAGTAGCTCGTTGTATCAGATAGTTTTGTGCTTATGGGCTTTGGTCAGCCAAATGAAGCTTAGCGGTATGTGTGGGGCTAAACATACCGTTATCCGGTGTAAGATGAAAACACACCGGACAGCGGGCATATCATTACATACTGTTCTACTGTGCTGTACCCAATGTCATTAAACTGTGACAACATATCACCCGCCCCACATCGTTCTGCTGTGCTGTATCATTTAAACTGCAGTCCCCCAGTATAGCGGCCTTTGGGTAAAAAAGCGGGCTGTTATATGCCCCCTCCGGTGCCCCCCCTACTCCTTACTACTCCAAGGGTGGATCCCCGCTGACGATGCTCGCCTCCATCCGCCGTGTAGAATAACCGTGGAGGCGAGCATGAGGTGTTTTTATCCCTGTGTTGCGGGAGCTACCAGTTCCGGTCACATGACTCGCGTCGATGACGTAATTGACGTCAAAGAGGGCGTGTCGGCCCGCGTCATCTATTGCAGTTACGTGACTTCTTCTAAAGCCCCGATGTAATGATGCCGGTCCCCGTAAAGGTGTAGCCTGGCCCCCGAATACATTAAAAATGGATCTGTATGTACACCGAAGTAGTGTGACTGGCAGGAGGTACATTGCCACCCCGAACATAAATTAGCGAGTAAGTGATATTTTCTATCGGGCGTGCAAGTCCCGCAATTTCTATGGGGAGAGATAATAATTGATCCCGCATACCCCTGGGGTACATAGGTGTTACATATAGGATAATAATGTCCTTAAATGTGCAGCATATCTTGTCCAGTAGGCAAAAGGCGGCTCAACACCCATAAGAGCGAGGGGGTGATTGCAGATGAATGTGTGTGTGTGATGATGACAAATGGAGGTCATTCACAGAAGAAGGGGGAAGGTAAAAACAAGGGAAAATGTCATTGTAAGACACATTACCCATACCCCTTATTGCACCATAATGTTAAATAATCCCTTAGAAGAGGAGCAGGGTGCATGTGATAGTTAATGCCCCGTGTAAGGTATACTGCTACACTGCGTTTCACCTGTCACACATACCTCCTAAAACACACTATATTGATGGATCCTTGTAGAGAGGGATAGAGTTCTGTGACAGTATGATAAAGGCACAGTCGTTGGACTACTGGTTCCTTGATCATAGGGGGTATATTTAACGATTCAGGGAGTGCCATGGGATATCGTCATTGAGTCCCACTTGGTGACTCCGCAGACGGTACACCCATTTCTGTTCCCTCAGAAGAAGGGCCCTGGTTTTGTCCCCTGTGGAGGTGCTGAATCTGGGTTTCTCTATAATAGTCCATGTTAACTCTTCAGTAGTGTGACGCTTCTCCAAAAAGTGTGCAGTCAGTTTAGTGTTGGCCCTCATACACCTTATAGTGCTGCGGTGTTCCATGATGCGTGTCTTCACTTTGCGGTTAGTCATGCCGACATACCGCATGCGACAGGGGCAGGTAATAAGGTAAATAACACCCTCCGAGTTACAATTTGTCTGTGATCTCTGCTCCCAGGGGTAGGTCAGTCCCACATCAATAGATTTCGTATTGTTAGTGAGGTGGCAGACATTGCAGCTGCCACACCTCGAGTGGCCTTGTACTGGGGGTAGTTGACCTGTAGCCGGAGGTCTCCTAGATGGCGGGAGGCCTGGTCTGGTATGCGCTAACATATCTTTTAAGTTGGCGCTCCGTTTGTAGGAAAATAAGGGTTTGTCACTGTTCAGTCCATTGTAGTTGAGTATTCTCCAGTGTTTTAGTATCACTCTTCTGATTTGGTGCGATGCCGTGTTAAAAGTAGTGACACACACTGGTTTGTCAATCCTAGGCCTGATGGCTATTTCCAACAGATTTTCCCTATTGGCATTTGTGGCTCTTTTCCTGGCTTTTTTGAGGGTACGTTCCGGATACCCCCTTTGAGACAGTTTTCTGGAGACAAGCGTCGCTTCCTCTTTAAAACTGGATTTCTCAGTGAAATTCCGTCTTAGACGGAAAAATTGGCCTACTGGCAGGTTCTCCCTGAGAGATTTGGGTGGAAACTCTCAAAGGAGAGTAGGGCATTCTTATCCGTGGGTTTGTGGTAAATTTTCGTATGGAGTTTCCCTCCCTTGGGTTCAATAATTAGGTCCAGGAAAGGTAAACGTGTCTAGGTGACAGTAGATGTGAAATGGAGTAAGGGGTTTCTGTGGTTCAACCAGTCGAGGAAAAGGGTCACAGATGGTTCGTCACCCTTCCATATAAGAAGCACATCATCAATGTAGTGACGCCACAGCTTGATGTTCTCTCTCCATTGACATGCTGGATCATAGATCACCGTTTTTTCAAACGCACCCACGTACAGACCTGCCAGGCTCGGGGCAAAGGTACTGCCCATCGAGGTCCCGTGGGTCTGCAGATAGATGGTTCCATCAAACTCAAAATAGTTCCTGGTAAGTGCTATCTCAGCTAGATTCAGGATGAAAGCACGTGGTGTTTGATAGTGCCAGTCCTCCTCGAACAGGATATCCTCCAGGACCCTAAGGGTTTCTCCCTGTGGTATGTTAGTGTATAGTGCCTCGATGTCGAGACCTATGAGGAATTCACTGTTCGGATCGAAATCCAGATCTTTCAGGTGATTCAGAATGTCCAAGGTGTCCCGCAGGTAGGCTGGCAGCTTCTGGACCAATGGTTTTAAAAATAAATCACAAAATTGTGATAGCGGCTCCAAGAGGGATCCAATGCCCGACACAATCAGCCTCCCAGGGGAGGTCGGGTAGCTTTGTGTATTTTGGGCAGAATATAAAAATACGGTGTTCTTGGTTGGTTCTTAATAAGATATTCTGCCTCATGCCTCGAAATCCAGTCATTCGCTACACCTTCCTCCACCAGGGAGGCGATGTCTTTTGTGACTTCTGGCGTAGGGTCTCTTCCTAGCCTTTGATAGTTCCTGTCATCTGATAGTAGACGGAGACACTCATTGTCATATGTAATCTTGTCCAAGACCACTATCGCTCCTCCCTTGTCCGCTGGTTTTAAAATGATTGTGGGATTTTCCTGGAGTTCCTTCATAGCCGCTTTCTCAATATTGGTCATATTGGAAAAGGAGCGTGCGTCCTGTTTCCGTAAATTCTCCAGGTCGTGCATCACGGCTTGTTTAAAGGTTCCTATCTCCTGTGGGAGGTTGGTCAACTGTGGTGTGAAGGTGGACTTGGGACGCAATGGTGTGTCTCCTGACGTCGTGTTTCTTTCCTCCGTGTCCTCAAAGAATACTCTGAGGCGTACACTTCTGAAAAAGGTAGCCAGTTCCTGACGTAGTTGGAAGTGGTCCAAGTTTTGTAGGGACAAAACCCAGGCCCTTGTTGAGGAGATCTTCCTGAGTCTTGGTCAGGATCGTTGAAGAGAGGTTCACCGCTAAACTTGTTCCCTGCTCGTTCCCGGTTGCATGCTCTGGGCCATGCTCCTGGTCACCCGTTGGTTCAATTCCTGATCCTGGTCGTCCCATGTGACCCTCTGTTGCCCTTTCTGTTTGCCCCTGCCCATATTCCTGCCTCTCCCTAAAAAAGGGACCTGTGGTTGTTGAAATTGTGCTGTCTGGAAATGGGGGTTCTGAAACCCTGGATGTTGAGAGAAACCCATCATTGGCCAATTATAACCCTGGTTAGGGTAGTTTTGGAAGGGGTTAGGAAAGAAAGGTCTTGGTCCCCTTTGGTATCCGCGACCCCTCCCTCGCCTACGTTGTGGGAAATCATTGTCACTACTGTCACTGGAGCTACTCGCGGTGTCCTGGCGTCTTCTGCCCTGTGTGTTACCCTTTTTCATGTCTGATAGCTTCTGCTGGACATACTCATCGGTAGTGTAAGGGTAAACCTTCTCTTTTGAAAATTTCCTCAAGTCTTTTTGCAATTTAGTGATCTTAGATTGCATCAAATACTCGCGGTATTCCCCCAGTTCTGTATTGACTGCGTCCAATTTGTGACTGAACGTGGCCGTAACAATCTCTGCCTTCAGTCCTGTCTCAGTGGTCTGTATCTGGATCCATAGGGCATCAGCTAGTCTCTTAGCAGTGCTAATAATCAAGACTAGCCAATCCCTGGTGCATTTCCACGCAATGAGAGCCCAATCCCTTCTAAACGCCGCATCCTCGAGGAAGATGAGGGGTTCATTTGTGACCAGGAGACCGCGTGGAGCTGCATTCCCTCTCAAATATTCGGTGAGGATGGCCCCATGGAGTATGGTCTTCACGTGTGATCTTTTAAGCTCAAGGAGTGTGTCCCAACCTTCTCCCTGTGTTAGGACCCTGTTCACAGCAGGGTCACCCAACAAAGATGGCCCAGCCAAAATCTCTGCCACCATGTCCTCTCCAAACGATAGACCCTGATCTTGTGCCATGTTCAAGCAATGGGTTTATAAATATATATATATATCTCCGTATATATATCTATCTCTCTCTCTTAGTATGTTTTCCTTTAGTGGTGCAATCTCCAAGTGCATGATTGATATTGCGTGCTGGTTAATAATTATATAAAAGAAAGTTCTGTATTCCCCTGCGGCTGTACCGCCGCTCAATACACTAGTACACACAAAAGAAGGGGTGAGGGTACGGACTCACCTACCCCGAACCCCCTGTCAATACTTAGTACACCAGAAGGAGTAGGGAGTAATAAAATATATTTATGTTGCGTGATGGCACGTGCTGTATGTGCTAATACTGCCCTCACTCACACAAATGTGTGACATGCTTCATCATTGGGCTGCTTACAAAACACCCCGGGGTAGCCACGCACGGGGTGGAGCAATAGGGAGGGGGAAGACAATACAACACAAAGAGAAACAAAGAAAGTCTACAGTGACTGGGAACGACGGTAGTGAAAGTGCAGTGTAGTGTGAGATAAAACTAGCTCGGAAGTGTCTCTGTGCCTAAGACTTTATTCCTGGACCTTCTGGCCAGGATTAAGAACGTGAAGGATGGAGGTGATTGGGAGATACTATGTGCTCCTAGCACCCCTCCTTTACTGCCAGGTGGTCAACATGTTTCGGCCGTAAGTGTATGCCCCATGTAGGGTCACGCCGGCCTTCCTCAGGACTCTACCTGTCCCAGTGTACTCGTGCTCTCACCTCCAATTGAGATACGGGGGTACCTTAAAACCAGTTCCTTCCGTGTCGAGGAATTTCCTCTAGCAAACTGTAGTAATACTAAAAAGGAAAAACAGAGGATACGGGTAGATTGAGAGAAGGAAGAGAAGGAACAACCAGTTAGGAGTAGTATTCTCCTCCAAGTATAAGCAACTTTATATTGAAAGTATCGTATATACATCAGTACATCCCGGGGTGTCATTCATACCACGTGGAAGAACTATAGTGCATGCCCCTCCTATTATCGTGTGTGCCAAAAAAGGAGGTAAAGAATACCTAAAAGATAGATGATTATATCAACAATTAAAAAAAAATATTAAAAATTATCTCCAGCATATGCAAACATCAGGCTATCGTCCAAACAATCAGCCCCGCTGCCCAGTTGTGGGTCCGGTGTGTGTCTACTCACCGAGTTTACCCCTATTTCGGACTAGAACTGGCGGCGGGCAAGGGGAGATCCCCTATAGTCACACTCTTATTGTGAGGGAGAGATAAAAATATGAAATCACATGAGAGATCGTTCTGTTAATATTTTGAACAAGAGGCCAACATGCTCAACCATTGCTTGTTATGAGTATGCCCTGGATTAATATTGAAAATTGGGTGGAGGCGTACAAGGTCGCTATAATGTTATTAGTAGCTCGTTGTATCAGATAGTTTTGTGCTTATGGGCTTAGGTCAGCCAAATGAAGCTTAGCGGTATGTGTGGGGCTATACATACCGTTATCCGGTGTAAGATGAAAACACACCGGACAGCGGGCATATCATTACATACTGTTCTACTGTGCTGTACCCAATGTCATTAAACTGTGACAACATATCACCCGCCCCACATCGTTCTGCTGTGCCGTATCAGTTAAACTGCAGTACCCCAGGATGGCGGCCTTTGCGTAAAAAAGCGGGTTATATGCCCCCTCCGGTGCCCCCCCTACTCCTTACTACTCCAAGGGTGGATCCCCGCTGACGATGCTCGCCTCCATCCGCCGTGTAGAATAACCGTGGAGGCGAGCTTGAGGTGTTTTTATCCCTGTGTTCCGGAAGCTACCAGTTCCAGTCACATGACTCGCGTCGATGACGTAATTGACGTCAAAGAGGGCATGCCGGCCCGCGTCATATATTGCAATTACGTGACTTGTTCTAAAGCCCCGATGTAATGATGCCGGTCCCCGTAAAGGTGTAGCCTGGCCCCCGAATACATTAAAAATGGATCTGTATGTACACCGAAGTAGTGCGACTGGCAGGAGGTACATTGCCACCCGAACATAAATTAGCGAGTAAGTGATATTTTCTATTGGGGCGTGCAAGTCGCGCAATTTCTATGGGGAGAGATAATAATTGATCCCGCATACCCCTGGGGTACATAGGTGTTACATATAGGATAATAATGTCCTTAAATGTGCAGCATAACTTGTCCAGTAGGCAAAAGGCGGCTCAACACCCATAAGAGCGAGGGGGTGATTGCAGATGAATGTGTGTGTGTGATGATGACAAATGGAGGTCATTCACAGAAGAAGGGGGAAGATAAAGACAAGGGAATGTGTCATTGTAAGACACATTACCCATACCCCTTATTGCACCATAATGTTAAATAATCCCTTAGAAGAGGAGCAGGGTGCATGTGATAGTTAATGCCCCATGTAAGGTATACTGCTACACTGCGTTTCACCTGTCACACATACCTCCTAAAACACACTATATTGATAGATCCTTATAGAGAGGGATAGAGTTCTGTGACAGTATGATAAAGGCACAGTCGTTGGACTACTGGTTCCTTGATCATAGGGGATATATTTAACGATTCAGGGAGTGCCATGGGATATCGTCATTGAGACCCACTTGGTGACTCCGCAGACGGTACACCCATTTCTGTTCCCTCAGAAGAAGGGCCCTGGTTTTGTCCCCTGTGGAGGTGCTGAATCTGGGTTTCTCTATAATAGTCCATGTTAACTCTTCAGTAGTGCGACGCTTCTCCAAAAAGTGTGCAGTCAGTTTAGTGTTGGCCCTCATACACCTTATAGGGCTGCGGTGTTCCATGATGCGTGTCTTCACTTTGCGGTTAGTCATGCCGACATACCGCATGCAACCGGGGCAGGTAATAAGGTAAATAACATCCTCCGAGTTACAATTTGTCTGTGATCTCTGCTCCCAGGGGTAGGTCAGTCCCACATCAATAGATTTCGTATTGTTAGTGAGGTGGCAGACATTGCAGCTGCCACACCTCGAGTGGCCTTGTACTGGGGGTAGTTGACCTGTAGCCGGAGGTCTCCTAGATGGTGGGAGGCCTGGTCTGGTATGCACTAACATATCTTTTAAGTTGGCGCTCCGTTTGTAGGAAAATAAGCGTTTGTCAATGTTCAGTCCATTGGAGTTGAGTATTCTCCAGTGTTTTAGTATCACTCTTCTGATTTGGTGCGATGCCGTGTTAAATGTAGTGACACACACTGGTTTGTCAATCCTAGGCCTGGTGGCTATCTCCAAAAGATTTTCCCTATTGGCATTCGTGGCTCTTTTCCTAGCTTTTTTGAGGGTACGTTCCGGATACCCCCTTTGAGACAGTTTTCTGGAGACAAGCGTCGCTTCCTCTTTAAAACTGGATTTCTCAGTGCAATTCCGTCTTAGACGGAAAAATTGGCCTACTGGCAGGTTCTCCCTGAGAGATTTGGGGTGGAAACTCTCAAAGGAGAGTAGGGCATTCTTATCCGTGGGTTTGTGGTAAATTTTCGTATGCAGTTTCCCTCCCTTGGGTTCAATCATTAGGTCCAGGAAAGGTAAACGTGTCTTGGTGACGGTAGATGTGAAATGGAGTAAGGGGTTTCTGTGGTTCAACCAGTCGAGGAAAAGGGTCACAGATGGTTCGTCACCCTTCCATATAAGAAGCACATCATCGATGTAGTGACGCCACAACTTGATGTTCTCTCTCCATTGACATGCTGGATCATAGATCACCGTTTTTTCAAACGCACCCACGTACAGACCCGCCAGGTTCGGGGCAAAGGTACTGCCCATCAAGGTCCCGTGGGTCTGCAGATAGATGGTTCCATCAAACTCAAAATAGTTCCTGGTAAGTGCTATCTCAGCTAGATTCAGGATGAAAGCACGTGGTGTTTGATAGTGCCAGTCCTCCTCGAACAGGATATCCTCCAGGACCCTAAGGGTTTCTCCCTGTGGTATGTTAGTGTATAGTGCCTCGATGTCGAGACCTATGAGGAATTCACTGTTCGGATCGAAATCCAGATCTTTCAGGTGATTCAGAATGTCCAAAGTGTCCCGCAGGTAGGCTGGCAGCTTCTGGACCAATGGTTTTAAAAATAAATCACAAAATTGTGATAGCGGCTCCAAGAGGGATCCAATGCCCGACACAATCGGCCTCCCAGGGGGAGGTCGGGTAGCTTTGTGTATTTTGGGCAGAATATAAAAATACGGTGTTCTTGGTTGGTTCTTAATAAGATATTCTGCCTCATGCCTCGAAATCCAGTCATTCGCTACACCTTCCTCCACCAGGGAGGCGATGTCTTTTGTGACTTCTGGCGTAGGGTCTCTTCCTAGCCTTTGATAGTTCCTGTCATCTGATAGTAGACGGAGACACTCATTGTCATATGTAATCTTGTCCAAGACCACTATCGCTCCTCCCTTGTCCGCTGGTTTTAAAATGATTGTGGGATTTTCCTGGAGTTCCTTCATAGCCGCTTTCTCAATATTGGTCATATTGGAAAAGGAGCGTGCGTCCTGTTTCCGTAAATTCTCCAGGTCGTGAATCACGGCTTGTTTAAAGGTTCCTATCTCCTGTGGGAGGTTGGTCAACTGTGGTGTGAAGGTGGACTTGGGACGCAATGGTGTGTCTCCTGACGTCGTGTTTCTTTCCTCCGTGTCCTCAAAGAATACTCTGAGGCGTACACTTCTGAAAAAGGTAGCCAGTTCCTGACGTAGTTGGAAGTGGTCCAAGTGGTTTGTAGGGACAAAACCCAGGCCCTTGTTAAGGAGATCTTCCTGAGTCTTGGTCAGGATCGTTGAAGAGAGGTTCACCACTAAAGATGTTCCCTGCTCGTTCCCGGTTGCATGCTCTGGGCCATGCTCCTGGTCACCCGTTGGTTCAATTCCTGATCCTGGTCATCCCATGTGACCATCTGTTGCCCTTTCTGTTTGCCCCTGCCCATATTCCTGCCTCTCCCTAAAAAAGGGACCTGTGGTTGTTGAAATTGTGCTGTCTGGAAATGGGGGTTCTGAAACCCTGGATGTTGAGAGAAACCCATCATTGGCCAATTATAACCCTGGTTAGGGTAGTTTTGGAAGGGGTTAGGAAAGAAAGGTCTTGGTCCCCTTTGGTATCCGCGACCCCTCCCTCGCCTACGTTGTGGAAATCATTGTCACTACTGTCACTGGAGCTACTCGCAGTGTCCTGGCGTCTTCTGCCCTGTGTGTTACCCTTTTTCATGTCTGATAGCTTCTGCTGGACAAACTCATCGGTAGTGTAAGGGTGAACCTTCTCTTTTGAAAATTTCCTCAAGTCTTTTTGCAATTTAGTGATCTTAGATTGCATCAAATACTCGAGGTATTCCCCCAGTTCTGTATTGACTGCGTCCAATTTGTGACTGAACGTGGCCGTAACAATCTCTGCCTTCAGTCCTGTCTCAGTGGTCTGTATCTGGATCCATAGGGCATCAGCTAGTCTCTTAGCAGTGCTAATAATCAAGACTAGCCAATCCCTGGTGCATTTCCACGCAATGAGAGCCCAATCCCTTCTAAACGCTGCATCCTCGAGGAAGATGAGGGGTTCATTTGTGACCAGGAGACCGCGTGGAGCTGCATTCCCTCTCAAATATTCGGTGAGGATGGCCCCATGGAGTATGGTCTTCACGTGTGATCTTTTAAGCTCAAGGAGTGTGTCCCAACCTTCTCCCTGTGTTAGGACCCTGTTCACAGCAGGGTCACCCAACAAAGATGGCCCAGCCAAAATCTCTGCCACCATGTCCTCTCCAAAAGATAGACCCTGATCTTGTGCCATGTTCAAGTAATGGGTTTATAAATATATATATATATCTCCGTATATATATCTCTCTCTCTCTCTTAGTATGTTTTCCTTTAGTGGTGCAATCTCCAAGTGCCTGATTGATATTGCGTGCTGGTTAATAATTATATAAAAGAAAGTTCCGTATTCCCCTGCGGCTGAACCGCCGCTCAATACACTAGTACACACAAAAGAAGGGGTGAGGGTACGGACTCACCTACCCCGAACCCCGTGTCAATACTTAGTACACCAGAAGGAGTAGGGAGTAATAAAATATATTTATGTTGCGTGATGGCACGTGCTGTATGTGCTGATACTGCCCTCACTCACACAAATGTGACATGCTTCATCATTGGGCTGCTTACAAAACACCCCGGCGTAGCCACGCACGGGGTGGAGCAATAGGGAGGGGGAAGCAATACAACACCAAGAGAAACAAAGAAATTCTACAGTGACTGGGAACGACGGTAGTGAAAGTGCAGTGTAGTGTGAGTTAAAACTAGCTCGAAAGTGTTGCTGTGCCTAAGACTTTATTCCTGGACCTTCTGGCCAGGATTAAGAACGTGAAGGATGGAGGTGATTGGGAGATACTATGTGCTCCTAGCACCCCTCCTTTACTGCCAGGTGGTCAACATGTTTCGGCCGTAAGTGTATGTCCCATGTAGGGTCATGCCGGCCTTCCTCAGGACTCTACCTGTCCCAGTGTACTCATGCTCTCACCTCCAATTGAGATAAGGGGGTACCTTAAAACCAGTTCCTTCCCTGTCGAGGAATTTCCTCTAGCAAACTGTAGTAATACTAAAAAGGAAAAACAGAGGATACCGGTAGATTGAGAGAAGGAAGAGAAGGAACAACCAGTTAGGAGTAGTATTCTCCTCCAAGTATAAGCAACTTTATATTGAAAGTATCGTATATACATCAGTACATCCCGGGTGTCATTCATACCACGTGGAAGAACTATAGTGCATGCCCCTCCTATTATCGTGTGTGCCAAAAAAGGAGGTAAAGAATACCTAAAAGATAGATGATTATATCAACAATTAAAAAAATTATTACAAATTATCTCCAGCATATGCAAACATCAGGCTATCGTCCAAACAATTAGCCCCGCTGCCCAGTTGTGGGTCCGGTGTGTGTCTAATCACCGAGTTTACTCCTATTTCGGACTAGAACTGGCGGCAGGCAAGGGGAGATCCCCAATAGTCACACTCTTATTGTGAGGGAGAGATAAAAATATGAAATCACATGAGAGATCGTTCTGTTAATATTTTGAACAAGAGGCCAACATGCTCAACCATTGCTTGTTATGAGTATGCCTTGGATTAATATTGAAAATTGGGTGGAGGCGTACAAGGTCGCTATAATGTTATTAGTAGCTCGTTGTATCAGATAGTTTTGTGCTTATGGGCTTTGGTCAGCCAAATGAAGCTTAGCGGTATGTGTGGGGCTATACATACCGTTATCCGGTGTAAGATGAAAACACACCGGACAGCGGGCATATCATTACATACTGTTCTACTGTGCTGTACCCAATGTCATTAAACTGTGACAACATATCACCTGCCCCACATCGTTCTGCTGTGCCGTATCAGTTAAACTGCAGTCCCCCAGTATGGCGGCCTTTGCGTAAAAAAGCGGGTTGTTATATGCCCCCTCCGGTGCCCCTCCTACTCCTTACTACTCCAAGGGTGGATCCCCGCTGACGATGCTCGCCTCCATCCGCCGTGTAGAATAACCGTGGAGGCGAGCTTGAGGTGTTTTTATCCCTGTGTTGCGGAAGCTACCAGTTCCGGTCACATGACTCGCGTCGATGACGTAATTGACGTCAAAGAGGGCGTTTCGGCCCGCGTCATCTATTGCAGTTACGTGACTTCTTCTAAAGCCCCGATGTAATGATGCCGGTCCCTGTAAAGGTGTAGCCTGGCCCCCGAATCCATTAAAAATGGATCTGTATGTACACCGAAGTAGTGTGACTGGCAGGAGGTACATTGCCACCCCGAACATAAATTAGCGAGTAAGTGATATTTTCTATCGGGCGTGCAAGTCCCGCAATTTCTATGGGGAGAGATAATAATTGATCCTGCATACCCCTGGGGTACATAGGTGTTACATATAGGATAATAATGTCCTTAAATGTGCAGCATATCTTGTCCAGTAGGCAAAAGGCGGCTCAACACCCATAAGAGCGAGGGGGTGATTGCAGATGAATGTGTGTGTGTGTGTGTGATGATGACAAATGGAGGTCATTCACAGAAGAAGGGGGAAGGTAAAGAAAAGGGAATGTGTCATTGTAAGACACATTACCCATACCCCTTATTGCACCATAATGTTAAATAATCCCTTAGAAGAGGAGCAGGGTGCATGTGATAGTTAATGCTCCGTGTAAGGTATACTGCTACACTGCGTTTCACCTGTCACACATACCTCCTAAAACACACTATATTGATGGATCCTTATAGAGAGGGATAGAGTTCTGTGACAGTATGATAAAGGCACAGTCGTTGGACTACTGGTTCCTTGATCATAGGGGATATATTTAACGATTCATGGAGTGCCATGGGATATCGTCATTGAGTCCCACTTGGTGACTCCGCAGACAGTACACCCATTTCTGTTCCCTCAGAAGAAGGGCCCTGGTTTTGTCCCCTGTGGAGGTGCTGAATCTGGGTTTCTCTGTAATAGTCCATGTTAACTCTTCAGTAGTGTGACGCTTCTCCAAAAAGTGTGCAGTCAGTTTAGTGTTGGCCCTCATACACCTTATAGTGCTGCGGTGTTCCATGATGCGTGTCTTCACTTTGCGGTTAGTCATGCCGACATACCGCATGCGACAGGGGCAGATAATAAGGTAATTAACACCCTCCGAGTTACAATTTGTCTGTGATCTCTGCTCCCAGGGGTAGGTCAGTCCCACATCAATAGATTTCGTATTGTTAGTGAGGTGGCAGACATTGCAGCTGCCACACCTCGAGTGGCCTTGTACTGGGGGTAGTTGACCTGTAGCCGGAGGTCTCCTAGATGGCGGGAGGCCTGGTCTGGTATGCACTAACATATCTTTTAAGTTGGCGCTCCGTTTGTAGGAAAACAAGGGTTTGTCAATGTTCAGTCCATTGGAGTTGAGTATTCTCCAGTGTTTTAGTATCACTCTTCTGATTTGGTGCGATGCCGTGTTAAATGTAGTGACACACACTGGTTTGTCAATGCTAGGCCTGGTGGCTATCTCCAAAAGATTTTCCCTATTGGCATTCGTGGCTCTTTTCCTGGCTTTTTTGATGGTACGTTCCGGATACCCCATTTGAGACAGTTTTCTGGAGAGAAGCGTAGCTTCCTCTTTAAAACTGGATTTCTCAGTGCAATTCCGTCTTAGACGGAAAAATTGGCCTACTGGCAGGTTCTCCCTGAGAGATTTGGGCTGGAAACTCTCAAAGGAGAGTAGGGCATTCTTATCCGTGGGTTTGTGGTAAATTTTCGTATGGAGTTTCCCTCCCTTGGGTTTAATCATTAGGTCCAGGAAAGGTAAACCTGTCTTGGTGACGGTAGATGTGAAATGGAGTAAGGGGTTTCTGTGGTTCAACGCTCCTGGGTACACTGCTGGGTAGACTTGTGGGTACAGTCAGGGGTACCCTCCTGGGTACACTGCTGTGCACACTCATGGATACAGTCGGGGGTACAATCCTAGGTACACTCATGGGTACTTTCCTGGTAACACTCATGGGTACACTCCTGGATACACTCATGGGTAGAGTCAATCAATCAATAAATCAGGGAATTGTAAGCACGCTACTCACCCGTGAGGATCTCAAGGCGCTGATGGGGGGGGGTCCGCAGATCTGTTTAGCCGAAGAGCCAGGTCTTGAGGGTCTTCCTGAAGGTGTTCAGGGAAGGGGCGCGTCTGATGTCTGCCGGTAGCTCGTTCCAGGTCTTGGCTGCAATGTGAGCGAAGGATCTTCCGCCTGCTCTGGCTCTGTGGATGAGCGGGGTTTCGGCCAGTGCGAGGTTGGAAGATCGGAGGTTTCTTTTGGGTACGTGGAAGTTGATTCTGTCGTTGAGGTATTTGGGTCCGTTGTTGTGTAGGCATTTGTAGGCGTGAGTGAGGATTTTGAAAGTGACTCTTTTCTCCATGGGGAGCCAGTGGAGACTTCGTAGGTGTTGGCTGATGTGTTCGTGTCGGGGGATGCCGAGGACGAGTCTGGCGGCGGTGTTCTGTATTGTTTGGAGTTTGCGGAGTAGGGACTTGTTGATGCCGGCGTAGAGTGCGTTTCCATAGTCCAGTCTGCTGGTGATGAGTGCCTGTCTTCCTTGACTCAGGGGGGATCCACTTGGAGGTCTTGCGGAGGATGCGGAGGGTGTTGAAGCAGCTGGAGGTGACGGCGTTGACCTGCCGGTTCATGGTGAGTGATGAGTCGAGTACGATGCCGAGGTTCTTGGCGTGGTCTGAGGGGGTAGGTGGGCTTCCAAGGGCGGTCGGCCACCAGGTGCTGTCCCATGCAGAAGGGGTGGTACCGAGGACGAGGACTTCTGTCTTCTCGGCATTGAGTTTCAGGCAGCTGTTGGTCATCCAGACTGCAACGTCTTGCATTCCTTTCTGGAAGTTGAGTTTGGCAGTGGTGGGGTCTTTGGTGAGGGAGAGGATGAGCTGGGTGTCGTCGGCATAGGATATGATGTTGAGGCCGTGTTGTCGGACGATGGCTGCGAGGGGGGCAATGTAGATGTTGAAGAGGGTGGGGCTCAGTGATGAACCCTGTGGGACTCCGCAGGTGATGTTCGTGGGGTCGGAGAGGAAGGGTGGGAGTCTGATCCTTTGGCTTCTTCCGGTGAGGAATGATCGGATCCAGTCTAGGGCTGTTCCTTGTATGCCTGCGTGCTGTGTAGTCTGGCGACTAGTGTGCGGTGGGAGACGGTGTCGAAGGCCGCTGATAGGTTGAGTAGGATGAGGGCTGCGGAGTGGCCTTGGCCCAGGAGGGTGCGGATGTCGTCTGTGGCGGCGAGTAGGGCGGTCTCTGTGCTGTGGTTGCTTCGGAATCCAGATTGGGACTGTTCGAGCATGGCGTTCTCTTCAATGAATCGTGTCAGTTTCCTGTTGACTGTTTTCTCTGCAACTTTGGCTGCGAAGGGGAGGAGCGAGATGGGCCGATAGTTCTTGAGGTCGGTGGGGTCAGCTGTGGGCTTCTTGAGCAGCGGTCTGACTTCTGCGCGCTTCCAGTTGTCTGGGAAGGTGCATGTTTTGAAGGTGGTGTTGATGGTGCGTTGTAGTTCGGGTGCGATGGCGGCCGCAGCTCTGTGGTAGATGTGAGGGGGGCAGGGGTCGGTGGGGGCCCCCCGAGTGGATGCTTTTCATGGTTGAGGCGGTGTCTTCGGCCGTGATCGGTGTCCAGTTGGAGATGGTGGGCTGGCTGGTGTTTCTGGGGGACGGGGGGCCGTCTGTGGCACCTGGTGGATGGTCGATGAAGTTGTCAGAGGTTTTTGATCTTGAGGTGGAAATAGGTTCCAAGCTTGTCGCAGAGGTCTTGGGACAACAGCCACACCAGCAAGAAAGCCAGCTGGTTCACTGAAGACCTCCGGGCCTCCAAGCAAACCTGCCGAAAGCTGGAGAAGAACTGGCACCGCGAACAAACACCGGACAGCTACACAGCCCACAAGAACGCCACCCGCAGATACCATCACCTCATCAGATCCGCCAAAAGGGCCTCCTTCAAAGACCGCCTAGACAACAACGCACACAACAGCAAAGAGCTCTTCAACATCGTGAAGGAACTCTCCAACCCCAGCTCCAACACCAACGACATCCCACCTTCGCAAGACCTGTGCAACTCGCTGGCCACCTTCTTCCATCGCAAGATCGCTGACATCCACGACAGCTTCAACACCACGATCGCCCCGACAGCCACTGAGATCTCTGCCCCCACGACCAACATCCGCACCAACCGCCTGCTCTCCTGGACCAACATAAACGACAGACGACACCATCAAGATCATGAACACCATCCACTCCGGATCTCCGTCAGACCCATGCCCACACCACATCTTCAACAAAGCCAGCACCGCCATCGCACCCCATCTCCGGAAAGCGATCAACATCTCCTTCGAGACAGCAACCTTCCCGGAAAGCTGGAAGCACGCCGAGATCAACGCCTTACTCAAGAAACCCAAGGCGGACCCCAAGGACCTCAAGAACTTCCGGCCCATCTCCCTGCTCCCGTTCCCGGCGAAGGTCATCGAGAAGACCGTCAACAAACAACTGACCCGCTACCTCAAGGAGAACAGCATCCTGGACCCATCCCAGTCCGGGTTTCGCAGCAACCACAGCACCGAACTGCCCTCATCGCCGCCACCGATGACATCAGGACCCTGCTAGACAACGGAGAGACCGCGGCCCTCATCCTCCTGGACTGTCAGCCGCCTTCGACACGGTATGCCACCACACACTACGCACACGCCTCCACGACGCCGGAATCCAAGAGAAGGCCCTGGACTGGACCACCTCCTTCCTCTCTGGCAGAACACAGAGCGTCCGCCTCCCCCCCTTCCGCTCCGAGGCCACCGAGATCATCTGCGGCGTACCCCAGGGCTCATCCCTCAGCCCAACGCTGTTCAACATCTACAGGGCACCACTCGCCCACGTCGCCCGACTGCACGACCTCAACATCATCTCTTACGCCGATGACACCCAGCTGATTCTCTCCCTCACCAAAGACCCCCACACCGCCAAAACCAACCTCCACGAAGGAATGAAGGCCGTCGCCGAATGGATGAGGAACAGCCGACTGAAGCTGAACTCTGACAAGACGGAGGTCCTCATCCTCGGTTCCACCCCTCGGCCTGGGACGACTCCTGGTGGCCGACCGCACTGGGAACAGCTCCAACACCCACCGACCACGCACCCAACCTAGGAGTCATCCTCGACTCCACCCTCTCCATGACTAAGCAGGTCAACGCCGTCTCTTCCTCCTGCTTCAACACCCTCCGCATGCTCCGCAAGATCTACAAGTGGATCCCCACCGAAAGCGAGAAGAACGGTCACCCAGGCCCTCGTCAGCAGCAGGCTGGACTACGGAAACGCCCTCTACGCTGGAGCCTCGGCCAAACTCCTGAAGCGGCTGCAACGCATCCAGAACGCATCTGCACGCCTGATCCTCGACATCCCTCGCCACAGCCACATCACCCCTCACCTGAGAGACCTGCACTGGATCCCCGTCAACAAGAGGATAACCTTCAAGCTCCTCACCCACGCACACAAGGCTCTCCACAACACCGGACTTACGTACCTCAACAGACGACTCAGCCTCTACACCCCCGCCTGCCAACTTCGCTCCGTCGCCCTCGCCACAATCCCCCGCATCCGAAGAGCGACCTCCGGTGGCAGATCCTTCTCCCACCTCGCCGCCAAAACCTGGAACACCCTCCCCATCCACCTACGGCAGACCCAAGACCTGCTGACCTTCAGAAGACTCCTCAAGACCTGGCTCTTCGAGCAGTAGCAGCACCCTCCTCCCCAGCGCCTTGAGACCCTCACGGGTATGTAGTGCGCTCTACAAATGCTATGATTGATTGATTGATTGATTGATGTCTGTGGCTTCGCTGCGTGGGTTGGTGAATTCCTGAATGACACTGAAAAGTTCCTTGGAGTTGGTGGATTTGGCCAGGATTTTGTTGTGGATGAAGTTCCTCTTGGTTGCTCTGATCTGGTTATGGTAGTCCATCAAGGCGTCCTTGTAGGTGGTGTGGTTTTCGGTTGTACACCCGGGGTACACTCCTGAGTACACTTATGGGCACACAGCTGGGTACACTCATGGGTACAGTCAGGTTACACTCATGGAGGGTACACTCATGGGTACACTCCTGGATACACATATGTGTATACTCCTGGGTACACTGCTGGGTACACTCATGGGTACACTCATGCTGGGTACACTAATGGGTACACTCGTGGGTACAGTCAGGGTACACTCCTGTGTATACTCATGCTGGGTACACACATGCTGGGTACACTCATGGGTACAGTCAGAGTGCACTCCTGGGTACACTCATGGCTACGTACAGTCAGGAGTGCACTCATGGGTAAGCGTGCGACTGGTTTGCAATATCGTTCATGAACCTGCCAGCATGGTTCCCTTTTTTTGCCACAGTTTCATATCTTCCCTTTATCCGCTTCCCTCCAGTTCTGCCCCAGGGAGGGCTGGATCCCAGGGGCTGGTGACTCTCCTGCTGCTCTGGCACTCTGGGGCATTAGCACACGGTTCACCTCAGTCCAATACAAATGTGTTTGCGTGTCCTGACTTGCTGATCACAGAAAGTAAATGCATCACTTCCATGCAGTCTGTAGGTAACTCATATAGCGTGAACATAGCTTCAAGGAGCAGCCTGGCGCTCTACAGACCATGGGCCTGATGGGGGCTCACAAGGTGGGTTTCGGTGCTGCCCTTGCGACCAAGCCAGGCCTTTGGGCTGTGTTACATGTAACACTCCACGGGGCATAAAGCTGCCACTGCAAGGCATCACCAAAATGCTGCTATAATATTTTTCTTAAGGCAGCACTTGGTCTGCAAATCCTTGTGAATGTGTGTAATGCAGGGATGGAAGCCTGCAAGGGACAACAGACTCTGTACCCGCTTCAGGTCTACATTGAGCTGGTATTGGGACCCTGTCGGATCATCAAAGTGACACATCACTGGAGGGACAGGCATGAGTTCTTGGGACCGCCCTGTGCCCCCCCTCCCCCATGCCCACAGCTGTCACCAGCATCGGGGACTGGGACAGAAATTAGGCCCCGGCTCCAAATAAAAGGTGATGCCCCGCTAGTAAATTAGAAACCTAAAAAGTGTCCCATGCTTGCAAATTGGTGCAGTTTTGAACTTGTGAAGACACGCTGTATAAGTGTTTTACAAGGTGTGGAAGGATCCAGGCATTTGAGCGTACTGCAGAAGCTTGTTTAATATTAGTAAAATCAACAGTAAAAAACAATCCACCAGACCATAAAAGGGGTCCACAAACATCCCAAAAAAAGACCCACACACTGAACCGACATACCAGCCCGCCTGGCACTGATGAAATGAATATGTTTTTGCTATTTTGTTCGTGCATTGTTCCATGTAAGTTAGCATTGGCGGCACCATTTTATGTTTAGCCGCCATTTTGGATCATGCCATTAACTGCGTATTCCCTCCTCGAGAAGCAGGCTGTGGAAAGTTTCATTTTTCCAAGGTTAGGCCTTGCTCTGCTAATGAATACACTGTTCTTATTAGCGCATACCTTTCCCACTAGATAGAGGCCTTCTCCTACTAGTCTAGCGGTAGGCATGGACAGAACGACCTTGGCATAGAGATAATTTGTGCCCGTCCTCAGCGCCGAAGCTCATCCTACTGTACTTCTTTGTTTTAGCCGCACCTGCTTGTAAAATTCCATTATTGGCGGGTCTTCCTTGGTTCTGAAATGTACATAATGTATCTCTATGTTTGTTGAAGTCAGTCCTCTCTGCAACACCCTAAAGCGACTGGGCAGACGGGGCTCCGCTCGAGTGTTTCTGAATAAACATATACTTGGTTTGTATTCTCTACTTTCTAACCGACTCTTCATTTGTATGGAAGGCTGAGAGGTGGTCGCGAGTGACCCGGGTGGCCCTAATCGGGTCACTTCCTTCAGTTGGCGCCCGAACAGGGACCCCATTGGGCGACTGGCCCTTCCCGGGTGGGGCGGTCGAGGCCGCCGTCGGGTTGGACGGATGGACCAGGGATCCCTGCACAAGAGAGTTCCTGAACTCGCAGTTGCCCCTTCTGTCCGGCCAGACGGTGCCTCGGCCAGCGGTCATCCCGACTGGGGTCCTGAACGGCGAAACCCTTGGATCTGACCGTTTGGTCAGAAGAGTCGGCAGTGGAGAATAAGTTTGTTTGACCTGCGTGCACCAGGTGAGTTTGTTTTGGTTCTTTGTGGATATGGTACCATTTCGGTTTGTATTTGGCACGGTCTGAGGACCGATTTTGGTACATAACGAATTTGGCTCACTTTTGAAAATGCCTGGATTTAGTAGGTTCTTAGTTTCTTGTTGTTGTTGTTGCTGTGCAGATGCTCGATTGGACGAAAGTCAGCCGGCACCTCCAGAAGGCACTCCGAACTTTGATATGTATGTGAAACATGGCCTTGGACCTATTATGTTTAGTACGCTATGGCGCAAATATACGAGGGACAATGCTGAGTTGCAGTGGCCATTGACCGGCACTTTTGATGAACAAAAAATTGGGTTTTTACAGGAGAAGTTGTTTGCAAAAAGAAGTAGACAGTCTATGTTTGATTCTCTTCGAACGTGGCAAAAGGAAGCTAAACAGAGGCGAATGAAAGCAGAGAAGGAGGCGTGAAAGATGAGAATGCAGACATTGACTCAGAAAGCTGTAGAACATGATAAAGAGAAGCACGAGATAGGGATTGAACGTGCAGATAGAATGTTTCGATTGAATATTGATAAATCTTATGTAGCCCGAGAAGAAAATGATACTTTTGTGTAAGAACTGTTAGATACTCGACCCCCACCCCCATATGCCCCGCAGAGGATATATCCCCCGCTCCCCTCGCAGGCCCAGCTACCCGGTTCTTCTGTCTCTGCTGTTTCTGCTTCTGTTACTGTTGATCAGACTGCCTTGGCCACGGCACCTCCTGTCCTTTCTTTGTCTTTGCAGTCTGTGGCAACTAAAGCCGTTAGTACTCCTGCGACACCTATTGCTTCAGCGTCTCTTTCGCCAGCTCTTACACCTACGACGCAGCCGGCAGCGATGTTGGTGTCTGCTCCTTCTGTTGCTACTCCCACTGTGTTCTTCCATCCCCCGACATTACTGAGTAGTGGGACACCAGTATGTGGATTTGAGGATAGAGACTCGACGAAATTTAAGGAACGTATGGCGCGGACGTTAGTCCGATCTGATGTGGGAGATGAGGAGAAAAGGGTAGTAGCTAATCAGGCTGCCCAGTGGGCCTGAAACCCCATTTACAGTGTGGAAGATGTGTGGAGTGTGATGAAAGATTATGAGCCTTTTGTACAACAGCATGCCCTCAAGCATATGCCTGCTACTCTGATTTGTCTTTGGGAGCAGTGTTTCAAAGATGTAGCACCACGGATTTTATATGCTATTAAAGATCATGTATATGTCACTAATATGGAGCCTGGCCAAGTGTTTGGCAATGTTGCGACATTGGTTGCTTATCGGGGTAGGCTACTTAAGAAGAGCCCACCCCAGTATCTCAGTTTCCGATGCAGGAGGTTCATCCTATATATCACCCTGAAATACCAGAGCTAAGGGATCAGCACGATAATGTTATTAGACAAGGTGTAGTGGCCCGTTTCCAAGAACAATGGGTTTATACTCCGTGAAAAAGGAGTGAAGTCTTGTCTCTTAAGACTCAGTTACCTGATCCTAGGAAGAATCTGACTGCTTATGATAAAGAATTGACTGAAGCTGCCTCTACTACAGTGATGACACTTGCTGATATTGAAATGTTCTTTGGCTTACTAGTTCCGGTTGATATTTGGAGACAAGTACATACACAGGATCACGTTGCGGAATTGGGTGGTACCTGGGACCAAATTAAGGTGTAGGATCAGGAACGGAAGCCCGGTCATAAGCCCAGACCAGAGATACTTGCTTTGCCCAGCCGTATCATTACATATATGCATTCTCTTATCCCTCCGAGAAAAGTTGATTGGGACAAGTTATTGGCTTGTCGTCAGAAGAAAGATGAGAGTGTGTCTGATTTTTTCACTCGGTTTGAAGGTGTGTTTCTAGATGTCAAGTCTCCACTCACCTGAAATCCAGGATGTTCAACTTGAGAGATGAGACGACTGTTCTCTATGCCCCTTGAAATCTACGCCTGTCCAAACCGTATGTAAAAGACAGTTTGACAAGAACAGATCTCCGGGGGAAGGGGGAAAATGGGACAAAATAAAAAAAGAACAGAAAGAAAACCCTCTGCGAGATTCAGCTCTGGGATGATGCGACTGTTTCTTCACTTGAGGTTCGTGAACAGGCACTGTATATTGCAGTTCTTCAATGGTCGAACATCTATATGTAAAAGATAATAACATTAAATTGCCTAGTCTATAAGGTTGTCCTTTGCTACTTATTTATCTTATTTTATATACAACATTATACCTGTGCATAAATGCGTAGTTCTATCAACCACATGAATACTTTTCTTTTAATTAGGCAATTGCTGCTTATGCTGAAATATACTCTTTTCTGTAGAGATAAAATAATACTGGTCACTCTCTCAAATAAACACCAACTAATATGTATCAATTGTATTGTTTCTCACTTACTATACAATAACTCTTGTGCCTCGTATAATGATAACAGAATGAATTTTAAATAACGTAAAAGTACACATTAGAAAATTTTCAACAGAGTCTTTGTTTTCCGTTAGTTTTAAGTCTGTAACTCTTTATGTTCTTTCCTTGGTTTAGAAATCACTGTTCTCATGGAACCGGGATCGGAACCTGAATTGCTTCCTTCACAACTTCAGGAAACGAAGATAAGTAAAAATAAAATATCAAATGTCAAATACCTGCTTTGTCTTTCATGTGCTCTCTCTACGAGCGCCAGAAACGAAATGCCTTACTTGTGTTGATTTTTAGGTCTCGCCTACGCAGCGCGCATGCGCTGCTTAGGAGGACCTTTAGCAGTCGCTCTGGTCATTTTCAGGCACACACTCGTGCTTGTGGCGGCATCCACCTTGCGGGAGCGAGCAGGGGCGCGCCACAAGCACGAGTGCAGTGCTTAAAAATGAGCAGACTGCGCGCGCACGCACGCAGCACTCCCGGGCTCTCTCTCTCTCCTCTCGCTCTCTCTCTCTCCTCTCGCTTTCTCTCTCTCTCTCTCTCTCTCTCTCTCTCCTCTCGCTTTCTCTCTCTCTCTCTTTCTCTCTGTCTCTCCCACTCTCTCTTTCTCTCTCTCGCCTAGCCGACGGTAGAAGCCATTAGACGGCATTAAAGGGTTTACGGTCCTGGCTGTGCAGCATGTTGAGCTTTTCTCTCCCCACTCCCGCTTAATGATCCCCGGCCCCCACATCCCCCATCCTTCTCACACCAGCTCCTCGACTATATATATTGATGGGCAGCCTTCTTTGAAAGGTTTTAAATCCTTTCCAAGGTGCTGCCCATGTGTGCACGTGTGCGTGCCTAGCTGCAATTTTGGAATGTTTTTGCTTTAAGAAAAATGATTCCAAGACTGTCCCCGCCATGCGCAAGCCCAGTCACCATCGTGGAATAGTTTTTCTTAAAGCAAGAGACAAAGCACACAGATAGCTGCTGCACCCACACATCCTGGAGATCTTGGAACACTTATTCTTAAGCTTTAGGAAAAACTATTGGTACGGTAATCATGTCCTTGCCCCAGTGTGGAGTTTGAATCCCGTTTGCTTTGACAATTCTTGTTTTACATCCAGTTCTTTTGTTTTCAGTGCACTTGTTCATGAGTTGTGTGTACTTTCGATGTCAATCTCTTCATCTTTTGTGAACAGATGAGTAAATGCTATGAGTATGTATTTAGGTTACACTTTTCATGCCTTTCTGATGGATACTGCTCATGGCAGACTCTTTGAGGGCGGCAGACTAAATCCAGAAAACCTTCTTCAATAGCTTGTGAAATGTCAGAAGGCAGTGCCATTTGTCTTTATGGTTCTTTCAGTCCTATTCTGATGAGCCCTGGGGCTTGAACAGGTACTCCACACTTGTGTGGGGTATAGGAGGAGCCCTGCCGTTGCCAGGTGCTTTGTAAATACACTAACAATCTATGCGAATTAAAACAAGCATTGGCATAGCCAATAGGTCTCGCCTTTGGGACCTTATAAGTATTTAGTTATGCAGCACAATATCCTTACTGCAACAACATTAACTGTTGCATGTCTAAACACTTATAAGGTCCCAAAGGCGAGACCTATTGGCTATGCCAATGCTTGTTCTCTCTGTTTCAGGTCAGAGCTTTTTAGAGTTGGACAGATGCCCAGGAAGTTGCAGAGTCACCGCGTTGCCATGGAGACAGACAAGGGCCTTGGGAACCCAAGTGAAGTCTGGATCGGAGTGGGAGCTTCTTCGGAGGATTTCAGGTAAATGGGGATTTTGAAGACGAGCGCAAGCGCGTCTTGTTAGACTCGTAATCCTTTTATAGTTGCAGGTTGGGTGGGGTTCCAGTTTGGGTGGGGTGACGATAACGTGCTGCACATGGCTCAACAGAAACAGAGTTCACGTGCAGCCTATGTAAATGAATAGCTGAACGTGGGCACATGTCAAACGTGATACTTCCTGCGTGCCCATGCTTTGCCAAACATTAACCCATGAGTTGCAAGAACTAACAGGAGTTCTTCTGAACATACATCAAGTGTTATTTCAAATACCAAAGGAATACACAATGATTAGCCTAAGGAAAATAAAAGGAATACACAATAATTCGTCTCTTTTAGCCCAAATTAATGTACAGTATGGGGCTGAGCCATATTGAGTGCACAAACCCTAACACTAGACTATAGCAAACAGGATTTGTCGATTGAAGGTGGCATTCGATTGTTTGTTAATAGATTTGTTTCAAATTTGCTTTCTGAGATTGCGACTTGATTGCAGGCTTCCGAGAGCACCTGGTCCACCTCTTCTCCTTCTGTTATTTTGAATATGGCACAGTATTATGAGCACAGGGAAAATGAGGATAAGGAGAGGACGGGGAAGAAGCACAAGGATTTGAAGATGAAGGTGTTGTTGCAGCAGGCTTCCAGGGGGAATGGTAGAGGACGTGGTGGCTTTGCCTGACAGCTTCCACGCACTAGCAGGCCTACAAATAACACGCCTTTAGGGCAGAATCAGTGCGCGTATTGTAAAGAGGAGAGACACTGGCATAGCGAGTGTCCTGTGCTTTTGCAGAAGGTGGGGGTCCCGAGAGGACGAGGCTCTCGTGAACTGGGTCAAGGAGCTGGTGGCCAGGACAGGGCCCAGAATGCTGTGGTCCCGCAGGGTCGTTCTGATCAAAATTATTTTGATGACCCTCAGGGAGGACAGTATTATCATGATGATTATGATACGGATGAGGTGACAGGGATGTCTTACAGCTAGGACAGCCAGGGACAGAGTGAGGGACCAGTTCCGATACCTGTAGATCAATGTGGTCCGTACGTTAGTGCGGATGTGCATGGGTCGACTAAGGAGTTCTTGGTGGATACAGGTGCAACGAACAGTTCTATTTCTCGTTCCTTGGTCCCTGGGGTGGCTCTATCTGGCCATAATAATGTTTCGGTAGGTTTTTCTGGTGTACCGGTTGTGAGCCCCATTTCAAAACCCCTTGCGTTGACTATTGGTCCTTTCACTGTGGATTCGCCATTCTTGTTGATGTCTAATTGTGGCGAGAATTTGATGGGTTTAGACTTGTTGAAGAAATTTCATGCTATGATTTATTGCTCCCCGGCAGGTGTTTACATGACCATGGGTCCGGATGTAGTGCGCGATACATAGTGTCTGTCCAAAATGCGCCTCTTCCTGCGGAGTTTAAAGATGTGCTGCCCACTCTCTGGGTGACGGGTGACACTGATATGGGACTGTTACAGGTACCGCCAGTTTCGATCCAAGTTAAAGACAATGCTATTTTACCTCGCATCCCTCAGTATAAAATACCACAGGCAGGTGAGCGAGCTCTATTGCAAATTGTACAGGACTTGATTGAGAAAGGAGTGGTAGAGGAGACGACTGCTAATGTTTGTAATATCCCTATTATTCCCATTCTTAAACGGACACCTTCGGGTTCCTCTGATGATCATGCAGATGTTTATCGCTTTGTGATTGACTTGCGGGAAGTTAATAAAACAGTGATTCCCCAGACATTACGACTCTTTTGACAATGATTCCTTCTTCTGCTACATACTTCTCTGTCATTGATTTGAAAAATGTGTTCTTCAGTATTCCCATTCATCCTGACAGCAGGTATCTGTTTGGGTATACAGAGAGTCCGAGTATCTATAGTCAGGCATTGAAAGGTCAGCTGGATTCCTTGTCACTCCCTACAGGTAATGTATTGCTTCAGTATGTCGATGACTTGCTCATCGCCTCGGATACAGAACAAGGTTGCAGAGACAGTACGGTTAAATTACTGTTACATTTAGCTCAACATGGCCATAAAGTATCCCTTTCCAAATTTCAGTATTGTCGACAGGAGGTCACCTACTTAGGTCACCTACTGTCGAAGGAGGGTAGGAGATTGACCCCTGAGCGCATCAGTACCATTGTTAAAATGCCCATTCTGCAAACTCAGAAAGATGTGCGCGCTTTCATAGGTATCACTACCTATTGCAGGCAGTGGATACCTGGCTATTCGCTGTTAATCAAACCCTTGCTTGCTTTAACACTAAAAGATGTGCATGAACCCCTGCCCTGGACGCCTGAATGGCAGCAGTCTTTTGAGCAGTTGAAAACTGCGCTTTGTTCGGCTCCAGTACTCGGCACCCCAGAATATACTAAGCAGTTTGTGTTGTACGTCCATGAGATGGCCGGTTGCGCGCTTTCTGTTCTAACACAAAAATTTGGAGATAAGCAACGGCTGTGTGCTTATTTCTCTGCTGTGCTTGATCCAGTCGCACGAGCCCTCCCGAGCTGTCTAAGAGCGGTCGTGGCCGTGGCTGTCTCGATAAGGCAATCGGCTGGACTCGTACTTGATACTGATCTCACAGTCATGGTACCCCATGCTGTGGATACACTTTTGAATAAGACAAAGACACAGCACCTCACCAGTGCAAGTCTGACAGGTTATGAGCTAACGCTGTTCGCTAAACACATTACGATCAAACGATGTGCCACTCTGAATCCAGACACGTTACTACCCCTCCCTTCTGAGAATGAGGAGATTGACATACATGATTGTATCTTCCGGACGGAGGAAGAAACGAAGGGATGGGTAGACTTGACTGATGTTCCCTTATCTGACCCCCAAGGGAAACTATATGTCGATGGCTCTTGCTTTAAATTACCAGATGGCACTACGGTATGCTATTACTACGCTGCGCACGGTAGTTGAGACAACACGAGTTCCCTATCAGTCGGCCCAAGCTGCAGAGCTTGTTGCCCTAATACGAGCCTGCGAATTGAGTGAGGGACTGGTTGTTAATATTTATACTGACAACCAGTACGCCTTTGGAGTCGCCCATAATTTCGGGCGACTTTGGGCAGAGAGAGGATTCCTTACTTCCCATGGAACAAAGATCCAGCACGGTCCTCTTATATATAGGCTTCTGTCTGCGTTGACACTCCCTAAGAAATTGGCAATAGTAAAGTGTAGTGCCCATAGGAAAGTTACTGATGATGTAGGTAAAGGAAACACTTTTGCAGATCAGACAGCTAAGGAAACAGCCCGGACTAGAATTAAAAGAACGTTCGTAGCAGGTTCGTAGCAGGTCCCGCTAGGTGGGTGCCCGAGGTCACCATGTTTGAGGATACACTTGAGAATGTGAAGGAAATACAGAGTGAGGCCACAGTGGAGGAATTAGCAGTGTGGCAAGAAAGTACAACACAATTGAACGATGAGGGATGTTGGATTGACAAGTCAGGGAAGCAGAGATGGATGTTGCCAGATGCATATGTTCTTCCTGTAGTCACCAGCAATCTAAAATTTGCCCAACAAACTAATCAGGTGTCATCTGCTTGTTTCTACACGCTGAAAAACGTGCGCAAAATTCTTCGGTTCATTCCCTTAACCATGAGGAAAACGGTAATAGGGGCTTTGATTCTTTCCAGAATTGATTACGGCAACGCCCTTTATCTGGGAGCAGACAAGGGCCAGATTGCCAAACTACAGTCCATTCAGTACGCGGCGGCCCGGGTGCTTTATGGTCTTCCCAAACATCACCCTACTTCAGCCACCATTAAACTGCTCCACTGGCTCCCGGTTCGGCAGCGAGTGGATTTCAAGGCTCTCTGTCTTGTACACAAAGCCTTGTATGGTGGAGGAGCTGCTGACGTGCAGCTGCAGCTGCTATTCAAGCGGTACTCTCCTCAACGCAGTCTCAGATCATCGAATACAGGTCTGATCCTGATTCCCAAGATAAAAAAAGTCAGATGGGGAGGCAAGGGTTTTTCATACCAGGCTGCTAAGCTATGGAATGCGCTCCCCGCACAGCTAAGACTACAATCAAACAGGACTATTTTTAGGAAACAAATAAAGACCTGGCTCTTTCCCAAACCGGCAGTTTAATCAGTGTGCCCAGCATTCTTTCACTCAGCGCCAAGACGCCTCGGCATTCGTGCGCTTAATAAATAAGTCAGTCAGTCAGTCACCATGGCCCATGGCCCAGCGCCTATTAGTGCTAAGGGTATTTGCAAGTTGTTAGACCCTGTATGGCAAAATGACAACATTTCTAGGACAGCTGCACATTTAGTGAAGTACTGCATGGTGTGCATGATGCACAATCCTGGGAAAGGTACCCCTACACCACACAGTAATTTTGCACCACCCACTTTCCCTTTTGAGGTCCTCCAGATAGACTATATCGAATTAGACACGGTAATTTTGCACCACCCACTTTCCCTTTTGAGGTCCTCCAGATAGACTATATCGAATTAGACAGGGTCAATAACCTGAAATACGTGCTAGTGGTTGTCTGTGCATTTAGTAAATGGGTTGAGACTTACCCCACCAAAGACAATACAGCTATGGCGACTGCAAAGGTACTCCTGAAGGAGTTCTTTCCTCGTTTCGGCTTGCCCCGTTTGATCTGGAGTGACAACGGAAGTCATTTTAATGCCAAAGTCATTCAGCTAATATGCGACGGTTTGCACATAAAACAGACGTTTCATGTTGCGAATCACCCACAGTCAGCAGGTTTGGTTGAGAAGTACAATGGTACTCTCAAACTGAAATTGGCTAAGATTCAGGAGACAACAGGGTTACAATGGCCAGATGCTTTACCATTAGGTCTTTTGTCGACAAGAACAACAGCACATTCTAGAACAGGATTGTCACCTTACGAGGCCGTGTTTGGACGCCCGGCGAACGTCTGGGGCGTCCCGCGCCCTCGTAAGTTCTCCAATATTGAGTACCCATTATTGACAGACTACCTGTGCCAGTTAACTGAAAATGTGCGTTCTATTCACCAACAGGTCCGGGACACTCTGCCAGATACACCAGAGGGGTCCTGACACGACATTCGGCCTGGCGATTTTGTGTTAATAAAGAATTTCCAGCGGAAGAAAAGAAGTCGCCAGCCGAAAGAACTGGATTCATGCCAGCCATTGCCGCAGGATACCCTTGCCCTTGCCCTACGATCAGTGGGCGAGGGACGGCATCGGGGATCGAGGATACTGAGTGTGAGAAGGTTCGTCCCCTTTAGCGACGCAAAATTAACGTGGACCCAAGCGGATGCAGAGAATGATGACGCTATAAATGCAGTGGTCCCTCCAGAAAGCCGAGCCATTAAAGTGGTGACCCCTCTGTGCCTGGAGTCACCAAGTACAATTTGCATCCTCGGCTGAGGAATAGTGCACCAAAGGAGAAGTCAGATTAGTTAGGGATGGACTGTGTAAGTTAGGGTGTACTTTGCTATAGTACCAATGGTGTTAGTTTAGGGTGTCGTGAGATTGGTGCACTGTTCTGACATTGGACAGGATAAATCGAACATGCTCCCTAGGAGGGGGGTACATTATCCTGTACGACGTGGGATTCATCGTGAGCTTAGGACTGAGCAAGCTCCACCACCGGTGCTCAGGAGCGCCAACGTTGATGAACAATAGGAGCCTGTACCAGTGAGGCTCTGACGAACAGTGGGAACACTTACCTTTGCTATCAGTTTAATTGCCTTCCTCTTCTTGCTTCATAATGCATCCATTTGGTCAACCTATTGAGGAGGAGGAACAGCCTTTTGCACCTCCGCGTTTACCGCGGGGTGGTCAACAAAGAGTAAAATAGTTTGCATATTAATTGTTGTGATTACGCTAATAACAATACTTGGAATATCCTGGTTTCTGGAGAAGTATCATGTGCACACTTTGGTTGGTACGACGCCCATTCCCCCTGAGCACATTTTTGTTACTTTGGCCCCTCACAAAGAAGAGCATAGAAAGTCTTACACAGACAATGTATTTATACAAATGTTGCATCAAGCCCATAATGTGTCCAATACTACTAATTGTTGGGTTTGTGGATTGCTCCCCTCAGTTACTCATAAGAGCGACAATTTGTTGTCCATGCCATTGTCATATATTGGTAGCTGTGAAGGTTGGTTTGATTTGTTCATTATGGTGCACTACCATTTCCAGCTCTCTACTCTGGTTATGACACCTGGTGATTCTCGCACTGTGGTAGAGTATATAAGTTTTCATCACAGGTTTACTCCCATAGGACAGGCAGGACAAGGGATCTCCGGTACATTGTCCCCAAATTCCTGTATGAGCACATATGAAAAAGTGAAGAGCAAAACATGGCTTCGATTGGAAATGGCTGATTTCCAACGGTTTAACACCTCTGAGTATTTTCAATCTTTCCAAGCTCGCAATATTATTAAGGACAAATCCGTGCCGGTGTCCGTGGTCAACACAACAGCTAGTTTCTGTATCCAGGGGACTGGGGAAGTAAAGGTGGGGGAGAGTAAATGCAATTTCACCTACAGACTGAGAACGATTAATAGTCCGCCTTTGATCCTACCCCATAATGTCTATTTTCTCTGTGGATCCCAAGCTCATGTCTGGCTACCGAGGGGATAGTCAGGCAAATGTTACCTCTCTTTCCTCCTTCCCCCTGTGTATGTTGCCCCGTCCAACTATCATAAAGATCATCAGCTGCAGCGTAGGAGTACATACTTGCCCCGAGTCAGAAGGGTTGTTGACACCAAGGATATAGATCAGACAGATATCACCGCACAACAGTTTGAGGATGCCATAAAAGGTCTACTACCTTATTGGGGTCCCATGACTAATAGTCTCCAAATTTGCTGGTTAACAAGAGTGGTGGAGGGGATTATTAATACGACTGCTGGGATAATGACAAATATCACTGCTGAGCTCCAGGCTACGAGATTAGTCACTTTGCAAAACAGGATGGTGTTAGACGTCATCCTGGCAGATCGGGGAGGGGCTTGTCGCGTCATTGGCAGCAGCTGTTGTGTTTACATACGCTCCCAACGTGTATGCAGCTATACAAAAATTGCATAGACTTTCATCTGACATACACCAAGAGACAGGTACTGGGACCCTATCAGGGTGGTTCTGGAACATACTCAACTCCTAGGGTTGGAAGATCCTCACTTTTCTGGCTGTAGTTGCCAGTATCTGCTTCACGTGCTGCCTCTGCATACAATGTCTCCCAGCTTGTTGTTCCTATTGTGTCACTGTCCTTACTCCCAAGCCAGAAATGCCAGTTCATGATACTAATGCAGCAGTTATGTTACAAAAAAAGATTGATGAAATAATGCAGATTGACGAGGGCATCTTTGATTCTACATCATCCCTTGCAGCTTCTATTCCTGATGCCGAGTATATGAATTGTTCTGAGTACTGATGTCCTTTTGCTTATTAGAATGTTATGTCTTTTCTGCCCACTATATAAAATTGTTAGCGAATGCTAAAAGGAGGGTCTGATGAAATTAATATGTTTTTGCTATTTTGTTCGTGCATTGTTCCATGTAAGTTAGCATTTGCGGCACCATTTTATGTTTAGCTGCCATTTTGAATCATGCCATTAACTGCGTATTCCCTCCTCGAGAAGCAGGCTGTGGAAAGTTTCATTTTTCCAAGGTTAGGCCTTGCTCTGCTAATGAATACACTGTTCTTATTAGCGCATACCTTTCCCACTAGATAGAGGCCTTCTCCCACTAGTCTAGCGGTAGGCACGGACAGAACGACCTTGGCATAGAGATAATTTGTGCCCGGCCTCAGAACCGATGCTCATCCTACTGTACTTCTTTGTTTTAGTCGCACCTGCTTGTAAAATTCAATTATGGGCGGGTCTTCCTTGGTTCTGAAATGTACATAATGTATCTCTATGTTTGTTGAAGTCAGTCCTCTCTGCAACACCCCTAAGCGACTGGGCAGACGGGGCTCCGCTCGAGTGTATCTGAATAAACATATACTTGGTTTGTATTCTCTACTGTCTGAACGACTCTTCATTTGTATGGAAGGCTGAGAGGTGGTCGCGAGGGACCTGGGTGGTCCTAATCGGGTCACTTCCTTCAGCACTGCCTGTCCGACCCTGGGTGTCACTCACTCACTAGAAGCTCTCCCTCACAAACTGATGTTTGTGACTGGCGTTGGCAATTCACGTTACTATATTGCATTTTTGTTTTGTCCCAATAAAGCCTGGCACTTTCAACAGCTGAATAAAGTCTGAAGCACCGGACCTGGGGCTACTGACCGACTCGACGTCCTCGGACACCTGATGTTTCACTCCAGCTTTTCCCTCCATCAAACCATTGTAATTTGTAAATGTAGTCCAACTGGTTCATTGATATGAACCAGGACTACAACTCCCAGAATGCAATGGTTTGATGTAAGTATGCCTTTCAACCGACGGTATCTCCAAGCAGAGTGAAGTTATGTATTTGTGGTGGGTGACACCATTCAAGCCTGTGACAGTATAGGGCCCTCATACAGCTCTGGGGGTTCACCTCCCCCCCCTCGTAATAGGGTCTGGGTACTGGTTCTGTTTATTCTGCTTTGTGTGTCTGCATGTCCTACACAGAAACACTTTAGATGTGCAGGAAGCACCACCCCTTGTCTGTTCCATTGAAACAAGAATGGGAATTCCACCTATAGCGCCTAGCCCATTGGTTCTTAACCTTTTGGCTTGGCGCTTCCAGTGAATCACTGCTGGAAGGCGGAGACACGGCACCTAAGCTTCTATGACTTGAACCCCAAAACAATACACAAAGATACAGAAACAAGGATACATCAAATACAAAAGTTATGAAATGTTTTATTTAATTTACAAACACAAAACATGCAGAAACCGGAATTTTAATGTTAATGCAATGGTTGGAGTTTTTGAAATATTCAAGCAGAAATCGTAATTTTAATGGAATGGTTAGAACTTTTCAAACTGTAATTTTTTTTCTAAAAGATGAACTGATATGCTAGACTCCAGGACACAATTTTGTGTATTTGCTCCCAGTTCGTGCTCTTTTTGTGGTGCACACCAGTGCTCCAGTTGAGGCCACCATCGTCTGGACATCATTCCTTGCCCCTTTGCTGGTTCCCCGAATCAAGATAAGTCTACCATCTTCATTCTTATCCTTCAATGTCAAATTCTTTCACATTTCCAGAGCGTTTTACATTTTTGAATGTCCATACTTTATTAACCTGCTAATATTATTTCATGTTCTAATCAGTCGTAGGCCCCCTGAGTAGGGCTGGAAGAGCCCCGGGGGTCAGCGAACCGTAGGTTAAGAATTGCTGGCCTAGTCTCCCAGAGCCGGCTTCGATGGCTCCAAATAAACATTTCCGTACAATGTTGGTAGAGTTTAGGTAGATGTTGACAAGGATGGACAGGGTCTGGTGGGGACAAGCCATCCACCCCCAGTAACTGAGACCCTGGCATTGGAGTGGCTTGTCTTAGACCACACACTGTGCTGTGTGAAGGGACCAGTCGTTTAGCGTAGGGCCCTCTGGCCCCAGAACGTTTAATCACTTTTTACGTGTGCCCAAGATCAGGCAGTGTGTAAATTAACTGAGCTGGGACTTAGTATACACACACTCCCCGATAAGGCACTTTAGGTAAAAGAATATAGAACTTCTGCTTAAGAACGAATTGTAACAGAGGGAAGTGCAGGGGTAACATTCCGCACAGAAGCACACCCTGGCTTGCTCTGCTGTGTTTAAGTGCTGTGGTGTTGTACGGTTGTGTAACCTTGAACCGCACCGCCTGGCGTCCTGCTCCCTCACATGTGCCTGTAGTTGTTGTACCACCTGCCTGCAGAATCCCCAAAACTGGCCAGCAGGGTACAGTACCCCTGGGCACCCGGCTGCCTGCCAATTAACTCAAAAAATAGGGAATCTGTGACACCCCCGTGCATGCAATACATATCACATCGGTGCATGCAAGCTAGTCCCAAGGGCTAATGCGCCTGCTGCTGAAACCCAAGCATAAACTGCATGCCAAAGGTTAGAATCCTGAGTGAGTCCATTCCGCTTTTCATCCTCTCGGGGCCGATAACAAAAGAAGTATCGTTAAGGCATACATACCAACTCTCCCGATTCAGGCGGGAGACTACCGATTTCAAACCTAGTCTCCCGCCTCCCGATTCCTGCATGCAGAAACCCAATTCAGAGTGTTTGTAAAATTGCCAAAAATAAAATGTTGATACCTGTCACGCACGCTCCAATCTCCCTCTCCAAGAAGTACCTCTGACCTCAAAGGTTAACGCTTTGTCCTTAATTCTTGGAGGGGAGATTAGAGCATGTGACAGGACTCGACATTTTATTTTTAGCAGTTTTATAAGCGCAAACAAAAGCAGTTTAGTTTAGAAATCTGTTTTTGTTTGCCAGAGTTTAGAACTCTGTTTTTATTTGCCTTGTTATTAAGCTGCCAAAAATGAAATTCTGATTTTCTGTCACCATACATGCCAATAGACCCGATTGAGGCAGATTGCCTCTGCTTCAATCAATATAAACCAGTGGGGAAAATACATTCTTCTATTTATTTATTTTTTAATCTCCCTCTTGCCTGCTCTAAAATGTTGGCATGTATGGTTAAGGTGTAGTTAAAAAAAAACAGAAAACAACAACGAATATCGCATTCGCAGCTCTTCCGAAACCGCCAATTTCTCACAAAATGTGCTGTGTTTTTGAAGTGCTACCGTGAGAAACTGCTTCAGTAAAATGATCGAATATTGGTGTTCAGGCCATATTTATAACAACAAACAATTGCCTGGAAGGAAGCTGGGGCGGTTATTTTCGGAGAAATGCAAATTTGGAAAGCCAATCTCAACCACAGAAGGACCATCATGTGGAGGCCGGCCAGAGCGAACTCTGGAGCTGGGGATCCAGGCGAGTCTCGGCGTTGGCTCAACATCCTGTGATTCTGGGCAAATCTCTTAATCTCCCCGTGCCTTCCAAAAAAAGAAAGAAAAAGGAATGCGTCCTTGTGTAATGTAATTGGTGCTCATGTACAGTGCTCAAATACCTTCGGGTCGAGTTAGCCATGTATAAAACTGCATTTTTAAAAAAAAAAAAATTTTTAAATGGCGTGTGCACCAATTTCCTGCGCGCCTGGTACCAGTTTCTCCTTCTTTTGGTATTTTTTCCTATTACACGACTATCACGAGTACGGCCTCCAGGGAGCTGAACTGTAATATAATCGTTACACCGTGACGTAGGACAGTTAACTTAATTTCATAATCCTTTGGTGTTAGGCGTTTAGAATAATCTCAGGGTTGTTTTGTGGTCATTTCAGGCGTTATGAGTGAGGCGGGCAGTAAAATGTGTTTCAGGGCAAATCGGGGTGATGATGTACGCGGTATATCATACTGTGGTGAAATAACTTTCATTTTCCCGTAAATCGGGGTTGTTTTAAGGGTTGGTGCAGTTACGCCCTTTTCAGAGTGTTTTGGGATAAAAGCGGTAGTGTAGTGCAGATACACTGTGGGTTTATTTTGGGCTATTTTTGACCTTTCAGGGTTGCGTGGTGCAGTTAAATTAATATTAGGACCATTTTTGGCTTAAAACGTGTTAAAATGTGGTGTGATTTAGTTAGATTTATCCAAGTGTGGGATGGAATCATTTTGTTATCTTCAAATGGCGCTGTGGGGCAGTTAAAATAATTTAATAGATTTGGGGTGAGGTTTGAGGCCAAACTGCGGTATATTGCATCTCAATTAATTTTAGGGTAGTGCGAAGTCATTTCCAGCATTAACGATGATGTTGTGGAGTTAACTTAATTTCAGGACAATATTCGGTCATTCTAGGCGTACAATTTTGGTGTGACGGGCTAAATTGTTTCTGCGGTAATTCGAGGTAGCGTCAGTCGTTAAAGTAGGGTGCGGTGCACGTGTGTTCTTTATGCGGTGACTTGGAGCAATTTCTGGTGTTAAATGGAGCTGCGGCGCCGTTGACTCCGTGTCAGGGTGTTTGAGTGTAATGTTAGTTGTTACATGAGTAGTGGGAGCACTTACATGTGGTGCAAGTTGACTTGCCTCCAGTTATTCCCAGAGCGAAGCCCGGTCATTTTAGGTGATAGGGTGGTGGTCGCTGCAGTTAAATAATTCCAGAATAATTTGGGGGTCTGTTAGGAATTAAAGCATTAAAGGATGGTGTGGTACCGTCAAATAATAAATGTTGGTCTGGGCATTTACATGGATTTCAGAGACTGTCTGTCCGTGAGGGATATTGCTGGGATATCACCCACGGAAGGAGCTGTGCTATATATTATGACACGTATGCACCATTCCAGAAAGAACTGGTGGGGGGACGGGACGACTTAGTAATTTAAGTGGAGCGGCTGTTCAATTAAGATCTATTATTCAGGGATATTTAGTGGAACCAAAAGAATGTCAGACAGACAGGGTGTTTTAAAACCATTTAAAGGACATTTTTTGCAACTAAATGCTAGTTCATGAGGGTTGCCCAACCTTCGGAAACATGTGCAATCTCCACTTTCGATATATATATATATATATTCACTGAAAAAACAATAGGTTTTAGGGACAGTTGTAGTTAGTTGGGCATTGCACTCGTACAAAACCCGTGAAATTCCCCGTTATAGTTAGTTCAGCTAACTATAACTCGCGCCCCCGCAATGCACTGCTGATGACGTCACATATTACATCACTCATGACATGGTCAGTGACATCACTGATGACATCACTGATGACATCTCAAATGACATCACTGATGACTGTGTGTTTCTGTAAAGTTTAAATATTTTTAATATATATAGGGAAAGGCGAATTGAAGAATGAGTGGGTGTATAAGTGTCTGTATGGATGATTTAGTAGGTGCGTGACTAACTCTATAAGTGAGTGATTAAACGTATCTTACTGAATGCATGGGTTAGTGACTAAACTGGGTGAATGTCTGTATCCGTCTGTCTGTTGCTGTGTAAGTGGCTGCATGGGTTGGTGAATAGCTACATGAGTGTCTATATGAGTTATTGATTGGTTGTCTGAGTATCTGTATGGGTGCCTGAGTGTTTGTGTGGGTGGGGTGTGTGCGACTCTGTGCATAGATGTGTGAGTGGGTGATTCACTGGGTGCATGGTTTCAAGAGTGCATCTGTGATGGACTGCTTGGGTGGGTGAGTGTGTGTATGGGTGTGTTAGTGAGTGAATGTATATCTCAGTGGTACATGTGTGAGTAACTACATATGTGAAAGGCAGTATATATGTGTGTTGGAGTATACAAATAGCTATAAGCGAGAGTGTGTGATTGTGAGAGTGACTGTATGGATGAGTGTGTGCTTGTATCAGTGATTGTATAAGAGCGTAAGAATGTGCTAGTATTTGTATGAGTAAGTGAGCTGGTGTGTGTATAACTGTATAGGTGAGTAAATGGCAGTGTGTTTAATTATTTGCATGACTGACTAGGTGTGTGAGTACCTCTATGGATGAGTGGCGTTGTTTGAGTGTTTATATAGGAGTATGAGTGCATATGATAGTCCTGTACTGAGTGACCGTAAGTATGAGTGACTGTACGGGTGAGTGAGTGGATGTGTGTGTAGACCTAAGAATCAGTGAGTGGGTATGTAGTTATTGGTGTTGGAGTGTCTATGGTTTTGCGAATGGCAGTCTGTAATTTAGAGTGGGTGTATCAAAGGTTATATTAGGGTGTGAGGAGGTGCATCAGATTATCACGTGGATGATGTCATCAGTGATGTCATCAGTGATGTCATCAGTGATGTCATCAGTGATGTCACTGACCATGTCATGAGTGATGTAATATGTGACGTCATCAGCAGTGCATTGCGGGGCGCGAGTTATAGTTAGCTGAACTAACTATAACGGGAAATTTCACGGGTTTTGTATAAGTGCAATGTCCAACTAACTATAACTGTCCCTAAAACCTATGGTTTTTCAGTGAATTTGTAAGGTTTTTAAATGCTAATTTCTAACTATAACGTGCCTGAAACCTATGGTTTTTCAGTGAATTTCAAAGGTTTTTAAATGCTAATTCCTAACTATAACATGTCTGAAACCTATTTTTCAGTGAATTTCAAAGGTTTTGTAAATGACAATTTTTAAATGTATTAATTGTTATATTTATTTTTTGATACTGATTTACTACATTTTTTAAACTATTTATTTTTAGATATTTTATTTTTAAATTACATTGTAATTACATTATACATTACATTACAAAATATACTTTCTCAGAATGAATTACTTTAGTTTAAATACTTTGCAAATAGGCAATAGACTTTTAAGTACAGTAGTTACAGTTGTTGCAATGGGCAACACAATTTCAAACACAATGCAACATTGAGCTCAATGTGAATTTCTAGTTAAATGCAATTAGTTACTTTATGGATTACTTTTCTAACCACAGGACTGGATCCTAGATTCAGTCCTGGGACATCTCCTGTAAACAGTTGAGTAAAAGCGTTTTGGTTACAGTAGTGATTTTTAAGGAATATTATTGTATTTTAAAAGTTGACACTTAGAAACTTTTTCACATAGAATCACCAATGTTATCCTATGGGAGGAAATTCACTTACCAGGTAAGTAGTGTTATCGTTACTTTTTCTTACTCAGTGGTGGATCCTGGATCCAGCACTGGTGCATCTCCTGTAAACAGTTGAAAGAATGCGTTTAAGTCATACAGGCGATTTTTAAGGAATATTTGTAGTTTGTGAAAATCGACACTTTGAAACTTTTCTGCTGAAAACCAGACAATGGATTCCTATGGAAGGAAATACAAGTTACTGGTAAGTACGGTTAGAATTACTTTTCAGGGTCAGTGCTGGGCTAAAAGATGCAGCACTGGGTTCTCTCCTGATAACAGGTGAGTAAATCGGAATTCGTAGTTCGGCTGATTTTAGAGGAATATTTGTATGTTTCAAAAATCGACAAACTTTTTCAGCAAAAAGCAGGCAATGATATCCTATGGAAGGAAATTCAAGTTACTGGTAAGTACGGTTAAAATTACTTTTCAGGATCAGTACTGGGCTCAAAGATGCAGCACTGAGGTCTCTCCTGATAACAGGTGAGTAAATCGGAATTCGTAGTTCGGCTGATTTTAGAGGAATATTATAAAGTTCCAAAACTCCACACACAGAAGAATTTCCAAGTGAAACCAGTCAATGTTAGCCTATGGAAGGAAATTCAAGTTACTGGTAAGTACGGTTAGAATTACTTTTCAGGATCTGTACTGGGCTCAAAGATGCAGCACTGAGGTCTCTCCTGATAACAGGTGAGTAAATTGGAATTCGTAGTTCAGCTGATTTTAGAGGAATATTTGCACAATGGTGAAGGAAGGGGTGGGGCCTGAGGTGACATGTCTGCAAACACGCCCTGTGGCGCGTTTTAAGTTGGAGAATTAATTCCTCCTCAATCCCGAGGGTCCCTGGGGGCCAACTAGCCCACCAGATACCTACAGTATGCGCCAGAGAGCTGCGGTGCAGAGAGGTGTTCAGAGGCCACGCCCCTTTTGCACCTCTCTGCAACGCAGCTCTGTGGCGCTTTCTGGACGTACCTGGAGGGCTAGTTGGCCCCCAGGGACCCTCAGGATTGAAGGGGATTTATTTCCCCATCTTAATACCGCCACGGGGCCTGTTTGCACACATGTCACCTTTAGCTCCGCCCCCTCCCTTCACCACTGTGCAAACGCGCCCCGTGGCGCGTTTTAAGTTGGGGGATTAAGTCCCCTTGAATCCTGAGGGTCCCTGGGGTCTAACTATCCCACCAGGTACCTCCAGTAAGCGCCACAGAGCTGCGTTGCAGAGAGGTGTAAAAAGGGGCGTGGCCTGGATCACCTCTCTGCAACACAGCCCTGTGGCGCATACTGGAGGTTCCTGGTGGGCTAGTTGGCCCCCAGGGACCCCCAGTATTCAAGGGGAATTCGTTCCCCCTTTGCAAACGCGCCAGGGGGCGCGTTTGCAGGGTGCTGCCAAGGAGGGGGCGTGGCCTCCGGCGCAATGCCAGATTTTGTTATTTTTTATTTTTTTTTAAAAAGGGGGCTGTGTTGCCCCCCTTCTTTTTAATTATTTTGGGCCCTGGGGACCCCATCCCCCAGGGCCTGACCCCCTTTTATTTTTATTTTAAAAAGCAACGGGAAGGGTATCGCGTGGGCCCCCCTCCCGTGGCCAATTTTGGCCCAGGGACCCCATCCCCCGGGTCATTGCCACCTTTTTTTTTTTTTTAATTTTCATTGAGGGGGGCTGCGTTGCCCCCCTCCTCAGGCCTCCTTAGGCCCCGGGGACCCCATCCCCGGGGCCGGCCTTTGTATTTTTTATTTATTTATTTTTTTATTAAATTTTGGGGAGGGGGCCGCGTGGCCCTCACCCGGCCACTAATGGCCCCGGGGACCCCATCCCCGGGGCCTGGCCACTCGCTGGGGACCGTGGGGGTCCCCAATCCCATGCGGTCCCGCCGGCTCCCGCGTCCTGGGGAGCCGGCATTGCTTTCCATGGGGAGCTGCTGACATGCAGCTCCCCTTATGGAAAGCTACTCTGCTTGCTTCATTGAAGCGAGAGCAGGTTTGCCTGCTCTCGCTTCAATGAAGCAAGCTAGTTTGCAATCACAGGACGGGAGCCGCGAGGCTCCCGTCCTGTGATTGCAAACAGCAGTGTCCCGGGGTAGGCACCCCGGGACACTGCAGGAGCCGGCCCCTGGGGGTGGCGGTCCCCAGGAGCCACCACAGGCTCCAGGAGGGGGCGCGCGCCCCCTCCCATCCTGTGCACAGCCCCGGGGAGGTGGTGGTTCCCGGGGCTCCGGGGTCCTAAACGGACCCCCACATTTTATTATTTAGTACCCCGGGGAGGTGGCGGTCCCGGGCGTGTGAGGGGCTCGAGCCCCCACACAGATAATTTAAAAAATAAAAAGAAGCCCCAGGGGTTGGCGGTCCCTGGGGCTGCGGGAGGCCGTGTGCCCCCGCCACCATTATTTTTATAGCCCGGGGGTGGCTGTCCTCGGGGCTTGGGGAGCCTTAGAGGCCCCCCATATTATTATTAAATAAAACCCCGCATGCCCCGGGACTTGACCCACCCGGGGGCAATTAACTCATGAAGCGCGGAGACCGCGCTTCGTTTTTTTTTATCAGCAGGATCCGCGCACCCAGCGCATTTTTTGCCGATTTTTAAAAAAAAAAAATTTGGGGCCCTGGGGGTCCTTGTAGGACCCCCTGAGCAGGCCTAGGGGGTCAGGGTGTTTCTACCCTGCCCCCTTTTTGCGTTTTGCACAATTGTTTTTACTGTTTTCTTGTGACTCGGTCTACCGAGTCACAAGATGGCTGCCAACACTTCCTGGTTTGGAGTGTTGACAGCCAATTAGCATACAGCTGGTCATCGAGAGGGTGCGCGGACCCTCCGCGGCCATAGATATATATGTGTTTTTACTTTTGATTTTCTCAGCAACTACTGAACGGATTTACACCATTTAACAAAAGGGTTCTTTCTGAACCAAGAACTACCTCTTTGCCAAATTTGGTGTAATTCCGTTCAGCAGTTCAGATGCTGTAGCTGTGGCTAAAGTTTCCTATGGGAAAATGAATGGGGAAAACACGTTTTGGGACCCCCCTTTTTTCTCGGCCCCCGCTTGACGAATCACCCCAAGACTTTCAGGATAGGAGCAGACCGGAGCGGGCCACAAAGTTTGAAAATTTCGCGAAGATTCGTCAACTGAGGCAAGAGTTATTTCAAATAGAATGTTGCGGATTTCCTATGGAAAATAGGTCCTAACTATAACTATCTACTGGCGGTCGCCAGTAGATAATACACACGCACACACACATATATGTTTCGGACACATGTGCTGTGATTCCATGCGATTTGGGAACATGGGGGCTTATTTACAAGCCCCTTGCGCCGCTGGTACGTCACTGTTTCCCATATTAAAAGTGACGCACCTGCGGGACAAGCGGGCTTGTCAATAAGCCCCATTGTGTTTGGTTCAGCATTCCATGAAAATATATCGATTTTAATAATATTTATCGCACTTTTATCAATGTGAGGGAGATTTTGGATCATTCCGTCCATTTCATGTAGATTCAGTACAATTATATCAATGTCGCACGGGTTGTTGCAGTTTTAATTTAGGTTTTTTATGTAGCGCTGCGGTTCCTTTCAGCGCTACAATATATCTTCTTCTTTTTATTCGATCAAAAATATGATCATTCACATCATAAAACAGTACATCAGAATAAAACCAATAGATATTACATTAAAAAGAATATAAATTCATTAAAATCTAATAAAATACAAAATTATGGGTCCCATAAAAACATAGTAAGCACGATCAAACAAAAACCAAGTAGGACTAAATAGGCACAACAATGTTCAGAGACCAGTTTACACATTTTGTCCTCCTCCACCAGGCAAATAGCAAGAATCTCGAAATAGCGAACACTAACCATCTTGTGGTATCAAATTTAAAAATGCGTATGGCATCTGAAGAACACCTAATGGAAAGCATACGGCAAACAGGAACTATCCATGTTCTTCTAAAATCAGCATAGGAGGGACAGAAAAAGAAAAATGCTCAAGTGTCTCGGGGGCAATGTGGCAAGAAGGACACAATGGATCGACCGACATATTTCCCCAGGAACTTCTCCTAGCATTTAAGGGAATAGTTCCATATCTAAGTTGGGTATACAGTGCTCTTGCCTGTGGGGGTTCGATATCATCCAAAAAGTTTCGAAACCAAAACTGTCTTTAACATTTAAAAACCTTGTTGTTAAAGTGCCATGTGCAATACGTTCAATGTTTTCCGAAACCATCAACCCCCAAAACCTTTTTTTAACAAGAGGGACCATAGATTTAATAATGGTCCCAGGTTCCTCCCAGAGCTGCCCCAACCCTATTTTTGAGAACCAAGCCTTGATCTTTTTAAACCACTTAATTCGGCCTGTTTGCTTGTGCAGGGCAATCAGCTCAACCAAAGCTTCCTTCAGCGGTACCTGAGTATTGCTTGTCCAGACCCTTATCCAAAACAAGAGTGCCCTAAGAATAGCAAAATGTTCAATAGATTTTAAGCCAAGATCTAGCCTTAACGGCAGTAGTGGTGTGTTCACTGGCAGATTCATAATGGCTCTAATAAATTTATTTTCAGCAAGGGTTAGGTCCGTCAGATTTTCCAACCCCCATAACTCGGCCCCATATAGGGCGGCTCCTAATGCTTTTGCCCTGTGCAATTCTAGGATGGGAGAAATGGGCCGGTAGGGGGAGGCCCTAACCTTGCTTACTAGGGCACAGTCTACGTGCTGGAGGGTCAAAGTACTCTTTTCCAACTGCAGATTCCAAGCCAACCTATCGCTAATACGAACTCCCAAGTAATCAAAGGACTTAACTTGCTCCAATACTTGCGTGCCCAGCACAAGTTTAGTCTTGCTGGATTTGTAGGGATTAAAAGACATGTATTTAGTTTTGGAGCAATTTATTTCTAGGCCCTTTTCTTTGCATACCTTAGCAAATTTATTTAAAAGGTTTTGGATTCCTCGGGGTGTTCTAGCAATAAGCAGTGTGTCGTCCGCAAACAACAAACAAGGCACTGCACTGCCTGCCAGTTTCGGAGGGTCTCCACCACAATTATAGAGTTCACCAATTAGACCATTAATATAAAGGGTAAATAATGTAGGCGCAAGAACGCAGCCCTGGCGCACACCTTTTCGGACCAGTATGTTATTGGTCAAGCTTCCTTCGGAATTCCACCTAACCTTGGCATAGGTGTCGTAATGTAGCCGGATCAAAATTCTAAGTATGTAGGACGGAATTCCTAGTACGCTAAGTGCGCACCATAGTTGGGTCCTATCGATAGAATCAAAGGCAGTCTTTAGGTCCACAAACACCACGTATAGATGACCTCCTCTGATGGTAATTTCCTTCCATATTAATAGGAGGAATCTAAAGACTTGGTCAGTGGTGCTTGTGGAAGCCCTAAATCCTGCCTGTAGGTCAGACAGAACATTATTTCCCTCAATCCAATTATGAATTCTAGTCAGAATGATTTTAGAAAATATTTTTGGGGAGACATCTATTAAGCTAATAGGCCTATAATTAGCAGGCAACCCTTTGTCACCCTTCTTGTGGATGGGGATAATTTCGGCACCCCGCCAGGTTTCCGGAATAGGCCCCCAAGCAAGATGGCGTTAAAGACTTTTGGAGCAAAGTGCCCCATATAATAGGTTCAGCTTTGAACAGATCGCCAGGAAGCTTATCTGGGCCCGGGGCCTTCCCACTCTGCAACGAATTTATGGCCAAAATAGTTTCATCTACAGTTATAAGATCTCCCTCTGATGTATCAAAACCGCACGGAATCATGTATGTGCCTGAATCGTATAGTGGCCCCTGGCCTGCAAATAAAACCCAAAAAAATTCCTCCCACACATGGGGCTGAATGTGGAAGTCTGTTTCCATTTCTAAATTTGGTGACCCCTTTGACAAAAGGTGCCAAAAAAGTTGACTATTCTTATTTTTCGCAGCATCTAAAAGCATGCTCCACTTTTCAGACTCCCATTCCCTTTTAGCCTTGTTTTGTGCCAATTTGTAGGACTTTCTACAGCTTTTAACAACTGCGGGGCTTACATTTCACTGCATCAAATAAGTCATCTCTGGCTTTTTGCAAGCTTCATTATACCAAGGCGCTGTGTTCCGCTTTGATCTAAAACATTGTTTAAAAAAGAAAGGTCTTATATTTGAGATCAGCTTGAAGAAAGTGGTCATAACAACTTCTGGCCCTGTGGTGGAGGCACTCAAGACTATTAAAGTCTGCTCCACCTCTAAGTAAATTTTAGGAAGTACAATTGGATCAGCTAAAATATAGGGCCACTTAACTCTTCTGTTGTTATTTGTAGTAATGACCGCAGCACTTTCTACCCTGGAGTGACAATACAGTGGGGCTAAACCGGTCAACGTAAGAGACAGGGCATTGTGATCACTGTCATCCCGGGTTAAAATAGCCATATCTTTAACACTAGACCAAAGATCAAGATCGACAAGAATATAGTCGATCCGAGACTTTGAGGCCCCCTTTTAAAAGTATGACACGCATCTTTATCAGAGTATGTCCGACCATTACAGGCTCTAACCCCAAATGCAATAGTGAGCGACAAAACTTGTTGTCCCACTCTAGTGCATTTCTTGATAGGTGGTATATGAAGTTTAGCAATCCCCCTGGCCATGTCTTCGCCTGAAATAAGATCCTGGATATAATCAACCGGTTCAAAAGTTGTATTAAAGTCTCCGGCAATTATCAGTCGGTGACTCCCGGGGCTGACTCAAGATAATTAGTCAGAGTAGTTACTGTCTCCGATGGTCTGTGGGGGCTATTAAACCGATTATAGATATTAAAAGTCTTACTTTCACATTATCCTTACCCAGTGAGAGTTCTAGCCCAAGTATTTCATCGGAGTTAAGATCTAAAACCTTGATTTTACACTCTAGCGAGTTTTTGACCCAGATTAAAAGGCCACCTACTGGACGTCCGGCTGCCGGCTGTTTGGCTTCAATACTATAAGTGGTAAAACCTACTCTGTGAATACGTCCTACTGCCCAGGTTTCCTGCAAAAGGCAGAAGTGGAAACCATCCAATAACTCACAGCAATCAGGATCAGTTAATTTAGGCTTTATACCGGCTATATTCCAGGATAAAATTTTCAAGTCAAGGGGGTCGGCTAAGGATTCCTGCTTAAGCCCTAAAGTGTTGGTGACCCCCAGGCATTAGTTGGGAGTAAAGATGAGTACCATTTATTACAAAATTATTTGAGACAGGATCACTACTGGTACATGGGATGGGGATTGCATCAGACTGCATAGCAGACTTATCTTCTGCAAAGGATGAAGAAGCTCTCGATAGTCAATCCTGACAATCCAGAGAACTCAGGAGATGGTACCTGTTTCTAGTTTCCAGTGGCGGAGCCTCCTGATGTATAGGAATCCTTGCACTGACCATTTCACTGGCTAATGCGTTCCTCTCATTAATTTCTAGGTGCCTGTAAAAAAAACCAAGTGGTAAGATTGCGATCGCTTTGCTCAGCATCTGATTATTTATGTAAGACCCCCCCTCCCAACAGCCGACTAGCAATAATTGGGGATCTACAGTTAATAACAATGCAATCTCCGCAAGTTGACAATATATCACTTCCAGGAAGAGGACGGATTATCGTAAACACTTCACGGAGCGTCGATGCGCCCATACTGGCCTCGGGGAGGATGTCCGTGTTTATAGCAGTTCTCGGGAGACTGCTGCAGTGTTTTCATTTTAGAGGGATTTGGGAGAGTTAACTCTCTTCCAGAGAGATTTCGTGCAATAATTATGTTATAATAATACGTGTTATTGTAGTTTAGGAAATACGCGTGAATGCAAATGTACCTAACACGTGTATATCAAATGTACATATGAAATGGCATTTTCCTAATTACAAAACCGACGATTTATTCTTGTTATTTTTGAGTTTACAGATGCATAGAAGTAATTTTCACTACTGCAGCTCGTGCCAGCCACCAGAACAGCTGGACAAAGAGGGTCGCGCAGGCCTTTCTGTGAGTTCACATCTATGACCATATTAAACCAGCTGCAGGAAAGCTCGAGGTTACTTGTTTCAGACTTTTAGGGTCTCTGGCACTGTTCCAAAACCTACAGAGATGGCGAAGGGAGTGCTGGCTCTGGCTTTATCCCGGTGTGCGTGTGGTGCCCTCTCAGGGTGGCACAGGAGGGCACCGTGGCCTAGCACAGCACTTGACAAAGATAGACCTGTGGCGAGGGGGCTGCAAACCTGGCGGCCCCTGTGAAAGTCTGCATGTAACATGCATATCCTGGGCCTGAGCTTGCATGTTCCTGTGTGGGGATGAGGTGGGGTGTCAAAGCAGCGTGGGTGAGAAGGCGCTGTGCCAACAGTGCCGCCCAGAGAGGCTGGTATTGATCTTACATGCCTGCCTCTGCCCTGAGTCTAGGGGCACCTTTATAAAGGTTTCTCTCGCCTGCAGTAGGTCCAGGCCAACCCTACTTCTTACCTCTGCCCTACAGTCTGTCCAGTGTAGTGCACCAGGTGCCCGGTCTTTCTGTGCCCTGCATCCTGCCCAGGTTTGCCCTGGTCACGTGATTGTCCTTTAAACCCTGCTCTGCATAGTCCACTTGCACCAGTAACAGTTTTACCATGCTCCGTAGTCTGCCGGATTGGCATTGGTGCCAGTTTCTATGTCTGCTCTCCAATCTGCCCGGTTCCCCTAGTGTGCCTCATGCCATGGTCAGCCGCCTGTGCCAAGTGTGGCCAAGTGTTGCAGCTGCCCTCTCTCGCTGTGCCCTGCAGTCTGTGCCAATGTTAGCTTTGGTGCCCTGGTTGCTCGGTCTGGCTGTGCCCTGCAGTCTGTGCCAATGTTATATCTGGTGCCCTGGTTGCCCTGTCTCGCTGTGCCCTGTAGTCTGTGTCAATGTTAGCTTTGGTGCCCTGGTTGCTCTGTCTGGCTGTGCCCTGCAGTCTGTGCCAATGTTAGCTTTGGTGCTCTTCTTGCCCTGTCTCGCTGTGTCCTGTAGTCTGTGTCAACGTTAGCTCTGGTGCCCTGGTTGCCCTGTCCCGCTGGGCCCTGCAGTCTGTGCCAATATTAGCTCTGGTGCCCTGGTTGCCCTGTCCCGCTGGGCCCTGCCGTCTGTGCCAATGTTAGCTCTGGTGCCCTGGTTGCCCTGTCCCAGCTGGACCCTGCAGTCTGTGCCAATGTTAGCTTTGGTGCCCTGGTTGCTCTGTCTGGCTGTGTCTTGTACTGTGCCAGGAAGCCCCGGAGTTTCACTTGCAATTCTGGCTGTGCCATGTGCACTGCCAAGGTGTACCCGGTGCTCCACTTGCCCATATTGGCTGTGCCCTCTGCTGTGTCAGGATGGCTCTTGTGTACCACATGCCCAATTTGGCTGTGCCCTGCACTGTGCCATGATGTACGCCGGTGTGCCATTCGCCCATTTTTTCTGTACCATCACCTGTGTACCACTTGCCCATTTACGCTGCGTGCCAGGGCTGCCCCGGAGCTCCTCTTGCCCATGTTCGGCTGTGCCCGACCGTCTGGCCTCTGTGGATTTGAAAGTGTCAGCTGGCTGGGCCGAGGCACCCTGCCCCCGTGGGGTTTCCTGTGTGCCAATGCTGTGTTAATTTTTTTAATGCGCCTCATCCCAGCCCTGAATGGGCCTTCCTCCCTTTGTCCTGTGCAGACATCAAAGGGACGGGGGGCATTGAGGGCGAGTGGATTGGGGCTAGGGGGCGGGTCGCTCCTCCCCCCTCATTAGCCTGTGATAAAACAGGTCTCACCTTCCCTTAGCACTCACAAACCTGCCTTCAGCCCTGGATTAGCAAAGGGACGCAGCCCTCCCTGGGACCGGACCATCCGCAGCCTGGACTCTCACCACCACTGGACTTGGAGTCCCTCAGGACGCTCCCTCCCACACACTGGACAAGATGTACTCATCACTGCCGGGTAAGTCCCTCCTGGAAAGGGGAATCTAGGGAGACCTGCTCTGGGGTCCGGGGCGCAAAAGTCAGGGCCACTCGCCCAACGTGCCTCAAACATAGCAGCGTTTAGAAGGCGCCAAATACCACGTCTCGAGGCGCTCGGTATGTGCGGTGAGAAGGAACAGCGTGAGAAAAATGTGTCAACGTGAGGGGATTTCTATAGTATGGACTGCACCTGGAGGCCGGGCATCTGGTTTTTACTATAACATGAAATGCGCCTGGAGTCCGGCCATCTGGGCGCTGCATGTTTTTTTTTTATTCTAGCATGAACAGCGCATGGCGAGCAGTTATTTTTGTTTATAGCATGAACTGCGCCTGGAGACCGGCCGTCTGGGCGCTGTATGCTTTTTAATCTAGCATGAACTGCGAATGGAGACCGGCCATCTTTTTTGTTTGTTTTTTACTATATCGTGAACTGCGCCTGGAGACCTGTTAACTGGGCGCTGTAAGTACACTTAAATGGCGCAGGAAGAGAAAAGAGACACAAATTCATGTATCTGGATGGATGTGGGGAGGAGGGACAGTCCAGTCAGAGATAACACTCCCGAAAATTCAGAGCTCGAGCACCTGCCAGCCAGGCCCGTTTGTCGAGGGCCCTTGCCCAACCCACCCGCCAATGTGTGACTTTAGTTAACTTTTCAAGAAGGCTTACGTATAGTACATGATTCCGCCGCGTTCCCGCAATAAGCCCTGAGATGGAAAATGTGGGGAGCGTTAAAGCGTTTGAATTAGTGGGGTGCATGGATACGGGGTTTCGAAAAGGAGGCAACAATTACCAGGTTTCCTTGGATTTACTTTAGTCAACGGAAACAAATCGAGATTTCTAAATTTTATCGAGATATCCTATCGGTTGTAGGAATACCTACATGTGGTGAGCAGCCGTTGAGCTGGGTGTGGAAATGTCACCGAATGTCCCCGTCTTTAAATAGCACTTAACCAATTTGGCTATTCGGGTTTCTAAGATCTTCCAATACCTACAGATAATGGAACTGTCGTACAGGATCACACAACGTGCCCCAAGCGGCGGAGCCAGGATTCCCTGCATAAACATAGAATCGACGAGTTTTGCAATGCATATGGGTATCCATGACTGCGCGTACCTCTTAATTATTTGCGTTTATTTTTTTTATTTACCAAAATGCTAATTCTATGCATTTTCCTAAACCCCCTCAAATGCATAGCCTCACTGCCACTGCACCCCCACCCATCTGTTGACCCTCGCTGCCGTCAATAAAACATGGATTGCTAAAACACATACATCTATATATTAGCAGTCCGGGTTTTTGCTGTCGTGCCCCTGATTGGACTGCGAACCGCACAGCAGCATCACCCGCAGGTGCCCGCGCCTCAGTGCTGGGCATCTGTTAAGAGCAAATAGGAAAGTTTGCAAGAACGAGCTTTTTGAGGGGCTCGTGTCGAATTATGTGGGAGCTCCTCTCTTGTTGTATATAATGGGTACATCATTCTAAGACGAAAAAATATTTTCCGGAGAAAGAATTGAAGTTTACTAGTTTCTGTAGCCTTTAGTGCCACCTAGTGGTGTAGGCGAGGTGGTCCCGTCTCATGAAGGAACATGATTGTACTCCATCACTTTAGAATCAGATGTAGGTTAGTGGCGGTATTACACTTGTGCACAGTTGCATAAAAGATGGTCCACATCATTGTGCCATGACTGGTGGGGAAATCTCTGTTTTCACTTCAAGTGTTCGAAAATGTATTTGTTTTCGGTGGATCATTATATATATATATATATTTCCGCCGCATTTGGACAGCAGAATTTTTAAGTTTCAATTACTTTACAACTGTTACTGCCTATTGCATATGTCTGCAAAACTATTAATAAAACATCTTAGGCTTGCCAGGGCTAAACCTATTGGCTTTAACATTGCCTGTTTTTACTTTATAAGTAACGCTTGTTCCTACATGTGGGGCCCTGAAAAGCGCAAGGGTCAGGTTAAAGAGCCCTCTGGCTTACATGCCCCCCACGGCCAGTGCTTAATTTGTAAAGAAAAAAAAAAAAGCTCCGGGTTCCTCGTCAGGAGGCCACTGCAGCTTGCACCATCCATTGCCCCCGACAGCACTGCCAATGACAGTACCAACATAACTACTAACCATCACACGTGTGACAATTGGACTATTCCACGGCTCCAAAGCTATAAGAATGGCTGCAGCCATTAGTCAGTTCTAATGTACCAAGAATTAATAAACAACTGTTGTACTCATCTCTAAATTAAACAAAACAGCCACCACGTGTCAGACCGTCATAAGGGCCGGTGTTCACAATTAAGTCCTGGTGCCCAGCACTGGAAAGCACCGGCTCAAATTAAGCACTGCCCCACCCCTGCCCACCCTGTGATGGTACCGGCAACAGACAACTAAACTACATTTGACAACATGGCACTCCAAAACCATGTGTATGGTACCCATGAAGACGTCTACACACCCACAAAGGACAAATATGTGGCGTAAAATGTAACAGCCTTTTGCGCATCGTTTTGATTGGTTGGGCCTGGACATAAATCAGAAATGTAGCAGCCACTGCTCCAGTGCTGCTGCCACAGCAAAAACAGACCCAGCATGGGGTCCAAATCGCTTTTCTGGAACACCAGGCATAGATGAAGGCAATTGGCTAGATACCTTGGGAGAGGCACTTTTTGATCGGATAGTTTTAGCTAATTTATTTCCACGAATTTTCTGGGACGAAATGCATTAGGCTATTTCAACTCCCGCCCTACAAACTTTGGAACAAGAGGCTGGTCAAAGATGCTAGACAACCAACACGCAATACCGTACTGCACGTTTCCAGACCCAAACTGTATCTTTTGTGACAAAACCTACGGGAAAACAGACTGGATTCTGTACTCATTTTTCCTGGGCAGCAGTAAAAATTGTTTTAATAAAAATCTATAAAGAAAAGCGAGATCTATCAAAAAGTACATAAGATATCACTGTCTCTCATGCAGAATAGTTTCTTTGTACAAATTTGCACCCTTAGAGAGTGCATTCCAGCTCACAAATCTGTTCTATGTTCCCAAAACCCTGCATGAAACTTTTAATCTTGACTTAAAACTTCTGATTGTCGCATCCTCTTTATCCGTCTCCTTCCATCCTCTGCATGCCTCCTCTGAGTACAGCCTATTCTAAGTCACGTGCATGTTTGCCTCAATCTATATTTTTGTATTTCTTTAAATTGCCCACAACTCATTTCCAAGATTGCAATCTGGCCTTCTTTAAAAGTTTTACCCTGCAACCTAGCAATACCTAATCTCCTCTAACACACCTGCGAATCCCACCTACCATCTGCGTGAACTCACATACCACCTACTACTAACTGAATCCATCACAAAGACCCTGGAGTAAATGCAGTGAATGACATCTTGAGCGCACGAGACCAATCCCAATATTCAGCGAATAAACAGCTAACCTTTGGTTCGGGAGCAGCATGTTGCCTGGCCTAAAGCACCTCAACTCCTCATCAGAGGTAGTAAGCGCTATATAAATGCAGCTACAACTTCAACAGCTAGGGCTCTCTGAAGAAGTTTATCTAATTTCCGAGATCTGTGTGCAGTCTGCAGCCACGGGTTCAAATGACAGTAGCACCAACAGGTCAATCAAATGAGAACCATTGAGTTCTGTGGTCTGTACTCTTGTTTAATGTGTAAACATGCACCAAAGAAGTCAATAGCTATTGGTTCCATGCATGTCCCGCAATGGTCAGAGTGCCATGACACCCTCTGAGTAAAAATCTAAGTGATGGGGAAAGGGCCTGCCTCGCTGGACCAGCCTACAAAACAAAATGTATCTAGCAGTGGAGAAATCAAATATTATTGTCTATTAATGTAACTTCATTAGATAAATGTTAAACTACAGCCTAGATTCCTCTTTTAAAATGACAAATAAAACACAAGTTCAGAAATATGGTCTTATTGGTAAACACTCTAGTGCAAAGGTAGGCCAAAGGAGCAGTGGAGTACTCCAGAGAACATTTTTATTGTAGCCGGAGCACTTCAAGCAAGGGCTTTCAAACACGGAAGAACATTATTGTCTGTTGGGGCAGCTGGAAGAGGACTGCTGTCAGCTTACTGAGAGCACCAACATCCTTTCACTGGCACGCTATGCATGTGAAGCTTTGTGCACGTTTCTAGTGTGAACTTAGGTATAAAACACAGCAGTAATCAGTGGAGAGGTGTGGTGCAGCGGCCAGGGCAGCTGACTTCGGAGCACAGGGTTCACGGTTCGATTCCCGGCTCCGGCGGCAGCTCAGCTCAGCACCATGTGACTCTGTGACTCTGGGCAATAGCTCACTTAATTTCCACTACGGCCCCCAGCGCCTTGAGACCCGTAAGGGTGAGTAGCTGCGCTATATAAAAACGGACTTTTTTTTTTTTTTACAATGGGCTTCTTGTGTCTCTGGGCCCCGGTGCTACTGCACCTGCTGCACCACTGGTAGCAACGCCCCCGTCTGGATGTGGTCCATGCTGCATAAATCCAGGCATGCACTGTGTATCTGCTCTGAGTCCAGCTCACCTTCTCCCTTCCTCCTGCAGACACAAGCCCCGGTGCCACTGCACCTGCTGCACCACTGGTAGCTACGCCCCTGCCTGGATGTGGTCCATGCTGTATAAATCCAGGCTTCTGCTGTGTATCTGCTCTGAGTCCGGCTCACCATCTCCCTTCCTCCTGCAGACACAAGCCCCGGTGCCACTGCACCTGTTGCACCACTGTCAGCAACCCCCTCTGCCTGGGCCTGGTCCATGCTGCATAAATCCAGGCATGCTCTGTGTATCTGCTCTGAGTCCGGCTCACCTTCTCCCTTCCTCCTGCAGACACCAAGCCCCCCTGCGATGCGGCGTTGCTGATGAACGATCCCTCTTCACCCCAGAGCATCATTGAGGCCAACCTCGAGGACGCGGACCTCTGGACCAAGTTCCACCAGGAAGGAACGGAGATGATTATCACCAAGTCTGGAAGGTCGGTGGGGGGCTGGGCGAGGCTGGCGTGGGAGGGGGCGATGAAATGAGTATTACTTGTGCATGCAGCAGTGACGTGGGTGACGTGGTAAGGGGCAGACTGGGCATTGCTATTATCAGTCTTGTCATGTTAGTACAGCCTATTTCCCAACTTTCAGTGCAACATTTACAATGCTTGCACAGCACAATCCGGCCCCTCTGAGTGCCGGCCACGGGCTTCATTTATGCCCGTAGCCGGCACCAGCACTTATTTTTTATTTACCCTGAATCTCTGACCCAGAAGAAGAGGAAAAGGGCAGAAAAGGGATAAAGAATAAACATAGGAAACCAGTGACAAGGGAAGGGGGGGGCTAAAAAGATACATGCACGACTTAGATAAATAGACTGGGAAATGTTAGAGGGGGAAGAAGGAGGCCGGAGGTAGGTTAAAGACTGGTGGAAAGTTCGTACGAAAAACTTTAGGCCCCTGCACTTATGGTTTTTCTTCAGCGCTTTGTACAATGGAATAGCAAAACACGGTTTAAAAGATGGCTTGCTATTCCAACACATGTTATAATTGGACAGAGTTCCTCTAAATTGGATCCCAGAGCTGAGAAGTGCTCATCGCATCTAGAAACATTTTAGGATATTATCACGTGGATCAGTGTGACGAGCAGTCTGAATGAGTCATGGACAATAGAACGCTCTTAGGCGTAAGTAAGCCCTGAAGAACTTCCATCGGGGAGACAGACTTCTAGGTTTTCACTTTTCAAAATGGCTGCTGGGCACCACCAATTAAGGAGGCTGGACTTCCTGCTGCTGCTTCCTCAGTGGTGACTTTGCTACACCATCACAGGAAGTCCTGCCTTGGAAGCAGAAGTCCCAGCTAATCAACTTGGCGCCCCAGTAATAATAATAGGGCTTTTTCTAAGATCCCCTTATAGGGAGAGAGGACTTAGAGGAAAGAATTTTGCCTGAAGTTCTTTTAATGCTCGCTCCTAACAGCCAAAGTAATCACTTTCTTGTCACTAATTTCTGGGTTTTTTTCTTCTCCAGGCGAATGTTTCCTCAGTGCAAAATCAGGCTGTCTGGACTCCTTCCGTATGCCAAGTACATTCTTTTGGTGGACTTTGTGCCCCTGGACGCCCTCAGATACAAGGTACACAGAGCTCTTTTTCGCTTTTACCCTCCGTCTTTGCCTTTCCCTCTTTCTCTTCCCCATCTCTCTCATTCTCTCGCTACTCTTCCCTTCTTCCCTCTATCTGACTCTCTCCCTCTCTTTATCTTGCTCTACTTTCTTCTCTGACCTGTCTGCTTAATTTGCCCCCGCCCTCAGTGGAACAAAAACAAATGGGAAGTGGCAGGAAAGGCTGAGCCACCGCCACCCTGCCGGACCTACATCCACCCGGACTCACCCGCGCTTGGCAGCCACTGGATGAAAGAGGCCATCTCCTTCCATAAACTCAAGCTGACTAACAACACCCTGGACCAGCAAGGGCATGTAAGAGCGATGAATCCTGCGGGGATGTGGGACTGTGGCATGGGTTAGCAGCAGTGCTTAATTTGAGCCAGTGGTTTCCGGTGCTCGGCACCTGCACTTAATTGTCAACACTGGTGCTTGTGACAGTCTTCCACAAGGTGGCGCTGTCTGGCTAATTTAGAGATGACCACAACAGTTAATTATTAAATATACATTAAAAATGACTATTATCTGCTGACCAAGCAATTCTCTTAGCTTTAGGGGCGTGTAATAGTCCGATTGTCACACTTGTAGCAGCGTGATGGTTAGTAGTTGGTTTATTACTATCATTGGCAGCACGGCAGGGGCAATATGTGGTGTAAGCTGCAGTGGCCTCCTGGCGAGAGCCCTGGCACTTATTTTTTAACATTAAGCACTGGTTGGCAGGGTGGGGGGGTGGACATCAATGTGACTTACATACCGCCAGCACGAGCACATTCTTAAAGACCATTGTGAATGGTCAACATTCTTCCATTTCTACCGGCCTTCAGAAGCAGCAGACAGGCTGATATGCTCAACTCATGTCCTTTCTTCTCTGCCCATAGGTCATCCTGCACTCCATGCACCGCTACAAGCCGCGCATCCACCTGGTACAGGCCGAAGACCTGTACAGCATGCGCTGGGGTGTCTTCCAGATGTTCACCTTCCCGGAGACGACCTTCACCGCGGTTACTGCCTATCAGAATGAGATGGTAAGGGACGACCAATTACAGCCACGCTCTGTGCTTGCATCATCAGGATCTTGGTGCTACTCAGTTTCCTTACTCCTTCATCCCCTCACTCAAACCAACCATGACACTTGTTTCATAGTCTTAGCATTGTAAATGCTAGTTTTACAATTTGCCTGTCGAGCTGTTTGAATTTCTCAATCTTTGAACAGTTAAAAGAAAAGGTGTCAGGTCTTTTGGTAGAAAACTATTGGTCGAAAACGAAACTGGTTGATAAAAATAGTTTGAAAGTTTTTCTTAGAGAAGAAAGTATTTTAGTGAAGCTATTTTAAACCATCACCGTGTTATTGCATCATTTCCTGTTTCATCACACCTTTTGGTGAGGCGCAGGCCGCTGTGCCTGACACCTGTGATTTAGTAGCATGCACCAAAGTGTTCTAAGAATGGCGATACAAATAGTAATTTATTTAATCCCATAATATTGTAACTGAAAGATCAGCTACATTTTTAAGAAAAAGGTTTCCAACAAAAAAATTCAACCAGAAGTGCCAAGTATTACGAAGGGTACATTTTCAATATAAACGTTTATTTAAAAGGCATTCCAGTAATTTTTATTCACGAGCCCTGAAGAGACATTGCCAAAACAACACGATTTGAACCTTAAGAGGACCCTATATTTGAGAGACAAGTACCCCCCCACCCTCTTGCCTCCATTGAGTTACCATAGCAACCAGTTCAGCAGATCCCTCGATCCCATGCATTATAGTCCAGAAACTGCGGCACCAAGCACTATATAAAACCTGTTATAATGTTGTGGTTTTAATACGCTTTTCAGATGTGCCACATTTCTAAGTGTGACCGTGTTTGGTTTGTTTCTTTTCATAGGTGACAAAACTCAAGATTGAAAACAACCCCTTTGCCAAGGGTTTCCGGGAGCATGGGAAAAACAGCAGAAGGTAAGAGGTTGGCAAGTCTTCTATGCGCTAGGTAGAAGTAGACCAGAGACACGCTGTGAATGTATCTATGTGGGTAAACTAAGTATTCAATTGTTCTGTTTGCAGAGAACGTGTCCCAAAAAAGCACAGCAATAGTCCCGCGAAGGAGCCAAAGAAGAGAAAGCTGGAAGAGGAGGAAGGCTGCTCCAATGAAGCAGGTAATGGGCGCCCTCTAGCGTCGATATGAGGTCCTGTAAGGAGCACAGCCGAAGTGCAGAGGCGAAGCAAACGGGTGGCAGGCACGTGCCTTTGTTCAATGCCCGTGGACAGATCAAAACATGCACTGGGGTTAGCCATTAATGGTTCTGTATCGGAGTCCTTTCGATTGGAACAAGGCACCAGGCAGGGTTGTCCCCTCTCGCCGGCCCTTTTTCTCTTAGCCCTGGAGCCACTAATTCAAGATATAAAACATAACGAGAAGATTAGCGGTGTTCTCTTTGGTGAAACACGGGTGAAATTGGCCGCATATGCGGATGATATTTTGATAATAACAGAGGAACCAGAGACCTCTATTAAAGCCCTGATAGACTCTATAGATACATATGCTAGCCACTCAGCCTATAAACTTAACCGCGATAAATCGGAAGTTAAACCTCTCAATATTTATAGCACAAAGGATATCCAAAGCAGCTCGGGCCTAATGTGGCAACCCAACCAGATTAAATATCTGGGAATCGAGTTCTGTGCCACGACTCTGGAGACTCTTCAACATAACGAAAACAAAACGCTTGAGCGGATCAAAACTCAACTAAATTCTTGGTCACCCAGATTCATAACCTGGTGGGGAAGAATTGAAACAATAAAAATGATGGTATCCCCTCTGGTGAACTACTTAATTACAGTGCTGCCGCTTGCTTTATCGGATGATTTCCATCATAAACTAAGAGTCATTCTCACGACCTTCTTATGGAAGGGGAAGAAGGCAAGAATTAGTATGAGAAAACTCCAACTTCCCAAATCTCTTGGAGGTGTCAATCTACCAGACTTTAAATGATATCAGGTGGCTTTTTCAGCGAAACAAGGGTTGCACTGGCTTACACCATCATCAGAGTATACACCAGTATGGCTAGAAATGGAGAAATCTCTCCTCCTCAACATTCACCCCCTTACTCTCCTCACCACCAACCTTGCCCGATTAACGTGTTCTGGTACTATTATTTTCAAACAGACTAAATCCTCCCTGCTAAAGATAGACAGATTACTTGAGGTCAGGGTAAGGAATTCCAGTTTCGAATCTATATGGGACAATCGCACTTTGATGTACAGAGGTCACACCTTACACAACGACAACTGGATCAAGAAAGGAATTTTCTTTCTCCACCAGTTATATGCAGACACACACCCGCTGACCTTTAAGGAACTACAAAATACATACCACCTTGAACCTATAGAATTCTACTACTTCCTGAAAGTAAAAGCTGCCATATCCAAAACAAAAATTTCGACCTCACCGCCTTCCTTGCCAAAATATTTCTTAAAATTAAACTCCCTAGGCCACCAAGTTTCTTGGATATACCGTCTACTAGGCCCCAAACATTCTACACTCAACGCGAAAACTATTTCCTTTTGGAATTCACACTGTACCACCCCGGTCTCTGATTCTGACTGGACCTGGACGTGGAATTCGATATTTAAGAATAAAATTAGCCCGGTACTGTCCCAAACTAAGTTCTGGCTTCTCCACAGAGTATTCTGGACGCCCTCCCGCCTACACAAACATAGACTTCGAGATGATGATGTCTGTTGGAACTGTAAGAATGCAGTAGGTGACCTAGAGCACCTGCTACTGCTCTGCCCTGCGTAACATCCTACTGGGACAGGGTCTTCAAATTCATATCTAACCTCTTTCCCTTCGATGCTTGTAAGGACCTGTCGTCACTTCTGTTCGCTCCCACAAGAACAGGCTTCTTGAGTGAAAACGACAAAGCACTCCTTGACATCCTTATCATAGCGGCTGTCAAAATCATCCTTACCAACTGGAAGGATACTAGTAAGGCGTCCTTTAACTGTTGGCAAAACTGGATCACCAACCTTCGAGGGGCAGACAATATTGTGCTTCATAACTCTCCATGGAAAAACCCAGTCAGACATCTTTGGCTTTCTCTTGATATTTTCTTCAAATCACATAAACCACCCTGAGCCCCCGACTACTACCATTAAACAACCACTCACTGCGACTACCAGGGGATGGTGGATTGCTCTGCTTGCGACAAGCACTGTAATTGTGAATTATAATTGTAATTGTAGTTGTAACTGTAACCCTAACAGTGTAACCCTAACATTATCTCCTTTAAGACCCCTAACCAACACATGAGCCCAGTAATGTAAAAATGTAAAAAGGTACACAAGGGGACAATAGAAATGCGAAACCGACTTTGGGATATATATACTTGATTTAGACGATACCTTTCTCCTAATACTTTGGTTTTATAAAAATTGTTTTGCTGTGTGTTGTATTGCGTTGAACAAAGTATCTTGATTGTACATTATTATCCTTTGTTTTGTACTTACCTTTTTCTTTTTGTGCATTATATATATATGTTTCTTTTATATTTTTGCTTTTGTCAATGTATATTTGGACAACTAATTAAAATTTATTGAACAAAAAAAAAAAAAAACATGCACTGGGGTGAACTTCACTGTGGGCGTCTTACGCAGACCAGACTCGTGCGCCTTATTGCTTTAAAGAGGGCTTTTGTGCCGCTAACTCAGCCGAACTTCACCAGCTTACGCTGGGTCTCTCAAGGTCCTTTCAGGGGTCAAAGTGCATGTTGTTCCCGCACACTTGCCACCCTCTCTGCGCAGGGGTTCCGTATAGGGCGCAGTAACAGATTTGGGAGTAGGGTGCACGGAGGACCCCGGAGACTCTGCATGTTATCTTCCAAAGGGACTTAGAAATAACTGTTTTTATGGTCACTCTGTTGACCCACTCCACAGATAGAAATGTTGGTTCTGCTCTCTCATTGGCTAAGCAGTACAGGTTTGGAATATTGGATCTATTCTCTCATTGGTTTAGCGGAGCTGCCCTAGGCTGACTGTCTTCATCCAGAGGAGGTTATCTCTGGTCTTGGTAGCAAATGGCTTCTCTAAAGATCCCTTGCTCAGTGTCATCTAAAGGATTTTAGTCGCCACAGGCAAGAAATATTTTGGGCCCCCCTTTTCCGGCCAACTTTGAATTTTATTTACCCATTTTCTACTAATTCAAGCCCTCTGACAATATTGAATTATTGGGCACAGTACATCAAGAGAACTTGCTGCGTTGCGTGAAAGGAGAGAGCAGAAATGCTCCATAGTTATAAAGATATGGGGTGTTTCTGCTCTCTTGTTGCTCTGGCGCACTGTCTGCTGCCTAGTGCCAACGCAGGCACCCTTGCACCATAGTACAAGTCTGTCTGCATACAGGCAGGATTGCTTTATTGCAGGAAGGGACACCTTCCTGCACAAAAACAATCCACAGGGGCATATTCCTCTTTCTATGTGTGCAGTAACGAGGAGAAATGAAGATAATTAACCTCATTACGCCTTAGCGCAAACTCAGGTTTACAAATCTTTGTAAATCTGGGACTGCATCAAAATACCAGGGTGGATGCATGGGAACGGCCATGCTCCACCCATGTAGCGCCTACCCAACACCAAGTAACGTAAGGCAGCGTGCATGGCATAGCAAATGGCAAAAAGGATTTTGTCTCTGGGCTGCGCCACAAAAGTGACACAACCATGATGCATAATAAGTCTGCGCCTATATGTTGAAGGTTGGGATAAAGAAATGCATAGAAGTGAGCTATACAAAAAGTTCAATTTTCCAGGGTATGCCAGTGGTATAACAATAGCACCTGTGGTGCGGGGGGCCCCCAAGCTCCAGGGGGCTCCCTCCGGCATTGTGCATGGGTGGCGAGCCCCTGGTCTGAGAGCTCCTGACTGGCTCTGGATTGGGGAGGGGGGCTCCATGTACTTTGCAGGGGGGGGCCTCAAGTTTCATTACACCACTGGGTGTACACCTTGGTAGGTTGGGGCCCTGTGCAGATGCCCACTTTACCCATGCCTTAAAATGTCTCTACCCATGCTTCTGTTCCCTTGGTAGAACCCAACCTCTAAAAACTCTGCAAGCAATGTTTGAAATATCCCATGCCCTCACCATTCTTTCTTTCTTCCACGTAGATCTTCTGCGAGCGATACAGGTGAAAGAGGAGACTCAGCCGGTCCAAGTGGGCAGGTTCCCCAGATGGGGACAGGACCAAGATGGCAGCAACAGAATCCAGCCAGGGTCGCCAGAGACTAGCGGGCAGAGAGCACCTCCCAGAGAGCAGCAAGTGCCAACGCAGTCCCCTTATAATGCGTATCGGTGAGTCTGCCACCCGTTTACTGCCAAGGAGGGGGTAGGGTCAGAGAGGGCATAATGCTGATGTACCTGGGGTACCATTGCTTTCCAGAAACCCTGGATGTAATGTTTTTATTGTAACTGGGGACAAACTTTGATGTTTTTGTCCTGTGTATTGAACTATTACGGCTTAGCAATAGCACCAAAATCGTAAGGCAGGGGGAATTTGAAATGATAAAGTGTTTTTGGAATCAAGTGTCCCTAGTGATGCACAAATTTACTATGAGGATCCATGACCTTTCAACGCACTTGGCCTGTGGCCTCCTACCTCTGTGCTGTCCTGGTGGTCCTGGGCGACTAATTACCTGTAGTTGACGGTGCTTTATCCAGCAAATCGGTAATCAGTAATCGCTCGCCCGCTAAGAGTGGACAGCCCCCAACACATCTGACTTACAAAATGGCTGACATACAAGGATAAGCCCAATATACAAAGTTAAAGAAACATCGTGAACAGCTCATCACAGGTGTCTGATTCTCTCCATAGACGGACTATAAATATGTTAAGTTAGATTTTACTTTCTATTGAACAACAAAGGCCTGCTGGTTCCACAGTTAGTCTCTTGGTCAGTGATACTCAAAGTACGGCCCGGGGGCCGCTTGCGGCCCTCTTGACCTTTAAATGCGGCCCCCTTGGTGAACAGCAGCACCAGCTGCTGTTTATTTGCTAGCACTAATATTTAGAAAAAGATGTTAAATAAATGGGCAAGCATTCATTAACCTGCTAATAAATGCTTGCGCGTTTATTTAACATGTTTTAAAACCTCCTTACACAATCCATGACCCACCCAGACCCTCTCCCGCCACCCTGCTGGCATCAGTGCAGCCCTCGGCACACCACAAACCGTACTTTGTGGCCCCTGGGCAAATGTTTGTGAGTGCCAATGCTCTAGGTACTTCTTGTCTAGACGATCTAATCTCCTAACTGTGAATTATTGGGCCGCCCTTTCTACTTATGTTCAATCCATTGTGCAAGATGAACAAGTCCAGTTCGGAGGAGGGAAAGGTGAAGACTAATCATTATCAATTACTATGTGGCATTTTCCACTTCCATAAAATAAAACACAAGCAAACAGTTAGATGGAAGAGTTAAGATTCTTGGTCAACGTCTTTGTGTAGTTCTCTACCTAGTGATTCTAGGGTCTTTGTTAGTGGTCTCGTCTCATCTGTTCTCTCCCCCCCCCTGCAGGTTCCAGGATGTGGCCGAGCCCCACCATTCTCCTGCTCGAGATGTCCCTCTGAGTGAATATCGAGGCAGGACGCACCCGGCAGACGTGGCTCAGGTGCCGGAACCGGAAGTGAAGCAGCTGCCTGAAAGCTTCGGGGCTCTACCCCCATTCCACCCCCCACATGACCTGTCAGGTGTCCACAACGTGTCTGCCGACCCAGCCGGGAAACTCGGCCTCCGGCCTCCGCTGTACAACCCTTACGGAGCCGAGCCAGGCCTGGGACAGTGGATGAACCCGGCTCAGAGCCAGTACCGGCCAGTCAGCTACCCGCCCTTCTCAACGGACTACAACTCCCAGGCACCAGCGGGGCACCCACACGGAAGTATGGCCGACTGGAGCCAGTACCCGCTGTTCCCGTACTCCTGCTGGTAAGCGAACCAGGTGGCAGTGGGCAAAGCTCCCCACCCACCAGACGCTTGGAACCCCAACTGACCTGGATGAGGGGGTGAACTAGCAGTCGCTGCTGCCCAATGTTGGCCTATGAAGCAACTGCTCCCTGGGAACCCTGAGTTGGAAGGTTTGTTGCACAGATCCTATGCTCTTCTGAGATACACAAGCCTGTGCGAGACTGCTTTTACTTTCAGCACAGGGCATGGCCTCTGTCCTGATTGGGTGCGAAGGAGCGGGTAACCCAGAGACGGGTATCGCCTCAAAAGCACCTTTCCAGGCATGTGACTTAACCACATTTCTTGTGAGAAATTAAGCAAAAAAGGTGCCAGAACTTTTGTTGGTGCAAAGGGAGGTCTCTTCAAAGACTCCCTTCTAAAAGGGATTGTTCCTGTTGGGGAGGGGTGGGGGGCTTCTTAATACACTTTATTGCACACTGAAAGATCAAAGAAGTGCTCTCGTCATTCCATTTGTTCCTCGGTTCTAAGGTACCAGTAGAAAGGTGCTTTGATGCATCAGATGTGCTAGTTGGCCTCGCTGTGCTGATGGGGGCGGGGGCCGGGGGGCTGAGAGGGGAATGGTACCTCGTGCTGCTGATGGAGGTTGGGGTGCAAGCTGTAACGGCAAAATGATTTTTGTTTCAACCAAGATATCATTTTGACGTTGAGCGCACCATATCCCAAATTGGGAAAGGTCATTTTCGTGTCATTTAGTGTCTCCTAATGGTGGCACAGTGAGGCTGCTGCCTTACTTTGTCTCTCACTTGCATCTGCCTTTTCCTTCATACATTGTCTTTCTTTCTTGCAGTACCCCATCACACTAGGACCCCAGGGCACCCTTGCACCCCTACAAAGTCTGCTGCTTAATCGCACCACAGTGACCACATGTCTCACCACAGATTCAATCCAAAACACACCACATAGCTCCTTTTCCACTGCCTTTTTAATTCCCTTACTAGAAACTCATTGCCCGCCCACCCTTTTCCCCTCAACTCTCACATCTTCTAGCCTCCCTTCTCTCTCATTGCCAGTCCATCACTAAAATTCCTTCTGGACCTTGAGGGGGCAGTTCTCTGGCAGAGCCCGCCCTGGTTATTTCTTCATGTTTTTGTGACTACCATGCTTCCTTGAGGTGCACCTCTCCTGTGGCCTAAAATTAGGCCAATTCTTGAACTAAAGTGAAGGCCCTGTCGCTTGTCCCATAATCTCGCATATCCTGGTCGCCCGAATTACTTGAAACATACATGTCAAATCACTGGCACATGCTTCCAGTAGAGCCATCACGCACTGGATACTTCCTGTGATAACATGGCTGCCAGATACCTCATGTGCCAACATGGCTGCCATTTTCCATGATGTCACTGAAATGTAATTCGCGATATTAAACTGTATGTTCCAAAAAATAGAATTCTGTGCTTCTGAGGGTGTCTTCCAGAGAAGAAAGTTGCTCTTATGAGCTGTTGAAAGGGGCGAAGTTGGAAGCTTAGGCACGTGAGGTAAAACTGCATCTCAAGTTTCCCAGGTCATGCTTAAGTAGTTTATCTAGATTGTTTAGTTTGCCTTCTGGGACATGTCGTCCTGGCATAATAGCAAATTGGACTAAGACTCCCAGAATGCAAAATGAAAACCTGGACTGGATGAGCTTCCTATGCATGGACCTGGGAAAACTCAGCGTTCTGCGTTGACTCCTTCCTCGCCTGACTTGCAAACAGGAGCACTTTACCTCAGGAGCACTGACGTTGTCACCGCCAGTGCTAGGCATGCATTCAGTTCTTGTGTGATGACCGTTGTCTGCTGAAGTCACTGGCAGACAACACTGCCACTTTTTCAGCAAGTGGTACCCAAGAGCACTGCTGGTGCATGAAGAAATGAGATGATAAATCTGTTAAAATAGCAAATAAATTGTAAGGTACTCACATTGAGGTAGTCTTGGCCCAGATGTTTGTAATGCACAAAGGGAAATGTTTAATTTCTATAGATACATTCTGTAGATTTGACTGCATTATTATTAATGGCCCACTCATTCCAGGTGCTGAAGTTGTAGCCTTCTTTCTAAACAAAATACTTGACTTCTAACCCATCAAAGATTACAGCTATGTACAAATAAACTAAAATGTAAATAAATTAATAAATAAAAGTATTGTTGTTCTCCTGGTAACTGTCTCTTCTGGGGACTCCAGCACGTCTCTCCGACAGCATTTTTTGTGCTGTGCTTGTCCGACTGATGGGTGCACATTTCTCCACTAGGGTGTGTCTCTTGGAGGGAACAGATAATGGCCGTGCCCCAGCTCCACTTGTCCTGGCCCCCCTTAGGTCCCACCAGCGCAGCAGTTGAATGCAGCCCCCTCCAAGTACATGCCACTCTGTAGCAGGGATTGTTTGAGGCCTACAGATTTGCTTAAAATGTTTAAATATGGCGTTCTATGTACGCATATGTATTTCTGTATAAACAAATATTCACACATGCGTCACTGTTGCCACTTATAGGTTTGCCACACTGGTTTTACCTGGGACCTATTATGTGCCATCCCCCAAATACCACTGCTAGTGACTCTTGTGAACTTCTCGAAGTTTGCACCCTGCTGCTTGCATCCGTGGCGAACTGGCCTGTCGGGAAATTGTGGGCGATCCTTGATAACTGGCATCTGTCACGAGATGACTGCCACCTGGTTCCTGTCACTAGAATGACTGAATCCTTCTCGAGTTTTCAGCTAAAATCCCCAAGCTGCATGTTGGGACTTCCAGCTTCTTCTTCTCATGAGGCATAAACTCCCAGCATGCTTTGCGCTTTTAGATGTAAACCCAGGCCTGGCACAGAGTGAGCAGACGGCTCCGCAGGTTGCCATCTCTAAAAGTCTAGTGGGCGTGGGGTCGACTCCCGTCCCTCCATGTTGTCAAGTTCATGTCGTGTGTTTCCAGGCTTTCATTTACAACTTATTTATAAGAGGTGTGTTCGTTTATTTAGTCTCTCTATAGCTCCTCTCTCGCATATATTTCATTTATTTTAAACCACTGGTAAAGGCTGGCTTTACTAATCCACTCAGCTGTCCACAGAAAACACAGATCTGTTCTTCGCAGCAGGCACAGTACCCCTCTGTGCTACTTTATGGAGAGTCAAAACTGCCACTAGACAAAACTCCAATCTCTCTCAAGGAGGAGTATTAATCACAAGAGTTGTCTTGACATTTTTATTGCCGCCTGAAATCTGGACACACGAGGAACTCGGCCATCAGCTGCTTTTAAATCACAAGTTATTAGTAAACACAGCGCCCCAGGTCAGCAGCCAGTGCAGATGCACCAGTCACACTGCCCTAAAGCCAGCCCTGGACTCTCAGGACTGTGTTGACTGATACGGCAGTATTGGAGCCTTGGTTAGTCGGTGTTTCAGCCGAAACCGCCCCAGCCTGTGGGGAAATACCCCGATTTCCCAGGCCAGTCACTGCTTGCTGTGCTTTCAAGTACCAGCCTTTGTCCAGTGGTGACGTTTCCTACCTCTCTGTAAACAGAGTCACGTCATATCCGGCTTCTCTTGTTATTTTTAATGGGTGATTAAGGCACCACTCACACCTGTGAACGTGCTAATTGTTCCCCATTGGAAGTGCATCCCCCGTGTCCGCTGTGCACTTCCGGATTCAGCTTTTCACCTCACGCGGCTCCTCGCGCACTACCGCCTACCTGCTTTCGTCCCAATGAAAATATCGTCTAGCAGCTTGCTGTACTATCCATTTTTGTGGTTTTGCTTTTCAGAAAAAAGTCCTTTCATCTACTTCTGCCGAAGTGCACCGCTGAGCCCATTTCATGTGTAATGACTTTAACAAGCCCAGGCTTTCTGCCAGCAGCACTTGGAATGCTGGGGGTTTTGGGCCTAAGCTTATGGGAAACTACGAATCCCAGAATGCAATTGCCTTAGTACTGCCAGATGGTTAAGCCTTCATCTGACCTGATCCAAACTATGAAATCTACCATAAGCACGGTGCGTAGCTCATCCAGCCCAGGTTTTTTTCCTTTGATTTCCTGTGTGTACTTTTAAAAAATCGAGACTATAAGAGCCAGCATGCTCAGAATAATCCGGGCCTGGTTGATTCACAATGGCGTCTGAGTCGGGCAGGGACCGCAGCTACAACTGGCGGTGCCGCCTCTGACTACCAGACGCGAAGAGTGCACGTCACAGGTGGTGAGAACCGGAGGGCGAGGTATGCCTGACTCTTCTATGGCCCCTGCCTGGAGCCGACTCGGCGAGGAAGGACGTTGAAGGCAGAGCCGCCATAAAAAGCTGATGTCACAGGCTCTGGTTACTTTGCTCATTCTGGGCTAATTTTAAGTGTTTGGTCATGGAGCCACCCTTTACCGGGGGGGGCGGTCATACGTCATGGTCCTTCGAGCCCAGATTCAGGTGCAAAGACTGAAAGATTTCACCTTGGGCCTGGTGGGTAGCATGAGATCAAAGTCTGCTTTTGGAAAAAATACCTTTGTGTCCACCTGCTTTATTGGCAGCCAACCTAAGAGTGAATGGGCATCTGACTTAATCTCGACTGTCCTCGTGTATGTCTATATGTGGTACGTATATAGCGCAAACCTAGCAAAAAGACTGCGAGGCGCTGTACAGGGCCCAAGGCAGAGATGATCAAAGTGTGATTGGAGGGGTACTTAGGCCCATATTAATCAATATTTCACGAAACGCAGTGCAACACAGCAAGCGCTGCGTGCGAGGGCGGGAATACGCCGCATTTCACATGAGGCAACACATTCCTGCTCTCTGCCTGCACTGGCGCACAAACTGCCGCCTAGCGCCAACGTGCAAGGGTGCCTGCGTTGTAGGCAGTATTGTTTTTGTGCGGAAACCTTCCTGCACACTAGCAATACTCAGACATTCTCCTCCAAGTGTGAAAATAACGAGGAAAAATAAGGATATTTCTCCTCGTTGCGCCTCTGGCGGGGTGGCGTACAATTCTGACGCATTCCCAGGCCTACCAGAGTTGGTAAATCTGGGAATGTGTCAGAAAGCATGGGTGGATGCATACGCTCTCCCACACTCCACCCATAGCATGCCCCCTCTCCTCCCGGCCACAGAGTAGCACAAGGCAGCAATTTGTGCTGATTTGCATTATTCTAGATTTATCAAGCCACGCAGGGTCACGCAAGGTGGCCTTACGTAGCTTGGTAAATCTCATTTAGGTTTTGGTTGCCCTTGCGTCCCCTTTTGTGGTACAAGGGCGATGCAAAACCTTGACCAATATTGGCCCTAGCTTCTAAGAGCGACTTGACTGTAACTGCGTCGTGATGTAGTGTTCTTTCTAAAGTGTCTCATGGTTGAGGCAGTCCTCCTGGATACAGGGATGTCGTTCCAGACCCTGGGAGCATAGATGGGGAGTTTTTTTGCCATGCTTTTCTCTTTTGCACTTCTGTATCTCTGAATGTGTCCTGGCTGAAGGTGTGCCAAAGGATTACCATTGTGTGTGTGTGTGTGTGAGACACAGTGCTAAGCGAATCCAGTCCTAGATAAAAGTAAACATCTACCCTTTTTGCTGTGGATGTAAGCTGCTACCATAGCAAGACATTTCCTATACACACTTGGAACAGATTTTATGCAAGTGGGCAAAAAGACCATTCACCTTTAACTGGTTTTGATGCTTGAAACTTTTGTATATGCACATGCTACCCAAAATACCTCCATCTAGTGGCTGGGTCTGGAAACGTCCTTAAACTGTAAAGAGTTTCTGTCGTGGCCATCAACCAGGGCAGCGTCAGTTTGACGTAAAATAACATCATTCACAAGCGCTCAATGCCCTAAAACGCAACCTCCATTTTAGATTTTTTTTTTCTGCTGGTGAATTCAGTGGTGTACAAAAGATGCTTTTGGAGGTACGTTGAGAAGCTAAGAGTAGACTACATCGGAGAACATATTTTTCGGGTAGTTGTTAACAAACAAGTTACTTACCTACAACATTAATTTTGTAGTTCCCTCTATACTTTACCATACAGAGATCTCCGGCCCTTATTTGGAGTTTCCCTATGGTAAAGGACAGGGAAAAGTAAAAAAGTAAATTTAACTAAAGAAAAAATAGTAAACATTTTTATGTTAAGAAATATTGTAAATTCATTCTATTTATTTTAATTGTAGAACGCAAGAAAACATGCTACAGCACTACTAACTTCATTTTGATTAAAACTTACATTTTAATGAATCAAATAAAAAAAGTTGCTAAAGTCTAATTTAAAACATAAATCCCACTTTAAGTATTAACATAACTTTCTTATCCTGCATTAACAATTAGAACAAGCATTTGCAATGCAATAGGTCTCGCAGTTACGCAAGTTTGAGCTATTGGCATTGTAAATGGCTATGCCTTTTATTTTGGTATTGGTTTTTAAAACATAAATAAAAGACATTGTCATTTACAATGGCAATAGCTTAAACTCGCGTAAATGCGAGACCTATTGCATTGCAAATGCTTGTTAGCAATGTTGTAGCAAGGTTGCCACTGGGCCCAATGCCAACAAGAAAAAGGGGCACTGCCCCCGGTTGGCAGCAGAAGACAGCCAATGACGAGGCTGAGCCCCTGCGCAAACCTTTTGTAAATCATTCCCTTTCACTGTATATGTTTACGGAATTAGCAATTTGTTCCCCAATCTATTTCACGTGGGATCGCAATATGCATTGTGCGCATTACCCAGAGGCATAGCTATCAGGAGTGAAGCAGGTGCAGTGGCACCGGGGCTCAGCAGTATAAAGGGCCCGTTGCCCCCTACTTATTGCTGATTTTTGTTACCAAACCAGGACATGGAGGGATAGGGTGGTGCATTCTCCTTTCTTGCATTCGGGCCCCTGGCACCTTGGTTACTCCTCTGCTGGTAGTACCACAAGTCAGGGCACATTTCCGCGAAGGAAATCTGTGCGACATTGCGTAAAAGTACACAAGCTGTTTTTACATATATATGCTGTGTAAAGGCCGGATGTGTGAATAATGAGTTCTTCTTTATCCAGGGATGCAGAATTGAAAAAAACTTAGTGAGTTCGGGCACGCACATGTCCTTTACAAGTCAGGTCTTGACTGTTTGCATATCGTCCCGCTGTATAAACTCGATTTGAAGCGCGAGGCGGGCCTGTGTACTACGGGCCTGTCACAGCCCTGTCTGAGAGGCAGGGAGGGGCCCCCCTGGGGTGGAGGGATGGCTGTCAGATCTGAGGGTTGAAACCCAGGAAGAGGTGTGTGGTGGGTCCGAGGGAGCACCTGAAAGACAAAAGTACCCGAGTGGGCACGCCCGAGCTAAATGTGGCCTGGTGCCAGGGGGTCGGACCCAGCAGGGAGAACTGATCTGCTGAGCCAGTCAGCATACTGAGACAACACCTATCCGGGGCTAAGTGAACTAGGGAGGGTGAGAGAGGAGGGTGCGAGAAGAGAAAACAATAGGTGGGGAGGTGTGAGACGGGAACTCGAACAGTAGGTGAAGAAAAAACAGTGGAGCGGGAGTAAGAGACGAGCATAATCATGGTGGGTGAGAGATAGGAACAGGGGGAGGGGGGCAGGGGTGAGTGATGGAAACAAAGTGGAGGGTGTGAGGTGGGAACAGGGCGAAGGGGTGAGAAGAGGTTGGAGGTGATGAGAAACGGGAGAGGGTGAAAGTGAGAGATGGGTGGAGGGTGAGAGATGAGAAGAGGGTGGAAAGATGAGAGAAAGACAATAGTGAGGTGGATGTGAGATATGGTGGAGGGGAGAGGAATGGGAACAAAGTGGGCGGGGTGAAGTGGGGACAGGGTGGAGTGGTGGGAAGAGGCTGGAGGGATTGAGAGATGGGAAGAGAGTGGAAAGATAAGAGGAAGACAATAGTGAGGCGGATGTGACATACAGGAGCGGGGTGTAGAGGCTGGGGATGGGGTACAGGGCGCAGAGGTAAGAAAGTAACAATAGTGTGAGGTGCCGGGAGAGGGAAAGGAACCGGACGGATGAGTGAGAGATGGGAACTGTCTGGAGAAGTGAGAGAAATAAAGAGCAGTGGGCGAGGAGTGCAGATTGGGACAGTGCGGAGGTAGAGGTGGATGGGGTGAGAAAGAAACGAGCGGGTGGAGAAGAGATGGTTGGGGTAGTAATAGGCACCGTAAGGGTAGATGGGTGAGGGATCAATGGATAGGTGAGGGACTGACGGATAGACCGACGAGAGTCCCGGTCGGGGTGACTGACGGGTAGAATGGAGAGAGAGGAGGCGAGCGTATTGGGAGAAGCAGTTAAGAATAGTGAGAGAGGCGGGTGCAGAGGTGAGAGCGATAGGTGGATGGGGGACCGCGGGAGGGACCGGAGAGCCGATGGGTGAGTACACGAATTGAGGGATGAAAAGCGGATGAGTGACTACTTGGGGAGGAATGAGCGGTTGGAAAGTGTTAAGGGGTGGGGGAAGGAGTGGAACGGTCCAATGGTCGAAGGATGTGTGGGTGAGTAGACGGAGCCAGGGTGGAGCGGTAGGGCATGGCTGACAGTGGTGAAAGGGGGAGACGTGCAAGAATGTTGTGATGGGCGGAGGGGGAGGCAGGGTAAAAGTGTGAGCGGCTTAGGCAGGACGAAGGGCTGAAGTGTGTGGGAAGGAGTTAAGAGAAACTAGTAAGGGCTATAAGCCTCCGATGTTTGGCATTCTGTAGCCCCAGGGACAGAAAAACGCAGGGAAGGACACTCTTGTGAAAGAACATGCTGACCAGTTAGAATAGAAACCAGCATTGGCCGTGTGCGTGTGTGCGCACGCAGTCTGCTCTTTTTCAAAGCACACACTCGTGCTTGTGGCGCACCGCTGCGCACTCCCGCAAGCTGTATGCCGCCACAAGCACGAGTATGTGCTTGGAAAAAGAGCTGTACGACGGCTAAAGGTCTCCTAAGCAGCGCATGCGCGCTGCGTAGGCAAGACCTAAAAATTGGAAAGCACACCCTTAGTATCCAGCAAGGAAAAAATAACATCCTACAGTCTTTCTTTTTCACATGGTTAGCTAGCAGGACTCCGACATAAATGCTCTCATTTAGAAGTCAGAGAAAGAAAAGTAAACACCAAACTCTCTGGAAGACAGAGTCAGACTTTTGACCTCTGTCTTTGAATGCACCACAGATGTGCCTACATAACAACAAGATTTAAAGGTCTGTTTACAGAAATTCCGTACTGTTGGAAGAAAACAATAAATAGGGTTTGGGCAAGGGAAGGGACAAACTCAAGCTGGACAACCTAAAACACATGAAGCCAGCAAATAGAAAGTAAGCACATGTAAGTTACAAACCACAAAGCCAATGGTAGCAACTGGCAGAATGCATTCCCATGGAAACTTTCCAATTGTCCCAAAGATGTCATTAGCAAACCAAACAGCTGCGCTGTCTGGTAGGCTTTGACCTAAAAAATAGTACCTTCAGGAGCATGCAGCCATAGGAAGGAGACTGGCCGCAGACAGGAAGCTGTACTTGGTCCATGCTCCACGGCAGGGACAAATGGTGAAGCACCAGGAAAAAGTAGAGGAGAGGAGGAGGTTCTGATCAATTAGAAGCAAGGAAACGAGAGTGTAGTCTGAGCCATCCAATGGTAAGTAATGGGTGGGCTCTACACCAGTTGTAAGCTTTTTTATTTTTATAAGAGAATTCGCAAGCACGGTGCAAGAGCTGTGCAGGGGAAACTTAAAAAAACACATTGCAGTTCATCTGTGCTTTGGTGGCAATTCCTGCTGCAGCTGGGGTAATCTGTTTGCTATAAATCAATGATTATTCGTTTGTGAGCAATTCCGCGACTGAGGATCAAGGATTACTCTTCTATTGATGGTTCTGCTACTGAGGATCAAGGATTATTCCTCTGTTAGTCATTCAGCTACTAAGGATCAATTATTAACTCTCAGTTAGTAAATCTGGTAAATTTCACACATTGACATATTTAAAACATTAAAATGTCCTACATAAGCAGACTGAACACATCATACTGACCTGTTCACTCCCTACCAAATAATAAATAGTCCCAACAGAAGAAAGTAAGGAGTGACCAAAGCACAACAGAGTGCTCTGTCTTCCATCAGCACTAACTTATCCAGAACAGTGACATTAAAAGTGACATGGCAGACACAGAAGCTCATCTTGAGTAAGGCTTTATAATTGAAAAGGCATTTTTAAGCTGTCATGTGCTGGCCAAAACAAAGGAGGTATTAGCGTAAACCTACTTGTGGTGCAAGACTAAAATAAAGTTTTAACACCATGGCCAAAATGGCATTTTTCATCCTCTTAGCAACGGGTGCATCTCTGCGGTCTTTTGATATACTTGCATGACTTCTTGTAAAGTATCCAAAATCAGCTGCATACTATCGCCTTAATGTAGCGTCAAACATGCTAAACGTTTTAAAATTATTACTACGAGGAATGAGGATTACCTATTCACTCCTGAAGGAAACATGTTACTTCTAAGTTCCAAATTGAAGGCAGCAAATTACATTTTTTCAAAATCTTACCCTAGCGGTTGCAGCTTTGATTGAAACGGTTCAGGGATTAATTTGCACTTTATTATTTTGAAAACGTTTTATTAGGTTCACCTTATTTCGGAAGACACTGTTGTTTTATAAAAGTGTTTAAGGTGACGTGGACTTTCAAACAACCTAAACATGAAAAATGTGTAGCTATTTTTTTTAAATACAAGTTTAAAAAAAGCATTTGTCACCCAAGTGGTTCTTCATAAGCACACCACGTCCCCACGAATGCATACTCGTAGTCTGTGTGCATTCCTTACTCCTTCTGCTAACACGCACTGCCTGCAGAGATTTCGACGTGTTTTTACGCATTCTACAGTCTTATCTTGTACAACATGCCACAAGCTGAACTTTGAGCTGATTCGCTTGTTTAGAATTTGATACGGTTCAATGAAATTCTATTACTCATCAAAATTTCTACACTGATACCGTACCGCACGCTGCTATTATATTCCATAAAGGAAATCCACTTAATGTGACGTAATGACATTTATAAAATGCACAAACAAAGAGACAACCTGTAGGTACTGGTCTGCAGGTGGGGAGCAGCCTTTGATTAGTAAAGTATTAAACAGAGTACAATTATTAGACCAGAATGGCTTATTGTCGAATGGCATTTAGTTATGTACTGCAAAACTATTGTTTATTTAGCGTGAATATGGCTTGTGGGCATTACAGTGCTTTACAATGAGGAATTTAAATCTATAACCGTGTAATAAGGCAATCGCATAGAAAACGAGGTAAACCAGTGGTGCGCGCGCACCACAGAGGAGCGGGGGGGGAAGGGAGCGCGGCAGCGAGGCGAACGCGCGCTGCTGCGCGTGCTAGACACCGGTGGGAATGGGCGTGGCAAAGGCGGGACATGCGCCCGCCTTTGCCCAATTGTGTGCTGTCTTTCTTATAAATGCAAAACACACAAGATGATGGACGGAATGCTGCACATTGGCAAACATTCACCCCCAGTCACAGATCTGGGTTTAATCCATCGTTATTTTGCTTCACCACGCCACCCCAGTTCAGACATAGCCATATGCAAATCAGTCTTGACCCTGTGCCTCATGGGAACAGTCCAGACCGAACTGCCAAGCCATGTCTTCCCTGGACCGGAATCAAGCATCCTAGGACCGGTTTCAGGCTATCAGCCTTCATCAGCCAGGATAGCTTGACTCCAGTGGCCTAGTGAGCACGGGACCCACGTCTGGGCATACCCTTCCCACTTAGGGCGAAATGCAAAACACACAAGATGATGGACGGAATGCTGCACATTGGCAAACATTCACCCCCAGTCACAGATCTGGGTTTAATCCATCGTTATTTTGCTTCACCACGCCACCCCAGTTCAGACATAGCCATATGCTAATCAGTCTTGACCCTGTGCCTCATGGGAACAGTCCAGACCGAACTGCTAAGCCATGTGACGTGGGTCCCTTGCTCACTTTGCCACTGGATTCAAGCTAGCCTGGCTGATGACGGCTGAATAGCCAGAAACCGGTCCCAGGATGCTTGTTTCCGGTCCAGGGAAGACATGGCTTGGCAGTTCGGGCTGGACTGTTCCCATGAGGCACAGGGTCAGACTGATTTGCATATGGCCATGTCTGAACTGGGGTGGTGGAGTGAGCTAAAGAATGATGATGGATTAAACCCAGATCAGTTGACTGGGGGTGAGTGTTTGATTTGCTCAAACGCTCCGTCCATCATCCCCTTTGGTATCGCTTTGTCTTTCTTATAAAGACGCACGCAAAGCCCAATAGCCGGGGGGAAAACGAAAAGCACGAGCGTGTGCGATTCCTAGCTCACCTTCTAAACCCCCTACATGAGGTATCTCGCTGCGCGAGCAGTGCTGCGCACTGCAACTCTAGGCGCGAGACCTAAAAATGATAAATAGAATGAATTAGAAGTAATGTCATTATATTTTAATCAAAAAAGTTATATTAATTTTTAGATTAAAAAAGGTTGTTAAATGCTTTTTTTTCATCATTAAATTCTATTTAATAATATATATTTCAAAATGTTACATAATTTAATTGTAATGTAATATTAATTCACATTGGGTTTTATTTTAAGTTTCTACCTCTATTATTTTCTATGGAAAGATGTTGCAGTACCAGTGGTTGGCTTTGTGCGGTGCTGGACATAAGCTTTGAGCTGGAGTAATTTATTGCTGTTTTGGGGCCCTTTTTTGCTGTAGTAACTTTAGAAGTAAGGTTTGTGAATAGCAATGGGCTTAGTCTTTGGTGAGTATGTGCATGTCCACCCTAAAACTCTTCCTAGCTCTCTCTAAACCCCTTCTTACTCTTTCCTAATCTCCTCCTCTTTAATTGTAAGTATTCCCCATTTTTAAGCCTCCCATATTTACTACTAAAATGTATACTTACGTGTGCGGAGATTCTGTAACCAGCGGAGATTTCTGCACAGAAAAAGATAGGAGAGGCATAACCTCCACACGTAAGTTTGTGAATAGCATTTTGTAGTACGTTAATCGTACTATTGAAGTGCTTCTGAATGAGCTACAAAATGCAGTTTAGGCCCCAAAGACTTCTTTGTTGGGCAAGTGGAGCTGCTGCAATATTGGGAGACTTGTACACCTCTTGCCCATGCTAAAGCTGTTCTGTATCTAAGGGACGTTGGCTGCACCTGCATGTCAAGGTAAGTGTGTTTTTATTCTTTATTTAATTTTTTTTGCATCCCCCCGCCTCCCGCTGCCCCACCAACCTCGGTACATGCAGCCATCAAAGCAACACATTGCATACACTTTTCACTAGAGCAATTACATTTTGCATTTAACAACTATTTTTTTGCATTAATGAGTTGCTGCAAATGTTTTTGTTGCAATGGTTGGTCGGTGCAAATGTCAGTTTAGAAGAGCATTGCATTTTAAAGCTATCTGCACCAACCGCCATTTTCTCCAACCGACTTGTGAAAAAATTGTGTTTTTTTTTTTTTGCACAAGTTAATAGGTGTAAAGGTTGTTCTCACGGCAGTTAAAAGCTCAGGTGCCCTTAGTCCCTTGAGTTTCAACATCGGGAGGCCGGTTAAAGTGCAATGAATGTGAAAACACGTTTGCACAGGAATTGTTGCTATGATTCGGTGCAATGTGTATCGCACCTGGTAGCAAGCAGGAGTGATAAAGTTTGGACCCTTTATTAAATTTCATCAATTCAACCCTGCCAGAATTTAAATGGGAAAAAAGACACCATATTTATTCGGGTATAGGTTTTTTGATGCGGTAAACGCAAATAGTCAGAATAGGTAATATTTATCACATCCAGTGAATTCCAAAAACCTTGGAGTCGGATTTTATCAGGTGTGACAATTCTCGCGTTCAACAGGGACCTCTCCTAATCAAACCCTACAGGATACCCTGTGAGAAAGCTAGAATTTGTTTACCCCATGTCTCATCTTTGTCAGTTTGCCTGTTGTGATTCTGTTTTTTGCCACTGAAGTCATGTGTGTTGAAGTGAGTAATGTTCCAAAAGAGACTACACAAGAAGCATGGCACAACAACATCTGTTCCTCTTTAAATAACAGCTATGTCACTACATAAAATACCACAAGCAATGCTGATTTGTCCTTTTTGATACACGTGTGAGTGCAAGACAATAACTCTCTTCACCAGTTTGTCAGAATAGGGCGGGGTATTTACCACACGTGGTAAATTTCATTACCTCAGTGAGAGGTATTTACCACATATGGTAAATACCTCCTGTTTAGAGTTTTCAACAGGAAAATAAGGAACAATATACAGAATCTGTTTTTAACACACCAAATTCTGCATGTTTTGCCTTTTTTCCAGGCTTTTCATCCGATAAACTACTTCAGGTCTGAATTGCCAGAATTTGTCAGGGAAAAACTGCAAGGGTGTGATCATTATTACACGACTCGTAATTTTAATTCCTGTGCAAACACGTGTTTTACACTTGTATTGAGGGCCATCGAGTCTTGCCACAGCTGACAGACAACACCACTACTCTAAAATGTTGAAGAGACGCAGTGGTGACTGCCACAGAATAGTACTGGGGAGGTAGAAAAAAAAGAAAAATTCACTAACTTGCTGCCCGCCTCCTTTCCTCCATCCTCTTTGGTCGACGCACAGAAGCACACAGGCTCCCAGACTCCAGCTGTGCTAGAGACCTGCCAGTCAGTAACCAAGGCACTAGCTGCAGCTGGGCTAGAGGCCTGCTCGCCAGTAACCCCGGCAATAGTTGCAGCTGGGCCTGAGACCTGCCCGCCAGTAACCCAAGCACTAGCTGCAGCTGGGCTAGAGGCCTGCTCGCCAGTAACCCCGGCAATAGTTGCAGCTGGGCCTGAGACCTGCCCACCAGTAACCCAAGCACTAGCTGCAGCTGGGCTAGAGGCTTGCTCGCCAGTAACCCAGGCACTAGCTGCGGCTGGGCTATGGACCTGCCTGTCTGTAACCCTGGTACTAGCTGCAGCTGAGCTAGGGACCTGCCCACTAGTAACTCAGCCACTAGCTGCAGCTAGGCTAGGGCCCTGCCTGCCAGTAACTGGGGATGAGTGTTGGCTGCAATTAACATGGAGAACTAGCCGGGACTAGGCTGGAGACCTGCTTACCAGTAACCCAGGCACTAGCTGCATCTGGGCTAGGGACCTGCCCACCAGTAATCCAGGCACTAGCTGCAGCTGGGCTAGAGACCTGTCATCCGGTAAGGCAGGCACGGGCTGCAGCTGGGCTAAAGACCTGCCCGCCAGTAACCTGAGCACTAGCTGCAGATTGGATAGAGAACTGCCCGCCAGTAACACAGGCACTAGCTGCAGCTGGGCTACAGGCCTGCCCGCCAGTAACGTGGGCTAGAGACCTGCTCGCCAGTAACCAGGCACTAGCTGGGCTTGGGACCTGCCTGCCAGTAACCAAGGAACTAGCTGCAGCTGGGGTAGAGACCTGCCTGCAAGTATCCCAGGCACTAGCTGCGGCTGTGCCTGAGACCTGTCCGCCAGTAACCGAGGCACTAGCTGCAGCTGGGCAAGAGACCTGCCCGCCAGTAACCCAGGCACTAGCTGCAGATGGGCTAAAGACCTGTCCGCCAGTAACCCAGGCACTAGCTGCAGCTGGGCTACAGACCTGCCCGCCAGTAACCCAGGCAATAGCTGCAGCTTAGCTAGAGACCTGTCCGCCAATAACCCAGGCACTAGCTGCAGCTGGGCTAGAGACCTGCCCCCCAGTAACCCATGCACTAGCTGCAGCTGGGCTAGGGACCTGCCCCCCAGTAACCCATGCACTAGCTGCAGCTGGGCTAGGGACATGCCCCCAGTAACCCAGGCACTAGCTGCAGTTGGGCTAGAGACCTGCCTGCCAGTAACCCAGGCACTAGCTGCAGCTGGGCTAGGGACCTGCCCGCCAGTAACCCAGGCACTAGCTGCAGCTGGGCTAGGGACCTGCCTGCCAGTAACCCAGGCACTAGCTGTGGCTGGGCTATGGACCTGCCTGTCTGTAACCAAGACACTAGCTGCAGCTGGGCTAGAGAACTGCCTGCCAGTAACCCAGGCAGTATCTGATACTGGGCTGGAGACCTGCCCCCCAGTAACCGAGGCACTAGCTGCAGCTGGGCAAGAGACCTGCCCGCCAGTAACCCAGGCACTAGCTGCAGATGGGCTAAAGACCTGTCCGCCAGTAACCCAGGCACTAGCTGCAGCTGGGCTACAGACCTGCCCGCCAGTAACCCAGGCAATAGCTGCAGCTTAGCTAGAGACCTGTCCGCCAATAACCCAGGCACTAGCTGCAGCTGGGCTAGGGACATGCCCCCAGTAACCCATGCACTAGCTGCAGCTGGGCTAGGGACCTGCCCCCCAGTAACCCATGCACTAGCTGCAGCTGGGCTAGGGACATGCCCCCAGTAACCCAGGCACTAGCTGCAGTTGGGCTAGAGACCTGCCTGCCAGTAACCCAGGCACTAGCTGCAGCTGGGCTAGGGACCTGCCCGCCAGTAACCCAGGCACTAGCTGCAGCTGGGCTAGGGACCTGCCCGCCAGTAACCCAGGCACTAGCTGCAGCTGGGCTAGGGACCTGCCTGCCAGTAACCCAGGCACTAGCTGCGGCTGGGCTATGGACCTGCCTGTCTGTAACCAAGACACTAGCTGCAGCTGGGCTAGAGAACTGCCTGCCAGTAACCCAGGCAGTATCTGATACTGGGCTGGAGACCTGCCCCCCAGTAAGCCAGGTACTAGCTGCAACTGGGCAAGAAACCTACCTGTCAGTAACCCTGGGACTAGCTGCAGCTGAGCTAGGGACCTGCCCACCAGTAACTCAGCCACTAGCTGCAGCAAGGCTAGGGACCTGCCTGCCAGTAACTGAGGATGAGTGTTGGCTTCAATTAACATGGAGAACTAGCCGGGGCTAGGCTGGGGACCTGCTTACCAGTAACCCAGGCATTGCTGCATCTGGGCCAGGGACCTGCCCACCAGTAATCCAGGCACTAGCTGCAGCTGGGCTAGAGACCTGTCATCCGGTAAGGCAGGCATGGGCTGCAGCTGGGCTAGAGATACGCCCGCCAGTAATCCGGGCACTAGCTGCAGGTGGGCTAGAGACCTACCCACCAGTAACCTGAGCACTAGCTGCAGCTTAGATAGAGAACTGCCCGCCAGTAACACAGGCACTAGCTGCAGCTGGGCTACAGGCCTGCCCGCCAGTAACGTGGGCTAGAGACCTGCCCGCTAGTAACCAGGCTCTAGCTGGGCTTGGGACCTGTCTGCTAGTAACCAAGGAACTAGCTGCAGCTGGGGTAGAGACCTGCCTGCAAGTAACCCAGGCACTAGCTGCGGCTGTGCCTGAGACCTGCCCGCCAGTAACCCGGGCACTAGCTGCAGCTGGGCTAGAGACCTGCCCGCCAGTAACCCAGGCACTAGCTGCAGATGGGCTAAAGACCTGTCCGCCAGTAACCCAGGCACGAGCTGCAGCTGGGCTAGAGACCTGCCCCCCAGTAACTCAGGCACGAGCTGCAGCTGGGCTAGAGACCTGCCCCCCAGTAACTCAGGCACGGGCAGCAGCTGGGCTAGGGACCTGCCTGCCAGTAACCCAGGCACTAGCTGCAGCTCAGCTAAAGACCTGCCCCCTAGTAACCCAGGTACTAGCTGCAGCTGAGCTAGAGACCTGCCTGTCAGTAACCTAGGCACTAGCTGCAGGTGGGCTAGAGACCTACCCGCTATTAACCCAGGCACTAGCTGCAGCTCACCTTGAGGCTTGCCTGCCAGTAACCCAGGCACTAGCTGCAACTGGGCTAGAGACCTGCCTGCCAGGAACCCAGGCACCACCTGGTACTGGGCTAGAGACCTGCCCCCCCGGGGGGCGTGGCCAACTGCCGAGCATGGAGGACGTGAGCTGAAAGAGCTCCGTTCTCTGCCCTGACACTAAGCGGAATATCCTGCATTTCCTAGGACCCGCGGAGTCGAGTCACTTATTTTTGAGCAGCGGACCGCCCCTGGACCCAGTGGCAGTGTTTTGGGCACGGTTGACCCGACGGAACCTATCAAACCCTGCACGGCCTCTGGACGGCGCCGGAGCTGTGGAGCGCTGTAGGCCGGGGTCGCGTGTGCTGTGAGGCTGGCCCGCTGTGTTTGCGACTTCTGCCGTGTCACCGGCGATCCCACTTGCAGACGTCATGGGGTTCGTAAATATCGCTCCGGTTTGAAGGTGAGACAGAGGGAGGCTGAGACGAGTGCTTGATTGCTTGGGTTGCTGCGCCACATCAAAGAACGCGGAAGACGAGATGGCGGATGCGGCCGGCCACGATACTGCACAGCGCGAGTGCGAGTGAAGACGCGAGGCGCCCTGGTGTGTGTGCGGGCAGCTGAGAAGGATCCTACTACTGCGGAGGTGTGGGGATTGCAAGCGCTTCCCCCCCCCCCCTGTTGAGGACATTTACTGTCAAGGCCGAGGTAAGCCCACGTGAAAAGGAGGGGCATGTGAACCTGTATGAGGGCGCCCTCAGACCTGTGTTGGGCATCGCTGCTCCCCCATTGACCACAGAGAGCCACGCTTTTGTACTGTGCAGATTGACGCGCCGCCGAGGGGCCCTCTTTTGTACATTGGCACTCCTGCCCCCATGATTGGAACTCACAAGAGCAACTGTGGGTATTGCTCTCCACTTGCTGCCTACCCTGACTGCAGAGGAGAACCCGAGGCTGAACTGGGAGTACACTACTGCTCTACTCGCTGGAGCTGATTTCGCGCCTGTTGCAGGCGTGGTTTGCGCACACCGGGGACTTGAACCTGTCTGGGTGAATGCAATTGCCCAGGTGGCCCCCCAAGTGATCATACTGGAACAGAGACGGGTGGGCGGACGCCGGGGCACGATGGGGCGCAAAACAAAACAGGCGGATGCAGCCGCAGAAGGCGATCTGCAGCTCACATTCGGCAGCGACCCCTCTGGTGCTTCAGACAATGATACCTCCCACTGGAACAGATCCCCACGACGCTAAACTGGACCTAATACTGAAAGAAATACGAGACTCACGAACAGCACTGGAGGCACGAATGGATACGATGTCTACCAGTCTCGGCCTCCTACAGGCTGACCACAAAAAGCTCGCTGACAAGGTCAAATCGAACAAACTGGCATTAGATGATCTCATACCCCAGCAGACCAGGCACTCCACTCAACTCGAACAATTTCAACATCAACTGAAGGGCTTACAGGATAGAGTGGACGAGGCGGAGGGGAGGTCCCGCCGCAACAACGTTCGCTTACTTGGTATACCGGAGCGCAGCGAGGGATCCAACCCCACACAGTTTGTGGAAGACTGGCTAAGGGACCACGTGGCGACAACGGGACTAACATCCTTGTACAGTGTGGAGAGGGCACACCGTGTCCCTCCCAGACCTCCTCGACCGGGTGCACCACCCCGCCCGCTAATAGCACTCATACTACATTACAAAGACCGCAATACTATCCTACGGGCTGCCAGAGAGAATGCTCCCATACGGTTTGAAAACAGGAAAATTTCCCTTTATCCGGATTTTACGCCGGCAGTCCAGAAAGCTAGAGCTACTTTCTTAGGAGTGAAGAAACATCTACGGGACCGTAATTTGAAATATGCACTGCTTTTCCCGGCCCGACTGAAAGTTGTACACGGACAAAAATCGTATTTCTTTGAAAACCCGGAGGAAGCAGCGGACTGGCTTGAACTAACTTTTACCCCGGGGAACTCTCAGACCTCACTGCCATCGGGACGGCTGCGTCGCGCCTCCCCGATTCGAACGACTGGACTACCCCGATCGGGAGGTGGCAGCGATGCAGTCACTGTGGATACTAGCCCAACGGCGGAACAGATCACGAACAGCCAAAAGGATGCACTCCTGACGGCGGCGGCGTTAGCTGTCCATGATGCCCGGTCTGCGGCGGCCTCGAAGAGCTCATCGGATGCAGCCACAGTGCGCTCTGACTCTGAAACTAGCATGATGTTGTTCCCTTCAGTTACAGCACAGACTGCCAGAGACTTCTAGGGTGGTGCCCCGGAGGGTCCAGGAGCGGTAAAGTATACTGGGGTGGTACCGGGTGTGTGCTACTGTTGATGGCTTCTGTTGGGAATCTAATGCAACTAAGCTGTATAGGGAAGTGTGCTAATGTAACCAAGACGGCTTCAGATGGGCAATGTGTTGCTTATACGAACTATTGCAGTTCTGGCCTTCACCCCCCAGGCGATTGCGATACGATATTTATTGTTTAGAATCCATATTGGGTTTTGTTTTCACGTTTGGTCCTCTGTTTTCTGGGGGAACCTAGTATTGGGGAGTTTATATGTTCACGCATGCTCAGTTCATAGGCAGCCTATGCTTCCTGGGATTCGGTCTTCATATGTCACATGGCAAATACGCTTTTCGCATCACAATGACATTACATAATCAATACACCTACTGCACCTGGAACGTGAGGGGATTGGGCTCCATACATAAGAGGCACTGTGTCCTGGCGCAGCTCAATAGGAGGAAAGTTGCTATAGCTTACCTACAAGAAACCCACCTCAATACTGACGAGGCAGCCAAAGTACTGAAAAAATGGAGGGGGCAACTGTTTGCCACAACATACTCAGCTTTCTCCAGAGGGGCGGCGGTGTGGATGCGAAATAATGTCCCTTTCAGGCTTTTGGAACAAAAAATAGACATTCACGGCAGATATGTGTTACTCCATGGCTTGTTAGACGGGGCTCATGTGGTTATGGGATGTATATATGCACCAAACATAGACCAGGATAAATATCTAGCCACACTGAGTGCAGTCTTGTCAGACTGGGCCGAATACCCTTGGGTGCTAGGGGGCGACTTCAATGCTGTATTAGGCGTTGACTTGGACAGATCACACCCCCCATTACACGCCACAGAAAGCAAGAAACAGGCTGAGGCACTTCAGGGCTGGGCGGGGGGATGGGAACTCTGCGACGCATGGCGGGCAAAACATCCAGGGTACAGAGAGTATTCCTTTTATTCCCCACCACATAAATTACACACTCGGATAGATCGGTTCCTATGCTCTGATACCCTGATGCCATCCGTTACATCAGTGCTCCATATGGGGAAAACTCTGTCGGACCATAATCCAGTGGAGTTGACCCTGCAGTGGGGCAGGATCCCAACTCCGATGCCGACTTGGAAACTACAGCCTGCGTTGCTGGAGGACCCGGTCTTCCGCAGTGCCCTATCGGAGGCGATTGCCCACTACCTTTCGGAGAATACGGGGTCTGCTAGCACCCGCCAGACGGAATGGGATGCCTTTAAGACGGTCATTAGGGGAGTAGCAATTAGCACTAGGATAGGAGTTCGACACGCGCTAATAGAACGACTCACGGAGCTTGAGGGTAAACTGGCTGCGCTGGAGGGGGAGGCTGCAGGGACAAATGAACAATTGACACAGCTACGTGAGGCAAACATTCAATACGCAGAGCTACTTGAGGAGCTCCGTGTTGTCGATTACCGGCTATACACGCAGAAACAACATACACAAGCTGATAGATCAGGACCGCTGCTGGCACGGTTGGTTCGTGGCGCCCCTTTGCCAACTCCCATACTAGAAATCCGAAACAGTATGGATGTTGTGGTGAACACGCAATGGGACATCAATACTGCATTTAGGGACTACTACGAGCACCTCTATGGTCCACTGCCTAGACTTACTGACATTGATTTCGAACCCTTCTTCGACGGTCTATGCTTACCACAACTCACGCAACAACAAAGTGATGAATTAGCACGGCCAATAACAGGGGCGGAAATCCGGCAGGCGATTAAGGACCTACCGCGTATTAAGACCCCAGGGAATGATGGCCTGCCGACTGAATTTTATGCGGTCTATGCCGACTTGTTGATCCCTCGGTTGCAATGCATATACCGCAAATCTTTGGAGAAAGATGGGCTCCCCGCTTCTACACTGCAAGCGTTAGTGGTTTCCTTACTAAAGCCTGGAAGAGATGGTTTACTCATTTCGAGCTACAGACCCCTGTCGCTCCTTAACACGGGTTATAAAATTCTGAGTAAGTTGCTGGCCACTCGCCTCGCTCAGTTTATCCCTACACTAGTACACACGGATCAATATGGGTTTGTGCCTGGTAGGAGCACGGCACTGAACATCAGACGCCTGCATCAGGTCATGCTGGGCACACTTGCCACGGGAACTAAAGAGGGCTGCATTTCACTTGATTTGAGGCAGGCATTCGACTCCTTGCGCTGGGACTATCTGTTCTGTGCCCTTGCACGGTTTGGTATACCTGAGAAATTTATAGCGTGGGTGCGCTTGCTATACACGAACCCCACCGCGCGAGCACGCACGGGCCAGCATATTTCAGGGCAATATACAGTGGCACGGGGAACCAGGCAGGGCTGCCCCTTATCACCATTGCTGTTTATCCTGGCGCTGGAGCCGCTTCTACTCAGACTCCGTACTTTTGCGGCCTACAAGGGAATAGTGCGGGGGGGTGCATCTCATACTGTCTCAGCTTACGCAGATGATCTCATTCTTTATATCAAAGACATGGACGCAGACCCACACCCGATGCCCTCCATCTTCGAGTCCTTCCAAGACCTTTCTGGCCTGGCTATTAATGCTACAAAGTCGTATGCGTATTTCTTTGATAGCGCTGAGAGGAGTGGTCCTTTTGCGTTTGGTTCCTGGACTTTACACATAGCGCCTGATACCTTTAAATATCTTGGAATACAGATTTATCGCACTACCACGGACCTCCTAGATGGCAACCTGACACGTGCGATTGCGGCTCTCAAATCCAATTTTGGGTTTCACTGCCCCTATCAGTGGCGGGCAGAGTAACCCTCACCAAAATGGTGTTGCTGCCGAGGCTCCTTTACTATTTTACTAATTTACCGATACTGGTCCCCACAAGGATCTTTAAACTATTGAATTCTCTGGTAATAGACCTAATATGGGGCAAAGGGCGCAGACGTATCAGCCTAGTGAAATTACAATTACCCACGAAACAAGGGGGGATGGGAGTGCCGGATATGCGTGCATATTGTTATGCTAGTCAGTTGCAGTGGCTAGCGTATTGGCTAGCAGGACGCAACTTACAGGAATTGGGTATGACGTCACGGGACAAAGACAGAGGGGTCCTACACAGGCTTTTGCTGCCTCAGACCCCCCTACCGGCATCGACTCCCCATTTATTGAAGTTAGCCATTACCTACTGGAGGAGCGCAGTGAGGTACACTGGGCGGGCACCGCCGTATGCCCCCACTATTCCACTACTGGGTATCCCTACACGCGCGGGACTGACCACTAGCCACGCCATTGGTGCGTGGGCGAGAGTGGGAGTCACCACGGTCGGAGAGTTTTTCTCGGGGGTGTCTTAATGTCACATGAATCGTTTGCGCGCGTACATGGCGCCCCTGATACGCTATTCCTTCTGCATGCTCATATATCCAGATATATACGCATTACATGGTCACCAGGGGATGCTGAACCGAACACGAATGCTCTACTTACCATGCAATATCTAATGGGGAATGGGGCACACCTGACGAGATGGCTAACCCATGGGATCCGGGCTGAGACGGCGCTCTCCTTACGACCGTTACGTGACAAATGGGAAAGAGACGTAGGTCGTGAGTTTACAGTCAAGGAATGGGACACTATATTGGGATTTCCTCAGAGGGTTTCTCGTAACCCTAAATTTAAATTTATTCAGTTGATGTTGCTACACAGTGCTTATTTAACACCAGACAGACTGAGCACAATATTCCCGGGAGCAAATGATGCTTGCCCGCGCTGCCATGCACCCAGAGCGGGGTTGATACACATGGTGTGGGATTGTCCTCGACTGGGGCACTATTGGATGACAGTATGTAAAATACTGACGGATATAGTCCCGATGAGCCAGAATAACACCTTGGAATACTGTATACTGGGACTAGAACCCCGTGGAAGGAAGGGTGGCTCCGCCTCTCGTTTTGCCAGTCTTGCGCTCCTTCTGGCTAAACGAGTCACAACCACAAGATGGAAAGCCACTAGGGACCCGTCCCTACAGGACTGGCATACGGAGGTGCTGAGATGGGGCAGGGCAGAGGGAGCTGAACTACAAAGGGAGGAATATAGAGGCTTGAGGAAAATACCGATTTCACTGAGCTGGAATACAATGCTGGAGGAATATGCTGCAATAGATATTTTGTCATACTAAGACGACGTGTGGCATTTGGCTGGGGACTCCGCACATGACCACAGGACACATGGGCTCCTTCCACTATCCGTAAATGGTATTATGAAAAGTGGCAGAGCTGTGCAGTTCATCTAAGACAGACTATGAAACCGAGATACACACGACTCTAGATATGTAAATAAGCCAAAGCTAATGTTAGATATTTCTTACCGAGCATGCGGGGGGAGGGAGGGTTGGGTACGTTTTTTGTTGTTTTTTTATGTTGATATAAATGTAATGGGATCTGCCAGGTTTGTCTAACTATGTTATGATTTACTGGATTCCTAGGGCAAGTGAGGCTGCTGGGATTATTCGTATTGGTTTACCATTAGAGACTTGTTTCACGAATTCAGATCTTTATACGGTGGAGTGCAGGGACCCACATAGATCAATGGCACTATTAATGTATATTCTTTTAAATTGGTTGTAAACATTTGTAGCTATGATATGTGTCCCCCTGTACATGTATCACTATGCAATATTTGGCTTCTTGTTGTGTAAAATTAATAAAAACAGATAAAAAAAAAAAAAATAGAGACCTGCCCCCCAGTAACCCAGGTACTAGCTGCAGCTGGGCTACAGACCTGCCCGCCAGTAACCCAGAAATGGGCTGCAGTTGGGCTCGAGTCATGCCTGACAATAACCCAGGCACTAACTGCAGCTGGGCTAGGGACCTGCCTGCCAGTAACTCAGGCACTAGCCGCAGCTGGGCTAGAGACCTGTCCGCCAGTAATCCAGCCACTAGCTGGAGTTGGGCTCGAGTCATGCCTGCCAATAACCCAGGCACTAACTGCAGCTGGGCTAGGGACCTGCCTGCCAGTAACTCAGGCACTAGCTGCAGCTGGGCTAGAGACCTGCCTGCCAGTAACCCAGGCACTAGCTGCAGTTGGGCTAGAGACCTGCCTGCCAATAACCCAGGCACTAACTGCAGCTGGGCTAAGGACCTGCCTGCCAGTAACCCAGGCACTAGCTGAGCTGGGCTAGAGACCTGCCTGCCAGTAACCCAGGCACTAGCTGCAGCTGGGCTCGAGACCTGCGCCCCAGTAACCCAGGCACGGGCTGCAGCTGGGCTATGGACCTGCCTGTCTGTAACCTGGGCACTAGCTGCAACTGATCTAGAGATCTGCCTGCCAGTAACCCAGGCACTAGCTGCAGTTGGGCTAGAGACCTGCCTGCCAGTAACCCAGGCACTAGCTGCAGTTGGGCTAGGGACCTGCCTGCCAGTAACCCAGGCACTAGCTGCAGCTGGGCTAGAGACCTGCCTGCCAGTTACCCAGGCACTAGCTGCAGCTGGGCTAGAGAACTGCCTGCCAGTAACACAGGCACTAGCTGCAGCTGGGCTAGAGACCTGCCCGCCAGTAACCCAGGCACTAGCCACAGCTGGGCTAGAGAACTGTCTGCCAGTAACCCAGGCACTAGCTGCAGTTGGGCTAGACACGTGCCCCCCAGTAACCCAGGCACGGGCTGCAGCTGGGCTAGGGACCTGCCTGTCTGTAACCTGGGCACTAGCTGCAGCTGAGCTAGAGACCTGCCTGCCAGTAACCCAGGCACTAGCTGCAGTTGCGCTAGAGACCTGCCTGCCAGTAACCCAGGCACCAGCTGCAGCTGCGCTAGGGACCTACCTGCCAGTAACCCAGGCACTAGCTGCTGCTGGGCTAGAGACCTGCATCCCAGTAACCCATGCACTAGCTGCAGCTAGGCTAGGGACATGCCTGCCAGTAACCCAGGCACCAGCTGCAGCTGCGCTAGGGACCTACCTGTCAGTAACCCTGGCACTAGCTGCAGATGAGCTAGAGACCTGCCTGCCAGTAACCCAGGCACTAGCTGCAGCTAGGCTAGGGACATGCCTGCCAGTAACCCAGGCACTAGCTGCAGCTGAGCTAGAGACCTGCCTGCCAGTAACCCAGGCACTAGCTGCAGCTGGGCTATGAACCTGCCTCTCTGTAACCTGGGCACTAGCTGCAGCTGACCTAGAGACCTGCCTGCCAGTAACCCAGGCACTAGCTGCAGTTGCGCTAGAGAACTGCCTGCCAGTAACCCAGCCACTAGCTGCAGGTGGACTAGAGACCTGCCCGCCAGTAACCGGGGACTAGCTGCAGCTAGGCTAAAGACCTGCCCGCCAGTAGCCTGAGCACTAACTGCAGCTTGGATAGAGAACTGCCCGCCAGTAACACAGGCACTAGCTGCAGCTGGGCTACAGGCCTGCCCGCCAATAATGTGGGCTAGAGACCTGCCCGCCAGTAACCAGGCACTAGCTGGGCTTGGGACCTGCCTGCCAGTAACCAAGGAACTAGCTGCAGCTGGGGTAGAGACCTGCCTGCAAGTAACCCAGGCACTAGCTGCGGCTGTGCCTGAGACCTGCCCGCCAGTAACCTGGGCACTAGCGGCAGCTGGGCTAGAGACCTGCCCGCCAGTAACCCGGGCACTAGCTGCAGATGGGCTAAAGACCTGTCCGCCAGTAACCGAGGCACGAGCTGCAGCTGGGCTAGAGACCTGCCTCCCAGTAACTCAGACACAGGCAGCAGCTCGGCTAGGGACCTGCCTGCCAGTAACCCAGGCACTGGCTGCAGCTGAGCTAGTGACCTGCCCGCCAGTCACCCAGGCACTAGCTGCAGTTGGGCTAGAGACCTGCCTGCCAATAACCCAGGCACTAACTGCTGCTGGGCTAGGGACCTGCCTGCCAGTAACCCAGGCACTAGCTGGGCTAGACACGTGCCCCCCAGTAACCCAGGCACGGACTGCAGCTGGGCTAGGGACCTGCCTGTCTGTAACCTGGGCTCTAGCTGCAGCTGAGCTAGAGACCTGCCTGCCAGTAACCCAGGCACTAGCTGCAGTTGCGCTAGAGACCTGCCTGCCAGTAACCCAGGCACCAGCTGCAGCTGGGCTAGGGACCTACCTGCCAGTAACCCAGGCACTAGCTGCTGCCGGGCTAGAGACCTGCATCCCAGTAACCCATGCCTAGCTGCAGCTGGGCTAGAGATCTGCCTGCCAGTAAGCCAGGTACTAGCTGTAGCTGGGCTAGAGACCTGCCTGCAGTAACCCAGGCACTAGCTGCAGCTAGGCTAGGGACATGCCTGCCAGTAACCCAGGCACTAGCTGCAGCTGAGCTGGAGACCTGCCTGCCAGTAACCCAGGCACTAGCTGCAGCTGGGCTATGAACCTGCCTCTCTGTAACCTGGGCACTAGCTGCAGCTGACCTAGAGACCTGCCTGCCAGTAACCCAGGCACTAGCTGCAGTTGCGCTAGAGAACTGCCTGCCAGTAACCCAGCCACTAGCTGCAGGTGGACTAGAGACCTGCCCGCCAATAACCGGGGACTAGCTGCAGCTAGGCTAAAGACCTGCCCGCCAGTAGCCTGAGCACTAGCTGCAGCTTGGATAGAGAACTGCCCGCCAGTAACACAGGCACTTGCTGCAGCTGGGCTACAGGCCTGCCCGCCAGTAACGTGGGCTAGAGATCTGCCCGCCAGTAACCAGGCACTAGCTGGGCTTGGGACCTGCCCGCCAGTAACCCAGGCACTAGCTGCAGATGGGTTAAAGACCTGTCCGCCAGTAACCGAGGCACGAGCTGCAGCTGGGCTAGAGACCTGCCCCCCAGTAACTCAGGCACAGGCAGTAGTTCGGCTAGGGACCTGCCTGCCAGTAACCCAGGCACTGGCTGCAGCTGAGCTAGTGACCTGCCCGCCAGTCACCCAGGCACTAGCTGCAGTTGGGCTAGAGACCTGCCTGCCAATAACCCAGGCACTAACTGCAGCTGGGCTAGGGATCTGCCTGCCAGTAACCCAGGCACTAGCTGCAGCTGGGCTAAAGACCTGCCTGCCAGTAACCCAGGCACTAGCTGCAGTTGGGCTAGAGACCTGCCTGCCAATAACCCAGGCACTAACTGCAGCTGGGCTAGGGACCTGCCTGCCAGTAACCCAGGCACTAACTGCAGCTGGGCTAGGGACCTGCCTGCCAGTAACCCAGGCACTAGCTGCAGCTGGGCTAGAGACCTGCCCGCCAGTAACCCGGGCACTAGCTGCAGCTGGGCTAGAGACCTGCCCGCCAGTAACCCAGGCACTAGCTGATGATGGGCTAAAGACCTGTCCGCCAGTAACCCAGGCACAAGCTGCAGCTGGGCTAGAGACCTGCCTCCCAGTAACTCAGGCACGGGCAGCAGCTGGGCTAGGGACCTGCCTGCCAGTAACCCAGGCACTAGCTGCAGCTCAGCTAGAGACCTGCCCCCCAGTAACCCAGGTACCAGCTGCAGCTGAGCTAGAGACCTGCCTGTCAGTAACCTAGGCACTAGCTGCAGGTGGGCTAGAGACCTACCCGCTATTAACCCAGGCACTAGCTGCAGCTCACCTTGAGGCTTGCCTGCCAGTAACCCAGGCACTAGCTGCAACTGGGCTAGAGACCTGCCCGTCAGTAACTGGAAATGAGTGTTTACAGCAATTAACGTGGAGAACTAGCCGGGACTGGGGTGGAGACCTGCTTACCAGTAACCCAGGCACTAGCTGCAGCTGGGCTAGAGACCTGCCTGCCAGTAACCCAGGCACCACCTCAGACTGGGCTAGAGACATGCCCCCCAGTACCCAAGGTACTAGCTGCAGCTGGGCTAGAGACTTGCCTGCCAGTAACCCAGGCACTAGTTGCAGCTGGGCTAGAGACCTGCCCGCCATTAACCCAGAAACGGGCTGCAGCTTGGCTAGGGACCTCCCTGCCAGTAACCCAGGCACTAGCTGCAGCTGAGCTAGAGACCTGCCCGCCAGTAACCTAGGCACTAGCTGCAGCTGGGCTATGGTCCTGCCTGTCTGTAACCTGGGCACTAGATGCAGCTGAGCTAGAGACCTGCCTGCCAGTAACCCAAGCACTAGCTGCAGCTGGGCTAGCTGCAGCTGGGCTAGAGACCTACCTGCCAGTAACCCATGCACTAGCTGCAGCTGGGCTAGAGAACTCCCTGCCAGTAAGCTAGGTACTAGCTGCAGCTGGGCTAGAGACCTGCCTGTCAGTAACCCTGGCACTAGCTGCAGCTGAGCTAGAGACCTGCCTGCCAGTAACCTAGGCACTACCTGCAGCTAGGCTAGGGACCTGCCTGCCAGTAACTGGGATAAGTGTTGGCTGCAATTAACATGGAGAACTAGCCGGGACTGGGCTGGAGACCTGCTTACCAGTAACCCAGGCATTAGCTGCATCTGGGCTTGGAGCCTGCCTGCCAGTAACCTAGGCACTATCTGCAGCTGGGCTAGAGACCTGTCCGCCAGTATCCCAGGCTCTAGCTGCAGCTGGGCTAGAGACCTGCACCCGAGTAACCCAGCCACTAACTGCTGTTGGGCTAGGGACCTGCCCACCAGTAACCCAGGCACTAGCTGCAGCTGGGCTAGACACCTGCCCCCCAGTAACCACGCACGGGCTGCAGCTGGGCTAGGGACCTGCCTGCCAGTAACCCAGGCACTAGCTGAAGCTGGGCTAGAAACCTGTCAGCCAGTAACCCAGGCACTAGCTATAGCTGGGCTGGAGACCTGCCTCCCAGTAACCCAGGCATGGGCTGCAACTGGGCTAGGGACCTGCCTGCCAGTAACCCAGGCACTAGCTGCAGCTGAGCTAGAGACCTGCCTCCCAGTAACCCAGGCACTAGCTGCGGCTGGGCTATGGACCTGCCTGTCTGTAACCTTGGCACTAGCTGCAGCTGGGCTAGAGACCGTGTCCGCCAGTATCCCAGGCACTAGCTGCAGCTGGGCTAGAGACCTGTCCCCGAGTAACCCAGGCACTAACTGCATCTGGACTAGGGGCCTGCCCGCCAGTAACCTAGGCACTATCTGCAGCTGGGCTAGGGACCTGCCTGCCAGTAACCCAGGCGCTAGCTGCAGCTGGGCTAGAGACCTGCCTCCCAGTAACCCAGGCACGGGCTGCTGCTGGGCTAGGGACCTGCCTGCCAGTAACCCAGGTACTACCTGCAGCTGAGCTAGAGACCTGCCTCCCAGTAACCCAGGCACTAGCTGCGGCTGGGCTATGGACCTGCCTGTCTGTAACCTGGGCACTAGCTGCAGCTGGGCTAGAGTCCTGCCTGCCAGTAACTAGCTGCAGCTGGGCTAGGGACCTGCCTGCCAGTAACCCAGGCACTAGCTGCAGCCGGGCTAGAGAACTTCCTGCCAGTAACACAGGCAGTAGCTGGGACTGGGCTGGAAACCTGTCCCCCCAGTAAGCCGGGTACTAGCTGCAGCTGGGCAAGAGACCTGCCTGTCAGTAACCCTGGCACCAGCTGCAGCTTAGCTAGAGTCCTGCCCACCAGTAACTCAGCCACTAGCTGCAGCTAGGCTAGGGACCTGCCTGCCAGTAACTGGGGATAAGTTTTGGCCTCAATTAACATGGAGAACTTGCCGGGTCTAGGCTAGAGACCTGCTTACCAGTAACCCAGGCACAAGCTGCATCTGGGCTAGGGACCTGCCTGATAGTAGCCCATGCACTAGCTGCAGTTGGGCTAGCGACCTGCCCGCCAGTAATCCAGGCACTAGCTGCAGGTGGGCTAGAGACCTGCCCGCCAGTAACCGGGGACGAGCTGCAGCTAGGCTAAAGACCTGCCTGCCAGTAAGCCAGGCACTAGCTGCAGTTGGGCTAGAGACCTGCCCGGCAGTAACCTGAGCACTAGCTGCAGCTTGGATAGAGACCGGCCCGCCAGTAACCCAGGCACTAGCTGCAGCTGGGCTACAGGCCTGCCCACCAGTAACGTGGGCTAGAGACCTGCCAGCCAGTAACCAGGCATTAGCTGGGCTTGGGACCTGCCTGCCAGTAACCCAGGCACTAGCTGCGGCTGTGCCTGAAACCTGCCCGCCAGTAACCCGGGCACTTTGCTGCAGCTGGGCTAGAGACCTGTCCCCCAGTATCCCAGGCACTAGCTGCAGCTGGGCTAGAGACCTGCCCGCCAGTAACCCAGGCACTAGCCGCAGCTGGGCTAGAGACCTGTCTGCCAGCAAACCAGATTGCCAGTGGCTTAGATTAATTAAAGGAACTAGCTGCAGCTGGGCTGGAGACCTGCTCCCCAGTAACTCATGCACGGGCTGCGGCTGGGCTATGGACCTGCCTGTCTGTAACCTGGGCACTAGCTGCAGCTGGGCTAGAGTCCTGCCTGCCAGTAACTAGCTGCAGCTAGGCTAGGGACCTGCCTGCCAGTAACCCAGGCACTAGCTGCAGCCGGGCTAGAGAACTGCCTGCCAGTAACCCAGGCAGTAGCTGGGACTGGGCTGGAAACCTGCCCCCCAGTAAGCCAGGTACTAGCTGCAGCTGGGCAAGAGACCTGCCTGTCAGTAACCCTGGCACCAGCTGCAGCTTAGCTAGAGTCCTGCCCACCAGTAACTTAGCCACTAGCTGCATCTGGGCTAGGGACCTGCCTGATAGTAGCCCATGCACTAGCTGCAGTTGGGCTAGGGACCTGCCCGCCAGTAATCCAGGCACACACAGGTGTGCTAGAGACCTGCCCGCCAGTAACCGGGGACTAGCTGCAGCTAGGCTAAAGACCTGCCCGCCAGTAACCCAGGCACTAGCTGCAGGCGGGCTAGAGACCTGCCCGCCAGTAACCTGTGCACTAGCTGCAGCTTGGATAGAGACCTCCCCGCCAGTAACCCAGGCACTAGCTGCAGCTGGGCTACAGGCCTGCCCGCCAGTAATGTGGGCTAGAGACCTGCCCGCCAGTAACCAGGCACTAGCTGGGCTTGGGACCTACCTGCCAGTAACCCAGGCACTAGCTGCGGCTGTGCCTGAGACCTGCCCGCCAGTAACCCGGGCACTAGCTGCAGCTGGGCTAGAGACCTGTCCCCCAGTAACTCAGGCACGGGCTGCAGCTGGGCTAGGGACCTGCCTGCCAGTAACCCAGGCAGTAGCTCGCATTGGGCTAGAGACCTGCCTGCCAGTAACCCAGGCACTAGCTGCAGCTGGGCTAGAGACCTGCCTGCCAGTAACCCAGTCACGGGCTGCAGCTGGGCTAGGGACCTGCCCGCCAGTAACCAGGGCACAAGCTGCAGCTGGGCTAGAGACCTGCCCGCCAGTAACCCAGGCACTAGCTGCAGCTGGGCTAGGGACCTGCCCACCAGTAACCCGGGCACTAGCTGCAACTGGGCTAGAGACCTGCCCACCAGTAACCCATGTACTAGCTGCAGCTGGGCTAGGGACCTGCCCCCCAGTAACCCAGGCAAGGGCTGCATGGGTTAGAGACCTGCCCGCCAGTCACCTAGGCACTAGTTGCAGCTGGGCTAGGGACCTGCCCGCTAGTAACCCTGGCACTAGCAGCAGCTGGGCTAGAGACCTGCCTGCCAGTAACCCAGGCACGGGCTGCAGCTGGGCTAGGGACCTGCCCGCCAGTAACCAGGGCACTAGCTGCAGCTGGGCTTGAGACCTGCCCGCCAGTAACCCAGGCACTAGCTGCAGCTGGGCTAGGGACCTGCCCTCCAGTAACCCAGGCAAGGGCTGCAGCTGGGTTAGAGACCTGCCCGCTAGTAACCCAGGCAAGGGCTGCAGCTGGGTTAGAGACCTGCCCGCTAGTAACCCGGGCACTAGCTGCAGCTGGGCTAGAGACCTGCCTGCCAGTTACCCAGGCACTAGCTGTAGCTGGGCTAGGGACCTGCCCCACAGTAACCCAGGCAAGGACTGCAGCTGGGTTAGAGACCTGCCCGCCAGTAACCTAGGCACTAGTTGCAGCTGGGCTAGGGACCTGCCCGCTAGTAAACCTGGCAATAGCTGCAGCTGGGCTAGGGACCTGTCCGCCAGTAACCCGGCACTAGCTGCAGCTGGGCTAGGGACCTGCCCACCAGTAACCTAGACCCTAGCTGCAGCTGGGCTAGGGACCTGCCCACCAGTAACCTAGACCCTAGCTGCAGCTGGGCTTGGGACGTGCCTACCACTAACTGTGGTAGAGTGATGGCTGCAAGTAGCGAAGAGCACTTATGCAACTGAGTTTCCACACTGTGTTCAATTGAGGTGCAGCGGTGGCTGCAATGGTTGGAAGTGAGGTAGAGTGATGGCTGCTGCTATGGTAGGGTACTAGTAGCAGGTAGAACAGACAGCCAGCTGCAGTGGGGATACAGCACTAAATGTTGTTAGGATGGTGGGTTGGCTAGCTCCAGGTTCAACCGCGACCTACCATTGAGGGCTGAAAGCTGGCTGCAAATGAAGTTCAGCACTGAGTGCAACTCGCAGGCTGCAGCTGGACAATTAGATCTCTGGCTGCAGCTGGAAGAGCAGAGCTGCCTCCGGCTGCACATGGAAGAGTAGATCTCAGGCTGCATTTTGAAGCGAAGAAGTCTGGCTGCAGCTGGAAGGGCAGAGCTCTGGCTGCAGCTGAAAGGGCAGAGCTCTGGCTGCAGCTGGAAGGGCGGAGCTCTGGCTGCAGCTGGAAGGGCGGAGCTCTGGCTGCAGCTGGAAGGGCGGAGCTCTGGCTGCAGCTGAAAGGGCGGAGCTCTGGCTGCAGCTGAAAGGGCGGAGCTGGCTGCAGCTGAAAGGGCGGAGCTCTGGCTGCAGCTGAAAGGGCGGAGCTCTGGCTGCAGCTGGAAGGGCGGAGCTCTGGCTGCAGCTGGAAGGGCGGAGCTCTGGCTGCAGCTGGAAGGGCAGATCTCCGATGCCCAGACGTGGATGTCTTGGTCGCTGTGTCACTGGATTCAAGCTAGCCTGGCTCATGAGGGGTAAACCATGAAACCGGTCCCAGGATGCTTGTTTCCAGTCCAGGGAGGACCTGGCTTGGCAGTTCAGGCTGGACTCTTCCCATGAGGAACAGGGTCAAGACTGATTTGCATATGGCTGGGTCCAAACTGGGGTGGCGTAGTGAGCAAAAGAACAATGGATTTAACCTAGATCTCAACTCGGGGTGAATGTTTAATTCACTCAGCATTCCGTCCATCGTTTGTTACTGTAGCAGCTGGAAGGGCAGAGCTCTGGCTGCAGCTGGAAGGGCAGAGCTCTGGCTGCAGCTGGGAGGGCGGAGCTCTGGCTGCAGCTGGGAGGGCGGAGCTCTGACTGCAGTTGTGGGTGAAGTAGTGAATGCAGAAGGAGCACTCGCTGCTTCCATCCTTTTTCTCGAAACAACTCAGTTTATATTTGTGAGAAGAAAGTTTCCACCTTAAGCTGGGGCTTATGTTAGACACTAACATATGAAGGTTGTCAGTCTGAGATTTCCCAACAAACAATGTGGTGAACCTAGCAGCGGGGCAAGTTGGAGCAGTTTACAAAGTGTTAGCTAGAGCTCTCAATGCAAACCAAAACCATTCTCTAACGACCTCTAGTGTGCCCCAATCTAATCATATTTTATTCAACCATTCGCAATGCGGAAAAGCAACTCAGAAGATTTTGGTCACTTAATCCAGCCTTTGTGTTTTGAGTAGGTGTGGTCAGTGCTTAGTTTGTAAAAAATAAAGATAAGTGTAGGTGCTAAAGCAAATTCTTAGGAGGCCGCCACTCACTTTACCACTGGCACATCCACTTCCCTCACTGACATTGTCCACTTCTCCTGGTCGTACTGGCTCCACCCACTGCCTGCAGCTGAAGTGCACAAAGTTTAAGTGCAGCGGGAAAGCGAAAGCCCGCCTTCCTTAAAGGAGGGTTTCTCACCTGAGGAAATTTTGGGGGGAAAATTGAGTAATGTAGGGCAGTTTGCAGCCCAATTTTCACTTAAATTGGTTAATAAGTCATATGCTTATTCCAGTACTGTAAAGATCCCGTTTGGGGTAGGGGAAGGGCTGGGGTATATGAAGAGATGCTTTGTCCTGTGTTCTGTCTCTTGCTTGTTCTGTCCAGTACATGCTTAGGCACTGCGGCCGAACTCCACCTTTCTACACAGTAACTACCGCCGCAACCTGCAGCTGTTTATTTATGTCCAGTCTGGACCATCACCAGACAGGTCAGCAGGGTTGGACCATCAAAACAGCAGTGTCTGTCCCAAAACATGAGTGGCTGGCGGGGTCTGCCAGCCCCCACTGGCTAACATTGACTACTGAGTGTGGCCAAACCAAGAGATGATGTCCAAAATGTGCTCTGTGTGGGGTGAAGGTAACTGGGGCAGGGCCGGGCTGGCCATTTATCTCACTGGGCATTTCCCCAGTTGGCTGGAGCTTTTGGAGGACGCTTTTTTAGTCCCAGGGCTGCTTTATGCTTCTGTCACTTTATTTCCTCTTGGGAGTAGGGACTAAGCTGATTTGCATATTGCTAGGTCCGACCTGAGGTGGCCACGGTGGGTGAAAAATGATGGATTGGGATGCGGGCCGAGCGATTGCCAGTGGCTTAGATTAATTAAAGCATTCCAAAAGAAGACTAACCTTCAAACTGCTCACACACCTACAAAGCCCTCCATAACACCGGACCCCAATACCTCAACGAAAGTATCTCCTTACATGCCCCCAAGAGAAACCTTCACTCTGCCGACCTAGCCCTTGCCACGGTCCCCCGCATCCACAGGGCCAGAACGGGTGGCAGATCCTTTTCCTACATCGCGGCTAAGACCTGGAACGAACTCCCCTCCTCATCAGACGAAATCCAACACAGCTCCTATTCACAAAAAATCTCAAACCTGGCTCTTTGGATGACCACGGAGCTGCCCGTACCTCCCCCCCCACCCCCCCACCCCCCCGCAGAGCCTTGAGACCCTCACGGGTGAGTAGTGCGCTCTATATAAATCCCTGATTTATTGATTGACTTTGTTTTTTGATGCCCTAAGTGTGACAGGTATGCCAAGACGTGGGTCTGGTGTTCATTGTGCCACTGGAATCAAGCTATGCCTGGCTGATGAGTCCATAATACGGGTGAAAGTGGTCCTGGGTTGCTGGTGTTCTGGTTGAGGGAGGACGTGGCTTGGCAGTTAAGGCTGGATTGTTCCCAGTGGAACAGGGTCACGGGTGATTTGCATATGGCTAGGTCAAAACTGAGGTGGCAAGGAGGGCAAAAAATGATGGATTGGGATGCAGCCCGAGTGATTGCCAGTGGCTGAGATTAATTCAAGCAATCCATCCATCACTTTGGGGCAGATTTACAATAAACTAACGCAGCACGGCGCAGCAAGTCATTTTGCTGCGCCGTGCTGCGTTAGTTTGGAAAGCACAGCGATGCGACATATTTACAACAATATGTCGCTCCTCTGTGCTTCCCCCTGCGCTGGCGCACAAACTGCTGCCATGCGCCGACGCAGGCACCCTTGCACCATGGTGCAAGGATGCTTGCGTCGTGGGGTGATTGTTTTTGTTCAGGAAGGGAACCCTTCCTGAACAAAAACAATCATTAGAGGTGATTTCCTCTTTCAATGCGTGGTGTTGAATGCAGCACGCTTTGAAAGAGGAAAAAACGAGGAGAAATGAAAACATTTCTCCTCGTTGCGCCTCCCTACATGCATTTCCAGATTTACGAGTCCTCGTAAATTTGGAAATGTGTCTCGTTCAATGGGTGTTGCGTGGGAACACCCACAGCAACACCCATGGAACGCCCCTTCCGCGCAAAATGCTGCGTGTGAAGGGGCCATATTTACAAGTAGAGGAAAAGTCACGCAGGGTGGCTTTTCCTCTCCTTGTAAATATGGAGAAGTGGAATGCGCCTCCAGTACGTCACAAAAAGTGACATACTGGTGGCGCAGGGGGCTTGTAAATCTGTCCCACAGTTTTTTGATGCCCTAAGTGCAAGGGGTATGCCAAGACAAGGGTCCTGTGCTCACTGTGCCACTGAAATCAAGCTATACGTGGCTGATGAGGCCATAATAGGGGCAAAACTGGTCCTGTGTTGCTTGTGTTCTGGTTCAGTGAGGATCTGGCTTGGCAGCTCGGGCTGGGCTGTTCCCAATGTAGCAGGGTCAAGGCTAATTTGGATATGGCTGAGTCCAAACTGAGGTGGCGAGGTGGTTGAAAAATGATGGATTGGGATCGCCAGTGGCTGAGATTAAAACAAGCATTCCATGCATCAATTTATTTTTTGATGCCAATTTATTGCAGCGGGTAAAGTGGTGGAAAAAGGAAAGAGAGAGCGAGAGGAGGTAAGAGAGAGAAAGGTTAATGAAAGAGGGCAGAAGGAAAGAGAGATGATGGAGAGAGATCACAGGGAGAAGAGAGAGAGGAGAAGGAGAGAGACAGAAAATGAATGGATGGAAAGAAAAGGACGGCAGGGGAAGAAGGGAGGGGGGCTGGTTTGAACATTTTTGCCAGGGCTGCCTTTGGTTCTCAGTCTGGCACTGAATGGGGAGTTCAATGTCACAACTCGTAGCCCACATGACACCACATACTTCAGTATTAAAAAGCTGCGTTTCGTACCAAAGTTGACAATACTCCTTTCCACAAGTTAGTTAAACTGCTTAATGGCATGCAAGTTCAAAAACCTGGCACAGAAAACACAAAAGAGGAGGCATTTGAAGGCATTTAACTGCTCTAGGCTCGATCCCTCCAAACACCATATTATATTTTTCCTTACTGCTCTCAATAATCAGTCTTAGGGTCCCATTTTGGCCCAGGCAGGGATTTTTTTACTGCAAGAGTTCCCACTAAAGCTTCAGGAGCATTTTCAGCAATATTTGCCCGTTGCCACTCAGCCGGCAAGATCATTGCCGAACGGATATCTATTTTTTTGCATTTCAGAAATAAATATCCAAAAATGGAGGGTTGCTTCTGAAAAAGAAAAAATAATGTCCCATGATTTGCATGGTGGTCTTGGGCACAGTCGGATGAACCACCCTAAATAGGGCTGAACTTTGGACACCTTGGAGATGGCGGTTCTCTTACTGCTGCCAAGGTGTTTCCCATTAGGGAGCCTGCTGATGTCCACAACCCAACACCAAGTCGGTTCCCAACCTCCAGATTCGGTGGTGATATCACAATGTTGTAGTAAGTGGTATATTTATAAGTACAGTAAAGCTATAACAGATCGCAGGGGGAGCTGGCACGAGGACCAGTGACCTGCATCCTACACATTTATGGCTGCAGGCACTGAACTATTTCACCCGGGTTAGAGTCGGAGGGCAGTAGATTGCACACACTGCTCTGCATTAGGTGCGTCACCCCCCTTCCTGTATCTACCTGTAGCACCCAAGGCTTCTGTATTTTCCCTCTCTACCCTGCTGGTGGCCTTGATTCTGTATTTGCTGTCCTGCGGATGCTCAATGTCTCACCCGTAATCCAGGCTATATGCAAAGCATGGCCCGCAGGGTATCCTGGGTGAGTCCAGGCACTGCTAGCAGACATTGCTTTACATTGTTCTACTACTCTGCACTATAAATGCAGGACTACAAACACCAGCATGCCATTGAATGAGACTCACAAACAAGCATGGCTGACGTCACACACCCGCGGCGCGAGATCTTCTTAGCCTATCTCGGAAGGACCCTTCTGCATCTCTGGTGCTGCGCCAGAGATCTTTATAGTTGAGGACAGTACTAATGTTTTACGGCACACTGTATCGTGATAGAGTAGCAATGTCATGACTGGCGACAGAAACTGGCTCGGTCATACATTCTATGGGCAGAGACTTTCAGAGTTTATTTTGTTGTCTGGATTCCCCCCCGAGCATTCATTCACCACCTTTTCATGTTCTCACTTGCTTAGAATAAGCTGCGGCCTTTACCCCTGCTGTCATGGTGGTTCGATAAGTTAAACGCCCCTTGCTGACATCTGTGGAACCCTGTAGATGCAGAGACCAACCACGCACACAGCTCAGCCTGCTGTCCTAGGTAAAGTGAGGCCCATTAAACGAGAACAAATCGCACTGCTATGTGCAGTGCTGCAAGCCTGTTATAAATCACTATACGCAAAGAAAAAGCTTTTATGTGCACTTTTTTATTTGCTCAAAAGTCTTCATGGAAAAAAATACAAAAGTGTTTGACAATATTGATGTCACAAGACACAGATTCTGGGACATGAGGCGCTTTATCAGCCTTCATTACTGTAAGAACTAATAATTATTTTCATGTTTTTCATCAGTCTTTGCATCTTCCAATACAGGGGTGTCCAGAGTGTGTTCTCGAGGGCAAGACAAATGTGAGATTTATTTTGAGGCTACCCGCGTGAGATAAAGTGGCAGGCAATGACTCTAAACGAAACTCATTCACATAGGCAGCGGTTATCATGAAAATCCGATATGGATCCGGCGCTCTCGGGTCCTGGTTGGAAACCCCTCTTCTATGGGGCAAGAGTTGGTAGAGGTGGAGGGCAAAAGGCGGCACTAGCCAAAGTGGGCACAAGCAAGGTCTGCATGGGAGATAGCAGTGGCATAACAAAACTTGAGGGGGGCCCTCTGCAAAGTAGATGGAGGGGACCCCCACACTTCGGACCCAGTCAGGAGCTCTCAGACCAGGGGCACACTGCCAGTGCACTGTGCAGAAGGAGCCCCCCTGGAACTCACCTCTCCCCTTCACCCCCCTCCCCGCGAAGGTGGCGAGCAGAACTCGGGGACGTGTCAGTCCACAGCCGGTAAGTAACCCCGCCTGTCCGAGCTGCACTGGGCCCTAATGGACATTTAATAGCTGCAGCTCCCGCCTTACCCCCCTGCCCCCCCCCAGGGAGCAGTTCTTTAACACCTAGTAAAAGCAATCTCTATGTAAAAGAACCGCACATCGATTGTGCATTTCTCGAAGCATTTAACCCTTCTACTTTCTTTGATGTGTAAAAAAAGCTTTTGTCTTTATGTTCCCTTCAGCCTCTATTCCACTCTTTTTCCTTTCTCTTGCTCTTGTCTGTCTGTCTGTCTGTGTCTGTCTCTCCCTTCCCTCCTCATCGTGCTGCCTCACTCTGTTTCCTCTCTCTCATTCTCCCTCTATCGCCCCTAATTCACTCACTCACTCTCTTCCACCTCTGTCTTTACCCCACTTTCTCTTCACACTCGCTCTCAACCCCGTGCTCTACCATTCTCTTCTGTTCATCGTTTCTCTCTTCTCTCTCGCCCCTCTCTTTCGCTCTCCTCCCTGTCTTTCATCCTTCTCTCACCCCCTCTTTCGCTTCCTCTCTGTCTTTCATCCTTTCTTCTCTCGCCCCCTCTCTTGCTTCCTCCCTGTCTTTCATCCTTTCTTCTCTCGCCCCCTCTTTCGCTTCCTCCGTCTTTCATCCTTTCTTTTCTCGCCCCCTCTTTCGCTCTCCTCCCTGTCTTTCATCCTTTCTTCTCTCTCGCCCCCTCTTTCGCTCTCCTCCCTGTCTTTCATCCTTTCTTCCCGCTCGCCCCCTCTTTCGCTCTCCTCCCTGCTTTTCATCCTTTCTTCTCTCTCACCCCCTCTTTCGCTTCCTCCCTGTCTTTCATCCTTTCTTCTCTCTCGCCCCCTCTTTCGCTCTCCTCCCGGTCTTTCGCCCTTTCTCTCGTCTCTCTCGCCCTCTTTCACACTCCTCCCTGTCTTTTGTCCTTTCTCTTTTCTCTCCCGCCCCTCTCTTTCACTCTACTCCCTGTCTTTTCCCCTTCCTCTTGTCTCTCTTTCGCTCTCCTCCCTGTCTTTCACCCTTTTTCTTGTCTCTCTCACCCCCTCTTTCGCTCTCCTCCGTCTTTCACCCTTTCTCTCTCGCCCCTCTTTTGCTCTCCTCCCTCCCTTTCGCTCTTTCTCTCGTCTCTCTAGCCCCTCTCTTTTGCTCTCCTCCCTGTTTTTCACCCTTTCTCTTTCTTTCCTCTCACATCTCGTTATAATCTCTCATCTCGCTATTCTCTAACTCTGTCAGCTCTCTTCCCTCTGTCTCACGCTCTTTACTCTTCCCATTTTTAGGTCTCGCCTAGCGTTGCAGCGCACAGGCGCTGCTCGCTCTGCGAGACATATTGTGGTAGAGGAGATTTCAGAAGGGGACTTGAAGCCCCGCCCATTATTTTCATTGGCTGGCGTCATCGTTTATGTTAAACGGTGGCCTCCGATTGAAAATGAGGCTTCTTTGTTACCGCCCTGTCTCCTTTTGGGACGGCCCATCCGGACTGGATCGTTTGCTTCACGGCTGTCGTGAGGATATTTCTTATCTTATGTAGGCGTGTAGTGACGGATCATGTTTCCGAAGTCTTGTTTTCAATCGCTATAATCGCGCGCGCCGTCAAAATTGGCAATTGCAGCCCGTGTTTATTTTTCCATTGCGCTTTCAAATAGGCAATTGCAGCCCCGTGTTTATTTTTCCATTGCGCTTTCAATTGCAGCCCCGTGTTTATTTTTCCATCGCGCTTTCACTCCAGTGAAAGAGCGATGCAAAGATAAACAAGCGGCTGCCTTTGCAATGGCGAGAGCTTGTTAACTTTAAGCTGCATGGCTATTCCTTCAGCTGTGGAGGCATGCTGTGCGTCCCCCATGGCTCATTGCGTCGTTTGGTGCTGCTTGTTATTTTTACCGATCTGGGAGTGAGGGGCGTAGATCGGCGCTTCCTCTGCCGCCTCTGGAAGCAGCTGCTGGTTCCCCAGCAGAGCGAGGGACGGAGAGCCCTTCCCCGGCTAGGTGTGCGGGGGCTCCGGCGAAAGTGCGGGACAAAGCCACGCGGCAGCAGGTAGGCGCAGAGAGCCGGGAAATAATTCATGAGGCGGGGGGATCGGGTTCCAACAGCACCGGGGCTCAGCACCGACAGGTAGAGGGGGGAGAGGGTTGAGTATAGAGGCGCCTCTTGTATTGTGATCTTACTCTGTTCACCATATGCATTTCAGACCCTACAGGTTGCGTAGATCTCACGGTGTCCTAAGTCGTGCGTTGGTAGACACATCCTTGTTTGTTTAATTGTTATATTTGTTATACTTTATCATTCAAAGTGAAAAACTACAAGTTGCATGATGCGGTGCACGGCACAACTTTAGATGTCTGGCATAATGTTTTGTTTTGTGCCTGTGTGTTGAACTAAAGTCTTGAGTTATTTGCTTTTCTCACTTCTCCCTTCACATGCCTAGCTGGATGGAACGGGGCACATTTTACAAACTGTTCTTGAGGATTGTGCGTTTTTCAGTATTTTACGAATTCCCCGTGGCTTCAAAATAAGCTGTTGCTCCTGCGGTGCGTTCCGCCCGGACCCCCGTGTTTTTAAGCTCTGGTTATTCTAGCTTGTGGTGTGATTATAGATGACAAGGAGAGACGGGCCCTCACCTGTGCTGGCCCAGATCATACAGTGCCACACACCTGTACGAGGGCGGGCCGGGGCCATCCATCTTGAGTGTGGGCTCCCGGCTGCAGGTGCCCTCTGCATGTGCAGGTCTGCCCGAGGATTACATATTAAGAGGCCAGGCGGCCCTGGGGGAGGGAGAAGGGTTTGCAATCGGCAACCAAACCCAACGGTGTTTATGGGGCTGCGCATTCCTGCGAGTCACCAGCCGTGAGGCTGCGAGTTTTTCCCAGGGCACAACAGCGGCTCATTGACTTTGTTGGGGACGTGTATCCAGTCTGTTGTTTCTGCCTAATTCCCTCAGCCACAATCTGCTCGTCCAGCACTTGCGTTCATTTTTCTTGACATTTTCCCATAAAATCTCAAGCCCAGGGTTACTCTTGTCATTGTCAGGGGAGACTTTGTGACCTTATGGCCAGAGCTGCCGACTTTGTAGCTCGGGAAGGTTCGAGTCTCGGCGTCCGCTCAGCGTCCTGTGATTCTGGGCAGATCACTTAATCTCCCCGTGCCCACCCAAAATTAATGTGTCCTTGTGTAACGTAACTGGTGCTCGTGTAAAGCGCTCAAATACCTTCGGGTCGAGTTCGCGCTACATAAAACTGCAAAAAAAAAACAATTGTTCCTGGGTTCTATATGACCTGTAATGGTGCGCCGAGTTGTAAAGTACATAGCAATATTGACATCCTTTAACTTGCAGGAACTGTGCTGTTGAACATTTTACAAGTAATATACGATGCAGTCTGAAAGGATCTTTGCTGAAAGGGACACGCGTTTCCCCTGATACTCGGATGTGTTCCCTGCACCAACTGAGAAAAAAAAGTTGCGAGGGTCTGCAAGTGTACAGATTGGCACGAGTGGGAGGTGTCCCACAGGCCCATCAGAAGCGACTTTTCTTTTTTTGATCGCACGTATTTTGAAGATCCTGGGGACGGGGTGTTGTCCGGAGGCCTCTGCTCTTACTGGCGATGGGGCGGGCCTCCCACGCTTTGTTGCTGTGGGCCAGCCGCCCCTCAAGCCATTGGGGTGTGTGTACCCTCAAGCAGGCGGTTTAGTGACAGCGGGGGGAGGGGTGGACACCCTAAATAATAAAGAGCACCCACCCCCTCCTGCACTACTCTTTAATGTCTTCCCAGGGTGGAGCTGACAGGAAACATTATATTTATGTTGTTTAAAAACAATCGCATTAATAAAAGCCAGTCCCATTTACAATGCCAATAGCTCACACTAGTGTAAATGCAATGCAATAGGTTTCGCATTTAAACTTTTTTTAGCAATTGCCATATTAAATTAAAAGGCATTTTATTTATGTTTTACAAAAGAAAACCAAAACAAAAAATCAATGTCATTTACAATGTCAATAGCTCAAAATAATGTCAGTGCGAGACCTATTGCATTGTAAATGCTTGTTCTCTTTTGTCTATCATCTTACTGTCTATTCTCTCGCTCATCTCTGTTCTCCCACCTGTCTCTCTAGTCTGCTCTTTTTCACTCTTCTCTGTCATCTTTTTTCTTCTCTCTCATCTTTCTCCTTTCTCTCACACTCCCTCCCCTCTCTCTGCTTTCACCCTCATCTCTATCTCTCCCTTTTTCTTTCTGTCTATACCCTTTTACCCTTTTCTTTCTCTCTTCCTTTTTGTATCCCTCTTTCACGTCCCCCTTTCAACTTTTCTTCTTTTCTCTCTCTAATCTTTTTTTTCATACTCTTTCTGTTCCCTATCCATTTATTTGCACACTCACTGATCCTCTACCCACTCATTATTTTATTTTTCTCTCATAACTCCTTTCTCCTATCCCTCATTGTTATTTCTCTTCTCTCTCTGCCACCTCTCTCTCCCTTCCCCCTTCTCATTTTTCTGTCTCTTCCCTTTTGATTCTTTCTCTTCTCGTTGTCTCTCTCCTCTCTTTGTCCCCCCGCTCTGTCTCCTCTCGATGTCCACTCTCACATTGTACTATGGTGAAGACATATCCACAGACCACACTGAGATCTATTGTGAGTCACCTAGCCACAGTAGCCTGCCCATTTCCATGTCTACCCACTGTTCTAATCACATGAAGACCTGCCATTGACTTCCATTACTGGTCAATTTATTATTCTAACTTCACATCCACTTGAATCACTAAAAGCATATAAAACTAAAGAAAAGCAAATGTTCCTGTACTAAAGAAGCTTTAAAAGAATATTGGCTTTTAAGTAGGGAAACATTCAAACGCTCTTTAGAGACATTTACCAAATTGCACTTAAGTCCCCATAAATATAGTCTTTGATATTCCCTTTGTTAATCCAGTTCCCAGAGAGATGCTAATAGGAGCCCCCCGCCCAAACACGCAAAGCAATGTAGACAACAAAAGGATGTTGGGGCGAACTAAGGTATTCACAGAAAGAGTGTGGGTTGTACTGAGTCCATTTCTGAAGGCCTAGTCTGGATTATCGTGTCAAATATTGGAAGCTACATCTGGAGTGTTGAGTTCAGGTTTTAAGACCAATTTGTGAGTATAGTACCCAGTTCTAATGACGTGACCAGAAATATTGCTTCCAGTTCTGGACAACACATCCAGAAGTTGCATCGAGCTTGGAAGGACACATCTGGAGAATTGTGTCCAATTCTAATAGCCTGAATTGGGAGATCGGGTCCAGTTCTACATCTAACATCTAGACGTTTGTATCAAGCTCTGATGGTAACATCTTTAAAACTGGTTAGCGTTCTAATGTCCTGACCTATTATATTGTATCCAATTCTAGAGGACGCCCACCAAAGTTTACAATGACCTTTGACAGCCACATTTGGAGATGTGCCAATGTCTGATGGCTGATCGTTCTGGAAGACACGTTCAAAAGTATGCATCTATGAGGCCCCATCTGCAGAATTGTAGCTGTGTTTGAAAGGTTCATTTGAACAATTGTATTCAATTCTAAAGTCTCTTGTGTGGTATTGTGTCTAGTTCTAGAGGGCACACCTCGAGTATTCTGTCCAATTTTTGAAATAACCAGGGAATTGTTTTCAGTCACAATGGCTACATCTGGAGTCTTGCAAACAGTCTTGTAGGCCCTTTCTGGAGTATTGTATTCAATACGGAAAATGTAATCTGGGATATTGTATTCAGTCCCAGGGGCTTTCATTGGTGTATTAAATCCAGCTCTGTTGGGTTCATCTAGAGCAGAGGTCTTCAAACTTTTGTAGGTTGAGCCCCCCCAGCTGAATTTTTTTAGATGTTGGGCCCCCCCCACCGCCTGACAGAAATTTCAGGAATCTGGTACACTACATAATCGACCGCCACGCGCATATCACGGGCCATATCCGGCAAATAATGTTCAACACAATAAGAGTGTTTAGTAAACTGCAGGTTTGTGAGTGGATGTGGTGAAATGACAGAGGCTTATTACACAGCTCAAAACACAATTTTTCAAGATAAAATGTGCGTAAATTGTTTTTACTAGGATGCTTTGTTTTACACATGACCTAGATTAATAATAACACCACCAACATAAATGTGATGGGTGTGCCAGTTCAATCTGTGGATGGATTTTTGCTACTGCCATCCTCAGGTTGTGCTCCACATCCAGTCTCGAACGGTACTTAGTCTTTAATACCGCAACTGCTGAGAACCCAATCTCACATAAATAGGACGAGCTGAAAGGCAAGAAAGTTTTGATAGCAGTTTCTCTCAAAGCTGAATATTCTGCAAACATTTTCAGCCAAAACAGTGACTGTAAGGGAGACAGTGTTATTAGATTTTTCGAGCACTCCCTAGCTCAGAGTTGGTACACGAGAAACAATTCTTCTCTGGAAACCATTAACAAACGTTTTAGGCAGCATTATAATGGGATAATTGCCCACCAACCAGTTATGGATCCGAAGACAAAGGTGAAAATCCACAGAGAGGGCGCTGAACAAACACCTAATTGAGAATTCCTTAGTGGTACGATAAGTTGCTTGCCTGAAGCAGTTGGGGTTTAGGACACGTCGGGCTTATGTTTAAAAAAATAGAACTGATAATAAATTAATAATGTTGCCTATTTTACTTCAGAGCAATGTTGTCTAACAAACTTTGTGGTGGCAGGGACATGTTAAGGATTTTGGGTGCCCTGGGCCAATACTATTTTGGGGGCCCCTGTTCAGAACAGGTTTGAGATTAAATGATTCACTTTCAGCTCTGCCATACCCTCTTTAGCCAGGCTACTAACGGTGCACAGGCGCTATGGTCGAAATTCTAAGAGTTTACATCTAATATTCAGAGATAGTGATGTGTGTTTTCACTGTTGTAACAAAGCAGCAGCCCACTAATTTTACAGCAAATAATATCTGTGATATCCTCCAATTTCTCATATGTGAGGACCCGTTTTGATCTAAAATAAACTTTTTATGGTTGTTGCATGAAACAAAAACATTTCTCTGCAAATAGTAATAGAGTCTCTCACATCAATCACATAAAAAGAAATGAAACAAAACGGTATTTACAAGAATCTGTTTAGGAATTATTCCAGCCATCAGGGCAAAAACAGAGCTGCCTCTATCAAGTAGCCCCCTGAAAGGCTGGATTGCAGTGCATGTATATGTGTCCTTTTGTAATTTAGGACAAAAACCTTGATGGGGCACGACATGCCCATACTTGTGTACAGGGGCGCAACTAGACCCGAACTTCGGGTGGGGTTAACACTCCCAGCCAGGGCTGGCCCTAGCACTGGTAGCACACAGTGGAATGGTCTGTTTTGGCGCCCCGTCCCCATTTGCTCCTTCTCCATGAATTTCCTCACTACCACTCACCAACAAAGCACCTCATCTCTCTATAGCACCTTTCTGGCAAACATTTCATTTTTTATAGCACTACTCGTAGTTTACTCACACTCAGTTCTTTGATCTGCATGGTACACTTTCTTTGTAGCAGGCACATTAAACCTCTGCGCTGTGTGGGTGGCAGGAGTACCCATGTGAGTGCAGGGTGAGCCATGCAACAGTGTGAGAGTAGGGTAAGAGGAGTGACTGCAGGGTGAGTGAGGTGACCATATGAATTTGGGTGCGGGTGTAAGTGCAGAGTGGGACGAATTAATGTATGGTTAGTGATGGTCTTATTTGAGTGAGATTGCAGATTGAGCTGTCAGAGGGACAGGTGGGTGAAGTGTCACATGAGTGCGGGTGAGTAGTGTGCTTGTGTGACTGCAGGGTGAGGTACAGGGTGAACAGCGCAAGTGCATTGTGAGTGCACAGTGATCACTGTGAGTACAGGGTAAGCGGGTGAATGGTGTGAGTGCATCGGGATCAGTGTGAGGGCATTGTGATCGCTGTGAGTGCAGGGTGAGTGAAAGTGAAGGGCGAAAATGAGGAACGAGTTGTCTGAATGCAAGGCTCATTTCCAGACACTTGAAGTAACTCAGCAGGTTATTGACGGCAGCGTAGGGTTTCAGATATGTTAAACTATTGCTATTATGGCATTAACCAGGGATCAGGGTGGAGGAAATAAATGTGCTGATCTTACAACAAACTTCCAGTTTTATGATTAGGGTTGCCAGCTCATTATTTTGATGTCCCAGGCAGAACAAAAATAAACGGTCACCTAAAGCTGTATTGTCAGCACTTGTGTGTGCATACTTTGAACAGCAAATATAAATAGAAGCACTTTTAATTGTGGGGCTGCCTGAATGATCCATGCCTGATAATAAAATGGAACAAAGACTGAAAAGTCACATTACAAATGTATACATACTTCTTTATAAGCATATTTAGTGTCAAGAAAATCAATTTGCAGGCTGTTGAAACAGTGGCTGGCATTTTTCTTTGGCAACTTGAAGCCCTGTGGGCGTTGCGCGCCTGCCTGTGTAAATTTAAAAGAAACTTTGTCTCCTTTCTGCTCAGAGCTAACCCTCCCAGAACGGGGTTAAACTGGTGGAGTTGAAATGCTTCAGCTGCAGTGGGAGGCAGGATGTCTCCTCTGCTAAAACTGAAAGAAAGGAACAGGCAGTCATTTCAGCTGCAGTGGGAGGCACGGAGTCTGCTATGAAATCGAACGTGAAGGAACAGGACTGTCTGATCGTTTGTTTTCGGTTTTAGCAGAGAATTTCAGCTCTACGAATTAACCCCTCCTGGGAAGGTTAACTGTTAGCTCTTTACATAACAAAAGCACGGGCACGTCGTGCCTTATCTATTTCATCTCCCTCCCTCCTCCAACCCTCTGTTACCGGAGCTCTACAATAAACAATTCCCATTTGAAATGGGTGAAGACTTGCGAAGTTGCGATGCGGGACAGTAAAAGACCAACAAAGGGAAGATCTTAGTGCGGAGTGCGCGCCCCCCTGAGATGGTGTCGCGCCCCCCTGGGGGGGCGCGCCCCACAGATTGAAGAACTCTGATCTAGAGGATTGTATCCCTTACTCAATACATCTTCTGGACTATAAGCTGCAGTCCCAGAGCCTGTACCCAGTCATAGAGGCTTTTTCATTGGCATCGTATCCAGTCCTAGATGCTTCTTTAGCATCTGGAGCCTTCTCTTAGAATACAAACTTGGAGGTTGGATGAGTATTGGATCTAAACCTGAATCTAGTTTTAGAATGTCCTATCCTTTCCCAGGGTTTCTAATTGAGTTTTGATCCTTTTCCGGAGTCTTTATCTGGAATACTGCATCCATTACAGTAGGCCTCTTCAGGAGTATTGCATCCAGTGTAGACTGAATTTTCTGAAACGATGAGTCAATTTCTGGAGTATTGTGTCCAGTCCTGGAGGCTTCATCAAGAGTGTTGTATCTAGTTGCCAAGACCTTCCTGAGTACTGTCTCCAATCCTGGGGACTCTTTTTGGAGTACTTGCTGTCCGAAGTACCCATAGCTTCATCTTTAGTATAATGTATAATGTCAGATGCTTCTTCTAGAGTATTGTGTTGGGTCCCAGAGGCTGTGTATGGTATAAAGTCCCAAAGGAATCTACTGGAGAATTGCAGCCAGTCCTTGACTGGCTTTTTGGATCCCGTCTGGAGGCAGATTCTGGAGTTTTGTGTTTAGTTCTGGAGTTTCATTCTGGAGCATTGCGTGGAGTCCCAGAAGCTTCTTCTGGAGTACTATATCCCTTCTCGACGGCTTCCGCTAGAGTTTTGTTTTCCGCTTTAAAGTCTTCTTTTGGAGCACTGGGACCAGTCTTAGAGGCCTCCCGTGAGGTATTGGTTAAAGTCCAGAACACTTCTTCTACAGATTGTATCCAATGCCAGTGTTTTTAGGTTTCGCCTGCACAGCACTTGTGCTGTGCTTGTAAAATCTATTGTATTTAATATAAATCTTAATAGGAGCTTACATCCCGCCCCCTTGCTTTCCTTCCTTTTCATTGGTTCCTGTGCTTGCCTATTACTTTTTCTCTGTTTTTATTGGCTGTAGCATACTGTTTCCTGTTGTTCCTTGTTTGCTTTTCTTATCAGATTCCTGTCACTGGAGAACTGTTTGTATCCGCTTTTGTGGAACTATTTTTTAAAGGTTTTGCCTGCCCAGTGCTTGCGCTGTGCTTGTTTGATTCAGTATTGTATCCAGCCCCTAAGGCTTACTGTGGAATATTGTAGCCAATGCAAAAGTTTCCTCCAGAGTATTGTGCAAAATGTTGGAGTTCACATCTGAAGGAATGCGTCCAATTCTAAAGGCCACATCTCTGGAAGGTTGAAGACAGATTAGAGATTGTGCATAGATGGGTAATCAAAGACGTGCATTGTTCAAGCAGCAAGTCACACGAGGACAAGGAGAAACTCAATGTGCAGGACTGTTTAGTATGATAGGGGACCGAGTGGAGGCTCATGAGACATACAGAAAAAGCAGTGAATCTAAGTCCCTCCATACTTGCAGAAGGAATGCAGGCAGATGCATCCAGGAAGACCCAAGGGAAAAACAAACTAGCAATATTACTGCAGAAGCCAGTGTAAAGCTGGAGACCGTGAGGGTCTGTGCATCAGGATCATTAGGAAATGGGGCGACTAGGTGGGCCTGCTTGTCCTTCATCAGACGGATAAGTATGGTGGGAAACTCTACTAATTTTATGACCCAACATAACAGTACTAAATTCACCACCCTTGGTGTGATAGAAGGCTGAATTGGCCCTGCCAGAACCGGCAAGTCACTGCACGTGTCAACAGAAAGTGTTTAACTCACTGAGATATTTTGCCCGCTTGTGTGAAAACGAAGGCATCTGTGGATGATCCGGGAGTGGGGACTCTTTGCTGCTGCACTCAACATGAATATAATGTGGTTTTGTTGTCGAAAGTGGAACCTGGAGACCAGAGTTCAAACCCTGGCTTCCCACTTGACCAAACTGCATCACCTTAGACAAATTAGGTTATCTTCCTGCACTGTAGTTCCCTTTTAGGCCCATTCAAGATACAAAATAGGCAGTTATATTGATCACACATAAGCAATGTAAGACATTTGGTGCAGTAAGTTGTGCACACAGGGCCTGATTAAAAAAGTTGAGGGAGAGCAAAGTGGAAGACACCGCAGCATCTTGGGTTCACACCAGCCACTGTTAGCATTATTCATGGCGGTGCTCTGGGTGAAATGCAGGTCTGCAGGCGCATCTTATTCCGAAGTGCTCTTCTAGCTACATAATGCTTTACCCCCCACCCTACCCCACACCCCACACACACCCCACCACCTGTAAAAAAAAAAAAAAATCATCGAGCCTCCCCAGAATGGCAAACGTATGTTTGGAGCATCGTAGCTTCACAATTGGGGATAAGAAAGTCAATCCAAGCGTCGCCAGTCTCATCATCTGAATGGGAAAAGCACATCCTAAAATTATATAAATCAAACTTCCAAAACCATGTCTCACCTAGCCAGTGCCACGGCCGAAAGGGTCAACCTGATCAGGACATGTTACCTATTTCGTCTACACAGATCGCTGCTTTTATTAAATCTGCCAGGTCATCTGCAGCAATGGGTCCAGACCACATCCCGATCAAAGTTCTACAATCAAACCCTGAAGACTGGAGCACATTTTTAACCCCTCTTTTCCAACATTACTTTGAAACAGGGAAAATACCAAATTCCTGGCGGGGGAGCATTGTGGTCCCCCTTCTGATAAAAAGGCTCCAGATCGAATCCAATCAACTACAGACAAATTGCCCTTCTAGATGCTACTGGAAAGATAATTGCAGCATGCGTATTGGACCACCTAAAAGATTGGGCATTCTTGAACGGTGTGATTCGTATGACACAGGCAGGCTTCCGCCCAAAACATTCAGTGATGGACAATATCGCCATCCTCCAGACTGTCCTTGATAAGTATGAAGTGTTAAAATCACAAATAGTTTACTGCGCTTTCATTGATTTTTTTTTTTTTAGACCGCTTTCGATAGCGTGGATAGGCCAACGTAATGGAAAAAGCTAGAGTGTTTAGGGATCCCCCACGATCTCCTTACAATAATCATTTCTTTGCAAACAGCAACATGGTGAAGAGTCCAAATGGGGGGAGAAAGGGGCTTAACTAGTTCAATTCCCACGATGAATTGTTTGAAACAAGTTTGTCTTCTAGCCCCCATGTTATTTTCCATCTACATAAGTGACCTTCCAGGATACCTTTCCCAAATAAATAACTTTCCAACAAAATTATCTCAAAGTGATATCCATAGCCTAATGTACGCTGATGACATCGTTATATTCGATCGTACCCCAATTGTCTTACAAAGAAACCTAATCGAATTAAATCGAAGAAAACTTTTTGGTTCCTAATATCTCTAAAACTAAAATTTTAACTTTTAGAGGAAGAAGGAAATTTCTGCCTTTTACATGGACATTGGGGGTAACCCGATTGAGATAGTGAAAGAATACGTTTATTTGGGCTGAATTTTTTCGTATAACCTTCAAAATGCTCCCCATTTTTAGCATCTCGGGCGAAAGGCAGAAGCCCATGCTGGGGCATCACAGCGATTTTATTGCTGTACTGGGAATAGACATTTTAAATCCTTGCTGGAAGTTTACAGTATGAAAATCCCACCTATTTTATCTTATGCCTCGGAATATATACAGATTAAAACCTGGCATCCAATAAAAGTGAAAGAAGGGATTATTTTACGGAAACTGCTAAAAACCACCCAATCAGTTCCTGTACAAGCCTTACGTCTTGCGCTTTCTTTAACGATCATATATGCTCGAGCCATCTCTAATATCATTAGGTGGGCCTTTAACCTTTTACACGCAGCTCCCGGCTCCCTAAGATACTTATTAAAATTGGAGACTTTTAGAGCAGAATCGGTACAGCATACTTTTAATAGGAATCTTAAAGTAGCCCTCGAGGCATCTCAATGCACAGTAGCACTTTTGCAGGCTTGGTCTCCAGCGCATCTGAAGCTCTTTTTAAAACATATGACGCCGAAAATAAGTTTTGAATTACATAAGGAGTATTGTATCCAATTAAAGTACTATAAAAAAAATTGCAGAAAATATAGTGTATAAAACTCCTGAGGACTATCTACAGTTTCAGTTAGAGCATAGAATAAGGCGATGCATTCTTCTCCTGCGACTAGGAATTCTCCCCTTAAAAGTTTATTCCTCCAGATGGAACTCCCTTGAAAATCCCTCAGGGGAGTACAAGATCTTTTCCACGTATTGTTAATCTGTCCTAATCCGATTTTGGTAGAGGCTTGGAGACGGTTTATAAAGCCTATCTGTTTTAGTCACAACGTTATTTTACCTCAAGATTTAATTACGCTGTGTAAGTACCCCCCGAACAAATTTGTCTGCTATAGTTTGTTTAAGTTTTTAAAGAGTTTTTTAAAGCTATTTTAAAAGCGCATAAATCCAATAATTTTAAAATCATGTATTTTGTATTTCTCAACCGTAACTTGCTACAACCTGTTTAAGCTTATAACAAGTTTTAATGCTGTTTAAAAGTATAAATATAATTATTTCTATATGTACGCACTTGTATTTGTTGACCTCAGTTTAGGTCTGAATCAAATCAAATTAAATTGATTGATTGTCGAAAGTGGAACCTGGAGACCAGAGTTCAAACCCTGGCTTCCCACGTGACCAAACTGCGTCACCTTATTTAGTGCATTTTTATAAAGTGCGGACATTACCCGAAGGTGTCAGAGCGCTGTACAATAGAACCAGTTACGTTACAAGAGTAAAGTGTTAGACAATAGAACAATACAAAGATAAATAGGAGACTTAAAAGGACGGGTACACAAACCCAAAATCCAACACAGCACGCAAGGGTGAGGCATGTACAAGAAAAAATACAAATTTACAATGATGAGCAAACTTCCTAGAGGGGCCTGAGAATGAAAGTATTAGTTCTCAAAGTGACAAATCGGGTTATCTTTCTGCACTGTAGTTCTCTTTTAGGCCCATTCAAGATACAAAATAGGCATTTACATTGATCACACATAAGTAATGTAAGACGTTTGGTGCAGTAAGTTGTGCACACAGGGCCTGATTAAGAAAGATGTGAGGGAGAGCAAAGTGGAAGACACCCGAAGCATCTTGGGTTCACACCAGCCACGGTTAGCAATATTCATGGCGGTGCTCTGGGTGTAATGCAGGTCTGCAGGCGCATCTTACTCCGCAGTGTTCCTCTAGTTATATAATGCTTTAACCCCCCCACACTCTATCCCACACACCCCCACCACCTGTAAAAAAAAAAAAAAAAAAAAAAAAATCATCGAGCCTCCCCAGAATGGCAAACATATTTTTCTACAATTATACTATAAAATTGGTAGCTCCAAAAATATGTAACAAATCAAACATTGCAGTTAACAATTTTAATGATGCAATCACATCCACGAGTGGCGGCATGTTATCCAGCGTGTGATCTTCTGCCATTCTGTCTTTTTTCACTACAAATAAAGCCGCTTTCAGCATGATGCTTCTCTTCACAGTGCCTGGCGCCGCGCTCCCCCTGATACCACGTCAGGGCAGTCACTCCTGAACTGATATCAGGGGGGGGGGCGGGTCGCCAGCCCCCAAGTTTGATCTAGGGACACTAGTGTCAATGTGTGGACTGTGTGAGAGGTTAGTCAAGGCAGAGAAGAATGTAGAGCTACGTTGCCACCTTGTGGCTAACTGAGGTAAGTGCACTGGTGAGTCCCCTTGACCACTGAACCTCTGAGCAGTGCAGGACAGGTCTGCAGGGATAACGAGGTGGGGACCAGGGACAGGGCACCTATTTTAATCTCTTTTGCAGGCCCCAGAAGATTAAACAGGACAGGGTGGAGCAGGGGAAGAAGCTGCTTTCCTGCAATGCTGTATGCTTTTAAATGGCCTTTCTTCAATTATGGCCATAAAAAACATTTTTAAAGCATACAACTGTTCAGGCAAGCAGCCCCTGCTGCTAAAATTACAGATACGGGGCCTACAAAAGTCCTGTACTTGTAGGTGAGCCTTACACTGACTAGCATGCCAGCACTAAAATAACAGTTTGTTAATTGTATGCCAAATTGGGGCACACCGGTTGCCAGAATGCACATTGATGCATGGAGAAATGTAGCTCCTGTGTGTGTAAAAACCGACCAAAATACTGCTGAGGCATTTAGCACACATAGCGCAGTGGTCGAAGTAGGGAAAAAAGGTAGGGGAACTGTGGGTGGAGAATCAGAGGGTGGGAATAACCCGAGGATTGGATCAGTGAGCGTAGTCAGGTGTGGCCAGAATGCGCAAAAATCTCAATTTTTGTATTTGTCATTTCACTGACCAGTTACAGCTTATGTTATTTAATTCAACCAATGGATACACATGATTATTTAAGGTTTAATATGAGTTTTTGACATTAAAGTACACTAACAAAGTGGGATATGTTTCCCATCACAGAATGTCCCAAATACGCTTAAAAGTGGAAGCACAAGCCATTTGTCTCCGAGCGATGGAGTTTCTGTCATCAGCACTTCTCCTCCCTTTTTCCACAAGAGCAGTTCAAACAAGAATGGCAAAATATCCTAGTTTGCAAATGTTTTCTATATAATTATGGCTCTGCTATATTTGCCAAATAATACAACAGCTGCTGCATAATCTGACAATTTTAACTAATAAATTGTTTGTAGCTTAAACAGATCAAAAATTACTAAAAAATGTGACTTGTGTTGCTGCGAAGTGGACAGCCCTTTGCAAAGGTTGACTGATCACCTTTCTCACAGCTGCATTTGTATTTTACACTGGTAATAATAAGGCAAAATCTTTCCAGAGACTGTTGGCATGTGTACAAATGTCACAATAATAAAGTATCAAAACATATACTGCATTACACTGCAGCCTTTTTTTTCCTGCATAATTTAGTCAACACTGCAGCATAATTTTGTCCTTCTTTGCTGCAAATACCAGTGGCCCCAAAGCAGGCAGCATATGTTAAAAGTGCTTGTCCATGAAGCAAAGAGACTGAATATTGCGAACTTAGGGGCATATTTACAAGCCCCTATTGCCACCACAACGTCACCTTTTTGGATGTAGTGGTGGCGAAAGGGGATTTCGCCTTATTTACAAGGCAGCGTTAAGCCACTTAATGTGGCTTAACGCTACCTTGTAAATATGGCATCCTTTCACGCTATACTTAGCATGAAAGGGGAGGGCAATGGGTGTTGCGGTGGGCGTTTCACCGCAACATCCATTGATTTTGACGCTGCCCCATATTTACAAGGGTGGCGTAAATATGGGGCAGCGCAAAAATTAAGACCCGGGAAAACCTGGTCTTACCCTGGCGAAATGAGGAGAAATGTTTAACTTCTCCTCGTTTTTGCTGTTTCCATGTGTGCTGTGTTGTGCAGCACACATGGAAACAGCAAAACGTCATTCGTTGTTTATGTACAGGAAGGTGTCCCTTCCTGCACATAAACAATCATTTAAAAAAATGACGTTTTGCAACTTCTATATGTGCTGCATTAAGCAGCACACATAGAAGTTACAAAACACCATTTAAAGATTGTTTATGTGCAGGAACGGACACCTTCCTGCACATAAACAATCTTGCCCTGCAACGCAGATGCCCCTGCACTATGGTGCAAGGGTGCCTGCTTGGCACTAGGCAGCTAAATTTAGCACCAGCGCAGGGGGAAACACAGGGCTGCACCATAGTGTTGTAAATATGGTGCAGCCCTGCATTTCAGAAGTGGCAGAGCGCGGCGTTAAGCCAAGGAGGCTAACGCTGCGCTCCGCTACTTCCTTGTAAATATGCTCCTTGTGGTGTACGGGCAAATTCTGCAGTGCCGATCCCTGGTGAGTTGCAGCTACTACTGCTGAAACAAGGCCAATGGAGGTACCAATGGGTGAAGAGGACTGGCATCAAGGGCAGGGCCGGCTTTAGCGCTGGTGGCTCCCTGTGCAACAGTGTTTGTTGGTGCCCCCCAATCACCACCTCCGCCACGGATTCCCTCTCTACCACCCTTTAACAGTGCCCCTCAAGTCTCCATAACCACATTCTATCTCAGATGCATTTAATTTGATTTACAGCGCCACTCATATCAGTGTAGGGTGTCAGAACACTTTACATCTCACACATTACTTGGAGACAATCAATTATACACGAGTAAATCACTGTGTAGGAAAAGTTACAAAAGACTAAGGACTGCAAGGTGTAGGAGTCACATGACAACCATACTAGTAGGCAGTATAGTGTAATAGTGATTGATCTGGAGAAATACAAACTCTGAATTTAAAACGTAATACCATGGTTGGGGCTTCTCTTTAATAATCAGAATTGATTTCTTTCCAAATGAACACTTTTTGCTACATTAGGTTAATCAAAGACTGGGGGAAAAAACCATAATGATATTTTATACCTTGCAGTTTGCATGCAGCTCTCAGATGACAGTTAAGAGCTCACTGTTCAATGTTAGGATTTTAACTTATAAACTGCAAGTAACTTAAGGATCTCTCTGAAAGAAGCGGTAATCCACTGACCTATTTACAGTATGTGCACTTTTTGATCTGCATGGTACATGTTCTTTGCAGCAGGCACATTAACCCTCTGCGCTACCTTTCCATGAATCAAAACTTCCACTTGACAAAACTCTGATCTCTCTTTAGGAAAAACATTATCACCAGAGTTATCATGACATTTTTATTGTTGCTGAAAATTGCTGGAGGCCAGGAAGGAGGCAGCAAGCTGCAAACACGATGCCCCCACCCAAAGTCAGCGGTCACACAGCCCTAGAGCCGGCCCTTCTCAAGGGGACTGTGACCTCAGTGACACAGTCACTGTCGCTCTAGGGCAGAGGTCTTCAATCTATGGGGCGCGACCCCCAGGGGGGCCATGGAGTCATCGGAAGGGGGTCGTGCATTCACCTACCTCACTTCTGCCTCGGATCCAAAACGTTTCATCTTCGGTTTGGATTCGAAATACTTGCATCTCCAGAGGCTCTCTGATTGGAGGACAAGGAAAAATAAGCCAATCATAATGTGGCTACGTCATCAATCCCTGTCCTCCAATCTGAAAGACTGCAGCATGCATACCAGGAAATGCCCGCGAACTTTGTCCATAAAGATGGACCAGCACCTTTGCAATGCAGGCTGTATTACGAGGGAGTTCTGCAATATTCAGTGCCGTCACTGCTGCCTCCCACTAGATCCAGTTGTCTTTCTTGGTCGTCGCTGCTTTCACCTCGTGTCCTTGTTGCACCTCATCTTCGTGGCTGCTTTGTGGCTCGTTGCTGCCTCTGCATTTGAATCTCCTTGCTACTTCCCGGCTGGTTTCTAAGGCAACACGAAGCTTCTCAGAATAATTAGGTAAGCTGCCTCTTCTCCTCCTCATCCCCCATGCCCTGTCTTTTCACTTACAGACATACACTGAAACGATCTTGCATGCACGCACACACACACACACACACACACAGATTCTTATTTGTTTCCCTGATTGAGCCATGTGGTGGGGTGTGGCAAAGGCTCCGGTTCATTTTTATGACTTTGGAATGTTGTTTATTTTCGGTGTACTTTCCGTTTTTGTAGCAGCAGTTTCATATGCATTTTTGTGACTTGGGAATGTTGCTTATTTTCCGTGTTCTTTCCGTTTTTAGGTCTCGACCTAGCGACGCAGCGCGAAGCGCTGTCGCTAGCGAGACTTATTGTTGCTGACTTGCTTCGGAAGGGAGACAGGAGCTGTGCACGCGCAGGACGGACTGGAAATGTGAACGCGCCCGTGAACACGCACTGTGCACATCTCCTGTCCCCCTTCCGTCCTTGCAAGCCTCATGCAATAGCACTTTTAAATGCGCACGCAAGCTCCAAGCGCGGCGCGCTTTACATGCACAGCATGCCTCACTCCACTTACCTGCTGTTGTGGGGACTCTGCGCTGCTCCTCGGCTGGTCTCCGTCTTCAGCCGGTCACTGCAGCAACACGCTGGGCTCCGTCTTGCTCCCAGGAGCCCCGCCTAAAATCCTGCTTTGGCCGCACCATGCGGCATTCACGAAGGCGGGGTGGGCTCCCGCTGGACTTCCTCTACTGTTTGTATTTTTTTTGCTTTCGCGGCCCCGTCCCTGTACCGCACGATCCCCGCAGCACTTCTTCAACTACGGCGGCGAAGTACGCAGGCGCCGCCACTGGGCACGAGCCGCAGGCCACGCCGATGTGCACGCTCACGGCGTGCCTACAACGCGCGCATGGCGCTCTTTTACTTTCCCCTTGTTCGGTCTCAATATGTATTCAGTGGTTTTAATAATATATTCATCCCGATGTGTGTAATGTAACTGGTGCCCATGTAAAGCGCTCCAGTACCTTCGGGTCGAGGTCGCCCCTATATAAAAAACTGCACAAAAAATGTGTAAATAACTTCCGTAGCTGGACGCCCACCCACGCGTTGCCTTTAGGGTTAGTGCTTCTCCACGGGTCTGCGTCCAGGACTTACCAGTAAACTCCAGAGCTGGCGTGAAGTTCCCTCGGGGCTCTGCTGGACTGCCATGTCTCACTGGGGCGCACAGCTGCGGAGTACCCAGTGACAGATGTGCTGCTGGCTATAGTGAACTCTGACGATTCCCACTGCTTCAGCACCCTCCCTGCCTGCTGGGGGAGGCGGGGTCTGCTGCCATTCATGTCCAAGTCGTGTGGCTTGCTTTATTTGGCACGTCGCTTTGCACACATTCGAGATTTCAGTCGTGCTCTTAAAATAATGTTGATGAGTAGTCAGGAAAGACAACAGTGTTGCCTTTAAACGTGTTTTTCATAGACTCTGATGCCCTTTCGAAATCGGGATGCGTTCCGAGTTCGCACATACCAGAGCTTCCGGACCAGTGGGAGTAACACAAAGTGATCGGGCCCCCACTGCAGGATGTGACGAGGCCGTGATGCCCCTGAGAGTCCTGTATCTTGCATATATATTCATCCTTAGGCTGGTTGTGAGCTCATGAAGGCACTGGCAGGTGCCCCCTGTAGCGTCCCGGTGCGGCTAACATTACACCCCCTCTGCTCCACAAGGGCTGCAGGGGCTTGTGATACGCCCAGGAAGTGCCTGTGCAGTCATGGGATTAGTGAGTGCCACCTCAGGCAGGCAAACTGGCCTGACTTCCCCGCCTCTACCTCGGGCTTGCCAGCCTTTCAGAGACGCTAGGCTAGCGTGACGTGTTGTTCCGATTTTAGCATGTACCATTTGACCTATGGTTCGGTATTAATTATTCTCAGTCGGTTTTTGGATGGTGCATATTAGAAGAAAACAGTCGATATAAGACGGGCTCACGGTGCACTAAGGCTTGTTCGGTTGGGCACCTGCTGTAGAGAAGTTTATGCATCCTGCAGCTTGTAGGTTCCAGTCTCGATGGAGCTGACGCACTCAGCCTTTTACACTTTCAAAGTTGACAGCTGGAGAACCATTGATTTCGGTTATGAAGAGACTCGGATTGTACTGTATGACGCTGTGTGTAGTGTCCTGATGGACATGTAACGAGGCAGCCCCTCCCTCTGGGCTGTGCCTACACCCACCTCATATCCATGGTTCACAGGCGTTACCAATCAGGCGATCATGTCAATGAAAGAAGCGGGCGCACGTGCCCATAGCCAGTTCTACACCCACATCCCTGGTTATTCTTGTAGCAGTAGTTTCATATGTATTTTTATGACTTTGAATGTTGCTTATTTTCCGGGTTCTTTCCATTTTTATTCTTGTAGCAGCAGATCAATATGATGCCTTTGTTCAACTACGGTTGCCACCATTCCCAAAGAAAAGCGCTAGTCATTTTTTCATGTGTAAAGCATCCATGATTGCACCTTACTTGATGTGGTGGTTTTTGTAGTACAAAAAACTTTTTCACATAGAGGAATCATTTAAAATCAGCCTGGGAGAGTTATTTCCAAAATCACAATATATGAGACTGGTGGCCTCAATAGCGTCTCATGTCTTTTTATTACATGTTGCAGTATTTTTTAAATAAGCAAAATAACGTATATTATTAAGCAAATTTACTAGGAGGTGCAATGAAATATTAGTGCAGATGTTGCAGTGACAAGTGAAAAATTAGCAAACCCAACAAATCCAATATATACAGTTAAAAAAAGTGTTTCACATCCTTTAGGCAGAACCAGCAGTTGTAACTATAGTACACCAACAGTTTTCTGGCGTTATTCAAAACCATCTTTGCGAAGAATCCCATTATTTGGCCCAGGTATAAGGGGATTGGTAAGTGCAGGCAAAATATATGCGAAAGGATAAAATATATTTGCCCCTTTTCTAGAGAGAATTCTAATGGCACGGGAAGCAGTCCTTGAAATTTACCCACAATTTGGAATGAAGCTTGTGATCACACTCTTAAAACAGTGTGTGGCGCAAATTGCAGAAACCTGCAGCCACATACACAATTGCTGGTCTATAATATCCTTGCATATCTTCGTAAATGTAAACAAGAGATCACACATTCATGTCCCTGATGTCAAGGCTATGTAGACTAGATCCACATTGTATGTACTTTCCCAGTTCTAATCTATTAACAGCAGTTTCTTATATATACAGGACCAACTGTCTAGGTTTTGATCTAACACCTGATGCAGTTCCAGTATTCGTAGGCTGTTCCACCCAGTTCGAGATTCCACCTAAAGGAGGGCATTGATGGTGGTTACGCTAATCACTAGACCGGTGATTATGGGCTCTTGAAATCCTAAATTGCTTTCTGAATTTTAGCTATGGTTAGAAACAGGTACTTATGTCCTGTAAAAAAAATTATTTTAAAGATATTGGTGCTATACACTCTAGAAAAAATGAAGGCATTTGTAATTACAAAATTATGTTTTATTCAAGTGTTTTGCAAAGAAACAAGGGTCCAAAACATGGAGTATTTTAAATTGTGTAGATCAAATGTATTAAGAAAGCTTACATAAATGACAATCAATGGAAGTACTATTTGCGGTCATACAGCAAAACATAAGACTATGTCAGAACATTTAGTCAACTATGTAGATACAACTACAGTTTGAATGCATAAGTATCTTCTTATGAGTGAAATCATAGCATTAGTCAGCAAACGTGGCCAAGCTCTAACTCTAGAAATGTTCATTTAGTTTATTCTTAACTTTTTCATACCTCTTTTACTATTCTGATCCCCTAAAGTAAGCCTTTCTAAATCCTTCCATCTGACTCGTCCCCCTCCACATTTCTTTTACTCATCCCAATTCTCCTCCTACTGCTATGAGCTCCAAAACATCCCTCCGCTATCCTTCTCAATCCAAATAACTAACTAACATATCCACCACTCAAATGACTATCTTTTTTCACTATACTAATTCACCACTAATCCTTTATGGGTTCCGGAGTAGCGTGCTACTCACCGACAAATCGCTTTGACGCCTCATCAGGGGTAATAAGCACTATATAAATTAATTCCAATACAATATCCTTGACACACTTCAGCAGTGAAAGCTCTGTGAGTCTTCAGCTTATATAGAACACATGCCGCCATTTGTGTTTGCAATGAGATTTTTTGCCCAAAACTAAGCACACGTGACTCAATGCTGAATGGTACCTCCGCATATATGCTGTTGTTATTGTGGTATTAAATACCAATGTGTGCCAAAACTGTTCACAAGTGGCATCATTTTCCATGACTGGTCTATAATTTTGTCAGCAATAAATCGTCCTAAATCAACCAAGTTCCGGGGAGGGGAGAAGGAGGAGACAATAGCATGTGGTAAACAGCTGTCTGTCTCATGTCAAGGTCAGGCTCTCACAGAATCACTGTGTGTGCTGATTTAGAGGCTACACAGCTGCTCGCCGACTGCCTGTGTGATCTTGAATAATCTAGTTTACCGGTCTGTTAGATTACCTGCCTCTGGTACAATGAACATCACCCACAAAAATGAAACAACTGGTGTCTTTTGGCTTCCATCTCTAGACGAGTGTGTTTTGCTACCTTTCACAACCTCCCTTCTGACCCTCACCCTGCGAAAGCCTTCCCAAGACGAAGGCTCAGCTGAGCCAGTTGACTGTGCAACATGTTGTCCTCCACCTGCACCAAGTTCATGGGCACAAGTGTTCACAATGGATGCCATTCTCCTTCCAGACACTAAGACTCCCACTGTACTGAACGTCTGGTCTGCTTAGAAGGGAACTTCTAGGGGCACTGACGTGAACGCGGTCATAGGTCACCTGCTAGGGACAGGAAATGCACCGTGAGCATAGGTAGTCTACTTCAAGATGACCTTTGTGTATAGCCCAAGCGCACACATCACAAAGGCATACCCCATGGTCATCCTTTCACCAAGTGAACATAATTATAGCCCCAAAAACAAATTGCAAAACTCTATTGGACGCTGACTGTGAAGAGCATCCACTGAATAAGCTAGAAACGCAATCTCTGCAGGGGTTTCCACCTCACTTTGCGCACACCATGTGATACTGGCTCTTCACAAATGAGACTGCGAGAAGAGAGACAGTATTGTTTGACACGTGGTAGTGCTGTATGAGTTGGCAGGTCTGCTACTGCAACATCATAAACCCCCTTTAGTCACCTACTCTGCCTTTGCTCTTACACTATTATTACTTCCAGAGGTGGGCCCTCGCCTCATCCCACAGCCTTGGGTTACTCATTCAGTTTGCTTATTTGCAGTACCCCAGGTGAGGCGAGAAAGGTGGGGTCTCTAAAAAGAATTTTGACAAAAAGGTTAACTAGGAAATCATTACAAAAGGGTTGTGCTTATATGTATGGCCAAAAAAAGATGACTTTGAATCTTGTGCTTGTGCATCTATCTGAGTTTTCTGTTAGCGGATCTAGATACATCACACAACAACAAACACATACACCTAAAAATAGGCAGACATATTGGCTTTACCAATGCTTTTTAGCTATGATTTGAATTTTTATTCAATATCACACAAATAAGTAACAATTCCCATTCTTCCTCCCACATCTCTGTCCTCTGCAATCAGCACTACGCATACCAATGGCGGATGTCAGAGGACTTTACATCACATGTATAGGAAATATTCCATAAGAAAATAAGGACTACAAGGTGTAGGAGTCACATGTCATCTATTCTGGTAGACATTAAATTTTAAGAGTGCTTGAACAGGAGAAGTTGCAACTCACGATTTAAAATATAACCCAGTGGTTGGGGTTGGCTTTACTAACAAGAATTTATTTCCAGCCAAACACACCCTTTTTAGCAACCGTAGGAATGAAAGACAGGGGAAAACTATAAGTTTTTAACCTATGTCTTGCATGCAGCTGTTTGTTGCCAATTCATAGCTCACTGTGCTACATTAGGATCTTAACTTAGTAACAAACGGATCTCTGTGACAAAAGCAGTAACCCACTGAGCTAGCTATATAAAATACAATTCTGTTATCTGCAAGGTGCACATTTTTCAGCAGGCACTTTAACCCCCTGTGCTACTTTATGATGAATCAAAACAGTGACTAGACAAAACTTGATCTCGCTCCAGCAGGTACATTAATCACCAGAGATACGGGTCCTTATTTTTTGTTTTTTATAAACACATTCACAGTTTATTTTTGGTTTGGATTTGTGTTAGTGCAGTGCTTTGTGGTATGTACAAGTAAATTTAAAATATCTTATCCATATTTTTTATAGTACTTTATAATGCAGTTTTGCTTTTTCTAAGTGTTGCAAACAACCAAGTTTACTCTTACTCAATTTCATAGTCCTCAATGTACCGACCTAAGAAAGATGGAATGCTAAGTTAGCCATGCAAAGATGTTTGATCTCATTAGCAGGTGTATGTCATCCACCAGTGCTACTTATTGCTGTCAATGTGTGTGCACTCAAGGCAATGGGAACTTTGGTAATGGCTCACACGGCCTGCTCATGTAAGGAAGCCAGGACCAGCTGCAATTTCTGTTTTAAGCATGTAGAAGGGACCTAATGTGGTGCTCATGTTTTATGCATCCCAGATGCGCAGATATTTTTAAGACATTTTGAGAATTGCAAAGAGTTAAAAAAAAAATGCAGCTATACCCCATAAAGCAGCAAGTCTGTGGTGTCCATTAATATTGAACTTTGGAATTTTGTATCATAGATCAAACGCACATTTGACATGGATCGTTTCCTGATGCCAAAAGATGGTTGGGTGCTCAAACGTAAGGCTGAAACAGATGGTGAGAACAAGGCTGCAAAAATTAGGAAGTATGATGCCTCCTCCTTGGACTTTGGATTCACCTGCGTCACTATAACTGGCAAAATTAGGCCACAGTGTGTGGTTTGTGGCATGACCTTGGCTAATGAAAGCCTGAAACAAAACAAATTAAAGCGACATTTGGAGACTAAACTCGGGTCACTGGTAGGAAAGAATAGAGATTTTTTGCCAAAAAGCTGGAAGATATCACCCACCAAAAAGACACTGAAAAATGTGGTCTCCACGCCAACAAATGCCTTGAAAGCATCTTACCAAGTGGCATTCCACATTGCCAAAAACAAAAAGCCTTTTACAGATGGAGAAAAAGTGATTCTTCCAGCAGTTCTCGACATGGCCAGGACAATGCTTGGTGAAAGAGTGGCAGAGAAGTTTAAAATGGTGCCCCTCTCAGAAACAACAGTTTGCTGCCGCATCTCTGACATGTCAGAGGATATCAACAGACAACTCATAGCATGCTTGAAATTGAGTTTGTTTGCTGTGCAATTGAATGAAGCGACTGACTTATCTAAGGTGCTCATTTAATTGCTTATGTACGATACTGCCACAAAACTTTAATATTGGAAGATTTTTTATTCTGTAAACCAATGAAGGGATAGGCAACAGCATCAGCCCAATGTAATATTCTCAATGACTTTCTGTTCTCCAATGGCTTAAAATGGGACAGCTGTGTTGGGATCTATATGGATGGTGCACCTTCCCTGTGTGGGGATAGGGCAGGCCTAAAAGCCAAAGTGTTGAAAGTGGCTCCTCATATTCTATGGACCCACTGTATGATACACTGGAAAGCCCTTGCAGTCCAAAACATAGATAGAGAACTAGGGAATTTGTTGAATTCTGCTGTGAAAATTGTTAGTTTCATAAAGGCTCACCCCACTAGAGCTTGTCTGTTTGCATTTTTATGTGCAGAAATGGGAGTTGAACATGATGGTTTGCTGTTCCATACAGAAGATCGGTGGTTAGCCAGAGGTAAGGTGCTGAATCGCATTCTTTAATTGAGAAAGAAAGTACGACAATTTTTTCTGGATTGAGACCCATACAAAGCAGAACAGTTGTGTAATCCTCGTTGGCTTGTGCTTTTAGCTTACCTTGCAGACATCTTTGAAAAATTTAATTCCTTGAATGTGTCGTTGCAATGAGCTGAAAGTACATGTTTCACCATGTATAAAAAAAAATATCTGCCTTCAAGAAGAAGCTAGAGTTGTGGAGAAGACGACTAATTCAAGGTGGCCTGCTTGAGGCATTCCATGTTTAGCAGAAGCTCTTTAGGACACAGGCTATTAACTTGAAAGTCCTACTGAGGTCATAAGAAATTACTTCACTTCTCTCAGGGACACTTTAGAAAAGTACTTTCCTGAGGACAATGATCATGTCAATGACTGGGTCTTTCAACTTTTTCAAGCGGATGCAGGTACTTATCTCCCAGTTCACCTTCAGGAAGATCTAATTGACCTTCAGAGTGACCGCATTCTCCAGATGCAATTCAGCAAAATCTCATTGGGGGATTTTTGGCTGAAAATGTCTGAAGAACATTCAGGCTGGTCGAAAATTGCAGTCAAGACACTTCTGCCTTTTAGCTCATCATATTTATGTGAGATTGGCTTCTCAGCACTGGCAGTATTAAAGACGAAGTACCGTTCAAGACTCGAAGTGGAGCACGACCGGAGGATGGCAGTAGCTAGAATACATCCACAGATTGACCGTCTCTCTGGAGAAAAACAGGCACACCCATCACACTAGTTCAGAAAGGTGTTATCATCCAAATGAGTAAAATTATGTTTTGTTTGTTTGTGAAAAAGAAGGACAGTACCATTTGTGCATTTTTGGGCAATTAGTTTAGGAGATTTTGTATTTGAGCTGTGTAGTAAGCCTCTGACACAGAACCACAGTCAACCACAAACCTTTGGCTTGCTAAACACTGTTTAATGCTATTTCCACACCGTAAAATGATTTGCCGTGGGAATTGGGGGCTTTTTTGGTTGTCGGTGATGATGAGTACCAAGTTCTAGAAATTTTTGTCAGGAGGGGGTCCTTGCGCCTAAAATGTTTTGAGAGGGGGGTCTCGGCATCAAAAAGTTTTAAGACCTCTGCTCTAGGGTGTGCTGCTTCATAGGCCTGTCCACAAGACTGGAGGTGAACATCAGTATGGATTGTGGTGGACAGGCCTTCAAGGTTAACCCACACTTGCCACCGCTAGGGTCCACCTGCTGGTGCTAAGACACCAGGGCTTCTAAGGTCTAGCGGGGCCTTCTAAGGTCTAGCATGGGAATGTGCTCCCTGAGGAGGGTGATCTGGGGGACTGGTCATGAAGGCTGAACCTGGTTCCCCTGTTCCAATTCGGCAGCTCTGACCTTAGTGCCACATCCTCTCTCCCACTGAACACCATATTGTCCCACTGAGAGAAACTCTCAATGCCTTCAACTACAACCCAATTGTGCTGCGCTATAAACACCTGCATGCGACTCAATTCAAATTGCGCACTAGACAAGCGCAATATGCTGCCTAAAAGAAAAAGTAAAAACATCCTGTAAAAAGCAAGCACTCATAGGTAAAGCAAGATTAAGTAAAGCATGTGAAATGTAAGCAGGAACAACAGGGTTACCTTAATGCTTTTACACTCACTATGCAGAAATCAGTGAGTGCTTTTGCCTGAAAAGTTAAGGAAATGACTACAGGGCCCAGAAGGGACTCGTTTCAATGTCCATTGCTTATATCCTTAACAAACGTAGGCAGCATGGTTTAAAAAGACCACATCCCTGAACACACAGCCGTGGTACACATTTTGTTTTCCAATCCACCCATCAATCTGGCATTGCAGTACCTCCAGGATTGGTGCACTTCCCCCACCCGGGGAAAACAATGTTGTTCAAAGAAAGACGAGAAAACAAAAGTAGTGCTTCACTGGCAAACTCTGTAAAGTGGCGCTAATGTGCTTAGTGTGAATAAAACCAATCTGGCCAGTTTGCGACCACTCTGTCCTGCTTCATTTAGTTATTTATTTTTCATATTTTCAACCTTTTATTCCCGAGGCTGCACTTTGGAATAGAAAAATGTAAAATAAAAATAAAAATAAAACATTTCCAGCAAAAGTGTTTTTCTTTTTTGGATCCATTTCACAGGGGAACAAATAAAGAAAAGGAAGAAAGAAAGGGTGAGAACCTTTTCTTGAAGTCACTGTTTTCAGTAAGTGAAGAGGAGCGAGACAGAAAGAGAGGGAATAAAGAGAGGGGGGGGGCAGCTGCCTGCAGCAGACCAGAAGTGGGCACTGTCCTTGTTTTCTTTGGGCAAGAAGAAAAAGACAGAGTACTTTTCCTTCTCTGCCCACCCGGCCGTCCCCAAACGGCCAGGAACGCCGAGCCTTATCTATAGGTCTCCGCTATTTCTGTTGTCCTGGGACGCATGTTTAAAATAAAAAAGTAGGGGAACGGAATCTGTTGAATTAAAGAAGTAGGGGCACATCGTGCCCCACCGATCCCACCCACTTCGACCACTGACGCAGGGACGTGCTGCAACTCTTTTCAAAGCACCGCTGCACTGAGAAGTGGGGTCACGTGACTGTTATGAATGGCCTGAATTCTTACATTACTCCTAGACCACACCGTCATTGTCTCAGTCATAATAACATGAAGTAAATTCTAGCACGAGGAAAAAAACAGGAAGGCTGAAGGAACCCCGCCCACCGTCAGCTGGGTGCTATAGAATCCGAGCATCCCCCAGCACTTCCTGAATTCCAAAGCCCCACCAAAGGTGCGAATTATGGTGGTGACTGAGATGAGGACCATGTGGATTAAGAATTACATCTCTTGTTGATCTTCCCTGGCAATAGGGTGACCAGGCGTCCTGGATTTGCCAGGACAGTCCTGGTTTTCCACCAGCTGTCCTGCCACATTTTGTCAAATTTGGCTCTTGTCCCGGTTTTTAGAGAGGGTTGACTGAAAACAGTGGGAGGCACATTTTTGTGTGTTCCAAAGCAGGGTTAGTTAGCAGATGTTTTAAGAAAGGAATTTATTTAACCGGTATGATACTGGGTTTAAAAATTGCATTTTATTTATTTTCTTAGTACCTATTCTGTGTTTCTACGCTGATGAGCTCTGTCATTCTGTTGTGCTCGGTTGATGTAAAGTTGTAGTCCTTCTTTTATTTTTGTTTTTTAGTTATTAAAATTTGGTCACTGTACCTGTACACCACTTGGTGCAGTCTTGTCAAATTCTGTATATGAAAACAGTATAGCTTCTCTAATTCATCTGACCAAATTCATCTTTGATGCCTTCTTATATTAACCTGAAAGGCCAAAGGTCACTAACAAACTCTCAGAACTTCCTCTAATCTCTTGATGTGTAACTTCCAAAGAATGCAACGTTTCTCTTCTTCGGATTTAGGAGAAGGAAAAAGGCAGGGAGGATATTTTTTCTTTAGAAACATGAAACTGAGATTTAACTTTATGCATGAAACAGGAATTAGACTTTAGTACCAACCAGTCTTCCATAAACCTAAGAAAAGGAGAACAGCACCTGAGCACAGGCAGCTCTCCTATTCTCTGCCCAATAATAATGACCACCAGAAATGCCACCTTTCAGGAAAGATATTTTTAATCAGCAGCAGGCAGATGTTCAAAAGAAATTGATTGCAAAGTGTTTAGAATCAAAAGTAAGTCTCAAGGTGGTGAAGATGGTGTAAGAAAAGGCCTAGACACAGAAGAACTCTTGAACAATCTAAATATCAGGATTCTGAGCTGGGGTCGTCTTCAGAATCAATAACGACTGCAATAACTTCTTCATCGTCTCCGCTCTGTTTTTCGGAAGAAAGACTCTGCCCAAATCCACCCTGAATCTTACCTCTGTGAATATAAAGTCCATTGATGGGACCAACTGGCTTTTCGAAGATTTATCAAGAACCCATGTGGATCTTCCTTCTGATCTCCAGATTATGACATAAGGTCTCCTCCGAGGATGCATGCAACAATCAATCGTCAAGATTACAGGAAGGCTCGTATACCGTGCAGAGAAAGTTGCGCTACCAGAGGAACCACCACCTTTGTAAACACCCCGGGTACTGATTTCAGGTAGAAAAGTTTCTGAATTGCCAATGGCGCCCCTGGATACAAATTCTGAGCAATGTCTGGTGTTCTTCCACCATCGGTATTTGGAAATCCATTAAGTCCTGGGTAATCATGAAGCAATTCTTTGGTATCAAAGGTATTATCCTCTGAACAGTCTCCCTTTTGAAAGGAATCCTCTTGAAACATATGTTCATCTTCTTTAGGGTGATTACAATCTGGGACCCTCCATTTGTTTTCAAGACCAGAAACATTATGGAGTATAACCCTCTCCTCTGTCTATCTCAGGTACAGGAAAATCACCTTTTTGGTCAACGGCACCTGCATCCTCATCTCCAGAGCATTTCTCTTTGCTGGATCCTTTGGATAAGGTATAGGCATAATCTCTGAAGGAACAGGATTTGATAGAAATGTTATTGCACATCCGTTCACTACAATGTTCAGTACCCATTTGTCTCAAATGTATTTGGTCCATTCTGCCAGGAAGAGATGGATCCTTCCTCCAACCGGTAACCCGTGGCCATTTACCTCCTAGCTTCTAGCATAGTCAGAATACATTTCTTTTGGCCCTAGATCTGGCTTCTGCTTTTTTTCTGGAACTTCCACAAGAAAGCTTTGCCTGGAATCTAGACTGATTTTCTCTTACCTGCTGCCTTCTGCCTGCTGCCTCTTTGAGGGTTGGCGAAAAGACTATCTCCGTCTTAATGTACTAGCATTCTTGTTATGTTATTGCCTAAATGTTATGTTATGCTATGTTTATGGTCTGGACGTGCTCCCACATCAAAACATACTGGGGGAAGGTCTTGGGCGTAAATGGCTGCGGAAACGGGTACCACAATTCCAATTCAGGGTGCGCACTACCTGCTAGGCAGTACAAAAAGGAACGCACGTCGTAAGAACCTTAACAAATTTATTGACCTGGCACTGGTCTTGGCCAAACGCTTTCTGGCCATGGCCTGGAAATCCCCGGCGGGCCCATCCACTAGACACTGGCTACTCGCTCTAAGGTGTGCCCTCATGGCCGAACATGACACATTGACGTCTCAGCCCCCACGACCAATGGCCTGGGCGCAGCCTGTGGACTGGCAACACTATGTAACCACCATAGAATCTAGACTTCGGGACACACAGGACTGTGGGCAGCATGACGGTAGCATTGACGCAACGCATGACTAGCATAACTGGGAAGCCCCGTGCACCCACACTGGGGCTCGCACATAGGCGGAGAAATGGGTCAAACACATGCGGGTGCAGTATCCAGACATCACTGTCCCACACCTCCGGCCTGGCTTGGCCGTACCCACACACATAAGGCAACATCTGCTATGCATAACCCCTCCCCTACCTAGCTCCCATAGTAGCACCCATTACAGCAGGACCCGGATAGCTTGAATTCCGCATAAACGGCACATTCAGCGGTAACATACTCATGACACATATAGGACAGGCACGCTGGTAAGGTGGTATCAAGTTTAATCGTTTATTTATTTTACATTATGTTTTGATACAGCTTTGTACAGTAACATCTGCTGTTAATTTCTGACGTGAATTAATGTCATCACTGATTGGTAGTAATGTCGAGCATGGCGATTCGCCCCCCTCCCCATCCAGTGGGCACAAAATTGCAAATGGAGATGTACTATATTTTACACTTTACTATGACGTATATACTGCTGTATGTTGTGTTGTGCGTAAAACGAAAAAAGATTATAAAAAAAAAAATGCTATGCTATGTTGATTTGTACAGTGCACTTATCACCCGAGAGGGTATCCAGGTGCATGAAGAAGTGTTTAAGTGTGTGGTCCCCAAGGTGCTTATACAAGAAGCCAGGTCTTCAGCCTCTTTTGGAACTCAAGAAGTGAGAAGAGGGCTCTAATGTGTTGAGGGAGGTCGTTCCATACCTTGGGTGTGATGTAGTAGAATAAGCGACCTCCAAGTTTTGCTTTTGCGGATGTGGGGAATGTGTGCGAGTGAGAGTGAGGCAGAGCGTTAGGTGTCTGGGGGTTGGTCAAAGTGTATGCGGATGTTCAGGTATTCTAGTCCTTTGTTGTGTAGGGCTTTGTATGTGCGCGTGAGAAGTTTGAATTGGCTGCAGTTGTGAATGGGGAGCCAGTGAAGGTTTTTACGGTGTGATGTGATGTGGGAGGTAGACTATGAGTCTTGCTGCTGTGTGGAGTCTGTATAAGAGTTGTTTGGAGAGTCTGGCATAGAGAGTGTTGCCGCAGTCCTGTCTGCTGGTAATGGTCTATCTGGTGTTCTGAGGCAACCATTTTAAGATCTTTCACAGCACGTGCAGGATGTGGAAACAGGAGATGCACACTGCGTTGACTTGAGCCATCTTGTTCAGCTTGTCATCTAGAATGATCACTATATTTCTTGTGAGGTTTGTGAGTGTGGGTGTTGGTCGTAGCTTCAGCGGCCACCACGTGGAGTCCCATGGGGAGGTCTTGTTGCTGAAAACCAGTACTTCCATCTTGTTGTAGTTGAGTTAGTTTGCATCCAGTCTGCTGCCATGGTCATGCAGTTGGCGAAGCTGGTTCTGGTGGTGGTTGTGTTGTTCATCAGGGCAAGGATAAGTTGGGGTCATTGGCATAGGAGATGATGGTGATCTCTTGCGATTGGATGATGTTGGCGAACAGTATCATGTACATGTGCAAAAGGGTGGGGGCGAGGGATGATCCCTGTGGGACTCCGCCTATCAGTTTCTTAGTTTCTGATGTGAAGAGAGGGTCTCAAGGCACTGGGGGGGGCGGCTCCGTTGAGTGCTGGGGTCATCCGAAGAGAGAGGTCTTGAGTTCCTTCCTGAACTGGTGTGGTGTGGGGGCTTGCCGGAGGTGGAGGCGGAGGTCGTGCCAGGCCTTGGCTGCGAGGTAGGAGAAGGATTTTCCTCCCGTTTTGGTCTTATAGATGTGTGGTACGGTGGCCAGAGAAAGGTCGGCTGATTGGCAGTGTCTTTTGGGTGCGTGGAAGGAAAGGCGGTTGTTCAGGTATGTTGGTCCGGTGTTGTGAAGGGCCTTTATGTGTGGGTGAGGAGTTTCTTGTTCATTCCGGTGTAGAGAGCATTGCTGTAGTCCAGTCTGCTACTGATGAGAAAGTGCGTGACAGTTTTTCTGGATTCTGATGGAATCCATCTGAACGTCTTTCAAAGCATGCGGAGGGTGTTGAAGCAGGTCGATGATACAGCGTTGATCCGGCAGTTCATTGTGAGCGATCAGTCTAGTATGATTCAGAGGTTTTGTGCATGGTCCGTCTGGGTGGGGAGATTTCTGAGGTCGGAGGGCCACCAGGAGTCGTCCCATGCGGAGGAGGTGGAGCCAAGGATGAGGACTTCTGTTTTCTCGGAGTTGAGTTTCAGGCAGCTGTTCTTCATCCAGGTGGCGACGGCTTTCATCCCTTCTAAGAAGTTGTGTTTGGTGATGTTGGGTTTGTTGGTGAAGGGAGAGGATAAGCTGGGTGTCGTCGGCGTACGAGACGATGTTAAGCCCGTGGTTCCTGGCGATGGTTGTGAGGGGGGCCATGTAAATGTTGAAGAGAATGGGGCTGAGGGAGGAGCCCTGGGGCACTCCACAGTTGGTCTCTCTCTGTTCTGAGAGGTAGGCTGTGAGTCTGACTCGCTGAGTTCTGACCGTGAGGAATTAGCATATCCAGTCGCGGGCCTTGTCAAGGATGCCGGCGTCGTGGAGTCTGATGGCTAGGGTGCGGTGGGATACGGTGTCGAATGCAGCCAAGAGGACCAGGAGGATGAGGGCTGCCATTTCGCCCTGGTCGAGGAGGGAGCAGATGTCGTCGGTGGCAGCGAGTAGGGTGGTTTTGGTGCTGTGGTTGCTGAGGAATCCAGATTGGGAGATGTCCAGGACGTTGTTAGCTTCAATGAAGTTTGTTAGCTGGGTGTTGATGGCCTTTTCGATGACTTTGGCTGTGAAAGGAAGCAGGGAGATTGGCCTGAAGTTTTTAAGGTCCATCTGGTCTGCGGAGGCTTTCTTCAGGAGGGGGGTGACTTCGGCATGTTTCCAGTCGTCGGGGAAGGTGGCGGTTTCGAAGGAGCAGTTGCTCATCTGACGTAGTTCGGGTGCGATGGCCGAGGCAGCTCTGTGGAAGAGCAGGGGTCTGAGGGTGCTCCGGAGTGGATGTTTTTCATGGTCTTCAACGTCTTCTGTCATGAGAGGGGTTCAGGTGAGCAGGGTCTGTCGGGTGGCATTGTATGGAGGGAGAGCAGGAGCGGTGCAGAGGTCTTGGTTTTCGAAATTGTCGTAGATCCTCTTAATCTTAGTCGTAACGGAGGTGGGTTGGAGGACCAGAGTCCCTGGGTCACGGATGGGCACAGACGGGCTTGCATTTGGTGCGCCTTCGGTGTACCAGCGGCACGGCCGCACAGCAGCCGCCATTAAATAGGGATCGGGGGAAGGGTGGGTCAGCTGGGAGGCAGGAAGGACACACTGGTGAGGGGAGGGGCCGCAGGGGCTGCAGTGGCAGGGAAAAAGCATGTGGAAAACGGCTAGAGCAAAAGAAAAAAAATTATAAAGAGTGGCAGCTTCCCATGAGGAAGGAATAGATTAATTTGAGAGAAGATCCTTGTATGCCAATCTTGTGGAGTCTTCTGATGACGTTGTTAGGGGAGACAGTGTCGAAGACTGTGGAGAGGATGATTAGGATGAGGGCCGCTGTTTCTCCTGGATGATTCAAATGTCACTGGTGGCCTTGATGAGTGAGGTTTCAGTGCTCAAGTTCTTTCTGAATCCTAATTGAGTTTTGTCTAGAAGATGGTGTTATGTTCCTGGGTTAGGCCCATGTAGGGAAGCTGCTCCTTTCTTACATTGTCCTCTTTTTCACAATACCATTTCTGCCGTGAACTTTTGCACATATTTTGCATGCACGACAATGTTGGATTTGTTTCTCTGAAACTACTTTGTTTACACATCTAGCTTCACACAACATTATCACAATGCCTCGAACATCATGTACAAGGCCTCTTTACGCACTATGTGCAATTTAAAAAAAATAATTTTTTACGGAGTTTTATATAGCGCGAATTTGACCCGAATCGGGTATCAGAGCGCTTTACATAGCACCAGTTGCATTACATGAGGACACATTCATTTTTGTTAGGCACGGGGAGATTAAGTGATTTGCCCAGAATCACAGGATGTTCAGCGTCATTGCCGAGACTCGAACCCAGTTCCCCAGATTAGAGGTCGACCTCCCTAGGCGTTAGGCCACAAATGTTGTCCTATCTTCATCCACGGGCCGACAGAGCTATCTATATATCCATAACATCGCTAATCTACAACGTACATCACAAGGCTGCTTTCTATTATAAATAATGCGTTTCCCGATAGATTAGCAGAGGAGGCACTTCAGCTGACACCGAGGATCCCTGCATGCTGAGACTTCACCACGCAGCAGCCTGACATCCCCTGAGGGGTGTTCAGTTCATGACCAAGATGGGGTCCTTCATTCTCTCCCCCCAGGTAATGGGGTTGGATTGTCCCTTGGGGAGATTCTTGGCTCTACACCCACACACACTCTAGGTACACTTGGAGTAGGGTTTTTCATAGTGGTAGTACGCCTGATTACTGCCTTCTTTATATGCCTGCATATATACACTGTTTTAGCACCATGGTAGAGCTGGAGCTGCTATTTACTCTTTTGGTGCTTGTAATCCCTTTCATCTGCTTCTGTCTACTGATTATTGCAGCAAATGTATTCTGTACAAAAATAACGTTGGTTCAATAAATATATTGAAAACGTCTCACTGTGTATTCTGTATATTTCTGTGAGCACAAGTAAGCATGAGTGACTGCGCGAAAGGTTCGGATCTGTTTCCACGATCCCTGAGGGGTCAGGGTTGACATGTTCAGTGGTTGCCAGAAACCATTTGCTCCCTGGTAAGGTTAGGGGGGGACTAACAACCCTGCGAGCTAGCTGTTCTCTCTGCCAACATATCCTGTGGGGGTGCCCGGAATCAGTCTAGGCACCTCACCCAAAGTTTGTTGTCCAAACAAACCGTAGTTCCTACGGATTAGTAGGAACTACCCGACAATGGTGAAGTTTGATGTGGGTTGTGAGTTGCTTGTTGATGCCCTTCACAATCACTTTGGTTTGATAGGGGAACAGGAAGATTGTTTGAACGTTGCTCAGTTGATTCATGTCAGCTGTGGGCTTCTCGAGAAGGGCGTTAATTTCTGTAAGTTTCCATTCATCCAATAAAGTGGCAGATGTAATGGAGGTGTTGATGATGTGGGTCAGGGTGGCCCTGCTTGGTGATGTTCCCAGATTGTAGATGTGGTTGGGCATGAGTCCATTAGGGCCCCTGGATGGATGATCCGGATTATTGCCCCTGTGTCATTTCTGGTGAGGGTTGTCTATTCGGTCAGGTGGCTGTCTTGGTTGGTGGTGAGTAGGTTAGCAATGAGTTCTCTAGGGTTGGGTTGGTGTGCGAAGTTGCTGTAAATGTTTGCAATTTTGCTGTGGACGAAATTGGATACGTTGTCGCATAGTTGTTAAGAGATAGCGATGTTGTTGACAGTAGCTAAGGGTGAGGTGAAATCCTTAAAGATCGAGAAGATCTTGCAGCTGTTGGAGCTTCCTTCAATGTGGTCCACTAGTGACTTCTTCTTGGTGTCTCTTATTTGCTGGTGATAGTGTCTGAGTGCAGCCTTTTAGGTAGTTCTGTCGGTGGTGTCGTGGCTAGCTCTCTATTTCCTTTCTAGCTGTCTACAGTGTTGTTTGATGTCTCAGACGTTTTCTGTGTACCAGCTGGCCTGCTTGTTTGATCTACTATGCTTGTTGGGTTTGATGGGTTTGAGGGACTCCACGCAGTTCTTGATCAGGTTATTGATGTCCTTGTCGAGGTTGTCTGTGGGGCTACGTTGATCCATGCTGAGGCTGCTGAGACTTCTGTGATTTTGCCCCAGCTGCGGCTTGGAATGCTGAACCTGGTAGGGGTGTTTTCTTGAGGTATGTTGATTTGTACGTGGATGATGGAGTGGTTGGTCCCTGTGAACGGAGTTGTATTTGATGCTGTCCTTGTGATGAAGATGGGTTTCAGTGCGTGTCCTGTGGTGTGTGTTGGTTCTGAGACGAGCTGGGTAAGTCTGATATTGTCAAGGTTTCGAGGAGTGCTGTGGGCAGGGGTCATTTTGGTCTTCCAGGTGAAAGTTGAGGTCACTGAGGAGAATGTAGGCTCTGGAGTCGATGGTGAGTGGCGCAACAAAGTCAGTGATGAGGTTGGTAAAGGTGGTTGGTGGTGCGGGTGGTTGGTACATGAGGGTTCCATTCAGGGTAAAGTTTTTGAAGATTTACAGCTTAAAGTGCAGGTGTTCCATGAATGTGGTGGCGTACTCTGTGGATGTTGTGCATTTGATGGATTCCTTGTAGAGGATAGCAAGCCCTCCACCTGGCTTGTCAAGGCATTCCTTTTGAGCTATCTTGTAGCCTGCTGGGATTGCCAAGGCAATATCGGGAGCCGATGAGGTGTTGTACCAGGTCTTTGTGATGAAGAGAATGTCAGGCTGCTCAGCAGGTCCCATATTTTGGTTGTGTGTTTGCTGAGTCATTCTGTGTTGAGAAGCATGCATGCGAGTGGGTATTGATGTGCAGGTTTCCTGTGGCATGTAGTGTAGGTGTTGTTTGTGCTTATGTCGCATGTTTCTTGAGAGGGGATGTTGAGGGCGTTGTTAGTATTTGCGTGGGGCTGCAGGTGTGGGTGAGTGGCTGCTGGAGAATCAGCAGTGGGAGCAGGTGAAAGCTCCTACTGTGGTGTGAGGCGTAGTGGCAGCAGTTGTGTGAATGGTACTCTGGGTCTAGTAACCTAAGGAGTGCTGCTGAGTACCGCTGGGCTGGAATAGGCCCAGGGTTCCTGTCGGTGGGTGCTGTCGAGGTGCGGAATGGTGCAGACGGGCTTGCCTTTGGCGGGTCGCAGTGCACCTGCTGCAAGCGTCCGTGTTGCAGCTGCCATTAAGTAGGTCCTGGGAGGAGTTCATGGTGCCATGATGTCATTTCCTGTGCTGATGGATGATGGGAAATTAAGTCTTCTTGCTTCGCTTCTTCTTTTAAAGACGGTTTAGGCAGGAAAATCAGTAAAGTTACTTCCTGTGCAGATGGGTGATGGTGAATTCAGTGATGTCACTTCCTGTGCTGAAGGGTGATGGGAAAGGAAGTCCTCTTTTTTGGCTTCTTTTAAAGACGGCTTTGGTGGGCAATCCAGTAATGTCACTTCTTGTCTAGATGGATGACGGGAAAAAGAAGGCTCTCTCCCATTGAAGATGCTATGTAGCTTGTCTTCCAACTCCGCTCCAAAAGACGGACCCCTTCGAAAGAGATTTTCAGGGCTGTTGACCCTTAGGCAGCATGTGTGCTGCACTCTTTAAGGTATAGATTTTGATGAGCTACAAACGAAGCACCAGAGGCTAATGCAGAAATCCTGACCAAATCAAGAGCAATATCAGACAAAATGTCTGCTTGCTTTTCTATAACTTCCAGCAGTCCAAACATTCTTGAGCCTCTTGAAATGCTTTGAGCAGAGTTTTAAAGTCCGATGTAAGAGACTGCGCAGTGTAAGTCCATACACCCCTGCTCGAAGGGATAGTTGTGCCCCAGCATACACCTTCCTAGAGGCAGAGTCTACCCTTTTCTCTGCCAGGTCTTTCAAAATGTTTTCTTCTGCCATTGCAGATCTTCCCACCAAGCTTGCCACCACAGAGTACACTCTGACAAAGTCAGACAGTCTAACCTCCAGTTCCTCTAAAGCATTGAGTTTGGCCGTACATTTTGTAAGATTTGTCTTCTCTGGATCCCCCCCCTCATTTAAAATAGCATCCATGAGAAGTTCATGTATGTGTAATTCCAAATGAGTCACTTTTGTAGACTTCCTTGGAAACCTCCTGGTGCATCTTCTATGGAAAACAGGGCCGGCTTTAGGGCAGTGCGACTGGTGCGGCTGCACTGGGCGCTGATCTGTGGAGGGGGCGCCGACCTCAGGGGGGGCGCTGTGTTAAGCAATAACTTATGATTGGAGAGATAAGGGGCATTTATGCCCAGTGGTAATGAGAGAATCCGAGGAGGCGGTCAAGGGGTGTGGGGGCACCAAAAAGGATTGTCGCACCGGGTGGCATCAGAGCTCAAGCCGGCCCGGTTGGAAAATCCCATATTCTGCCTGATATGGGACAGTAACTGTAACAACATCTCTTTCTAAATGTTTTCGCCCTTCTGGTCAATAAGGGGAGCCAAGTCACCACAGTACTCTCACTCAGACACCTCAGAGTGTACATTCACTTGTGCCGCACAGTCTTTGTCCTCTGGTTGTTTCTTCTTTTTCCTTGTGGCAGTAGCATCTAATACTATCCTTCTGATTTTATCCTCCGCAAAATCCTCTTCTCTATCTCTAGATCTCTTGGGGGGGGGGGGGGGAGAAGAGGGATAGCAAGAAGACCGGGAGAGGGAAGGCAGATGAATATGTCTCCTCTTGCTGGAATACTTCCCCATCAAGCCGCTCAAAATGCAGAATTAATTCTAAAAAACCACTTTGTTTTCCAAAGTGTCGCAATGCCATTGCCCCAGTCACTCACCTCTCTCTTAAATCTGTCATAAAGAGCTATTTGCCATTGTTTGACCCCAATGAGACGCTTGTGCATGCACGGAAGACCACTGTGCACACGTAGACTGAACCGCCCGCTGTACCCCAACATGTACTTCAGCAGTCACTGGCTCTCCTTACCGGCCGCCCAGACAGTCCAGGGAGTACCTGGAACGCAACCGGTCAGTTGCAGTCTTGAGCTGGGATACACCCTGTTCCCTGGTTCTTCTTACCCCTTATTACTCCCAGGCTTCCCCCAAACCCTGCAGGGGAGGGACACTCTGGGAGAATGCTGGAGGGGGAACCTTGGGCCCTGCCTGAACTTCAACATCTCTCGCCTTTGTCCCTAGACAGGAAAAAAACAGGGAGCACTGGGGTAATGCTAGCACCGTCGGCAGGGGTGTAGCTTCAGGGGATGGGGTGCTACACCCCCCCAAATAAATGTATTCTGTAGTAAATATTTGGGTAAAGGTGCTTTCAGTTAGGTATGGTGAGGTGGCTGTCGGATTTCACCTAAGATTTTCACATGCACACACAGACAAACACACACACACACACACACACACTCTCTCTCTCCTCTCTGTTTTTAAGTTCTTAAAAAATGTTGGTTATATTACAAACTGTTTTGTTTTAAGTACCACTAACAATCCTCACTGCTCTCCCTTCCAATGCCCGTTAAGCCCCCCCTTATGTCCTGCTTCTCAGATAATGTATGTTAACAAGATATGCCAGTGTGATTGTTGGGAAATCTGATGATCACTCCCCTTCCTCTCCCCCCCAATCTTACTGACCAAGCTACGCCTCTGGCCGTCGGTGAAGTTCCTTCAGCATTCCTGTTCTTTTTTCGTGTCCCTGATGTAGGATTTGCCCCATGTGGATACGATTTGGATGAGGGACGTGTAGGTACTGCAGCTTGCACTGCGAAGAGACCAAAAGTGGTGCTTGTGCACTGTGAGGATTTTTAAACAGCTTATGTTAAAGCTTCGTTCCAGTCCCAAAATCACAGCGCGGGCCTGACTGTACAAAGCCAGATAAAACATGGTGGGTCTGTTGTCACCATACAGCCCATTGGTCGCAAGAAGCCTACCTCATCCCCCTCCCTGAAGCAGAAACAGAGGGGGAGGGGTTGTGGTGGGGGTGCTTTGAGGCATTGTAGTTTGCTTTACAAATAAAATGCTTTCAGTTATAGGCACCTGAGAAGAAGTTGCCCATGTGCCAATAACTGAAACAAGCATTGGCAACACCAATAGCTCTGGCCTTCGCAAACATATGATATAGGCATTACAAGTTTAAAAGTAATAAATAAGTAAACCTGCTGTTGCCTAAAGGTGGCATAATTATGCTCAATGTGTTAGAATCTATACATGGACGCAGACGAAAATGAGAGCTAAGCATTCCTATGGAAATATAGTATCACCATCCAGACATCAGAGATCATAACCAGTGCAGCATGTCGGCACCTGATGTCTCTGGAATTTCATTCTAGATCAGAAAACTGTAAAGAAAAGCCAACAAAAAATGCAATGAAATCAGATTGGCCCACAAGCCCGGACACAAAAGTGCACTTTTTAAAGAGGATGTGCACAAGCAAAATGTAGCTAGTCGTTGTGAAGAACGGCAATGGCTGAAGTATGCTGAACCATTGTCCCATGCTGTATGTTGTGGTGGGCAGAAGCAAAATGTGAATGGCACTTGAACAGACCAAAGGATGAAGTGAGCTGACCAATCGTCCCACACTGTATGCTGTGGTGGCCAAAAGCAAAATGTGAATGGCACTTGAACAGACCAACAAATGTAGAGGGCTGACCAGAAGTACCTCTATGTATATATGCATGCACTTTGTGATTTTGTGGGAAACATGAGACTGACCAGTCTCAAGGCCAGACCTAAAAATTTGCTTTAAAAATAAGCACTACTACCTTAAAGCAGCTTTTGTTGTTACAGTATAGGAACGGACTAATGTTAGTACCAGACATACCTAATCTAGCACTGCATTTTCCGTGGTAGCTTGAAACTAAAATAATGCACAGGGATTTAGTTGTTGCAGAATTCTGATTGGTGGTCTTTGGGGACGTGTTCCCAGAACAAAGAGTGAAGAAACACTACGGGGGATATTATCAAGAAGTGGCGATAATTATCGCTAACCGCCGTTAGCGTGACTTTTTTTATCGCAGTCTACCGCGGGAAATTATTGCTGTGTTAGCGGTGTATTAACAACACGCCGCTAACAGGCGATAGTTTCTCTTACCGGCTGAAATGTCCGGCGATAAAATTAGCGGGACGGCGATGAAAATCCTCGCGCTAACATTAAAAAAGTTGCAATAAGCCTATTAGCAATAAGAAAACGCACGTTAAGCAGCCCAACATGAGTGATTTTTCCCTCTAACTTAAAAAATAGCCCAACAGTCCACCTCCTATAGAAAAGATGCCCAAAAAAAAAGTTTAATGCAGATTGGAGCAGCCAGGGCCAAGTGCAGCACACATCAACAAGTCACCCAACATCCAGGATGACCAGGATGAGAGCCTGGATGCCCCGCTGGACCAGCGTCTTGAGCCTGGATGCCTCCCTGGACCTGCGTCTGGAGCCTGGATGCCTCCCTGGACCTGCGTCTGGAGCCTGGATGCCTTGCTGGACCTGCGTCTTGAGCCTGGATGCCTCCCTGGACCTGCGTCTGGAGCCTGGATGCCTCGCTGGACCTGCGTCTGGAGCCTGGAGTGGGATGTGGAGGAGCTGTGGAGTAGATGAGCAGTGGCGGGAGACATTGATGCACGACGATCGCCCGTAACTGGTGGTGAAGTCTGGCCGGTCGCATGGAGCCACGTAGCTGACCTGTGTGAGAAGACCGCCTTGCACCCCTTGGAGCAGTTAATGGTAGAGGCGCTCCTGCGCACCAACGTAGTGAGGTCCACATCGAATACTACAATCCACCACTACACTGGGGTGCACGGAGTGGATTACCAACGCTGGGTGCCGTCTCCCTGCATCACAGGCCGGATGATGTTTGGCTGGCCGTACTCTGTGGAGGGTGAGGCCCCTGTGCTACGCGGAACTTGTGTGGTGTGAGCGCTGCAACTACACGCCTAAGGGAGCCCTGCTGCATCAACTGCATCGGGAGGTCCACCAGCGGACTAGGCAGCGACTGCTGTACCCAGCCTAGTGAAATCACACCTGGCTCAGGCTCCTGCTGGCTGAGTCACAGATTTCGATGAAGGTGGTCAGCTGGGCGTTGAGGAATCTCTCGCTGACTTTGGCTGCGAAGGGAAGGAGAGAGATGGGCCGGCAGTGTTTCAGGGCAGTCGGGTCGGACGAGTGTTTCTTGAGGAGTGGCTTGACCTCTGCCCGCTTCCAGTCGTCGGTGAAGATGCCGGATTCAAGGGAGTCCGGCCTAGTTCGGGTGCTATGGCGGTGGCGGCTCTGTGATAGATGTGCGGCGGGCAGGGGTCCGTGGGGGCTCCTGAGTGGGTGTTTTTCATGGTCGTGGAGGTGTCTCCAGTAGTTGCGGTTTTCCAGCTGGTGATGGTCGGTTAGTTGTCGGTGGTGGGGAGGGGGGTATAGACCGGAGTCTGTTCGCTGAAGTTGTCGTAGAGGGCCCTGATTTTTATGTGGAAGTAGGAGCTGAGCTCGTTGCAGAGGTCCTGGGAAGCTGTGAGGCCGTTGCTTTGCTGGGTGTTTTGGTGACCTGCTGTATGATGTTGAAGAGTTCCTTGGCGTCCCTAGCGTTGGTGTCGATTCTGTTCTTGATGAATGTCTGCTTGGTGGCTCTAATGCGCTGGTGGTATTCATTCATGGCGTGCCTGTAGTTGTTCTGGTCTTTGGTGGTTTTCCCGTTCCGCCATAGTTCCTCGAGGCGTCTGCAGGAGTCCCTGGCTTCTTGGAGTATGGTGGTGAACCATGCGGGCTTCAGGGGGCGTTGTTTGACGGGGTGGCGGAGGGGTGCGAGCTCGTCAGCGCAGCTGTAGATCCAGCGGTGTAGTTCTTTGGCTGCGAATTTGGCGTCGGTCGTGGCGGAGAGGGGTTCGTGGAGGAGGGTGGTGTTGAGGTGTTTCTCTGTGATCTTGCTCCAGTTCCCTCGAGGTCGCCGCGCAGCGGACAGCATTAATTAGGGGAGGGAGGCACAGCTGTGAGGTGGGAGCGTGAATTGGTGGGGGGAGGGGCCGCGGGGGCAGCAGCGGCGGGTGGGGAAGCAGGAACAAACTGGCAGAGAGGGTGGAAAGGCACAATTACAAACTAAGGCACAATAAGTGAAATGAGAATAAATAGCACAAAAGTATAGAGGCACAATGATGAAAGGCAGTCAGAGAGACAACGGGGCAAACACAAGAAGTGCGCAACCTAGCCAGGAGCCGAGGCTCGAACCCCTACCTGCACTGAGTCCTGCCTAGGGTAGATGCACAGCACAGCAGCCGGAGCTACGGAGGGAGAGAGCACGTCCCTGGCCGTGGTCAGAGGTCCTGTCCAGGTAAGGAGAAGGTGGGACGCGTAGCGCAGGAGTGCCAGGGGGCGAGTCGCTCAGGCCTATCACACGTAGATGACGCACCCCCAGTGTTGGCTCATCCTCTAGGGCGGATGAGCTTTGCCCCACTGCCTTCAAGCAGTGCAGAAGAAGGACAATCATCACATGATGATAACTTATTGATGTTATCATGCTATGTATCCTTAGGGGGTGGTAGGGTAAGTAGGACTGCTCCAAGCACGGAGCAGGCCATGGGCGGAGTGGCATGCCCACTCAAGTGCGCAATGACTGTTTGATCAGCCCACTCAGGCCGCCCAAAGCAGTCATGCGCACTTCCCTGTTCGCAATGCAGGCTGCATCACAGCCTGCATGAAGAACATGCCCACCCCTCCAGCCCCTGGCTGCATGCCTTTTCCCGTTGCCAATTACCAATCCCACTGCCGCATCGCAGCGTTGTGATTAACTCAGGGGAGGGAGCCTGGCTGCCGACTTCCTGTTCCTGGAAGCAGACGCAGGAGAGCAGGAGCTACGAAGACACGGGGTCCGACTTCGAGGTAAGACTTCCCTCATTGAAATATTTACAACACCCGCTCACACACACATCCCCGCGTCCACGCCCCATCTAGTATTCTTTCCTGCGTTTACCACCTCACAGTGCCAGACCCCCCCCCAGCACTTCTCAATGGCGTCCGCTGTGCGCCCATGCCCAGCGGGCGTACCACTCATGTGCCAAAGGCACTTACGTAGTTACAACGCATGCCATAACAGCGTATTACAGTCCAATGCATACTAATACTAGGCACATTGCAATAGTAGGGTAGGTGTTGCATAGCGGATACATAGATGTCACTATTCCCACTTCAGGGAGTGCAACCCTGAACTAACCTTAGCACCCCAAACCCAAACATGAACCCTGAAATCCATTTTTGTGCCCCAAAACACACCCAAAAATAAAAGTTGACCCAAATGCACACCCCAATTTTCATATTTTACCCCAAAACACACCCCAATTTTCATATTTTACCCCAAATGCACACCCCAATTTTCATATTTTAACCCAAAACACACCCCAATTTTCATATTTTACCCCAAATGCACACCCCAATTTTCATATTTTAACCCAAAACACACCCCAATTTTCATATTTTACATACAAAACCCATAGCCACCCGAAAAACTTTAAATTACCCCATTACTGACCTCACAATGCGTTGTAATCAAATGCGATGTTAAGGCACCCGCGTTGTCGGAGTTGTGTTGTTAACGATGTACTGCCTGCGTTGTAATGGTCGTCTCCTGTGCCAAAGGCAACCCATGGGCTACGCCGTTTGCGTCTGTCTGCCCCTGGACCGCTCTCAGCACTAAGGAGCATTCCTCTTGGACACTCCACCACTACGACGCCAGCACCCTCCTCGCCATCAACCCTGTACGCCACCTCGCCTGCCAGGACCAACCTCTGCTCCGTGCCGGACATCGCCTTCGCCATCACTGACGGCTGCAGTATCAACCGCAAGGAGCAACCCGACCGTCAAGGAGTAGGCATTGCCATCACCTACAGAAGCACACTCCGACTGACCACGCACTCTAATGACCCAAGGGTGACCATGGACCACGTCAACTCCCAGATCCGGACCAAGACCAAGAACATCCTCTGCGGCACCCTCATATGCAGGCCCCCCGGGCCATGGCCCCACATTGTCCAATACCATTGTAGACCTCATTGCACCCCAGGGTCTCCCATCCACCGACGACATCCTACTCGGTGAACTCAAGTTCCACCTGGACAACCCCAGTGAGCAGGACACCACCCCCTCCTGGGGAAGGTCCCCTGCATCAGACGCAAGCAGCAAGTCACCGCAACAAGCCACATAGCAGGACACATGGTCGAGCACGTCACCTCCGTACCAACACTCCACCAATGCTTCCAAATGATGACACCGCAGCGCGCAACCGCCACGGATGGATCTCCAACATCGCCCACATTCGGGCACCCCTCATGGACGGCACTGCGTCAGTACCTTCCACCTGCCTGATGGCACCCGTGAGGGTGAGGCTGGCCCCATGCATTGCTGGAGTTGCGTCATGGTTGTGACACGACTGCAGCAATGCGTGACTTTAGCGCAGACAGATACGTCAGGAATCCTGACGTATCTGTCATTACCTGCGTCATGGAGCGCTGTCCAGTGAGTACAGCGCATCCATGCTGTTGCAAGGAGGGCGTAATGAGAAGTGTTGCAAAGCTGTCTTGTCGCAGCGCAGCAACACTTTTCATTACTGGGGCCCAGGAATGCGCACTATCTTATTGATGGTGCACATTCCTGCACTGTATTTTTGTCGCAGGGCAGCGCTGCAACATTGCTTGCAGCGCTGTCCAGTACCAAAAACATGCATAGATGTGGGCCCAAGACTTGTCCCCATTTTTAAGACCAGCTTTTTTCTGGTCTTAAGTTCCTGCAGCTAACGGGCCTTAGCGCAACTTTTTTTATCGCTTCGTGTGTCCGGCCTATCCTTGCTAATAGGGCGAAGTGCGGTTAGCGGGAGTTTTTGCTGAATTTAGAGAAGGAACCCCTACCTTGCATGTCATTAGCGATAAATATCGCTGGCATGCAAAGCGATAGAAAAACCGGGTGCTAACGCCGGAAAGCTGTCGCTAACGCCTGTTAGCGACAGCTTGCTAATAGGGCGATAAAAATATCGCCACTTTAGCGTCAAAAAAGTGCCGCTAAAGTGGCGATGAGCCCTTGATAATATGCCCCTACATGTATAAATGTAGCACAGGCTTTCCTGTACATATATTTTACAGCTGATGACAATACTGTCTAGCACTAAACATACAGTGCAGCACCTGACATTGGGCCCTTCGCTGCTCTTAATATAATTTCAACTTCTTTATCTTTCTCCTTTCCTGCTCAACTTCATTTCCCTCTTTCCAGTGGCCTCTCTCAAGATGTCCATTTTCATTTAGCCTCCTCTGACCTTGGTGCTGCTGCAATTCAACTGAAAATAGTTATTTAACAAATATGCTGCAGAGGAGGAGATAAAGGGGAGTTTTAACAAAAACAAGAAACTAGCACGGGAGACTTCCATCTCGACAGAAGAACAGCACCCCCAAAATACTGATTTACCGATGTGACCTCTGTTTTAGAAACATAGGCTGAGAGTTACACAGTCCTTATGATGTTGCAAAGTGAGGCAAAGCAATGCACATGTAGTGGTTTGTGCTGGAAAGATGTCCTTTTCTGATTGCAAAAAGTATTTTGTGCTCCTCTGCATCGCTTTGTGCCAAGTTATTTGGACCTTACTGAGGCGGATCAGCGCAGACACTCGCAGGTTTCGAATCAAACAAAGCTCATTCAACTAAGGTAGCCAGACCGGGCTTCGTGTGAAAAAATAATTCTTGAACCAGACGTTAATAAGGGGAAATGTGTTTTGTTTTTTTTTAAACCCCTTACATTGCATGTGTGCCAGCGGCGGCTCCTCCCCTAAGGCGGAGGAGCGTCGCCCCACTGCTTTTCAGCAGTGTAAATAAAAGAAAAAGAAAATGATAATAACAAAGGTTATTATGATTGTATTTTTCCTCGCTCACTTCCAGCAGCCGAGCCGAAAGCGGGGCCGTCCATTTGACACGACACAGCTGCAGAAAGGAGGAGCAGTGATGGCACTGCTTCAAGTGCGCATGACAGTTTGGACGGCCGCCTAAGGCCGCCCAAACCGCCATGCGCACTTCAATCTCTCCACCCAAGCTGTGCTGTGCAGCTGGGTGAAGAGCGAGCACAGGGTAGTAGTCCCTAGTGAGCGCCTAACTAGGGCGCTCACACCAACCAACCAGCATCTGGATTGGCGTAGGGGAGCCTGTGGCATGCCGGGAGTCGAGGGGCAGAGGCCAGAAGAGCACCGACACTGCAGATGGCAGGTAAGCATTTTTAAATTTCCTTTCCCCGCGCTGCCCCCACCCTACACTGCCTCCCGCGCTATTCCACCACTTTAATGCCCCAGCAGCCGCCACTGATGTGTGCTGAAGGGCACAGCACACTTCCAATGTGTGTGCTCCTTCTGAAATGTGTCTGGCTATTGGAATTTGTACTGGAAGGGTGTGCTTCCAGTATACATCCTCTGCTGACAGCTCGCGTTCACATTTGCAACCTGGTGGAAGGCTGTGCATCGCACAAGAAGTCTAGGTCGAGCGCCAGCACAGGGGATGGCAGCAGCAGCAGGACAATCTTTGTAAATGTGGCTCTGCGCTGTCTTTTCCCATTGTGTAACGCAGCACAGCAAATTTGGTTGCTGGGCAGCCTTGCTCATTCCATTAAATATTTATTGAAACGTGTCATTTTGTAATTCCTCTTTTGTTTGTTTTTTAACTGAATAATGTTATTGTGTTCTTTTAATTAATTATATGTGGCTATTTCAAGCGGCACAACCCAGTTTATTTAGTAATTAAATATTATTGTTAAATAAAAGCCGTATGCATGTGTTCCAATTGTCCACCAGGTGGCGCAAGATGCCCACCATTTGAGACTGTCTTGCTGGGTGAAGAATTCAGCCTAGGAACTGATGCAACGAGCGCTGTTTTACCACCCAAGATCCGCCTCGTCACCACATACTAACCTACCTGAAGGAAAGGAATCTGGTTGCAAGCGTTGCCATTTCACTCCATGTTATCAGGGACATTGTTTCCCATCCTGGATTTTTAACCTGGGAATCAGTGCCTCCAGATGTGTTAGCCTAATTACTCACTACGTTGCCACATGAAAGTCATGAATAGAAGCCGTGTCCATGATGTAGGCGTGTAGGGTTGCCACCTTTCCAAGAGAAGAGTACCGGCCATTTGTGGTGTTTTAAGGGTCTGGAAAATCCTCAACGTAATAGAACTTAAAACAAAATCGAATGTATTCACTTACCTTGGTTTACTGTAATTATTATCCATAGATCATCAACCCAGCTCTAGAACACATTCAAAAGTGTTTTCTATTTATATTTGCTGTTTGAAGTATGTACAGATAAGGGCTAAAAACACCGGCTTTAGGTCATTTTGCTTATTTTTGTACCGGCCGAGACATTAAAATACCAATGGTGCCGGTAGAAAACCGGTCACGTGGCGCCCCTAGTGGCGTGAGATGCTCAGCAGGGTCAGACTGGTAATACCCTTTGATACCCTGAGAGCGGAATGCCAAAGGGCACACACAGAGATATTCAGGTACATGCAAGTGAGCCACGCCGTAAGAGTTTGCGTACCAAAGGGATCCGCCTTGGCTGAAGCAGCACCTCTAGAAGACAGACCACTAACTGACTGTATGACTAAAGGCACAATCTCCTTAGTATATAAAACATACTCCACAACTCTCCGGACATCCTACAAAAATCGAAAACTGACTCGGAAAAAGAGCTCGGGGACTTTCCAGAGGAAGATTGGAAAGAAGCCCTCAGAGGCCCAAGAGAAATCGCCAGTAGCAGTGGTGGCTCCTCCGTAATGGCGGAGGAGTGTCGCCCTACCGCAGATAAAGAAAACAATTTTATTATAGTTTTATTTTTCACTGACAGCTGATGCTGCTGAGACTAGGGCAGGACGAGGCCGGACTATCCTCTATGGACAGACAGCAGCTCTGTAAGGGTGCATGTCGGTTCGGCTGGCTGTCTTAGGACGGCCTAAACCGACATGCACACTTAGATTTCTCCAACCCAGCCAGGTGGAGAAATGGCACAGGCTCTCAGTCCCTCAGTGAGCGCCTAACCAGTTCGCTCAGACCAGTCCTGGCGATGCCCTCACAGCAGGAGAGCAGTGTCTGCATTGGGTGGGGAGTCTGGGAGCCTGTCCTGGCCCTTGCATGTCTTCCCGGAAGAGAGGTAGCAGTAAGTGCTTTTTTTATTTTTTATTTGCCACCCCGCACCACTACTTTATTTTGGCAGCAGCCGCCCCTGCCAATAGGGCAGGGTTCTGACTCGCTCATCTCCGTGTTCTTCATAGAGAATATTATTCGAGCACAACACTACACAAAATGGGAAGGAACGCCTCACAGCTGAGCACAAGGGAATACAGACAAATAGACACCTTTATTCACACGGTGTGGGAATGCCCTAAACTACAGAGCTACTCGGGGGTGGGGAGACTGGTGGATTGCATGACGCAAGTGATAGGTCTCCTTATAGTTAACCAGACAAAATAGTTTGTATTGAACATATGGGGCGACGGGAAAATACCTAAACGTATGGCTGGCACTGAGCCTCATAGTGGCGAAAAGGAACATAGCTTGACCGAGAGGAAAAACGACAACGGAAGTGACCAACTGGGAAAAAGACATGGACTGGTGCATGATGGAAAAGAGGGCGGTCTATGAGTGACGAGGGTGCCTCAAGAAATCGGACAAAATATGGTCAGCATGGCAGTCCCTCAGAGGACTCTGATGGACAGAGGGAAAATGGATGTCTACCAGGCACAGCACCCCGGACATACAACACTGCTTGTACAGTTGGTGACATACTGTTATGATATTTGTTTGTGTAAAATAACTAAAAAGAATTTTTTTTAAACAAAAAAAACAACAGGTTTGTACTGGGGAACCAAAAGCAGCCCAGGGTATAATGCTCAAACCAGCCCGCTCCCTTCGTATATATGCTGGAAGTAGGGCTGCGGAGGGGCAGGGTTTGGGGTGCTGCTGCACCCCCAAAATAACCTTGCTTGAGTTCCAAATATGAATGAGCATTAAGGAGGACTTAAAACATTTTTTTGATCTTGTCACATTTGCTGTGCGTTTAAAGACGGAGGTCAAATGTCAGTCTAGTCTTCTGGCAAATTGCTGCTTATTCTTTTAAAATGGAGATTGGTGTTTACTTTTCTTTCTCTTACTGCAACGTGTGAGGATTTTCTCAAGTGAACTATGTGATAATCTTGCTGGTGTGAAAGGAAAGGCTGCATAATGTTGTTTTCTCCTAACACACAACAAAATCTAAATACCTATAAATGAACTGTACAAATATTTCAAAATAAATAAACAGTTTGGAAAACACAAATGAAGCGTTTTTTTACTAATTCTGAAGTGTAAAGTAAGCAAAGGTTTTAATGCAAACAAAACACTTTAATTTCCACATATTATCATTTGTGCACTATATAGTTTTAACAGTAAAACTGTATGTCTGTGCAAATTTAGTAGCTATTTGAATGGAAAATGTGCTGTCTGTAAATGATAGTGTGTGCCCACACCATACTTTAGCAATAGTTTTGAGAGAGTGCGCTCCTAAATGCAACAACAACTACATACTGCACTTATCACTCTCCTGATGAATGGGCGTGGCTCATTTGCAACACTTGTTCTTTGTGTGATGCTTGGATTTTTCAGAGTCCCTATGAACTCAGTGATGTAGCACGGATGACAGCACCCCCAGTCTGAATTTTGTTCCTGCACCACTGTCCCATTGTCTCCTCATGCTATCTCTCACTTTCCATCCATAAAATGCTCTGTCTCTCTTTCTCTCCTTGCTCTTCTCCCTCTCCGATCACTTTCTCTCTATCTCCCCCATCCCTCCCTTTCTCTCTCTTGAAGCCTCCCCATGCCTGCTGCAATTAACCTCAGGGACCAGGGGAAAGTCACAGAACCGCCAAAGGTGGCTCTCAAAGCCAGTCTCCAAGGCCTCCGCCCACCGGGGAAATGCTGGTGGAATAAAAGGCCTGTCTAGCCCCAGGGATCACACTAGGCTAAGAGCATAACTCAATGTTCATTTCATAGGAGAATCAGCAAGTAGATGGGAGCCTTTTTGAATAAATGGTAACAAATAAGGCTGGTCCTCGCCATGTAGCGCAGAATGAAATCACAGAATGTAGGTGCGTGCGGTCACTTCTGGTCCACCAGTAGCGGCAACAGAGAGCTGGTGATATTTCCAAATCACTCGGTCATGCCAGTGAAAATAATTCACTTATGTGTTTACAGTGGCTTCGTCGGAAAAACTAAAAAGCCATAAAACTGCAGATTCTCCTGGCCAGTTGAGAAGGAGCATCATGATTGCACGAAAGACAAAGGAAGTGAGTATTACGCAGTCTCTTTTCCTTCTTTTTAATTAAGTAGCACCTTTAAAGTACACTACATTTCCCACAGTCCTGCTCCCTTGGCAGGAAGTAACAATCCAGAAGATATACACAAAATACTATACTAAGGGGTAGTCCACAACCTATGTCCTCTTTTCTTCATGATTGAAGTCTATAGTCCATGGAAGAATCGAAACAACGTAAAAAGCAACAGAAAGCCAAGAAGCAATATAAGGAGCTTGCCTTCCATCGAATAGGAATGCTTTCCTCCAAATATATCGCTGTCTGACGTATGAGGCAATCGGCTGATTGCATGGAATTGGCACTAGGAATAATCGCGAACATGTGTTAACAACTATTACAAAGGCTGGCATACATACCAGCTGTGGGATAATGCTCGCCTCCTTTGTCTTAAATAAAATCAATCTTCTCTTTCACAAGAAGGCCAGGGGAATCTGTAATATGTAATATGACTAAAAGTCAGGAGGGTCATATTATGCAAGTTCAAAGCATGTTCACAACTGTTGTTGCTGCATGCTGAACCAGCTAACATTAAATGGTCTTGAATGTCAAAACACCGCACCAATCCGATGATTCAAGAATTTGCTCCAACCTAGCTGCCGCCCGAAAGGCCTTTGACGCCTTCGCTCCTCGGATGAAATGATACCCACAACACCCAGGGGTCATTTATGAGTTGGTGACCCAGTCAGCGCAGCAAGTCACCTAGCTGCGCTGCCTGGAAGGGAAAGGCGAGGAATGCGCCGTATTTAAGACAACTCAGAGAACGCTGCTGCTCTTTTGGCAGCCTATCGCCAATGCAGGCACCCATACACATTGGTGCAAAGGTGCCTGTGTTGTATACAGGAATGTTTTTGTGTAAGAAGGTGCACCTTCCTGTACAAAAACAATCCTGGGAGGCATTTTCCTCTTTCTATGTGTGCTGCAGAATGCAGCACATTTAGCAAGAGGAACAAACACGGAGAAATAGAGATATTTCTCCCCGTTCCGCCTCCCCTGGGAAGGTGTAAGATTTTGAAGCATCCCCAGGATTACAAATTCTTGTAAATCTGGGGATGCGTCAAAATCCATGGGAGTTGCGGGGAACACACATGCAGATCCCATGGAACACTTTTGCAGGGCAGAGTGACCCAATGCAGCAATTTGCACGGCGTTGCGTTACTCCAGATTTTTTGAGCCACTCAGAGCCACGCTTTGCATGGCTTCAAAAATCTGACTCACAGGTTTGCGTCACACATTTACCATGTTGCATGGTGCAAACTTGACACAACCCTCTCATAAATAAGCCCCCCCCTGTGTCCACTCCTGCTAGGGTCATCACCCCTTTAACCCACCTGCTTAAGGTAGTGGAGGTTATCAGACAAAATGTCTTATGCAATGAAATTAATAATTGCAAGGCGGACGTCATCAGGTTCTCAGTTACCTGTGCATAATGCTTAAGGCACCTTACCACACATGGGCCCTCATTAACGGCATTTTGGCGTAAGGCAGTGCAGCAAGTCACCCTACTGCGCTGCCCTACGTCAAAGTGAAAGGGCAGGAATGCACCGTATTTATCCATTCCTGTTCTTTCCCCTGCGCAAATGCCGTTTCGGCAGCCTAGCACCAATGCAGGCACCCTTGCACTATGTGTGTTGTTGGCAGGGGCACCTTCTTGCACAAAAACAATCCTGGGAGGCGTTTTCCTCTTTCTTTGTGTGCTGCAGAATGCAGGACACATAGAAAGAGGAATAAATGAGGAGAAATAAAATTAATTCTACTTGGAAAGCGTAAGATTTTGGCGCATCCCCAGGTTCACATGGCTTTGTAAATCTGGGGAAGAGTCAAAATCCCTGGGTGTTGTATGGGAACACCCCCCGCAACGCCCATGGAACGCCTCCCAAGCTCAGAGTAGGGCAATGCATCGATTTGCGCTGCCTTGCCTTACTCCATATGTATGAGGCCATTCTTGGCTTTGCGTGGCCTCCTAGATATGATTTCAAGGTTTGCGCTGCTGGAGTGTCACAAAAATGTACGCTCCGGCAACACAAGGGGCTCCTAAATATGCCCCATGGTTTGGGATATGAAGGAAATGATGGGAACTCTATAGAGGTAGAAGCATTCTTGGTGCACCTTATAATGATAAAATGGACCCCATTGGGGAAAAGTGCATCAGAGCGATATCCAGAGATCGGACATCGGACACTCTTTTAATAACATAAGTATCTTGGCAGACAATCATTTAAAAGAAAGTTTGTCATTATCCACCCAGAACTGAATCAACTGAAAAACCAAATTAACATCCCACAGGGTAGAGAATCTGCGGTTAGGAGGATATGCATAGCTGATTCTCTTCAATAACCCACAGACTAAAGGATGCTCTCCAACCAGCCTCCCATCAACTTTTTGATGACTCTCCGAAATTGCTGACCTGTGCCCGTTAATAGCCTTCAACCGTCGAAAGGCTAAGAAATTAAAGATCCCTGTGACAATTGATGAAACGTGTTCCATGCAGCAGCCACTCCATACCACCCAGGCTGACTTGTACAACTGTGCCCTGTGCCCATGTAATATATCCGGAAGCAGACCACTAAGGTCCTGGCTTGTCTGTAAACCACCTCAGAGTTTCCATGTCACCAGGGTCAGATTACCCTCTAGAACAAGGGGGTGATACTGGCCATTGAGGGCCTCTCAATGGTTGTGGAAAGAGTAGCAGACAAAGCGGACAGTCAGTCAAGAGCTCCAGAAGGGAGGGATACCAAGGCTGCAACATCCCAAGTGGTACTACCAAGATCACCTTTGCCAACTGTCTGCAAATCTGAACCACACATCTAGGTATCATAGGGCATATTTACAAGCCCCTTGCACCGACCGGGCGTCCCTTTTTTTGACGCACCGGCGGCGCAGTGTGGCGCACCATATTTACAAGGCCATGTAAAGCACCCCTGCGTAGCTTTTCGTGGCCTTGTAAATACAGCCCCTTTTCATGCAGCACTTTGCGTGAAAGGGGCGTGCCATGGATGTTGTGTGGGTGTTCCCACGCATCACCCGTGGATTCTGCCGTATTTCCAGATTTACAACATTTCATAAACCTGGGAATGCGTCAGAATCCTACGCCTCCCCAGGGGAGGCATAAGGAGGTGCAACGAGGAGAAATACTTCTATTTCTTTTTTCCTCTTTCTATGCGTGCTGCATTCTGCAGTACACATAGAAAGAAGAAAACACCTCACATGATTGTTTTGTGCAGGAAGGTGTCCCTTCCTGCACAAAAGCAATCTCCCCTAAAACGCAGACACCATTGCACCATGGTGCAAGGGTGCCTGCATTGGTGGATGGCAGCCAATTGTGCGCCAGCAGAAGGAAAAGCACAGAGATGCAACATATTGTTGGAAATATGACACATCCCTGTGCTTTGAAAGTGACGCAGCTCGGCGCAGCCAAATGGCTTGCAGTGCCGTGCTGCGTCACTTTCATGTAAATAAGGCCCCAGGATGAAAGGTGGTAAAGCATCTGGAAGATCAGTCCTGAAGAAAAGTGCCTAGAACTTCCACAATGCCTTGGCCAGTTACGCTAGGGACTTCGGTCTTGTGTCCTCCAGTTTGTTTATATTCCTGACAACAATGATATTGTCCATGCGTAGGAGGATTGCACATATGACCCTGTCTTTTACTAGGCACTAGACCACACCAGAACCTGCAAGCTCTCGAACTTTGTTTAAATGCATTGATTACTCCCTCTTAAACCATCTCCCTTCGGCCGAGAAGGTTCCATCCATGGCACCCCAGCCACAGAGGTGTGCACCAGATTATAATAGTAGATCTGAGGACATAGGGGAAAATGGCACAGCCATTCCGGGTGTCTACATCCCTTCACCACCAGAATATCTCTTCCTTTACCTCCAGGCCCAAAGGAACCATCTCGGACTACTCTATGCTCCTTTGCAAGTGCCTTATCTTTAATCTCTGGAATACCCTGTTATGAAGTGGTCCCAGAAATATCGCTTGAATGGAAGATGACAGAATGCCCACTAGTCTCGTCAAACTCTGGAGAGAAACTTGTTGTTAATCCAAAGTCATCTCCAGCGCCTGCTTGATTCCCTTCAACTTTGAGTCTTGGCGTAATAGAACCTCCATGTCTGAATCCTCTACAAGCCCCAGGAACTCCATCTTTTGAGGGCTTCAGATCTGACTTTTCCACACACATGATGAAACGTACATTTTGAATCTATTCTATGGCTGACTGTACTTGTCCCAGCAATAGGATATTTTCTTATCGTCCAAGTATACTACCATCCTCAGTCCACAGGGCCTGAGAGCAGTCGCTCTCCACCAGGGAGTTGAGGATAGACCAAATGGTAGGGACTTGAACTTGTACACCTGCCCTTGACAGATGAACTACAGAAGTTTTCTGTGACTGTGAAATATAAGTGCAGTTAAATGAGCATCTTTTAATTCTAAACGCATCATCCAGTCCCCTGGGAGAAGAATATCTCCGAGACTAATAACCGTCTCCATTTTTAAATGTCGATACCAAACAAACTTTTTGAGATCTTTTAGATTTATCACTGGCCAAAACGTTTTATTTTTATTTTGAACCAAAAATATATTGCTTACAAACCATTTGTAGTGTACAAAACATGGTTCTGTCACCCTCATTTGGAGCAAATCCTGTACCTCAAATGAAATTCCCTCTTGAGAGACCTGGATTGGCTTATGAAACCCGGGCTGTACCGGTGAGGCACAGCCCGGGGAAGAGGTGTGGCGCAGCGGCCAGGGCGACTGACTCCGGCACCCGGGACTCACGGTTCGATCTCCGATGCCGGCCGCAGATCAGCCCAGCACCATGTGACTCTGGGCAATAGCTTGCTTAATCTTCCCGACACCCCCCAGCGCCTTGACACCTTCGGGTAATTGTTCGCGCTTTACAAATACTGGACATTTACATTATTTGGAGCCCTCAAACTGTTTGGAGAACCCAAAGGTGATTTGAAATTAACTCCCAATTTTTGGCAAAAGGGTCAACCTGCCTCCCACTTTCACAAGGGAGGAAAGAGAGAAATTTTACCTTGAACTCCCCCTCCCGTTGTTTGTTCTCTATCAATGCTGAATTGTCCTCCCCTTCTTCTGAGTGAGTGGGAAGAACATCAGTCTTGTAAATCTGTATTGTTGGCTGTTGAAGATGGGTCTGAAGTAGGTGGTATGGCCAGGGAAGCTACCCCTGTATCTGCCATTTCTGGGAGAAACCCAACCAAACTCCCTAGTCTGTGAGGTGAGCCTTATCAAGGGAAACCAAAGCCTGCTCAAAACGTCCAATTTCCTCAATAATGTCATCAGCAAATGGAGATCTCTGGTTATTCAGTCCAACCTCAGAACCGGTAAGTTCCCTCAACTTTGGATCTATCCTCAGTAAGACTCCTTTACCTCTTTCATATGACAAACTGGCATTTGTGTCCCACAAAAACACACTGTCCTTTGACCCCACCAAGAATCTACTTTTTGGGCTAAAAGGTCTTTTGACTTTTTTACCAGCTGAGCCTGGCATAAAATTCTTGTTCACGTACCCAAGGTTTCCAACATCTTGTCTCGCAATGCTGAACAGGATCTATCCATACCCCATCTTGGATCCCTGCCCCCTCTACTTAGGAAGGTGACTATTTTAGTGCCAGGGACCTGGGTTACAACCACCTTATCTATAATAACAGGTGTAGGGCATTCTGCCTTCATTTTGGACCTAGTGGCCCTGTCAATGGGATTTCTGATTCTGGCCTTTATGAACTCATCCACAAACAGTGGAGGAAACGATTCATTGTAATTCGGGTGTTGCAACAAACCTGAGTCAAACATGGGATTGCCTTCTGCACCCAGTGTCAGTCTGTGGCTTATCAGCCAATTTGACCTTTTTAGAGTCATTAGCTGCATCATCATCCATATAATAGGCATTGTCATATAATTCATCAGAGCACAGATGTATCAATGCACCATATGTCCTTTTGTTTGGATCTCCAAGTGCACACATATTCTAGTCCTGCTTTAGGGACCTTAGGTCCTTTTCACGATGCAGAGTTAAGCCTCCACCAGGCATATTATGTTCAAATCTATGAGGATTTTCAATAATAAGCAAATGCGTTATCTTCACGGATTTGTTTTTTTTTGTCCCGAGTAAGTGCGGACAAGGTACTTGTTATTGCAGTTGCCACTGAGTTACCAATATCAGTAGCTACATTTTGAAAAGAGGAGGATACTGCCTTATGTACTACCCAATCTCTGTTTAAGAAAAAAGTGTTATGGATAAGAGTCGGAATTAACCCCTGCTATATTAATGAAAAGGTAAAAATAGCCATGATTGATCATGAGGGGAATTGCACATGTGGTTTAAGTACTAAATGCGATATACTGCACATTTTATTGGATTGTTTTAAAGTATTGACTGCACGGAAAATGTTTTAACCCCAATCTTTTTAAATATGGAATTAGAAACCATGTACAAGCTTTGGAACTTTTAACTGAAATGAGATTCTTGAATATAGCATGCACCATAAGGAGGTTTATGATTGCTACTAGAAAGGTTTTTATGTGTGTATAGAATGTACAATGTAGGTAATTTATGATGATTGTGTTAATATTGCATGACGGTACGGTGTAGACATAAAGATGGGGTATATTTTAAGGTATCTTGATTTTTACAAGTTTTTATACAATGAATTAATCCCTAAATATTTTAACTAGTTGTTTTAAGTAACGTAATTATAAAAATTGATATGGTTGTATATATTATGTGTTTAAGGACCAAGTGGTCTAAATAAACATCTCCTTGACTGGGCTGGACTGGCCTTATGTATTGCATTAGTTACAGAATTATCTAAAATAAAGAGTTTCTCTTGAATACCTCATCCTCCTCTGTTTCCCTCACTGATGGGGAACTGAACCTCCACAAACCGTATACTTAATTGATCGGTAACAAGCCCTTATAATTACAATGCATAACTCTTCAGATTTGCTTTTAATAAACCTCCTTGTCAGGAATAAATAATGCACTTTCTATATTGCATTCATTCGTGATTCATTGCAAACCCAGGCAGCAGGTTTTCACTGCACAGGTTAAAATGAAAGTATTTAAATGCAGAAATTCGAAACCTTATTCTTCCGAGAGAGCGTCTAAGACATTAATCATTGGGCTACAAACACTTCTGAATGCTTTACAATTGACCTAACCTCAGGGCAGGCACATTTCACTGTAAGGTTGCTTGTTAAATTAAATTAAATGAGTTTGCTATAACATGAAAGGCACGCTCACATGCAACAATGTTTCAGCTTAAATAAACAAAATATATAATACCATGCTGTTCAAGCAGTGGAATGAATTACTTGTCAAACAAACAGAAAAATTAAAATTCTTACTAGGCCAAATAAGCTGCAAAGTACTACAAAAACACTTTGTATCGATTGACAAGTAGAGAAGGGCCCAGAGCGCCAAAACCCCAGCAAAAGAGCACACAACTCTGACAAGCACTTAACTCAAACATCAAGAAAAGAAGATATGTGTTACGGACTGCCCCCTTTTATAGTGTTTTGTGTATTTCTTCTGTGTTGTTACTTATTGTCTAGGGGGGCAGGATGGTGGGAAAGTAGTGTGCTTTAAAGGTGCTACTTAAATAACAAGCATTTGCAATGCAATAGGTCTCGCATTTACACGAGTTTGATCTATTGACATTGTAAATGACAATGCCTTTTATTTTATGTTTTGGTTTTTAAAACGTAAATAAAAGGCATTGTCATTTCCAATGCCAATAGCTTAAACTAGCGTAAATGCGAGACCTATTGCATTGCAAATGCTTGTTTATACAGTGTAGGAGAGTAGGATCTGCTTCACATGGGTACCCCCACTTTTTGCTGATGCTTCACTGTTTTTCGACATTAGTCTGGCTGGGGCCCTGCTAATCAGAACCCCAGCCTAGCTGCTTCCTCTCTAAAATGGTTTCCATGTGCCTTAGGCACATCACTGATTGGGATCTGGAGTGCCCTTATAAGTCCCTAGTATATGGTATACTATGTACCAAGGGCATAGGTACCTCAGAGGCCTGCCAGGGGCTGCAGCATGTATTATGCCACCCCTGGAAGGCCATCCAAACTGACACCACAGGTCTGCTACTGCAGCCTGGGTAAGGTGGTGCAAGCATCCCTTACTGTGATATAGGTTACCTATATCACTAAATGCATACACACATATAAACCTATAAGTCACTCCTAAGGCAGGCCTTATCAATCCTAAAGGCAGAGTGCATGGTTCCTATGTGAGAGGGTGCCCCTGCATGAGCAGGGCCCCTCTGCAGCGTTCGGAGACCATCTCTGATGCTGTTTGTAGTGCAGCCTGACCATATACTCTTAAGCGCATTATATCCTCGCGGTAAAATGCTAACTTTGGAATGGCTGCACCTAAACATGTCGTGTTTGGTGTCAAACATCTTGGAATACTACCCCGCCGCCAATCCTGGCGGCGGGGGTAGCATTCCACCCTTCTAGAGGGAAAGACATGTTAACTCTGACTAGTCCGGTAACTTCTTTCCAGAGCCCTGGCATCACAAAATGGATGCTGCTGCCACAGACACGAGTCTGGCCTCCTGCTGCTGGACGAAACTCCGGCAGGGGAGGCCTGGACAATAGGTTTCCTGTCCCAGGGAGGTGTGACCACCTCCCCAGACAGGATAATGTGTATTGGGGCTGGGCGGGAGCACTTTCGGGTGCTTTGAAGTCCTGCACTGGGGGCACATTTGGTGTCCCTAGTGCATACCCCAGTTCAAACCGGATCAGGGGCTTGCAGCCCCTGCTTTGGCGCGAACTGGACAAAGGGAAAGGGGTGTAGCCACCCCTCTGCCCTGACCCACCCATAGGTGGGGCCACAGAGTAGTCCAACCCCTATCTTTAGTATAAAGGTAGGAACCCAGTCCTTAGGACTTTAGATTATCCCTGGACGAAACTCTGAAACTGAATCCTGGACCTTCGACGCTCTACTCATGATTAGAGGACAGAAGAATCTCCCTTGGGGTCAAGGAGTGACTCCCTGCTTGGCAGGCACCAAAGAAGCATCTGTCTGGTTCGCATTTCTGAAGCTCCTGTCGGACGCCGAAGTCATCGCATCACCAGAGGTGGATTCTCAGACTTCCCGAGGCTACTCCTGAGTCCCCAGCAAAGCTGAGGCCCGTGGCTATCGTGGGTGACTTGAGACCTTGACCCCTGGACACTGAGCACATTTGCAAGTGCATCCTCTTCTGGGTCTCCCAAGAAGTCGTGCTTTGGGCTCCGAGTAGCCCTAGCCTCCAGCACCACCTGCACCGAAGATCACTGGCCCCCACTCCATGAGTGTCCTGTAAGCCAGATCCACGTGCGGCGCCACGAGGTTCCTTTGTGGTTGCTAGCCCGTTGGCTAGTAGCCCTTAACGAAGGCCAATCCTTTTTCTACTTGGCATCCTGGTTGCTCCAGGCCTGCCCTCACTTACCCTTGCTGGGTGAGTTCCACAGACCTTGCTGGTCTGCACCATCGACGATCTACATCTTCACCGAGACTTGCCGTTGCCAAGGCTTGTTGGGTCCAATCCGGTCGCCGATACCTCAGCACTCGACAGACATCGTGTACCAGCCCGAATCCTGCTCCTGGTTGCCAACAACGCCTCCTGGACCTCGTGGCTGAAGAGTCAAGACGACCGTCAACGCACCTGAAGCACTCGACATCGGTGGGCATCTGTCCATCGCCTTCCTGGTCACTGGCTAGTGACCCAGACTCTGTCCCCTCTGCTTTCAGGTTCTTCAGAACTCCGATCCACTCTTGGATCCACCCGGACACTTTTCTCTTGGCCGCCAGCAGCACTTTGCAGCAGATCGCCATTCGAATCGACGACGAAACCCGACCCCGAAAGGCACCTATGCACCCGGCTTCCCTGGGTGAGGTAACACGAGTACTCCGGTGCTCCCGTGGGTAGAGACTCTTCAAAGTCCTAGATCTCAAAGTTTTGTCCTAGTCCTCTTTTAAGTGTCCCCTTTCTCTAATTTCCCGATCCCGACTTTCTCCATAGAAGTCAACGGCGTATCGCGGTTGTGTATTTACACTGCACGCGTCTCCCGTAAGTCCCCTGTGTCACTACCTTGGGTGGTTCCTTGTGGTCCAAGCACTTCTAGAGGCTCTAGGCCTAGTGTCTAGTTCAGTCGTGGTTCGCATACCACTTTATTGGTATATGGTTTGGTACGCCCCTAGGGCCCAAACGTGTATTTGTGCTATTACTGTGATTTAATAACTTATAACTTATGTACTTCGAACTCTAGCCTCATAAAGAGACTAGAGGGGTGTGTTTAGCAATAAATACATATATTTTGAATATATACCTGGTGTGGTGCTCTTTCATTTGGTCACTCAAGAGATTATAGACTGGTAAAACAAGCTGCTTTACATTCCTTCAAGACTTAGCCTGAAGGCTGCTCTCCATAGCTACCACTAGGATAGCTTTCAATAAGGTTGTCTTTAACCTATCTCCAATAAGGGGTTGTTTGGACTGGTGCAAGGTGCCCACTATAATTAGTGGACAGCATATGCCAGGCCAACATCTCACATACAGCACCTCTTTTATCAACAATTCATCCAACCAATGTGCTGCTGATACACAAATCACCTCTTCCCCACTCTCATGAAACACTGCTGCATCATAGCCACCGTGCGCTGAATGCCACCGCACTCCCTCCCTCATGTTCAGCGCTACGACACTTGCCTCACATTCCATCATCTACTGCGTCATTTGCCGGTTCTAACAACAACAAAAAGTTCCCAGCTCACACCGATTCAAAGTTAGTCAAATAAACAAGCCACACGTGACGCAAAGCCGTGGCAGACCCTTTGCCGATGTTAACTAGTTCTGCATTCAAGCATTAAACTGGTAGTAATGAGGTAAGAATACCAAGGTCACCAATGAACTGCGGAAGGGTTCCTGTGTGCAGCATCAAACTAACTGAAAAATGTCATTCAAACACCGTGGTCAAAATGTTGTCCTTTATTATTCATGGATACCCCGGTTACTCAATAAGTACTGCCCCAAAGCAGCAGCTATTTCAAGCAGGCACACAGCCCCGAATGTTTTCATTTCCGAGATCGGATGCCTTTAACCTTACAGTGCCTCCTAATTAGACCCCTACATCCAAAACATGTAATTAACAATACTGCTTTACAGAGCTATTTGGTAATGGAAAGAGCTGTTTCTAGAGGTTCAACGACAAGACATCTAAACCCAAACTGACGACCAGTTTCAAAACCTAACTGGGCTCGCAGAGAGGTACTCGCTTTATAACATTAAGTGTGCGCAACTAGCTTTGCTCACTACTGAGTGTAACACTGTATGTGGCACATATATTTACCCTCGGACTTCGAAAGGACGGTGTTAGTAAAACAGCGTCCCCGTAGTTCCAAGCAGGATAGAATTATTGTTCCTCAGGAAATATCCCCTCCTTGGGGTCTTGCTGAGATCCCGTGACACCCTGAAGAAGGAGGCAAGTGGCGGCTTGAAGCACTAGAATTGGCCGGGACAACAATAACTATTTATTCAAAAACAGCGGTCGACCTCGAAGCTGGGGAACAGGGTTCGCGTCTCGGCAACGACGCTCAACATCCTGTATTTCTGGGAAAATCACTTAATCTCCCAGTGTCTACCAAAATGAATAGTCCTTCTGTAACGAAACTGGTGCTCATGTAAAGCGCTATGATACCTGATATCCTCGGGACTAGTTCGCGCTATATAAAACTCTTTTAAAATATTTACATATATTTTTGACCTAATGAACAGGGCAGACACCAACAAACGCCGAGGATGCTGTACAGCAAACTGATGGTCATCACTAAAATAACCGGTCGAAAACGGAGAATACCAGGAGGCTGATCAGTCCCAGCAGTTAACTCCGTAGAAAGCATGAGGGGCACTGATTGAATTCGATCGAGAGACTCTGCAATTTGGCTACATTTATTTGAGGCGAACTAGTTGGAAGCTTCAACTGTATTTCCCTGTTAATTCAGGATTTTATTTTATGGCGATTATTTGATGCCAGTCCGGATATTAGGGACAACAGAAGTTGGATATTGAAGATTTTGGAGATTCATGGGATACTATAGTACCCTCTAGAGATAGATCGTCACTTCTAAACATTCAAGAAATAGAAGGGCGGCATCAGAAATATATGTCAGTCTTGGTCCTCAAAGTATTGAGAGGAGCCTGGAGACAAATTGAGTGGAGGAACAAGCTCCCCACCTTGAAATCAGACAATCCTAGCTTTTGATAAGACGGCTGGGACACATCATTTATTAAACCTGAAGAATGTGGTTGGACCCCTTGATACCACCGAAACACGTTGCTTTCTGGTCCTTTGTTGCCCCACCACTATTTAAGGGTTCCCGTGAACAGAAAATCTATGAGTTGGTGAACCTGATATTAACAGTGGTTGGAATCATTATAATCATGTGTTAATGAAGATTGTGTTGTTTGTTTTTAAATCTATGTATGATATGCAATGAATTTATATAGATTGTTGTTTTTATTAGCCACAAGAAAGACTGTATATTTTTAACAAAAAAACTTTTTTAATGCATTGAACGGATTTATTTATTAAACATTTGTATATTGGTAATTTTTTGGCTTTAACCATTTTTTCTGATGAATGATTGAGAGTGTGAAAGTGGTAGTGAAAAGTATGGTATACTATTGAGAAATCCCAAAGGGAATTTGTTTTTGACTTGGCATCACTAAAATGAAGCATAAAATGCATATTACGAACGCCAAGAATGCTCCCTGAAAAGCGCGAGCGCCGAGAATGCTGTACAGCAAACTGATGGTCATCAGTAAAATGAAGCATAAAATGCATATTACGAACGCCAAGAATGCTCCCTGAAAAGCGCGAGCAAGGCGAGAAAAATATGCAGTCAGGGTGGGCGGCGAGCAAAATATGCAGTCAGGGTGGGCGGGGCCTAATGGAGACCGGGCGGACACCAACCCCGCTTCCAGAGAAGCCGGACACAAAAGCGATGACAATAGTTCTCGCCAAGGCGAAGCAGCGCATGCGCGCTGCAACGCAGGCGAGACCTAAAAAAAATTAAAAACAGAGAAAAGGCCAGCATAATATGAGCCTCCTTTCTTGTGATAAAATCTCCAAGTTAAAGTGCTACCTTCACCTCGTGTTACCACTCTGCTGTGTTAGGTGAACCGTAATTTCCACCCCGTTATAACTTGAGAAAGTTTAAAGTGAGAAGTGTTTAGAGAATCATTAAAATAATGTGTCTAACTTCAAGTTGCGCTGTGTAGCGTTGGTGAAAGGTGGCTTTGTGGGTACCTAGTGGTCGGTTTATTGGCATACATTGATGGCTGTGTGGGTGCATGATGGTGGGTGTAGTGGTGAATGTTGGTAGATTTGGGCAAGTTAATGTGGCTGTGTGGTTGTCTAATAGAGGGTATGTGTGATGGTGGTGTGGACATATAATGGTATATGTCCAGCGGTTGTGGGTAGTATGGGTATTTAATGGTAAGTGTAACAACTTATGTTCCTGGGTGTGGGTGTTTAAATTTGGCTGTGTGGGGTGCATACTAGTGTTGGTGTAAACATAGAATGATGAGTATGCAATCATATATAAAGTTAGGTGGGTGACTGTATGAAGATGGATGTGTTGTCACATGATGGTAGGTGGGCACACTTATGAAGGTGGGTGTTGGGGTATAATGTAGCTTAAGATATTTTATATTGTGTGTCTGGTTCAATGTGATCGCAAAGCGTATTTAGGGAATCTCCTAAATAAGAGTGTGGTAAATTAAGAAGAAGGGGAGTGTTTAGTCAGGAGAGGTGGAGCAGCAGCCTTGCAAGGCCTTGAGCCCTGCATCATTTGAGGTAGAGAATGCTGCACACATGAGATGTTCTTTAAAAACCATTCTGAACCCACCTCGTCTTCCTTAAGCTTGAACAGAATAGATGATTTTGTACCGTTTTATGATGGAAATCTGACGGTCCGGAGAGGACGTCTCATTTAACTAGGTTTTAGTAATAAAAAATATGTCAAAACGGTGGGAATTTAAAGGAAGGTTGAATATTTCCTCTTGATGATTTGGGAGATAGCGTACATTTAGGAGTGTTGCCATGCGCCAACTTGTGCCAGTTTTGGGCAAGTGAGCAATCAATGGTGAGTCTTCGAGTTTATAGATTAGGAGATGGGACATTTGTATGGTTTTCACATATATCTGTAACTTCAAGAGTCTATATAGTCTCTGCTGGTAGGTAAGTGGGGATAGATTGCTGGAAAATAATAAAGCTGGATTGAGATCAGTGTTCCCCGCCATTTTAGCAAACTTAGTGTGGGTGGCTATCGACAGGCTTGTCGTTGGCCAGCACATGTCCAGCTCATGCAGAGACTAGCCAGCGGCCTGCTCAAAATGGCAACGGACACATCAGAAGACTTTGGCATATGATGTTGGTTTTATGAATAGAGCAAATTTGTTCAAAAGTTCTTTACATTAATCTTCAGCTCTTCAGGCTGCAATGAGGTATTGATGCAAAGTTGACATTAATACATAGCCGTGAGTGTGGTGAAAAAAGCATAGAGTTTGTATAGGCGCATAACGGCAATTATGATCAGCCAATTTTAGAACAATTAACGTTCAGAGATTCAGAAGATCCAACTGGGGGGGTAGAAATTTTATTTACACCACATCCCATCCCTGGAACAGTCTGCCAGAACTTCAGAGAAAGCAATCTAAGTTTCTAACCTTCAGAAAATGTCTTAAAACCTGGCTGTTTTCCGCTTGATACCTAGACGTATGGCTAGTCAGCAATAGAGCATATAGTTAGCAGGTCACAATGGCGCCAAGACGCCACCGGCATTCGCGCGCTTTACAAAAAAACATATCAATATCAATGAGACCAGAGAGATACATGTGTTTAAAAACAGATTTCTATATATTTCTTTATTTAGAAATTTATTTTCCAAATAGCTCCTGTACAGAAGGGCGTAAACACCTCGGCAGTGAAAAGGTTAATTTGTGATCTCCCCAAGGATCAGCAAACTAGACTAGTTATAATGTATTTGTTCATATGTAAACTCCAGCTCAGAATGAATAGATTAAGAAAGTTTAATGTAGGAAATACATGTTAATACAAGCCGCCACCACCAGTTGCTGCTACATCGGGGGACTACAAGCCCCAAGGTCCTTTGCGCCAGGAGGCACTGCCCCGACGCCAGCAACCGCGCCCGGAGGCGCACAAGAGTGCTCGGGGCTCTCGTGGCGCGGGACGTGCCCGGGCCAAGGGCGGGCCCGTCAAAGCCCGGAGAAGGCTGGGCTGGGCCACCCCTCTGATATCTCCAATTGAAGAAATATGGACTGCCTACTCTAGAGGTACTGTGACTATCCCTCATTCCCATAAATCTATAATTAGATCCCCCAGTAGCAAACCATTCTCTTCTTTTTCTCCACTCAACCGCATTCCTGCCTAATCGTGGGGAAACAGAAAGTAATTGAGGGAGGATCGGGAGGTGCCCTAAAGAAAAAGACAAAGAAACGGAAACAGAATCCCGGTCCGGAGGTTGAGAGGATGGGGAATGTGGGGGGAATGTGATAGATTGAATTGAATCTTTCATATCTGACTGTGAGGGCCTGCTCACGACATCTGCACTACCTACTGTTACACCTGCCCCCTTACCCAAGGTTCCCCAAATTTCCACCTCTTCCACTACTGCAGCTGTTAGTAGAGGCCCAGGCAGTATACCTAGCCTATTCAAAAAGGCAGCTAGCAAGAAAAGGCCGGCGAAAGTCCCCGAAGATACCGAAGTGCTCCCCACTAGCCCCCCGGGCAACAATAGCGAAGCCCAAGGCAGGACCCCAGCAGATCTACTGTTGAGCAACAGATTTGCACTCCTTGCGGAACATACAGATACGCATGATGCACACGCGCACAAGGAGCACGTGGGACCCATGGGTATAGCATCTTGTGGGACGGACACGAATTCTCATCGCGGGAGTTGCAGGGTGGCGGGTACTGAACCAACATTAACTAATGTAGAACTCCAGAGGGAAATTCTAGCCCTTAAGGAAACAATAGGGACTCTAACCACCCTCATTTCAAAACTATATCACATCATAGAAGATGGCAGAAATCCCGAAACGCTATTACCCAAGCGCCCCACGAGCACTTGCACGATCGTGAAAACTAATCACTCCAATACCCATAGCACACAAATAACATGCACTAATCATGCATCCCTGGCTGAAAATCGAGGTGTCTGCCAAGGGGACCCTCGTAACAAATTCTCTACCTATGACAAACACCAAGAAAGCCCCATGGAAAACCTTATGGGTCAGACTGGACCCATGACGGCCACGGTGAAAGATTCATTCCACCAGACCGCAGGCCACAGTGTGGTGCCTTCACTTTTTGGGCCTCGCCCAATCCCCCTCAACGCTCCCCAATCCATTATCTATATGACCAATGTACCAAAGCTTGACTACAATTACAAATACGAACATGGCGAGGCCCTAAAGAACAAAGCCATCCACTGGATTAGGCATGTAAGGGGTTGCCGATCGGTGATAAGGGACAACATCTTATGGGCATGAAGATGTGTCCTGAATAATAGTTCGGTTGACGCAGTAGAACTCACCCTGACAAGTGAAAACTTAGTGTACAATCTTGTCGCTCTGGAAGCTAGATCGTGTCCCCCACTTACCACCAATATCCAATTGAAGTTAAACATCCCTTCATCCGCAGCCACTAACAAGATTGTAGTGATGCCTCAAAGGGATCTACCATCATCATCCCTATTACAGAACAACTGACTATCCCCAGAACCCCCACAGGAACGCGTTTGTCCCTGATACAAACTATACATTGCTGCACATGGGCCCAGAGGACCATCCCCCTGAATATGAGGTAGTCATCTAGCCCCCATTCTCCCTTACATGTTGAATTCGCCTGGCAAATAGGAGATGACACCCAGGAAGGTGACAACATTTTAGTCGCTCAGTCGACCATTGACTTGGCCGATTCTGTTCTAGCGCCATCGTCCCCCACCCCCGCACCATCTAGACATAAGGAAACTCAAAATAGCCTCGTGGAATGTGGCAGGCATAAGGGGGAAATTAGGTCTCCCTCACTGGCTTGAGCTTATTAATCAGCATGAGATCTGTATTTTACAGGAAACCTGGAGCTTGACTCCCACTTTTATCCCAGGGTTTGTAACGTTCCACAAACAGGCAATCCCCTCTAAACATGGCCGGCTCTCTGGACGGCTCCTCATCCTGGTCAAAATTGCACTAAATTGTGCAATAGAGGAGCTTACCACTAATAACAGCGATATTCTTTGGGTTAGACTCAAAGGCCCACTGGGAAAGTGCATTGACATTCTTAATGTCTATGTAAGGAGTTCTAGAGCTGGTAGGTCTCCTACCCTGCAGGCCCTAGACGAGGAATTGGATGCAAAGCAGGCCACCCACCCCTTAATTGTGGCTGGCGATTTTAATGCAACTTTCAAGCCCCTTGATCGAGAAGACATCCTAGAGGCCAACGAGGAGGACAATAGGTGGTTAGTTCCTTCATTGGAACTGCCACCTATCAAGAAGTGGGCCCAAGCAGCCCTGCAGTTAAACTCTATAACCTTAGCGCATAGGCTACGGGCTGCTAACGGAAGGACCACCTCCGATAAAAACGGGGGAATGACTTTTGTTGGGCCCAACGGATCCTGCCGGATAGACTATATACTAGTGGACCTTAGTCTATGGCCACTTGTAGTAGATATGTCCATTATTCAGACCTGCGAAAGCGACCACAATTCTCTTAGCCTCACAATCGTGTATCCGTGGGGCGAAAAGGCAAGGGCAGCCCATGATCTTTTCATCACAAGGGAGGTGACTCCGTCAAATGATAATCGCCGGCTCAAATGGCCTACAATCTTGGCGGATGAATCCAAGCTCAGCATCCTAAAACGTGACCTTGAGAGCTACCTGGGGGTGTTGCTATCCCTGCCAAGCGACCCGTCTCCACGAGTAAGTTGTGGTAATAAACATTCTAGGTTTTTTAACCATTTGGCAAGAAACTTTATTGTTCATCAACATAAGTCCAGGTCCAACCAGGCGAAACCAACTAAAATGACCTCATGGTTCTCCAAAGAATGCAGATCCCTTAAAAGACGGCTGTCCCTAGCCATAAGGCTAAGGGATATTCCGTCAATTCGGGAATTGAGGAGGCAATACAAACTGGTCCAATTAAAGGCGAAGAGGGAATGGGACGAACGGAGGTGGGCAGAACTCGGGGAGTCCATCTCAAGTCCAGACGCCAGATTGTTCTGGGTACTTGTGGGCAAGGGTAACCATGAAAGGTCTCCGCCCCTGGCTCATAACATCTCGGCCTATGCGTGGCAAGATCATTTTGGAGCCCTGTATTTAACCCTTACTAGTTACGATATGCAACCAGTAGTCCCTGATTTACTTAAATCAACATATGATCTTTCATTTACCAGAGAGGAAATATTGGCCTCTCTGGATGCAATCGTACCGGCTAAGGCTCCCGGCCCGGATGGTATCCCAGGGGATCTCTTCCGATCTGACAGAGAAAACTGGGCAACCTACATACTGACCCTCGCAAACGACATTGCGGGAGGAGGAAGGATCCCAGAATCTTGGAAAGGGGCCGAAGTGATTCCCATCTTTAAAAAGGGCGACAGGTCTATTCCTTCCAACTATCGACCAATCAGCCTGATCGATTGTGTCCAGAAAGTCCTCTGCCGCTCGCTTTTAGCTAAAATCACAGATTGGATGGAAGAGAATGATATTCGTTCTCTCCTCCAAGCGGGCTTTCGACGAAAAACTGTCACAATCGACCAGGTTTTTCGGCTCTTTATGTTGTACTGGAAGGTGGTCCTGCTGGGTAAAGGGAGCCTATATATTGCATTTATAGATCTAAAAACTGCATTTGATCTCGTTCCCAGGAACAACTTATGGCGGGTGCTCAGAGATATGGGTTTGCCACCGGGCATCCTTGCACTTCTGATCAGGCTCCTTGAAGAGAACTTTGCCAGGGTTAGGTGGGGTAGCCAGGGACAGGTCACTGATCCCATTAAAGTAGAGTGGGGGGTCCGCCAAAGATGTGTCCTGGCTCCAACCTTATTTTCACTTTACATCAATTACGTTGCTGAGCTCTTATCCGCTATACCAGCGGATGCCCCCTCTCTAGCTAGGCAAAGAATTGCCACCCTCCTATTCGCGGACGACACTCTTCTCGTCTCGAAGACCCCAATGGGCTTGCAAAAATTATTAGAACAATTCAAGCTCTTTTGCGACGGGAGGGGGCTTGAAATAAATACATCTAAAACCAAGCTTATGCTATTGAATCCCCACAAGTCCTTTAAGGGAAATCTGCTCTTAGACAACACCCCTTTGGAGAGAGTCGGCTCCTTCGAATACCTGGGAATTAAACTATCAGAGGATATGGCCTGGAAGTCCCATCTCAGCAAGGCCTTCCTCAAATTTTCCCAGGTAACCAGGGCTCTGCGTAAAGAACACTGTCTCTCCTACACTAAGCCAATTGCACCAGTACTGAAATTATATAGTTGCAAGGCTGTGAGTAGCGCACTTTATGGGGCTGAGTTGTGGGGCACGGCAAGAGTAGGTGACCTGACAACCCTAGAGAACAAGTTCCTCAGAAACTTGGTTTCCTTGCTGCAGACCACTCCTCTTTGCCCACTAATGCTCGATATGGGCATCAAACCCATTAGTGATCTAGCGAAGATCCACCCCCTGCTGTTTTGGCAGCGGATGATCACCACCCCGGAACTGTCGTCCTATGCCGCTGCCTTCCAGGAGGTTTGTGCTTTAGACACCACGCACAAAATAGGCTGGATCAAACATGTTAAAAGCCTTTTGTCTAGCATAGGCCTCGCAGGTCACAATATTGCCTGTCCCACACCCTACACTAGAAGACAAATCAAAACACTTTACTGGGAAGGGGCTGAGCAAAATGCATACAGAGATGGCAGCCAGGGCAGATTGACTGAAGAATTTAGAGGCTGTAAGATCGACCGCACTCTAGAAAGCTACCTAGATATTATCAAAGTGCCAGCTGATGGGAAGTTATATATCCAGTTTAGGTTTGGTAGCCTGCCAATTAACCCATTTACAAACGTATGGTCGGTCAATATAGCACAGCCAAAGGGTTGCCCCTGTTGTCCCAGTCCGCAGGAATCTATTGCCCATTTCCTTTTTGCCTGCATAGCGCTTGCAAAACCCAGGAGCAAATGGCTGTCTCCTGTTTGTAGGCAACTTGGTACCCGAGATCACAGAGTGGCCCTGCGCATACTGAAATCTGATGCAAGACCTCTATTTGCGTGTGCTACTGTGAAATTTCTGGGCCACTCATGGGCGATTAGAAGGAGAGCATTGACAGCCTCCCGGCCTACTCTTGAGAGTTGCTGACATAACCATATGCCTCATTAAGCGTAATTGCCACGATGGGTATTAATTCTAAAAACGCAAAGTGCCCTTTTATTTCTGTTCACAAGCAAACCCAAATTGCTGCCTTTACTGTCTTTGCTGTGACGACTGATGAATGTAACCACTAGCATTTAATGCATTCGCACTTTAGAAACGGGACTTTGCCAAATTTGCACATTAACTCTTCTTGTTGGTTAGAATCTGCGATGTAAACTATGATTTGTACAGTACCTGTAGCATTTAACCTTTTTACTGCTTGTTATTATATTTTTAACGAATCGCCATCTTTTAATTGTGCTGTTCAAATAAGTTATATGCATTGTCGGACTTTATATTGATATGCATGAAGCCTATTTTGAATCTTTGTTTCTTTTATGGTATTTTACCGAAATAAAGAGTTTTGACTGTCTGACTACATGTTAATATCAGTGATGCAGCTGCTGCCTGTAGGTTCTGAAAATCCAGTCCTTTGAAAGGCTAAAAGAAACACACATTGACAAAGCCAGCAGGCCTCGCTTTGTGCTAAAATCTCTTATTTTGGGTCCAGAGGTGTTTTTATATGTGCAGTTAAGTCCATGCCAGGTAGTTATTTGCAAGAAGGAATGGGAGCACCAGTCTTATTAATAGTGGTGTCAAGAAATATTTTCCAACAATTATTTTCAAAGACTGCCACAGCATCTATAGTTTCACAGCAAAGACAGAGCTGGAGACCTTGTAGAGGGTTTCAGCAGACGTTTGTCTGTCAAAATGGCGGCAGTGCTTTAAATGGGCCAGTACGCACCGGTACTGAGTACCGGCACTTCCGAATTTTTTTGCCGTCAGTACCGGCACTTCTCTGTAGCCAGAGAGAGTACCGGTACCCTGATCCACGGCACGGCAGGCTCAGGTTAGGTTTCTGCTCCAGTGCAGGGCAGAGGCCGCTCTGCTTCCGAGGAGCTTGTAATTAACTCGGCTGAAGTATCCTTTTGCAGAGTTGCTGGTGAAGATTCCAGCAGCGCCCATTTGAATGTCCCCAAACTGCAGGGGGGGGTGAGAGGGCTTGTGTCACGCTGTGATTAACAGGACAGGGTCTCTAGACAGACCCTGCACTGTCAATCAGGTGCGCAGCGACCATTTGGGTGAAAGTGCCATCATGACTTTCATTTTGTGTAATGAGTTAATCTGTTTTTTTGACATAAACACAGTTCTCATGTGTTTTAATATGTGCTGCAACTGGTACAGAAGTCATTATGTATGATCATATTCTGCCCTTAGCCCCGCCCCTAGCCCCGCCCACTTGCTACACCTCTATTTTAATGAGTACCTGCACTTATTTTTACCCATTTAAAGCACTGAATGGCGGCATATATATCTTGTTCTAAGTACCACTTACAACAATATTGTCCCATCGAGTGTAGTTTTTATATTATTAATATTTTTGTGAACGATGTTTATGGGTAGATATATCTGGCAGAGGATATTCTGACTGCGATTATCTGGGACCCCGCCGCAGCGGACGGCAAACGAACTGACGCAGCTCAGGGCCATTAACTGTGGTTAGTGTCTGTTTAGTCATGAGCACACCGTCTTTGGTGCGCCTTTCCAACCCGTGGCGGCGCCACAGCTGCGGTCTGCACTCGAGCTGCTGTCTGCACTACTGTACTTCCTCTTTGAAAGCAAGGCACGTCTTCTCTCATTTAATGATCACCTCCCCCTTGAAATCCAGCTGCTTTGTGCACTCTTTTATTTTCTCTTGTCTAAGCCATCATGCTAAAAAGCGCACTCTTTCCTGTCACATTCCAAGGAGTCACACACCCAATGCACAGACAATTCAGCTAGCGCATTCAGATGCCTGGTTTGTACATTTTCAATCCACAAAAGGTATGTAACCTCAAGGACCAAGGCTATCGCTAGCCAGTCCTAGGAATTCCAACACACGGCGCGCGGCAGCTGGAATCCATCTCTCGGCTCAGGCTGCCTCGCCTGGGAGGATCTTGCTGGGACATGTCGGTCAGGTCGAGGAGGCCTCTCCCAGCCCCAGGGGCTCACTTTAGCCGCAACACGCACTGCACCAGGGGCATCCGGGGCAAACAGCACCATCCTTCACTGTCCCACTGTGCCGCCTCCGGGCATCAGTCAGTGTCTTCCAGATCCGTCGAGCCTTCCTCCCCGTGCACCAGCCGAGCACTGCCCCTCAGCCCAGGGAGGGGGGCTCCCTGAGGAATCCTACCGGGTCACCGGTCACGGGCCTTCACTCTATGACCCTTCTGTGCGAGCTGAGGCTTTCACACACCATGGGCACCTGCACCCTGGCCTCTTGTAACCAGACTTTACAGCCGCGGGCACTGGGCAGCTGTAAGGAGCAAGCCCTGGTGTACACCAGCGTGGTTTCTGTTCAGCATGGCTAAAAGTTAGTGGCGCAGAGTAGAGTGCCGTGGAGTGGAGTGGCTTGGCGTACCATACATAGAGTGGAGTGGCGCAGAGTGAAGTAGAGGGGCGTACAGTGCAGTGGAATGGAGTGTCATAGAGTGGAGTGTCAGAGTGGAGTGTCATAGAGTGGGGTGGCACAGAGTGAAGTGCAGTAGAGTGTTGTAGACTAGAATGGAGTACAGTGTTATAGAGTGAAGTAGAATAGAGCGTCATAGACTGGAGTAGAATGGCGTAGAGTGTCCTCGAGCAGAGTGGCGTAGAGTATCGCAGAGTGGAGTGGCGTAGAGTGGAGTAAAGTGGATTAGAGTGGAGTGGTGTAGAGTGGAGCAGATTGGACTGGCATAGAGTGACTTTAAATGGAGTGTCATGGAGTGGCGTAAAGTGGCATAGAGCGGAGTGCTGTAGAGTGAAGTGGCGTAGAGTGGTGCAGAGTGAAGTAGAATGGAGGGGCATAGAGTACCGTAGAATGAAACTGAGTTTCATAGAGTGGAGTAGAATGGATTTGCATAGAGTGGAGTAGCATAGAGTTGAGTGGCGTGCAGTGGAGTGATGTGCAGTGTTGCAGAGTAGAGTGGTGTAGAGTGGAGTGCCGAGCAGTGTCGTAGAGTTGGATGTCGTAGAGTGCAGTAGAGTGGAGACTCGTAGAGTGGAGACTCGTAGAGTGGAGTAGTGTGTAGTAGAGTGGAGTGGCATAGATTAGAGTAAAGTGATGTCGAGTGGATTAGCGTAGAGTTGAGTGGAGTGTCGTAGATTGGAGTGGTGTAAAGTGTAGTGTCGTGGAGTGAAGTGTCGTGGGGTGAAGTGTCGTGGGGTGAAGTGTCGTGGGGTGAAGTGTCGTGGGGTGAAGTGTCGTGGGGTGAAGTGTCGTGGGGTGAAGTGTCGTGGGGTGAAGTGTCGTGGGGTGTAGTGTCGTGGGGTGTAGTGTCGTAGAGTGCAGTTTCGTAGAATGGAGTGACGTAGAGTGGAATACATTGGCGCAGAGTGGAGTAGCGTAGAGTGTCATAGAGTAGAGTAGTGTCATGGAGTGACGTAAAGTGAAGTAGAATGGAGTGGTGTTCAGTGAAGTGGCGTAGAGTGCTGTGGAGTAGTGTCATAAATTGGAGTGACTTATAGTGGTTTAGAGTGTTGAATGGAGTAGTATAGAGTGAAGAAGAGTGGTGTAGCGTAGAGTGGTGTGGCGAAGAGTGGAGTAGAATGGAGGGGCGTAGAGTGGAGTAGTGCAGTAAAGTGGAGTGGCATCAAGTGGGGTGTAATGTAATGTAAGGTAACTAGGTACTTATAAAGTGCGCGGCTACTCCACAGAGTGTCCCGGCGCTAAAAGGACCGCAAGACAGGCAGTGTGTGCTAAGGCAGGTGAACTAGTTCTACTGTTGGTAAAAGCCAAGTTTTTAGTTTCCTCCTAAAGACAAGGAGGTCCAGTGTCTGTCTGAGAGAAGGTGGCAGGCTGTTCCATAATCGGGATGCCACCACTTGAAAAGAGCGACCACCCATACGGGAGCGGGAAAACTTTGGGATGGTCGCCAGGCACCGAGTAGAGGACCTTGGGGTCCGTTGAGGGGCGTAGTGCAGAATCCTTTCCCTGATATAGGGTGCCCCTGAGTCGTGTAGGGCCTTAAAGGCCAAGACAAGAGCTTTAAACTGGATCCTCTTTCGTACCGGAAGCCAATGCAGGGATCTTAAGTGGGGGGGTCATATGTGCCCTGGGGCCAACCATAAGAATCGCTCTGGAGGCGACCCAGTAGATAGTCAGGTAGGCCCAAGTACAGGACATTGACGTAGTCCAGCCTTGATACAATCAGGGCCTGGACTACCGTCTTCCTGTGGGGGACCGGGAGCAGGGGGAGGAAATTCTTAAGCATTTTTAGTAGCCCAAAACAAGTATCAGCCACAGTTTGAATTTGAGCCTTCATGGACATGTCAGTATCCAGTTTAACCCCAAGGTTTTTTACGGTAGTTACTGAGGTCGCCGGGGGAGACATGTCCTGTGGCCACCACTGGCGCCACTCCTCGCACGGATTGGAGCCGAAGAAGATAATCTCCGAATTTTCCGGATTACACTTTAGTTGGTTTTGTCTAAGCCAAGAGAACACCTCCGTTAGGCAGGCGTTTATCTCACTGCCTCTGAACACGGTACCCTTCTCACAGGTGAACAGTAGTTGCGTGTCGTCGGCGTAAGATACAATTTTTGCGCCGTATTCCTCCGCTTGAAGCGCAAGGGGGGCCATATACACATTAAAAAGAGACGGGCTCAAAATTGAGCCCTGGGGGACTCCAACTTTCATGGGGGTGATGGGGCCCGAAAAAGGGGGGACCATACTGTTTGCTGACGGCCACTTAAAAAGGAGGTGAACCATTTGAATACCGTGCCACCAATACCGCAATGCTGAAGTCTTTGCAGGAGTCGGTCAAGGGGCACGGTATCAAAGGCCGCGGAAAGGTCTAATAGCACCAGTACCACATTGCCCCCACTATCCAAGGTGGTTTTGATAGTTTCAGAGACTTCTAGTAAGGCCGTCTCGGTACTGAAGTTTGCTCTGCACCCTGACTGACTCGGATGCAGTAAGTGGTTAGCCTCCACATATTCTGTAATGACTGTGTTTACATATTTCTCCAAGACCTTGGAGAAGAAAGGCAGCAGTGAGATTGGCCTGTAATTACTAGCAACCAATGGATCTGCTGTAGGTTTTTTTAGGAGCGGGAGAATTTTTGCATGTTTCCAGCTCTCAGGCATTAGCCCCTCAGATAAGGAGGTGTTCAGAACCAAATTGGCAGCTGGGTTAATCACTTCAGCAATGGACGCCAGAACTTTCGCTGGACAAGGGTCAGAGGGAGAACCATATTTAAGAGCTTTCATTATCTCGAGGGATTTGACCAACGAGATAGGAGGGAACTGTAAGAGGGATGCACCTAAATTAGGGTTACTTCTAGAGGGAGCACCTATATTTACCCCCTCCGCCGGGGGCAGCACCTCAGAACAATATTGGATGATTTTAATTTTGTCAAAAAAAATAGCGAGCTAAGCAGTTGGTCCAGTCGCTGGTAGGGGTAAATGGGCAATCCATTGAATTAGGGGATGCAAAATCGTTTACTATTTTAAACAGTTCCTTACTCTTGTTCCCGGCCTGTTCAATTTTGGTGGATAGAAAAAGTTTCTTTTCGTCGCGGACTTTAGCGTAATGGACTTTCAAGGCCCGTTTGTAAGTGGCTTTGTCAGCGGTATTAAAGTTCTTCCGCCATACTCTCTCAAGGTATTTACATGCACTTTTGCTTTTTCGGAGGGCCTCCGTGAACCAAGGGGCCAAGGCTCTACTGGCTTTTGCTGACCGAGTCGTAGGAGGAGCAAGCTCCAGAGAACGGAGCTGTAGCCAGTTCTCCAAGGAGAGCACATCGCTCTCCAGCATTCCTCTTAAAGGAATAGGGTGTGACCTGAGTGCACTGTGCAGTGAGCTGATTAAAAGGCCTGAAACTGTAAGCACGAGGCTTACAGTATGATTGAGGTCTAGCTGATTCTTTGTAGACTCTAAAAGTAAGCAGGAAATGATCTGACCATATTATGGGGAGAGGCACATCCATTTCTATCCTGGTTGTGGAAAAAATCTGGTCTAAAATGTGGCCTCTTTCGTGGGTAGGAAGAAGGACATAGGGGGCCAGGTTGAAAATGCCTAATGATGGGGTGGAGTGGTGTACAGTGACATGATGTAGAGTGTTGTAGATTTGAGGGGCATAGAGTGGGGTGGAGTAGAGTTTTGTAGAGTGGAGTGGTGTAGAGTGCCATAGAGTGGAGTGGCGTAGAGTGGTGTGGTGTAAAGTGAAGTAGAGGGGCGTGGAGTGGAGTGTCGTAGAGTGGAGTGTGCATGGTGTGGTAGTGCACTGCCATTACAGCAAACACATTTTCAATTGAAATGACCATTACATATTCACAGGCATATAATTTTACTTATAGAACTATACAGTGTACAAAGGATAATGTGTGGAAATTGGCATCACCTAGTGTACTGAGTTGTTTTGATCCTATTAAAATATTTGTTGCACCACACTTCAGAATTACCAAAAAAATTTGCTTCATTTGTGCTTTCCTAATTCTGACATATTCTGAAATATTTGACAATTCATTTACATGCATTTACATTTTGTTGTGTGTTAGAAGAAAATCCTACAGCCTTTTTACATTCCCATACCCAGCAAGATTGTCAGATTAATCCTCTCACTTTGAATTCAGAGAAAGAAAAGTAAACACCAAACGCCCTGGAAGACAGCCTAATATTTGACCTCTGACTTTGAATGCACAGCAAATGTGACAAGATAAAAGATGCAAAACAAAATTTTAAGGCCTGTTTATTGCTCATTCACTTCTGAACTACAGCATGGGTTATTTTAAGGGTGGTTCATCATCTCCCCACCCCACTACTTCCAGTGTCTATGGCATGGGCGCAAAATTGAGCAAGAGGATTGTTTAAGTTAAGCTGTTAGTAAAAAGCACTGACAGAACATTGTTCCTCACAGGCATGCAAGATTGATGAACTGGTACTGGAAATGATAAGTAGAATCAATCAAGTAGAAAGATAGGAGGAAAGAAGCATTTTAAAAGAAAAACAGCAGGTTTACTACTTCCTGAACTAGCAGAGAGATAACTGAAAATACATGTACTCTTGTGGAGTGCCTCACGAAAAAGAAACAAATTGTTCCCAGAAGGCGCGCACTGGTGGAAGAATACAAGGAGCCAGTCAAAGAGGTGGTAAACAGGCTATGCGCCACAGGAGAGACAAAGACATTCTGAGTGGCCTAAAACAAATCAAGCCAGCAAATAGAAAGCAATCAAATGTGAGTTACAAACCGCAAAGTCAATGGTAAGCAATGGGCGGAATGTATTCCCAGGGAAGCTTCCAGAATGTCCCCAACAAGTCTTTTGCAACCAGACAGTTCCACTGTCTGGCAGGCTTCGACCTAAAAAGCAGGCTTATGAGGCTGATACAAAGAATCTATATGTACACTGCACGTCACAGGCAGGCAGACTCATCCTTTGACCATCCTAAGGTAAATAAAGTGAAAACCGCATTTTGCACTGTTTTAGCTTCTGTCACTCTGTGTTGACATTTTGTCACACTCTGGGTGCAGATCAGTTGCATGGTCCCCCTGACACTGTCGTTGTCAGTACCAGAAAACCAGCAGTACGTCATTGTCAGTATTTTGTCGCATATGTGTGTCGTGCTAAGAACTGCCTCCAGTATACCCTGCCATCATTTTTGCCACAGGTGTATGTTATGCCAAGAACTGCTTCCAGTATGCCAGTGCCCGTATTTTTGCCATGGGTGCCACCATTAAACCAATAATCGCCTTCAGTATACCAGGGCAACCTGCAGACTTGCAAGCCCCGCACCACATTCATGCTCACTCTAATTTACATTCACTCACTCACACTCATTCTTACTCTCACTCTTTCACTTGCATTCACCTGCACTTATTCAATTCTCACTCCCTCTCTTGCCCTCACTCTGACTCACTCATTCCCACTCACTCATTCTTACTCTGACTCCATCATACTTATTCACTCACACTTGTACTCACTCTTACTCTCACTTCCTCATTTGCACACTCACTTATTCTCACTCATTGTCTCACTCATTTTCATTCATTCACACTCATTTTCACTCACATTCATTCTTATTCATTCTGACTTATCCTCACTCGCTCTGACCCACTCTCAGTTACTCTCCCTCACAATTACATTCACTGTCACTCACTAATTCTCACTCTCTCTAACTCATTTATTCTCACTCACTTACTTTCACTCACTTGCAGTCACTTTTACTCTCACTCATTCTCACTCACTCTGACTCACTCATACTCACTTACTGATAGCCAATCTCACTCATTCACAATCACTACTGGTCACTGAATCTGACTCACTTTTACTCTCACACACATGCTCACACATACAGACACACAAGTAGACATGCAAGTCTACACTTTGTAGTAAATTTACGCTTAAAAATGGTAAATAGCCAAAAGTAGAATAATTAGTACAAAATGTAAGAGTAAATGTGTAGATTTATTCACATGTAAATTTACCTTTCTAAATCGGCCCTGATGCATTTCCATATAAATAATGCTATATTGTAAAATTAGCAAAGTGGTATTTTAGTTGATATGTCTGTAAATGTAATGTGAATCAACAAGAGGGGGATTAGGAGCCAGATTAAGGTCCAGTACCTGTGCTCCTCACTATAATTGACACGTCTAATCAGTGTGGGTACTTGTTCTTATGTGGAGAGGGGAAAACCTTAAAGAAAAGGTGTGGGTGGAATATGTGGTTCCAGGGGGATCTTCCTTATTTAGAAGTGTTGCCCTCACACACCCTTGTGGGTGTCATGCTTCATCATCGGACGTTTTGCTCCTCATGGGGCCGGCACTGCAATGCCCCACAGGCCCTGCGAGCGGGCTCTTTGTCGGAGATCTTTTCTTGTATCAACCGTGACGGTGCATGCGGGTGTGTGGGGTATAATGTGCAAGGTGGCGAGTATGATCTTAAAATTACCTAAAGGAGATCAAATTTTGTTCGTTAAGGTTAAAAACTAAGATGCGGTAGTGTGCGCAAGGTTATGATACACCACTACTCAGTGAGTGTGTTGTAGTGAACTATCGAGGTTTCTCTATTCAGGTCGACGTGTTTCATGCTATGTTGGTCCAATACTGGATCCCTAGCCTTTCTTCAGGACCAAAAAAGATGTTCCCTACCCCTGAATTTGGGTTGGTATCTAGAGTCTTACTATACTCAATCCCTGGTAGTGATACAGCAGATCCTAGGTATCTATGTCATGCTCACCCCAGTACGAATCCATAAATCAACCCCTACTCATAGGCCATAATGTGCCCTAGGTCAAGGCAGGGGACCGCTCCAAGGGTAGGTGATGGGCTACTGACTGTTCATGGAACTAAACCGCAATAATCTCGCAGTCCCCTGGGAAAGTGGACTGCAGCATGTGTAAAGGCAATAGAAGAAGGTGCACTACAAACAAACCAGCTGGCACCCATTCCATGTTTATCATTTTCTATTTCCTCTGTAGTTCGAATGTCTATTCTAAGTATCAGCTGATGTAACAGAAAATTCACATGATCTACCTTTGTCCAGCACTGGCTCAACAAATGTATTCTTGATTCTATGTCGGGACCGGAGGATCCGATTATGCTTCTCTTTCATCACTGTTTATTTTGACAGCAGCCAATAAGAAAGCATTAAAGTAAAACTACATTACCCATGATCATAATACCACACAGTCACATGTACCAATCACAGAGCCCGTTGCCCTATATAACAGCAAACCACCATCTTAAGTCTTCTTTATTTGCTGCTGCGCAGCCAGTTAAGTGTTTCACTCCTATTTCAAATGTTATACTGAGCGCTTTATTAGAGTTTTAATCTGTTCTTCGATATACGATTGTGCGCATAACCTGTGTGCTAGCAACTAGTTGTTTCACATGTGCATGTCCGAATGCATGGCACGCATGAAATTACTTTTTACTGTTATGATGGCGTAATGGTGTTTTCACTGAGATAATTATACTTTGGGAGCGCTCCGGCCTTCTGTGGAGCGAGGAGAAGGACGCCTGGGCCACTGCTGCCGCGTAGTCCGATTTTTATATTCACAGGCCTCATCGCGAATGCCCGCTTTTTCATAACTTGCCGGCTCCCACTAGCCTGGGAATACGGACTGATGCATCCTACTGCAAATTCATAACATCTCGGCAGTACGGTATGTCAACAAATTAGGTGGAATCAAGTCCGGTCTTCTAGCGGAGATAGCCATGGACTTCTGGCACTTCTGTCTCCAACATTGGATTTCAGTGGTGGCAGAGTATCTTCCGGGTCAACGCATAACCATTGCAGATTAGCATTCACGTCACCTCTACTATTACAGCGAATGCAGGCTTCACCCAAAGATCTTGAATGCTGTCCATCATCTTTGGGGTCCATCCATGATGGATTTGTTTGTCTCTCGCCTTAACCGCCAGATCCCAGCATATTTCAGTTGCCGCCCAGTTCCAGAGGTGCAAGCGACTGATGCTTTTCTTCAGGACTGGCTCCATTCCTGAGTTAAGCATTTCCTCTGTTTATGATGATTCCCAGGGTTCTTTCCCAGATGTATTAATATACATATATGTATATACATATACATACATATATAATCATTAAATCGAAATATATATAGATATATATTTATATATGTAAATATATATATATATATTATCTACTGGCGGTCGCCAGTAGATAGTTATATTTAGGACCTATTTTCCATAGGAAATCCGCAACATTCTATTTGAAATAACTTTGGCGCCGGTTGACGAATCTTCGCAAACTTTTCAAACTTGTTGGGGCGCTCCGGTCCGCTCCTATTCTGAAAGTCTTGGGGTGATTCGTCAAGCGGGGGCGAGAAAAAGGGGGGGTCCCAAAACGCGTTTTCCCCATGCAATTTTCCATAGGAACCTTTAGTCGCAGCTACAGCCCGAACTGCTGAACGGAATTACACCAAATTTGGCAAATAGGTAGCCCTTGGTTCAGTGTCGTGCCTTTTGCTTAAATGGTGTAAATCCGTTCAGTAGTTCCTGAGAAAATCAAAAGTAAAGTCACATATATATCTATGGCCGAGTAGGGTCTGCGTACCCTCCCGATCACGAGCTGCATGCTAATTGGCTGTCAAGTGGCTGTCAACACTCCAAATCAGGAAGTGTTGGCAGCCATTTTATGCCTCGGTAGAACCGAGGCACAGAAACAAGTGTGCAAAACGCACAAAGGGGGCAGGGTAGAAACACCCTGACCCCCTAGGTCTGCTCAGGGGGTCCCACAAGGACCCCCTGGGCAGAAAAAAGCATTTTTTTTTTTTTTTTAAATTGGCGGGATGCGCTTAGGGTGCAGAGTCAGTTACCACCAGTACACGTTGGAAAAAATTGTGGGCACAGGATGATTTTGGAACAAGGCCTCTTTCTGCTCCTCTGTTGGTTCTTTCTGCACATCTTTTGCTTCTTCCTGCACTTTTCTTCGTCTTTGTGGACTTCTGTTGCTTCTTTCTGCATTTCTTTTCCTTCTTTCTGTGCGTTTTTTCTTCTTTCTTCACATGTCCTACCTCTGTAGGCATAGTTACAAACTAGCATTTAAAAAACCTTTGAAATTCACTGAAAAAACCATAGGTTTCAGACACGTTATAGTTAGAAATTAGCATTTAAAAAACCTTTGAAATTCACTGAAAAAACCATAGGTTTTAGGGACAGTTATAGTTAGTTGGACATTTCACTCGTACAAAACCCGTGAAATTCCCCGTTATAGTTAGTTCAGCTAACTAGAACTCGCGCCCCGCAATGCACTGCTGATGACGTCACATATTACATCACTCATGACATGGTCAGTGACATCACTGATGACATCACTGATGACATCACTGATGACATCATCCATGTGATAATTTGATGCATCTTCTCACACCCTAATATAACTTTTGATACACCCACTGTAAATTACAGACTGCCATTCTCAAAACCATAGACACTCCAACACCAATAACTACATACACACTCATTGATTCTTAGGTCTACACACACATCCACTCACTCACCAGTACAGTCACTCATACTTACGGTCACTCAGTACAGGACTATCATATGCACTCATACACCTACATAGACACTCACACACTGTCACTCATCCATAGAGGTACTCACACACCTAGTCAGTCATGCAAATAATTAATCACACTGCCATTTACTCACCTATACAGTTATACACACACCAGCTCACTTACTCCTACAAATACTAGCACATTCTTACGCTGTTATACAATCACTGATACAAGCACACACTCATCCACACAGCCACTGTCACAATCACACACTCTCACTTATAGCCATTTAAATACTCCAACACACATATATACTGCCTTTCACATATGTAGTTACTCACACGTACCACTGAGATATACATTCACTCACTAACACACCCATACACACACTCACCCACCCAAGCAGTCCATCACAGATGCACTCTTGAAATCATGCACCCAGTGATTCACCCACTAACACATCTATGTACAGAGTCACACACACCCCACCCACACAAACACTCAAGCACCCATACAGATACTCAGACAACCAATAAATAACCCATATAGACACTCATGTAGCTATTCACAAACCCATGCAGCCGCTTACACACCAACATAGAGACGGATACAGACATTCACACAGTTTAGTCACTAACCCATGCATTCAGTAAGATATGTTTAATCACTCAGTTATAGAGTCAGTCACGCACCTACTAAATCATCCATTCAGACACTTATACACCCACTCATTCTTTAATACGCCTTTCCCTATGTATATTAAACATATTTAAACTTTACAGAAGCACACAGTCACTGGATGATGTCATCAGTGATGTCATCAGTGATGTCATCAGTGATGTCATTTGAGATGTCATCAGTGATGTCACTGACCATGTCATGAGTGATGTAATATGTGACGTCATCAGCAGTGCATTGCGGGGCGCGAGTTCTAGTTAGCTGAACTAACTATAACGGGGGAATTTCACGGGTTTTGTACGAGTGAAATGTCCAACTAACTATAACTGTCCCTAAAACCTATGGTTTTTTCAGTGAATTTCAAAGGTTTTTTAAATGCTAATTTCTAACTATAACGTGTCTGAAACCTATGGTTTTTTCAGTGAATATATATATATATATATATATATATATATATATATATATATATATATATATATATATATATATATATATATCAAACCAACAAAGTTGCCTGCTGTAGAAAAGGCCCAACATCAGGTAAGTATCTGCCACAATTTTATTAAAGGAAGCGATGCGGGGAAACAGCCAAGCCCACTAAGTATCAACCATCCCGCCCAATGCGTTTCGTGATCTCTCACTTCTTCTGGGGCTCGCGGCTTGAACACGAAATGAGCGGCAATGTTCTCGGCACCACCATATGTCTAATAGCTCCCGCCTCAAAGGGCGTGGCCACCCCAGTGGCTTGTGGTATTCGTAGTGCCTCGATATCCTCAAGTGAGCTGCCATTCAGTCCAGTTCGTATTACTATATTTAAGATCCAAGTGGATTGCGGTGCGAGGCTGCAACATACCGCACCAGCTGCTTATTCCTCCAATACTGGCTCCCAATGCCCAGAATGGTTACGCCGGTTGGCGTCTCCACAGGACTGCTAAGGAAGCAGCCGGGCACTTTTCCGCGGCTCAGGCAAGCCGCTTCCAATCAAACCAACAAAGTTGCCTGCTGTAGAAACGGCCCAACATCAGGTAAGTATCTGCCACAATTTTATTGAAGGAAGCGATGCGGGGAAACAGCCAAGCCCACTAAGTATCAACCATCCCGCCCGACGCGTTTCGTGATCTCTCACTTCTTCTGGGGCTCGCGGCTTGAACACGAAATGAGCGGCAATGTTCTCGGCACCACCATATGTCTAATAGCTCCCGCCTCAAAGGGCGTGGCCACCCCAGTGGCTTGTGGTATTCGTAGTGCCTCGATATCCTCAAGTGAGCTGCCGTTCAGTCCAGTTTGTATTACTATATTTAAGATCCAAGTGGATTGCGGTGCGAGGCTGCAACATACCGCACCAGCTGCTTATTCCTCCAATACTGGCTCCCGATGCCCAGAATGGTTACGCCGGTTGGCGTCTCCACAGGACTGCTAAGGAAGCAGCCGGGCACTTTTCCGCGGCTCAGGCAAGCCGCTTCCAATCAAACCAACAAAGTTGCCTGCTGTAGAAAAGGCCCAACATCAGGTAAGTTTGGTGGAGTCAAGTCCGGTCTTCTAGCGGAGATAGCCATGGACTTCTGGCACTTCTGTCTCCAACATCGGATTTCAGTGGTGGCAGAGTATCTTCCGGGTCAACGCATAACCATTGCAGATTAGCATTCACGTCACCTCTACTATTACAGCGAATGGAGGCTTCACCCAAAGATCTTGAATGCTGTCCATCATCTTTGGGGTCTATCCATGATGGATTTGTTTGTCTCTCGCCTTAACCGCCAGATCCCAGCATATTTCAGTTGCTGCCCAGTTCCAGAGGTGCAAGCGACTGATGCTTTTCTTCAGGACTGGCCCCATTCCTGAGTTAAGCATTTCCTCTGTTTATGATGATTCCCAGGGTTCTTTCCCAGATGTATTAATATACATATATGTATACATATATAATCATTAAATCGAAATATATATAGATATATATTTATATATATATATATATATGTATATATATATATATATATTTCGTTTCGATTTAATGATTGATAGAGGGTTATAGGTACCCACCCTGTTCTGAGATACAGAGTTTTTCTTCATGATGGCCTGTGTTTACGGCTTCAGTTTTTTTCTTTTCTCATACAAAATTATCAGAAGTAAGCGTGAACCAGGATGAGTTTAAGCGATGACTGGAAGATCTACTTCATCAGTTTATGGTCTCTGCGGCTAATTACGCCTTGGGAAGAGGTCTACGATGCCCTGGATCAAGGGTCTTCGAGTTAGACTCTTGTTGAGTCCTGCGGTTTTCTTCAAGTTAGCTGGATGTCTTGACGTTGACAGATTCCAGAGTTTTATTCTCAGTTGATGGGCAAAGAAAGAGGGCTTAAGATGGTGGTTTGCTGTTGTACAGGGCTACGGGCTCTATGATTGGTACATGTGACTGTGTGATATTATGATCATGGGAAATGTAGTTTTACTTTAATGTGTTCTTAAGCATAATCCTCGCCTCTGTGTCCTTAATACAATTTAAAATTCTTATTGCGTAAGCTAGAAAAACGTTATTTTCCAGACACTGCAAAGGTCATCGGGTCGCTTGTTAGCTGTGTCTAGTCAAAACCCAGTCAGTTTGTAAATACACTCACCATCCCCAATCTCAATTCATAAATCTGACAAGAACACAGAGTCAGCTGGGACACGTATTCCTTGTGGAATGAAAAGAAGCAATATCTCTCAAACATGAAAATACTTTAAAGAGAATGATGAGGCTCTTAGAATAAACTTCTGCAACTTTTACAGATTTTCTGTGTCTAAATCACATAGCTTGAAAATAGAGACCGAGTAATAGGGAGGTGGGGGAGTGCCGAGCGGTTGCCCTTCACAAGTATCCCTCGCATACGTATCTCAAGACAGGGGGGTAGATCGTTTTCGTACACAGCCCCCTATTACTGGAATAAACTCCCCCTTAGTCTCCGCTCCTGCTCAGACTTCACTTCCTTCAAGAAGGGGCTCTAGCCTCTCTAAGTAGTGAAGCGCCAAAATACTCCTCCGGGAGTGATTTGTGCGCTATATTAAATGAGCTGTTGTTTGTGCACAGAAGGGGAGAGCTGTAACACTTGCTATACAGCAGTCACGCTCTGATTAGAACTGATCTGGATACTTTGAACATCTGAGAAGTGTTTGTCTTAATTCGGAAAGCTGTGTCTACTGTGTTGCACATTAGTGAAAGGCGCTGACTTTTATTCCAGTGAGACCTTTGCAGCAGCCGAACTCACCCCAAAATCAACCTGTTGGATTCAGATCTTGAGCACACCCCACGCAAGGAATCCAGACGAAAGGCTCACGAGAGACCAGGATTGACACATGGTGGCAAGCAGTGTTTGAGCCGGTCACCTTTGAGCACACTCTATGAAAAGAACATCCCACGCAAACACCTCAAGTGAGTGTTGTTCGTTGCTTTGCTGCCTTGAAACCCTACTCACCATGTCCACAGGGCAGACTTTCCCTGCCTTGTGTGGCTCAAAGGGCCCTTTGCCTTGAAATCAGGAAAACATTGCCCTCAGATCAGGAAAGAAAAAGAGATTGTGCAAAAATGTTTTCATAGATTGGGGGTCCCTTTGCATGGATGGATGTGCACCCTGTTCCCAAAATGCGGGGAAGAGCAGGCATGGACATATTACATACTAGTCGCCTGACTTTTAAAAAGAAACAGAGAGATCCAATGATCATTCTGGTACTATGAAGTTTAGCCCAGTGCCTAGAAGATGAAAAATATGAATTGGTGCTAACAGCTAGACAAGTAATAGATGATAATAATGACGTGCACAAAAGCAAGATGCAGCCGCTTTATTACAAGTTAATGAGATGTCTCATATGCGAGAAGCAATGGAAGAATTGAAAACTGATATAGTCAGTTAAAGGTGAGTTTGCATTGTTTAGAACTGGGGTTGGAAAGAGCTGTTGTCTAAATGCATCAGAAGATGGCTATGTCCCACATTTTCTTTTATATACAACTGCTGCAAAAATCCCTTGAGAAACCCCCATCATATATATCCACAGACTAGCCACATCCACAGATGCCTTATACCGCAACCAATAGGGAAGGAAAAGACCAATCATACATAGATTTAGAGGATGTTAATGAGGTCCTGCATAAGGTAGCTAAGGCACGTTCATCTAGTAATACCATAGAATTACAAAAGGCATTAACATTTGCAGAAAAAAACATTAGTATTGACAAGCAAGAGCATGAACAAGTCAACCAAAGGTTCCCGTGATACAATGAAAATGCACCCTATTATCATGAATGCGCTGCCCCAGGGCAGCCGCGAACTCGCTCTGCCCTGGGGGCAGCGCATTCATGTGAAATTTTCACAGTGCAGGCGGCAACCCGCCTGCACTTTTTAAGGGGATTAGAGATCCCCTTGCAGGCGGGTGCCATCAGTGACTGCAAGGGGATGTCTGGGGGTTCAGAAGGACCCCCTCCAGAGGGCTGCTCGCAGGGGGTGCACTCACAGTGCGCTGTGAGTGCGTCCCCTGAGAGCTTCTTTGCCTCTGCGCCCGCGTCTGTAATATGGCGCAGGCACAGAGGTAAAGGAATTCCCTCATTTGTATAGGGCACGCCCCTATGCTAATGAGGGAACACCCCTGAAGGTAGCACTGGCGCTTTAAGTGCGCCACCGCTATCGGTATTACTGAAGGGGACGCACAAGCGTCTGTGCCTCCTTTTGTAATACCAAAGTGCCCCGGGGGTGTGCAAAGCAGGTGCAAACACCCGTTGCGCACCGGGGCACTTACTGTAATGCGGCCTCAGATCTAATGTTAAAAGGACCAGCCACAGTCCTTCCTCAGCCCCTGACTGCCATACACATTCACTCCCAGTAAAAAAACACCATGCACCAAGTGCATACAAAAGAATAATGAAAAAGGAGACGGTTTACTTACTTCTGGAAAAGCAAAGCAAAAGAAAGACCCGCATAATGGACTCACCATAATGCTGCACGACATATACAACAAATTAGATGAACAGAACTTAAAGAGGAGGCAGCAGCATTAGTAATGAAAGCCATGAACCTGTACAAACAATGCATCAAGGATTAACCACACTCCAATATTAGACCACCAAGCACTGCAAACAACTCTAAACCACCCCATCCTATGTGGCGTATAAACAATAACAGTCTCAAACCTATAACAAAAATAAAATATCAGATCCTCATCACAGCAGACATGATGTATAAAACATTTCAACAAAAGCATGCTACTCAGCCAATATTACCATTGAGTGTTTAAATGTTATTGGGGGAACTCTGCCCAATCCAGAGCATGTGAGGGAGGATACAGAAGAAATACAACATGCCAGGCTTACAATTTGGAAAAAACTGCAAAAGGAACTTAAAAATTATTGCAGCTGCTAAAGGATTATCTCTCCATAGTGAAAACATCAGCAAACTTTGAAAACTTCCAGCAGAGTACAGATATGTTTTGGAGAACACAACAATCATATTAGCCATTACATGCAGTAAGTGCCCTTGTCTCCTTGGGTGAAAAATGGAACATACTCTGTCCAGTCGCCTGGTAACAATATAAGAGCAGGGGAAGAGGACGAGTCGGGGGCAAAGGCAGGGGAGACAGACATATGCCTAAAGGAAAAGATGATGGGATAACCTCAGAAAGATTGTGGGATGAAGAAAAGAGTATTCTCATGGTCAGGACCTGCAGAAGGCATCATCAGACCATGGAACAGTAGCCAGGACCAGGCCTCAAGGGCTGCAGAGGAATCTCTAGGCCGGGTCCAGAGATTACAACAGCAGCTCCACGGATTAGGGGCAGTACCAGTGGCTGTCTTTAACCATGATGATTATAAATTGGATAACACCCCAGATGAAGATTTAGTCCTAGCAAACTGAGACCACGACAAGCTCCCATCACCCGAAGTGTTAATCAAAATAGTTCCTTAACAATCAGATCAGTGGGCTCGAGCACAAATAAAGGCCACCGTCCGGGGGGTGGCCCCAGTGCCAGTATTACTAGAAACTGGTGCAGCAAAGACAATGGTAACGCATGATCACGCAGAACAACCATTAATGTACTGTGATGTTGCAAGGCATATATATACCACCGCATGAATCACCCATCAACATCCTGACAGTTGTACTAGGAACCAAATGATAATTTCATATGGAAGAAGTGACGTGGGGAATACAAAAGCTGGTAGAGGAAAAAGATAGGAGGCATCACAATCTTGTAGCTATGTCTAATATGATCCTATGGCAATGAGCACAGGATACACAGCCAGATCAACTCACATTGCCACCACAACATCACAGACAAATGATTGCATCCACCCAACCCACTCCGACAACTACTACAGACCAGCGATTCTTAAACATACAGCTCCATTATGAGTGCAAACAAAATGGACGTAGGCAGGACCAAAGCAGTGTCATCTTTTCGGGGGCCCTGGGCAAGACATTCTGTGGGGGTCGTCGTTCTGAAAAACTTTTAATTTAATTACCAATTTCCTAGTAATTTAAGCTCATATGATGCCAACAATATGAAATTATATGTACGACTTTGTTGGAATATGTCTTGCCTTGGACCCCAAAAATCCTTAAGAGAAACCTGGGTAGAGAGACATAGTCAGCATTAAAGGTAGGCAGGGAGGTTTAGATAATGAAATAGAATAGACAGAGGTCAAATAGATTGTTTAGTTTTCCAGAGGGCCCCTTGAAAAGTTGGGGCCCTGGGCCATTGCCCACTTTGCTCATGCCTTAAAACATCTCTGGGTCAAAGTACAGACAGAGATTAAGATAATGAAACAGTGCAAAAAAAGATGTGCCCCATTCCCAGATAGAGCATACCCAGCATTGGTGCACTGATTAAAGAGTTACTGCAGCCCAATGTGATTGCACCAGCACCTGCACAAGGGAGGTTCTACGCCAACTGTTGGCTAATAGCACAAGTGCAAACACTAATGGACCGCTAAGTAGGCTGAGGGATAATTTAAATTATGCTGGAGTAATTGGAGTAATTTTGTTGATTCTGCGTTACTGTTTGACACAGAATTACCAATAATAACGCGCTTACGCCAGCTCCCGTAATTAAGAGTAATTTCAGGGGAAAAATTGACAGCGAGAGCCCATTTAGTTAGCTGCATTGTTCCCTTTAAACTGCATGCCTAAGCGGGAGCTCACGCTTAGGTTTCATTCCGAACAGAGACCTACAAACAGCGCGCACCACAAAGGATTCCTCTGCATTTAAAAAGTGCTTCAATGGAGCCTTTCAAGTGCCGCTGTGGTGATGGAGCTGTGCTGCTAAATGCATATTTACAAAGAAGTGACGGAGCGCGGCGTTAGCCTTCTTGGCTTAACTCCATGCTCCTCCACTTCTGAAACGCAAGGCTGCACCATAATTACAACAATACGGTGCAGCCCTGCGTTTCCCTCTGCACTGGTGCTAATTACAGCTGCCTAGCGCCAACGCATGCATCCTTGCACCATAGCGCAAGGGTTCCTGCATTGTGGGGAATGATTGTTTATGTGCAGGAAGGTCAGTCTCGGTGGGGATGATACAAACGGAACACCACAAACTGGTGGACAGAATGAAGGAAGTGGAACTTGCATTGGAAGAGATACAACCAGAACAAAGAGCTGCATCCCACAGGCTGGACAACTTAACTACTAGAGTGGCAACCCTCGAGCGGCGGGCCGAAGATCTGGAAGGTCGGAATCGTTGTAATAACAATCGGGTGGTGGGGGTCCTGGAAGGCGCAGAGGGAACGGACATGGTGACCTTCTTAGAAGATTGGCTCCAGAAGACGGTGACTCTGGGATTGCTTTATAAGTTCTGTGCTCTTTAGAGAGTGCATAGGTTCCCGTCACTACCATTAGCACCAGGGCGACCCCCACACCCAGTGGTGGCAAGACTATTGTAGTACAGAGATCGGGATGCCATAATCTAACACTCGCGCACATGGCCAATACGTGAAGGATAACAACAAAGTGCCAATATTCCCCGAGTTTATGGTGAGGGTATAAGCACAACGTGCTTCATTTTTAGAGGCAAAAAAAGCACTGTGAGAAGAAGGTATACAATATTCCCTGCAATTCCCGGCCAAGCTCCGAATATAGCTGAATGGAAAGGCTTACTTTTACGACTCACCAGATGAGGTGTGGACATGGCTGGAAAGCTACAAGACGGATGCACAGCCTCCCCGACCGCGGGAAGATCAAGTGTCAGCTACCAAACCGAAGCGGAGAAAACTGCGGAGATCCACTCGATGGATAACACTGCAAAAACCTAACTTATCTCAAACAGCGCACGAGCGACAGTTGGCTCTGAAAGAGGTTATGTCGACCCCATCAGCAGACGGTGGTGCTGCAGAGTCCATCGACCACAGAACTGGTGACTCAGACTCAGTGTCATCTGTCCAGAGCGACACACTGCTTCCGGTGGTGATTCCTGGATCACTGAACGAACTAATTTGAGGACTATCTCTGGGTCCGGCCTTGCCCGGTGGTAAGCTGGGAGGGGGTAAAAATGAGACCTTTCTCCTTAGCGGGATGGCAAGATGGGGTGGCACAGAGTGAAGTGCAGTAGAGTGTTGTAGACTAGAATGGAGTACAGTGTTATAGAGTGAAGTAGAATAGAGCGTCATAGACTGGAGTAGAATGGCGTAGAGTATCGCAGAGTGGAGTGGCGTAGAGTGGAGTAAAGTGGATTAGAGTGGAGTGGTGTAGAGTGGAGCAGATTGGACTGGCATAGAGTGACTTTAAATGGAGTGTCGTGGAGTGGCGTAAAGTGGCATAGAGCGGAGTGCTGTAGAGTGAAGTGGCGTAGAGTGGTGCAGAGTGAAGTAGAATGGAGGGGCATAGAGTACCGTAGAATGAAACTGAGTTTCATAGAGTGGAGTAGAATGGATTTGCATAGAGTGGAGTAGCATAGAGTTGAGTGGCGTGCAGTGAAGTGATGTGCAGTGTTGCAGAGTAGAGTGGTGTAGAGTGGAGTGCCGAGCAGTGTCGTAGAGTTGGATGTCGTAGAGTGCAGTAGAGTGGAGACTCGTAGAGTGGAGACTCGTAAAGTGGAGTAGTGTGTAGTAGAGTGGAGTGGCATAGATTAGAGTAAAGTGATGTTGAGTGGATTAGCATAGAGTTGAGTGGAGTGTCGTAGATTGGAGTGGTGTAAAGTGTAGTGTTGTGGAGTGTAGTGTCGTGGAGTGTAGTGTCGTGGAGTGTAGTGGGGTGTAGTGTCGTGGGGTGTAGTGTCATGGGGTGTAGTGTCGTGGGGTGTAGTGTCGTGGGGTGTAGTGTCGTGGGGTGTAGTGTCGTGGGGTGTAGTGTCGTGGGGTGTAGTGTCGTGGGGTGTAGTGCCGTGGGGTGTAGTGCCGTGGAGTGCAGTTTCATAGAGTGCAGTTTTGTAGAATGGAGTGACGTAAAATGGAGTGACGTAGAGTGGAATACAGTGGCGCAGAGTGGAGTAGCGTAGAGTGTCATAGAGTAGAGTAGTGTCATGGAGTGACGTAAAGTGAAGTAGAATGGAGTGGTGTACAGTGAAGTGGCGTAGAGTGGTGTGGAGTAGTGTCATAAATTGGAGTGACTTATAGTAGTTTAGAGTGTTGAATGGAGTAGTATAGAGTGAAGAAGAGTGGTGTAGCGTAGAGTGGTGTGGCGAAGAGTGGAGTAGAATGGAGGGGCGTAGAGTGTAGTAGTGCAGTAAAGTGGAGTGGCATCAAGTGAGGTGTAATGTAATGTAATGTAAGGTAACTAGGTATTTATAAAGTGCGCGGCTACACCACAGAGTGTCCCGGCGCTAAAAGGACCGCAAGACAGGCAGTGTGTGCTAAGGCAGGTGAACTAGTTCTACTGTTGGTAAAAGCCAAGTTTTTAGTTTCCTCCTAAAGACAAGGAGGTCCGGTGTCTGTCTGAGAGAAGGTGGCAGGCTGTTCCATAATCGGGATGCCACCACTTGAAAAGAGCGACCACCCATACGGGAGCGGGAAAACTTTGGGATGGTCGCCAGGCACTGAGTAGAGGACCTTGGGGTCCGTTGAGGGGCGTAGTGCAGAATCCTTTCCCTGATATAGGGTGCCCCTGAGTCGTGTAGGGCCTTAAAGGCCAAGACAAGAGCTTTAAACTGGATCCTCTTTCGTACCGGAAGCCAATGCAGGGATCTTAAGTGGGGGGGTCATATGTGCCCTGGGGCCAACCATAAGAATCGCTCTGGCCGCCGCATTCTGGATCACCTGCAGGCGACCCAGTAGATAGTCAGGTAAGCCCAAGTACAGGACATTGACGTAGTCCAGCCTTGATACAATCAGGGCCTGGACTACCGTCTTCCTGTGGGGGACCGGGAGCAGGGGGAGGAAATTCTTAAGCATTTTTAGTAGCCCAAAACAAGTATCAGCCACAGTTTGAATTTGAGCCTTCATGGACATGTCAGTATCCAGCTTAACCCCAAGGTTTTTTACGGTAGTTACTGAGGTCGCCGGGGGAGACATATCCTGTGGCCACCACTGGCGCCACTCCTCGCACGGATTGGAGCCGAAGAAGATAATCTCCGAATTTTCCGGATTACACTTTAGTTGGTTTTGTCTAAGCCAAGAGAACACCTCCGTTAGGCAGGCGTTTATCTCACTGCCTCTGAACACGGTACCCTTCTCACAGGTGAACAGTAGATGCGTGTCGTCGGCGTAAGATACAATTTTTGCGCCGTATTCCTCCGCTTGAAGCGCAAGGGGGGCCATATACACATTAAAAAGAGACCGGCTCAAAATTGAGCCCTGGGGGACTCCAACTTTCATGGGGGTGATGGGGCCCGAAAAAGGGGGGACCATACTGTTTGCTGACGGCCACTTAAAAAGGAGGTGAACCATTTGAATACCGTGCCACCAATACCGCAATGCTGAAGTCTTTGCAGGAGTCGGTCATGGGGCACGGTATCAAAGGCTGCGGAAAGGTCTAATAGCACCAGTACCACATTGCCCCCACTATCCAAGGTGGTTTTGATAGTTTCAGAGACTTCTAGTAAGGCCGTCTTGGTACTGAAGTTTGCTCTGCACCCTGACTGACTCGGATGCAGTAAGTGGTTAGCCTCCACATATTCTGTAATGACTGTGTTTACATATTTCTCCAAGACCTTGGAGAAGAAAGGCAGCAGTGAGATTGGCCTGTAATTACTAGCAACCAATGGATCTGCTGTAGGTTTTTTAGGAGCGGGAGAATTTTTGCATGTTTCCAGCTCTCAGGCATTAGCCCCTCAGATAAGGAGGTGTTCAGAACCAAATTGGCAGCTGGGTTAATCACTTCAGCAATGGACGCCAGAACTTTCACTGGACAAGGGTCAGAGGGAGAACCAGATTTAAGAGCTTTCATTATCTCGAGGGATTTGACCAACGAGATAGGAGGGAACTGTAAGAGGGATGCACCTAAATTAGGGTTACTTCTAGAGGGAGCACCTATATTTACCCCCTCCGCCGGGGGCAGCACCTCAAAAGAATATTGTATGATTTTAATTTTGTCAAAAAAATAGCGAGCTAAGCAGTTGGTCCAGTCGCTGGTAGGGGTAAATGGGCTATCCATTGCATTAGGGGATGCAAAATCGTTTACTTTTTTAAACAGTTCCTTACTCTTGTTCCCGGCCTGTTCAATTTTGGTGGATAGAAAAAGTTTCTTTTCGTCGCGGACTTTAGCGTAATGGACTTTCAAGGCCCGTTTGTAAGTGGCTTTGTCAGCGGTATTAAAGTTCTTCCGCCATACTCTCTCAAGGTATTTACATGCACTTTTGCTTTTTCGGAGGGCCTCCGTGAACCAAGGGGCCAAGGCTCTACTGGCTTTTGCTGACCGAGTCGTAGGAGGAGCAAGCTCCAGAGAACGGAGCTGTAGCCAGTTCTCCAAGGAGAGCACATCGCTCTCCAGCATTCCTCTTAAAGGAATAGGGTGTGACCTGAGTGCACTGTGCAGTGAGCTGATTAAAAGGCCTGAAACTGTAAGCACGAGGCTTACAGGATGATTGAGGTCTAGCTGATTCTTTGTAGACTCTAAAAGTAAGCAGGAAATGATCTGACCATATTATGGGGAGAGGCACATCCATTTCTATCCTGGTTGTGGAAAAAATCTGGTCTAAAATGTGGCCTCTTTCGTGGGTAGGAAGAAGGACATAGGGGGCCAGGTTGAAAATGCCTAATGATGGGGTGGAGAGGTGTACAGTGACATGATGTAGAGTGTTGTAGATTGGAGGGGCGTAGAGTGGGGTGGAGTAGAGTTTTGTAGAGTGGAGTGGTGTAGGGTGCCATAGAGTGGAGTGGTGTAGAGTGGTGTGGTGTAAAGTGAAGTAGAGGGGCGTGGAGTGGAGTGTCGTAGAGTGGAGTGTGCATGGTGTGGTAGTGCACTGCCATTACAGCAAACACATTTTCAATTGAAATGACCATTACATATTCACAGGCATATAATTTTACTTATAGAACTATACAGTGTACAAAGGATAATGTGTGGAAATCGGCATCACCTAGTGTACTGAGTTGTTTTGATCCTATTAAAATATTTGTTGCACCACACTTCAGAATTACCAAAAAAATGTGCTTCATTTGTGCTTTCCTAATTCTGACATATTCTGAAATATTTGACAATTCATTTACATGCATTTACATTTTGTTGTGTGTTAGAAGAAAATCCTACAGCCTTTTTACATTCCCATATCCAGCAAGATTGTCAGATTAATCCTCTCACTTTGAATTCAGAGAAAGAAAAGTAAACACCAAACTCCCTGGAAGACAGCCTAATATTTGACCTCTGACTTTGAATGCACAGCAAATGTGACAAGATAGAAGATGCAAAACAAAATTTTAAGGCCTGTTTATTGCTCATTCACTTCTGAACTACAGCATGGGTTATTTTAAGGGTGGTTCATCATCTCCCCACCCCACTACTTCCAGTGTCTATGGCATGGGCGCAAAATTGAGCAAGAGGATTGTTTAAGTTAAGCTGTTAGTAAAAAGCACTGACAGAACATTGTTCCTCACAGGCATGCAAGATTGATGAACTGGTAGTGGAAATGATAAGTAGAATCAATCAAGTAGAAAGATAGGAGGAAAGAAGCATTTTAAAAGAAAAACAGCAGGTTTACTACTTCCTGAACTAGCAGAGAGATAACTGAAAATACATGTACTCTTGTGGAGTGCCTCACGAAAAAGAAACAAATTGTTCCCAGAAGGCGAGCACTGGTGGAAGAATACAAGGAGCCAGTCAAAGAGGTGGTAAACAGGCTATGCTCCACAGGAGAGACAAAGACATTCTGAGTGGCCTAAAACAAATAAAGCCAGCAAATAGAAAGCAATCAAATGTGAGTTACAAACCGCAAAGTCAATGGTAAGCAATGGGCGGAATGTATTCCCAGGGAAGCTTCCAGAATGTCCCCAACAAGTCTTTTGCAGGCTTCGACCTAAAAGCAGGCTTATGAGGCTGATACAAAGAATCTATATGTACACTGCACGTCACAGGCAGGCAGACTCATCCTTTGATCATCCTAAGGTAAATAAAGTGAAAACCGCATTTCGCACTGTTTTAGCTTCTGTCACTCTGTGTTGACATTTTGTCACACTCTGGGTGCAGATCAGTTGCATGGTCCCCCTGACACTGTCCTTGTCAGTACCAGAAAAACAGCAGTACGTCATTGTCAGTATTTTGTCGCATATGTGTGTCGTGCTAAGAACTGCCTCCAGTATACCCTGCCATCATTTTTGCCACAGGTGTATGTTATGCCAAGAACTGCTTCCAGTATGCCAGTGCCCGTATTTTTGCCATGGGTACCACCATTAAACCAATAATCGCCTTCAGTATACCAGGGCAACCTGCAGACTTGCAAGCCCCGCACCACATTCATGCTCACTCTAATTTACATTCACTCACTCACACTCATTCTTACTCTCACTCTTTCACTTGCATTCACCTGCACTTATTCAATTCTCACTCGCTCTCTTGCCCTCACTCTGACTCACTCATTCCCACTCACTCATTCTTACTCTGACTCCATCATACTTACTCACTCACACTTGTACTCACTCTTACTCTTACTTCCTCATTTGCACACTCACTTATTCTCACTCATTGTCTCACTCATTTTCATTCATTCACACTCATTTTCACTCACATTCATTCTTATTCATTCTGACTTATCCTCACTCGCTCTGACCCACTCTCAGTTACTCTCCCTCACAATTACATTCACTGTCACTCACTAATTCTCACTCTCTCTAACTCATTTATTCTCACTCACTTACTTTCACTCACTTGCAGTCACTTTTACTCTCACTCACTCATTCTCACTCACTCTGACTCACTCATACTCACTTACTGATAGCCAATCTCACTCATTCACAATCACTACTGGTCACTGAATCTGACTCACTTTTACTCTCACACACATGCTTACACATACAGACACACAAGTAGACATGCAAGTCTACACTTTGTAGTAAATTTACGCTTAAAAATGGTAAATAGCCAAAAGTAGAATAATTAGTACAAAATGTAAGAGTAAATGTAAATGTGTAGATTTATTCACATGTAAATTTACCTTTCTAAATCGGCCCTGATGCATTTCCATATAAATAATGCTATATTGTAAAATTAGCAAATGTGGTATTTTAGTTGATATGTCTGTAAATGTAATGTGAATCAACAAGAGGGGGATTAGGAGCCAGATTAAGGTCCAGTACCTGTGCTCCTCACTATAATTGACACGTCTAATCAGTGTGGGTACTTGTTCCTATGTGGAGAGGGGAAAACGTTAAAGAAAAGGTGTGGGTGGAATATGTGGTTCCAGGGGGATCTTCCTTATTTAGAAGTGTTGCCCTCACACACCCTTGTGGGTGTCATGCTTCATTATCGGACGTTTTGCTCCTCATGGGGCCGGCACTGCAATGCTCCACAGGCCCTGCGAGCGGGCTCTTTGTCGGAGATTTTTTCTTGTATCAACCGTGACGGTGCATGCGGGTGTGTGGGGTATAATGTGCAAGGTGGCGAGTATGATCTTAAAATTACCTAAAGGAGATCAAATTTTGTTCGTTAAGGTTAAAAACTAAGATGCGGTAGTGTGCGCAAGGTTATGATACACCACTACTCAGTGAGTGTGTTGTAGTGAACTATCGAGGTTTCTCTATTCAGGTCGACGTGTTTCATGCTATGTTGGTCCAGTACTGGATCCCTAGCCTTTCTTCAGTACCAAACAAGATGTTCCCTACGCCTGAATTTGGGTGGGTATCTAGAGTCTTACTATACTCAATCCCTGGTAGTGATACAGCAGATCCTAGGTATCTATGTCATGCTCACCCCAGTACGAATCCATAAATCAACCCCTACTCATAGGCCATAATGTGCCCTAGGTCAAGGCAGGGGACCGCTCCAAGGGTAGGTGATGGGCTTCTGACTGTTCATGGAACTAAACCGCAATAATCTCGCAGTCCCCCGGGAAAGTGGACTGCAGCATGTGTAAAGGCAATAGAAGAACGTGCACTACAAACAAACTAGCTGGCACCCATTCCATGTTTATCATTTTCTATTTCCTCTGTAGTTCGAATGTCTATTCTGAGTATCAGCTGATGTAACAGAAAATTCACATGATCTACCTTTGTCCAGCACTGGCTCAACAAATGTATTCTTGATTCTATGTCAGGACCGGAGGATCCGATTATGCTTCTCTTTCATCACTGTTTATTTTGACAGCAGCCAATAAGAAAGCATTAAAGTAAAACTACATTACCCATGATCATAATACCACACAGTCACATGTACCAATCACAGAGCCCGTTGCCCTATATAACAGCAAACCACCATCTTAAGTCTTCTTTATTTGCTGCTGCGCAGCCAGTTAAGTGTTTCACTCCTATTTCAAATGTTATACTGAGCGCTTTATTGGAGTTTTAATCTGTTCTTCGATATACGATTGTGCGCATAACCTGTGTGCTAGCAACTAGTTGTTTCACATGTGCATGTCCGAATGCATGGCACGCATGAAATTACTTTTTACTGTTATGATGGCGTAATGGTGTTTTCACTGAGATAATTATACTTTGGGAGCGCTCCAGCCGTCTGTGGAGCGAGGAGAAGGACGCCTGGGCCACTGCTGCCGCGTAGTCCGATTTTTATATTCACAGGCCTCATCGCGAATGCCCGCTTTTTCATAACTTGCCGGCTCCCACTATGCTGGGAATACGGACTGATGCATCCTACTGCAAATTCATAACATCTCGGCAGTACGGTATGTCAACAAATTAGGTGGAATCAAGTCCGGTCTTCTAGCGGAGATAGCCATGGACTTCTGGCACTTCTGTCTCCAACATCGGATTTCAGTGGTGGCAGAGTATCTTCCGGGTCAATGCATAACCATTGCAGATTAGCATTCACGTCACCTCTACTATTACAGCGAATGGAGGCTTCACCCAAAGATCTTGAATGCTGTCCATCATCTTTGGGGTCCATCCATGATGGATTTGTTTGTCTCTCGCCTTAACCGCCAGATCCCAGCATATTTCAGTTGCCGCCCAGTTCCAGAGGTGCAAGCGACTGATGCTTTTCTTCAGGACTGGCTCCATTCCTGAGTTAAGCATTTCCTCTGTGTATTATGATTCCCAGGGTTCTTTCCCAGATGTATTAATATACATATATGTATATACATATACATACATATATAATCATTAAATCGAAATATATATAGATATATATTTATAGATATAAATATATATATATATTATCTACTGGCGGTCGCCAGTAGATAGTTATACTTAGGACCTATTTTCCATAGGAAATCCGCAACATTCTATTTGAAATAACTTTGGCGCCGGTTGACGAATCTTCGCGAAATTTTCAAACTTGTTGGGGCGCTCCGGTCCGCTCCTATTCTGAAAGTCTTGGGGTGATTCGTCAAGCGGGGGCCGAGAAAAAGGGGGGTCCCAAAACGCGTTTTCCCCATGCAATTTTCCATAGGAACCTTTAGTCGCAGCTACAGCCCGAACTGCTGAACGGAATTACACCAAATTTGGCAAATAGGTAGCCCTTGGTTCAGTGTTGTGCCTTTTGCTTAAATGGTGTAAATCCGTTCAGTAGTTCCTGAGAAAATCAAAAGTAAAGTCACATATATATCTATGGCCGAGTAGGGTCCGCGTACCCTCCCGATCACGAGCTGCATGCTAATTGGCTGTCAAGTGGCTGTCAACACTCCAAATCAGGAAGTGTTGGCAGCCATTTTATGCCTCGGTAGAACCGAGGCACAGAAACAAGTGTGCAAAACGCACAAAGGGGGCAGGGTAGAAACACCCTGACCCCCTAGGTCTGCTCAGGGGGTCCCACAAGGACCCCCTGGGCAGAAAAAAGCATTTTTATTTTTTTTTATAATCGGCGGGATGCGCTTAGGATGCGCGGATCCCACCGAGAAAAAAAAAAAACGAAGCGCGGTCTCCCGCGCTTCGTTGTTAATTGGCCCCCGGGTGGGCCAAGTCCCGGGGGCATGCGGGGGTTTATTTATATTTTATATGGGGGGCCTCGAAGGCCCCCCAAGCCCCGGGGTCCGCCACCACCCCGGGGCTTTAAAAAACAAATGGTGCGGGAGGGCTCTCCGCCCTCCCGCAGCCCCGGGGACCGCCACCCCCCGGGGCTTCTTTTTTCAATTTTATTCACCTGTGTGGGGGGGCTCCAGCCCCCCCACACGCCCCGGGGACCGCCACCTCCCCGGGGCACTTTGAAAAGAAATGTGGGGGTCCGTTTCGGACCCCCGAAGCCCCGGGGACCACCACCTTCCCGGGGCTTTACTAATGAAGGGAGTGGGGCCACGCGGCCCCCCTCCTGGAGCCCTCCATGGCCCTGGGGACCGCCACCCCCCAGGGCCGGCTCCTGCAGTGTCCCGGGGTGCCTAACCACCGGGACACTGCTGTTTGCAATCACAGGACGGGAGCCTCGCGGCTCCCGTCCTGTGATTGCAAACTTGCTTTGCTTCATTGAAGCGAGAGCAGGGAAACCTGCTCTCGCTTCAATGAAGCAAAGCAGATTGCTTTTCCATAAGGGGAGCTGCATGTCAGCAGCTCCCCATGTGGAAAAGCAATGCCGGCTCCCGCAGGAGGCGGGGAGCCGGCGGGACCGTGCGGGGATTGGGGACCCCCCCACGGTCCCCAACGAGTGGCCAGGCCCCGGGGGAATGGGGTCCCCGGGGCCATTAGTGGCCCGGGTGGGGGGCCACGCAGCCCCCCTCCCACCAAAAAAAACAAAAAAAATAACGTAAAGGCCGGCCCCGGGGGATGGGGTCCCCGGGGCCTTAAATGGCCTGAGGAGGGGGGCCACGCAGCCCCCCTCAAAATATTTAAATTTTAAAAAAAAGAGGGCATGCCCCGGGGGATGGGGTCCCCGGGGCCAATAGAGGCCCAGGGAAGGGGGGCCACGCGGCCCCCTTCCCGTTTTATTTTATTTAAAAAAAGAAAATCCTCAGGCCCCGGGGGATGGGGTCCCCGGGGCCAAAAGTGGCCGAGGGAAGGGGGGCCACGCAGCCCCCCTCCCATACAAAAAAAAAAAAACGGCATCGTGCCGGAGGCCCCGCCCCCACCCTGCAGCAGTCTGCAAACGCGCCCCCTGCCGCGTTTTAAGAAGGGGAAGTAATTCCCCTTGAATACTGGGGGTCCCTGGGGGCCAACTAGCCCAACAGGAACCTCCAGTATGCGCCAGGGAGCTGCGTTGCAGAGAGGTGTACAGAGGCCACGCCCCTTTTTACACCTCTCTGCAACGCAGCTCTGTGGCGCTTTTTGGAGGTACATGGTGGGCTAGTTGCACTCCAGGGACCCTCAGGATTCAAGGGGACTTAATCCCCCAACTTAAAATGCGCCACGGGGCGCGTTTGCACAGTGGTGAAGGGAGGGGGCGGGGCTTCAGGTGACATGTGTGCAAACAGGCGCGTTTTAAGATGGGGAATTAAATCCTCTTCAATCCTGAGGGTCCATGGGGGCCAACTAGCCCACCAGGTACGTCCAGAAAGCGCCACAGAGCTGCGTTGCAGAGAGGTGTAAAAAGGGGCGTGGCCTCTGAACACCTCTCTGCAACGCAGCTGCCTGGCGCATACTGGAGGTACAGGGTGGGCTAGTTGGACCCCAGGGACGCTCATGATTCAAGGGGACTTAATCCCCCAAATTAAAACACGCCACAGGGCACGTTTGCACAGTGGTGAAGGGAGGGGGCGGGGCTTGAGGTGACATGCGTGCAAACAGGCCCCGTGGTGTGTTTTAAGTTGGGAGATTAAGTCCCCTTCAATCCTGAGGGTCCCTGGAGTCCAACTAGCCCACCAGGTACCTTCAGTAAGCACAACAGAGTTGCGTTGCAGAGAGGTGAGAAAAGGTGCGTGGCCTCGGAACGCCTCTCTGCAACTCAGCTCTGTGGTCCTAACTGTAGGTACCTTGGGGGCTAGTTGGGCCCCAGGGACACTCAGGATTCAAGGGGACTTAATCCCGCAACTTAAAACGTGCTACGGGGCGCATTTGCACACATGTCACCTCAGGCACCCCCTCAATTCACCACTGTGCGAACGCGCCCTGTAGCGCGTTTTAAGATGTTGTTTTAATCCCCCTGCCCTATTATGTACTAGGGACTTACAGAGGAGGTCATGCTAATCACAGGGGTACCCCAATGCAGTGTTCCCTAGTGTATGTAGGTGTTTTTACTGTATTCTAAGTGTGTTTTAGCATAGCACTGGCTCTGGTTAGTCAGAGTCAATTACCACCAGTACACGTTGGAAAAAGTTGTGGGCACAGGATGATTTTGGAACAAGGCCTCTTTCTGCTCCTCTGTTGGTTCTTTCTGCACATCTTTTGCTTCTTCCTGCACTTTTCTTCGTCTTTGTGGACTTCTGTTGCTTCTTTCTGCATTTCTTTTGCTTCTTTCTGTGCGTTTTTTCTTCTTTCTTCACATGTCCTACCTCTGTAGGCATAGTTACAAACTAGCATTTAAAAAACCTTTGAAATTCACTTAAAAACTATAGGTTTCAAGCACGTTATAGTTAGAAATTAGCATTTAAAAAACCTTTGAAATTCACTGAAAAAACCATAGGTTTCAGACACGTTATAGTTAGAAATTAGCATTTAAAAACCTTTGAAATTCACTGAAAAAAACATAGGTTTTAGGGACAGTTATAGTTAGTTGGACATTTCACTCGTACAAAACCCATGAAATTCCCCCGTTATAGTTAGTTCAGCTAACTAGAACTCGCGCCCTGCAATGCACTGCTGATGACGTCACATATTACATCACTCATGACATGGTCAGTGACATCACTGATGACATCATCCATGTGATAATTTGATGCATCTTCTCACACCTTAATATAACTTTTGATACACCCACTGTAAATTACAGACTGCCATTCTCAAAACCATAGACACTCCAACACCAATAACTACATACACACTCATTGATTCTTAGGTCTACACACACATCCACTCACTCACCAGTACAGTCACTCATACTTACGGTCACTCAGTACAGGACTATCATATGCACTCATACACCTACATAGACACTCACACACCGCCACTCATCCATAGGGGTAATCACACACCTAGTCAGTCATGCAAATAATTAATCACACTGCCATTTACTCACCTATACAGTTATACACACACCAGCTCACTTACTCCTACAAATACTAGCACATTCTTACGCTGTTATACAATCACTGATACAAGCACACACTCATCCACACAGCCACTGTCACAATCACACACTCTCACTTATAGCCATTTAAATACTCCAACACACATATATACTGCCTTTCACATATGTAGTTACTCACACATGTACCACTGAGATATACATTCACTCACTAACACACCCATACACACACTCACCCACCCAAGCAGTCCATCACAGATGCACTCTTGAAATCATGCACCCAGTGATTCACCCACTAACACATCTATGTACAGAGTCACACACACCCCACCCACACAAACACTCAAGCACCCATACAGATACTCAGACAACCAATAAATAACCCATATAGACACTCATGTAGCTATTCACAAACCCATGCAGCCGCTTACACACCAACATAGAGACGGATACAGACATTCACACAGTTTAGTCACTAACCCATGCATTCAGTAAGATATGTTTAATCACTCAGTTATCGAGTCAGTCACGCACCTACTAAATCATCCATTCAGACACTTATATACCCACTCATTCTTCAATACGCCTTTCCCTATGTATATTAAACATATTTAAACTTTACAGAAACACACAGTCACTGGATGATGTCATCAGTGATGTCAGTGATGTCATTTGAGATGTCATCAGTGATGTCATCAGTGATGTCACTGACCATGTCATGAGTGATGTAATATGTGACGTCATCAGCAGTGCATTGTGGGCGCGAGTTCTAGTTAGCTGAACTAACTATAACGGGGGAATTTCACGGGTTTTGTACGAGTGAAATGTCCAACTAACTATAACTGTCCCTAAAACCTATGGTTTTTTCAGTGAATTTCAAAGGTTTTTTAAATGCTAATTTCTAACTATAACGTGTCTGAAACCTATGGTTTTTTCAGTGAATATATATATATATATATATCAAACCAACAAAGTTGCCTGCTGTAGAAAAGGCCCAACATCAGGTAAGTATCTGCCACAATTTTATTAAAGGAAGCGATGCGGGGAAACAGCCAAGCCCACTAAGTATCAACCATCCCGCCCGACGCGTTTCGTGGCATCTCACTTCTTCTGGGGCTCGCGGCTTGAACACGAAATGAGCGGCAATGTTCTCTGCACCACCATATGTCTAATAGCTCCCGCCTCAAAGGTCGTGGCCACACCCAGTGGCTTGTGGTATTCGTAGTGCCTCGATATCCTCAAGTGAGCTGCCGTTCAGTCCAGTTCGTATTACTATATTTAAGATCCAAGTGGATTGCGGTGCGAGGCTGCAACATACCGCACCAGCTGCTTATTCCTCCAATACTGGCTCCCAATGCCCAGAATGGTTACGGCGGTTGGCGTCTCCACAGGACTGCTAAGGAAGCAGCCGGGCACTTTTCCGCGGCTCAGGCAAGCCGCTTCCAATCAAACCAACAAAGTTGCCTGCTGTAGAAAAGGCCCAACATCAGGTAAGTTTGGTGGAATCAAGTCCGGTCTTCTAGCGGAGATAGCCATGGACTTCTGGCACTTCTGTCTCCAACATCGGATTTCAGTGGTGGCAGAGTATCTTCCGGGTCAACGCATAACCATTGCAGATTAGCATTCACGTCATCTCTACTATTACAGCGAATGGAGGCTTCACCCAAAGATCTTGAATGCTGTCCATCATCTTTGGGGTCCATCCATGATGGATTTGTTTGTCTCTCGCCTTAACCGCCAGATCCCAGCATATTTCAGTTGCCGCCCAGTTCCAGAGGTGCAAGCGACTGATGCTTTTCTTCAGGACTGGCCCCATTCCTGAGTTAAGCATTTCCTCTGTTTATGATGATTCCCAGGGTTCTTTCCCAGATGTATTAATATACATATATGTATACATATATAATCATTAAATCGAAATATATATAGATATATATTTATATATATAAATATATATATATAGATATATATATTTTGTTTCGATTTAATGATTGATAGAGGGTTATAGGTACCCACCCTGTTCTGAGATACAGAGTTTTTCTTCATGATGGCCTGTGTTTACGGCTTCAGTTTTTTCTTTTCTCATACAAAATTATCAGAAGTAAGCGTGAACCAGGATGAGTTTAAGCGATGACTGGAAGATCTACTTCATCAGTTTATGGTCTCTGCGGCTAATTACGCCTTGGGAAGAGGTCTACGATGCCCTGGATCAAGGGTCTTCGAGTTAGACTCTTGTTGAGTCCTGCGGTTTTCTTCAAGTTAGCTGGATGTCTTGACGTTGACAGATTCCAGAGTTTTATTCTCAGTTGATGGGCAAAGAAAGAGGGCTTAAGATGGTGGTTTGCTGTTGTACAGGGCTACGGGCTCTATGATTGGTACATGTGACTGTGTGATATTATGATCATGGGAAATGTAGTTTTACTTTAATGTGTTCTTAAGCATAATCCTCGCCTCTGTGTCCTTAATACAATTTAAAATTCTTATTGCGTAAGCTAGAAAAAATGTTATTTTCCAGACACTGCAAAGGTCATCGGGTCGCTTGTTAGCTGTGTCTAGTCAAAACCCAGTCAGTTTGTAAATACACTCACCATCCCCAATCTCAATTCATAAATCTGACAAGAACACAGAGTCAGCTGGGACACGTATTCCTTGTGGAATGAAAAGAAGCAATATCTCTCAAACATGAAAATACTTTAAAGAGAATGATGAGGCTCTTAGAATAAACTTCTGCAATTTTTACAGATTTTCTGTGTCTAAATCACATAGCTTGAAAATAGAGACCGAGTAATAGGGAGGTTGGGGAGTGCCGAGCGGTTGCCCTTCACAAGTATCCCTCGCATACGTATCTCAAGACGGGGGGTAGATCGTTTTCGCACACAGCCCCCTATTACTGGAATAAACTCCCCCTTAGTCTCCGCTCCTGCTCAGACTTCACTTCCTTCAAGAAGGGGCTCTAGCCTCTCTAAGTAGTGAAGCGCCGAGATACTCCTCCGGGAGTGATTTGTGCGCTATATTAAATGAGCTGTTGTTTGTGCACAGAAGGGGAGAGCTGTAACACTTGCTATACAGCAGTCACGCTCTGATTAGAACTGATCTGGATACTTTGAACATCTGAGCAGTGTTTGTCTTAATTCGGAAAGCTGTGTCTACTGTGTTGCACATTAGTGAAAGGCGCTGACTTTTATTCCAGTGAGACCTTTGCAGCAGCCGAACTCACCCCAAATCAACCTGTTGGATTCAGATCTTGAGCACACCCCACGCAAGGAATCCAGACGAAAGGCTCACGAGAGACCAGGATTGACACATGGTGGCAAGCAGTGTTTGAACCGGTCACCTGTGAGCACACTCTATGAAAAGAACATCCCACGCAAACACCTCAAGTGAGTGTTGTTCGTTGCTTTGCTGCCTTGAAACCCTACTCACCATGTCCACAGGGCAGACTTTCCCTGCCTTGTGTGGCTCAAAGGGCCCTTTGCCTTGAAATCAGGAAAACATTGCCCTCAGATCAGGAAAGAAAAAGAGATTGTGCAAAAATGTTTTCATAGATTGGGGGGTCCCTTTGCATGGATGGATGTGCACCCTGTTCCCAAAATGCGGGGAAGAGCAGGCATGGACATATTACATACTAGTCGCCTGACTTTTAAAAAGAAACAGAGAGATCCAATGATCATTCTGGTACTATGAAGTTTAGCCCAGTGCCTGAAGATGAAAAATATGAATTGGTGCTAACAGCAAGACAAGTAATAGATGATAATAATGACGTGCACAAAAGCAGATGCAGCCGCTTTATTACAAGTTAATGAGATGTCTCATATGCGAGAAGCAATGGAAGAATTGAAAACTGATATAGTCAGTTAAAGGTGAGTTTGCATTGTTTAGAACTGGGGTTGGAAAGAGCTGTTGTCTAAATGCATCAGAAGATGGCTATGTCCCACATTTTCTTTTATATACAACTGCTGCAAAATCCCTTGAGAAACCCCCATCATATATATCCACAGACTAGCCACATCCACAGATGCCTTATACCGCAACCAATAGGGAAGGAAAAGACCAATCATACATAGATTTAGAGGATGTTAATGAGGTCCTGCATAAGGTAGCTAAGGCACGTTCGTTCATCTAGTAATACCATAGAATTACAAAAGGCATTAACATTTGCAGAAAAAAACATTCGCATTGACAAGCAAGAGCATGAACAAGTCAACCAAAGGTTCCCGTGATACAATGAAAATGCACCCTATTATCATGAATGCGCTGCCCCAGGGCAGCCGCGAACTCGCTCTGCCCTGGGGGCAGCGCATTCATGTGAAATTTTCACAGTGCAGGCGGCAACCCGCCTGCACTTTTTAAGGGGATTAGAGATCCCCTTGCAGGCGGGTGCCATCAGTGACTGCAAGGGGATGTCTGGGGGTTCAGAAGGACCCCCTCCAGAGGGCTGCTCGCAGGGGGTGCACTCACAGTGCGCTGTGAGTGCGTCCCCTGAGAGCTTCTTTGCCTCTGCGCCCGCGTCTGTAATATGGCGCAGGCACAGAGGTAAAGGAATTCCCTCATTTGTATAGGGCACACCCCTATGCTAATGAGGGAACACCCCTGAAGGTAGCACTGGCGCTTTAAGTGCGCCACCGCTATCGGTATTACTGAAGGGGACGCACAAGCGTCTGTGCCCCCTTTTGTAATACCAAAGTGCCCCGGGGGTGTGCAAAGCAGGTGCAAACACCCGTTGCGCCCCGGGGCACTTACTGTAATGCGGCCTCAGATCTAATGTTAAAAGGACCAGCCACAGTCCTTCCTCAGCCCCTGACTGCCATACACATTCACTCCCAGTAAAAAAAAACACCATGCACCAAGTGCATACAAAAGAATAATGAAAAAGGAGACGGTTTACTTACTTCTGGAAAAGCAAAGCAAAAGAAAGACCCGCATAATGGACTCACCATAATGCTGCACGACATATACAACAAATTAGATGAACAGAACTTAAAGATGAGGCAGCAGCATTAGTAATGAAAGCCATGAACCTGTACAAACAATGCATCAAGGATTAACCACACTCCAATATTAGACCACCAAGCACTGCAAACAACTCTAAACCACCCCATCCTATGTGGCATATACACAATAACAGTCTCAAACCTATAACAAAAATAAAATATCAGATCCTCATCACAGCAGACATGATGTATAAAACATTTCAACAAAAGCATGCTACTCAGCCAATATTACCATTGAGTGTTTAAATGTTATTGGGGGAACTCTGCCCAATCCAGAGCATGTGAGGGAGGATACAGAAGAAATACAACATGCCAGGCTTACAATTTGGAAAAAACTGCAAAAGGAACTTAAAAATTATTGCAGCTGCTAAAGGATTATCTCTCCATAGTGAAAACATCAGCAAACTTTGAAAACTTCCAGCAGAGTACAGATATGTTTTGGAGAACACAACAATCGTATTAGCCATTACATGCAGTAAGTGCCCTTGTCTCCTTGGGTGAAAAATGGAACATACTCTGTCCAGTCGCCTGGTAACAATATAAGAGCAGGGGAAGAGGACGAGTCGGGGGCAAAGGCAGGGGAGACAGACATATGCCTAAAGGAAAAGATGATGGGATAACCTCAGAAAGATTGTGGGATGAAGAAAAGAGTACTCTCATGGTCAGGACCTGCAGAAGGCATCATCAGACCATGGAACAGTAGCCAGGACCAGGCCTCAAGGGCTGCAGAGGAATCTCTAGGCCGGGTCCAGAGATTACAACAGCAGCTCCACGGATTAGGGGCAGTACCAGTGGCTGTCTTTAACCATGATGATTATAAATTGGATAACACCCCAGATGAAGATTTAGTCCTAGCAAACTGAGACCACGACAAGCTCCCATCACCCGAAGTGTTAATCAAAATAGTTCCTTAACAATCAGATCAGTGGGGTCGAGCACAAATAAAGGCCACCGTCCGGGGGGTGGCCCCAGTGCCAGTATTACTAGAAACTGGTGCCGCAAAGACAATGGTAACACATGATCACGCAGAACAACCATTAATGTACTGTGATGTTGCAAGGCATATATATACCACCGCATGAATCACCCATCAACATCCTGACAGTTGTACTAGGAACCAAATGATAATTTCATATGGAAGAAGTGACGTGGGGAATACAAAAGCTGGTAGAGGAAAAAGATAGGAGGCATCACAATCTTGTAGCTATGTCTAATATGATCCTATGGCAATGAGCACAGGATACACAGCCAGATCAACTCACATTGCCACCACAACATCACATACAAATGATTGCATCCACCCAACCCACTCCGACAACTACTACAGACCAGCGATTCTTAAACATACAGCTCCATTATGAGTGCAAACAAAATGGACGTAGGCAGGACCAAAGCAGTGTCATCTTTTCGGGGCCCTGGGCAAGACATTCTGTGGGGGTCGTCGTTCTGAAAAACTTTTAATTTAATTACCAATTTCCTAGTAATTTAAGCTCATATGATGCCAACAATATGAAATTATATGTACGACTTTGTTAGAATATGTCTTGCCTTGGACCCCAAAAATCCTTAAGAGAAACCTGGGTAGAGAGACATAGTCAGCATTAAAGGTAGGCAGGGAGGTTTAGATAATGAAATAGAATAGACAGAGGTCAAATAGATTGTTTAGTTTTCCAGAGGGCCCCTTGAAAAGTTGGGGCCCTGGGCCATTGCCCACTTTGCTCATGCCTTAAAACATCTCTGGGTCAAAGTACAGACAGAGATTAAGATAATGAAACAGTGCAAAAAAAGATGTGCCCCATTCCCAGATAGAGCATACCCAGCATTGGTGCACTGATTAAAGAGTTACTGCAGCCCAATGTGATTGCACCAGCACCTGCACAAGGGAGGTTCTACGCCAACTGTTGGCTAATAGCACAAGTGCAAACACTAATGGACCGCTAAGTAGGCTGAGGGATAATTTAAATTATGCTGGAGTAATTGGAGTAATTTTGTTGATTCTGCGTTACTGTTTGACACAGAATTACCAATAATAACGCGCTTACGCCAGCTCCCGTAATTAAGAGTAATTTCAGGGAAAAAATTGACAGCGAGAGCCCATTTAGTTAGCTGCATTGTTCCCTTTAAACTGCATGCCTAAGCGGGAGCACACGCTTAGGTTTCATTCCGAACAGAGACCTACAAACAGCGCGCACCACAAAGGATTCCTCTGCATTTAAAAAGTGCTTCAATGGAGCCTTTCAAGTGCCGCTGTGGTGATGGAGCTGTGCTGCTAAATGCATATTTACAAAGAAGTGACGGAGCGCGGCGTTAGCCTTCTTGGCTTAACTCCATGCTCCTCCACTTCTGAGACACAAGGCTGCACCATAATTACAACAATACGGTGCAGCCCTGCGTTTCCCTCTGCACTGGTGCTAATTACAGCTGCCTAGCGCCAACGCATGCATCCTTGCACCATAGCGCAAGGGTTCCTGCATTGTGGGGAATGATTTTTTATGTGCAGGAAGGTCAGCCTCGGTGGGGATGATACAAACGGAACACCACAAACTGGTGGACAGAATGAAGGAAGTGGAACTTGCATTGGAAGAGATACAACCAGAACAAAGAGCTGCATCCCACAGGCTGGACAACTTAACTACTAGAGTGGCAACCCTCGAGCGGCGGGCCGAAGATGTGGAAGGTCGGAATCGTTGTAATAACATCCGGGTGGTGGGGGTCCTGGAAGGCGCAGAGGGAACGGACATGGTGACCTTCTTAGAAGATTGGCTCCAGAAGACGGTGACTCTGGGATTGCTTTATAAGTTCTGTGCTCTATAGAGAGTGCATAGGTTCCCGTCACTACCATTAGCACCAGGGCGACCGCCACACCCAGTGGTGGCAAGACTATTGTAGTACAGAGATCGGGATGCCATAATCTAACACTCGCGCACATGGCCAATACGTGAAGGATAACAACAAAGTGCCAGTATTCCCCGAGTTTATGGTGAGGGTATAAGCGCAACGTGCTTCATTTTTAGAGGCGAAAAAAGCACTGTGAGAAGAAGGTATACAATATTCCCTGCAATTCCCGGCCAAGCTCCGAATATAGCTGAATGGAAAGGCTTACTTTTACGACTCCCCAGATGAGGTGTGGACATGGCTGGAAAGCTACAAGACGGATGCACAGCCTCCCCGACCGCGGGAAGATCAAGTGTCAGCTACCAAACCGAAGCGGAGAAAACTGCGGAGATCCACTCGACGGATAACACTGCAAAAACCTAACTTATCTCAAACAGCGCAAGAGCGACAGTTGGCTCTGAAAGAGGTTATGTCGACCCCATCAGCAGACGGTGGTGCTGCAGAGTCCATCAACCACAGAACTGGTGACTCAGACTCAGGGGCATCTGTCCAGAGCAACACACTGCTTCCGGTGGTGATTCCTGGATCACTGAACGAACTAATTTGAGGACCATCTCTGGGTCCGGCCTTGCCCGGTGGTAAGATGGCAAGATGGGTAGTGACTGTTGGGGGGGGGGGTTGCTTGAATGTTGGGGTGTAGCACTCATACATTATGGTCACGACATAAGAGAGATACCTGAGTCTTGCACTGTGGCCCGAGCCAGAACGAGGCTGCAGGAGTACCTTATTGAAGACTGGGCAGGGACAGGAGGTACACATCTCTGTTTTGTACCGCACCCCCAACTAGATTGGCCCTACCACGCAGTGGACAGAAGCCACTTATCTCCATTACTCTTTTTTATCTTTTTACAGGTTTAGGCGGTAAGCCGTTGCAAAGCTGGGATGGGGAGTTACCTGTTTTGGGGGTTCTGTGTTTGTCCAGTGGTCTTCACAACTCTAGAGCCAGTGGGGAGGAAGAGCAGTGGGATCCTGAAATATGCCCGGGAAGAATATGAAACAATTGCATCCAAAAATTAAAATGTTAGAGGGATGGGATCACCAGCCAAACACCACAAAATACACAGCGATATCACAAGGAGGGGTGCACATATAGTCATGTTGCAAGAGACCTACCTGACAGCAGAGGAAGGGGTTAGATTGTGGCGTAGGTGGCGAGGACAAATATACACTACCTCCTACTCCACGTTTTCCAGGGGCACATTGATATGGATCAGATATGGCACGCCATTTGAGATGCAACAAACGCATATAGACCCACAGGGCAGATTCGTACTAGTACAGGGGAGACTGTTGGGTAGAGAACTCAAATTAAGGAGTATATATGTCCCAAACCATGACCAACTCCATTTCTTGGGGAAACTGTCTGCGTCTCTTTCATCCCTGGGTATAACCGACTTGCTCTTGGGGGGAGACTTCAATTGTATAGCGAATGTTGATTTGGATAGATCAACCCCACCATTGCGAGGCACATTGGCCTCTAAAATAGCGCGAGGCTCAGAGAGTGGTTAACACAATGGGAACTTTTAGACGTTTGGAGAGTGCATCACGCATTGTTGCGGGATTATTCTTATTCACATTTATATAACCTCCACACCAGACTAGACTTGTTTGTTTGCTCCACTCGTTTGGGCCCAGCGGCAACACATACGGAATATCTGGGATGCACCTTGTCTGATCACAACCCGCTCCTCCTATATTTCCGCCCTTTGGCGGAAGCTACGGTGACCCCCACCTGGCGGCTTAACCCGGCCCTCTTGAGCGATGAGCATTTTAGGAATTCCTTATCTACGACGATCTCTGAATATTTCCAGTTTATCCAGGGCTCGACGGCCACTAGAGCGACAGAGTGGCAGGCATTTAAAGTAGTGGTGAGAGGGCACTGCTTGGGACAGACAGTGGGATTGCGAAAAGACTTGTGGACAGAACTCACCCAATTGGAACCCACCCTGCTTGACCAAGGCCTTAAGCTATCGGGGATGCAGAGTTATACAGACAGTTGGACACCAAAAGAAGGGAGTATAATAGTGCACTGGAGCAGTTGCGGGGCTTAGATTTACGTGAATACCACTCTGGAGTACATTAAGAGGAGGGTAAAGAGGGTAGATTACTTGCATGGTTAGTACGGCCCGATTCAGAGAATCACCCATCACACAAGTTACAAATGCAAGCGGAGCAGTGCTATACTCCCCCAGAGCCATAAATGAAGCATTTAGTACATATTAAAAGAAATTATGAGGCCCCAAACCTGCAGCCTGTAGATAAATTGGGGGAATTCCTGATGCCCTTACCATTGAAGACACTAGAACCTCACTTGAGGAATGAGTTGGGAGGGCCAGTGACGGCCCAAGAGGTGCGGGAAGCCCTCCGAGAGATGGCCACCGGAAAAATGCCAGGACAGGATTGTCTGCGGTGGAATTCTACTTGGTACTTGCACAAACCCTGGCTCCTAAATTGGCGGCACTCTATGCAGAAGCCCTGGACAAGGGTGTGCCACCGGCCTCTACTAGGGACGCTCTGTTGGTTCCCCTCCCAAAGACAAAACTAATAGGGCCCCAGGTATCAGAGTTTCGCCCCTTTCCATGCTGAATGTAGATTTTCAAATTCTGAGCAAGATCTTGGCATTGTGACTCTTGCCCCATATGGTAAACCTCATCCACGGGGACCAGAATGGGTTCCTACCGACAAGGGCCACCTCTGGCAGCCTTCGTAGACTCTTCCATGTCATGCACCACCCAGACAGGGGCCAATATCCGGCGGCTCTTATAATGTTGGTTGATCTTGAAAAAGCATTTGACTTGGTAAGATGGGATTTTTTTGTGTGCTACAATGGCTAGAATGGGATTGGGAGATGGATGGATAAAGTGGGTTACACTACTGTATTCCCACCCCATGGCTTGGGTAAGAACGGGTGGGGTGATATCACGATCATATAATATCCATAGGGGTACCAGGCAGGGGTGCCCGTTGTACCCCCTTCTGTTTGCCCTGGCTATTGAGCCTCTAGCGGAATTGTTTAGGCAAAAAGGGTGACAACATGGAATGTGTCTGGGGGGGGGAGAGATCTATTGTCTCTCTCTATGCAGATGACTTATTATTATATCTAGGAGACCGTTGTCGGGGAGTGGAACAAGCATTGACCCTTCTAGATAACTATTCAGCCCTGGTCGGCCTTAGACTGAATAAAGCAAAAATCCATATTTTCCCGCTGACATGTGAGGCGCAATGCTCGGCAGATTTACCTAGGCCCTGACCTGGACCCCCGTACTTTTAAATATTTAGGAATACAAGTATTCCATGATGTTGATGATCTTCGGGAGGGGAATTTGAACCCGGTCATGCGGTCCCTTAGGGTGTGTGTCTCATTTTGGCGCTCGTTGAAACTCCCCATGATGGCTCACATAGTGCTGGCTAAGATGATAATGCTTCCTAGATTGCCATACTATTTCGTGAACTTACCGGTGGTGATTCCACCCTCATGGTTCGCTGGGATTAACAGACTACTTCAGGAATTGGTTTGGGACGGGGGTAGAAACAAAGTCTCGCTGGCCGTGTTACAGAGGACTCCTGAGGAGGGAGAATTGGGCGCCCCAGAGTTTGAATTATACTACCTGGCTGCCCCAATGGTTAGACGGACGGAACCTTGAACTCCTAAATACTACGCACCTAATTGATAATCAGAGACTGTTGATGGCTAAGCTTTTGCAACCCGGGACAGGGGGTGCTGTTGCAAGTGGCGTTGTATAGTTGAAAGAGATGTCTTCGACGCACTACGGGAGTCCCGCCCTATGCTCCGGGATTGCCTATAATTGGGCTTCCACATGGGGTTCCTCCTGTTCCGTTTTCGAGGACACAAATGTCCGGCTGGACAACGGCTGGGGTTACGTTGGTGGGAGACTGCTACCAGAATTGAGAACAACTCCACTTGGAGGACTTCCTGGCCCAACACGACCCTCAAAGTGGTCAGTTTCTCACCTACCATTCGGAGGTAAAAACTTTCAGAGATCTTTGGGGAAGCGCCCGGCAGGAACCGCAGATACACGAGACACTACAGGTACTAGTCACACTGGGATCAGCTAGGCACATAATAAAGTGGCATTATAGAGCGTTGATAGGGATGGTGAAACCACCTTTAGAATGGATACAGGAGAGGTGGAACGTGGTGGTGGAGAGAAACCTACAGGACAAGGAGTGGGCCCGAGTATTGCGGAGCCTGAAACAAATATCTAGGAATGCTGCGATAAAACTCATCCAATTTAATTATGTTTATACGGTCTACCTCACACCCCACAGACTGAACGTTATACATGGGGGGGGAGATCCGGGGTTGCCCCAGATGTGGACGAGATGCAGGATTCATACACATGACCTGGTTTGCCTCCTGGGATTGTTTCTCAGACTGAAAGCAAAAAAGGTGGGTTCCCGGTTTGTAGACCTGGCCTCAGTGTTAGCGCGCAGGCAAATAGCTATGACTTGGAAAGCGATGAAAGGCCCCACAGTGTTAACATGGGAAAAAAATGTACACATCTGGGTCAAAGCAGAAGAAAGAGCTATACAGCAAGAAGAAGCCAGAGGGCTTTGCCGACGACCAATAGCAGAATTGTGGACAGAGGTACTGAGAGCTTGGAATACCAGGGGTGACAAGCATTCGGAGGAGCGGGTGGACACAGGTGAGAGTACGGAGAGTGACAGAGACAGTCCTATAGAAACATGAGCAGGGGATTGCGAGGGAGAACGGAAGGAGAGATATTACCCTCCCAGGCCCACCCACTGCCCATCACCCTTCTGGCAGTAAATTAAGATCATATGCAGGAACACGTGCATGATCACATGTACAAGAAATGAGAATACTAGAGTCCACACTGGACGACACTAAGTTAAACTGTTTCCCAGAGACTAGGATAAATTGTTAGTTATTATAAATAAGATATGGTTAATTGATGCCAGGACAGTTGTGACTCCCTAGAGCGCATAATGTTACTTTAGAACAGGAAATATTGTTCAGCTCTTAAGTAGTACTGGAACATTGTGTGAAATACAGGAAAAAGCCTGGATTATAAAATCAAGTGCCAGGTTAATTAATTATTTGCGAATTTAAAGAGTTGCATACTGTACTTGGCTGGATTGAAATTATAAGTAACTCCTGTATGTATGTATTATTAAAACATGCCGGATGTCGGCAAGATGGCTGCTTGCTAGAGCAGCTCTGCTGACCGAGCGGCAACATCTGTAACTATCCTGTGCAACGCTGCAGCTCTGTGCCCACCGTCACCAGTTCCGAACATCGGAGCATTTGGTGAAGCCTGCCGGCCTGTCGCGGAATTCGGCAGCCGTCGGAAAGATCGACTTTTGGCGCCTGCAGCTAGTGATCGCGGCGACCACACAAGATGGCGACCACCACCGGAGTAGCGGTGCAACGGCGATGCGACGCGGGCAGTATGCTGCCTGAAGAGGTGAGACGGCGCTAACAGTACGGTGGTGTGCTGCTGAGTGACACGAACCGTCTGCTGAGTACCGGAGCTGCGAGAATGGGCTGCGGTGGGTGGTGTGCTGCTGAGTGACAAGAATCCGTCTGCTGAGCACCGGAGCTGTGAGAATGGGCTGCGGGGGCACTGCCCTACTGGCAAGGAGCAAGCTGGCGACCATCGCGAAAAAAGCACAGTGACGGCTCAGAGAGGCGCATGTGACGCTGCCGGGAGCCAATCCAGTTGCGTCATCCTTTCACCTTTGTCGGGGCGGGCGCCCTGAGGGACCGTTAAATCCTGCAGAACTGAGGCTGGGAATCACACGCCGTGAAGGGAGTCACCTAGCGGGACTTGAAAGTATGTGACGGAGCTGTGCGGAATGAAGCACTGAGGCGAGCCAAGCTACATGGTGTGGTCTGAGCAGGGGCGCATCCGCAATATCGGGGGTACAGAGGAGGCCTGGCCAGTAAATAATACGCGAGGGTTGTGCCCGTTGGGTCCCGGTGGCTTACTGCTCCACACTGTGTCACTGCGCTCGCTGCGTTGGGGAAAAAGAGGCACCACCACAGCGCCGGAGGGGATGCACGGAGTTTTTGTGTGCACCTATTCCCGCGACCACCGATAATCGGAAAGCGGTCCCAGTGTGCGTAGCATGGGAGTTGGGCAAAGATTACGAGGTGAAGGATCGGCTCCTTGAAACCCCCCCCCCACCTCCGCTATTATACACGCAGCCAAACTGAAACACCTACCTGTAGCAGCTAAAGCCCACTGTCCCCAGATAGCACGTCTACTGGGGCGGGGGAGATATTGAGCCCGATTAGCTGCGTCTGTCAACACTGCCAGCTGAGTATCACAACTGAGCTCTTCCCTACCCCGCAGACACAAGGCACCGCCTTCCTGGGGCTTCAGAGATCATTCCAGGAGGATACCAGTGGGGGCACGCATCGTAAAGATTGAGTGTTGGGGCTGGAAGTAAGGCACAGGACTCCAGAACATAAGGGGAATTGTCCCCCCCCCCCGCCCCACCCATACTCACCTCACAGAAACCTGGGCCACTACAGACAAAGCAACAGACCGAAAAAGCTGCGGAGATGCACTTGGGAATCTGACCTGATTTACTTCCCCAGACATCTTTCCTTTTGTAACGTATCATTTGCTACCTCTTTTTGTATTTTGTTTGTTTTTGTTAGTTGCACAATTGTTACTTTTTCCTCATGTAATGAAAACGCTTGCTTTTGTATTAAGCTCACTTGTTAATTTTCTCTTAATGTAATGTTACCGTTCCTACTGGGAAGCGCACAGACACCTTCGGGTAAAGTCCACGCTAAATAAAAAATTGATAAAAATATATTGAACTTGGGAAACAAGTTCAATATATCTCCCTAACCTACCTCCTGTCACAAGACAGTCACTCAACTCTATCCTCTTATTCTAATTTCTTACCGCTTATTATTTTGCTTTGCTTCAGGTATTCCCTTTCTAATTGTTTCTATTGATTATTGACTCTAGTATTTCCTTGGCTCATTGATTTATTCATATGTCCCTCTAACTCTGTCTATATTTTTACTCTTGTATTACTCTCTCTTACGGCATTCCCTCTCTAATTTAGACATTCCACGCCCTCACAAGCATTGTTGCTGTCTTCTACTGATATCTATTTATTTGCAAACCTGCTGCTGGTATACTGATCTGCTCCATTTGTGCCGACTGCTTATATATTTGATTTGCTCCATGTTGTCGATCTAATTTTGTCTATCTATTTGATCTGCTCCTCTTTGCCGAGTCATAATTCCTCGCCTGTCCACCCTATTCCTTGTCTAGCCCCCATATTTCTACCCCCACTCTCCCAGTGCCCCCCTTTATTCCCAATTCTCATCTCCTGTTCTACCCCCATTTTCCTTATCCTCCCTCTCTCCACTCTTTCTTCCTCTCACGCCTACCCAACATGCCCCCCCACAGCATTAACCACCACCCCCAGGACCCTACTCTCTCCAAACATGGCCCCAACTCATGGACCATTCTCTACCCCCCCCAATCTCTCCAAACATGCCAAGAAAAACTTCAACCATAAACTCCTTATCCGTAACCCTGAAACACTCATTGTTGATAACTACCTCAGCCTCACCTCCCCCATTATAACCAACTACATCTTTTACTCCATTCGTCCTTCCAAATGGAAAAGCATCTTCCTACAACACCTCCCAATCTCTAAATCAACCAAAATTCCATATGGATTCAAAATATCCACCACTCCCTCCCCAGCCTTTCTTGGTGATATTGATATCTCCATCTTCAAAACAGGTAACATCCTCATACAAGCCACGGTACCCCACCTTTCCATCTTCGAACACCACTTCAGCATTATGTCTCTCCTCCTTGACCACTCTGCGCCTAACACTCCTTCTCCCCTACGGAATAACGACCCTCCAATCGCTCCCTCCCCCTTTCCCCCTCACTCCACCTCCACCCTCAACCATCCAGCTAACACCATCCTCCAACAATCGACTTCACCATCACCCTCCCTGGACCTCTCTACAACAAATAACATCCCCCAACCACCGTTACCTACTTCTCATCCCCCTCTAATTTCCCTCTCTCCACTTAACACCCGGAACTCACACTCCTCGGACCCCTCCACTAAAAACAGTTGCCCCCAATCCCTGACATCTACTTATCATTCCCCTCCCATAACCCCGCATCTGCCTGACCCCACAACCTCTCTCCCCCTACCCAACTACTCACGTACTCCACCATCCTTGCCCTTCAATCCCCTAACACAACTCATCACCCCCTCCTCCTACCCATCCCGTACACCCTCTTCTCCCCCTATCCTGCCCCTGCAGGTCCTCCTAACTCCGCCTCCCAATCCTTTATCCCAACCCCTGATAAATACACAACCCCTCCACCCTAATATATCTGTTCTCCACTCACTCTATGCCCTTTTATCCTCTCTGACCACATCTCCTGAAGTTCTTAACCTCATGTCTAACCTAGCCCAACCCCTCACACCTTACAGCACCGACATCCCTCACTCCACACCCACTACCCTATCTCCCCCTCACACCTCAGTCCACCCTCCGCAACTAACCCAGCCCACTCCCTACCACCAGATCATTCCCTTCCCCCGCCCCCTCAGTACCTCCCCTCACCCTAATTGCCCCTAACCTACACAACAGTGAACTCGACCTATCTAATTTGATCACTGAACCCCTCCCATATAACAGCCCCGTCACCCCTCACCCCACTCCCACCACCCTATCTCCCCCTCACACATTAGCCCACCCTCTGCAACTAACCCTTATCTCTCCCTACCCCCCGCCCACGCCCTTTCAGTACCCCCCTCAACCCCTATTGACACGAGCCTACATAACACTGAACCTGACCTATCCAATTTGATTACCGAACCCCTCACACCTAACAGCCACGTCACCCCTCATTCCTCACCCACTTCCCTATCTCCCCCTCACACATCAGTCCACCCTCCGTAACTAACCCAGACCACCCCCCTCGGTACCTCCCCTCTCCTTAATTGCCCAGAGCCTACACAACATCGAACTGGACCTATCTAATTTGATTACTAAACTCTCTCAATTCAGGAAAGATTTTATCTTCCACAGCTCCAAATCCCTCCCTCACCATAAAATCCCCACCCAGCCCCGCCCAAAAATCCCCCCAGAAATCCCCCCAAAAATTCCCCCGAAAATCCCTAACACCAAACACAATCATTGGAGATCGACTCCTCTCCGCTGCCGTATACATAGACCTCACCGCACCTCGAACCATCTCTCCCCGTCCGACCTCTCCGACCTATGCAACTCTTACCTTCCTAGCTTACCAACCACCAACTCTCCACTCTCCTACTCCCACATCCCTGTTATCTTAGGGACTAATAGAATCCCCTCCTCTCCCGCTTCCCCCAGACCACTCCCCCAACTCACGTCGATCCACACTTGCCCACCCACCTTATGCAACCCCACACCACTTACATGTATGCTGGTCAACTGTCGCTCCGCAGTCCAACATGCCACGGAAATTTCAGAAACTATCCTGAGTGAATCCATTGACATTGCATTCCTCACAGAAACCTGGCTCAAAGACCACTCAACGAGCATACTTGACCTACTCTTCCCCCCGGGATACTCTATTCTTAGAAAAGATAGACCTGACAGAATTGGAGGTGGTCTAGCCATTATCTTTAAAAATGAACTTCAGCTATCCCTTGTCAAAAATTCTGGATACTCCTCCTGTGAATACCTGGAAGCTGAACTGACAACCCAAAATTCCCACCCAATTCGTCTACACAACATCTATCGCCCTCCAGGCCCCCCCAGCCCTTCATCGAGGACTTATCTGAGCTCCTGACACAATCCTCACTATCCAACTCAAAAAATCTCTTTCTTGGGGATCTTAACCTCCATTGGAACGATTCCGATGATCCCACTATCTCCCTCCTCACTAATCTGCTTGAGATCAATGAACTCAAACAACTATGCCTGTCCCTGACACACACCAAAGGAGCCATCCTAGACGCCATTCTTTCTAACGAAGATCTGGCCTCCGTGACCAATATCGTCCCCATTGACTGGTCTGACCATCACCTTATACTGTTCACCATTGCTACCAATGCAAATCTCCCCACCTCCAAAATTAACAGACCAAAGAAACTGACCAGAAATCTAAAACATATCCCCCGGGTGCCCTCGAGTCTAAACTCCAAGCTCAACTTCTTCTCATTCCCCCCTCACAAAATGCTAATGAGCTCACTGAACACTTTAACAATACTGTCACTGGTATTCTTGACCAATTAGCCCCGCCGAAACTCAAAAACCAAAGAATGACCCCCTCAAACTCTTGGTTTAATACCGAGCTTAACAACGAAAGACGGTCACTCAGACTGTCGGAAAGAACCTGGAGACACCATCCCTCTCCCTCCCATCTTGCACTCCTCAGACACGCTAGATCCACGTACAAAAAACACATCTTCAAGGAAAAGGCATCCTTCTTCCGCACTCAACTTGATCGTGCCAAAAACAGACCTAGGGAACTATTCAAAATCATTCGTAACCAAACTTCCCCTGCACCTCCAAATCTGATCGCCTCCTCAGCCAGATGTGAAGAAATTTCCCACTTCTTCTCGGAAAAAATAGCCAAAATTGATCAATCCTTCCGTTCCACACAGCTCCCCTCCAACTCACAATGCAAACCCGTCCTCACCTCAAATGCCTACTCCACATCCCCTCGACCAGCTGACCCTGCTACCTCTCCTGAAACCAACTACCCTTACTCACAATTAAAGAACAATGCCTCCTTGCTCAACTTCCTCCCCGTGACTGAGCTAGAAGTCCTTAAAATAATTGATAATCTTAAACCGTCCTCCCACACAAAAGACCCCTTACCCTCTAACCTTGTCCCTGCCCTTAAGCACATCATCACCCCATACTGGACCACAATCATCAACACCTCTCTCTCCACTGGCTGTGTCCCCACCTCCCTTCAACTTGGACAAATCTCTCCCATAATCAAAAACCCCAATGCTGACCCCAATGACCTAAACAATCTCCGCCCCATCACTAACCTCCCCCTTCTCTCAAAGGTCCTTGAAAAATGTGTCCTACTACAACTAGACAAACACATCGAAAACTTCAACCTACTTGATCCCTTTCAATCAGGCTTCAGGAAAGGCTGCAGCACCGAAACGGCAATGCTCAATGTCGTCGATGACATCCACCACTCACTTGACAATGGCGAGACCTGCCTTCTTATCCTCCTTGACCTCTCCGCAGCGTTCGATACAGTTAACCATTCAGCCCTACTTAATGTGCTTAGGACCCGTTTCGGCCTCAATGATACTGCCTACAAATGGTTCGTCTCCTACCTACAACACCGAACTCAGCAAATCAAAATTCAAAACTATCTTTCCAAACCCACTCCTGTCTCCCTTGGAGTCCCCCAAGGGTCTATTCTCTCTCCCTCCCTCTTTAACCTCTTTATGGAACCCCTCACCCTCATTCTTAAACAAGCAGGCATCAATTACCACCTCTACGCCGATGACACCCAAATCTATTACAAGATTAAAACTCATGCCGACATCTTACACCTGAACAACACCCTCACCAAGATCCAAACCTGGTTCCACTCCAATCATCTCAAACTTAACCCTAATAAAACTGAAATCATTCTCTTCTCCCCTAAAAACAACCCTCTCCCCGTTCAATCATGGATCTCTGACCTTAACGCACTCAACTGCTCACTCACCCTGTCCAACTCCGTCAAATCTCTTGGTATTTCTATCGACAACACCCTGACCCTTAACGTCCACATCAAAAACTCGGCTAAAGGAGCCCTCTTCACTCTCCGTCACCTCAAGAAAATCAAACCCTTTATACCCACTGATGATTTTAAACTTGTAGTTCAGTCACTTGTTCTTTCACGCATCGATTATGGTAATGCCATCCTCAACGGAATCCCCAAGGTCCACCTTGCTCCAATCAAAGCAGTGCTCAACCTTGCAGCCAGGCTCATTACAGACTGCAAACGCTTCGATCACATATCCCCGGCTCTCAAATCTCTTAAATGGCTTCCTATTGAAGGCAGATCTGCCTATAAAACTGCCTGCATCACCCATAAAGTCCTCTACCAAAACACTCCGCAGTACCTCTCCAAGAAACTCCTCATTGCGGGCACCACTCGACCCCTGAGAAGCACCAACTCCCTCCTCCTTATACCACCACTGCATAAAAAGAAAGCCACACAATCACGCTCCTTCTCTGGTAATGCCCCTATCATCTGGAATGCCCTCCCAAAAAACCTGCGCTGCAACCCCTCCTATTTCAGCTTCAAAAAGACCTCAAAATCCACCTCCTCAATCATTATTGGGGATCCTAACCTGTGACCTGCACTCGATCTCCAATTTCACCATGTTATATTAGTCCAGTAATTACTTGTCCATTTCATGAACATCATCGACCTAATTACTTGATATGTATAGCTCCTGCCCCTGTTTACCTATTTGATTCGTTTATCTATTTGTTTGATTTGTTTATCTATTTGATTTGTATAATCCACATATTGTTGTCATTATCTTTTATCTACTTATACGCCATGTTTGACTCAATTATTATTGGGGATCCTAACCTGTGACCTGCACCTGATCTCCAATCACCATGTTTACATTTTGTCCAGTATTATCTGTCCATTTCGCGAACATCATATACCTAGTTACTTGAAGTGTATAGCTCTTACACCTGTATATTTACTTTGTTGTGTATATTTCATACGTTGTTTCATTATCTTTTTATCTATTTACATGCCATGTTTGCTTTATATTATCTTCCCATGTAAAGCGCTCTGATACCTCTGGGTCTAGCCAGCGCTATATAAAACTTTTAAAATAAATAAATAAAATACTAATAAAGACATTTAAAAAAAAAAAATCTGTAGATTATGTAGCAGATGATGGATTATGTAGCAAATGTCTATAAATATGCAGAAAACGCAGCAGCTATAACATCGCATAATCCCAGTGGCCCTGCTTATAGTCTGAAAAGCTTAGAAAAAAACTGCAAGAATCCTTTGTAGTGGTCTTTGTAAATTTTTATGAAGTTGACAACTCAGAGAGAGAACCAACATAAGCTTTTATTGAAGTGTCTTTGTAGTTTTATAACTATATAAATTATGTTTGTCAGCTTTTGCACACTGTGCTAGTTATGATGTGAAGCCAATGGCAAAGACTGTTGGTTCACTGGGAAAAGTTGTCTGATGCCATATGTGTGGTCTGTTTATAATCAAAAGTTAAGAGAAAAGCAGTAGGACTGGCTTGTTTGTTGCGAAAAATGTTTGTTAAAGCCAATGGGCCTCTAATGGGGTATTGTGACTCTGCTAAAGCCTGTAGGCGGGCATTTACTTAGAAGGAATCTTACAGATTGCCGTAGTAGTCAAGGGTTTAGGTGTTGGTGACCGACACAAACAAATTTTGCTGACAGCCGATTTGCACTACGATAATCCGTGTTGGTCTTCTTAGGAGGGATTTTTGAAATGTATTTAGACAACTGTATTTTGTATATATTTGCTAGTATATTGATGGTTGCCTTGCAGGAGAGGTTATGCTCAATACTGTTGGTCTGACTCAGTTATGGTGATGAGCTAATGACAAAAATATAGATCTGATTGGTTGATTGGGAGACATTATTTCAGGTGTTATAGGTCTAATCTATCTCTTATGACAAGTGCTGACACCGGCAGTAAACCTGATTTATTTATTATCAACACACCCATTAAAGCCAATAGGCCTTTAAGAGTAGATTGTTATTGCACCCTGTTAAAGCCTGCAGGTGTATTTTGTCATATGATGTCTCACAGATTACAGTTTTTAGAGAAGGAGTTTGGTGTTTATTACCCCTTTTACAAACCTTAGGGGTAAAAGATTTGCACTGTAATTATTCTTCCTAGAATCTATTTGGAAGGTCTTATAGACTTAGGGGCTTATTTATGAAAACTGGCGAATCGCTGCATGAAAACAGCGATGCAACAGTTTTCACTGCTCCGTCCTTGCGACACGATGGATGCACCGTATTTAATGTACTGCGCTCCATGTCGTAAGCAGTTACAGATACGTCAGTATTTCTGATGTATATGTAGGTGTAGTAATGACGCATTGCTGGAGTGTCTCGCAAAAGTGACACATCTCCACCAATGTCTCATTACACACGGGCAAGTCCCATGTTAAATGTGCCTGCGTCAGTCTTATGCCTGCTCTGAGGCAGGCGCAAGATTTTGACTGAGGGGCGTCCTAGAAGTGGCGCCGGCGCCGTGAATTCTGATTCTACGAGGCTTTTTGCGGGGGAACACCCACCCTGCATACATTATACCTGACGCAGGTGACGCATCTTCTTAAATGCGTCACTTTGTAAATATGGCGCAACATGGCACATTTTTTACGCCGCCACTGCATCACAAAAAGTGACGCAACAGCGGCGCAAAAGTGTCGTAAGGCCTCATAAATAAGGCCCTTAGTTGTCTGCCTGAATCTTGTAATAAAAGCTACTTTTTTTAAAAACAAATATTTATATCTATATATATGTATCTGTCTCCCTCCCGCTCTAATATATATATATTCTATGCATATCCAAAAATGAAGCGCACACTCAGCGGATAGTCCTTCAGGCAGTTGTTCTATTCCAGAAACGCGTTTCGACTGCAACGCAGTCTTGGTCACACACTAGATGTGTTGAGGACCGCACAATACATACAAGAAGTAAAACATAGAAAAAGGACATTTAAACAAACCATTGTGGTTTTTTTCACATGACTATGGCCTCCATTTTGTAGTGTCTACGCTAATATACTTGTGCACCTGGGTATATCAGGTGTATTACATTTTTTATTTTCCAAATCCTCGCAGCCTTCCAAATTCTGGAGTAATATGAATATATGATGCCGCCAGAAAGGTATCGTGTCACATAACTTCGCCAAATGGCACAATACGTAAATTAACTGATGGTAAACAGAAGTCAAGATAACTTCTGTTAGTGGCGGCCATCTTAAAAGTTTGGGCTTGTCTATTGCATAACTTTATTCTGCGAACATTTTAGATCGAGAGACAGTGTCAATGGACTCAAAATAAAACATCGACAAATGGTGGGAGGCAATATCTCTACAAGATTACATCAACAAAGAGATGGTCCCACGTGGTCTAAGAATATACACCACACCATCCTATGAATCCCCAAACCCCAAGATGTTGGAGGAATGGGTGGAGAATTCAGCTAAAAGTTCCAGAAATATGTGAACCATTTTGGTGAAATAAGCCTGGGAGGACAGAGAGTCGATTCTCCAGGAACGGAAATCACTAGAAGAAGAACTGAAAATACATAAAGAACAGGACATGATCAAGAAATATATTGAAGATCTAAAAACGAAACTTAAACTATATGAGGAGGATATCAAGGCACGCAAACCAAGAAAATTACACAGAGACTGCACTGACTACGAAAGTGGGAGAATCCTCACATATAGCCACAAGTACGACCATTTGTATGACAAACTCTCATCGGGAGAAACAATGGGAGATGTGACCGGCATTACCAGTGGTACAGAATCAATAACAAGTAGCGACACAGAGGGTGATCTGTCAAATTCAATAACAAGTGTAACATCAAAGGGAGAAATGGCTGTGAGACCACCAAGGACTTTTTTAGACGAGTATCGTCTCCTTCGGACGGGACGCCAAACACCAAGAGCAGTACCACCACCGAAGACACGAGGAAGGGGACGAGGACAACGAGGAAGAGGAAGAGGAAAAAGTCAGGAAGAAGTTGGTGGGCAAGAAAATGATACCAACAGAGGGAACTAAAGAGGAAGAGGCAAGGGGCCAATGGGAAACAAGTCGACTGGCTCAAAGGAACAAACCTAATGAATGACACAATGGTAAACAAAACTATTGTTCACCTATCTGATCGACCCCTGTCTATGCTAGAGAAAAGGACATTGTGTTTAGGCCTTTCCTTCTGCCCATCAGACCATTTCAATTATCCAGAAACCCGGATAGATATTTACAAATTCATCAGAAAACTCAGAAAATGGTACAGTATGAAGAACATGAGGTCACGGAGTTCAGTCCATAGAAGCACATTGCCCACTTCTAACCTTGATACTGGCACCACTGCCAGCTCTTGTCTAAAAGTGGGTGATGTGGATACACTCCTTACTTTACAAGAACTACTTACAGAAACAGGTTTAGAACAGGATTCCGTAATAAACTGCCTAGATGTAATCATTGATCGACCTGCCTCAACTAATTTTAAACCCAGTTCTACTTTCTACCCGAACCTGTCACATGACAATATCGATATATTCCATGACACTGTAATAAATGGTCTCATGAAATTCCGACAACAGAAAAGAATGAAAATCCCACAACAGAATCTTACAACTGCACAGAGACGAGTGATTAAATCACTAGCTGAGGATGACAATATTGTAATATGCGAAGCAGACAAAGGTGGTAATATTGTGCTGTGCGACAAAAATCTATACATAAAAGAAACCCTGAAACAACTGGCGGAGACTAAGTTCTATGTACAAATGAATATGCAACAATACAATGAAAGTATTGTTACCATATGGGACAGCCTGAATGATTGGAATGACAGGGGCATCTTACAGTGGGAGGAATTCTGCTATCTCAAATGTGACTACCCTAAATTGCCTATCTTCTACCTCCTCCCCAAAATACATAAAGACCCTGTGACACATCCAGGGAGACCCATCATTTCCTCGATAGGAAGTGTACCAGAGAATATCTCGAAATATGTAGATCATTTCCTTCGACAATATGTGATGGCCCTCCCTTCCTACATAAAAGGCACCACAGACTTTCTGGGGAAACTCAAAGATATAGGGTGGGAAAAAGATTTCCTTCTCATCACAATGGATGTGAACTCAATGTAGACAATCATTGATCATGATTTAGGCATAAAAGCTTGCCAACATTTCCTCAAGAACAGGCAGATTTGCTACCTGGAACATACAAACATGCTGCTGGAAATGATGAAATTTTGCCTACACAACAACATGTTCATGTTCACTGGAAAGATGTACAAACAAATCCTGGAGACAGCAATGGGAACGTGCTTGGCTCCCAGTTTTGCAAATCTGTTTTTGGGGGCTTGGGAGGAGGAGATCCAAAAAGAACTGACATTGCATCACATGGAGGGGGAGATAATCACGTGGCTCCGTTACATTGATGATTTGTTTGTCATATGGAGGGGTAGTGAGTCCAGTGCTGAGAGATTCATTGAAAATTTGAATGTAAATGAATATAATCTGAAACTACCTATACAATGAGCAGGAAATTGATTGAATTCCTAGATATCCAAGTGGAGGCAGAGAGCAACAGGCTCCACACAAGACTTCACCGCAAAATTACAGCAGGAAGCAGTCTTCTTCATGCTCTCAGCAGTCACCCTGACACCCTCAAATGGAGTATTCCTTACGGTGAACTGCTGAGAGCAAGAAGAAACTGCAGTACACAGGAACCCTACCTTGCAGAACAAGCCAACATAGTCAAAATGTTCAGAGAACGAGGTTATCCCATGTGGGTGTTGGAGAGAGCAGTTGGCAAGGCGAGTAAGATCACTAGAGATCAAACACTGAGGGAAAAACAAAAGACAATAGGGAAAGATATGGAAGAAAAGACTACAAGAGTAATTCTCACTTGCAACACCAAATCACATAAAATCTCTAAAATATTTACCCAGAACTGGAATATTCTGGCTAGTGACCCTGTCATAGGACGGAATTTACCTAAACGTCCCATGATCACCTACAGGAAAGGGAGTTTTAGGGACATACTGGTGAGAGGAGACATTACAAACAGACAGTCAGGGACTCAACATAGCCTACAAGGGTTTTTCCCATGTGGCCATTGCAAGGCATGCCGCAGCAGCTACATGAAAAAAACCTATGACACACCTAGAACTGTGAAAACCATCAGCCAATTTCTAACGTGCAGCTCCACTTTTGTAGTCTATGTGTTGGAGTGCCCGTGCAATTTGAGATATTTTGGGAGCACTACACTGGCAGTTAAAAAAATAGTGCCCGAACATATGATGGCAATCAACAATAAAGACACACACTACCCTGTGGCAAGACATTTTTCTGAATACCATTTGTCTAACAGCTCTCTTCTAAAGTATTTTGTGACAGAACAAGTACAACAGAACCCCAGGGGGGGCAATAGGGTTCTCCTTTTGAGAAAGAGGGAATCCTGGCACATCCTGGACCTACAGACGAAAAGCCCAGGGGGTCATAATTTGGACGAGGTGCTAGGGATATATCTGCATGAGAACTAGCCCATTGCTGTACTGCAATAGGGACCCTTCTCCCTGTGAACTTATACGATTTTCTGGAAATGTATTGATTATAAATATGGAATATATAGAACTTACCAAGAATTCAACAAAGCATGTATGTTCATAATTGATTAACTCATCTCGATGATTTTAACCTGACATTTTCCTATATTTTGTATTGTTCGCACTACAAGAGGAAAGAAAGGGGCCTACTCTTGGATGGAGGTGTCGTCAGAGGTCCCTACCCTTTTCTTCAATATCACGTCATCGAGGTGAAGGGCACTGTACAGATAAGAACATTTTGAATGATTTTAAATTTTTGTTTAAAAATATATATTTAGGATGAATTGTGTATCACATGGTTGGAATTAATGGGTATTTCTAGGCTGGTATAGGATGACTGCATATACATAAAGTAACCATGGCATCGGATAACATAGATAAGACACAGAATATTGACACCTCCCTTCTCCCCACAAAAGTGATCTCTATTGATGCCATGGTTATGGCGACTATAATTTTTATATGGGTGTGGTACTAGCCTACTGACACTAGGTCCAGTACTGAGAGGGCTCTCACACTCTAGTATTCGCACTCTAGTATTTTACTTTTGGACTGAGACACAATACTTTATCAGGCTATAACCCCCCTTTTTGGGCTACACCCGAAATTCTTATATAAAATGTTTGGTGCATTGGATAGGTAGGAATAATGTATTCTCACACAAGTTTGCTTGATGAGGTGCAACTAATATGGCGATAGAAATGCCTGAGGTGCAAGTATATTGACACTTTGTCTCTCCTCAACAATGTTCACAGAATAAAGCTATGCAAGTGACAATCTGAGATATTCAAAGATGGCCACCACCATTAGTAAGTATCTTTACATTTGTCAATCGACTAGGTCACCTTAGCATTGTGCCAATTGGCAAAGTAACAAGAATTCATTAAATGACATGATATTTTTCAGCAGCACCTAATAATTCTAGAATATTAAATCATGTGGGGATTTGAATACCAGTGATGTATTACTTAATACATCAGGGTGCTTAAGAATGCTAATGTACATACTAGTTTGTTTTTAGTGTCCATTGTCGATGTTTTATTTCGAGTCCATTGACAGTGTCTCTCGTTCCAAAATGTTCACAGAATTAAGTTATGCAATAGACAAGCCCAAACTTTTAAGATGGCCGCCACTAATAGAAGCTATCTTGACTTCTGTTTACCATCAGTTCATATAAGTATTGTGCCATTTGGCGAAGTTATGTGACATGATATCTTTCTGGCAGCATCATATATTCATAATACTCTAGAATATGGAAGGCTGCGAGGATTTGTAAAACAAAAAATGTAATACAACTGATATACCCAGGTGCACAAGTATATTAACGTCGACACTACAAAATGGATGCCATAGTCATGTGAAGAAAAACACAATTGTTTGTTTAAATGTCCTTTTTCTATGTTTTACTTCTTGTATGTATTGTGCGGTCCTCAACACATCCAGTGTGTGATCAAGACTGCGTTGTAGTCGAAACGCGTTACTGGAATAAAACAACTGCCTGAAGTACTATCCCCTGAGTGTGCACTTCATTTTTGGATTTGCATAGAATCAATGTGTCTGGTGCGCTCCACTGGCTGAGCGCGCCAACTACCCATGGGCAATGGAGAACGGAAGGGGCAACACATGAGAAGAAAAAAAAATATATATATATATATTTCACCTACTGGCGCTCGCCAGTAGTGTTGTATTCCTCTTAGGGTGTCCATAAACGGGCTTTCCAGTATCATGTCCTTATATAGGCACAATTCGCCCTGCCCTTATATAGGCATAAATTCCCAGGCCTTATTTAGGCATTAAACCATGCACTCCAAATACAGGCATGGTCTCCGACATCCGTCCACCCTAACGTCACAACGAGTACATGAAGAACAGACCCTTAGGCTGCGGGAGTTTCCCTAGTCCAGGACTATTGATTTCTTCAAGGTCTCATATATTATGTATGAACCGTTATTCCTTAGGGGTTCATTCATGACGTCTTTCGCTGTCCGACTCACGTCAATACTAAACATTCCTAGGTACTCTCAGGTATAAATATACCTTCCCTAGCCCTTGTAAACTAGAGGAGACCTCGACTTCAGAGGAGCCCGTATCCCGGCCTGACGCACTGAGAAGACGCTGTCATCCCTGCACGCAGAGAGTCCAGCTTCCAGTGATCTGACTTCCCTTGCGGGGTGTTGGAGTTCGAGTCTGGCAAAGAGATTCCAACCTCTCTCATTCTTCAGGTATGGAGCTGATTAGAACCTAGAGGGACTCTTGGCATACTAGGCATACTAGGCTTAACATACTCTTAGTATACCATAGTAAGGAATACTTCACCTACTTCATACCTCTCCCTAGACCTAAGTTAGGTTAGGCACATTGGGGTAGAACTAGCTTAGCAACGCATCGTATGAGTACTCGCATTTTTAGTCTGTGTTATTTATGTAACAGCTTATGTACTAAAAGATAATGCTATCGCAGTATTATTTATTTCTACTGATCACACTGTACATTATTTATCTCGCATACTGTCTTGTGATCGTAACAGCACATTTTACTTACACCAGAAACAAGACTGTTCAATAAATCTTTTATTGAAAACGCCTGTCTATTCCTTTCTGTGTAACTTGGAGAAAACTAAGCATGCACGACTGAGCTGAGTGAAATAGTTATCTATTGTTTCCACGACTCTGGGACACGTTCTGATTCTAAAGGGAAACACAGTGGTCATGTTTTGCGGCTGCCAGAAACTACTCCCTTCTTGTTGTCAAGGAGTTTCTAGTGGCCTCTGAGCTAGCTGGCACAAGTAATTAAGTTTAATATACTCGATAGGGACATACTGACCTCAGTCCTATGTCAAACCTATAGGATATATTATTCCAATGCGCAGAGCCTATTAGGGAAATAGGAGCTACACTACAGTAGGTAGTTATAGTTAGGACCTAGTTTCCATAGGAAAAGCGTTGTTTGATTTGCCAATATCTTTGGCACCGTTTGACGAATCTTTGTGAAAGTTTCAAAACTAATGGGGTGCTCAGGTCAGCTCCTGTCTTGAAAGTTTCGGGGTGATTCGTCTAGCGAGGGCGAGAAAAAAGGGGGGTCCCAAAACACGTTTTCCCCATGTTAATTTCCATAGGAAACTTTTGTCGCAGCTACAGCCCGAACTGCTGAACGGAATTACACCAAATTTGGCAGAAAGGTAGCTCTTGGTCTAGCGTGCACTCTTTTTGTCAAATGGTGTAAATATGTTCAGTAGTTCCTGAGAAATTCATATATTTAGAAATATTAATATCTGGTGGCCGCGGTGGATCCGCAAACCCTCCCGATCTCGAGCTTGACTCTGATTGGCTGCCAACACTTCAAACCAGGAAGTGTTGGCAGCTATCTTGTGACTCGGTTGAATCGAGTCACAAGAAAAAGGGTGAAAAGGGGGCAGGGTAGAAACATCCTGACCCCCTAGGTCTGCTCAGGGGGTCCCACAGGGACCCCGGGGGCCAAGAAAAGCATTTTTTGTGAAATTTTTGGCGGGGTTTGCGTAGAGTCCGCGAATCAAGCCGAAAATGTAAAAAAAAGAAGCGTGGCTCCCGCGCTTCGTTTTCTTTAAGCCCCCGGGTGGGCCAAGTCCCGAGGGCAATGCTGTAATATGAAGCGGGGGCATTTTTTAATTAAAAGGTGTGGCTGGCTCCAGCAATGTCCTGGGGTGCCCACCCCCAGGACATTGCAGTTTGCTATGGCAGGGTGGGAGCACCGTGGGACGTAATCGGCCTCAGGATGTGGTCCCCGTGCCCCTTTTTAATTATTTGAAAATAGAAAAAAAAATGAGGCCTGGCCCCGGGGGATGCCGTCCCCGGGGCCAAAGTTGGCCTCAGGAGGGGGGCCACGCGGCCCCCTCCCAAATTTTTTTTAAAAAAAGAGTCAGGGCAGGCCCCGGGGGATGGAGTCCCCGGGGCCAAAACTGGCCCAGGGAAAAGTTTTTGCTGGGTCCCAGGGGATGGGGTCACCGGGGCCGAAATCAGCCTGGGGATGTGGTCCCCGGGGCCCAAAAGGGTCAAGGGAAGAGGGGCCACACAGCCCACCTTCCTAAAATAAAATAAGAAACCGGCAACTCCCCGGAGGCTCCACCCCCTCCCTGCTCAACTCTGCAAACGCACCTCCTGGCGCGCTCTGGGTTGGGGGATGAAGTCCCCTTCACTGGTGAGGGTCCTTAGGGGCCAACTAGCCCACCAGGTACCTCCAGTAAGCCCCACACAGTGGAATTGCTGAGAGGTGGTAGGAGGCCATGCCCCTTTTTACACCACTCTGCAAACGTGCCTCTTGGCGCACTGCTAGTGGGGCGATGAGGTCCCCTTGTGTCCTGAGGACTTTAGGACTAAAGTGGACTTCATCGCCCAAGCAGAAGTGCACCAGGAGGTGTGTTTGCAGAGTGGTGTAGCTGTGTGGTGCTTACTGGAGGTAACAGGACTAGTTGCCCCCCAGGGACCCTCAAGAGGCAAGGGGACTTCATCCCCCAACCAAGAGCGCGCCAGGAGGCGCATTTGCAAAGTGGTGGAGAAATGGGGCGTGGCCTGCAACCACCTTTCAGCAATCCCACTGTGTGGGGCTTACTGGAGGTAACAGGTAGGCTAGTTGGCCCCTAAGGACCCCCAGCAGCAAAGGGGACTTAATCCCCCAACCAAGAGCACGCCACGTAGCGTGTTTGCAGAGTGGTGGGCAAAAGGGGTGTGGCCTGCTATCAGAACTCAGTAATCCTGCTGTGTGGGACTTACTGGAGGGGTAGTTGGTCTACAAGGACATCCTTGGGGGCGAACTACCCCTCCTGTTACCTCCAGTAAGTCCCACACAGTGGGATTGCTAAGAGGTCTTCGGAGGCCACCCCCCTTTCTCCACTACTCTGCAAACGCTCCTCCTGGCACACTACTGGTTAGGGGATGAAGTCCACTTTACTCCTGAAGGACTTTGGGGGCCAAGAAGCCCTCCTGGTACCTCCTGTAAATCCTACGCAGCGGAATTCCTGAGTGCTGGTTGGAGGCCCAGCCCCCTTTTTCCACCACTCTGTAAACACGACTACTAGTTAAACAAGCATTTGCAATGCAATAGGTCTTGCATTTGCGAGAGTTGGAGCTCTTGGCGTTGTAAATGTAAACGTTTTTTACTAATGTTTTTTGGAGTGTACGTTGTGTGTAGTGGAATTATGTGGTATGTTGTGCAGTGAAATTATGTGGATAGAAAGTATGTGGTATTTAGTGTATAGGAGAGAGAGTCTGAGAGAGTTCCGGTTCCGGTTGAACAGTGCAGAACAGTGTGAGGAGGAGCGAGTTCGCTGTGAGGAGATGCTGAGGTCGGCTGCTGGAGACCGGGGGGACCACAAGCCCGCAAGGTTGTGAGCGGGCCCTAGAGTGTGACCGGGACCCAGTGTGCGGCCTCCCGCTACATCTGGCCTCTCCGCAACATCTCGCCTCTACGCAACGTGACGAGATGAGCCGTTGCTCGGCCGCCGCGACTTTCGATTCCCGGACCTCCCGGGGGGCCGTGATTTTGAGGTCGCGAGCGGTGGGTGCTCTCGCAGGCATTGGAGGACTCGCAGGCATTGGAGGACTGCGGAGTTTGCTCCAGGGTGCTGGTAAAGGCACCTCAAGGTAAGAGGCAAGCGCGGCCGCCATTAGCGGGCGGCCGCAGTAAGTGCGTGCCCTTGGCTGTCCTGCGGAGGCGGCACTGCCATGGAGCCAGGTACAGCCTGCGGAACCGCCTTGTGAGCCCCGCTTGCCCCCTGATCAACAGCTGATTAACAGCTTCACATTCAGCGCCCCAGCGCTACCCTCAGGGCCCACTTCCTCGCTTGAAAAGTGATTAGAAGAAAAGCCCTTACCTAAGAGCGAGCAACGACCCTCTCAGCATTTCCCAGCACAAAAGAGCAAGGCCCAAGGTCCAAGGTCCCAGGTCCGAGGTCCAGGGAAAGCAAGCAAAGCAGAGCAAAGAAAGAATAAAGCAAGAACAGGGAAAAAAGAAAAAGCCAGGAAACCTGCCCTCGCTTATGGCCTCCCACTTTTCTCACCCAGGCCCAAAACAGTAGCTTGGGCCAGCCCTCACACAGGGTCTCAGCAGCAGCAGCAGAGAACTGGGCTCTCGGGGCTCCCAGGGGGCTCCCAGGGGGATCCGAGGCGGGTTCCAGCAGGGCACCGGCCAGCACTCACAATCCATCAAGGTTGGCCTAAATATACCTGGCATGAGGTCAGGGAAAACCAGAGGCGGAGACAAAAAAACGCAAGTCAGGCCTAAGAAGAAAAAGGGGGGACCATTAGGCATGGACCACACAAACAAATCACCTGGTTCAGAGTCAGTCATTGAACCACTTAGAATCAGACATACCCAAGAATGGAGAGCCGTCCAGGCCTACAACTACCATAATCGCTACAACTGGTACAATTGCCATGGATAGCACAGGTAGGCGGGTCCCCGCCACTGAGACCAACTCATATATAGACCTAGAAGGAGAGCCGTCAGCACCCGCCACGCACCACTCAGGTCTCAAAGCCAGTAAACGGGCACTGATTACAGACTTTCTAAAAGTATGTCGCAGACCCTCCCCCGAGAGCCAAAAGGATCACAAGGACACTAAACAAAATAACAACATCACAGATCCCCAAAGTGAACACAATAAGGACCTCTCACACAGCAGTTGCAATAATAAAAATAAAGAAATTCAGGGCATGGGATTAAATGCCCTCTTCTCCCCTATTAGAGAAGCTTCATGCTCGCAAATAACAAACCCCAGGGTCCATCAATATCTAAAGTCCTAAATTCACCTACCATTTGCCAAAGGCACCACCATCAGATCATCGAGGCTCTGGTCCACACCCAGCCTGACCCAAGTTGGGACCTACTAATCAAAAAGAACAATTGATGGACAGAATGCAGAACAATGTCATACATTCATCCCAGTACAGAGATCTGGGCCTAAATCCATCGTTTTTTGCTCACCATGCCATTCCAGTTTGAACCCAGCCATATGCAAATCAGTCTTGACCCTGTGCCTCATGGGAACAGTCCAGCCCGAATTGCCATGCCAGGTCCTCCCTGGACTGGAAACAAGCATCCTAGGACCGGTTTCGGGGTTCCACCCCTCATCAGCCAGGATAGCTTGACTCCAGTGGCATGGAGAGCACGGGACTCACGTCTGGGCATACCCGTCCCACTCGGGGTGACAAATGCAAACCCCCATGAGGCCCAGGGTCAAGACTGATTTGCATATGGCTGGGTCCAAACTGGGGTGGCGTAGTGGGCAAAAGAACGATGGATTTAAACCAGATCTCTTGACTGGGGGAGAATGTTTGAATCATTCAGCATTCCGTCCATCATTTGTTGCAGTTACAATTTTCGCCCTAAGTGGGACGGGTATGCCCAGACGTGGGTCCCTTGCTCACTGTGCCACTGGATTCAAGCTAGCCTGGCTGATGAAGGGTGACATACACTGAAACTGGTCCCAGGATGCTTGTTTCCGGTCCAGGGAGGACCTGGCTTGGCAGTTCGGTCTGGACTGTTCCCATGAGGCACAGGGTCAAGACTGATTTGCATATGGCTGGGTCCAAACTGGGGTGGCGTAGTGGGCAAAAGAGCGATGGATTTAACCCAGATCTCTTGACTGGGGGAGAATGTTTGAATCATTCAGCATTCCGTCCATCATTTGTTGCAGTTACAATTTTTGCCCTAAGTGGGACGGGTATGCCCAGACATGGGTTCCTTGCTCACTGTGCCACTGGATTCAAGCTAGCCTGGCTGATGAAGGGTGACATACCCTGAAACCGGTCCCAGGATGCTTGTTTCTGCTCCAGTGAGGACCTGGCTTGGCAGTTCGGTCTGGACTGTTCCCATGAGGCACAGGGTCAAGACTGATTTACATATGGCTGGGTCCAAACTGGGGTGGCGTAGTGGGCAAAAGAACGATGGATTTAACCCAGATCTCTTGACTGGGGGAGAATGTTTGAATCATTCAGCATTCCGTCCATCATTTGTTGCAGGGACCTACTAATCAGCCAAATGCCCCTCCCAGACCAACAGCAACCGCAATTATCAACTCAAAAAACCGAGGACAATTTAACGCATCTGCAAAATAACATCCTAAACACATTTGGACAAGCTCACACTCCCACATCCTCGGCAGCCCTATTATCTCCGGAACAGCTGGGCTTTGCCAAAGCTTGCGTTCAAGACCACAGTACTCTTGCCCTATCACCAGTTCCATATGAAACAGCACAGCAATCTGGCCAGGAACCACTTCAATATAAACTAAGCGGGTGCTCGCAAACTGAAGTTAAAGAGTCCACATCAGCCCCCACGACTCTACATAAAGACGAAAAACTAAGTAGGATCAAGAATTCATCGGACCAATTGGACCAACCAGATCAATCAGACCGTCCCCAGTTAGAAGCATCAATCAGCTCTCCAATATACACCGCATGGCCCCACTTGCTAAACACCATGGATACCATCGGAAAGGCAATGATATATCATGCTGACAAGCTAGACACCCAAGTTGAGCTCCTAAACATCTTAGCCACCCACGTTCAGGGGATAGAACAAAAGCTGCATACTCTTAACGCAATGATCGTCAAGGTCCAGCAAACCCGGGACACTACATATCATACGTGTCACTGCCTCCAAATAATTGACAAATTAGCAGTGGTACCAACCCTAATGTCAGAACTGTTGGGGGCAGTCAGGGAACCTCCATTTAAGACCAAAATGACAAGAGGACCTGAAGAAGATGCATTCAGGGGAGAAGATCGGGCGAGCCTCCAGGCCCCTAGGGGCCAAAGTCCAGGAGAAAAGGAGACCCACAATGCTCCAGCGCAGGCAAGCTCATCCACACTTGATGCCCCGAGCAATTTCTGCCAAGCAGGCGCACCAGACGTGTCACCCACCCATCACTGTTTGCACTCGACAGCAGAAGTAAGCCCCAAACAGAAACAATCAACAACTTCCCTGACGAAGAGGGAAAGAAAACGCTTGCGGAAAGCAAGGAAAAGTAAATCAAACGCGGACAGGGGTCAAACGCAATCACACCGTTAACTGAGTGTGACACGAAAATAGATAAGGATAACAGAACAAAACATCACGAACGCAGCCCGCACCCAGGACCATCCCATCTCATCCATAAAAGAGGCTGCCGCCTTAAGCAGCCCCAAACAACAAAAAAGCGCAAAATCCCCATTAAAGAAAATATACCGCATATTCAATCCCTTGGAAGGGCGAGAATTAAACAAACCAACCACCCAGGTCAGCCAAAAAATCAACATCACACAAACACCTAAGGGTAAAACGACCGAAGCCAGCACACGCAGCCCACAGGAGGCTGCCAGCAACAGGCCAGCTGTCCCGGAAGAGAGGTGTAACAACAAAGAAGCCAAGACAAGAGAGTACTACTTTGGAGGCGAGGAGGCCAAACCCGCCACGAACCTCCAAAGCACTCAACAAAACCGAGCACGACACCACTCAAATCCAATCTCGGACCACTTAGAGTGTATCTAGGCTATAACGAAGACCCTAAGCAACCGAGCCAAAGAACAACGTATCGATCTTCCCTGTAAAGCCCACAAAAAGATAGATCTTGTTCCACACTATGTCTCGAGGGGAGCGCACGACATCTTAAATAGAAGCGCATTATTAAAATTATTTAAGGCTCTCCCAACTCTGAGCCACATTAGAACCAGCGATCTGGAAAGCATAGAGTTTAAATCCAATCCCAATCAAACTGGTCATGAAATTACAACAGCAACTTGGACAGATCACTCCTTTTTCAAACAAATCTGGCGGCATAAGGAGTCCTTCTCCAAATGGGGCATCGAGCTAAAAAAGGCGGAGTACCTCTGCTACCCAAGCCTGCTACAACAACACAATCGGACAGTGGGAGTCATAAAAGGTACACAAGGCCCGGACGAGCTCAGAACAACAAACGGTGACGGCCAAACAACAAGGAAACTAACCATCACATTCGCACACCCTGAAGCTGCCAAACCTGTGGACAACCCACAGATGACCGCCTTAACAACCAACTACGGAGCTGCATGATTAAAACCATGCAAGGACTCCAAATCAATCCTGGGCTGCAAGATCTGTTCATGGAATGTGAACGGCCTAAGAGCAAAACTCGAAGATGCTGACTTTGTAGAATTCATTCTACAGCATGACATACTTCTATTACAAGAAACATGGCAGACCAAAAATTCACCAATAGCAGGTTACAAAGAATACCTCAACCCAGCCATAAAAGATACAAAGTACGGAAGGGCAAAAGGTGCCTTTCGACCTTCATCTCGACGGACATTCCATGGAAAGTCGCTGCCATCGACCTCGACTCCCCTTGGATGCAATGCACCAAACTCGACGTTTCGCTCTTAACCAGCTTATTAATCCTGAACATCTACATCCACCCTGCTGCCAAGCAAAAGGGGCCAAGAATCGAGCTACTGGCTGCTGCACTTGAAACATTAAAACTTACCCATCCACAAGCCAACATAATATTGTCCGTGGACTTTAATATGAACCTACTGCAAGGCAAGGAAAAAAACTTTTCTGATTTTATACAGGCAAGACAATGCAACACAAGCAGACGAGACCCTCAAGGCAAGAGATGCACGGCTCGTCTGGATAATCTTTCGCTGTACACGCTAAACGGACGAGGGTAGTTGGATTGTCCCGCAGCATTCACCAGAGTGACGAACAAAACAGGCACAACCATCGATTATACCCTGATGGACCCAGACCTCCTTCCTCTTATCCCTGACTTCCAAATAAAGGAAAGAGGGGAAAGTGACCACCATCCTCAAACATTTACACTGACCACAACTCTAATAAGGTCTGGCCAAGCCAAGGCTCTGTCATTATCAATCCAATCCTACAATTTAAAACGCCTTATTTGGAACAAAAGCAACATAGACACCATCATGGGGACATGTTTTATATCAATGGCGTCACCAGAAGCAGAACCGCTGCGCATAGAGGCCTGGGAGTCGTTCATCAACGATTTAAACAAAATATTCTCCAACCAAGCTAACGGTCACAAAGCCCACAAACCAACTGGGGCAGCTTGGTACACAAACAATCTGAGGATAAAAAAAAAACCTCTGAACAAACAATTAAGATTACTGCAAACCCAGGGCCCAGAACTGTCAGAGCAGACCCTCACGTCAATAGCTAGAATGAAAAAAGACCTAAAAAAAGAAATCAAGGGGGCCAAGCAAGCATATAAAGAACAATTTTGGATGCCACTTCTCCACGCCAGTAAGCAAAGAGATTCCAAACTCTTCTGGGAAAACATCAATCTCTTATCAAACGGCAAAAACCGACACTTCAACTCGGACATTACGGAACACACATGGAGAGCCCACATTGAAGCTACATGCAACACGATCTCACTCTTAAGTGAGCTTAACACCCTTAAGCCTGCAAAAACGATGGGGATGGACGCCAGTGAGACAACAACTCACACGGCTCAAAAACCAATAGCCATCGAGAAAATAGAGAACAAAATTGGAACACTACAATCCAAAAATCCATTCCACCATCGGAAAAATCAAAAAGAGGATAATTCTCAACCAGAAGCCTGGGAGACAACAAGGTTAGAACCATCGGACCCACAGATTACACAAAAGCAGGTACTGAACATGATAAAAAATTTGAGATCAGATGGGGCACCAGGGCCAAATGGCCTGCCAAACGCATTATTCAGACAAGATCCATCCTTTGGTCTGGCCACCTCACTCCCCTCTTCACACACATCCTAGAGTCCAGCACGATTCCAGACTCCTGGCGAGGAAGTATTCTGCAACTAATATACAAATCAGGGGCACGTTCCGATCCATCCAACTATAGACTGATAGCATTCATTGATGTTGAGGCAAAAATCTACGCATCAAACTTGCTGGCAGACCTGGAGGATTGGGCCAGCTGCACAAATCTCATCCCGAACACACAAACAGGATTTCTGGCAGGGATTGGCACTTTAACAAACATATCCGCAGTCACCCTTCTAGCCAACCAAGCCATTGCAAAATCAAACATTCTTTACGCGTGTTTGTAGACCTCAAAGCAGCCTTTGATAAAGTACCGAGAACTAAGCTATGGACGAAAATGAAAGCATGGGGAGCCCCAACCAAACTACTAGAGGCAATTATCAATCTTTAATCACAAACATGGGTTCAAATAAAAAAAGAAGACGGGCGAAGCCTAACAAACAAGTCAAGTCAAGTCAATAATACTTTTATTTGATTTCGTTACAAATCATAAAAGAATGGAAAAAGCACATAATACAAAATGGTTTAAAATGGGGGTTTGAAAGGTACGAGAGATAAAAACACTGTTCCAACCATTACTCAATCGTCATCAAAAAATAAGAGATATTAAGTTTGTAATCAGTGCAATTTAAAAGATGCAAGGCGGTTCAATGAGGAAAAATCAGAAAATAGTGCAAGTGCAGATGAGGAGAGTCCAAGCAGTCTTGTCAAAGCCACTCAAGTTAATTCATGTTTATTATCTAATTCTTTGGCTGCCATTTTCCAAAACGTGATGGCTTACAAACAAAATTCCAACTAGCAACGGCTTAAAACACGGGTGCGTGTTGGCCCCCGGTTTATTCAACATCTATACAGTCGACTTGGAGAAAAATCTTCGCTTATCACAAGGCGACCCTCCAAAATTGGGTAAAATCCCAATAGTAAGTATCCAAAATGCAGACGATATCGTCCTACTATCTCAAACGCCTCGAGGTCTGCAGCGGATGATTTTCCAACAGGAAGCATACACCACCTCAGCTCAATTAGTAATCAACCATCAAAAATCGAAGGTCGTGTGCTTTTCCAACTCCCACAAAAAACGCCCTAAATTCATCTGGACGCTAAATGATAAATCTTTGTCCCAGGTGGATACATACAAATATCTGGGGTTCCATCTAGACCGCCACCTCAATTTTAAGCAACACCTGGACCTAGGGCTAATAAAAGCCAAACTACTGCTATTCGCATTCAAAATCTTGCAGAAAAAACTCAGCAGTTGTTCAACAAACCATCTGCTAAAGGTCATTGCGGCAGAATTTCTGCCATCCATCTTGTACGGCTCCGAAATGATAAACGCAAAGGACTCGACAGTTTTAAATACAGCTCAATCTAGCCTCTTTAAGAAACTGTTCTCAATTCCACGTCATATTTCACAAGCACAGATAAGTCTAGAATACGGACTAAAAAACCAGATACCTGCAAGACAAGGCGCCCTGGTTAAATACTATTGGAGGATGAGGGCAGCAGAAGACAACACCTTAGCCCATTATTGCTGGCAGGAGATCGAAAAACAATCCAGGCTAAGCAAATCCGTATTCCTAGTCTTAAAAGAAGCGCTTTCTGCACTAAAGCTAGACATGGCTTAGCTCACAATAACGACCTACTCTGGGTTCAAACACGCAGCAAACAAAGCTATCAAGCAAGAATCACTGTTAATAGATAAAGCCGCCCTGGCCCACAAAACTCATGCTTGGGCTGTGATGTCATCTTACAAAACGTTGAAACCCCAACTGTATTTGTCAGAACATTCCTCAAACCAAAAAAAGCACAACTTGACCCTACTGAGGCTGGGATCATTCCCCTCGAAAGACCTCACTCCCAAATGGAAACGGATGTGGACGACAAAGGAATGCTGCCTCTGCGGACATGGAGATGAGTCACTACTACATCTTCTATGTATTTGTCCTGCGCTACAAGACACTCGGAAAACCCTCCTTCGGGAAACACTGAGGAGAGAACAAATAAGGACCTGCAGAGCAGCTGTTATAAAATGTCTCGCAGGCTTGTCAATTCAACTGTCCTGCAAGGCAATAAAACTTTGGAACTTAGCGGCAAAAGAATTAGACAAGAACGAGTGCTGAATTGAACTTGACAACACAGAATCGATTTGCTTATTTATTTTAAATCTTGCTGCTCATATTCTCTCAGCACTTGCAGTTTATTAAGCCCGTGTACAGTTTTAATCAATTTATCTAGAAGTTTGCTCTCCTTTACACAAATGAACCCCCATGGGTTTTTTTTCTTATGCAATTTTAATTTGATCAATTGATTTGATGTCTTATGTACCCTGGTGGTTTGCTCCACCTTTTATGATTTTAAAGAAATCAAATAGAAGTATTTTCTACTAGTGTATAGGAATTATGTGGAGTGGGAATATGTGTTATGGAGAGTAATTATGTGGTATGGTAGTCTGTGTTGTGGAGTGGTAACCTCAGGTTTAGTCTTCCTTTTTTCCATAGAAGCTAAACTATAAACTCAATGAGACACAAAAAAAAGAAGCAACCACAGAGGAGCACTTTTGGACCTAGTTAGAGGTATGAGCAGGGCCACTGGAATTATGCGACTGTTCGGCCGCAACAATTTTCGCATAATTATACATTTTCTGCATTTGCCACATAAGCCATCATCTGCCGCATAATCTGCAGATTTGAACAAAAAGAACGTTGTTTCTAGCTCAAACGGCTCAAACGTTACCAGAAATGCAGCAACATGTATTACAGCGTGGTGGAAGGCCCCTGGCAAAGCTGGAATGGTCACCTGTTACTTATTGCTAAATGTGGGTGTGAAATTGGTACTAATGGTGCGCAAACCTCTCTTGCTTCTTTCTGCGCCTCTCTTGCCTCTTTAGGCACTTCTCTTGCTTCTTTCTGCGCCTTTCTTCCTCTTTCTGCACCTTTCTTCCTCTTTCTGCAGTTCTCTTGCCTCTTTCTGCACCTCTCTTGCCTCTTTCTGCAACTCTGTTCCTTCTTTCTGCACTTCTCTTGCTTCTTTCTGCACCTCTCTTGCTTCTTTCTGCACCCCTCTTGCCTCTTTCTGCACACCCTCTTCCCGCTTTCTGCATCTCTCTTGCCTCTTTCTACATTTCTCTTGCCTCTTTTTGCACCTCTGTTGCTTCTTTCTGCACTTCTCTTGCCTCTTTCTGTACCCCTCTTGCCTCTTTCTGCACCTCAGTTGCTTCTTTTTGCACTTCTCTTGTTTCTTTCTGCATCTCTCTTGCTTCTTTCTGCACCCCTCTTGCCCCTTTCTCCATCCCTCGTCCCCCTTTCTGCACCTCTCTTGCCTCTTTCTGCACCTCTCTTGCCTCTTTCTGTACTTCTCTTGCGTCTTTCTGCACCTCTGTTGCTTCTTTCTGCACTTCACTTGCCTCTTTTTGTACCCCTCTTGCCTTTTTCTGCAACTGTTCCTTCTTTCTGCACCTCTTTTGCTTCTTTCTGTACCCCTCTTTCCTCTTTCTGCACCCCTCTCCCTCTTTCTGCACCTCAGTTGCTTCTGTTTGCACTTCTCTTGTTTCTTTCTACACCTCTCTTGCTTCTTTCTGCACCCCTCTTGCCCCTTTCTCCACCCCTCTTCCCCCTTTCTGCACCTCTCTTGCCTATTTCAGCACTTCTTTTGTGTCTTTCCGCACCTCTCTTGCTTCTTTCTGCACCCCTCTCCCTCTTTCTGCACCCCTCTCCCTCTTTCTGCATCTCTCTTGCCTCTTTCTGCACCCCTCTTGCTTCTTTCTGCACCCCTCTTGCTTCTTTCTGCACCTCTCTTGTCTCTTTCTGCACCTCTCTTGCTTCTTTCTGCACCCCTCTTGCTTCTTTCTGCACCCCTCTTGCCTCTTTCTGTACCCTTTTCCCACTTTTTGCACTTTTCTTCCTCTTTCTGCACCTCTCTTGTCTTTCTGCACCTCTGTTGCTTCTTTCTGCACCCCTCTTGCCTCTTTCTCAGTGCTTAATTTGAGCCGGTGGTTTCCGGTGCTCAGCAACAGCACTTAATTGTCAGCACCGACGCTTGGGACAGCCTGCCGCAAGGTGGCGCTGTCTAGGTAAGTTAGAGGTGACCACAACAACAGTTAATTTCTAATGCTATATTCATTAAAAATGACCATTACCTGTCGCCAAAGCCATTTTTATAGCTTTGGGGGCCTGAAATAGTCCGAATAGTTACACTTGTAGGAGTGTCAAAAGTAAGTTTATTGTTTAGTTAGTTAAAACCTTAACAATATTACACACTCAAAGCACATATAAACCATTCAATAAAGTCTGCCAATTTTTAAAACATAACATCAGTTTGTTGCTGATAATATATTAAAACACTGTTGATTAAACATTCTCTAATTGTTGCCCGAATCCCAGTCTATTTACATTGGTGAAATCCCAACCATTTCAGCGGACCTGGTCTGTTGTTAAAAAATGTAAGTCACTTGCTTAACTTATGAGGAGACATGATTACCACCTTCTAGCAAGATATTTTTGAGTCAGTTTTCAGGGCCTGTTCAAAGGAGTTAAGGAATTTAATCAATTTGCAATTCAATTGAGGATCCGAGGGGTCTAGCCCTGAAATTATTGCAGCTCTACAGGTCCTGATACCTCTGGCATTTAGAGCTTTTCTAAGTAAAGTGACTCATGCATTGTGAAGTTTAGGACATGTGCAAATTATATGGATAAAGTCTTCTTTATTACTACCGCAAAGTCAACATGATATAGGCCCTATGTGCACCCAGGTTGGCTGTTCCGCAATTGACGGTAGTTTCCCAAAGCGTATAGCCATAAATTGTCTCTTTAAATAGATTGAGAATGTAATACTCAAGTAAGGTGCCGGGGCAAGGGTCTTGTAGTTATTAATCACCATCCAGGCATGAGACCTTGAGCTGAAGATGTTTTTATCAAATAGCAATGAATGGAATTTTGCTGATTTGTTTATTACTTGTTTGAAGGACTGATATGGCAAGTTTTTGTTCCACAGCTCGGTCATGCAGCTGGTTAGCAGGGATTTATAAAGATATTGGTTATATAGTGATTTTTTATCCTCATCCACTTCTGTCCAAAGCACTTTGTTGATTGGAGAGTTTACCTTGTTCTGTTTCAATCGATACCAAAGCTTTATTGAAGTATACATTCTCCCTATTGTTTTGTTTAAAAGACCAAATTCAAGTCGAATCTGGGCCGGTGAAACCGACTGGTGTATCTGGAAGACATTTTTGTAGGTTGAAACTAATAGTTTGTTTAAAAGATCAGCGTCTTTTCCGTGTAGAGCGGTACTGGCATACGTTATCGTTGGAAGCATTTTGGCCGCCATCACCGCGAGCAGAGGTTTATATGATGGCCCATTAAATTTTTTTGCCAGCATCCTAAAGGCAGATGTTAGTGCACTGGTTCTCTGTGACATATAGTCTTTTTGCTCTTGATGGTTTTGTCTGTTGTCTATATAAAACCCCAGATATGTATAACTTGTTACTTCCTCTATCACTTGTAGGAGTGTGATGGTTTGTAGTTGTGTTGTTACTATCGTTGGCAGAATAGCAGGGCAATGTGTGGTGGCTGCCTGACGAGAGCCCTGGCACTTCTTTTTTTTACAAATTAAGCACTGCTCTTTCTCCACCCCTCTTCCCCCTTTCTGCACCTCTCTTGCCTCTTTCTGCACCTCTCTTGCCTCTTTCTGCACCCCTCTTGCCTCTTTCAGCAACTCTGTTCCTTCTTTCTGCACCTCTCTTGCTTCTTTCTGCACCCCTCTTCCCTCTTCTGCATCTCTCTTGCCTCTTTCTGCACCTCTCTTGCCTCTTTCTGCACCTCTCTTGCTTCTTTCTGCACCTCTCTTGCTTCTTTCTGCACCTCTCTTGCCTCTTTCTGCACCCCTCTTGCCTCTTTCTGCACCTCTCTTGCCTCTTTATGCACTTCTCTTGCTTTTCTCTGCGCCTTTCTTCCTCTTTCTGCACATCTTACCTATGTAGGCATAGTTAGAAAATAGCATTCAAAGAACCTTAGAAATTCACTGAAAAAAACACAGGTTTCAGGGACCTTATAGTTAGTAATTAGCATTTAAATACCTTAGAAATTCACTGAAAAAAACACAGGTTTCAGGGACGTTATAGTTAGTAATTAGCATTTAAAAAACCTTAGAAATTCACTGAAAAAAACACAGGTTTCAGGGACGTTATAGTTAGGCTGACATTTCACTCGTACAAAGCCAGAGAAATTCAGCTGTTCTAGTTAGCTGAGCTAACTATAACTTACACCCCCGCAATGCACTGCTGATGACGTCACATATTACATCACTCATGACATGGTCAGTGACATCACTGGTGACATCACTGATGACATCTCAAATGACATCACTGAAGACATCACTGATGACTTAATCCAGTGACTGAGTGTTTCTAAAAAGTTTAAGAATGTTATATATATATATATATATATATATATATATATATATATATATATATATACCAAGGTGTATTGAAGGATGAGTGGTAGTAGGAGTGTCTATATGGATGATTTAGTGGGTGCGTGACTGACTGTATAAGTGAGTGATTAAACATGTCTTAGTGAATGTATGGGTGAGTGACTAATCTGTGTGAATGTGTGTATCAGTTTGTCAGTTGGTGTGTAAGTGGCTGCATGGGTTGGTGAGTAGATACATGAGTGTCTATATGGGTTATTGATTAGTTATCTGAGTACCTGTATGGGTGCCTGAGTGTCTGTGTGGGTGGGTGAGGGTGTGTGTGACTCCCTGCATGGATGTATGAGTGGGTGAATCCCTGGGTGTATGGGTTCATGAGTGCATCTGTGAGGGACTGTATGGGCGAGTGAGTGTGCGTATGGCTGTGTCGGTGAGTGAATGGATGTCTCAGTGGTATGCTGGTGAGTAACTGCATATGTGAAAGGCAGTATATGTGAGTGTTGGAGTATATAAGTGACTGTATGTGTGAGTGGGTGATTGTGAGAGTGGCTGTATGGGTGAGTGTGTGCTTGTGTCAGTGACTGTATGGAGAGTACGTATTTGTTAGTATCTGTATGAGTAGTGAGTCTTGTGTGTTTCTGTATGAGTGAGTAAGTGGCTGTGTGATTGAGTGTTTGGGTGAGTGAGTAGGTGTGTGAGTAGCTCTATGGGTGACTGACGGTATATGAGTGGCTGTATGGGTGTATGAGTGGATATCTCAGCGGCTGTATTGGTGAGTGACTGGCTGGATGAGTGCCTGTATGGGCGAGTGAGTAGATGTGTATTTAGACCTATGAATCAGTGAGTGGGTATGTATGTACTGGTATTGGTGTGTCAATGGTTTCAATAATGGTAGTCTGGAATTTGGAGTGGGTGTATGATAGGTTATATTGGGGTGTGAGTAGGTGCATCAGAGATTATTTGGATGATGTCATGAGTGATGTCATTTGAAATGTCATCAGTGATGTCATTGACCATGTCATGAGTGATGTAATATGTGACGTCATCAGCAGTGCATTGCGGGGCGCAAGTTATAGTTAGCTCAGCTAACTATAATGGCTGAATTTCTCTGGTTTTGTATGAGTGAAATGTCAGCCTAACTATAACGTCGCTGAAACCTGTGGTTTTTTTCAGTGAATATAGATATATATATATGCGTGTGAGCAAGGCAGAGATGCTGAAACGCGTTACAGCAAAAGAAATAAACTTGAAGTAATTTCAGAGAAGTCGAGCCCCTGTGTCGGTGTCTGATTTCAATCAGGGAATCGGAATATATATACATATATACTGTAACTCCAGTAGTGGACAAATCCAGGCACAGACTCCGATTTTGATAAGTGCAATTTTATTCCATTTTCACAATCATGACCAATGAAATGTTTCGGCCAAACTATTGACCTTCCTCACATATGCGCTGCATAATCAAACTTTACCTTTTATATTAACCACGTGACTTGGGCAAAAAGCGGTGGTAACTGACAACAGACTAGTTCACTGTTAAGATCACAAGTTTTCCAGGAAAGACAGACTGGTGTAAAAATATTATAAATATGCATATATGATAAAGGCAAAGACTACATTCTGCACAATAATTAAATTCAATACATATCCTGATGATATACATTAACTTCCAATTAATAAATGATTATATAGTCTAAAAGCCATAATAACCTCATATAAATATGTGCAAAATATATAGTAGCACAGCCTCTGTTGTTACAACTACATATTGGCATGTTAGATGGTCAATCATTTGGGAAATGGACTTCTTGTTAAATTAGTTGTACATGTGTACAGTTGTACTAAAAACATGGGCAATAAATAGATGCATATATCTTGCCCATGACCAAAACTGTGCCCATAGCGAGATATATAGATAGTACATACTGGCGGTCGCCAGTAGATAGTTATAGTTAGAACCTAGTTTCCATTGGAAAAGCATTTTTTGACTTGCCTAGAACTTGGTAGTTTGACCAATCTTCATGAAATTTTCCAACAAAAGTGTCGAGGTAGGTTCTGGTGATCATGGAAAGTTTGGGGGTGATCTGTGCAGTGGGGACCAAAAATGTGGGGCACGAATTAAGGTTGCGGTTGTAATGTTAATTCCCATAGGAACCTTTAGCCACACCTACAGCTTGAACAGCTGAACGGACTTACAGCAAATTTGGCAGGGAGGTAGATGTTGGTTCAAGGAAGTGCCTTTTGCCTATTTGGTAAAAATCTGTTCAGTAGTTTTTGCGACATTTAAGCTGAAAATTATAGTGGTATCTCTAGTCACGGATATTTCGCGATGGTTTCACGAGTAATCACGACTGCACGCGCAAACGGGAATGCTCTGATTGGCTGGACGGAACCTGAACAGAAAGTTGTGGCTGCCATTTTATTGATCAGGAATGGTTCCCAGGGCTGAAAAGGGCTGAAAAAGCTAACATTAGGGTCAGAATAGAGGTACTCTGACCCCAAATTTGAGAAATGGGTGTGTTAGTGACACAAGTTGTGTGTCCAAAATTGAGTTTTTTAATTGTGACTATCGTGAAGTCATCGCGAATATTGGTGAAAATATAAAAAAATATATATTTGTACACACTCGCCGGTCACTGTCACACACTCATGTACGCACTCACAAACTCACTCAGACACTTATACACCCATTCACATATCCACTCATACACTTATACATCCAGTCACATACCCACTCAGATACTCATGCACTCACTAACATACCCATTCAGTTACTTATGCACTCACTTACAGACTTACTCGGAGAGTGACGTACCCATGTACAGACTCACTCAGAGACTCACGCACCAACTTACTGACCCACTCACACACTCATGTATGTTCTCACAGACCCACTGAGACACTCATACACCCACTCACAGATCCACTCAGACACTCATACACCCACTCACACACCCATACAGTCACTCCCACACATCTCAGAGACTTATGTACTCAGTCAGTCACTCATACACTCAGAAACTCACACACCCACTCGCAAACTCATGCATCCACTCACAGACCCACCCAGACACTCGCCCTCCCAGTCACAGACCCACTCAGACACTCATGCATGCACTCATTCACTCACCCACTCAGATACTTATGCTCCCACTCACAGACCCATTGAGACACTCAAACACCCTCTTACAGATCCCCTCAGACAACCACTCACGGACCCACTCATACATTCACACACTCATACAGTCACTCACACAACAACTCATAGACCCACTCAGAGACTTATGCACCCAGTTAGTTATACACTCAGGGCCTTATTTATGAGAAGTGACGCATCGCTGTGTGAAAACAGCGATGCGTCGCTTCTCAGTGCGCCCAGTTGCAACATGAGGGATGCGTCATATTTACTGTATGACACATCATGTCGCAAGGAATGACAGATACGTCAGTATTACTGACGTATCTGCCGGCGCAAAACTGGCGCATTGCTGGAGTGTGTCACAAAAGTGGCACAACTCCAGCAATGTGGCCTTTCACATGGGGCCAGCCCCATGTGAAAGGGCCTGCGTCACTCTTGCGCCTGCTGTGAGGCAGGCATAAGATTTTGACGCAGTGGCATCCTAGAAGTGGCACAGTGAAATCTGATAGATTTCACTGCACCACTTCTACAAGGCTTTTTAAGTGGGAACGCCCACCCTGCATACATTATACCGACGCAGGTATAATGTAGCACAGGGCTTTACAAAGTGATGCATCTGCTTAGATGCATCACTTTGTAAATAGGGCGCAACATGGTGCATTTTTTACGCCACCGGTGCATCACAAAAAGTGACGCAACGGCGGCGCAAAAGTGTTGCAAGGCCTCATAAATAAGGCCCTCAGAGACTCATGTACCCACGCACAGTCACACTCCCAGAGCCACGCACCCACTGACAGAACCACTCTGACACTCACGCTGCCAGTCCTAGACCCACTGAGAGACTCATGCTCACAGATCCACTCAGACACTCAGGCACCCACTCACTCACCCATTCAGACACCCACTTAGACACTCCTGTATCCACTCACAGATCCAGTCAGACAGTCATATACTTACTTACAAATGCACAAAGGCACTTATGCACCTACTCACAGATTGAGTGAGAGTCTTACGTAACCAATCACAGACCCATTGTGACACTGATGCACCCACTCATAGATGTACTGAGGTAGTCACACATTTCGTTACAGAAGTATTGATAGACTGAGGCATCATCTCACAGATCCCCTCAAATACTTATACAGTGAATGATTATACTGTAGAACCAAGGGACAGAAACAAGTGCGCAAAGCGCAAAAAGGGGGCAGGGTAGAAACACCCTGACCCCCTAGGTCTGCTCAGGGGGTCCCACAAGGACCCCCTGGGCAGAAAAAAGCATTTTTTTTTTTTAAATCGGCGGGATGCGCTTAGGGTGCGCCGATCCCGCCGATTTAAAAAATAAAATAAAAAAAACACAAGAAAGAAGTGCGCAAAACGCACAAAGGGAGCAGGGTAGAAACACTCTGACCCCTAGGTCTGCTCAGGGGTCCCACAAGGCCCCTGGGCAGAAAAGCAAAAAAAAAAAAGACCGGCATGGGGCCCCGCCCCTCCCTGCAGCAGTCTTCAAACGCGCCCCCTGGCGCGTTTTAAGAAGGGAAGTAATTCCCCTTGAATACTGGGGGTCCCTGGGGGCCAACTAGCCCACCAGGAACCTCCGGTATGCGCCAGGGGGCTGCGTTGCAGAGAGGTGTACAGAGGCCACGCCCCTTTTACACCTCTCTGCAACGCAGCTCTGTGGCGCTTTTGGAGGTACATGGTGGGCTAGTTGGACTCCAGGGACCCTCAGTATTCAAGGGGACTTAATCCCCCAACTTAAAACGCACCACGGGCGCGTTTGCACAGTGGTGAAGGGAGGGGGCAAGGCTTCAGGTGACATGTGTGCAAACAGGCCCTGTGGCGCGTTTTAAGATGGGGAATTAAATCCTCTTCAATCCTGAGGGTCCCTGGGGGCCAACTAGCCCACCAGGTACCTCCAGTCAGCGCCACGGTGCTGCGTTGCAGTGGGTTGTAAACAGGGGCGGGGCCTCTGAACACCTCTCTGCAACGCAGCTCTCTGGCACATACTGGAGGTATCTGGTGGGCCAGTTGGCCCCTAGGGACCCTCGGGATTGAGGAGGAATTAATTCTCCAACGTAAAACGCGCCACAGGGCGTGTTTGCAGACATGTCACTTCAGGCCCCACCCCTTCCGTCACCATTGTGCAAATATTCCTCTAAAATCAGCCGAACTACGAATTCCGATTTACTCACCTGTTATCAGGAGAGACCTCAGTGCTGCATCTTTGAGCCCAGTACTGATCCTGAAAAGTAATTTTAACCGTACTTACCAGTAACTTGAATTTCCTTCCATAGGCTAACATTGACTGGTTTCACTTGGAAATTCTTCTGTGTGTGGAGTTTTGGAACTTTATAATATTCCTCTAAAATCAGCCGAACTACGAATTCCGATTTACTCACCTGTTATCAGGAGAGACCTCAGTGCTGCATCTTTGAGCCCAGTACTGATCCTGAAAAGTAATTTTAACCGTACTTACCAGTAACTTGAATTTCCTTCCATAGGATATCATTCCCTGCTTTTTGCTGAAAAAGTTTCTAAGTGTCGATTTTTGAAACATACAAATATTCCTCTAAAATCAGCCGAACTACGAATTCCGATTTACTCACCGGTTATCAGGAGAGACCTCAGTGCTGCATCTTTGAGCCCAGTACTGATCCTGAAAAGTAATTTTAACCGTACTTACCAGTAACTTGAATTTCCTTCCATAGGCTAACATTGACTGGTTTCACTTGGAAATTCTTCTGTGTGGAGTTTTGGAACTTTATAATATTCCTCTAAAATCAGCCGAACTACGAATTCCGATTTACTCACCTGTTATCAGGAGAGAACCCAGTGCTGCATCTTTTAGCCCAGCACTGACCCTGAAAAGTAATTCTAACCGTACTTACCAGTAACTTGTATTTCCTTCCATAGGAATCCATTGTCTGGTTTTCAGCAGAAAAGTTTCAAAGTGTCGATTTTCACAAACTACAAATATTCCTTAAAAATCGCCTGTATGACTTAAACGCATTCTTTCAACTGTTTACAGGAGATGCACCAGTGCTGGATCCAGGATCCACCACTGAGTAAGAAAAAGAAACGATAACACTACTTACCTGCTAAGTGAATTTCCTCCCATAGGATAACATTGGTGATTCTATGTGAAAAAGTTTCTAAGTGTCAACTTTTAAAATACAATAATATTCCTTAAAAATCACTACTGTAACCAAAACGCTTTTACTCAACTGTTTACAGGAGATGTCCCAGGACTGAATCTAGGATCCAGTCCTGTGGTTAGAAAAAGTAATCCATAAAGTAACTAATTGCATTTAACTTGAAATTCACATTGAGCTCAATGTTGCATTGTGTTTGAAATTGTGTTGCCCATTGCAACAACTGTAACTACTGTACTTAAAAGTTTTTTGCCTATTTGCAAAGTATTTAAACTAAAGTAATTCATTCTGAGAAAGTATATTTTGTAATGTAATGTATAATGTAATTACAATGTATTTTAAAAAATAAAATATCTAAAAATAAATAGTTTAAAAAAATGTAGTAAATCGGTATCAAAAAAATAAATATAACAATTAATACATTTAAAAATTGTCATTTACAAAACTTTTGAAATTCACTGAAAAAAACCATAGGTTTCAGACATGTTACAGTTAGGAATTAGCATTTAAAAAACCTTTGAAATTCACTGAAAAAACCATAGGTTTCAGGCACGTTATAGTTGGAAATTAGCATTTAAAAAACCTTACAAATTCACTGAAAAAACCATAGATTTTAGGGACAGTTCTAGTTAGTTGGACATTGCACTCGTACAAAACCCGTGAAATTCCCCCGTTATAGTTAGTTCAGGTAACTATAACTCGCGCCCCCGCAATGCACTGCTGATGACGTCACATATTACATCACTCATGACATGGTCATGCTGCGCGCGGCTGCCAATAAATAGGGAAGGGGGAGGGCCGAGCAGCTGGGAGGCGGGAGCGGGACCGACCGTGGGGAGGGGCCGCAGGGGCAGCAGCGGCTGGCAAACTGAGGCAAATAAGTAATAAGGCAAAAAAGTAAGGTAAAACAAGCAAGTAAATAGAAGTAAGAAAAATAAGGCAAGTAAAATAAAGGCACGTCTAGATAAAGGCAGGTGGAACTAAAGGCAAGTAGAATAAAGGCACGTCCAGGCACGTCAAAATAAGGCAAGTAGGGATAAAGGCAGGTAAAATAAGGAAAGTAGAAATAACCCAGGCAGAGGCGGGCAGCAGGAACGAGAACGAGCACCATCGGGCAGACAGCCTCGAACCTACCAGGTGGAGGTCAGAGGTCTTGCACAGTACTGCAGAGCTGCTGGGGAGAGAGCCGGCCTAGACCAGAGGTCAGAGGTCTTGCTCCCAGATGTTGAAATCGGATCAAATTACAATGCGGTCATAGATGAAGTTGTAAATTATTTAAATTAAGGCACAGCTTCTCAATATGGAATAAACTGAAATAAATAATCAAAATATGCAAAATATATATATATATATATATTTCCTCATGCATATGTAGGGGCTTGGGGTCAGCTTTCTTCTCCCACTGGTCTGTACAAGTGACATTTTCACTCCGCTTCCATCCATGACAGCACAGGGCAAATGGCCAGCCCACTTCAGCCGTTGACTATCTTGCCTTTGTCTGATCACATGTGCAAATCTGCCTGAAAATTAATGCACTTCAGTGCCAAGGCTGGTAGGCTAGTTCTTTAGTTTTCTATTTTCTACTTATAGATCTCTTTTCATTTCTTTCCTTCTCCTCTTTTTGTTTTCATGTTTAAAGCATGCTACATCTCCAAAGATTGTGCTGACTGGCTGCTTGCTTGCTGCTCATTTCTTGTGCAATGTACCGCAGCATACACAGCTGCTGCATCTAAACCAGCTGAATCATGGAATGATAATGTCGATAGGTATCATTGTTTTTACCACTGCAAGATGGCCAATACATTGGTTCTAAATGTGACAATCAGATGAAACTATAAAACAACAAACAATACACTATGTATAATACAATTGCAAGACAGCCACCTTTTGCTTTATTTAATTTTGTTATTGCAATCAAATGTCTGCCATTTTTAGCAGATAGCATGTTTTTTTCTACTTTAATTTATCTTGCATACTTGGCTGTTTGTGTATGAATCTTAAGGCGGTGGTGTAAAAGGATGTATGCAAGAGTGAGTCAGTGATGAATGAATGCATGAGTGCAAGATGAGGAGGAGAGTGCATGTATGATGACTCATTCTGTGCCTAAATCCATCAATGACTAAGGAGGCACTTTAATTTACAATCCAGACCTATTGAGATTGCCAATGATTGTTAATTGCCTTTATGTGGTAGCGGGTCGATTTGCCTAGTTGCACATCTCATCACTCGGTTGGCACACAAGCTAGAATGGTGAGCACACAAACATTATATTGCCACACACCAGGGAGAATATTCAGAGCAAACATTTGGGAGAAGTTGCAGTGGCGGCTCCTCCGCTAAGGTGGAGGAGCGTCGCCCACTGCTTTTTAGAAGTGTAAATAAAGGAAACATAAAATGATAATAATTGGTTGTTATTATCATTTTATGTTTCACTCCTGCGGTGGCTCTGCAGGCGGGGCGGTGCTGCTCTGCTCTCATTACAGCTTGGGTGGAGAACACCGCCCATTCCCTGGCTGAGCGCCGAACCACGCCGCTCCGACCAATCACAACGCTGCATTGCATTGGTGGCTCTACTGCTAAATATGCGTAGCACTATTTTCCTTAAACACTATTTTATGGGCCAGGGCTTGCTTTTAATGCCAGGAATGACCAACCCACAGGAGAGATACACCGTCCCCAAGCTCCCCACCTACAGCTGTGCCTTAGACTTGAGCCCAGTGGAGGGAAGGGGAGGGTGCACACAGCCTGCAGTCCCCGCAGTGATGGAGATGTTTGTGAAAATAAGCAGGGTCGAGGATCAGCCTTTCATCCTTTCGATATCGATACAAGTGGTGCACTGAGCTGGATTATTGTGGTTATTCATGGTGCTAAAAGGGAGATAGTCTGGTACCAGCTATGCCTGTGTAGACAATTATTACTATCAATGCTCACTGGCTTCCTTCATTAACACAGAGCATGCTGTATGCTCTCTTACAATGAATAAATAGCTATTTATTCACTATGGTCTTTATGTGATTGCCTCTAGGTATGCTACATTCAGGTTGTACATTATGTCCTTGTTCAATAGTAAATTAATGCCACTGAGCAGATTTACCCAAACTTCCTTGGAGAGAAAGTAACACCAAATATTATGTTCTAAACATTTCATCATCAAACTTCATTCTTTTTTTTCAAATAAAACCATAAAAGTCATACAAACATCAATAAAACTCCACACATGTACAGAATAGCAATACAGTATAACCATTGTAATCTAATTACAGGATAAAAATGACTCCCACTATCAAAGTTAATCACAGCTTGACCTAACCCTGATAGCGGCCCTTAAAAAGCTGAGTGTATACATTTAATAACCTATGGCAAACAGTTTGGGAAGCATTAAGGTAAGTGACCAACTGCTAGCTTAGACAAGTTGAACATAAACATCTGGCTCACCTCAACCTCCAGTCAACGTTAAGCCTAAAAATATTTAATGAGGCAGAGTATGTTTGCAACAGTCTCACACCTAATGTCAGGATGTGGGGTACCCACAACTTGTCAGTAGTCTCACAGCACTAGAAGGTGCTTCCAGGACCTTATATTTAGCTCAGAACTGAGAGCCCAGAATACCAGACAAATAGAGTTAAAGAGCAGAATGAAATTAAGATCAGATGGGAGATCCACGGCAACTGATTCAAAGGGTTGTTGCTAAGAACAGGACAAATAAGGAAGAGAAGAACAAGGTGGGACCATTCCTAAAATCAGACAAGATGAGCCCGCCATGAGTATCAGAAAGTATTGTGTACCTGGGGATTTGTCTTAGCAGGGAGGAGAGAAACCTTAGAGGCACTGTCAAGTGGTTGAACAAGCAGCACCCACCGTGGCAAACTCTGCTGATACAATGGTCCACTTTTTATGCTTGTGAAGGGTTAGCAGGGGCCAGACTCCTTAGAAGATTGTGCTGGGCAATTGCTCTCTCTGTCCAAGTCTTAAAATGGGTCTGCAGTCGAGCCACGGCCGAACCAGTGATCTGGCTCATCCTCTAGTGCCAAAGTAAATGCAGGATCTTCCTAATATTTGGAATGCAAATTACACAAGCAAAATGTAAGAACATGATAAAGATTTTATAATGTAAGAAGTGTTTCTTTAACAAATGGTAGTGTTTTTCCCTTTATATAAATAAGACCCCTGATTGAACTGGGAATCAGTTATCTTTTGATACCAAGGGATTCATATCTACCATTACCCTACTGATATGCAGGATGGGAATCTGGGCAGAGTGACACTGTCCCGGCGAGCCCAGTTTTCTATTTGGTTTTCTCTTCCACTTTCAGTAAAGGGCCACGTGGCACTAGTGAAGATGGTGGTGCTACCCCAGTTATTGTATTATTTTGCAAACCTTAACCCACTCATCCCTTTTTCAGAACCTTGACATGTCCCACGTCTGATTTGGGGGATGGGGCACCACCGGCTTAGCTCTTTCCACTCTACAGCTACCCGTGACTAGGGATGGATTAGCCCATCTGGACATAGAACGCCATTATTTAGCTGCACAGCACCAATGGGTGTTTCGCTGGTTGTCTGGCCGCCTCCTGCATAAGACTGGGTTTACCTATAAAGACTTTAAGGAGGGCTTACTGAACTACTCATTGTTTCCTACTGACCATTCTACCCAATGCCACCCAGGGTTATTCCACCTGACTTTCTCTTACCTCACTAGAACCCGTAAACTCACTTACACAAAGAAACCCTAAGCTCCTGAAATACCTTTGCTAGGCCTCTCCACTTCGCTCAGGGATGTCAGTCAGTGGCATGCTGCAGGCCTCTCAAAATTGGGGCATTTGTTTGTTGATGGCGAGCTACTAGATTTCCAAACCCTCATGGCAGACTAGAGTCTTCACCTGGGTCAATTCCTATCTTACAAACACCTAAACAATCATTAAATGCCCTATTTAGTCCGCCAACTACTACCAACCCCACATGAAGTCTACCGGACGCTCTACACCATAGGAACAGGTTGCAAACTGATAAGATGGGTGTACACAGCGTTCCTGCAACATGGTGACTACTTCGGGGCTTCTCTCTGTACTAACTGGGGAACTGACATGGCCAAACCTCTGCATGATGCTGACTGGGATAAAATATTGAAATATCCCCTCAAAGTATCCCACGGATCCCATTTTAAGTATATTTAATTTAATATTCCATTTATATTCAATTTAATATTCTGAACTGAGCCTCTCTTGCACCTGCCTGAATTAACAAATTATACTCAGGAGCTGCAGCTGCATGTCCTCGCTTTATGTAATAAGATGCCAATTTGCTTCATATGCTCTAGTCTTTCCCCACACTCCTTTCATACTAGCAGAAAGTTCTCGAGGTGCTGTCGACCACGATGGGCCATTGTACTAATGAATTCACAAGAAGTGATCCTATTGGGTGTATTCCCCCACCCTAAGTTCGAGAAACCCTACACCTGGCTCATAGTTCTCCTTTAGCAACATGCAATATTACACTCCTCTGGAAGGATTCACTTCCTCCAGTTATCATAAATTGGACCAAGGTATCGCTCTTTTGGTTTCGATCTGAGAGCACCCTGTTACACAGGGAGGAATGAGCCAGTCTGATAAAATATTGTATTGCACAGGTGTGGGATATTTTGGTGGAGGGCTTTAAAGACTGCACCAAGGATGATACTCTCCCCTTATAATCCGCCCGACACATGTAGTCTCAGTCTCTATATAGTAATTGTTCTTGCCACATCCAGGCAACTACTCAAGGCAGTGGTTTAAGGGTGCCTACCTTCGACATACTGTCATGATTGCCCCTTTAGAACACTTCCTTCTAAGGTTAATTGCTTTGCTTCCCTACGCTGTTAAAGCAGCGGCAACGGGGCAGGTGGGTGGGGAGGGACAGTTTATTATGGGGCAGTTTGTTACACAGAAACATTTAAACATTTTATGCTAACTCTTCATAAATAGCCCAGCACTATTCTTCTGTAATTGTACGATGGAATCTAATGCTACACACCTGGCTACTATCATGCTATGTAACCGCTTTTGGCATACAACAATAAAATCTTTTTAAAAAACACATATGGTAGTGTTTCAGTTTAGTGCGTTAGATCACAACATGGCACTGATATTTATTTGAAGTGAAAGTTTCTAAACATGAACTTTAAGACATTCATTAACCATTCCTCTTGACAACACCAGGGGTGAACAAAGTGAACCAATTAACTGGTGTCCCTTACATCATGGCCAATAGCATTGTTGTGAATGGTGGAACATTCCAGACTAATAAAACATACAACTGATTTTTTTGTACACAGTCCATCTTAAACTGAATTACTTGAAAGTGCTCTCAAATGTCACAATCAATTAAATTAGACACATTGACTAAATTAATTTGACTGAGATCATACAATTTAGCCATGCAGGAAATCTGGAATTTGAACCCAGACTTCCTGGCCACACATAGTGTACTTAAGTCACGGACTAGATTTTTTTTTTTTCTCAATCCCCTTTAAAACCAGAAGACAGTGTTTTGTACAATTCTGCAAGATTAATAGCATACTGTGTTAAATAAATACAGATCACAGGTTAATCTGACACAATATTTAAATAAAAAAGTCCATTATGAAGGTAAGCAAAGGCAGGGCACCATATGCTAATATCACTGACTTTTTAGACATTATATAGCTATTCTAGAGGTGCGCGAGCCACTGAAAGCTTGAGCCAGGTGTGAGCCTGAAGCCCGGCTGAGCTCAAGGTCCTGTTGGTACCTTGATCCCATAACGAGCCGAGCTTTCATGTGGCTTCTGCCTGCCTCCTTCCCTCTACCTAGGATGTGGCGTTGGGCGTGAGGTGCCGACTTTGGAACTGGGGAACCAGGTTCAAGTTTCAGCATTGGGCAGACATCCTGTGATTCTGGGCAAACCACTTAATCTCCCCATTCCTATAAACAATGAATGTGACCTTGTGTAATGTAAGTGGTGCCCATGTAAAGTGCTCCCATACCTTTGGGTTGAGTTAACGCTATATAAAAACTGCAGAAAAATGCACAAAGTAGAAAGCCTTATTGAAAGACAAATACCCATTTCCTGGCTGAATTGTACAAAGTTAAATCAGGAAATCTGGATAAATTACAGTTTTCATGCTTAAATTGTGTGATCTTACTTCACCAAAACTCTTTTTTTCTTCATTAATGCGTATTAAAGCACTTTTTGGAATACGTGGGTTTGAAATACAAGTTGTACAAAACCTATTGTATATGATTTTATAGACTTTAATGGGACATATTAACGTCAATGCATCACATGTTAAAGAAACACACTTTTTTCTTGAATTTTATCATATTTTATGTGATGTTTGTTATATGATTTACATAACAAACACATCAGGGCTTGGCTCGTGCATAGGCGTTAAGATCCGAGTCAGACCTGTGGCTTGCTCACCCACCTCGAAGCTATTCAATGCAGCAGTTAAAGTGCATTAAAAAAAGTATGGATACTGCCACTGGGATGGGGTCAGTGAGAGTGGAAGCGGAATCGAAGGCGTGGCTAAAAAGAGCAAAATATTATGCAGCTATTTTGTTGATCTCTCACCATTGGGTAACTGCATATAAAATAACGCACACCTTAACTGAAAAATCAATAAAAGTTAAACTAATCAGAGGGAAATGTACTATTTTATGTTATGAAACCTCTATTGGTTAACGCAATCACTACAGATGTATATGTGTGCAACTAGAGGTCCACAGAATCCAATCCTGTTTGGTGCAGCAGGGGAAGGTGACTTGTGTATTTTTAGTGGTGGGAGATCCCTGAAAGCACTGTGTATTTATAAGTCATTATACACCGTATACTATAGGCTACCACTAAATCCACATACAAATTAATATTAAGGGTAAAAAGTGGTTCTAAAGTATAGATTTCAGTAATATGCAGATTATACCTAGTGCAATTTTTTTTATAACTGCCCATTAAAAGTATGCTCTCCATTACTCAGCTTGGAACACCCTTGAAATGCCTTTAAAAAAAGGAAGCGTCAAGTGACTCCGGCAAATGTAAAGGCTGCTTGGGAGGCGTTAATTTATGATTAACCGGTTACAATCATTTGCATTTCTTTGGAGAAGCAGACACCCTGACAAGAAGGCTTATTTCTCTTGAGCCATATGCCCTTCCCTCCGAAATGCAGCACAGGAGACTCCCTCGCTTTCACTTCAGCTGTGGAATCTCAATTGTGGGAATTAACTGTTGTCCTTTAGCATCAAACCCGGACAACGGACTGTAGGACTAAATTACGGACAGTCCGTGTAAATTACGGAAGGGTGGTCAACAACGTTCCCTCTAATTTTATTTCTCCATGTGCAGTAAGAGACTGTATATGTGTGCACTTCTCTCATCCATGTGCAAAACTAAATTACATCTTATGGCACTGTGTCAGCAACCTATTAAGGCTAGGCTTGTTGTGGGGTTAGGCACAAGAGAGGTGTCCCTCAGCCATTTTTTTCTTCTTTGTGCAAAATAGTGCAGTTTTAAAATACTTTTATCCAAATGCATTATAAAAACAGGATATCTTTTAGACAAATAGCTTGACACATGATAAAAGAGTACATGATTTAAATGGCCTTCCTTTTTAGAGTCTCAAACATTTTTTAGATCCCCACCCCCAGAAAAACAATTAGGCTGTTATTATGAGTTGCCCAGTAAGTGGTCCAGATGTTCCCATCCCCGGAGTTTCCAATAGCGGGGGTACCGGTAATTCTGGGACTGGTGACTAAGCAGCTCATTGTAAATCATACACTGTGAATTCTGTATATTTAATGGCGTCAGGAGACTCCTGGAGAGTGTATGATGCCCTCAGCCATAAATATATAAATAAATAATCACATCTAGGCACTGAAGTTATCTTAGGTTTTTAAAAAGACAATCATATTTTCATGTGATATTTGTTGGATGATTTAGATACCAACTATTTTTAGGACTCGGCTCGTGTACTGGCTCTTACAGCCCAGCCAGACCCTTGGCTTAGCTGTGGCTCGGCTCTCCCTGTTAATTTGTTGGCTCACCCACCTCTGGGAAGGGGGGGAAGTACAACGAAAGGCTGGCCTTGTCGGGAACAGTAAACTCTGAAAGAGGAGAAGAAAAAAGCAGAATTGGCCTGGACAGGACCAGCAAGGACCAGCAAACGCCATATATTGAGAGAAAAGCCAAGAAGGACTGAAACAGAAGACCTGTAAATCATATGGAAGTTAAGAGCAAAGCAGGTCTGACCTGGTTAGGACTGATTAATTATCTAGCTGTAAGGAAATAAGAGAAAAGCAGGACAGACCTGCCTCACCTTAGTCCTTTCCTTCCTTCCTTATTCTCTCTGCCCTTTATCAGTCTTTATAACAATTACTTATCTTTTATATGTTGTTACCTACCATGTGGATAGTGTTTCTAAGCACTGTAAAAAGCATGTAATTATTCAATTTCTGGCACTTCTCTTGCCTTTACGGGGCTACTCCTTTATGATAAGACCGTGTTCTCCACTCTATTCCAAGTGATGTAGCCAAATCAGATACTCTTTGGTGAGATGCCTGTGTTTCGCAGCTGAACATCAGTGATAGTGTACTTCAAGTGATACAAGAGGGAACGTTCTTTGATGCATTTAACAGTCTACTATCTCCAGGCAGCAACTAAAATATGAATTGTCCATCTTTTTCCGTGGACCTCCACTAGGGTCGGCCTAAAGTCGGTAATTTTTCCCCTTATGAGTACATACTTTGAACAGTAAATGTGAGAAGAAAACACTTTACAATGTGTTTTACAGCTGTTCTAGTGAGCTCTGACTAATAGTTAAAGTAAAGACTGAAAGGTCATACAAAAAATTTATAGACTATTTCATATAAGGATATACTATGGAATCGTGACTAGGCCTTTGCAGAATCTTAAAACGCGAACAGGTGGCTGGTGTTTTTCTCTAGAAAAGGGGGGAAAACTAACCTCTAACCCTTTTCTAATGAATTTGAAGAAAATTGAGACCCAGAAATACATGAAGAAAGCACTACTTCACACAACATGTATAAAGCCATGCGCTTTTATTGTGCCGTTTGCAGGAGATAGGGATAGGGGGGCTGGCTTTAGCCTGGGTTAGATCTTTCTTGGAGGGCAGAACTTTCCAGGTCACAGTGCCACCCTACAGCTCTCAGGAGTACGCTATTCACCACGGGGTACCACAGGGATCAATACTGAGCCCTCTGCTCTTTAATATCTATATACAACCCTTAGCGGTGGTAGCAAGAAACAGAGGGTTGTCATTAGTGTCGTACGCTGATGACACCCAATTAGTTATCTCCTTCTCCAAGAAATGTACAAATAATCTTGTTAAATTCAAAGAGGATATGCTGGTTATCGCAGATTGGATGACTACAAACTGCTTGCAGTTAAACGCCAATAAGACCAAATTACTGCTGTTTGGAAAAGACAGTGATCTGTGGTCGGAGCAATGGTGGCCAGACAAGCTGAAACCTGCTCCTGTGCCTAAAGACGCAGTAAAAAATCTTGGAATATGGATTGATCATGGACTTTCTTTTGAAACACACTCCAAATCAGTTGCAGGGACCTGTTTTGGGCTGCTGCGAGGATTAAAACCTCTGCTCGGTTTCTTTGACCCAAAAATTCGTCAAACGATTGTTCAGGCCACGATCTTATCGAGGCTGGACTACGGTAATTCCCTTTACCTAGGCGCGAATAAATCCGGTATTCAGCGCCTTCAAAGAATACAAAATGCGGCTGCTCGTATTCTTTTGGCGCTCCCTAAATCTTGCTCTACGTCCAAGTTTCTGCCAAAACTACACTGGCTGCCTGTTGAAAAAAGAATCCAGTTTAAGGCGCTGTGTGTTGCTCACAAAATCCTGACCCAACAAGCGCCTCCTGTCCTGGCACAGATGCTATCACTGTACGTTCCGAGCCGCTCCTTACGTTCAGCCAACTGGATGTTAGCATGTACCACCCGCGTTCTAAGAGCCAGAGCTGGAGGACGCTCTTTTAAGGCCTTAGCAGCTAGACTCTGGAACTCTCTTCCGGTCTCCATCAGTGGCATTCAGAATCACCTGGCATTTCGTAAAGCCTTAAAGACCTGGCTATTCCCAGCTTAATCCACCTGTTTCTGCTGCCTTTAGTTTGTGTACCTGGGTAGCGCTGGGACGCCCCGTTGCTGGGGCAGCCATGCGCTGTATAAATCCTTAAAAAAATAAAATAAATAAAGCAAAATTAACTGTTTGGAAAACAAACCTTTTTTCCATTTATTCCTTTACCCACTTTCCTGTCTAGCCTCTCTACCTCCCAAAAGTAGTGCATACATTTGAAGGTCTGCAGTGGATGATGACACAGCCATCATTCTGAAAGACTGTTAATTCAGCCCTTTGCTTTCCCCTGCCCTCGTGCTAGGCCAGCGGAGGGAGGGGCTAGTCTCACCAACACTTAAAAGGGAAACAGGATAACGACGATGTCACGCTGATTTTCAACAGACTTATTTAAATTAGATGTGTGTGCACTCTCAATTAATTGAAATGCGCAGCACTTGAACAGGAACTACGCGGTCACCCAGGCGCGCACTTTAGGGGGAACATAGGTGGTCATCCTGGTGCGTCAGACAGCAGTGACTACTATATGCCCAGCAGATCTTGTCTTTATGGGCCCAAGTGACATATTTCACATCTTCCCCTCAAGCGGTTTCATTCATAAACAGTCACCCAGCCCACCCCGGTTAGACTTAACCCCCTCCTGCACTTCCACAGTGTCTGTTATGCAGATTTCTCCCCTCTCCAGGCAAATTGTCGGTCTGCTCTGTACTGTAGCCCTTCCCCTCCCTAGTGAACGGCTTCACTGGCAGAAGTTGAGAACTGCCAGCTGGAGGGGCTGAGCGACCAAAGAAACAATCAAAACAAGAAAATAAAACAAGAATTGACAAAGCCAATAGATTTTGCCTATGCGAGATCTGTTGGCTGTTATTTAGACATGTTGCACAGCAGTGCTGGCTGTTGTGCAACATGACTTCATAAGAAAGAAAATAATAGCGTAATGATGCAGCCAGTGTTTACCATGTCATAGCGCTATTACTTTTTAAAAAACTTTCAGCCATGTCGCACAGAAGTGCAGTTGCTGCTGTGCAACAAGTCTAAGAAAAATTAACAAAGTCAATATTTCTCACATAGGCAAAACCTATTGGCTTTGTCAATACTTGCTTCTGATCGGCCGTCTGAGAAGGAGGAAAGTGGCGCAGACGATAGGTATAAAGTGTGTGTGTGTGTATATATATTTATATAAATATATATATATTTAGGGATGTTTGTTGCCAGCCTGGAATAAACACGTTGATTTATTGGAGCTGCGGCACTGTGGTTATTTGGTTTGATAAAAAGCATCTGGCCAAATCAGCAGATCGTTTGTGGATATATATATATTCCCAAACACCTTCTGTGTAGAATCTGCCACCTCCTAATCGAGAGCTGCTTCGTTGTCAGGGGACCCCACGGAAGCGGGTCCCGTTAACTTTTTGCACCAACTCCTCCAAGTTTCACAAAGGAAAACGAAGCCTTGTGCGGTTTTAAAATTATTTATTCTTTTCAGCCACTTGTCAAACGCGTTTCGAGTGTGTTGCACCCTTGTTCACCGACAACGAGATCTGAATTTCGCGGCCATTTTACAGTGTATCAGACGTGATTATCTAAAACTACAATTTTAGTGCATGTGAAGATAGACTTGTAGTTCTTTCACAAATTTCATTTTCTTTGGACTGCTTTTAACGATACAATTGAAACGCCCTTACAATCAGACATAAATAATATTCGTGTCATTTCATGCATCATATCCATCTCTGATATATTATATACAATATAAAATATATACAATTCCAATTGACATGTCGATAATTATATTAATAAAATATAATTCACGTCTTTTTTGAAAGGTTCATGCCCAAGTGGGCTATTTTTTGTACCTTGGCGTTTCTTCATTCCATCAATCAAGCCCCAGTGGGCATAGGCAATCCCAGTGCAAAACCTAATGCTAACTTACAAGTCTCAAAATTTTATATGTTTAAAAACTCTATTCCTATATTCCTTTACTTTTAAAATCAAAATTTCTTTAATTGATTACTATAAATGCGTGTACAGATCCTCCTCCACATTCAAACCTTCTGGCTGCTTTGAATTCAATTCTACTATATATCGTGACTCCAATCTCCTCAGTTTCTTTTCTCTGTTGCCTCCCCTTGGGTTTTTATCTATCGCATCTATCACATAGTACGTCAATCCCCCCACATCCATATTGTGGAACTCTCAAAATGTCGGGCAACAGGCAATGATCTGTCACCATTTTTTACGGCTCTCAGATGCTGGAGGATTCGTTTATGTACTTCTAGGATCGTGCTGCCCACGTACCTCAGGCCACAAGGGCACTGAAGCACATAGACAGCAAAATCCGTTTTGCAGGAAAATTTGCCTCTTATTCTTCTCATGTTTTTGCTTAAACCTGGTTTGTATCTTTCTGTGTTCACCCCATTTGTACACGCTTTACACTTAGTGCATTTCACAAAACCCTGGCGTTTTGTTAGCCAGGTAGTTTTTGGCTGGGGCTTTCTTAGAGTATTTTTAACCAGTGTTTGCTTGAGGGACCTTGCTCTGCGAAATGTGATTTGCGGCCTACGGGAAACAGATTTACCTAGGATTGGGTCATTTTTTATTAAATGCCAGTGTTTGTTTAAAATACCTCGTAACTTATCATGCTGAGCACTGTAAGTTGTTATAAATCTACATTGATTATTTGAATCCAATTGTTTCTTATCTTTGTTCACCTCTTTTTTCTCAAACAGGATTTTCTCCCTCTTTCTTTCATTTGCTCTATGAATTGCGTTGTCAACCCATTCATCTGGGTACCCCCTTGCCTTGAACCTTTGTTTTAACACTCTCATTTCCTTCTTTGTCTCTTTTTCGTTGCTGCAATTGCGCTTAGTGCGCAGACATTCAACATAGGGAATGCTTCTCTTCAGGTTCACAGGATGAAAGCTCTTTGCATGCAAAAGAGTATTGCTGGAGGTGGGTTTCCTATATAGCTTTGTTTCAACTTTTCCATCCTCTATATACACTGTTAAGTCTAGAAAATTGACATTTGTTCGACTTATTTCACTGGTGAAACTTAAATTAAGGTCGTTATGCTGTAAGTCATTGATGAACAATTTTGCCTCCTCTTCAGTGCCCTTCCACACTAAAAATAAATCATCAATGTAACGACTCCAGTGCATAATGTGTTCTTCCCACTGTTTTTGATATCTCGACTGGACCACCTGCTCCTCCCACCAGCCCATATGCAAATTAGCATTGCTGGGGGCGAAGCAGGTGCCCATCGCTGTTCCGCAGATCTGATGGAAAAGTTCTCCATTGAACAAAAAATAGTTGCTTGTCAAACACTTTTCAATCATGCTTAGTAACATTTGTGTATGAGACCATAATGTAATTGGCCTCATCCCCAAAAAGTATCTAATCGCTCTTAAACCATCCTTGTGGCGTATGCTTGTATAAAGTGTTGACACGTCAATGGTTACTAATAAGTAGTCCTCTTCCCAGGGGAGATCATAAATACCCCTTAAAAAATCTCCTGTGTCTTGGATATGAGATGGCAAAGTTTGGACAAGGGGATTTATAAAGGAGTCAACATATTTAGATGTATTCTCCAGGGCACTCCCCATTGCAGAAATAATCGGGCGCCCTTGTGGATCTAAAATATCTTTGTGGACCTTCGGGATTAGATAAAAGACCGGTGTGACTGGTTGATCAATTTTAAGAAACTTATACTCATCATGATTAAGTAGCCCTTGCTCATACCAACATCTTAACTCTGTATTGTAGTTGTTATTACTAGAGACCATGTTTTTTTATCTACCCTTACATAGCACTTTCTATTGTTTAGTTGTTTATAGGCTTCTGTTAGATATTTTTGTTTGTCCCAGAGTACTATGTTTCCTCCCTTATCTGCATTTCGCACAATGCAGTTATCATTTTCTGATAGTTTTCTGATTAAAGCCTAATATTCCTTTTGTTTTCCAATGGCATGTTTATTATTTACATTTCTCTCATTTAGTTGAACACTTAGCTTTTTCAATTCATTGGTAACTATATCACAAAAAACATCAGTCCCATCCCTTGCTGACATTGGGATGAAACGCGAGGCGGGTCTAAAGTTAGTTGGTGCTTCTTGAATAATGGATAAGCCTTCTTCTTGTGCCATTGCTTCTGCTCCGATCTCATTTGATCCTGATGTATTCTCCGAGTCCATTGCTCTAAGTTCCATCATTAAGTCAAAGTCCTCGACTTGTAATCCTCCTACTTGGGGGATTGATACGTCTGTGATTGAAGTGGATCTTTGAGTTGGATTCACAAGAAAGTGTTTTTTTAGTTTCAGTACTCTGATGATAAATTTAAAAAGATCAATCCTAGTTTGGACGTAGTCCAAATTGGCTTCAGGGCAGAATGTTAATCCCAGTTGTAAAATCTCTTTCTCCTAATTGGTGAGGATTACATTCGTCAGATTTATTATTGTCGCTTCATTAGATATTACTACTTCCGATTGCTCTTCTTTTTCTCTTGCCCCTCTTGCCCTCCTTCGACAGGCTGCCCCCTTCCTCCTCTTTGTCCTCTGCCTCTTCCTCTTGGTGGTCTTTGTATCTGTATTGGTGGCCTTAGTCGCAAGTTCTTCTCGTAAAAAATCGAATTCATCGATTACTGTTGGTATTGGGCCTTGAACTTGTAGATCTTCATCCTGATCTGTATCAAACTTCTGAGCTTTGAATGCTGCTTTGCTCAGAGTGCAATTCCTGCATTGGTTTGCTCGACTTCGCCATCTTGTTGCGCCTAATAGTGTCGAACTTTTTTGCAAAGGTATAGATCTGGCCTCTGCCATAATCTTGTTTATCTCTGATAAACTTTTGAGCTTTTCTTTCTTTTATAGTGGTCTCAAGTTTCTTCATTCTTTCTTTCATTGCCACTTTAAACTCTTTAATTTTATCTTGATCTTCCTCTTTGCTTAAGAGATCAGACAGCGCCTCTATTTCAGTCAGGATTTTCGTGCGATCTATGTCGGCATACTTTATTAAGATGGCCAACATTCTTCTTGAGGCATTGTTGTTGTTGGCAGCCCACTCGCGTAACATGTCTGGATTGGGCTCTTTATAAGTTGGGGTTACCATTATACGTAATCCTCTGGGCACACGCTGTACTTCTAAGTAGCGCTGTAGCGACTTAGATTCCCACCATTTCGAGAGTTCCAAACGCTGAAGTTTTTCTAAGCGTTTCAATCGGGCATTCAAATCGCATATATATATATATATATATATATATTCACTGAAAAAACCATAGGTTTTAGGGACAGTTATAGTTAGTTGGACATTGCACTCGTACAAAACCCGTGAAATTCCCCCGTTATAGTTAGTTCAGCTAACTATAACTCGCGCCCCCGCAATGCACTGCTGATGACGTCACATATTACATCACTCATGACAATGTCAGTGACATCACTGATGACATCTCAAATGAAATCACTGATGACATCATCCAGTGACTGTGTGTTTCTGTAAAGTTTAAATATTTTTAATATATATAGGGAAAGGCGTATTGAAGAATGAGTGGGTGTATAAGTGTGTGTATGGATGATTTAGTAGGTGCGTGACTAATTCTATAAGTGAGTGATTAAACGTATCTTACTGAATGCATGGGTTAGTGACTAAACTGGGTTAATGTCTGTATCTGTCTGTTGCTGTGTAAGTGGCTGCATGGGTTTGTGAATAGCTACATGAGTGTCTATAAGAGTTATTGATTTGTTGTCTGTGTATCTGTATGGGTGCCTGAGTGTTTGTGTGGATGGGGTGTGTGCGACTGTGCATAGATGTGTGAGTGGGTGATTCACTGGGTGGATGGTTTCAAGAGTGCATCTGTGATAGACTGTATGGGTGGGTAAGTGTGTGTAAGAGTGTGTTAGTGAGTGAATGTATGTCCCAGTGGTACATGTGTGAGTAACTACATATGTGAAAGGCAGTATATATGTGTATTGGAGTATATAAATAGCTATAAGCGAGAGTGAGTGATTGTGATAGTGGCTGTATGGATGAGTGTGTGCTTGTATCAGTGATTGTATAAGAGCGTAACAATGTGCTAGTATTTGTATGATTAAGTGAGCTGGTGTGTGTATAACTGTATAGGTGAGTAAATGGCAGTGTGTTTAATTATTTGCATGACTGACTAGGTGTGTGAGTCCCTCTATGGATGAGTGGCGGTGTTTGAGTGTCTATATAGGAGTAAGAGTGCATATGATTGTCCTGTACTGAGTGACCATAAGTATGAGTGACTGTACGGGTGAGTGAGTGGATGTGTGTGTGTAGACCTAAGAATCAGTGAGTGGGTATGTAGTTATTGGTGTTGGAGTGTCTATGGTTTTGCGAATGGCAGTCTGTAATTTAGATTGGGTGTATCAAAGGTTATATTAGGGTGTGAGGAGGTGCATCAGATTATCACGTGGATGATGTCATCAGTGATGTCACTGACCATGTCATGAGTGATGTAATATGTGACGTCATCAGCAGTGCATTGCGGGGCGCGAGTTATAGTTAGCTGAACTAACTATAACGGGGGAATTTCACGGGTTTTGTACGAGTGCAATGTCCAACTAACTATAACTGTCCCTAAAACCTATGGTTTTTTCAGTGAATTTCAAAGGTTTTTTAAATGCTAATTTCTAACTATAACTTATCTGAAACCTATGGTTTTTTCAGTGAATTTCAAAGGTTTTTAAATGCTAATTCCTAACTATAACATGTCTGAAACCTACGGTTTTTTCAGTGAATTTCAAAGGTTTTGTAAATGACAATTTTTAAATGTATTAATTGTTATATTAATTTTTTTCATACTGATTTATTACATTTTTAGATTTTTTTTTTTACATATTTTATTTTTAAATTACATTGTAATTACATTATACATTACATTACAAAAAATACTTTCTCAGAATGAATTACTTTAGTTTAAATACTTTGCACATAGGCAATAGACTTAAGTACAGTAGTTACAGTTGTTGCAATGGGCACCACATTTTCAAACACAATGCAACATTCAGCTCAATGTGAATTTCTAGTTAAATGCAATTAGTTACTTTATGGATTACTTTTCTAACCACAGGACTGGATCCTAGATTCAGTCCTGGTACATCTCCTGTAAACAGTTGAGTAAAAGCGTTTTGGTTACAGTCGTGATTTTTAAGGAATATTATTGTATTTTAAAAGTTGACACTTAGAAACTTTTTCTCATAGAATCACCAATGTTATCCTATGGAAGGAAATTCACTTAGCAGGTAAAAACTGTTATCGTTACTTTTTCTTACTCAGTGTTGGATCCTGGATCCAGCACTGGTGCATCTCCTGTAAACAGTTGAAAGAATGCGTTTAAGTCATACATGCGATTTTTAAGGAATATTTGTAGTTTGTGAAAATCGACACTTTGAAACTTTTCTGCTGAAAACCAGACAATGGATTCCTATGGAAGAAAATATAAGTTACTGGTAAGTACGGTTAAAATTACTTTTCAGGACCAGTACCGGGCTCAAAAATGCAGCACTGAGGTCTCTCCTGATAACAGGTGAGTAAATCGAAATTCGTATTTCGGCTGATTTTAGAGGAATATTTGTATGTTTCAAAAATCAACACTTAGAAACTTTTTCAGCAAAAAGCAGGCAATGATATCCTATGGAAGGAAATTCAAGTTACTGGTAAGTACGGTTAAAATTACTTTTGAGGATCAGTACTGGGCTGAAAGATGCAGCACTGAGGTCTCTCCTGATAACAGGTGAGTAAATCGGAATTCGTATTTCGGCTGATTTTAGAGGAATATTTTAAAGTTCCAAAACTCCACACTTAGAAGAATTTCCAAGTGAAACCAGTCAATGTTAGCCTATGGAAGGAAATTCAAGTTACTGGTAAGTACGGTTAAAATTACTTTTCAGGACCAGTACTGGGCTGAAAGATACAGCACTGAGGTCTCTCCTTATAACAGGTGAGTAAATCGGAATTCGTATTTCGGCTGATTTTAGAGGAATATTTTAAAGTTCCAAAACTCCACACTTAGAAGAATTTCCAAGTGAAACCAGTCAATGTTAGCCTATGGAAGGAAATTCAAGTTACTGGTAAGTACGGTTAAAATTACTTTTCAGGATTAGTACTGGGCTGAAAGATGCAGCACTGAGGTCTCTCCTGATAACAGGTGAGTAAATCAGAATTCGTATTTCGGCTGATTTTAGAGGAATATTTGCACAATGGTGAAGGGAGGGGCGGGGCCTGAGGTGACATCTGTGCAAACGCGCCCCGTGGCGCGTTTTAAGTTGGGGGATTAAGTCCCCTTGAATCATGAGGGTCCCTACGGGCCAACTAGCCCACCAGGAACCTCCAGTATGCGCCAGGGGCTGCGTTGCAGAGACATGTACAGAGGCCACACCCCTTTTTACACCTCTCTGCAACGCAGCTCTGTGGCGCTTTCTGGACGTACCTGTTGGGCTAGTTGGCCCCCAGGGACCCTCAGGATTGAAGGGGATTTAATTCCCCATCTTAAAACGCGCCACGGGGCCTGTTTGCACACATGTCACCTGAAGCCCCGCCCTCCCTTCACCACTGTGCAAACGCGCCCCATGGCGCGTTTTAAGTCGGGGGATTAACTCCCCTTGAATCCTGAGGGTCCCTGGGGTGCAACTAGCCCACCATATACCTCCAAAAGCGCCACAGAGCTGCGTTGCAGAGAGGTGTAAAAGGGCGTGGCCTCTCTACACCTCTCTGCAAGGCAGCCCCTGGCGCATACTGGAGGTTCCTGGTGGGCTAGTTGCCCCAGGACCCCAGTATTCAAGGGGATCGTTCCCCCTCTGCAAACGCGCCAAGGGGCGCGTTTGCAGAGTGGTGAAGGAAGAGGGCGGGGCCTGCGGGCCCGATCGTTTTTTGTTTTTTTTTGTTTTTTTCCCCCTGAAGGGGAGCTGTGTGGCCCCCTTCCTTTTTCCTATTTTTAGGCCCTGGGGACCCCATCCCCCAGGGCCTTACCCCTTACTTAAAATTAAAATAAAAAAAAAAAAACGGGAAGGGGGCCGCGTGGCCCCCTTCCCTGGGCCTGTATTGGCCCCGGGACCCCATCCCCCGGGGCATGGCCTCTTTTTTTATTTGGAGGGGGGCTGCGTGGCCCCCTCCTCAGGCCATTTAAGGCCCCGGGGACCCCATCCCCGGGGCCGGCCTTGCACTTTTTTTTTTTTTTTCTTTTTTTTACCTTTGGGGAGGGGGCTGCGTGGCCCCCTCCGTGGCCACTTATGGCCCCGGGGACCCCATCCCCCGGGGCCTGGCCTCTCGTTGGGGACTGTGGGGGTCCCCAAACCCCCACAGTCCCGCCGGCTCCCCGTGTCCTACGGGAGCCGGCATTGCTTACACATGGGGAGCAGTTAACATGCTGCTCCCCATGTGGAAAGCAATCAGCTTGGATATTGGAAGAGAGAGCAGGTTTCCTGCTCTCTCTTCCAATATCCAAAGCAGTTTGCAATGACAGGACGGGAGCCGCGTCCTGTTAGTGCAAACAGCAGTGTCCCGGGGTAGGCACCCCGGGACACTGCAGGAGCCGGCCCTGGGGGTGGCGGTCCCCAGGGCCACCACAGGCTCCAGGAGGGGGCTGCGCGGCCCCCTCCTTACATTTTGAAAGCCCCGGGGAGGTGGTGGTCCCCGGGGCTTGTGGGTCCAAAACGGACCCCCATTGTAATTTTTCTTAGTGCCCCGGGAGGTGGTGGTCCCCGGGCGTGTGGGGCTGGAGCCCCCACACAGGTTTTTCAAAAATAAAAAAAGAAGCCCCGGGGAGGTGGCGGTGCCCGGGGCTGCGGGAGGGCTCAGAGCCCTCCCGCACCATTATACATAAAGCCCCGGGGGTGGTGGTCCCCGGGGCTTGGGGGCCCTTAGAGGCCCCCACACATAAAATTAACCCCCCAGCATGCCCCCGGGACTTGGCCCACCCGGGGCCAATTAACTATCGAAGCGCGGAGACCGCGCTTCGATTTTTTCGGCAGGGTTCGCGCTCCATGAGCGCATCCTGCCAATTTTTTTAAAAAATCTTTTTTTGCCCAGGGGGTCCTTGTGGGACCCCTGAGCAAACCTAGGGGTCAGGGTGTTTCTACCCTGCCCCCTTTGTGCGCTTTGCGCACTTGTTTCTGTCCCTCAGTTCTACCGAGGGGCAAAATGGCTGCCAACATTTCCTGAATCGGAATGTTGACAGCCAGCTGACAGCCAATTAACATGCAGCTCGTGATCGGGACGGTGCGCGCAGGGTGCGCTGAGGGTACACGGACCCTACTCAGCCATAGATATATCTCTCTTTTACTTTTGATTTTCTCAGCAACTACTGAACGGATTTACACCATTTAACAAAAGGGTTCTTTCTGAACCAAGAACTACCTCTTTGCCAAATTTGGTGTAATTCCGTTCTGCAGTTCGGGCTGTAGCCGTGTCTAAAGTTTCCTATGGAAAATTGCATGGGGAAAACGCGTTTTGGGACCCCCTTTTTCTCGGCCCCCGCTTGACGAATCCCCCGAGACTTTCAGGGTAGGAGCGGACCGGAGCGGGCCATAAAATTTGAAAATTTTGCGAAGATACGTCAACCGGCAAGAGAGTTATTTCAAATAGAATGTCGCGGATTTCCTATGGATAATAGGTTGTAACTATAACTATCTACTGGCGACCGCCAGTAGATAATATATATATATATATATATATATATATATATATATATATATATATATATATTCCTCCTGGTTGCTGATGGCTGCGGTGCTCCTGAACGAGAAGGAGGAAAGTGGCACAGATGATAGGTATAAAGTGTGTAAGTGTGTGTGTGTGTGTGTGTGTGTGTGTGTGTGTGTGTGTGTGTGTGTGTGTGTGTAAGTGTGTGTGTGTGTGTGTGTGTAAGTGTGTGTGTGTGTGTAAGTGTGTGTGTGTGTGTGTAAGTGTGTAAGTGTGTGTGTGTGTGTGTGTGTGTGTAAGTGTGTATATATGTATATATATATATATATATATATATATATATATATATATATAGTGTCCTCCTGGTTGCTGATGGCCGCGGTGCTCCGGAACGAGGGGCGTGCCGGATTCCAGCTTCAGCGTACTGGAAACACTTCAACTATGCAGGTCTGTCCCAATATTCCCCGGTCAAACTATGACACTCCACAGGGTGGTTGATTATCAAACAATTCATTTATTTTCGGCGTTACCACACAACGCGTTTCAGCTGGCTCCCCAGCCTTTTTCAAAGTGACTCTCAAACATTACGGCCAAACATTAATACGTGCAACGTGCTGATGTCAATCCAAAACATGAAAAAAATACTACACTGGCCAGCTGTCGACTTTTCACATTATAGTCACGAGAGTGTGCAAAAAGGTTGGTTTAAATAGAATAAATACATGAGTAAATTCATCTAGGGACTGGACTGAAGGTTGGCGATATAGGAGATCGCTTCCTCACTGTGGGCTCCCCGTTACAAAGTAGGCTTGGGCTGCAGTGATTTACTAGGTGGATATATATATGGGTGATCAAGGTCACTTGTTGACCGAAACGCGTCATGATAAGGAACTTGTGAGAAAATAAAAGAAAAATTTGCACTATACCCATTGGAGTTCGTGCTCTCTTTCTCGCCGAAAGGAAGTGCAGGAGGGTGTTTGGTGGATATATATATATATATATATATATATATATATTCACTGAAAAATCAAAGCTTACAGGGACGTTATATTTAGGCTCAGATTTCACTTGTACAAAACCACTGAAATTCAACAGTTATAGCTACCTGAGCTAACTATAACTTATGCCCCCTGCAATGCACTGCTAATGACCTCACATATTACATCACGCATGACATGGTCAGTGGCATCACTGATGACATCTCTAATGACATCACTGATGACATCATCCAGTGTTTCGTAAACCTTTCATAGACTTAAAGATATATACTAAGCTACAGCCTAAGTTAAATTACTAGTCTTTCTGTACTACTAATAAGTGATATTGTTTCTAACGTATGTCATCTGAGTGGCTTTGTGACTGTCTGTATCAGTATGTGAGTGGGGGTCTGAGTGCCTGTATGGGTATGTGAGTGGCTGTATGGATCTGCCAATGGGTACGTGAGTGGCTGTAGGGGTCTGTCAGTGGATATGTGAGAGGCTGAATGGGTCTGTGAATGGGTTTGTGAGTGGTTTTCTGTGTGTGTGAGTGGTTGTATGGGTGCGTGAGTGGGTGTGATTGGTTGTATGGGTGTGTGTGTGTGTGCAGTTGTATGGGTGTGTGAGAGGTTGTGTGGGTGTGTGAGAGGTTGTGTGGGTGTGTGAGTGGGTGTGTGGGTGTGTGAGTGGTTGAGTGGGTATGTGAGTGGTTGTGTGGGTATGTGAGTGGTTGTGTGGGTGGTGTGTGAATGGTTGTATGAGTAAGTGAGTAGTTGTATGGATCTGTGAGTGGTTGTGTGGGTGTATGAGTGAGTAGTTGTATGGGTGTGTGAGTGGTTCTGTGGATGATGTCTTTAGTGATGTAATTCGAGATGTCATCAGTAATGTCACTGACCATGTCATGAGTGATGAAATATGTGAGGTAGTAAGCAGTGAATTGAGGGGGCCGTAAGTTATAGTTAGCTCAGGTAGCTATAACTGTTGAATTTCACTGGTTTTGTACGAGTGAAATCTGAGCCTAACTATAACGTCCCCGTAACCTTTGTTTTTTTTATAAGGTTTTATAAAATCTATTTCCTAACTATAACGCCTTTGTAAGCTTTGGTTTTTTCAGTGAATTTCTGTTTTTTTAAAATTTCGTTTCCTAACTGTCTCTCTAACCTTTAGTTTCTTCAGTGAATTGCTATGGTTTTTTAATGTTATTTTCTAACTATAACATCCCTGTAACCTTTGTTTTTTTAGTGAATTTCTATGTTTTTTTCTTTGAACTTCTTTCCTAACTGTAACCTGTAACCTTTGAGAGTGAGTGTGTGAGTGGCTCTATAGGTTCGTGTATGTTTGAGTGGCTGTATGGGTCTGTGAGTGGGAGTGGTTTTGAAGGTGTGTGAGTGGCTGTATGGGTCTGTGAGTGGGTGTGTGTGAGTGGCTGTATGGGTCTGTGAGTGGGTGTGTGTGAATAGCTGTATGGGTCTGTGAGTGGGTGTGTGTGAATAGCTGTATGGGTCAGTGACAGGGTTTGTGAGTGGCTGTATGGGTCTGTGAGTAGATGTGTGAGTAGGTTTCTGGGTGTGTGAGTGGCTGTATGGGTCTGTGAATGGGTATGTGAGTGGTTATGTGGGTATGCCAATGGGTGTGTGAGTGGTTGTATGGGTCTGTGAGTGGATATGTTAGTGGTTTTGTGAGAGTGGCTGTATGGGCATGTGAGTGGGTGTGTGAGTAGCTGTGTGGGTCTGTGAGTATATGTAAGAGTGGCTGAATGGGTGTGTGAGTGAGTGTGTAGGTGGCAGCGTCAGATTGGTAACGCGGGCACTCGGGCAATGCCCGAGGGGCCGGTGTCCAAGTTCCAACTGTGGGCTGCTTTTTTGAGCAGTCTGGGGGGCCGATTTGAGTGGTTTCTGCATTTTGTTCGATACCGCCAGCGGCCCAGTGGGTGCCAGAGTTTCCTTTCTGGAGGCTGATGGGCGTCCATTACCTCCCGTTTAGCAACGGGCAGAGGTGTCACTCCCTTTCTTTAGCTGGGCGGTCTGTTTATATATATATATATATATATATACACATATTGAGCGGGGGCAGGGGGCCTGAGCAAAAGTGGCCTCACTTGTTTTCAGGCAGGTGTGTTTCACCAGTGTAAACGTATCGGTGCATTTTTTATTACCCCCCCCATCCCCTCTTTTTTTATATAATTTCGCCGAAGCAGTGTTTGAGAAAAGGCAATATGCAAATGTGGGCCACTTTTTTTTTTGCGTGCCCGGGCCGATTTTTAATCCCAATCCAACCCTGGTAGGTGGGTGTGTGAGTGGGTGTGTGAGTGGGTGGTTATATGGGTGTGTCTGTGCATGTGCCTGTGGGTATGTGAGTGGCTGTATGGGTCTGTGAGTGTGCTAGTGGCTTTGTGGGTGTGTGAGTGGGTGTGTATGAGTGGCTATATGGGTATGTGAGTGGGTCTGTGAGTGCATGTGAGAGTGGCTGAATGGGTGTGTGAGTGGGTGCCTGAGTGTCTGTGTGGGTGTCAGTAGCTGTGTGAGTGACTGGGCCAAAAAAGGAACCTCCGCTCCCCCTTTTTTCCAACAGGAATCCATAATTTTGCACAAAATGTCTATCCACTGTAGTACTTTCTACTGCTTAATTAGTAAGTGCTATATCGTTGGGTAATAACAAGTGCATATTTTACACTACAGCTGCGTAATGGACCACAAGGAAATGTATACAGTGACTTGTGTGCATGTAATTTCGGCAATGTGATTGTTCGTCTAGCATTTTGATCCACAAATCTGTGTTAACTTGAATCCTCATGTAGAGAACAGGACGAGACTACAAAGAGGGGAATCTGCACCAAACAAGTGTACTTCCTCCTAACTATGTGAAGTAAGTGCTTCTTTGTTTGGTGGAGATGTCCTCAAAATTCCTCTGCATCAAGAACGCGTCATGAAAATCAGCGGGAAACTCGCTCAGAAATCTTTTGGTAAGCTGTCCATCAACGTGGGAAAAGGTGAGAAGACCTTTGCATACTACTAATGAAAAGGGGGCAGGGCCAAACAGGCAGACCTTGCAGATGGCCGCCCGGTGAGGAGCTCCGGCCGGGGGCTCCCGGCCAGACATAGCCTTTTTGGCTAAAATCCCTGGATTCCCACCTCCTCCGGGGATAAACCTACTCACCTGGGTTTCCGTCCTCAACTGCGGTCCTCGATGCTCCATTCCTGCGCTTGTGAGTATGAGATTCTCGTCAGAATTTGTGCTTGAGGCTTTCTCCAGCGGAGTTCCAGAGCCAGCATGGCCGATGTCCGGTGGAGCCGCTCTGTTCAGCTATAGGGGAGTCTGGCCCAGGTATCTCGCCGCGGCCGACACCTACCCAGCCAGGCATCGGGTATAGCTCGCCTCTTAACTCCGTTGCTCGTCTTCGTCTTCCCCCGCCTTTTCCTCTTCATTTCCTGGTTAACAACGCTCAACTGAACCCTTTGCTACGTAGCCAATGCCTCTTTGATCTCTCCGGAAGGCTGCTGAAGAGCCGGGCGGAGGCTACCCCTCCTGTCTCTGGGTCCGATTGCCGCTGCCCTTCCCTACAGCCAGCCCGCCTGCTTTGCCTCCTCGCAGGACATCTAGACCGATTTGGGGGCATGGCGGAGGTGAGAGGTCCCGGCGCAGCTCTCCGTGGCTGTCTGAGCCCATCGTTCCTCGACCGTGTCGGAGAGTCGCCCCCTCCGGTTTTTCTAACTTTGCTGCCTGCTTCGCCTCCTCGCTAGACATCGGGGCCGATTTGGAGACATAGCGGAGGTTTGAAGTCTCTGCACCGCTCTCCGTGGCTATCTGAGCCCATCTTTCTGTGACCATGCCGGAGAGGCGCCCCCTCCGGTTTTCTTTAGACTTTGTTTTGGACTTTGCTGCCTCCTGTTCTGCGGACTGCTGACTTGGCGCCTCTGGTCATTCTTCCCGGACCCATGGACACTGGATTGGACACTGCTGCCCCGAGCCTTTGCGCATGGGCTGTGCGGCTGTGACTTTGGAGCCGACTGCCTTCCTCCCTCCTGACTCTCTGGCTCGTTTCCCCCTCTGATTGCCCTCTGCTAAATTTGCTCTTGGTGTTTTGGGGAATTTTCCCTCTTGACTTTCTGACTTGGACCCTTGTGCTCCCCGCCATTTTGTGACTTGCTTCTTTTACTGCCTTGTACCTGATCCGCCATCTTAGCGATCTCTGACCTCTTCCTCTGTCCCAGCCGGTCCCCAGCCGGGCGACCTTTCCATCGTCTCTCCTGTGCCTCTGACCTACTCCTCGTTGTCGATCTTGTTATTATCTCTGGTTCCCTCTCTCGTTTTGTTTCACTCTCACTTTCCTGTCCTTATATGCCTTCCTTTCCCTTTCTTTCTGTCCCCCCCTCTTCCTTCCCCTGCCCCTTTGATTGTTCTTGTCTCCTATTTTCTGCCGCTTTTACTGTTATCCCACTGCTTTTTGTTGCCTCACCTAGCGTCTTCGTTTGCCATCCTCGAGTATTCTCATGTCCTTAACCCCTGTTTTTACTGTGCAACTTTGTGTAATTTATTGTACCTCTGTAGATACTCTTGTAAAGCGCTCTGATACCTTCGGGTCTAGCCAGTGCTATATAAAACTCTCAAAATAAAAATAAAGTTGATTTGGGGGATTTGCATTCTCAGAGTAATTAAAAGAGAGAACCATGGACTCTGCTCTCAAGACAAAAAAGAAACAACTCATCACAGTCACTACAGATCAGATTGTGCTCCAATAAATCAACAATGCATTCACCTCATGTGGAATACGAGAGGAAACTGCTTGCTTTGCCTTCGCTTGGTCCAAGAAGTTAGGATCATTTGTGCTCTACAGAAATTGAGCTTCAACTGGGGCACCTGCTGTGTTTATATTTGTAAGTGCTACCCGTTGAGGTTTAATTTCTGTGAAATGAGCATCAGGGCCAGAATGGAACCTCAGTTTTCCAAGAAGAGTCCAGTTTTGCCGAAAATGTCTACTGAACTGGAGTACTTTCTACTGGTTAATTAGTAAGTGCTACCTTGTTGGGTAAATGTCTTGTGAATGTTTTTCACTACAGCTGCGTAAAGGACCACGAGGTTATGTCTCCAGTTACCTTGTGTGCGTGTAATTTCAGCAATGTGATTGTTCCTGCAGAGTCTTCCTCCACAAATCTGTGATAACATGACTCCTCGTCAAGAGAAGATGGAGAGATTAAAAGAGGTATATCTTCACCAAACAGAGGTACTTCCTCTTAACTATATGAAGTAAGTGCTTGTTTGTTTAGTGGAGATGTCCTCGTATTTCTCTGCATCAAGAACGCATCACCAAAATCAGCAGAAAAAGCGCTCGGGGGGGCCTTTTGGTAAACTGTCCATCAACGTGGGAGAAGGTGGGAATATCTTTGCATACGACTAAGGAAAACTGGGCGAGGGCCAACGGACGGAGCTTGCTGATGATTCTGAGCATTTGCATACTTAGTGTAATTAAAGGAAGTACCATAGACTCTCCTTTCTTGCATACACGGGGCCCGTTCTTTTGATGCTGGCTGCCCTGGAACACACCCAGGATACCCAGTCTGCAGGATTGGGAAACCGCACGCAGGGAGCAGCCAGAAATGCTGCTCTCTGCATATGGGAGCAATCCTTTCATCTGTTTTCCTGCCTGCTTAATAGCAGGCAGGAAAACAGATGAAAAGTCTACTCCCAGCGAGCGGGAGAAGTTCTCCTGCTCCGTCCTCTGGGAGCAGACTTACTGTTGGCTGTCAAAGCTCCCACCAAGTGAGAGCAAACCGATATGTCCCAGGGATTGGTACCCCGTGACATAGGAAGCCGGCTCTGGGGGGTGGCGGTCCCCAGGGCCATCAATGGCTCCAGGAGGGGGGGCGCGCAGCAGTCCTCCTTTGTTTATTTAGAGCCAGCTCTGGGGAGGTGGTGGCCCCTCCTGGGCTGAGAACAGCCCTGGAGGGGGGCCACATGGCACCCCTCCTTGTGAAAATGTAACCAGGGGCCATAAATGGCCAGAGAGGGGGCAGCGCCCCCCCTCTCCCTTTAAATTCCATTCGGGCCCCGGAGAGGTGGTGGGCCCTGGGGCCCTTAAGGGCAAATTTAGGGGGGTCTGCACGGCCCCCATCCAATTTTTTAATAAAGCAATGGGAAGTCCCAAGATGGCTGCCAACACTTCCTGGTTGAAATGTTGGCAGCCAATCAGATCTCTGCATGAGATCGGTAGGATTTGCTGAGGGTTCGCGCTTCTAGATATACAAATTTGTTTTTCCTTTATTATCTCCAAAACTACTGAACGAATTTACACCAAATAACAAAAAAGGCTCTTTCTGGACCACGAGATAGCTTTCTGTCAAATTTGGTGTAATTCCATCCAGCAGTTCGGGCTGCAGTCGTGTTCAAAATCCCTATGGGAATTAACATGAGAAATGCACTTTTTTTTTTTTTTTTTTTAAACGCTCCGTTCTTAATAATGTTGTGATATTTGTGGGTAACAAAGCAAACACAAGGAGCAAGGATATGATGGACGGAGCACTGAAACTTTTCAGACACTCACCCCCAGTCATAGATCTGGGTTGAATCCATCATCGTTCTTTAGCTCACTTCGCCACCTCGGTTCAGACCAAGCTATATGCAAATCAGTCTTGACCCTGTGCCTCATGGGAACAGTCCAGCCCGAACTGCCAATACAGGTCTTCCCTGAACCAGAAACAAGCATCCTGGGACCGGTTTCGGGGTAACACCCCTCATCAGCCAGGCTAGCTTGAATCCAGTGGCAAAGTGAGCAAGGGACCCACTCCTGGGCATACCCTGCCAACGTAGGGCGAACAAAGCAAACACAAGGGGATGATGGACGGAGCGCTGAAACTTTTCAGACACTGACCCCCAGTCACATATCTGGGTTGAATCCATCATCGTTCTTTAGCTCACTTCGCCACCTCAGCTCAGACCCAGCTGTATGCAAATCAGTCTTGACCCTGTGCTATCCTATACTAGATATTTGTGGTTCTCATCCCATCCCCAGCAGTAAGGGGCAGTCAGTCTTCCTGCCTCACCTCCCTTCGGCTGGGCCACCTTCCTCACTCTGCAGTCTGCCAGAGCAGGAAAACAGCCAGAGACATTTTAAAGAATGGGCACTGGGAACAATTGCAAAGGCCCCCACTTTCCAGGGCCCCTTCTGATAAAATCTCGCTCTCTCTTTTTTCATACTTCTTACTCATTATAGCAACCTCTCTCTCTAGCTGCAATTCTGCCCCTCTTCCTATCCTTGCCTCACCACTTTCTAGCTCTTTTTCTCCTCACCTATCACTTGCTACAGCAACGGTCACTGTCAGCCAATACCCTTCTTTACCAATATCTCAAATTTTTTGTCTACTTCCGTCACAGTTACTCTTCAGTTGATCTCCCACGGTTTACCTTGCATTTCTCTACCCCTTCCTTCTCTTTGTACCTCACCTTCTGCTACATCCACTTTCGACTTATGTTTTTGTGCCTCATTTCTCCCTACCTCACCAGTTACTAAATCCCTAGCCATATCTATCTACCCCCATCTGACTATCTTTGTCACTTCTTGTTTACTGTCTACTTATCTTTCTGACTCAGATATTTCAATTTACCCCAGCTCTTGTATCTCACGTCTTATCTTCCCTCTATCTCCACTGATCTCTACATACTTACTCCTCAATCCTCATTTAAGCCCATTGGACCACATTTCTATCTCCCTCACCTCTCTCTTTCAAATACACCTCTGGGTATCCCACTTGTCTCTACCTCTGCCTCTCCTACCATCTGTGCCTACCTCCAGTTCTCTTCTTCCCTACCCAATGTCTGTCACCCCATTCTCAGCACCTCATTGACCTTTGCATCTTACTGTCATGTCTATTTCCTTGGTCTATGTTACATCTCTCTCTCTCAACCACATCTATTTTGTCACCTTATAACTCGTCTATGCCTTACCTCTCTCTACCTTCGTCACCCCCTCCACCACAACACTCTCCATCACTTCTCTACTTCACATCTCATACATTACCTCATCTGTCTACCCTAAATTTCAGCCTCACTGCACAACCTCTCAATTTCCCTCATATTTGATCAGTCTAATCTCTCCACTTCTTTCTATCTATGTTCCATTTGTCACCTCTCTCACAACCTTACTCATTTATCTTTAACTCTTTCTCTCCCTATAGGCTTCTTTTTAAACTAGTTGCCCTTTCTCTCTCTCTTTCATCTCCCCCTCTGGACCACCTTTCAACACACCTTTCCTGCCACTTTCTTGTTACACTCCCACTATTCATGTCTTAATCTCCCCTCTATTTCTTAACTTTACCTCTCGCTCTACTTGACCTCTTTTTCTCTACAAATGTTTTATAATGGTAAACCTCCTAAATCAACATTTCTCTCTACCTCACTGCCCACTGTAGCTAACCTATCTTTCTGTACCATACCTCTCATTCTGCCCCTCTTTTCACCTCAATGCTCTCTCTAGCATTTCTCTTTACAACTTCCTTGTTTTTTTGCTTGTCTGTAGAGGTCTACAGCTCTGTCCCCAGCTCTCTCAAGTGAAACTCTCATCCTACTTTACCTTTCCCTCCAACTCACTCTTCTGTAACCTCCCTTCTCTTTCCATTTCATGATCTCATTTTCTAGCTCTCCACATATCTACCTGACTCCAAAATCTAATCTATCACTCTAACTCCCTTTTCCTATCTACCTTTTCCTCTTTCTTTTGTGACATTTTCACTACCCCATTGTCCTTTCTATTTTGCTCACTCAGTAGAACTGGAGATCACTATCTAGCCAGAGAAAGAGATGAAGGACTAGGCATGGAAAGAGAATTACGCAGAAAAGTATTATATTTCACTTGATAACACAGTGAAAATGTTCAGAGGGCCACTGGTCAAGAGGGATTTATTTGTGATTACAAATATTAAGCAGGAGGCGTGACCAGCAGCCGAGCAAAATGGCTGAGTCTTAACGGGGCTTCCCCATCTGCCGTTGAAACTCCCACTATCCGTGCATTTACCCGACCTCTACAAACCTCTTCCCCATCACGAGGTGTGAGGAGCCTGGTGGAGGCCAGTGGTCCCTCCCCGGAAGTATCAGAGCTCCTGGAGCGGAGCCAGCAGTGTCGGCCTACCAGCAGGAGTGACGCCCCGGGCTGGATTGGTGGCAGAGATTGAGCAAGGAGGTGCAGTAGGGCTTGCGGACTCACACCACGCGGGCCTGAGCGCTCGCTATTGCTGATCTGGCGGAGTAACCGGAGTGGGAGCGGGGATGGGGGGGCTGCCTTGGTATCTCCCCTGCAAGATTGCGTGTGCTCTGGTGTGGTGCTCAGCCAGGGCGGTGATCGGCCGGCTGCCGCGAAGTGAGGAACGTCTTGGGTCGCCTGCACGCCGAAACGGACTGACAGCCAGCAGTGCTACTGAGTGAACATCAAAGTGAAGGCCTGGAGAGAACATTGCGAGCCTTGCCCTGATTAAACAGTGATTGAGGCGTTGAGGGTGAAACTTGCAGGACTGAAGGATCCACTGACCCACCGGGATAAAGTTCCTCTTAGCAACCTAATGAAGCAGGGGGCTGTGGTTCTCCTGGGCCCCAATGCAACGGTGAGGCCTTGCAGTGTGTGTCACTGATCCTGGAAAGCGTCCCATGCCCTGCCACAAGCACTGAGGAGCTGTACACCCTGGCGGGCAGGGGCGGCCGCCTGGTGAGTGGGGCCCGACGAGGGGCGTGGGGGGAGTAGCTCATTCCTGGTGGGGGCCACGATGGGCTCCCGACAGGCCACAGCGATGACTGCATAGCCCTCTTGTAGGTGGAGGAAGAAAACTCCCCTCTTTTCTGTGGCCCTCCCCTGCGTCTCCTCCCCCACCTGAACAGGACACAATATCAACAGATGGAACTTTGATGGCGCAGTACAACAAAACGATGTCCGGTAGCAAAGGATCCCGTGGGACGTACCAGACCAAGATGAACAAGTACGCCCAGGCTAAACCGGATGTGCTGGTCATGGGGGGTGAGGAGCGGCAACACCTACCGCCCACGACAGAGGGGGAACCGACCCTTTAGGACATTATGGAGGTGATCCAGGGTGTGCGTGTGACCCTGGAGGGTCAGATCGACACAGTCACAGCAGAAGTCACTTTGATGCATGCTGACCTGTGCAATTTGGGTGCTTGAGCGAAACTGACTGAGGACTCGATCACTACTCAGGTGCAGGAACTCCGGCACAGCTTAAGTGTGTTGGAGTCCAAGGTGGAGGACTTAGAGGGGCGGTCGCGCCACAATAATATATGCATACTGGGGGTGCCGGAGCGAGAGGAGGGCCCATCAGCTGATCTCTTCGTGGAGGATCTGGCGCTGAAACAACTACAGCCTCACGGAGTTTCCAACTACTTCTCGGTGGGGAGAGCACACCAGGTACCAGGGGGCCCTCCAAGACCAGCCCCCCCGTCCAATTGTGGGGCAGATTTTCAATTACAGAGATAGGGATGTAATCCTGCAGATGGCGCTGGCCGCGCCCCCACGTTTTTTCCAGACCTTACCCTCCGGGTTCAGAAATTGAGGTGCTCTTTCTTGGAAGTTAGAAAGACCATGCGTGACCAAGGCCTGAAGTATGCAATGATTTTCCCGGCTAAACTCTGGGTGGATGCAGAAGATAAGACATGGTTCTTTGAAACCCCAGAGGAAGCTTGGAACTGGCTAGACAGCTGGAGGCCAGTTAAGGACAGAAAATCCCGAGCTCGAAGAGTCCAGAGGGGGAAAGACCTAGCCTTACAGAGTCAGCACCGAAGCCCATTAAATGATGAAAAGGCTGGTGAAGAGTCGGGCACTGGGACGCTATAGGACTGCTGTATGGACCGAACTCAATTGTGATGCAGTCTTGGGTCCTGGCTGCCTCAGGTGTTGGTGGCGAGTTCAACGGAGGGGTGGGGGGGGTGGGAAGCATGGATGTGGGGTTCTGGTGCCCCCTTGGGGTTGGTAAGACAAGACTATTTCTTTGCTTGAACTGTCCAGAACACACCCATGAAACTGACTATTTAGAGGTAAAATATTGGTTTCATTAAAGGGGACGAGACGGCGGGATGGCTCCTTGACGGGCCTGCGCACCCATACAAATAGGTAACAAGGGTGGGGTTGACAGGCACTCTGCCAAGTTGGGGGGGTGGGCAGTTTTGAGTCCGCCATGCAGGAAGGCGGGGGGAGTTCTCGTTTTTCTTTGTATTATTCATATTAGGGTAATTACTTGTAGCGGGGTGACAGCTCTTTCAGTAATGGGAGTTTACTGATACCAACAGGATTGTCCCGGGTTGTATCTGTTGCAGCCCTGATACCATACATCTTTTCCACGGCCAGGGCGATAGGCGGGCAGCGAGTGGCCCATGCGACTTTGACCCTCATACCCACGTGTAGACACTTACCATACATTTCCAATGTCTACCCTCATACAGACATGTAGTTTCAAGCTCCTCACCTGGAACGCCAATGGCCTAGGAGACAGGATAAAACGGAGCATAGTCCTGCAGTATTTGAAGAGACATAACCCTGATGTGGTCTTTTTTCAAGAGACCAATCTCCAGGGAACCACTTATTGCGCATTAAATAGATGGGGCTATAAACTAGTGGCACATGAGGGCTATACACGGGGTTCCAGAGGAGTGGGCATTTTGCTTCGTAACTCCCTCCCTTTCACCATAGGACATATTACTCAGGGCCAAATGGTGACACTCACTGGACACTGGGAAGGGCGATTCCTCAATCTCATCTCACTGTACGTAACCCCGCTGCTGCACACCTCAGCTTTTGCGGATTTGAGTTCTCTCATTCTCAGTCTCCCAGAGGGTGAATTATTGATGGGAGGTGACTGTAATGCAGCCATTGATGGGGAAATGGACCGCTGGCCCGTGCATAGAAGTGAGGCGGCGGGCAGACTGCTGTTGGATTCCCTGGTGGAATTGGGCTTTGTTGATAAGTGGCGGACTCTCAAGCCCATGACCTGTCATTACACCTTTCACTCGGGGGCACATGGATACGTCTCCCGACTTGATTATATATTTGCCCTGGAGCGGCAGATTTCGGCTTTTTGCGACGTGCACCACCTAGCGAGAGGTAGTTCAGATATTCTCCAATTTCTGCAACGTTTAGGTGACAGCAAAGGGAGGGGAGGCACATACACCCCCCTCAACCCCTGGTACCTTACAGTTCCACATATAAGAGTGTCCCTCCAAGAGGCAACTGCTCAGTATTTTGAGGACAATGAAGGGTCGGTGGAACTGGCTGGGGATCTCTGGGAGGCATTTAAGGTGGTAATAAGGGGTCAAGGCATTTTCCTAATCCCAGGTCATAAAAAAGAAAAAGTAGCAAAGTTGCTTCCCTTTCTTGGCTCCGACATACCCCACAAAGAGTTGATTGTCCATCCAGAACAGTCTTGTTCAGTCAAGGTACAACGACTACGCTCTTTTAAGGTCCAGCCAGTGGAGTCTCTCCTCATTCTTAGAGGGATGAGGCAGAGCGTAAAAAGTAGGTAAGGTGATGGACTGGCCTACATGGAACGGAGTGACTACCTTCGGCAAGAAGGATGTTAGTCTGAAGGACCAGTTTGTCTGGGTAAGAAGATGTACAAATGCTGAGATGACATCACCTGTAGTTCACTGACCCTTTGGGCAGATGTAATTGCCACCAGAAATGCTGTCTTGGTGGTGAGGGTCCAAAGAGGGCAGTTATGAAGCGGATCTAAAGGAAGCGCACATTAAAAAGTAAGAACCAAACTGAGGTCTCAATGAGGCATAACGAAGAGAACTGGAGGAAATGTACCGAAAACCTTTAAGGAACTTACTTAAAATAGGCGACTTGAAAAGGGCGGGCTGATCTAGCAGCCACAGAGATAGCAGATAAATAACCCTTAAACGTGCCCAACACAGAGCCCTGCTGGGCCAGGGTGAGAATAAACAAAAGAATTTGGGAAAGGTGTACAGATGAGAGGTCAACCTGTTTGTACACCATGCTACAAACTTGCTCCAACGGCTGGCATACAAAGTCTTGGTGGAGGGACAGAGAGCTGCCAAAATAACATTACAGACTTCAAGCGGGGGGTTAAAAGCTGTCAACTGTACGCCGCTCAATCTCCACGCATGAAGGCGGAGCATTGACATGTTCAGGTAGAGAACCCTCCCCTGATGTTACGACAGGAGATCCTCCCAAAGGGGCAGCCTGATCGGAGGACCGATGGACATGCTCACCAGCTCAAGATACCAGTTGCAAAGTCATCCTCTGCCCTGGGCCCCCCAACTTTTTGCTGACTTTTACTGGTGGTAACTGACTACGACTGATCCTGGGCTCTGCCTAACCAGGGCCAGTGCTATGCTGAAACCTTAGAATACAGTGAAAAGCACCTACATACACTAGGGGTTAGGGTACCCCTGTGATTGGCAAGACCTCCCCTATAAGGCCTTAGTACATAATAGGGCACGGGCATTGAAACTACATTTAAGGCCATAGTATGGAATAGGGCAGTTTAGAGGCCAGCAGCCTTTTCTGAACTTGCATGTGTGTACTGCTGGAGCCTGAGGTCAACTTAAAAGCAGCCCTCTGTTGCAGGACTGCTTTTAAAATGCAAATTGTGCCCAAACTCGACTTTGGTGTTTGGGGCACTTCAACATTAATAAACTACGTTTGGGCAGATTAGGTACCCCCAGGGTCTCCCCTGGGTGTCCCAGGGGTTGGGGTCAGGTATTTATAAGGAGAACCCTTATAAAATTCGTTTTATATGCCCTAGGTTTGCACATTTCAGTTGCCTCATTGTGATAAAGTGCTTCACAAACTCGACTTTTGTGCTAGGAGTACTGTGGAGGTAGGTATGCAATATTTTTACATATTCAGAACCCCTAAAGTCTCCCCTAGGTGTCCCAGGAGTGGGGGTCCTATAGATATAGGCACGGTTCTTAAAAAACATGTTTTTGTAAGCCCTGGTGTTGGAAAGATGGCCCAAGTAATTTTTCCCATTGCAAATCCCCTGCCACATAGGTTAATAACATGGCAAGAAGTTATTAACGAATAATTCCCACTAGGAGAATCATATAAATGGCATTTAAGTCCTTCCTAAAATGGTATTGATAAATCCAACAATATGGTATTGTTGGATTTCTCCTAAAATGTACAGACAAGTTATAAGACTTTCTTGTCTGTAAGCCAAATTTCAGCCTTCCAGTGGTCTGTCCTGATTGGTCAGAGTGAGTTGGATTAGCCAGGCTCCTTTGAGGTGATAAAGAGCCCCTGGGGTTAGCCAGCTCTTCTGGGAGGGCAGGGCTCTGCTACACAGGAATGCCAGAGCAGGAGGAGGGGTCGTAAACAATATCCTTCATTGGAAGGAGAAGACACCAGTTTCATTTACAACTCTCCTCTTTGAACCCAGCTAGAGGCTAGGCTTAAGGAAGGAATAAGCAGCTGAAAGGGGGAGAGACTGTCGAGATTAGCCATCCTGGAGGTGTGTTTTGCCAGCTCTTCTCTCCCTGCTGAAAATTCTGACCTGTTGAATTTTGAAGAAATAGTGCTTTCGGGGAGATCACTGTGCCACACTTTGGAGGAAGTAGTCATGCTCTGGCTGGGGTGTTGCCCTGCACCTCATTGGACAGGAGTGACCTCCTGCTTGCCCCAGAGAACACTGAATAAGTATCTGAGCGGGGCAGTGCCTCTCGGATCTGCTGCTTGAAACTCAAGAAAGAAGAAAGGTCCAGGCTAAGAAGTTTGATTTGGACCAACCAGGCCCTGCACTCTGACTGACTGTGCCGGCTGCACAATCTGAAACTACAGCCCTTTGGAATACCTTGCTTCAAAAGGACTAAAGAGGGGACTCCCTGCAAGCTACAGGTTAACAGAGCTCACCTGCATCAACTTCACCAAGAGTCCCCTGCCTGGAGTGTATCCAGTGGACTTTTAAGGGTGTTGGCCAGGTGCATTGTGGGAATTGTGGTCCCCACCTTTCAAGGACCACCTTGGAGATTCCAGACCCTTGGATAGTGTTTTGGACACTTTGGACCCCCAAGAGGAACTTCAGGAAAAAGTTCCAAAAGTTTGGGAAAGTTTGGTGAACTTTTGTGAAAAAGACCCAGAGGGTGACCGGACTCCCACAGAAAGACAATCTTTTTAACCCTCACTGAATCCGGCCTGCTGGAGGAGGCTGCACGACGTCTGGTGAGAAATCCTCCAGAAAAGTTGCTAAGTGTGAATTTGTCCCTGTCAGGGGCAACCAAATGTCCAAAAGTGGCACTATTGGTTTCTAAGCACTAGAAAGGGTTTAATATTTAAAAAATCATATCTCTAGTTCCCTACAGTGGATTGTTTTCGTTTTGGTGTCATTTTAAAGAGAAAAATATTTCCTATTTTTATAAGTTGGTGTTGGATTTTTTTGTGTTATGTCTTAATTTACTGATTTGGTGTTTTTAAATGCTTTACATGCCTGTCTTTGAAGTTAAACCTGCCTGCTCGCAGCCAAGCTACCAAGGGTTGAGCATGGGAATAATTTTCTATGACCTATTCTGAGCCCTATATTGTGTTCGTGGTATTATTGCCAGTGGTAAATGCGTATCTGCCACTACTAACAATCCACTTTCCAACAATACCAGACTCTTCGCGCACAGTCCAGAGCCACAAGGATGATTTTGGTCCGGTCATTCATGATCTTATTGAGTACTCTGGGCAGGAGTACTATTGAGGGAAGGCGTACAGGAGGCCAGAGCTCCACTCAAGACAAAAACAGTCTCTGAGGGAGAGCTGCCTTGGAAACTCCAGAGCGCAAAACTGATGACATTTCACGTTCTGGGGCAGTAGCGAACAGATCTAACCAAGGCTCTTCCCACTAATGAAAGAAACCTTGCACCACCTCCAGTTTGAGATGCCACTCATGATCTGCTAGGCATCTTCGGCTAAGTTAATCTATTCTTGCGTTCAGAGAGCCCACCAGTTGTTGAACTACCAGGGAAATGTCCTGACGTTCCAGCCATCTCCAGAGACGCAGGGCCTCTTGCCAGAGTTCCCGACCCCAACCCACTCTGTTTGTTACAGTACCACATGGCTGAGATGTCCGTGAACACCTGAATGAGCCTTCCCTTGATGGAGGGTAGAAAGGCTTTAAATGCCAGACAGACCAACCGAAGCTTATCAAAATTCAGGATAGAGGCTGAAACATCAGTATCATAGCCTGAAAATCCTGGGCCTGTAGCTCAAGAGGATAAGCCCGAAACTGCACTGTGTCCAGAACAGCTCAGAAGAAAGGGAGCGTCTGAGAAGGGATCCCGTCTGACTCCAGCACTTTGACAGTGAACCCCAGCGAGTGCAGGAGGACGGACGCAGTCTGGAGATGGGAGACGAGCGCCTGATGTGAGCCCGCTTTCAAAAGCCAGTCGTTGCATTAGGGAAAGACGGGCAGTCTCCCGGGTCCAGTAAAGACATGACTTGAGAGTGTGAGCATTTTGAATTTGAAGAAATCAAGAGGGCACAAGTCTAGAATAGGACGAAGGCCTCTGTCCTTTTTGGGCACCAGAATGCAGCAGGAACAGCTACGACCTACTTCTGATGCCAGCACCTGCTCTATGGCTCCCTAGGGCAAGAAAGCCTGCACTTCCTGGCGGAGTAATGAGATGCGGTCCTACGTCAGCCAATCATAAGTTGATGGCATGGGGGAGGAGTAGTCACAAAGGGGATGGAATAGCCCCTTTGGGCAGTCTAGAGAACCCAGCGGTCGGATGTTACTGACCTCCAGTGGTGCCGGTGATGGCATATCCTGCAGCCCACTGGGTCCCACGATAGTTGGAGGGCAAACTAAAGGCGTTTGGACGCTATGGCTGCCAGGGGGGTGGTGGACTGGCCTAAACTCTGGCCACCTGACCCACAAGGGCTGTGGGTGCCACATCCTGGTCCACACTAGGATTGAAGTCTGCTGGCTGGGCAGTTGGAAACGCGGCTAGAAACCCCTTCCAGGCCACAAAAGGTGGACAGTGGTTGGTGAGGGGCCATGGAAAGGCCCAAAGGACTGGTCATAGCCCTGCTGTCCATGAAGTGTTCCAGCGTGGAGTCCGCCTCGTCTCCAAAGAGATGGGAGCCATCAAAGGGCATGTCCATGAGTGAGGCCTAGAGATCCCCAGAAAAGCCAGTCGTCCTCAGCCTGGCATGGCGTCATAAGGCTACGGACAATGAAACCGCTCTGCCTAGTGAGTCGGCCATTTCCAGCCTTTTCGGTTGGCTTGCTTAGCTGTGTCTCTCCCATCAGCAATAGCTTGGGAGAGTATGGCTCGGACATCATCAGAGATCATACACAGCACCTGCGCAACAGAGTCCCAGAGCGAGTGGGAGTATTGGTCCAAAAGTCACACGGAGTTCACAAGCAGCAGTGCCAGGCAGGTGCAAGAGAACATCTTCCACAAGGTATCCAGCCTCTTGGATTTCCTGGCCAGGGGAATGGTAGGGAATGCACATTGATTTACTTGGGAAGAGGAGGCTTGGACCACCAAGCACTTCAGGTTGGGGTGTGTTGCGAGGAAACGGAGGTCCCCTAGGGCAGGGCAATGGTGTTGGCAAATCTACCTATTCACAGGAGCTCCTGTGCAGGGCTTGGACCAGGACAGAGTAGGAAGTCAGTAAGGGTTTTGTTAAACGGGAGAAGCGGTTCAAATGTGGGGACTCCTGGGTGAAGCATCCCAGTCAAGACAGTCTCATCAGCCACTATGGGTAGCTGAAGGTCCAGGACCTCAGCCGCCCTAATCACAAAAGCGAATGAGGCACCTTCCTCTGCACAGCACGGAATGGAAGATATTAGGTTCACACGAGTGGTGATCCTTTTTTTTTTTTTTTTAATTCTTTTTATTAAGACAAACAATAAACAATACAGATATACAGGCATATCACATTTTTGGGCTCCGTTAGCATGTCGCTACATTTCTTTACAATTATTAGGTCGACACGAGTGGTGATCCTTTTGACGAATGTGTCCAGCCTACCGGTATCCACTAAAGCCTAGGGTCATCAACGGAATCTGGGAAATTAGAAGCCCAGGTAGGAATCACTTGGGTATATTTAGTGGGTGTTGCACTTGCATCACCACCTAGCGTCCACTGGACACTTGGGCTAATACTTTAAGGATTCACTAGCCCTGAAGAATGCCCCGCCTATTAGGATAATAATGGCGGGCAGAAACATGTTGGCAAATAACAGACAGGCCTGAGTCATTGTACTCTGTGATATCTGTCAAGAGAAGTGTTTTTAATATATCTAGAGTCTTCACGAATAAAGGTGATAGAGGAAGCCAAAGGTATTTTTAGATTGTCTGGATACCGCTCCTGTCCAGTAGTTTTCTGTAAGAACCCACTACTACCGCCAAGTCTTAGCAGAGGTGGAGTCCGCCCTTGTAGTACCACCTTACCAGGGTGGGTAGAGAATGCAGATGATGAAGCATAACACTATTGTGTGTGTGTGTGAAGCATCCTCTTCCATTAAGGATGGCCTTCCCGCTTTAAACGGTCCCGCGCTGTATTCAGTAGGAGTGGACTAATCAAATCCGGGGTTTTTTTACCATTTCTGTTCCTACCTGCCTCCTACCTTTTTGTGTATTGCGAGTCTTGATTTGGAGTAATGTAGGGTTGCCTTTCTCCTCCGCCTCTTTTGTGGTAACAGCCTTCCTCTGTAGCCACGGTACGAGGAGAAACCATGCCAGTGTCTGGGGAGGTGTCCAGTCCACTGGCATCCGCCAGATCCTCACAGTGTCCTCGGTGACATCTAGGGGCTGGTATTCATCAGTGGCCCCTTCCAGTCATCCCCAAGTCCTAGCCTAAAGGAATAAGGCACAGGCTCCAACCTGAGTGGTCTGCCCCCAGTTGGCGCCAGACGACACCCATTTGACTCTGTATCAGATTTGGGGATTAGTATGGGATCTGCGTCGGCAGTGGAGCAGGCACTGGAGGAAGGTCAAAGTGGCTCAACAAGCACCAGTCCAGACCCCTCCATGGATCCAATGTGCCTGAATGGCGCTGGGTGCAAACACATCGACAGAAGACCAGTAGGGGGCCCTTTCTGAGCCCACGAGACCCAAAGGTGCTCCTGCGAGAACAGGCCGCACAGATGAGGTGCATTGCCTCTTAAAAATCATGAAATTGGGCAGTGGTCGCTCAGACTCCTGGAAACTCAGTGTGGCGCGGAAGCAGTCCAGGCTCAACCACGGAGCCAGGCCTCAAATGTTGATGCTCCCTGGTATTGTCCTTTGGCAGACAGGCAAAGTCGAAGACCTCTTTGACTTCTTGCTCTTCCGTTTGTGCAACTTACCGGAGCGCTCAGACAACTTCCGACGAGTGCTTGCTTGGAGTGGCTCTGTGACCGATACCAGGACCGAGACCGTCGAGTAGCAAGGCCCTTGAGGGACTGCTGCCTCAAGGCCTTGCTTGGGGTGCATGGCACAACAATCGACGAAGGTCTTGGTGTCATGGTCTTGCTCAACGCATTTAAGGCAGACCAGGTGTGGCTACATCACTGACATTTGCTGCTGACAGGCGCTGCAGGGCTATAATCCAGCCATCCTTGATGACATCCCTGCCCCACCAGGAAAGTCTTAAAAATCTTCAACAAAATGGTCAAAAAAAAAAGGTCGCTCAAAGTCAGTCAGTCAAAAAGTGACAGGGGGAGGTAGCTCTTCTCCGGATCTGCACTGATTGGCGAGAGAAAGAAAGTACAGATATCAGTGCGCAGGGGTGGCACCTATATAGGCACCACACACGTCACTTGCAGTGTGGACAATGCCACACGGAGCCAAACATGCCACCTACCAACACACAGGGGTACAGCTCACGAACAATTTCCAGATCCAGTCTGACACCCTGGGATAATTCCACGGTAAGGAATCTCAGATACAACCACCAGATCGTCCCAACTCCCCCTTGCTTGTGATCATCTGCTGCTCCGCCACTCCTGGATTGGGTGTATGCACGTTTCTCCTACAGTATGAGCGGGATGCAGTACACCATCATGTATATTAGTTTTATTATCGACCTGTCAGAGACTGTCCCTTCTGGCATAGATTTTCTTTTTTTTCCAGTGCCTGTGAGTACTGGATAGGTCCTTGCCGTTTTTGAGTTGTGTTGCTGGCAGGAACCCCTTCACCTGTTCTGGGTGTGGAGGCGACTTTTCCAAGGTCACTGAGAACCCCAGTTTGCGCAGGGTCTACATGATGGTCTAAATGTTGTTGGCACCTGTGTTTTAAGTTCTGTTTACTAGTCTGTCATCCAGGTATGGGCAGACATGTATGCCTCACCTCCTGAGGTATGCAGCCACCACCACCTTGCATTTTTGGCACTGTGCCAAAGGTCAGCACCTTGATTGACAAATATGATGTACTGCCTGTGTCTTTGGTTCGTTGGGGTTTGTAGGTAGGAGTCTTTGATATCTATTGTAGACTCCTTTCTTTAGAAGTGGGATGTCCTCTTGCAACGTTATAATTTTAAAGTGTTGAGTTCATGTGAACTTGTTTAAATATGCAAGGTCTAGGATTCGCCTTAGAGTCAGATCTTGCTTTGGCACGATAAAGTAATCCGAGTACACATTTCAGGCTTCCTTTTGGTGAACTCCTATAACTCATTTCTTGATGAGTGATTTTATCTCTTGCCATAGTTGCTGGAGTTATTCCTCTGTGACTTTTCCCTTGGTGTTCACAAGGAAAGCTTCTTGCTGAGTTCAATGCAGTTGCTGTCTTTTTCTGTTTAATATCCATTTGTCTGAGTGACTGACCTCAGATCTAGGGGGAAAATCCTCTTAATTTTCTTCAGCCCCCCCCCTTTCAAACGTTGTGTGCCAGCAGTGTGATTCATGCAAGTCCCTTATTTGCGACTCCTCCCTCCTCTGAGGGTTAACCTCTGCCTCTTGCTCTCCCTCAGATGGGCTGCCTTGCCTGGTACAGCCACTGTTAGGGCAGTCTGTGCTGTGACTGGTTGACTAAAACCCTGTTGTAGTGAGGGTGTACCATGTTGGAAGGCTAACCTGCCTGGTGATCTGGCCGGCATGCTTCCCCCACAGAATTACAATGATCCCATTGCTTTCAGTCTCATTGTCCTTCCTTATCTGTTGCATTATGTCAGAAAATCTGGGTTGTGGTGTTGGTAGTGCACAAGGCTATCTCCCAGAGGCAAAACCTTTTTGGCCCAAGTCCAGTCACATGGACTCTAAGCGGAAGAGATGGACAACTTCAGCTAACAGACTCCAGAAACCACCCTCCCCTCCGGCAATGACAGCAAGCCCACCATTACCAGCTGGACATCGGTCACCACCAAAGACACCACCACAACCATGAAGTGCACACACTCAGGAGCCCCACGGACCCCTGCCCGCCTCACATCTTCCACAGAGCCGCCGCCACCATTGCACCCGAAGAACAAGTTACTTACATTTGGTAATGATATATCTGTAAGAGACAGATTAGTTATGGATTCCTCACAGACTGGATCCAGAGAATCTTTTTTCCTCAGCAGTACCTCTGCACGTTGATAGGTGGCGTCGGTCGACTCCGCGTTAGTCGTTGGCGTCGTGGTCGCCAGAATGACGTTGTGGTATCTACTTAGACGCCGCCCTCGTGCGCTGACTTAATTTCTTTACACGACATTCCACGCCAGAAGCGCAGAGCAATGCAAGACACTGAACTAGGGCCCTGAAAGGGAGCCCCGAACTCTAGAAGTCAGTTCGCAGAACGGGGAGGATGGGTGGGGGTAAGTAGACATAATATCGAAAATTTAATATCGATGTGTAATAATATCGAGTTTTTAATATCGAAAGTAGTAAATATCGATGTTAAATATATCAAAGTACAAAATATCGTTTTAGTGTGGTAAAACAATATCGTTGTCAAATGTCGTTTGTTAAAATATTGTCATGCAAAAATATCGTTATAGTAACATTTTTTATTGTTATATGTTTGTTAATGTCCTAATAGTTAATTAATGTTATAAAAGTTTTGAATTGTAATATAATTTTTAGGAGCTGGTTGGGGAGTGTTTTAAAAAATTTGATACCAAATTTAAATTAATTTTATAAATTTTTAAAATTCTTTATAATTGGTTTTTTAGGAGCGGGATGTTGGATTTATAGGGAATAAGGGTGGGTAGTGTTAAAATTTCAGAAAGAAATAAAAATAAAATTTACACTTAAAAAATAAAATCAAAATTGTTTTTTAGGAGCGGGATGTGTTTATAGGGAATAAAGGTGGGGAAGTAATTATTTTTTACAATATTAAAAAAATATATTTTTTTTTATTAATTTTCCAAAAAAATGTAAAATATTTTCATTTATTAATGTAATGGGTTAATAGGGAATCCATTTGTTTAATTTTTATTAAATATTTTTTAATGTAAATATTTTTGGGGAAAATTGATTTTTTTAAAAAATATAGATATTAATTAAATTTAATGAATTATGTATCAAAATTTGCTAATAAAAATTACGTTTTAATAAAATATATTTATGATAATTTATTATAACATGTTTTATATTTTATCATTATTAAAAAAATTGTATGTATGGAAAGAGGTTCTAAAATGTTTGTTTACTATCTTAAATTTAAAATGTATGATTTATTTTAATTTATGAATATGATTTATAAATTTGATGAGTAACTAAATTTAATAATTTTAGATTTTGGAATTGTGAATATAAAACTATATATGTTTAGTGACCAGAATATTTTATGATTTTATATAGATTTGAGTGGGAATAGAAAATTATATATGTTTAGTGTCCAGCACTTTCCCTGATTTAATATTAATTGGAGTGGGAATAGTAAATTATATATGTTAGTGTGCAGCACCTTCCCAGAGTTAATATAGTTTGGAGTGGGAATAGTAAATTATATATGTTTAGTGTCCAGCACCTTCCATGATTTAATATTAATTGGAGTGGGAATAGTAAATTATATATGTTTAGTGTCTAGCACATTCCATGATTTAATATTAATTGGAGTGGGAATAGTAAATTATATATGTTTAGTGTCCAGCACATTCCCTGACTTAATAAATAGAAATTGGAGTAGGAATAGTAAAATATATAGGTTTACAGTTTTGTAATTTGTGAGAATTAACGTAGTGTACAGTGGGAATGTTAAAAATAGTTTGCATTAATAAAAAATATATTATGAATTATAAAATAAATTATTTTATAAAGTACATTGATGTAACATATTTTATTACATATACAAAGTTTAAAAAAATAAATAAATGATGAAACGTTATTTTTTATTGGTTTCTTTATTTTCAAACATTTATTAATGAAAAGAAATAACTATTTTATTAAAAGTATATTTTATATATACAATCTTTACTTTTCAGATATTATATATTTTGTACATGTAAACCTTCATATATAATATTTTTGCAAACTTAGTTTTAAACATTATTAAACTTTATTAGTTATGTACATTTTTAAACATAAAATGTAGTTTTACATTGCTTTTTAAACATTTTTTAGAAACAAATTAATTTAATAGTTATACATTATTAATTTGTATTGTAAACATTGATTACATTCTTACATATAGTGTAATTTATTAATATATATGTTTTAACATGTTTTTATTACTTTTTTGAAATTTCATATTTTTTTAACATGTGTTATATTTTAAGTAATATTTATATTTGAAATATAAATAATATTTACATGTAATTTTTTTGTAAACATTTTTTATAACATTAATACGTTTTAACATTCATTTCACATAGTACAGATTATTATACATTGGATATGAAATGTATATTTATAGAATTATAATAATTATTAAATGTTTAATAATTATTATAATTTTACATTACAAGAAATAATTTTTAATGCGTAAATATTTTGTAGTATTTTTACAAAAATTTACAGCAATGTATTTATAATGTTCTATCAGTTTATTGAAGAAATAGATAAATCTTTGTTTAAAGCAGCCATATTTGTTTCTGACTTGTATTTTGTAACCGCTCAAGTTTGTTGTGGGTCATTTCTGAGGGGAGAAGCTCGCGGTTGGAAGCTGCGTCGCATCGGGTAAGGTAAGTTTAATTTTCTTTATTTAAAGTTTAATTTTAGTTTAATTTGAAGGTAGTTGAGTACTAGGGAGTGTGTGTAGTGCTAGGTAAACAGTTGGATTTTTCCATTTTTGGGGGGGATTTTTGTTGCTTATTGGGATTATGACAAACCTGGATTTATTTATGGCAGTTGGGATTTCGTTTCTTCAGCTACGGAAACAGTAAGTAATTTTAAATTATTTATTGTGGGAGGAAAATGTTTAAAAAATACATTGTTATTGTGATTTATATTTCATGAAATATAATTATTCAATATTTTTTTTGTATATCAATATATTTGATAAAATAATTATATTTTTTAAAATATAAAAATTATATTTATTTGTTTCCATTTTGGTAATGAGTTTTAGGGTATTTAGATGTTTTTTTAGTTAAAGTAGGGATTTGGCTATTAATTCTAGGCCTTTAGTTGTTGGATATAGTCTTACTTTGTATTGTAAGTACTCAAACATTTGTCTAGTTTGTTTGGTAAGTTTTGGGCCTATTTGTGTTACAGATTGCTCTATTCTTAGTTGTTTGTAGCCCTGTTCTTTTTGGATAGATAGTAATACTTTATGTAGAGTTGGAGGCGTTCTGGCTGTTGCTTGGAAGGCGTTATGCCATCCTTCAACAGCCTGGTTAGTTTTAGCTTCTTTGTTTAGGGTACTGTTATATACATTCCACCATGGAATGTGGTATTTAGGTTGCCTTCTGTGTCCAGATCTGTGTAGCCTTCCCACCCAGGTATCCTCAAAATAGTCAAGTATGGGACTTAGTTTTTGCTCATTTTGTTGGTAGTATGCACTTTCAATTAGTAAATTGTAGTGTTCGGCTACGTCAGTAACTGGGACGTATGCCAGTGCTATAAGTTTTTTAATTTGATATGCAAAGGAGCTATTTGTTGCATATTCAATACTTAGGGCCCCATTAAGATGGCGGGCGGACTTTGTCCGCCCGCCACCGTAACGGAAAACGGGACCGACCGCCAGAGGTGCGGCGGTCCCGCCAGGCCAATTAGGATGCGCCCGCCACACTGGCGGGCGCATCCTCGACTTTAACATTGCGGCGGGTGGTGCTGTAAGCAGCACCCGCCGCAATGTTAAAGTCCATGTTGTGCATTGCCATGCACAACGGGACCGGCACCGCGCAGTGCCTGCCACCTTGTGCATGGCAATGACCCCCCCAGTGCAGCCACCCGCCCCCCCACCCTCCCAGGGGCACCCAAAGTAATTTCCTGCATGCCTTTACATGGCGGAGTCTCCGCCATGGAAAGGCAGTCCCACCGCAGGCATCATAATATGGATGACTGTGCCTACAAGGCACCGCCACCATATTATGGGCTTTTTCCGCCCGGCCGGCAATCGTAACGATTGCCGACCGGCGGAAAAGCGGCAGACGGTCTTTCCGTCCGCCGCGGTACCCCTCGCCATACTAATATGGCGGGGGTAAAAGAGGAACAGATGGCAGGCGGATCGCCACCGCCGGTGGCCACCACCGGCCCGGCGGTGGTGATCCGCCCGCCATCCTAATAGGCCCCTTAGTGTGGATTTTTGGAGGTGTCTCCAAATACATTGATTAAAATAATAATTGATTAAAATAATAGCAACCCTGAATTGATGTGCGAGGGTAGGTTTTTAGTATTGCTTGTATCATTGACTGTTCAAAGTCAATGATTATTTTTTGGGGAAAATAATTATTGGTTTCTTGTTTAATTTTTGTTAATAGTTCAATATAGGTGGAGTTTTGCTTATTTGGTAATAAAGCATATAGAAAAGGGATGTTTATGTTTTGATAAAGTGCATGTATAGTATATAACTGATAAAATGGTTTGGGACATATTTTAAAAGTCCCGTCCATCATCCAAGTGTCACAGGTTTGGAGTTTATGTAAATTAGTAGCAGTTCCAAATAATATTATTCTTTTGTCTGTTGATTTGTTATCATAAAGAAGAAATTGTTCTTCATTATGGGTAATTGTGAGTTCTGGGGGAATTTCTACTTCTGCAAAAGTTTTGGGGACAGGTGTGGTGGTAGTAGCTTTTTTAGTTCTAGCTATTGTTCTTTTTAGGGATGAGATGGAGGGCATTTGGCCAGTTGCATGTTGTGGGATTTTGGGGAGCATTTCTTTAAGTATTTCTGTTGTAGACTTTTCTGGTCTAGTGCTAGCTTCTTTTATATCGTCTAAAGCATTTCTAACTTCAATATCAGCAACGTTAGGGGGTGGTTATGCTCCCTAACATATAGTACAGTTGTTTCCATTGTTGCAGCCCTCCCATAACATTTGTTAAAATAGTATTTACTACATTTCCAGTTGACTGTCTCCTGTTTGCTTTTCTTGGGAGTACACATACCCCATATAACATAGTAAAATTTTTCCTTTTTGTGAAGTTATGAATTGGACGCCTTCAGTCATTGTGATTCAAATACTGAGAAAAATATATTGAAAAATTACTATAAATATTCCAGTACTGTTTTATTTTCTGAAATATATACATTGTCAGTTTTATACTTACAATGTTGAATTTGAAGTCCTTTTCAATGCTGATGGGCTTTCTTTACTGTTTGCCTTTGGTTTTCTTGCTAAGATTCCGGTTGGTAAAAAAAAAGTAATTTTAATAATTTTGTTTAACTGTATTTAAGGGGGGGGGGGGGAAGGGGTTTGGGATTAACTTGGACTTTTGTTGGGTATTTTACCAAATTGTTTTAATTTATTTCGGTTTGATACTTTATTTGCAACTCGATTTTTCAGTGTTCTGTAGGTGTTTGAATCTTTTTAGAATTATCTGTAGAGGAGATATAAATTTAAAAAAACATTAATTATTTGTATCTAAAAATAGTGCTTTTAGAAGATTAGCAGTAGTATTAGTTTCTAAGGGGCCCATTACGATACCCGGCGTAAAAAAATCCGCCAGGCATGGAAGCGGTAAAAATCCGCCCGCACACACCGTCTGAACACCGACCACGCCATTACGATTACACAAACCGAAAACCGCCATCGGCGGAAAAATCACACAAAATACCGCCCGCCATCGTCCGAGTCGGAGTCAAACCGCCCGCCACGGACGGAAACACGCCCGACAACACAAAACCTCCCGCCCTCACTGCCGACACACCGCACGTGAGATTACGATCGCACCGCCATGAGCGCGGGAAAACTACAAATATACCGCCCGCCAGCGCAAACAACGCCGATGAGAAACGACACGGCAGAAGCCATGGCGCCCACGTCCCTGCACAGAAACCATCCGCTCACAAAACCAATCGCACACAACATGGCCAACAAGTCCACACAGCAAGGCACGCACAAATACACAAGCACAGTACACATCCCGAAAACACCCCCCCTGGACAAACAAAAACTACAAAGGCCAGAACCCCAGACACAACACACCTGAAAACAACAGACCATGAGGACACACCCACATAGGTAAGTACAAAAGCAGCACTCCCACAGACCACAACCCCTTGCAACATTGCAAACCAGAGAGGAGAGGAGAGGACACAGTGACACAGCAAGGACAGCAGCACACCACAGAAACGCACACATCACCACCACCACCACCACCACAAACCCCCTGCACATTACACAACACACACCGCACCAGCACCACAAACACCATGGCACCACAAAGAATGCCCAAGTTCACGCCCATTGAGCTGACGGTCATGGTCGACGAGATCATCAAGGTGCACCCACAAATCTATGGGAACATGGTCCAGCACACACCACTAGCCACCAGAAACAGAATGTGGAACCGGATCGTAGACCAGGTCAATGCAGTCGGGACCCTGCCCAGGAACAGAGTAGAAATTAACAAACGTTGGAATGACGTCAAGAGCCTGGTCAAGAAGAAGGAGACCAAGAACAGAGAGCTGGCAGCCGTCACTGGCGGAGGGAATCCCGCGCTCTTCAAGACCTTCAAAGCGTGGGAGGAGAAGGTGCGAGTCATCATACATCCGGAGATCCTCGCCGGATTAGCAGGGGAGTGGAGGCTGGTAAGTACAAACTAATGTATACCAGCACACCGCTATGTACTCACATGCACTACCACCATGCCACAGCTCCCAGGGACAAACACCCCCATGTCCAGCACACAATACACAACACATCACACACACATGCAACAGACACCACCACACACAGCCCAAACAGAACAACTGTAAGATGCGTGGGGACATGTGTACACTCAGCCAGCCACGTAACCACCAACAGGTCCCCAAGTATGCCAGAAGCGCCACAACGAGCACCCACCACACCCATGTGTCCGCCATAGCTGCACTAACCGACAAGTAACAGGTAAGTGGCAGGAACACAAAGTGCAGTGGGTGGGAGGGTGGACAGCCCAAGTACAACACACACCAGGCCCCTAGTCCCACAGCACAGCAAGGAGGAGCATCCCCCACCCCCCACAGCCACGTGTCAGCCACCGCAGTGCACACCGACAGCCGAAAGGTAGACATCACGATCCACAACAATCTGTGTCAGTGGGTGTCCAGCCACCACCACGACCCACAACACCCCCCCACCCCCACAGACCTGCAACATGGAGCACCCCCGCTTAGAACCATGTGGCATCCAGTACAGTGCACGCCCGAACAACCTGCAGGTGGGAAACTGGACAGGGCTGGATTACTGGAGGCATGAGGACCGTAACACGACCAACACATGGGACATGTCACGTAGCAGACGAACACGCAGCACCGCCCACCGTCACGAACAAGTGAACAATGTGCACACGGACATGAACCACAGACTCACACCTCACATGACCCATCACAGACACAGCAACACCCAAGGAGCCACGTCTGCATGCACAAGCCACACTGAATATAGTACCACACGGCAGCCACTGTGCAACTCATCACACACAACCGAAACACCATTGAAGTCCTGTCCATGTAGCCCCTACTGCCTGTCAACCACACACCCCACAACTACGCCAATGTAAGACAAACACTAGACGCAACAGAGCGGAACAACATAAATGCACACGAACACCACTGAACCCATCAAACACACAGACACACCATGCACATACAACATACCATCCATCCCATCCGTCAGCCCCAGTCACATGAAAGGCATGTCATCCGCACAGCTGCCACACATACAGCAGTCACGCTAAGATACATGCCCATGACCAACCATGTGCCAGAAGTCAATGAAGCGCACGCCACACTGTGAGCAACAACACACAACATGGGCCACACCCCCCCACGAGCACTGCAGTGATGCACATGGCACAGGGCAGCACGCACACCAAGGAGATGGGACAACTGCAATACGTTGGCTGGCACACAACCAACACTCACTCATAACGATGCGTCCAATGCCATGTCCAGTAATCACAACAGACAGCAAATATGCAGGCCATGTCAGGCATGCACACACCTCAGACCATGCACTGTCATGCTGCCACAACACATGTCACGTTCGGCACCCATGGCTCACAGCATGTACCCCAAAAGCATATTCCCTCCCAAATGCGAATCTGGGGCATGGCCCCCATGTTGCCATATGCGTTCCTAAGCGTTCCATTTGAACCCCAAAAGCATATTCCATCCCAAATGTGAATCTGGGGCATGGCCCCCATGTTGCCATATGCGTTCCTAAGCGTTCCATTTGAACCCCAAAAGCATATTCCCTCCCAAATGTGAATCTGGGGCATGGCCCCCATGTTGCCATATGCGTTCCTAAGCGTTCCATTTGAACCCCAAAAGCATATTCCCTCCCAAATGTGAATCTGGGGCATGGCCCCCATGTTGCCATATGCGTTCCTAAGCGTTCCATTTGAACCCCAAAAGCATATTCCCTCCCAAATGTGAATCTGGGGCATGGCCCCCATGTTGCCATATGCGTTCCTAAGCGTTCCATTTGAACCCCAAAAGCATATTCCATCCCAAATGTGAATCTGGGGCATGGCCCCCATGTTGCCATATGCGTTCCTAAGCGTTCCATTTGAACCCCAAAAGCATATTCCCTCCCAAATGCGAATCTGGGGCATGGCCCCCATGTTGCCATATGCGTTCCTAAGCGTTCCATTTGAACCCCAAAAGCATATTCCATCCCAAATGTGAATCTGGGGCATGGCCCCCATGTTGCCATATGCGTTCCTAAGCGTTCCATTTGAACCCCAAAAGCATATTCCATCCCAAATGTGAATCTGGGGCATGGCCCCCATGTTGCCATATGCGTTCCATTTGAACCCCAAAAGCATATTCCCTCCCAAATGCGAATCTGGGGCATGGCCCCCATGTTGCCATATGCGTTCCTAAGCGTTCCATTTGAACCCCAAAAGCATATTCCATCCCAAATGCGAATCTGGGGCATGGCCCCCATGTTGCCATATGCGTTCCTAAGCGTTCCATTTGAACCCCAAAAGCAAAGTACAAACCAGACCCAGGATGGGCCAGGAGCCCGCATACACCAGAGTCACAATAAGTAGGGGCACAGCAACACACCCATCGGCATGGCCAATCCGTCCCATGCCACATGTGCACAGCACACAGTCCCATTGCCAAGCACACACAACTACAAATGGTACAGCCACACACACGCCTCCGGGAAACCCATGTACGAGATTGCACGAACTGTTAATGTCAGACGACAAATACATACTTCGCAAGGTGCAACACAATAACAAATCTCATTCTCTCCACAGGTGACGAAGTGCTGGATGCTGGGGATGGAGCCAGCAGCCAGCACAGCCAGCCTACAAGCCCCCAACGAGGACACACGGATGTGGAGGATCTGTCCTCCTCTTCGGACACGGACCACCAAGCAGGCCCATCTGGTGTGGCAGGGCCCAGCCGCTCCCCAGGACTCCTCCTACCCACCAACCCATCATCCAGGGCTGCTGAACATTCCCAGCCCCCTGCTGCCACTGTCGTTGCGGCCACACCCACGGTCATTGCGGCCACACCCACGGTCATTGCGGCCACACCCACGGTCATTGCGGCCACACCCACGGTCATTGCGGCCACTACCACTGCCGCAAGCCCATCGCCGCACCGACCACCACCGCCGCCACCACCACCACGTCTTCGCTGGCACCAGCCCCAGCGCAGGTGGTGGCCCGGCCGACTGGATCCACCCTGGGAGCCACAGCGAGGACCGTGGTGAGCAATGTGGCTAGTGGGCAGGCCGGTGGCAGCAGGACTGGTAGGAGGAGCAGGGTCAGGCAAACGCCAGCCTCCCCTGGGAGCCATGCCCTGCCTCAAATGGCCAGAGTCCTTGGGGCCTATGAAGAGGCCCAAGGACAATGGGCCAGGTCAGCTACAGACACGCGTGAGGTGCTGGGGGTGCGGAGGTCCATGGACGCCCGTATGGGCCAACTCGTGGACCTCATGGGCCAGCTGGTGGTGGCGGTGAGGTCACAGCCAGGGACAGCAGCTCCCCTCCGCCACCACTTGCCGGGGCGCAGGGTCGAGCAGCAGTGTCCAGTTCCCCTGCGTCCACAGCCAGTGAGCACACCTCAACCACCAGCATGTCGCAAGCAGGCACCCCCTCGCAAACGTGGAAGGGGCCGTCCGAAGTGGAAACAGATCTCCCGGGAGGACTTCGCACGCTCCAGACGCAAGTGAGGCAGCCAGCCAGCCTTCCTTGACCAGCCACTGCATTGACTTGGACTACGATCCCACTCCACACAGCCATCTGGATGGCATGTGTGTGTTGGACTATGGACATAGAACCAGTGGGTACACCCTGAGCATCACGCAGCCATGACCGACAGCTCATTGTCACTGCACGCACCTTTTTTGTCATCACCTTACACACAATCACATGTCACAGTTTGAAATAAATGCACCTCTTAAACAAACTGCTGTTTGTGCCCTGTGTTTTATTTGTACGGAATACAACGGCCACCTTGGGCGGAAAGGCACCTGATGCGTGGCATGGCAATGGAACCGGAGGGCCTGTAGGGACCTAGGGGTGGGCGACAGAACAGGAGCACATTCAATGAGTGTGTCACACACCCATCACACAGTACATGTCAACAACTACAAGCAATGTACACACATCGCACAGAGCAATAGGGCACAATGCCACAGCCACCAACAGTGGCATACTACCCTGGCCATGGAGCGTTGACACACAGCATGCAGTGAACAAACGGCCACCCTGACACAGCACGCACACACACACCTGCACAGATACAGCCACATCAGCCGTCGTACATGGACACTCACCGTCAAATGAAGTAGCGGGCGATGAGCTGCTGCCGCACATTCCCAGCTTCCTCCTCTCCGCTGTCCTCCTCACTCGAGCTGTCCTGGTCTGCGGGCTGGGGCCCTGGTTGATCTCCGTCATCCACGATGAGGGGGATCTGCTTCCGAATGGCCAGATTGTGCAGCATGCAGCACGCCACCACTATCTGGCACACCTTCTGTGGGGAGTACGCCAGCGCACTCCCGGTGCGGTCCAGGCACCTGAACCTGGACTTGAGGAGGCCAAAGGTACGCTCGACCACACGTCTGGTCCTCCCATGTGCCTCATTGTAGCGATCGTCTGCTGGGGTGCGAGGATTCCTCAATGGACTGAGCAGCCATGCCCCATTCGGGTACGCAGAGTCACCTGGGTGTGAGGGACACAGAGAACCGTTGCTATTCCAACTGGACAGGGGACAGCATCGCACAACCAGCACGCTACACCACTCCACATACTCACCGACAATACAGCCATGATCCTGTTGCAGATTGGACATCAGTCGTGGCAAGATGCTGTTGCGCATTATGTGTGCGTCATGGGCCGAGCCTGGGAACTTTGCACACACGTGGGTGATCACCATGTCCGCAAGGCACACCACTTGCACATTCAGGGAGTGCGTGTGCTTCCTGTTGCGGTACAGGTGCTCAGTGGCCTGTGGTGGAACAAGGCCAACATGTGTGCAGTCAATGGCTCCAACGACGTGTGGGATTCTGCCAAGGGCATAGAATGCACCCTTCACTGCCGCCAATTCACGAGCCCTGGGGAAGCGGATGTACCTGTTTCGGTACAGCATCATGGCTGCCAGTACATCCCTCAGCACCTTGCTGAACATGGGCTGGGACATCCCTCCTCCACTGCCCACTGTGTGCTGGAATGACCCAGTGCCGAAGAAATGCATGGCGGCCATCACCTTAGCCGTGGTGGTGACAGCTGTCGGATACACCCTGCGGGGACGGAGATGGGGTTCTAACATGGCACACAGTCGATGCAGGGTTGGCCTGTCCAGCCGAAACTTCCTAATGACCTCTGTATCGTCCATGTCCGCCAGCAATTGGTATGGGCGGTCAATGTTCGGTCTCCGCCTAGGGAAAATGGCAGTGGACACATGTCAAAGCAACACGACACATAGCAATTTCGCATACACATCACTGACATGACTGAGCAAGCACATGAGCCACAGCCCAGCTGTCAAGCTGGGACGGCACGGCCACAATACACTTACACAGGTCTCCCAACAATGGCAATGGCTGGTGATACAGACCACTGCCATGTGCATGCACATGGGGATCTAGGCCCCAATGACTTGCGGGGCGTGCTGATGGCGACTGACTGCATATTCGTCAAGCGGCAACGCCACGGCAACATGAATGTCTGCTGAGCATGGAACTGCTTCCGAGGCTGGATGAGTATGGCACACGACGACGACGATGTGGGCACAGGCTGAGCGGCCAAAACAAGTGGGACCTGTGGCACGAGGGGATATGAGACAGTAGTAGGTGTCAGCACTGCACCCTATGTACAGCACTGTACGGATCACACCTCCCGAAACATTGACAGGTGTCCACATTGACAGCCCCATGCCAAGACGGCTGTGTGCTTGCAGTCACACGTCACAGGTGAGAGGTTACATTGCACGTGCCAGGTGGCAGACGTACATAGTGGGAGCTGGCATGTGTGTGCATGTGTCTCCTGTTCAGGATCCACCAGATGGGCGCTGACTCTGTACTGAGCATTGGACACAGCATGTTCCGTGGAAGGCTTGTGGTGGGATGGTGGCACTGGATGTGCCTCCGTTGGGTGGGGGGCCATGCACAGGGCGGGTACGTCGATGATTGCGCATTGTTGGTCACGGTGGGTGCACCCACTAAGATGTGTTGCCCTGTGTTCAATTCCTATGTCCGCATGATGATGGACTGTAGATGTGGGCAGACTACACATTGGTCGATGTGCTGTCTATATGCATGTGCCTTCACACCTGGCACAGCTGCCCCTGCACATGTGACCCCTGCTGGACTCGCTGCTGGGTCTGTGGAGCTGATGCACCTTCTGTGCGTGGGGCGGACAGCTCTCCTCACTTCCCTCATTGCGCATGTCATGACTTTGCCGCAGGTGACATGGATCATGGAGGGCCCACATGTACGCGTGGGTAGGCTACACATGATTGTTCACTGGTCGCCACCCCCAGTCAGTGTTCCGAATGGGAAGGTTGTCGTGCTGGTGGTATATTCGATGTGGCGGATGGGCGGGCCTAGGTGCGGGCTTACATTCCGGACATGGGGGGTAGTTGGATTGGCGACTAGTTGCAGTACACACGGGACACGTCTCTTCCTTTCCACATCTGGGTCATCCCTTGTACTCACTGACAGTGATACAGTCATCTTCGCCCCAGCCCTCATGTCCTCCCCTCGCTCCCCCAATATGCATGTGCACCTGCGAGGCTAGCGCTTGCACAGGCAGCCCCAAGCTCGCACCAGAGAGGGCAAGGAGTGTATGTGTGGGTCCAGTTGCACAAGTGGGCTGTCTCAGGGTATGATGTGTTACGGGACGCCGTCCACCTGCGTGGTGCCCCAAATGGAGACCCGGCCTGCATGGACTATGCATCACAGTCTTCGCCTTCCGGATCCGCCACCTGCGACACCCAGTGGCTGTGGCTGCCCTTGCGGCCAGGCCGCGTCCGTCTGTGACTGATGGCCCACACATTCACTCTTTGGCCTCTCTGGGGAGGGCTCGGGGGTGGTGGCGCACGCGCTTGCACTTAGTCGCAATGGCATGTGTCGTGGTTGGTATGATGGGCAATGGATGGGATGGTGCGAGCCACCTCCCGTGACGTCAGTGCTGCTCGTGCTGTGGTGCGTCCCCCCTACACTTCCATCTGACTTGTGCCATGCTAGACGTTGAGGTTCTATTGCCTGCGTGATATGACCAGGAGGAGCGCGAGGAGACCTCTCACACACCATGCTCCACTGCCATCCCGTGCCCTGTATCGCCTGTGCGGATTGACTATGTTGGGGTTACACCTGGTCGACTGGGGCTGTGTGTGCCTTGTCAAGGGGCATGGCGGGCGCATAACAGGATCCAGCTTGTCCACAGAGGGTGGGCTGAGGTGCGCCTGGTACCGCTTTGTACGTGTGCCCGGCTGCTGTGCACACACGTGTTCACTCCCCCCGACAGGTGTCCTCTCACAATGCCCAGGGAAGCGGTGGTGTACTGTTCATGACCCCTCCCAACACGGCGTGCTCCAACTTGGCATGTGCGCATCTACCCGTCACACCCACCCACCTGAGCACTGCGTCCATACGACTTCACACGACACATGTGTGTCTTCCACAGTTGTGCTACTCATTTGCGTTGACATCCAATACCAGTGGACTACATGGTCATGTCACGACTGCCGTGTACTTCACATACTCCCATCCTCTCTCATTCGTACTTGTGAAATGAGTCAGCGGAGACAGTTTTGGTTTCAAACATTATATTGAGTCTTCTGTCCTCTGTGATGCAGTATAGAGGACACTACTGGCAGCGGAATACATGTTGAGGATATACTGAGCATGATTGCAAATGGGATAGGGTGTGGGGTTACATGTGATTGGCTGTTGCATGTGGGATGTGGGCTTCAGAGTTACATCTGCTTGGCCAAGGCTGTGCTAATGTACATTTACGTATAGCTGCGGAGCTGCGGACTTTGACACAGACGGTATACATGTAGCCTACCAGACCGCTTGGCATCATGGGCACAGTCCATCTCAGTTCCATGTGACAGGTTTGCTGCGGTTGCTCCTCATGCACGCGTGCATGTGAGATGACATCAGGGCATGGGCTTGCGTGCATGCAGCGGCGTGCCACTTGTTGTTGCAATGTGGTGGTTACTGGACATGTCACAGTCACTGGGGTCGTGTTGTTGTTGTATGCACTTGTCTTCCATGCAAAGGTCCTGGTATGGGTTTCCCGGGGCGGGGGTGGGAGGGGTGCAGCACCCACAGACTCCAGGCGACCTATTCATGTCCACTGAGCGGTGTGTGTGTCCATGGGCGCTGGATCCATGTCGTGTCCTGGTTGTTCGTGCAGTTCCGTCCATGTGGGTGCGATACACAGACCCCATGCCACTGCCTCCCACGATGCATGCGGTGTTCCTGGATGTGATGGGGAACAGTGTGCATGTCCCGGTCATATCCGATGTCATGGCGATGTCGTTGATGGTGTGGTTACAGTTGCCGGTCGTTTGGTATGGCTGTTGTGGTGGTGACTGGCCAGTCCGTGCGGAAGCTAAGCATGGGTGCGGGGTTGGACATCATAGGTCAATCGGGGAACCTGCGTTGTGGTCCGACGAATTGACAGGTTGTCAGGTATGCGATGCCGTCCAGCAGGGCTTCCATGTCATTGGTGGTGTACATGTTTGCCAGCCAATGTAGCGGATGGTGGCTGTCAAGGTGTTGTTCGTAAGTTGTCCCTTGGAGGACCATGATGGGGCATGCTGGGTGACATTCGATGTAGCTGTTCTCGATGATCCGTCGTGTGGAGGCACAGTGGTCCCATTTCAGTGCGGGTGCGATGTTGGCCACATACGCCATGCCCCCATAGGCAGAGCAGGCCCGGTCGTGTGCGTCCAGAGGGAGGAGTAGTGGTAGCAGGTCCGCCTTCAGACATGCCGGGTTGGAGAGGCATATCTCCACTGGATGCTGGTAGGGACACCTCAGACAGTAGAAGACGGGCATGACGCAGCTGAACAATGTGATGCGGCAAGTCAGTCGGTAACTTACGTTCAGCAGGGACAGGAGATCGCATCCCAATGTATGTAACAGGTTGGTTTTGTACAGCTTGAGCTGTCCGGCGTAGTTGGGTAGGTGTGTTGCGGTTGCCATTTCGCAGCGGTGCGTTGTGGTGGCGTGCTCCGGCTGTGTGTGCAGTCTGCAATGTGCACGCTCCGAGGTTGCTGTGAGCTCTGTGTAGTCGTAGGGAGACAGGACTGGTGTTCTGTTGGCTTGTTTGGAGGACACGGGCCCTCATCCCACATGCTTCTCAGACAGTTCAAGGTCAGTGATGTGTGACTCCTTCCAATTAACTTGCATGTGGCCGACATGGGGGAGTGTTTTCTTTTTCTTCCCCGTCCGTTGTGTGCTTCTGTGATATGCGCTATCTGCCCTGTGGTCGGTCTCCTCGGCATGCCTGTGTTGGTCTATTCTTGGACAATGGCTGTATTCACCGGCTTCTGTCGTAGGGCTGTGGTTTCGGAGTTGGAATGGAAGGTCATTCAGTGCTGTCTGCTCTCCCTTGTGTGGGCGGCAGGCTGCCTTTCCGCTCTGCGTTGGGCCTTGTGTGTGGATGTTATTCTTGGGCCACCTGTTGTCGGTCCCCGGGCTCTTTGGTGTTCCGTTTTATATGTCTTGTTCATATGTGCAGGGTGGTATGGGTGTTTCAGTGTGGTACTGGCGTTCCTCTTCCCGAAGGGGCCCTGCTTCTCCTAGTTGGTGTTGCCGCCGCTGTGTGCTACGCCATGTTTGTTACACTGGGGTGTGTCCTGCTGTTGCGTGACTTCACTGACATGTGTGCGTCGGTTGTGTGGCGTTGGGTGTTGTCCGTGAATTGGGCGTTGGGGACATGTCTGTGGCAGGCCTGTCACGTGTCATGTGCGTTCGGGGTGGGGCTGATGTGTGTGCTGCTTGGTTGTGTCCCTGTGTCTGTGTGCGACGCATGCATGGCGCTGCGGTTGGCCTCTGCGTTGTGCGCATGTGTGGCGGCGTCATCGGCGCTTTGGGGCCGTGACGGGGTGGTTGGTTCCTAGTCCCAGGTGGTGTGTACACATGTGTTACGCGATGTTACGATTTGGCCTGTGTGTCATATGTGGATGCAATGGTGGATGTGTAGTGTACACGCGCTGGTGGGGGGATGTCCGCTTTTTCCGCCCTTGCACTGTGTGCGCTGTTTGCGTGCACTTGTTGTGTGTGTGCCTACCTGAGTCTCCGCGGTACGTTGCGTCCTTGGTGGTGCATCAGCAGGAGCATGGGGAGGGCCTGCAGTGCTGGATTCATGCTCGGGGGAGCCGCTTCTTCGTTGTCCGTGCTCGGCGTCCGTGTTACCGCTTCGGTTTGTCGTACGGTATCTCTTGGCCGTGGGAGCCGTTTGTTTGCGGCATCGTAATTTATACGCCGGGCGGGACGTGTTTCGTCGGACGGTGTGTGTCAATTAGCTGCGCCGCTACGTGTACGGGCGCACTTTGATGGCGGACGGTGTTGCTGGCTTGCCGGCAGTGTTTGGCCTACTTTTCGCATCGTAATTGGGCGGGCGTGTGGACTGCTGCGTGCCGGCGGTAACTGGTGGTTTTTGCATCCGCCAGCACGGCGGTTGTGCTTCCGCCCGACATCGTAATGAGCCCCTAAATGTTATTTTACTTACTTTGTGGAGCAGGAAACAGTTTTCTATGATGTAGGCCAGTGTTGTGGCAACAATCCGGCAGAGTTTCTCCTTTTTCTTTGAAGTGTAAAATAATGCTTAATTTTTGTGTTTATATAGTGTTTAATTGATTGTTGATTTAATTGGTTTATTTTAATAGTGTGTGTACTTCATTGGTTGATATTTATTGTTTTAACTGATTTGGTGGTTGCTTTCCATATATGGAAAACACTAATTAAGTTTGTTATTGCATTTTTTGTATTGTAAAGTGGTTTATTATATGTGAATTATATTGTTTGATGATAAATGTGCTTTTTATTTAGGTATAATATTTTAAATAGTAAATTGTGTGCATTTAATATATGTTATGGTAATATTTTTAAATGTCTTTAAAGCACAAGTTACTAACTTGTGTAACGATATATCTGTAAGAGACAGTAGTTAGTGACAGATTCCTTACCTTAGAATATCCCCAGGCGTCAGGCTGGATCCGGAAAGTTTTTTGCGTAGCAGTACCCTTGCGCGTCGGTAGGCGGCGTCGTGCGGCTCCGCGTCCGTCGTCGGCGTCGTGATCGCCGGGATGACGTCGCGGGCAGTACTTAGGCGCCGCCCCTGCGCGCTGACGTCAGTTCTGTACACGACTTTCCGCGCCAGGAACGCAGAGCCATGCAAGAAGCTGACATAGGTGTCTGAAAAATACTAGGGCCCTGAAAGGGATGTCCTTAACCCTAGAAATCAGTTCGCAGAACGGGGAGGATGGGTGGGGCGGTAGGAATCTGTCACTAACTACTGTCTCTTACAGATATATCGTTACACAAGTTAGTAACTTGTGCATCTGAAAGAGACACGTTAGTGACAGATTCCTTACCTTAGAATAGATACCCCAGCAATACCAACCCCGGTGGTGGGTCTGCGAACAAAGATCAGACAAGGAAGTCCTGGAGGACAGAACGGCCAAAGAAGCCGTCCCTCCGGACCTGACTGTCAAGGCAGTAATGCTTTGTAAACGTGTGCAGCGAGGCCCACGTAGCTGCCTGACAGATAACCGGCAGCGGAACACCGCGGCCCAAGGCCGTGGTAGCAGCCGTTGCCCTGGTGGAATGGGCACGCAGCCCAACAGGAGGTTCCTTTTTAGCCAAAGAATAGCAGGTCTTGATGCACAAGGTAACCCAGCGGGAGATGGTCCTCTTGTGCACCGCCCGACCTTTTTGGCGCCCACGTAGCCAACAAAGAGCTGGTCATCCACCCGGAAGTGTTTTGTGCGGTCAATATAGAAAGAGAGCGCACGTTTTGGGTCCAGACGGTGGAGCCTCTCTTCCTCTCTGGAAGGATGCGGAGGCGGAAAGAAGGTGGGCAAAGTGATGGTCTGCCCAATGTGGAAAGCAGTAACCACCTTTGGCAAGAAGGACGGACGCGTCCGAAGAACAACCTTGTCTGGATGAACAGACAGAAAGGGAGGTTTGCAAGATAGAGCCTGGAGCTCACTCACCCGCCGAGCGGAGGTGATGGCCACCAGAAAGGCTGTCTTCAGAGTCAGAAGACGAAGAGGACAGTTATGTAGAGGCTCAAAGGGAGCGCACATTAAAAAGGTAAGAACCAAGTTCAAGTCCCACTGAGGCATCACAAACGGAACAGGAGGGAAGAGGTGAGTAATGCCTTTTAAGAACCTGTTAACAACAGGGGACTTGAAAAGGGAGGGCTGATCAGGGAGCCTGAGGAAGGCCGAGATAGCACAAAGATAACCCTTGATGGTACCCAGGGCAGAACCCTGTTGGGCCAAAGAGAGAAGGAACAGAAGGACCTCAGAAAGAGGGGCAGAAAGGGGATTCACAGCCTTTGCTGTGCACCATGCCACAAATTTGTTCCACCTGCAGGCGTATACCACCTTAGTGGAGGGACGCCTGGCTGCCAGAATCACATCACAAACTTCGGGAGGCAAGTCGAAAGGAATCAACTGCCGCCGCTCAATCTCCACGCAAGCAGGTGTAGACTGGACAGGTTCGGGTGGAGGACCGTCCCCTGCTGCTGCGACAGAAGATCCTCCCGAAGAGGCAGACGGATCGGGGGATCTACGCTCATATTGAGTAGCTCGGGATACCAAACTCTTCGAGCCCAGTCCGGAGCCACAAGAATGACTTGGGCCCGGTCGTGCCGAATCTTCTTCAACACTCTGGGTAGAAGTGGTATAGGCGGAAAGGCGTACAAGAGACCGCAACTCCACTCGTGACGAAAAGCGTTGCCGAGCGAGTGCCGCCTTGGAAATTCCAACGCGCAGAACTGATGACATTGCGCGTTCTCTTCGGTGGCGAATAGATCTAACCAAGGCTCTCCCCACTGTAGAAAGAGTCCTTGCGCCACTTCCGAGTGAAGACGCCATTCGTGATCCATCATGCACCTGCGGCTGAGTTCGTCCGCCCTGGCGTTCAGGGAACCTGCCAGGTGTTGAACCACCAGGAACATGCCCTGATGTTCCAGCCATGTCCAGAGGCGCAGAGCCTCCTGACAAAGGGTCCACGACCCCACCCCGCCTTGTTTGTTGCAGTACCACATGGCGGTGGTGTTGTCTGTGAACACCTGCACTACCTTCCCTTTGACAGAGGGAAGGAATGCCCTGAGTGCAAGTCGGATCGCCCGGAGCTCCAGAAGGTTGATATGGAGCCGGGACTCCGCCGGAGACCAGAGGCCTCTGATCTCCGCCTCTCCCATGTGACCGCCCCATCCCAGAAGGGACGCGTCCGTCACAACTGTGTGCTCTGGCTGGGGAAGGGAGAGGGATCTGCCCATGACCCATTGCCGGTTCGAGAGCCACCACTGCAACTGTTTTGCAGTCCCCTCCGAGATCTGGACGTGATCGGACAGGTCGCCCTGGTGCTGCGCCCACTGGAACTTCAGGTCCCACTGCAGAGCCCGCATATGCCATCTGGCATGAGTGACCAGCAGGATGCAGGAGGCCATGAGGCCCAGCAGCCTCAGGGTCATCCGTACCGAAACCCAGGATAAGGGCTGAAAGATCGGAATCATAGCCTGAATATCCCGGACTCGCCGTTCGGGAGGATAGGCCCGAAACTGCGTCGTGTCCAGAACTGCTCCGATGAAAAGGAGCTGTGGAGAAGGAATCAGATGCGACTTTGGCACATTGATGGAGAACCCCAGCGAGTGCAGGAGTTCGGCCGTAGTCTGGAGGTGGGAGACAACTGCCTGGGACGAGCCCGCCTTCAGCAGCCAGTCGTCGAGGTAGGGGAAGACTGAAACCCCTGCCCGGCGCAGATGAGCTGCGACCACCGCCATCACTGTCGTGAACACCCGAGGGGCACTGGTAAGGCCAAAGGGGAGCACGGTGAACTGAAAATGCTCGAGGCCTACCGTGAACCGAAGGTAACGCCGGTGGGCCGGCAGGACGGGGATGTGGAAATAGGCGTCCTGCAAGTCCAACGCTACCAACCAGTCTCCGGGGTCGAGGGCAGTCAAGACCTGAGCTAGGGTGAGCATCTTGAACTTCTCCTTCCGGAGGAAGCGATTGACGTTCCGGAGGTCCAAGATAGGACGCATGTCCTCCTTGTCCTTTTTGGGCACCAGAAAGTAGTGGGAGTAGCAACCACGCCCTACTTCTGGGGTCGGAACATGCTCGATGGCCCTCTTGGCCAAGAGGGCCGTGACTTCCTTCTGTAGAAGCACCAAGTGATCCCCTGACATGCGGTGGAATTGAGGTGGCATGGCTGGGGGGTGGTCTCGAAGGGGAGGGAGTAGCCCTTCGGACAATGTCCAAGACCCACTTGTCCGAGGTGATGGGACGCCAGTGGTGAAGGTGATGGCGGACCCTGCCCTCGACTGGCGTGCTGTGCACCTGAAAGGAGGGACTAGGAGGGCTTGGAGGCCGCGGACGGGTTGGAGGTGGTGGCCTGACCCGCACGCTGGTTGCCCGAACCGCCACGGCGGTATCCACGTCCTCGGCCACGCGAAGGCGCTTGCTGCGCGGGCCGTTGGCCGGGCTGTGGACGTGACTGGGCGCCCCTTCCGTGGCCACGAAAGGGGCGAAAAGCAGACGTTTGCGGAGGGCGCACAACAGCAAGGCCCAGGGACTTAGCAGTAGCCCGTGAATCCTTGAAACGCTCCAGCGCATGGTCCGCCTTTGAACCAAAGAGACCGACTCCATCAAAGGGCATGTCCATGAGAGTATTCTGGACATCCCCTGAAAAACCAGTGGTTCTCAGCCAGGCGTGGCGACGCAGCGCCACCGTCGTTGCAAGCGATCTGCCCAGCGAGTCGGCGGTATCAAGGCCACAGCGGATGGTATACTTAGCCGCATCACGCCCTTCCGCAATAGCGCGGGTAAGCAGTGTCTGGACCTCCTCAGAACACTGCGGCAAAACATCAGCCACCGAATCCCACAGGGAGTGGGTGTATCGGCCCAAGAGGCAAGCGGTATTAACAGACCGCAAGCCAGCACTGGAGGAAGAGAAAGCCTTCTTCCCAAAGTGATCCAGGCGCTTGGATTCCCTATCCGGAGGGGCGGTAGGGAAGGCTGTTTGGGAGGCAGAGGCTTGGACAACCAAGCTCTCAGGGGTGGGGTGTTGGGAGAGAAACAGGGGGTCGCCCGGAGCCGGGCGATGGCGTCGGGCCACGTTCCTATCCACAGGAGCCCCTGTGGTGGGTTTGGACCAGGCACCCAAAAGAACGTCAGTGAGTGCATCGTTGAACGGCAGCACAGGCTCCGAAGAGGAGGCCGCCGGCTGAAGCACTTCAGTCAGGAGGTTAGTCCTGACGGCCACTGTAGGCAACTGGAGATTTAAGGCTCCAGCAGCTCTACGCAACACCGTTGCAAAATTAGCCCCCTCCTCCGTTGCCACGGGAGGAGACAGCATGCCAGAGTCGGGGGAGGTATCCAGCCCACTGGCATCCCCAAGTTCCTCAACCCAGTCCGGGTCAAACTCGCACTGTTGTGTGAGAGGGTCGTCAGACCCCTCCCAGCTCTCCTGGTCCTCCTCAGGTTGAAAAGATGGAGGAGGAGGGACATAAGGGACCCAAGGCCTCATCGGCGCCGGAACCGGCGTCGGGCGACGCCGGTCCGGCTCCATGTCCGGACCCGGGGAGAACCGGGGAACGACGCCGCCCGGAGCCCCGGACGGCGTCGGAAACGGCACCGGGGACATCGGCGTCGGCGGAGGCGTGGTTAGGTCAACCGGCGTCGATGGAGGTTGCGGCACCACCGGAACCGGGGTCGAGGCCGGGGCCGGAGCCGAGGCCGGGACGAAGGCTGGTGGGACAGGCGACGCCGGGACCGGAGTCGACGGCGACGCCGGAGCAACCCCATCTGGGCCCGCGGGGCCCGAAGGCGCACCGGAGGGACCTTGAGGCCCGAAGAGGCGGGCCATGGCCGACAGGAATTTCTGCACTGGCCGGAGTCGCCCCGAACCCGGGAAGGACGGGTAATGCGGGGGCAACTCGACAGGCACGTCCGGGGCCGCGGGGGCGGGGACGGTGCCGACAGGGACCTCAGCCGAGTCGCGCGACCGGCGAGGCGAAGTCTTAGAGCGATGACGCCGCTTAGACTTCTTGTGCTTCGACTTACCGGAGGAGCGCGAAGACTTGGATTCCGACGAACGGCGGGGACTCCGCGTCCGGCCCCTCGACCTCTCCCGGGACCGGGGCTTGCTGCGGCGCGGAGCCGACTGCCGGACTTCAAGGAGCTTTCGAGACCGCTCTCGCAAAGCCTTCGGATGAAGTTTCCGGCAGTCAGGGCACGACTTCGTGTCGTGGCCTCGGCCGAGGCAGAAGAGACACTCGAGGTGGGGGTCCGTGATGGACATCATACGACCACATTCCTCGCAGGGCTTAAAGCCGGGCATCCCTACGACACCTTAGGAGTCGTGAAGACTCGTTGAAGAGAACAGTGAAAAATTTCACAAAAAGATAGTCAAAAAGTGACTAGGGCACTGCTCTTCCCGGATCTGCGCTTACTGGCGCGGAAAAAGAAGAACTGACGTCAGCGCGCAGGGGCGGCGCCTAAGTACTGCCCGCGACGTCATCCCGGCGATCACGACGCCGACGACGGACGCGGAGCCGCACGACGCCGCCTACCGACGCGCAAGGGTACTGCTACGCAAAAAACTTTCCGGATCCAGCCTGACGCCTGGGGATATTCTAAGGTAAGGAATCTGTCACTAACGTGTCTCTTTCAGATACATGTTTTAATTGATTTCTTTTGTATGTTTTGTGTGTTTATTAATAATTATATATTATTTGGGGTAAGTTTTGTATGTTTATAAATGTGTTTAACATGTTGATATAATTTTTCTAACGATATTAGTGTCTATATTGTGGTTATCGATATTGACGCCTTGTATCTTTTTTAAACATGTTCGATATTTCTTATAACTATATTTTTGTGTTCGATAATACGGATATCAATGTAAGTGTATGACGATATTTTGGTCTCCATTTGTGTATTTTTTTTAAAATAAGTAGTGTGTCGATCTTCTAGCAGCCCGACTCTGCCGGAAGCCCTCAGGCCCCGAGGACTTAGTTGGGGGCTCTAGGCCTTTGATGTCGGTGGCTTCGGCTCCTGCGCCGCAGGGCCCCCAAGGATCCAGGCCTCGATCGGCACCGGTCGACCTCGTGACACCTCCTCCGGTGCTGAATCCAGTGACGACACCCCCACCGCCGGTTGTGTCCCCAGCCGGCGTCGGCCCCGGCCTCACCCTTGATGAGGACACTGAGCTGGACTGATGTCGCCCAACGTCAGGACCGGCACTTTTGTACCACTGTTTCCTACCACCCTAAGTGGTTCACAGGAGAGGTGACCAGTTGGAGGAACCAAACTGGAGAGAGGAGTTGGGTGAGGCCAGTGGTCTGGACACCTCCCCAGATCTTGGCATGCTATCTCCCCCTACCGTGGCTACGGAGGAGGGTGCATCTTACGCAGTGGTGTTGTGTAGGGCAGCTGAGCCATTAAACCTCGAGCTTCCTACAGTGGTGGTCAGGACTAACCTCCTGACAGAGGTGCTTCAGCCGGCAGTGGCCTCTTCGGAGCCCTTGCTGCCGTTCAATGAGGCCCGTACGGACATCCTTTTGGGCACTTGGTCCAAGCCCAACACAGGGGCTCCTGTGGACAGGAAGATTGCCCGACGCCACCGCCCAGCCCCGGGCGACCCCATTTTCCTCTCTTCCCATCCTACCCCTGAGAGCTTGGTAGTCCAAGCCTCAACGTCCAAAGGCGCATTCCCTAACGCACCACCTGATGGGGAATCCAAGAAGCTGGACCACCTTGGGAAGAAGATGTTTTTTTGCTACAGCTTGGGACTGCGGTCGGTGAACCCCGCATGTCTATTGGGCCGTTACCCCCACTCTGTGTGGGACACGGTTGCGCAGGTGCTGCCACAGTGCTCGGAGGAGGCCCGGGCCGTGCTCTCCCGTGCTGTTGCCGAAGGGAGAGACGCAGCGAAGTTCACCATCCGGTGTGGGCTGGACACCGCCGACTCACTGGGCAGGACGATTTCCACGTCAGTAGCACTGAGACACTATGCCTGGTTGAGGTCCACTGGCTTTTCGGGGGATGTCCAAGCAACGCTTTTGGCCATGCCCTTTGATGGCTGTCTCCTGTTTGGCGACAAGGCAGACAATGCGCTTGAGCGCTTTAAGGATTCTAGGGCTACGGCCAGATCCTTAGGCCTCGCTTCCACCTTCCGCCCAGCGCAGTCTGCTTTTTGCCCCTTTTGTGGCTACAGAAGGGGTGCCCCACCACGTTCCGCCCAGAGCCACAGGCCTGCGCAGCTGTCCAGCCTCTGCACAGCCGGGGATCCCACCGTTGTGGGTCGGGGGGGGGGCCCAGAAGGTGGCCAGTCCACCAGCGCCCCCTCTGCAGCAGCCTCCAAACCCTCCTAGTCCAACCTTTCAGGCCCAATTGCCAGTGGGCACCAGGATTCGCCATCACCTCCCCCACTCGCTCAACATCACGTCGGACAGGTGGGTTTTGCAGATAGTCCGAAGGGGCTACTCCCTCCCCTTCAAGACTACCCCTCCATCCATGCCACCTCAATTCCATCGCTTGTCGGAGGATCACCTGGATCTTCTCCAACAGGAAGTTACAGCTCTCTTGGCCAAGGGAGCCAGTGAGCGCGTTCCTGCCCCAGAAGTCGGTCGTGGTGGTTGTTCCCACTACTTTCTATTCTGCGTCTAAGTAGATACCGCAATGTCATCCCGGCGACCACGACGCCAACGACGAAAGCGGAGTCGATCAACGCCACCTATCGACGCGCAGAGGTACTGCTGAGGAAAAAATTCTCCAGATCCAGTCAGACGCCTGGGGGTAATTCTAAGGTGAGGAATCCATAACTAATTGTCTTTCAGATCTACGCCGCACCATCAACGCCACCTTCGAATCCGGCATCTTCCCCGACTGGAAGCGGGCTGAGGTCAAGCCCCTCCTCAAGAAACCTTCAGCTGACCCGACAGACCTGAAAAACTACCGGCCCATCTCTCTCCTTCCCTTCGCAACCAAAGTCACAGAGAAATTCGTCAAAGCACAACTGACCACCTTCATTGAAGAGAACGCCATCCTCGACTCCTCCCAGTCCGGATTCCGCAGCAACAGCACCGAGACCGCCCTCCTCACCACCACGGACATCCACGTGATACTCAACCAGGGACACACCTCGGCCTGTAGACCTCTCCGCAGCCTTCGACACTGTCTCCCACGCACCCTTGCAGCCAGACTCCACGACGCTGGCATGCAGGGATCCACCCTCGACTGAATCCACTCCTTTCTCGCTGGCAGAACCCAAAGGATCAGACTCCCACCCTTCCTCTCCAAACCCACAGAGATCAACTGCGGAGTACCCCAAGGATCATAGCTCAGCCCCACGCTCTTCAACATCTACATGGCCCCCCTCGCCACCATCGTCAGACAGCATGGGCTCAGCATAGTATCCTACGCCAACAACACCCAGCTCATCCTCTCCCTCACGGAGAACCCCGAAGACACCAGACTCAGCTTACAGGAAGAAACTTAAGACGTCACAGCCCAGATGAGCAACAGCTGCCTAAAACTGAACTCAGAAAAGACAGAGGCCCTCGTCCTTGGACCCTACCCCACCGCTTGGGACAGCTCCTTGGTGGCCCTCTGCCCTCGGAAACCCACCCACCCAGGCAGACCACGCCCGGAACCTCGGCATCATTCTAGACTCCTCCCTCACCATGACTCGCCAGATCAACAGTTGCCTCCACCTGTTTCAACTCCATCTGCGTGACCTTAAAGTTGATCTCCCCCCCCCCCCCCCGAAGCCAGAAAGACCATCACCCACGCTCATTACTAGCAGAATGGACTACGGAAACGCCCTCTACGTGGGAATCAACAAATCCCTGCTAGACAAACTCCAGACCATCCAGAACACCGCAGCCAGACTCGTCCTCAGCACCCCACGACATGAGCACATGACCCAACACCTGCAAGACCTCCACTGACTCCCCGTCGAGAAGAGTGCAACATTCAAGCTCCTCACCCACGCCTACAAATCCCTCCATAACATCGGACCCAAATATCTCAATGAAAGAATCTCTTTCCACACACCCAAAAGAAACCTCCGCTCCGCCGACCTCACCCTTGCAGCGACCCCGCGCATCGGTAGAACCAGAGCTGGGGGAAGAGCCTTCTCCTACGTAGCAGCCAAAGCCTGCAACGAGCTCCCAGTCACCATCGGACGCTCCCCTACCCTGCACACCTTCCGGAAGAGCCTCAAGACCTGGCTTTTCGGCTGACCAGGAGCTGTACCCCCCCCCCTTCCACCTTGAGACCATCACGGGTAATTAGCACACTTTAAAAGCCCCCGATTGATTGAAGAGCAGAGAAAGAACTAGAATTTAGCTTTGAAGAGGACAAGAACTACCACGCTCTCCAGAGAAGTATATCTCATTAAGAACTTTGGATCAAAAGGCGCAGGCCTATGGTGCCAAACAATCTGTCCTAACTGCCAGCCCTGAAAACTTTCTCCCAGGCAGCTAGTATCAGTTCCAACTCATTGAACAGCAAACTACATTCTAGGGCAGAGCAAGACTTTTGTGGAATTTCCTTCAGGATGATGGATTTAGGATCCACAGTAAATTCAACTCTAGCTCTCCCACTGCTTTATGCACTACTGATATGAAATAAGAAACTTACTCAGAAGAATCTGAAGCATGTGTGATATCACCATCTCGAAATGTATCAAGAAGCATAGCCTTCTTTTAGGTTAAAGTGTAGTCAGGCATGTGTGATGAGGGAGATGGTCCAACTCAACTAATCTTACACACTCAAAATTCAGAAGTGCACAAGAATCCGAGCTTAAAGACTATTTAATTTGTGTGAATCATTGGAAAGAGATGATCTTTTCCCTAGCCAATCAATTTATGCTGACCTCAAAGGTCAAGATAGTGTTTAAACAGCTTAGAGTGTGACCATCAGGACGACGTCAGAATGAACATCAAGGATAGTTGCGCAACAGTCTTAATGGGTAAGGGTTTTCTTGGAATCTGCGCTAGAGCTTATGGAGGCTTGGCGCTGTCAGATTCCTGAAACCTGCAGGATCGGGCCATCATTTAACACTTGATAGGAATGCCAGGCAGTCTTGAAGATATTCCAGCATGACCTGTTGAAAGGTTCCAACCAGGGATGAGTCAGCAGATGGAGCTGAAAACTCAAGTTTTGAGGACTGCAATCAGATCCAAGAAAGAGGCAGACATGTGGGGACAGCATAATACAATTTGGAACAGCACTGGATGCAGTGCCATTTGAGGAAGAGGACTTCTCCTTCCTAAGTTGTGGTTTCTTGTGGGAAAAACCGTTGGAGCCCTCCCAGTCAGACTTGCCTGTAGGAGGGGTGAGTGACCATTTAAGGGAGTCTTTAGGCCTGAGCCAAGAACAACTTGGCTTCCCCTTTCCTGACTATCTTCACATGCATGAAAGGAGTCACCAGCTACAGGATCTTGGCTGGGCACCAGACACCAAAAACAGATTTTAAACTCTAAAGAGTCCCCATTAGGGGTCATTTGACCTAAATCAGTTAAATATAACGAAGTTTGATCAAAACTGAAGAGCTGTGGAGCACCAGGAAGAGAAAAACAGGAACTGATGCCAGCATTCCAGATGAGCACTTACTAGGTCAAGGTCACATCAGTGGCAGATGGAGTCATAACTGAAGTCACACACCATCACCTGACAACGCTAGGGACCTATTGTTGAGGAAGGAATGGTTTCTCACCTGTAGTCCTAGTTCTCTCAAACGAATCCCTTTTGAAATAAGTACTGAATAGTCCCGCTCACGTGCAGGACCCTAGAGTGTTACTTTGAAAGTTAAATTTTTGTAGCATCTCCGCCTTATTTCGTAAAGGCCAGGAGGTACATGGGACAAAAATGAATTTTGCATTATGTTTATGGAAAGAATTTCCAAAAGTAAAAGTGATATGCTCAGAATATCCTTCACAAACCCATGTATGCTTTTTTACAGTGAATGACAAGGTAGGCCAAGACAATGCGACTGTCTAGTTTGCAGAATTGAAACAATAAGAATGGAACATTGCGCCTTTAAGGGCACCCTGAGCTAGAGTGTCCCATCATGCCCTGCGGATGGCAGCTTGCCCAGTTTTTTAACACAACAGAATACAGTCAACTGTACTTTATCTCTTCCATCTGGGAGGATGGAGGGTTGCTTATGATTTCAATGGAGATTCCCAGGAGAAAGAACTAGGATTACAGGTAAGAAACCATTTCTTCAGCCTCAGGTGATTACAGCAGATTATCATTAACACTGAATAGAACAACTAGCTCATCCTCCAAAATCCCATGAGCGAAGAGATAAACAATATGCTATTTAGCCAAAGAGACTTCTTTGAGAGGCACTTGCCCTACTCTGGTATCTGTTCTCGCATCAAAATCAAGACAATGTTTTGTACAAGTGTGAATAGATTTCCAAGTTGCAACTTTGCAGATCTCAGAGATTGGAATATTTTTAAGTAACAGCAGTAGCCGATTTACCTCTGGGGGAAATGGGCTTTAGGTTTTCCAGGTAAGGCTTTGCTGGCAACAAAGGATTACGAGGATCCATCTAGACAAGAATGGTTTCAAAATGGCACATCCTGTTTGTAAAGGACCATTGCGCAGAAAAATTGCTTGGGCTCTCAAAGCTTCAGTTTACTCCAGATAAAACTTTAACACCCTCCTAACAAAGTGTGGCGAGACCTCTCTGCAGGAGATTGAGGTTTTGAAAAAAGCTAGTCGGACGTGAAAAAGACACTACTTTAGGGAGGATTTTAGAATGGGTCCTAATCACGACACTACTGCTGTCAAACACTAAGGCTTGTGAGAACAAAGCCAGTTTTTGCACCAACTGTGTGCAGAGATTATTGCGAGCAAGTGGGAAGCCTTACAGGATAGGTGATAAGGTGAAGCTTTATGTATAGGCTCAAAACAAGGACCATAAGGCGAGAAAGGGAAATATTCAGCTCCCACGGAGGAGATGGTCTTCTGATGGGAGGATACATTTTCTTAATGCCCTCAAGGAAATCCTTGACTACAGGAATTTTGAAGCTAGTTTGTAAAGGAGCTTTTCGGTAGGCCGCGATTTCTAGCTACTGTATGGACACAGATGTCGTACCCACTCCGGCACAATGAGAATCATTCTGGTCTCGGAGTGCGAAAGTTTGATGATCACTGTTGGCAGCAGGGGATGCCGAGGAAAGGCGTAAAGCAATCTGCCTGACCAGTTGATTCAAAGGGCATTCCCCAATGTGCCTGGATAGTGAAACCTCTTGATGGAAACAAATCTTTGAGAAGGCTTTCAACTACCAGTTGAGTGATTGTTTTGCACAAGTTGTTAGGCTCTCTTTGTCTTCCCATCTTTCTAAGAGTTGAGCCAACTGATCCTCCAGACACTGTTAGAGGTCTCATGTACAGACGCATATTTAAGACCAGAAATATTAAATATACAGGAGGCCATTGATCCTAGAAGGGAGGATCTCTCATTGGATGAGTTGCTCTATTTAGAATGTGATATTTCTGAAAGATAGATAAGCTCTCTTAAGAAGGAAATCACTTGTGTGCACACTGTCTAAGACTGCTCCTTGATAGATTAGTTATTGAACTAGTACTGAGATGGATTTCTCGTAACATATGTAGTCCCAGTCTATTGAGAATTACAAAAGCCATCTGATAATGTGGGCATGCTTGTTGGTAAGAAGACTACTTGATGGGCAAGTCATCTTGATATGGATTAACAAACATCTTCAACTTCCTGACGTGTGCTGCAACGACCACCATGCTTTTGGAAATGATCCAGGGTGCAGATTGAAGACCGAAAGGAATCAGTTTGTAATGGCAGTGGTCACTTTTTACTGTGAATCTCTGGAATTTCAGATGTTTCTTGGCTATCTGGATGTGAAAATGGGAATCTTGCAGATCTATTGAGCGAAGCCAGGCCCCTTGATGGAGTTATGGGTATACCCGATGGGCTCCCACAACCTGAATTTCTTTGTGAGCCCATTTGTTAATTTTTTTTCAGGTCTAGAATGGGTTGAAAGTACTTTTTTCCTTTCATCACAAGAAAGTAATGGAATAAATTCCAATTCCTTTGATCGAAGTTGGAACGTTTTTCACTGCTTGATTTTGCGAGAGGATGGAGACTTCTTGCTGTAGTTCTTGCAGATGAAATGAGGATGGTCAATTTGGAGATTAATACTTGAACCTGGGACAGTATTCATTTTCCACAATATTCAGAACTCGTGTGACTGGTTATATTCTTCCACTCTTGCAAATAAGCTATGCTTCCCCCACCTGGAGATGGTAGCAAGGGTTGGAGGAAACTCATTGTCACCAGTGTTGGGTTTAGTGGCATGGGAAGGTCAGGGCTGACCTCCTTTGCCTGACTGATGCCTCTGCTGCAACTGTTGCACCATTGAGACCAGGCTTGAACCTTCTGATGGATGGTCTATAGAACTGTCTCCTATATTCCTTCTTTTCTCCAGCCCTACCGTCTGTAGAGTGTCCAGTTCTGATATCATCGGCATGAAAGCCGAACAATGTGTTCCCTGAAAAGAGGAGGTTCAAATTCCCTTGTTGAGCTTCAGACCTGCGAGTGTGAGCGGCATAAAGCTAAACTGACAAGATCTGTGAGCGAGGATAGATGTATCTAATGCATCACTATCTGGTTGGATTCCATCATGCCCCCATGAAGAGTTCTGGTTAAGTCTTCCATGAACTGTTGAATAGAGTCCCAGAGTGACCTTTCATACCTTCCCATAAGGGAAGATATGTTTGCTGCTTTCATAGTAACAGCAGAAGTGCCACAAACTTTTCTGCCCACAGAATCTTACTTATTACCTTTTTTTATATCCGGGGGGGGGGGACAGGGACAGTAGAGGAAGGGGTTGTGGTATGACGTTTCCAGGCAGCAGAAACAATGACAGTCCAGTGTGGGATCCGTATTGAAAATGAAGAAATATTGCTCGATTTGGCAGCCTGTATTTTTTTTTTTGTAGAATGGATGGTGAAGCCTTGACAGAGGCCCAGTCATGAATAAATCCATGGCTGATTCTATGAGACCTGGAAGCAGAGGTAGCAATGGTTGGTGCAGTGTCTCAAAGACTACTTATGTGGTGGCTCTGGCAGTCTGAAAGTAGTTATTTAATTTGTTGGCACCTCTGATAGGAACCTCCTGAGTGTATTTAATGTTCTCAACAGGAGAGATCCTCACTGGTGATATCGATGTAGGAGTAGGTAGAAGTAGTCGTGTGATATGATCTTGACCACCCTGACAGGGATGGAGAGTCCAATCTTAGTCATTACTGATCAAGATCTCCTAGACAATCATGCTCAAGACTGAGATCTTGCAACAGGTCTAGATTAAGCTGAAGGCCTAGTATGACATAATCGAGATCTAGAGTACATCGGCAAAGGTGCAACTGGTGCAGATGACCAGTGGCTAAAAAAGGCATAGCTGGTGGATTTGGTGATGGAATTGCTGGTTGCCAAGTGGAGAGACTGCAGGAGAAAGGGGAGGTGGTCCTGAAGGTGTGGGAGGTGGAGAAGGAGATTCTGCTATGAGAAGCCAGTATGGATGGAGAGTAGGCTCTGGAGTACTTTGAACTCTGATGGAAGCCTGAGAGATTTCATCCACGAAAGCTACTCCGCAGTAATATTCCATGCAGTAGACAGTCTACATGTCAATGTTGCGCTCAACGTCGACAGTCTCCTCCTCAACTGTGTGCCCTCTATGTCAAACCAGCGCTAGACAACGAGTACGTGCTACACCTCTTCGACATCAAACCAGAACACAGGGTCTCTCCTTTTGAATTTATCTGAGAGAGCCCTCAGAGGACAGATAGGGGTACTAGGAGAGGGAGCAGTATCTCCAACCACGGAATCGTGCTTTTTTCCACTGCAGGCACATTTTCCCTCTTAATGCACGCCTGGAGAGGGTCCTGCAGTGAAAATACATATTGGAATCATGTGAATCAAGCAAACAAAAGACATCCTGTGCTCATCTGTTTTAGCCATTTTCCTGCCACATTCTCGGCATTTCACAAAAAAGGGCTGGCCTTTTGCGTTAAAATAGAAACATTTACTGACAGGGAAATATCAGAAAATACTCAGCCCTATAAGAAGTCGAGTGAACCACTTTAAAAACTGTTTTGGTGAAAATTCTTAGTGGAAAAGATTTAAAAATGCATTACTTTGCTTAAAGATCCTGTTAGAAGCCAGAAAAAGAACTGGGTAAACAATCACCTGCAGGGCATGATGGGACAATGGAGTTCAGGGTGGCCTTAAAAGCACAGTGTTCTATTCTCATTGTTTTAATGATGCAGCCTATAGTTACATAGCCATATCGTTAGTGGTCATTCACTTTAAAAGATAGCATAAAAAAATGTGAAGGATATTTTTATCACTTAATTTTGTAATGTGTTTTATTAAATATCGATCTTTTAAAGTAAATGAACAGAATTGGCAATATAGCCTTCTTTGGGCTGCAAAATTATTCATTTCAGTGACATGTACCTGCTGGCCTTCCCACAATAAGGCAAACAAAAATAGGACTTTCAAAGAAGTGCTCCGGGGTCCTTGCACGTGGGCAGGACTATTCAATGCTTATCAGTCGAGATCCCCAAACGGAAAAGGTTTCACAGACAGACTGGCACCACAGGCAAACTCATGAGGTGAGTAATCAATGGGAACAGTATCACTCTAAAGTGCACTTTAATAAAGGAAACAAACTGAATGCCATATTCAGTTCAAGATGAAGCACTGCCCTCTGTGGTATGTTCTCAGATCCACCTACTTCTCAAGATACCAAATGCAGAACCTCACCCACTTATAAATATGTTCCATGGAAGCACATGCTTTTCTTTCAAGATGTTTGGCCATGCAGGCTTCTGGAAGATTTAGATGTCTATACTGCAGATACTCCAGAGCCAAGCAGTTAAGCCAAGTGATTGAAGACTGGTGTGCAGGATCTGACAGCCTGATTGGAAAGAACAAACCTGTACAGAGCCACCGACGATCCTGAAAGTGGCTGTCAGGAGCAGGTCCTATTATCACCTTTCATTGAAAGATAGTGTAGCTCAATCTCCCAGGTAAGGGCAAAGTTTGCTCTAGCCACACAACTGTTGGTACCTGCATTATGTGTTTCAAGAAGGGGTTGGGTGTTTTAGTGGCAAACATCAATCTTGAAGAGGCGAGTATGAAAGAGAAAGACACATTGTATCCAAGAATATAAGTCATTTAATACTGTTAATTTCATAACAGAAAAATAAAACGCAGAGCTATGATTTCCTCCATTCACCCACAATGTTAAAACGCTTACAGTTTTACGGTTGATGTGGCTTATTTGGCTATGGAATAAAAACAGTTTATGTGCAGAGATAATTGTGTAATGTATTGCTTTTGGTGCGATTCGGGCGTGACCTAAATCGGCTCACAATAAGCACAGGCCTTACCAGTCACAATAGGAACAAATATCAAAATATTTTGATTAGTTGCCCAATGTACATTTGAGATTAAAATGGTGTTCAATTCCATGATTCAACAGCATAAGAGTTCAAAGCAAACAAATGGCACAGTAATCCCTTCAGAAAAGTAAACCTACAAACATCCCAAAACATTTTCCCTTTTTTTCCACCACATGTATTGGCCACAAATTTAAACATTTGCAGCTCTCACTGTTTCACGTAAAGGCACTCAACAAAATGGCAGAATTAGGTGGGCAGAGTAAAACAGCATTGAATGAAAGGGCAGAATCTGAACAGCAAGAATAAGCTCACACAGTAAGTTCCCAAGTACAGGGGAGTGTGGGGTCTCTACCAATGCATGTTGGTGAACGGCATAAGATACTCAGAAAAGGACTAACATCCTTCAGTGGCTTACAAACTGAACAGTGGGAATACAGAGAATCATCCAGAAGTGTGTCAGGAGAACTAATGGAGGAGCATAATCTGGTAACTTGCCAAGACACCAACGGAGGACAGAGGAGGAAGAGCAGGCAAAATAGCTAAACGTGGATGGTCTGAAAGATCACTACTCGCCCTTACCATGTGCAAAGACAGACTGCTCAAGTCTGTGGTTTATGGCAAGCATGCATGACATACGGCTTACAACCATCCCAAAAAAAAAAAAAAAAAAAAAAACCCTGCATAACTGCTCTTTTCAACAAAATCAGAGCCTTGAAAAGAGAAACACAAGATCTGTGTGGTTAAAGCAGAGTGAAGAGACATAAGTTAATGGCCAAAACCAAACATTATACAGATATTCAATTACAATACAGTATTTTCATGTACTGAAGCCCCAAACCACCAAGTTTAATTTGGGCAGTCCTCAATTAGGCATAATTGCTAAGCTGATCGCACTTTGCCAAATTTACACTATTTGCATAGATCATTTTTGAAAGATTGCTTACAATTTAAGAATCAAATTCTATGATCACAAAGCGAAGAACTTTTCATACAAAATAAAGTTCCTCCCAAGGCCAGTATCTGGAGTTTCTCAAGAGAATACTTCAAAAGGTAACAAAACTAACATGGTTAGCAAGCTTTCACTGGTGCGTAAAGCCGGGGGGGGGCTTGAACATCTTGGTTCGGGGAATTAACAGCTTTCCAACATATTTGGTTTTGCATTAAAAAAAAAAATCTATAGGTAAGAAAATTGTGTGCAATGAACCTGTACTTTGCAGGCTGTAGTCTTACTGGTACATCTAGGCGGAATCTGTACCATCTCAGCTAAATGGCATCATTTAGTGCAGTTTAATTGTTCACAATGGTTTCAGTAGTACTCAAACTCATTACTAAATGGTAATTGCAGCCTGATGAATTCAGCAGTCTTTCAAGGCATGCTTTGTACATGCAACTGCCACCTAAACTGTTTCCAAGTACAGCACATTAACACAACAGGTATGCTACTCAAAGTAAAGCTATCTAGAATAATCACAGCCATATGGCGTCAGCACAAAAGGCTTAGATGTAACAGTTAACAAGGCAAGCAGAAAATATGCTAGTTTGCCTACACGTTCATAATATGAACATAACTAACTAGTGATCAGTGTCCCTTTATAGCTGATTTTCTACAGTTACAGTGCTTGTAAGAGGTCAGATTTCATTCGAGTTCTCAGCATACAGAGCTGCAATTTTAGGAATACAGCACAACAGGCAATAAAGTACAATGCATCATTTAATAGACTTCTGTATAAATAAGCCTAATTGTAAAGGCGCTCTTTAAATACAGTCATTTATTCTCGCAAACATTCTTCGAAGCTCAGATAAAAGCAGAACCCCTGTGTATAATAAGCAGTCACACGGAGCAGCTGATGATACACAAGGAGCCAATTGTCTTCCAAAACAATCATAACTGATTATCTTTATGTCCACCAACCCTTTAGACTGTTCACAATTGTCTATCCAAAGATTGACTTGGATTTGTTCGAGATGAGTTGCTTCGGGCTTGAATAGTTGATCAGAAGAGAGGGAGTCGGGGAGATTCTAGCTTCTTGTGTCTTCCATACAAACTTCAATCCAACAGTTCCAGGGAAATGGCATGTTCTAAGAAGCAACTGCAGTTTGACGGGAGCCCTCAGCTAGTCAACTGAGCCCTGCGGACATGTTAATTTCGGACTGCCAAATTGCAAACAGCTGAAAAAAATATGCAGCGCTAAAGATCAGTCAGGCAGTTACTGTGATCATATCTCTGGGATGCCATTAGAAAAGTTAAGCAGCTGGAAAGACTCAAATCAATCAATATCCTCTGGATTTTGAGGGTCAGTTATTTTGACATGCGTAAAGGGGAAGAGCCCCTTTCGACCATTAACTTCTCCTTCCCACTGACCATTTATATTCATCCTGGTTACTTTTACTGTGTCGCCAACCTGTAAATAAAACACAAGATTGCATGAGAAACCATAAACTTGACAAATATTCCAATACATTTGCAGTGGCCTAAACTATATTTTACAAGTAATTGAGCAATAACTCGCTATAAAATGTGCACAACCTTAGAATCAGACAGGTCAAACTAGTTCACATGTTTATGCATGTAAAATCCAAGTACAGCAAGGGGCTTACAAGCGTTTTAATGTGTCCATGGTAGAAAATCAGATTTCTTACAAGGTAATATTACATTTCTAGTGAATCATTAAACTCCGCATGCATACACAATACAACTACTTCACATGAAAGAAATTAACACAGTAGGTATGCCACAACCACAGGAATGCTAGATGGTTATCCATAACTACATTCAATTACTCCGGAGCTGCCCAACTGACTAGGCTTAATGGATTCTGCCAAATAACACTTCTCCGTGAATTAGGACGGTTTTCGGCAAGAGGTGGCACTTGGACATCATCAAGCAAGTGTTGCCTGTGCAGGGGCAGGCAATCTCAAAACTACCCATCCCCGATGCGTCAATCAAGCAGCGTGAGAGTGAAGTAACGCATGTAAGAAAACTGGGAATCAGTAAACAAAAAGGTACTGTTGTGCAGCTCACATTTAATTGACCGGAATTAGCTGGATTTAAATAGTCTAGGCACAAGTGTACCAGGCACTATAAAATTCTTGTCCTTGGCGCTAAAGTCATGGACACAACAGCCTGTCACAAGTTAAACAAGCATTTGCAATGCACTAGGTCTCGCATTACTGATAGTTTAAGGTATTGGCGTTGCAAATAATGCAATGCCAATTGCTCATACTTTCAGTAATGCGAGACCTAGTGCATTGCAAATGCTTGCATAGTGAGCCAGGAACCAGCACTGCATGTCTCAGTGCAGTACCGCAAGCTGCTCCTAGAGGTCTCTAGTGAGCAAGGCACCAGCACTGCATGTCTAGGTGCAGTACCGCAAGCTGCTCCCAGGTCCCCAGTGAGCAAGGCACCAGCACTGCATGTCTTGGTGCAGTACCGCAAACTGCTCCTAGAGGTCCCTAGTAAGCAAGGCACCAGCACTGCATGTCTCAGAGCAGTACCGCAAGCTGCTCCTTGAGGTCCCTAGTGAGCAAGGCACCAGCACTGCATGTCTCGGAGCAGTACCGCATTGAGGTCCCTAGTGAGCTGCACCCTGCAGAAGATATGGTAAATCCACACTACCCATAATGCATTGCATGCAGGACAGTACTACGAGTACATTCAAATAACTATGTCCATATATACAATTAGCTTTGAAATGTGACAAAAGAATTATTAAGTTAATTTTGGATTAGGCAGTACTCTGTGTGGAGCTGATGAAGGGAAATTTATAGACGTCTCATAAAAGTGAGATGTTCTAGTGAGTGAAGTAACCACTGCCAGCCTAGCTTAGGACAAAGTGTGTGTTCTGCTTGTAGCCTTTTAAGAAAATAGTGCCTTGAGACTGTATTAAAAACCTAGGGTGTAACATGTAACAGGGTGTGTCCTCAAGGGAGGTTACAAGAAGAGACAAGGCGGTACAAAGGAGGGACTACTAAGCCTATTGACTAATGAAAAGCCACCATTTACAAAGGACAGGAGCCAATTAAAAAGATGGGTGGAAAGTGGGCGGAGTTATGTCCATATCCTGAATGATCTTTTGACTGGGGGAGAATGTTTGCATTGTCAGCATTCCGTCCATCATTTGTTTGCTGTAACACTTTTCGCCCTAAGTGGGATGGGTATGCCCAGACGTGGGTCCCTTGCTCACTGTGCCACTGGATTCAAGCTAGCCTGGCTGAAGAAGGATGACATACCCTGAAACTGGTCCCAGGATGCTTGTTTCCGGTCCAGGGAGGACCTGGCTTGGCAGTTCGGTCTGGACTGTTCCCATGGGGCACAGGGTCAAGTGATTTGCATATGGCTTGGTCCAAACTGGGGTGGCGTAGTGGGCAAAAGAACGATGGATTTAACCCAGATCTTTTGACTGGGGGAGAATGTTTGCATTGTCAGCATTCCGTCCATCATTTGTTTGCTGTAACACATCCTGAATGCAGCAGGTCTCAAAGAGATAGCGCAAGCGCTGCCTAAGCGAGACCTAAAAACGAACGTCCCTCTGCTTTAAACTGCAGGGCGAGCGCTAAAATGCCCAGTTTCGTGCCGACTGGCATATCTGTTTGTGCAGGGTCATGTATGTAGAGGGCGATCGGAGACAGACGACCAGATCAGTCACATACACGTACCCAAAGAACACATTTGGAAGCATTGTTTGGAGAAAGAGGAACCAAAGAGAAGGAAACATACTGTCTGCTGGAAATCAGCCCCTTTTGAGGCATACAACGATTTGCGGATGTGTGTGAGAAGACATTTTTTCAATAGAGATTAAGAGTGGCACATTGTTTATAATTTACCAGTTAATCGCCTAATAAAAGTCAGTAAGAATTTGTTATTGTAAATTATTTTAATTTGGATATTTATTTCAGCGTACACATTTAACTTGGTGTTATTGTACGCAAGCATGATGGAAGCCAGTATGTCAACCACCTTTGTTTTTGTCTGAGGTGGAGAAAGATCATAGGGTTGGAAACGGTGGAAATAAATGTATGCCTGGTTATCATTGAGGCAAAAAAACTCTCCAGCCAAGAAGCAAGGAGGAAACCATATTCGTTATTACAGAAGAAATACCACACGGTAATAGAGAAGGCATGCCAAAGGACATCTACAAAATATCTGTTAGAATGCTGAAAGGACATTTTAGCACAAATTTCAAAGTGATACATGAAAGTTTTTATGCACAGGTCAAAAAGGAAATGTTCAGGAACCATGTAGCTAGCTAGCCTAAGGAATATGGCATGCACACAGGAGTTTGAGTATTTAACGGATTCCCTGAGCCGTAAACAGCTGGCACAGTGCCCTGATCATGCTAGACTGCAAGAAAAAGTTTTCTAAAAATCCAAATTTTAAAAGTCTTCATTGACATTTTGAGAGACTGCTGAACAAGCTACAGGTAGTGTGAAAACTACAAAATTACACATGGGGTGGCTAATATTGACTGCTTGGGCCAAAGAATGCAAAATGCTAAAAACAAACTACTAAGAAACAGCAGAAAGGGGAAAAGAATTAAGTGTTACCATAGAAGCAGTGTGGGGAACGCTTTAAACATGAATTGTTAGGCAAGAAACTCATGATGTAACTACAAGTGGAGGAGAAGCAAGAGGAAGTGAAAACAATTGTTTTGCAAGTAAGCATCATAGGTACCATGCGTGAATGTGATGCTGAATTTGATAGCACGGTAGTGAGTTTTTAGCCGACTGGCTCTCCATGTGCATTGGCGACCAGACTTGGAAATGAGTTTATGGGGAGGACAAGAAAGTTGCTGGAAACCAACATTAACCCTGGAGGGTATAGAAAACCAAAGACTGCTATAACTGTTTTTACCTCTATGAAAACAGTCTTGAAAAGGAGAACGTAGGAAAGGTATTCGAGGCAAAAAAGGAGGCAATTTTCTTAGATGGAAACATCAAAAGAATGTTAAGCACCACAATAAATCCAAATGCCTCTGAACAACCAATATGGATTTTAAGTTTGGAGTAAGATCCGATCATCATACGCAGATTTTCGAATGTACCCGAGGAGTACGGGGTTTGCTTCATGGTTGTGAACAAAATTCTGCAGAAGGGGGATAAGCATGTGGTCCATAAAGTTAGGGGGGGGGTGACAAACATTATGTTGCAGCCCCGAAGTATTGGAAAGGTTAAAAGCAAACAGCCATTCTGAAGCCTCAGTCTCCATCATCCTAACCGTTTTAGCACCGAAAGATGGAGGAAAAAAAAAAATTTGAACGTCTGGGAATTTGCACTATTTGAATAGGAATATTTGTATAGACAACTTCTTCCAAACTTCTGTAAGCAGTTGGCAATGTTAAGGTTTTATCAAAGTATCACCATTACTAACGGAGGAATGGAGGCTGCCGACAATTCATGACAGCACTAGAGGCTTTCCTCACCTTTAGTCGCCAATCGTTATGGTTAGCCCTGCTGTTGCATATTTCCGAAGGACAATCGAGAGTATTGTATGAGGTAGAAAATGTGATGCACTTTAAGGACATTAGTCATGGAAATAATTGGCAGGAACATTGCAAGGGGCTGGAGAACAATGGTTTGACAATTAAAAAGGTGAGAAATGCTAACTTAGGATCGCAACATTATAGCGCAGTCACAACATATCAGTAGTAGTCATCAGTCCTAAGGTACAAATACGTTTAGTCACATCCATTGTTAAGGCACCCGTGTCTGCTGATAAAGAGCAAATGCCTTTTTTTTTTTTTTGCAGATGTGCACCTCCTTTGCCAGAATGTATGAAGGGCATCAAGTGGTCTAGGGAATGTCAAACTATATTTGATGTCATGGATTATACGAGACGGCCACGTTTTTGATGTCCACAAGCAAATAATGTTGACAAATTATGGCAGTCTTTGCAGATTTGGTGCAGTTTTAGCTCAAGTGGAGAACAAACGAGAGTATCTGCGTATGTGTCCTGTTCACTCAAAAATCTTCAGAAACAACGAGAAATGTTGGCATTTCAATATTTTAAATTCTTCCTTTGAAGAATTACTTTTGTGATTGATTTTTGGGGACTGTTGCAATGTCACATTTAGAACTGCTAGACGGATGAAGGTTTCTCGGGGATTACATTTTATTGTGGAAGTCAGAAATAAGGCAGCAGACTGCCTTTCTAGGTTCCCAATCAATGGAAATGATGTTGCAGTAGGTCACAACGCTTTTGATCAGTGGGTGAGCAAAGGGGCAGTTGAAAGTCAGCTTGGCAGGAGGCGGGATGATTGTGCTCTTGAGAGTGTGGAGTGCCAAGTAGAGAAGGGTTGGTTTAGTTACCAGGAGAGGAAAAATTCTGGAATATTAGAAAGGTACTGGTCATACATAATGGTATGTGGAGGGGAACAGGTGATACAATTATTGGTTTGGCAATGAAGGATATTTGGGAAGGAATTTACCAAAAACAAGAGCTAGAGAGTCAAAGTGGAGGTCCAGGATGGATCGACTGGTGGAATAAATACAGGGCTCCACAAATCCTCGCCCACTCACTATGGCGAGTCAGATTTTATCAGGGCGAGCTATTTTTAGGTCCTACTGGCCCGTTCCGGAAAGGTGACAAACAGGTGTTCAGTTCACTCAGAAAGTGCATGAGCAATTAAGATTTCTTTTAATCTGGTTTTTATCTGGTCACATTTTCTCTAGTTTAGAGACAGAGGTCAAATGTCAGCTTATGTCTTCTTACAATTTGCCGTTTATTTTATCCTGGAGGTTGGCGTTTACGGTTCTTTCTCAGACTTCAAAGTTAGAGTATTTTGTAAAGTGAACTGCAACAATCATACCGTACAAAGAGTGTGAAAAGAAAGGCTGTAGGATGTCAGGTTTTTTTCTCTAACATTGAAATCGCTTGTAAATGAACTGTACAAACATTTCAAACTGTATTTCAATAGTTATGAAAGCACATTTTTTGTAATTCAGAGTGAAGAAAAAAAGATTAATAGAATGAATACAAATCAGAACACCATTTGGGGATGTGCAAATGCTAAAAAATTTCTGAAACCCATATTTAAACTCTATATAGTTAGTTATTTATTTATTTGTTGATTAATAGAAATCATTACAATCAGGAATAATACACAAAGTTAAAAAAACATTTTTGCCCGTATAATACATATACAGCTTTATACTAGAAAATTTAGCAGCAATAATAGGGAGCAGCAATGATTAAAATGCGATTGTGCTAATGACTAGAGGACAATTTCCAAAAATATTATTAAAATTTGGATACATTTTCGTCTTGGCAGGCCTACAAATTACAAGTAACAAGAATTATTATTATTATTTTTTTAACCATAAGTTTTAAGTCTTAAGTTTGTTTAAACAATCGTGGCGTGTCCAGCGACCATGTTGGCCGCACGGAACTGAAGCTCCGGGGAGAATCCACACACCAGATTCCAGAGCGGCACATTGCAGCGTTCAATTCCCACGGAAAAGCAAGGTTTCCGCAATCGGAATGCAGACAGATCACCTAAATCTAAGAATCGCTTTTCTGCGACCCTGCATGGCCGAGAAATGAACCGCGACGTCCCCGTTGGCAAGTAAACTAAGATGGCGCCCGAGGTGCTACGGGACTGTGCACAGAGGCTGAGAGAAATAACCTGTGACTTTACTGACCTGCGCTTTAATAATTGAAGAGAATCTCACCCCCCCCATGCCCTCTTCCCAATCCAACAACTGGCCTGCGCCCTTGAAGAGGTACGAGCGCGGCTACAGGGGGAGGGTCCCGCGAACCGGACCAGCGATCTTTCCCGCGGAGGGATGCCTTCTGGGGACTGCAGCCGTGACCGGGAGGCACATAGACACTGGCCTCACGCTGCCAGACCTGCACTCTTTCAATTGAAGAGGATCTCACCCCCCATGCCCTCTTCCCAATCCAACAACTGGCCTGCGCCCTTTAAGAGGTACGAGCGCGGCTGGAGGGGGAGAGATCCGCGAACCGGCCATCTCTCCTGGGGACGGATTCGTTCTGGAGACCACACCCGCGACCCGCGAGCTAAGATGGTGCCCGGAGAGCTACGCGGGAGGACGGGAGCCAGGTACTGTGATGCCGCTTATTTTCCACTTGAACTCCCAGTGGTAGTCCACCTCACCCCGCAGTAGAGCAGTACTGTCGGGCGATCCCTTGGGGGTAGCTTCCTCGAGGAGGAGTTGGTTGGTGATACCCCACTGCAGTGCTGGCACGGTGAAACCTGCTCCCCCCCCCCTCTTTTGCGAGACGCGCGAACTGCCACCGGAGATCTGGAGCGGAATTCATCCATGGCGCTCAGCTCACGATTCTTTCATAGTTCGGATCATTTTGCTGCCGTAGGGAGACAAGCTCGTTAATTGAAAGGTCTCCATTTCACAGAGGCTCCGCCAGGACACAATGGTGGCCGGTTGAATCTGCTCCGAGCAGAACGACTCCCGAATCTCTGGATGGGTGACAATAGCTCCAATTGTCCCCTGAGGAATACCTCAGACTTGTGGCAGACACCTACGGCCCCGCTTCACCTCCCAAGCACACACTGGCCGTCCTCCCCTCACCCCCTCTAATAAACTCAACATCTAGTACCTCCCATACGCGGCACGAACAATCCTTTCACGAGCTTCCCCTCCGGGGCAGCAAGCAGAGGGAGAATCCATTTGCTCAAGGGGATGCCTGACTCCAACATGGCGGCCGCGGGAGTCCCGATCATCAGGATGAAGCAATTGAGGGACCTCAAACTACCTGGGTGCCTGACCTAGTCTTGGCCTCCACACAAATGGACTAAACTCCTAGGCTCCTACCTCCTATTCTTCCATTCCTCACCCTTGAAACCCCTCCACCCACACTGGACTCCCTGGACTGGCACTTCGAGGTTACTCTAGTGAGGCTAGAGGTGCTCCCCCCTCCACCCTCCCACCCTGGCTCACCCACCTTGATATTAACTTTGGGATATTCTTCTGACTGTTGAGACCTATCTAGCTGACCGATGCCCGGTGGAGCTACCTGCTAGCTAAAGAGGAGTTGGACTGTTGATTTACCCCGCGACCATCACCTACCCAGCCGGACCTTGGGCAGACTTTCCTTCGTCTCGGTCGTTTTCTCCCCCTACCCCTTTTTCCTTTCCCCCACCCCTTCTACGCTCCACTTTTCTCGTCTTCCTATACTTTTTAAAATGTTTTGCTTCTTAACCGAGACCTTGCTATTTGGCCCTGGCCCGGTGGAGCTACCTGGTAGCTAAAGAGGAGATGGGCTGTGGACTTCCCCCTTAGCCGTCACCTACCCAGCCGGACTCGGGGCAGATTTCCTTTCGTCTCCCTGTCCTATCTTCCCCTACCCCACATTTCCTGCCCCCTTACCCTTCCTCGCATCTATGCTGTTGAAATGTTTTTCTAGCAACTGATGTTACCTGATTCTAATGTACTGTGTAATTTTGTGGAACCTTATGTAAAGCGCTCTGATACCTTCGGGTCTAGCCAGCGCTATATAAAACTGTTTAAATAAAAAATAAATACGAAGTTGTATACAGAACTTTTAGGAGCAGATTATCTTTTTACATTGGAGTCTTTGACGACATGTTACTGTATTAACAATCGTTATCAGTTTTGGCTAGTAGTTTTTTTCCCGGCAATAAATATAAACTTTACAAATTGAGAGGTCAAGCGGGGCAAAGTCCCCGTGAGACAGATAATAATGGCGTGTCGACATGTTCTCACCTTTAATTCATTAAATATGGGTCTCAATAGGGACGTCCGCTCTTCTAACAGTTGGGGGCAGGTAGTTACAATATGTATTAAAGTTTCGTCGTGGAAGCCACATAACCTACAGTTTTTAGAGGACCAGCTTTTTTCCCATTTTGGTATTCCGTCCTTTGTCAGATATCTCCCAAACCGTAATAGCATAAATTTGTTCCTTAAAAATGATTTTGAGTGAGTCATCAGGTAAAATTGAGGTTCTAATTTAATAAATGAGTTGATAACTGACCAGGAGTGATTCTTTTTTCTGAGCTCATCCTTATCTAGAAGACTCGATAGTAGTGACTGAACGATTTATTGTTTGTTTAAAAACTACTTTACTCCCAACTTCTTCTTCAAAGGTTGGGCACTTAAAATTATATAAACTCCCACTTAAAAAGACTCTCCAACTCCTAGCATGCTCATACCTAGTTATCTCCTGCCAACACTGGTTTGCAAGGGTACCTTGTTCTGAACGAAACAGAGAATATAGCATTTTTAAAAAGGCAGATTGCCGTGCCAGATTGCCTTTTCAGACCGAATTCTAATCTGACATTAGCATGACCTATATGCCTGGGGATCCCAAAGACTGATTTGAAAATTTTTATTTGTAGGTCATCAAGAATTTTCGCGTCTTTACCACGAAAAATCATTGAGCCGTAAGCCAAAGATGGTATCAGCTTTGCTTTCATGACCTTCAATAGATGTTCATGGTTTGGGCATGACAACTTGTCCCTCAACTTTCTAAAAGCAAAGGACAACGCTGTTGCCTTAGCTTTGAGGTTAATGAAATGCTGTCTAAAGGACATATCGTCGAATGTTATTCCTAGATATTTATAAAATTTCACGGTTTCAATATTTAACCCTTTAATATTCCATTCTTCATCTGTTTTTGTAGCACCTATCGTCATTATATGTCTTTTTAGTATTAATTTGCAAACCATTAATGGTGATATAATGATTAAAAGAATCAACTAGTCTTCTTAGGCCTATGACAGAATGCCTCAACAAGATAGTGTCATCAGCATATTGTAAATACTTGATGTCTTTGCCTAAGAAGGTAGGTGAGTGAGCATTAACTTCTTTAAAATGTAATGGTAGGTCGGCCATAAAAAGATTAAAAAGACATGGAGCCAGAACACAGCCTTGTTTCAAACCAGTCCTAGTTTCAAGTCGGAGGGTTGTACTTCTGCCATCTCCGACTTTGATCTGAACCCATGTATTGGTATATAACAATTTAATCATATCAAGCAATTGGTTTGGGATACCCCATTCCAAAAGCTTGGCCCAAAGTAGATTTCGGGGGAACAGAATCAAAAGCGGCTTTAAGATCAACAAAACAAATATATAACCTTTGCTTTCTATAATTTTGCCCTTTCGCCTAGCAAAGTCAGTAAGGTCAAGTTCGTGCTAGTTGATTCGCCTCTTCTAAAACCGGTTTGAAAGGCTGGAATTAGATCTTTTCTTGTGGCCCATTCTTCCAAGTCCTCAAGCAGGCAGCTTGCAAAGATTTTTGCCTCCACATCCGTTAGGGCGATTAGCCGATAATTTGCAGGATTGTCTTGTGGACCACTTTTGTATATCGGCTGAATTATGCTTCCTTGCCATGACTCAGGGACTGATCCAGATTTAATAACATCATTAAATAAAATCATTAATACCTCTGGCCAATACTTAAGATTTGCTTTAAAAATTGAATTTGGAATTCCGTCAGGGCCGGGCGCTCCATTCGATCTGATCCTGCTTATTGCCTTTTTGACTTGCTCTATAGGCCATGACTCCTTAACTTGTGGCTCAGCTTGATCAAAGTGCTGGACTTGCTCTATATGCCCTAACTCCTTTACTTGTGGCTCAGCTTGGACATTACCATATTTTCTACCTTCTTCTCTGCTTGATATGTTTATCTTCTGGTAAAGAGTATTGGTGTCAAGCTGTTGGTTCGAGGGTACAACATAAAGATTATAAATGAAAGTTGCCCAACAAGATTCGGTGATATTGGCGCTATTCCCTCTTTTGCTACCATTTGAGATTGTTTATTATGCCCCAGAATAATTTTGGATTTTGAGTTTTGCATGAGAAATGTAGTTTTGTCCATATTCCCTCATAATAGGATTGTTTGGCTTTCCATATTTCATTTTTATATTGTTTTCTGCGCTTTTTTAATTTATGAAGTTCCAAAGTTTTTAATGCTCCATTCGGTTTTCTGAAAGTTGCCCTTATAGCTCTATTGAGCTCTCTTTTAGGCAAAGCAGCCGATTGGTGTACCATCCTTATTTTTTTGATATCATAATAGAGCCTTTCGTTGTTATAGAGGGGGGAAAATGATCCAAAAGTGAAGCACACAAACAAGGCCAAATATCAACCATGGATTTCCCTTCTCTTTTCTCAACCAGTGCTCTGGCGATTGTGAGTTCTAGGAAATCCAATATTTCCTTTTGGTTTTTCGGGTTCCACACTAGCCTTTTGAGGCTAAAGGCTGTTGGTACAATTTTCATGGATCTTGCTTCCGGTAGATGAGCGAGTGATAAATCCAAGGAAATTAATTGTGGATTGTGGTCGCTTTCTATCCTGGGTATTACTTTATACTTATGAAGGGAGTGTGTCAGCCCCACTGAAATGATAGAATAATCAATGACAGAGAGATGACCTGTTTTTTTGAATGTGGGTATTTGACCATCATCCTGTAGTAACACGAGGTTATATTTTTTAAGCTGGGAACGGCACATCTGTGTCGGTGCTTTAGTTGGTTTATTGACGCAGTTTTGATTAAGGAGATGCATATTAAAATCTCCTGAGATGAATATCATTGCGTCTAAGTGATCGTGATACAGCACTTTGACTATTTCCCATAGAGTAGAAAATTGGGAAACTTTATCAGAGTTTTTTGAACTTAGGTAGACGTTCAAGAATATTATGGGTTGTTTAAAAGCTAGTTTGACACATAATAGCCACGCCAGTTGAAAGTCACTCAATGTTTGACGTCCAAACTCAAAGAAACAGATAGACCTCCACTTGCACGACCGTAGGCTGCCTTACGGAATGCAAGGTTCCAATACTCATAATAGCCAATAAGGGGTTCCTTTTCCATGTTCCATGTTTCCTGGAACATTAAAACATCAAAATCCCTAAAGAAGGTTACTGTATCAGGATCCTCTATAAGGGTTTTTAGTCCATTTGTGTTCAATGAACAAATATTAAAGCGTTTTATGTCTTTATTTGAGCTCTTTGAGCATCATTCGTGCATGTCGGCTTTCCCTTTTGTTAGTATTTTAGGGAGCCAACTCCAGTCATCACTAAGAGCGATGTCTTTCTTTAGCTCTTCACATACACGAGTGCCTGGTTTGCAGCTTGTAATCTTGATCCCGGATGACAGATCTAAATTTGTTAGTGGCCCTGAGGCTCCTTTCAAAACCCTCAAAGGGCCTCTTAATCTTGAGCTGGTAGTCGGATCCCTTAAGGCTGAACTGTTTGATAACGTCGGGATCAACAGTGTAGGATATTGACTTTCGTTGATTTTCCATATTTTGATGCCCCATTTCTCAAATTGACTTTTATTTGATAAGATTTTTCTAATTATGTCTTCTCGATGCCAAGTTGTAAAAGTCATCTCTTTGTTGAAATTGTTATGATCTTGTCTGAATTCAACTGAATCTAAGTCTTCCGATGTTAAATCTTTAAGCTCGGGAATTGCATTTAACAGTTTCAAAATATTACCCCAGTTCAGAATATCCTGTGGACCTCTTGAGGTATACCATGGACAAAATGCTAATTTCATACCTGTCTGAGAATTCGTTGTTCTTTAATTTCTTTTTTTATATTGCCAGTGTTCTCCGATGACAGCTGCATATATTGAATGCCCCCATTACCTAGCACAGTGTTATCCGCTATGATTTGTTTGGGGGATGCTGTAGGTTTGACGTTAGTTGAGATATTTTCTGAAAAGGCGACAGTTAGCGCTATTCCGTTTAACAACATTTTGCTCTTCACATTGTTGATCAATCCCTCTTTGAGCCTGATCTTGTCCGCTCACATGTGGACTAGATGTTGCAGAAATGTGTGACCTTGTGCAGTCGTGAAACACTTCGGATGGCGATCGTATAGTGTCCGGACTAGTTAGGCCAGCCGTAGTTTCCCTCCGGCGAGATTCCAAGGGTCTGAAGATTGGATATATTTCTTTCGTAATGGGCTCAATTGGCAAGTCAGTAATTGTCGATTTTTTTGTTTTGTTGTGAGCTTTCCTTAGTCTTTTTCTTGCTCTTTTAGTTAGACCATCTGAGTTTATATTAATAATTGATGCCTGGTTTGGAGGTAATTTGTGGGGCATTAACTTCGTCTGCCGATGTTGGATGCATGGATTCGTTTCCATCATTCAAAACCTGGGGTTTCTGTGACATATTTGATGTGATCTCTTCCTTTGGGGATTGGTTTTCCCATGCTGCATCATTTCTTTTTGGTGGAGCTATATTTTGTTGGTGAATTTTATTATTATTTGAGCTATATTTATTTTTTGTTGATAATTTTCTTCTTATCGCAGATTTTGTCTGTGTGTTCCCAGTTTCGTCTGATGGTCCCATAATTGTGGCTTTAGTAACCGGGTGGGAACCATGGTCATGTTTGGTCAGGACTGTTTTGTTTTGTATAGTTCTGTCTGACATCACCTTGACCTCTTGCACCATGGATCTCACAATGGTTGGTAACTCTGAAATTTTATCACTTATTTGTACACAGGTGCATGTTAACAGTTGATTTTCTTTGTCTAATTGGGCTTTGGCTACCAGGTTTGATAAGTGTAGCAATTTAGCATCTATCCCAACTACATAGAGCGCCAATGTATTTAATAAGTCCTCTTGAATGTTCAATTTATCCGAGTGAAAATTAAGAGCATTGGTGATGTTATCCATTGTGTTAAGTAAACTACCCCATATTCCGCTTTCTGGGCTTTTGTTTATTTTCTAAAGCACAGGTTCCATCTCGAAAATTTTCATCATATTTGGCTAACAATGACAGGTCGGCTGAACTGAGCGGATTAATCAAAGAGTCGGCTTGCGCAAGTTTACTTTGATCATTTAATAAAGGCACATTCTCTACGGTAACTTTGCCTGGGACCAGGGTTGACTTGTTGTCATTGTTGATACTAGTTTCCAAAATTAAGCTGGATGGATCCATATTATATACATTTTTACCGCCATTTGGGCTGGAAGATGCTTCTGGTATCAAGATTTGGCAGCCCCTGGTGGTTTCAGACTTAGGCAGAGCGAGGGAGGTCATAAAGACCTAGTCACTTGAGTTTTGGTCCGGACCAGACGATATATTGATCACGGAATTGGATTCGCTTTGACTAGGACCTTGTGGTGTTAACATAAATGCGTCATTGCGCCCCTCGGATATTGCCATAGAAGCCATAAAGGCAGAGGAAGCGTGAACTTGAGCTTTTACCAGAATCGGACAAATAGTTTGTGATGCTGTTGGTACTGTTGCTGAGAGGGTCACAGTAGCCGCTGTAGAGCAGATCCCGGTGTTATTGTCTGCTGATTGATAATCACTTCTAGCTCTTTGTCTCTGGGAAAAATAGGGCATTGTCTAACATACGCCAGGGCCTAAGCCATGCGAGAGCATTGTGGTGATATCAGATGTTTGATCTCCATTAGCACCAATGGTTGCTGGTGATGGTTCATTATCTTTAGCCTTATAAGCAGATTTTTGCTGCTTAAAGAATCCTGTGATGGATGGTTGGCTATTGCTGGGCCTGTTACGGGCTCCCGAGTATCGAGCATCTGCAGGAGAAGTTGTATTTGAAGATAATACTGCTAAATTGGCTAGTTCTCGAGGTTTGTCTCCTATAGGATTGCTCGGACTGCTGTGCAGAAGATCATTCCCAATTTCTAGACTCTCATTCTTTCGCCGTCGCTTTAATTGGGGTCGTGGCAATGTCCCACGCTGCCGACCTGACCTCATGTGTCGTAAGATAACCGTAAGTCTTGTACTGTCATACAAGGCCACTGGCAGTGTCTCTTTGCTTCTTTCCCTTGTCCCAGAGTACGGAGTTCTTTTACTGGGTGACGCTGGGTAATGGGTAAAGGTAATGGGTGCTGAGCAAAGCGAGGCGCGGGATGCAGGGTGGAAGTTGCAATTTGGGGGGGGAGGGGGGAGCACCGCACTGCTACTCTCTGCTTCCCACCTTAACACTAAGTGTAGTACAGTACTAGATTCTAGTTGCTAGCGGTTAGTTACCAGGTGCTGGGTGGTGAAAAGGCAAGGTACTGTGCTGTTTCACTATTATTTCACTGTCTCATTTTTAAAATTCCTCTTGCTTGAGAGCAGGGGTGGAGAAGGGGTGGACTCAGGCTAGGCTCTCACCTTTCACCTCTCACCTCCGCGCTCTCCTCTGCTTCTTCTGTGCTGGTGTCCGTGTGTCAGTGTCAGTGGGAGTCAGGGGGGCGCCTGAGGGCTCTCAAGGATCAGCTCAGCTTTGAGTTCGAATACTGCCACTCCTCCTCCACTCAACACCGCCTGGAGAACGGGCCATTGCAACCCTCACTACCACCCCTACCGCTGCAGTCCACGACCCCCCGCCGACCGCTGAGGGCGAGGGACGGGCTAATGCGGTAGAGCGAAACAAATGACTGTTGCGGAGCGGGGGCAAGGGCGGCCGGCATCTACCTAGTCCTCATCCTCGGCTGCCGCACTGATCACTGCATCAATTCAGGTACGTGCGACGTGTCCTGAAGGTCAAAATCAGTCACTCCCAGGCTAGAAATCGATAGCGGTGCTGATGCCACAGGGCACAATGCAGAGTGGGCTGGTTCTGCCAGGACCTACCAGGACTGTAGACTCTCCCCAGACTTCTTCTCCGGTCAGGCCGGGTTGCTGGTTGCAGATGACAAGCGGGTGCCAGCGGATAGCGAGTGGTTAACGAGTGGCGGTCAGTAGATCACCAGCAGGACCAATCCCCAGGTCTACCAGGCCGTGCCGCCGCTCCAAGGATTTGGGGTTTAACTGGTTTGGCAGCTCAATAGCCGATTCAACATCCAGGCGGGAGATCAGGCGAGTGCCCCTTGTCTTGGGACACCCGCGGCACCGTGGCTCCGCGGTTCTCAGCTCAAGCTCACGGTACTCAGTCACTGTACCGAAGCCGCCGCCGCTTTCCTCCCGCTCGTGTCTCACGGTACTCTATGCGGTACAGAAGCCGCCAGAGCTATCGCCGCTTTTCCTCCCGCTCTTATCTCGTTGTCGCTGCTCTCACTCCCTGCGCTCTGCTGCTCTCTAGCGACCACCTGGGAGGTAAAAGCAAATAACAGAAAACAATAGAGCTTCCAGAACAGGTGGTTAAACTCTATAGATTTTCTCATTAGAACTGCATGTTGGTGGAAATGTTTGTTGACATATCAATGGAAAATGTGCTGTTTGTAAATGAGTGAGCTACTACATCATGCTTGAGTAATATTAAAAGTGAGTTTTTAAACATTAACTGAGAAACATTCCTGCCCCACTCCGATGGTAATGCTATTTATTAGTTAACTAAGAAGCAAGTCAGAGGTTGTGTACCCTGCAAGTGGGCTAGATTATTATACAGGGCGCAAAGATTGTTTATTAAATCAAATAATTTGTTTAATAGCAGAAATGCTTAACTTGCATATTTGAAGGTGCTCTCCTATTTGATAAAGAGGCAGCTCTGTAAAATAAAAAATGTGCCTAGGATCACACAATTTGAAAAGTTTATGGGTGAAATAAATTAGTTAGGTTGAGTAGATTATTCAAATCACTACACCTGCAGGTCTAGTAATATTTTTATGATTTTTCGATGCTTGATGTAGTCCGAATGTATGCTCTGTGCTGCAAGCCAGAAACCAGCATGGCAAGATGTGACCATATTAGGTGCCCTTCAGTTTTTACTATCCTCAGAGCCCCTAGGTCATACTGCTAGTGAATTAAACTGCAAAAATCGGTTAGAATCAAATCTGTGATTTGTTTAACAGAAGTTATATTGCAATTTCAGAGGGATGACGTGGCCAATGTAGGCATTAACCAGTGTGAATCATAGACAAAGGTATGCATTTTCATCGGCTGAAATGGCATGTTTTCCTCAAGATTTAAGCATTAGCCATTACCAAACAGAACTGTAGTGACCTCAAGGGAACAAACTTGCAGAGGCAATTCATAGGTTGGTCAAGAGTTGTATGCATACAGCGGTGGAGAAAGAATATAAAAAGGTAGCGTTCTGCGGCAAGATGAAATATCAAAACTAGTCCCTGGATCACCAGCTTCTTTTATTAGATTAAACGCAGCGAGCCACCAACTCCATCATAGCGATAAGATCAGTCTCACCGGTTGAAGAGAATTCGGAGTACACATTTCAACATTTTACATGGAACACACTACCTAGATAGATAAAGACACTACGTAGTGGTTTCCCTTTCCAAACTATCCATCAACACAATACTAGTTCTAACACTTAATGCACACACATAAAGGCAATACTGACAGTCATTACAGCTTACTATACAACAAAAATAAAGACATACTACTTAGCGAGTACTACCAAGCACATGAACAGTCAACATCGATTATTTAGAGCAGTGGGTCTTATCCTTTTAACTTTTGTGGATCCAAGCTTGCTCATTACTGGAACTCTGGGATTCCCACTTTATTGGAATCCAGAGATCCCCCACTGATTCAATACTGGAAGCCAGGGACCCTGGCTTAATCATGTTCAAAGATTTGAACCACGAAACAATACACAAAAAATACTGAAACAAGAAGTTAAACAATGAAATAATTTAATAATAAAAAAAAATTTTAATGGAAGGTTGGAGTTTTTCTAAATTCAATTGAGGCCATTTATCATCCCTACTATTTTCTGTTGGATGCCCTTGTACTGCTCCCAGGATCAATCTGAGGATACTTGATTGTTAGACTCACATTATAAAAATGTTCTGTAAAGGAATTTTAAACTGAAGTTTTACATTTTGCTTCTTTATGTATACTTTTTTAGTTTTCTAAGCAGTGGTGAACACTAGCAGACTTCACAGCACCCCAGGAGTCCCCAGACCGCGGGTTAAGAACCACTGACTTTGCCTAAGCGATCCCATTCGCAGGCTTACTCTAACAGGATTCATCTCTGCAACACTGAGGAATAGTCTCCCCAACTCAACCTATCAACATTTGGATAGAACACTGAGCACTTTGCTACCATTCCACCACTGCTGCCCACAATCCCCTAATCGCATTAGCATATATTTTAACATGTTCACCAAACTTAGGGCTTCCTTTTGTGATGGGACCAGTCTTTTGAAGCAAACCATATCTCACACTCGAAATTAAGTGACTTTGGCTCTTTTCCCATCATCAAAATAGTTTCTAATTGTTTTGTGCAGCCTCAACCCTGGATCTCACCCAACCATCCACCTCCTTAATTTCATCACCATATTGCAGCAATTTCTTCATTCACGAAGGGCACAACTAGGAAGCAGGCTTCTGACCCCTTAAAAGCTGAAAATGAAATTACTCCACTCACCAAATATGAAGTGTACTGTGATGGAACCATAGCATAGTTCTCAATGCACCAAGCACTTCCGATTTAATGGCAGCCAATTTAGCAAATTCAATCATCACCTGGTTTATTCTATCAACAATACCATTAGGTGGGTGACCTAGTGAACTACTCAGATGCTTTACTCCCACCTGCTTAAGAAACCCCTCCATTTCTTCACTCACGAACTGGACCCCACTCACTGTCTCCATAACAGTTCTGGGAAACCCTCCTTTGAAAATACATCTTTCAGAAATTCCACTATACACTTAGGTGCCACAAAGATTTTTTATTTTCGGCCATTTGGAATAATCAACTAGAACTATTGCACACATGCGACGCAAATCCAGAGAATTCAAAGTACCAGGTGGAAATGCCCTTTTCACAACTTGCACACACCAAATCGTTCAACACGACCTTCCTCATCCCTATCCATCCCTGGCCACCAATACCTTTCTTGCAATCCGTGCTTTGTTAATGTTGAAGCCAAATGTCCTTCATGTCCATTTCGCAGAACCTTGACCCTAAACACTAAGGGAAACAATTTATCCACATGCATAAATCAACCATCCTTAACGGTTAACTTTCCTTCCTCCAACTATCCCTCACTGTCTCACTACTTTCTGCAAAAGCACATTTGCTTCGAACCCCACACATTCCTTCTTGGCTATAGCACTTGCAGCCTCTGTCCACTGTTGCAATAAGGCACGGCTCATACTCCTCACTCTCTTCATCATCATTCATAAGAGAGTGTCTCAAGTAATCCACTCTTCCATTTGTCCCACCATGTATATGCTGACTTTCAAAGAGATACTGCAACAATTTAGAACTCTCGCAATGCAGGGTGTTAAACTCCTTATATTCCCTCCAGAGTATATAAACAAGAGGTTTACGGTCAGTCAAGATGATGAATCTCCTTCCGCACAAGTGAGCTTGAAACTTCTCTATTGCCCATAGACACCTCAGCTGCTCGCTCAATGATGGAGTAAATCTTCACACCTTGTCAATCCACGTGTGGTCATATCACACTATAAACAAACTCCCTTCACACTTGTGTTAGCACAGCATCTAGTCCCACATTACTGGCATCCACGGTCACAGCACACAGTAGAGAAGACCGGTCATATGGTTTGACAGTTTTCACATGTATCAACTCCTTTACCCATGCAAAAACCTACTCACTCAAAAACCTACTCTCACTCTTGGCTCCAACAAAATGCCACATCTTTTCTCAATATATTCCTAAGACATTGCATGAGCAAAGCATACTGTGGTAAAAATAGTGCATAAAACGTGCAAAGACCTAAGGACGATTTTTTAAGTGAGCTAGTCACGGGGAAGAAGAGCCTCTTTGGTGGACTCCAGAGGACTACACAGAGGGAAAATCTAATATTGAGACTACATGCCTAAAATATTTACATGTTCTTCAAGAACTCATTTAAGACTCAAAAACCTGCATCAAAATCCTATCCTGCTCCTCTGCTAGGTGAGAGCACAAAAACCTCATCCTAAAAATCAATGACTTCTTTAATTTCCACAGGCATTTGATCCTTAAGTCTCTGAAACACAGACGCCGGGACACCAGGCCGAACTGCATCAGTTTATATTGATATGTTCCGAATGGGAATACAAATGGCGTGAATGATACAATGTGATGGTACATAGTTGCTACATCCAATTGAGAAAACCATTGTGCCCCACTCAACAAGGCCAAGATCTCACTGATTTTAGGAAGCAGATGAGAATCCACCCTCAGATCTCTCTTCACACTGCCCAGGTCTTGACATGTACACATATGCTGATTTCTCAACTGTTTCTGCACAGCCACAAAAGGGAAAAGACTCCATCACCTCACTCATGTCCCGATCACAAAACTTAAATTGTTTTTCTAAATCTTATGATGCTGAACGGCACACCCTTCTTGAATCACCAAAACATGATCTTTGGTACTCTGCCTCAATACCATAACAAACAAATGTTGACAGTGACATACACTTTGCCCTGCATTTGCCTACCTCCAAGATTGAAATGCTATGTAGAGGTTCAAGTGAAATATCACCCACACATCCTCAATTAACTTTTGGCAATCACAGCGATTCTTGCCCCGGAATCAACTCATCTCCACGCATGAAATCCACCTACAGAACACACTCCCATGAATCACCATTCCAACCCTCATCTTGCACAACCAAAACCACATCCTGCAGTTCACTTTGAACCGAATTAACAAGTTTGACACATTTTTGTCATCCACCAAACTAACTCTTTCCATCCCTACCTTGCTACTTTGTTACACTTTGACATCCAATCTTATTTCACAATTTACAAGAGGATTCATCGAAGGACATGGTCTATCCCCTTGTGTGGGCAGCAAATCTACACCTAAATTAACACTTAAACTAGTTGACAGTGCTGAAATGTACGAGTACACACTCTAATATTGTAATTATCTCTTAATGTGCGGGCCGTGCTAAACGAGCATTACATAAAAACACTTCCAATTTTTTCGGCCACCTTCTGGTATTCATCCATACCATCAATAATATTTGGATCTAAATCCAGAAGAGATTTATAAATAACTCACTTCTGAACACAAATAGTGCAACAAAAGTAACTTCTTATGCTCTGGTGGGAATCTAGAGCTCCCACCGTCTCAAGGTAGGTTTCAAAAGCATCAAACCAAACATTCCAAATTATTAGTGGTTCCCCAAGGCTATCAAAGAAAGGTGGTAGTGGATTTACAGACCACATGATTACCAAATCCCTTGACTTAATAAAAATCAAAAGAGATAGTAATAATAATGTATACACTGCGGTAAAGAAGTTATTCCAATAAAATGACAATGTATGTGCATTTAATGAAGCGCACACACACAGAACAGTGTTCACTCACAATAATATTTCGTTTTTGTTATTAATTGAACAAGGATTTGAAAGTGTGCACATCAATGCATGTACAGTATGCAATTGTTTACCCATAAAGTGTAGAGTGGTTGAAAAGACTTGGTACGCATGCACAGAAGCCACAGAAAACACGTCAGCTGTATTCTTTTCCACGCAGTGGTACTAGTGTGGTGTGCGCAGCGCGGTACATAATATTACACTTGCGATCATGCAAGCTATTGTGCCTGCGATTCCTTTGCCTTATTGACTGTGCAACTAGTTATGGTATCCTTGGTAAGAAGACAGCCTGGTGCAATGTGATATCGCTCCACCAGGCTGTGGAAATTAGATGTGAAATTCACTGTGCGTTCCACAGCAACAGGCCAATGGCAAAACAGTTATTGTCAATGAGAAGTGGAGCACATCATTGGTTGAAGCTGCTGCTCGGGTGCGGGCACACAGAGGTACACATGCTGTAAAGCTGCAGCATTTAACGGGTGAATATTTTTAAAAGGCATTTTATCTTTTTTAAAGCGGTTACCTTGCGCCGGGAGGGTTGCATACTACTCCTGCAGCCTTCTATTTGTTGAGGCTTGAGTTTCCGACTCCCCGGTCCGCCACGGTTTCCGTTTGAGTGGAGGGAGCCGGAACTCACTTGGCTCCTTCAGTGCACTTCCGGCTGGGTTAGCAGCCTAGTGCAGTGCCCATAAATGCCACCAAAGGGCCGGACACGCACAGCTGGCGCTTTTCGGCATGCCTAAGGCAAGCCCGTCTGCGCCAGTCCGAGTCTAGACCGCGCCCAGCGCCAGAACCCCTGGCTCTCACCACCTAAAACAATCCCAAGCCCGCAGCTACACAAAGGACAACTTCATGCCCTGCGAGGGAACGAGAAAAATGAATGCACACTTCCCATGAACTTTAATACACTTACTAAAGTGGGTAGGTTTACTTGTACTGGCTGCCGCCATCAATTTACCTCCTCTAAGTTAGATAACCTCATGTTTTGACTCCCCCTCCCCCCCCCCCTCTCTCTAAATTAATGTGGGACAACACACACAGGGTTCCTGGTTAATGCAAGATCATGAATTAAAAATAAAATTGAACTATTTGAATTCGTCTCCCAACATATGCCAGACTGGGAATTTATCACAGAAACCTGGGCCAAGGAGTCCTCCAGTCCTGACCTGGTTGAAGCAGTCCCACCGAATTATAACCTTTCGAGGCTTGATAGATTAGGGAAAATTGGAGGTGGGCTAGCAATCATTTTTAAGGATTCTTTTTCCTGCCATATAAAAGCCCCATCAACAGCCCCCGACGTGTGCGAAGCATTATCCTTCACTATTAAAATTTCCTCGACAGAATCTTTTGCAGGAATTTTAACTTATCGACCTCCAGGACCTAGATCTGCCTTTATCACGGAGTTTGCTGACCTCATTGAGCCCCATTTGGGCAAACATAATTTTACACTACTGGGAGACTTTAATTATCACATTGATAATGATTCCTGCAAGGTTTTTCAGACATTCAAAGAGGCTTTGTCGAGTTGTGGTTACTCGCAATTAGTAGATTCTGCCACCCACTGTGCTGGACATATTTTAGATTGCATCTTCACCAACGATCTGCGTATTAGGGTAGGGAAATCCCTTCCTTTGTTGTGGACAGATCGTGCCATACCGTTCTCTTTGACGCTCCCAACAACAAAAAAAGCTGCCATAAATGGAAACAATAATGTACTCAAAAGAAGCCTTAAAAACATCAACACGGAAACCTCTCAGGCCCTAAAACAAAAACAGTGGGCAGAATGTAGTGATCCCAATCAGGCAGCAATAGAGTATTCCAACTGGTTAGATGCAGCAGTTGACTCTAGACCCCCTTAAAGAAATTTATGTAGGAAGAAAAAAAAAAAAACGTCCCCCTGGTTCTTGGAAAGACTCAAGCTACTTAAGCAATCTTGTCGTCGCCAAGAACGCATCTGGTCGTAAACAGTATGACATAGCGGAAAAAGCAAAGTATAAAGCTAAGCTTGCAGAATATAAATTAGCCATCAGAGCAGAAAAAACAGCCTTCTAAACCCAGATGACATCAACTCCCAAGTCCACTAGAGACCTCTTCAGGCTGGTCGACAATTTATCAATTCCCTCCTCCTCGGGCCATCAGGAGAGCCCACAGGCTTCCTGTGATGGCTTGGCTGACTTTTCACACTAAAATTACTAAAATCTACTCCTCATTGAAGAGTAATGCCATGGCCCCCATAGAGGACCAAAATACTAACCCTTCATCTTCTGGCCTTCCCCAGTGTCTGGGAAGCGACCACTCCCTTATGGCCTTTCTTCCCCTCTAATGACCAGACCGACCATCTTCTGGAAGGGATTAAAACTGGCTCCCACTAGAGTCATGCTCCCCCAAGTTGATGAGGATAGGTAGGGAGATTGTTCCCCATCTAACAGACTCTGAACCTAGCCATTAATTCGGGATGCTAGCCACTTGTCTGGAAAACAGCGGTCATTAAGCCTTTATAAAAAAAAAAAAAGACAATCTTGACCCCACAGACTTTAAAAACTATCGACCAATCTCGCTACTCCCTGTACCATCTAAGATTCTAGAGAAACATCTTAACTCCCAATTAAGTACATACTTGGAGCAACATCATCTTGGTCCTTCCCAGTATGGATTTAGTTCCTGCCATGGAGCGGATATGGCCGTAATAACTGCAATCAATAACATACGCATTCTTGTCGATGCTGGACAATCCGTGATGCTGATCCTATTGGATTTGTTCTCAGCCTTTGATACCATTGCCCCCAATAAGTTGATCAATATGCTGCAACAAATAGGTATCTCTGGATGTGCACTGAAGCTGCTGTCCTCCTCCTTGACTGACAGATCCCAAACGGTTAAGATGGATCAATTGATTTCTGACCCGGTTTTAAACTATTGTGGAGTTCCTCTGGGGTCCTCCCTGAGCCCCACACTGTTTAATATATAGGTTTCCCCTCTTGCACAATTGGTTAGATCATTCGGGCTGGAGGTAATATCTTATGCAGATGACAGCTAATAGTGTCCATCACTGAAGATATAGAAGCCTCAGATGCCAATTTTAATAACTGTATGAAGTCGGTGGCTCTCTGGATGAGGGACAACTATCTTCAATTAAACTGCGACAAGACAGAGGTTCTGATGTTTGGTAATCATCACCCGGAATGGACCCACTCATGGTGGCCAGAAACATTGGGGTCATGCCCCTCGCCAGTTGAATCTGCAAGAAACCTTAGTGTCATAGTTGACAGGTTTATCCTTCAACCACCAGGTTAATAGGACAGTATCCTCCTGCTTTTGGGCCATAAGGACCCTTAGAAAGATATTTCCATTTCTTTCCCTGGATGCACGGAAACAAGTTGCGGTCTCACTAATTCTATCTAAGTTGGATTATTGTAATGCCCTCCTTCTGGAATCCAACAGGGCTACTATCATACTCCAGCTGGACAGAATGCTCCAGGTAGGCTAATACTGGATATTCCTAAATACCACTCAATTTCGGGCGCCATCAAGAATTTGCATTGGCTTTCAGCACGAAAAATAATTCTATTCAAAACCTTGTGTATTGTTTATAAGGCACTACACAATATAGGACCAGCAGGAATGAGTAACATATTCCACCGGAATGTCCCTAACAGACAATTACAATCAACCAATAAAAATCTGCTGGTAGTTCCGAGATACAGAAGAGCACGATAGGGAGGAAGAGCCTTCTCGGTCGCGGCAGCTAAGCTCTGGAATACTCTTCCTTTATCCATATCCGGCTTAGAGTTACACCTTCCTTTCCATAAAGCTTTGAAGACCTGGCTTTTTGCCTTGGAAATTTGAACTTCCATAATCTGCCGCACCAGTTAGCTGTAACTGCATTAGCGCCTAGACGCCTTAGGGTATTTGTACGCGCTATAGAAATACTTCATTCATTCACATAGCCTCGGCCAGAACAGTACGATCCATAATCCCTTCCACTTGTGAATCAACCAAAAATAGCTGCAACCATGAGCAACACAGCTACTAGATTGTTCTCGAGTGCCTCTCTCCATTGTGTGTCTTAGGTACTAGTTGTCCCAAGAGTCACCTGTAAACTGCGTGGGTTTCAGGGAGCTCACTGCTCCACTCATCACCAGAAGATGTAGTATTCTACCGCAAAATAAAAAAAAGTTAAGACTAGTCGCTGAAGCTTCAACTTCTACTACTGATTAAATGCAGCAAGCTACCAACTCCACCAACCAGCACAGCGGTATGATAGAATGAATTGAATAGAATTAAACATTCTGAATACATGATCTAACATTCTAAATGCAGCATGGAACACCACCTAAATAGACACCATTTACATTTTTTGGCCCATTCCAGTTTTAGATATTCCTGCCACTGTGGCTTTCCAGTGAAAGCTATAGCCAGTCTAAAGAATATTACAAACTACAACAGCATCAGCATTGTGAGTGGATGCTGATGTGCTACATCAACAGTTTACACCCTAGGTCTTCGGCGTAACATTGATCGAGACTGGCAGTACCCAGAAAAGATTTTATTTAAGAGTAGATGTTAATAATTGGACACTAAAAAGAGCAGTGTGCAGATATGTTCCCCCCCATCAAGTTGAAATATCTGCATCAACTCTGCAATGATAAAGGTATGGTGCTAACCAAGGAGAAACCGGAAGAAACAGGAGGCACACTTTGGGGCCAAGATAAGCTATCAAAGCATACAACCATCTGCTTTAATACCAATAGATAGAACTACTACGACATCCATGCTTTATTGGATAAACTTTTCTCTGTTAGCTTTTTCAAAGTTCTAAGCCTGCGAGCCACCTAGAGGGCAAAACAGGAGTTGGCTTTTCAAGGTAAAAACTCTTAAGACCAGGACATATCTGTTCAAGAAATAAAAAAAAGTAATTGGTTATGGTATTTACAGTATGTTTCATTAAACCAATTCAGTTATTAGAATCAGCTTGGTATTTTCTCTGTGGAAAATGCATCTCTCGTTTTACTGAATCTATACTTAAGGTTTATGAATAGCTAAATGTTAATATATCCTTTGCAAACTGGATATTAGATCAGTGTCATCTTTTGGCCAATAGCCCTGGTCTTTCATCACAATACAGATTATCCCTTTTAGGTTACTTTGCCTGAACATAGACCAGTTATTAAAAAATAAAATACCAGCCTGACTGCCTTCAAAGTAGAAAAGAGTTGAGCCAGTAGAGACATAAATGAAGTGCCTTGGCCAACAATATGTAGCTTAGAAATCTGTGAACGTCCTGTTGGTTAATGTTCCAGAAATTAAGAGGAAGATGGCTCATATAAAATGTTGTCTAACAGTTTTTCAGCTTTACTTGCAGGTCTCCATGATCTACATTATGTCAAACAGCAGGTTAGAGAGAAACATCTTGTTTCTTAAATTTTAAACGGCTCAAGACTAAAGGCAGCATTGATGGCTCACTAAAACGCATTTGCTCCACTGCCACCTTCCTGTCAGATTAGTAGCAGGCATAGAACTCCATAATAAAAGCTGCAAAGAAAATTCTGAATTCAACATGGATATTTTCAATACATTCATGAATCTATAATATTTGTTAGTTACAAAACTTTATTCAAGCTCTTTTCCTAAATTCAAATTACTAGGAAAAAAATCCAGGAGCCATAAGCTTAATATATACTCTAGTTTCATTTTTTTTTTTTAAATTAGATAAGCAGCCTTCTTTGATTAATTCAACAGAAACTAAAGAAGAATGTAGTACTGTCAGGTTTTCAATTTAATGAAGATTCTCCTGATTGAGCATTGGAATGGCTCGTTCTCCCTCTTTCTCCATAATGGTACCTTCATTAATAGTCACGAACATTGAAAAGAGAAAGCTCATGGTCTTCTAGACAGGAAAAAAAAAAAAAAAGCAGACTGTCATTACAGTCACACCAGGTGAAAGTCAGCGCCTTTCAAGACTGGTCTCAGGTTTTTTTTTTTTTATATTGTAATGGGAGACTTTCCCCCTGGCTAAGGACTTTAATGTAGGTATGGAATTCAATAGAGGACTCATAAAAACACTAACGGAAAGTACACTAAGAAGACTGCTTCTCAAGATAGGTGTTGAAGGTCAGACTTGAACACTAGCGCAAAGGAATCTCAGTGGATTTATAAAGACTACAATCAAATGACAGGCGTTGGGGGATATACTCTCACCAAGTGTTTACAAAAAACGTTTTTTTGGCAATTCTTTGTTAACTGTTAGATGAACTTTAATTGATGGAAAACGAAGCCACATTTTACCAAGGCATGGAGCACAGTATCGTCCTGACAAAGGTGAATCGGTTATAGTGGACAGCAAATTTATAATGTCTTGCCATTCCAACAGATGTTTCCTCCATCTGGACTGCCAATCAGTGCAGATAGACATTTCTCAGAGGATAGCAGAATTTTTGTCCTGGAGCAGCCTCAAACCAAACTCCCTACTGACTATGCAAACAGCTGTGCCAACCAGCTACCCTTCACATTTCCTAATTTGCCACAATTTTCCTGTCAGAAGGCTCAACAATATGCAATTCCACTGACTGTCACATATTACCGTTTCAACCACATGGCATGCACAGTAGGCCAGTGAGTGCACCAAAGTATACTTACACCCATGTTGTAGAGAGTAGCCAGTGAATATATAGGAAGACTCAGTAAAATGCATATCCATAGATGGGACACGTGCTTATTACCAGTACCTATGGTAGTAATAAACTGAAAAGATGACCAGTCACTTTTGTGAAGGGCCTTTCACTGCGCATGAACACGTCGCAATGTTTAGTAACTTTTGATCTCTCGGACCTAGAAAAAATTTAAGGTTAAAATTTGCAGGAATGGAGTATGTGGCAAATCCACAATTATGCAACAAAAAAAAAAAAGCGGCGCCCGTAGAATCGCACAATTCCAGTGGCCCTGCCTATGGTGGGGAAAAGGCTAACTGCTGCTATTGTAAAATCCACTCAATCCTCCATATCGGAGATGCTTCACTGCCTATGTGGGTAGGTAGTGGACTGCGTCTTATACAACATGCTGTTGCTTACATGTGGTGAGCATGGATACCAGACGCAAAAACTTCCATCTGGAATGCAGGATGAAACGGCGATTCCCCTTAAAAACCAAACGTTTGCTTTCCTGTGCATGCAGCAGGTCTTGAGACTGCACATCACTGCAACCTCAGTGGTTTCATCTCTTTATCATATCTGGATGCAATATACACTCCACCCATAGCCCTGTCTGAACACAAAGCTCATCAATAACAGTTCTGCTACTTGGCAGGTAAGCCATATGATATACTAGACATCATTAACTCAATGTTTAGGGGTGAGATTCAAAGAAGTTACAGGTGTGGGACCTTATTCAGTGTTACTATAACACTATTACAATGTAATAATTTGAGTGCAGAATATTTTCTAAAGAATTCACTGTCCAATGAAAATGAAACCATGTTTTCAAATGCTACTTGCATTTATCAAATAAACAAACTGATTAGTTCTTCCCACTTCATTATACATTTATATTTTGGATTCTACGATTACATTATCTTGATACATTTCAATAAACTAGTTCCCTACACATGGAGAAGGAAATCAAATTAACACTTTGTTATTCTACCTGTATCACATACTGAACATGTTTATGGCGTAAACATATATAGAAAAGAGAGAAACTGGAAACTCGCCACCAAGCCAACCCTATCGAAGTAAATAGTCTCTACAATACCAAATGATTAGATGGCTTCCGAAAGGCCATGGACTGAGGCACCGATCAAACTGCTAATTCAGTGCATCTACTTGAATTAAAAATAGCTATCATATATTGACTGTTTCCCAATTCCGAAATTAAACTGCAAAAAGCCCATATTTAGAGGGGTTATCACTAGCTAGTGGTAGTTCTCTTTTCTATAATAGTTTTACCGTATTCACTACCTCAGTGTAGTGAATACATGCATTGATAATTAAGAGATGCAACTATTTGTTGAATTCTAATAATTTGCAAAGAACACATCCACCAACACAGATGTGATTTCCACACGGTTTCCTCGCTTTGAAATGTGAACTTGATTTGAAAATTGATTTGCTCTATTGTGTGCAAAAAGGCCTGAGTAGACCAGATTTCAAATCCCAATTTCTGATTTATGTTCATTTAATCTTATCCTCATGGGTCCCAATGTTTGTCTCTCATATCTTTACACACACTTTATACTATATAAATTACTACAGCTGTAAGTCCTGTTAATGCATGTTTTGTGCTATTCAGACAAATATGTATTCCTTTCACTGGTGTTGATCTTTACAAATCCATGTTTAAGTCTTTTTCCGTATGAACCAATCAGTTTTCTAGATTTAACGTGCATGTGTGAAGAAACAATGGTTACAATAGTTCATAACTACTATGTATTTCTTGGTTTACAGATTGCAAGATAAAACATTTTACTCATCTGAGATGCTTTCCGATTGTGATTTGAAATACTTTAGACAATCACGTAAAAAAGAAGAATTTACAAATCCGAGACATATTGCTTAGTTAAAATTAAGCCCAGGCAGGTAACTACGCTCCGCCAGCGTAGTTTATGTAGTTTTGCCTACTCCGCGTTCCGTTGCGAACGCGGAGCTTAGGCAAAACTACGACTGTGGTGGAGCGTAGTTAGCTGGCCCCTCCACCCTCCCAAAGTAAATTATAAAGTAATAAAAAAGGCACTTACCTGCCATGGCTGCCTCCTCCTCGCCATGGCCGCTCTCCTTCCTCCTCGCCGTCCTTCTCTGATAACCCCTACATTGTACGTCTTACAAGTGCGCAAGACATACAACGTAGGGGTTATCTAAGGACGGCGAGGACGAGGAAGGAGCGCGGCTATGGCGAGGCAGCCACGGCAGGTTTGCCTTTTTTTATTACTTTATAATTACTTTGGGAGGGCACGTAGCGGAGCAAAGTTCCACGGAGTTGTTTTCCAAATCCGTGGAACTTTGCGTAGAGGAACTACGCCTGCTCCGCCCACCCTTAACTAAAATATGCTAAACAGATAAGCCTTGATATAATCACCGGTATAAAGTGCAAGTGTGTTTACACAATGTCTCTTCACACAATCCCAGCTATTTCTTGATTAAAAAAATACTAAAACCAAATGTGCCTCAATATGGATACCAAAATGTAGTGCAAGTTACTATTAACAGATTCATAAGTTTTGTGAATCGATAGTCCGAATAAGATTTTAAAATATTTCCACGGTTTTGAACTGAGGTTGAGTAGAAGTATTTGATTACATTTAGCAGTGCTGTGCTCCGAGAGGCTAAAGTGCCAAGTCTGATGCTGGGCAGATGATAAGTACGTCCAAATGGCTGTTCTATCTGATTAAAGGCAGAAGAGTTTGGTAGAATACGAAGAAATGTACATCTGTATCTTATTTGCCACTGATGGACATGTATCTGAGATACTTGGTGCACTAATTTGTAACACAACTGTTCCATCAAAAGTTGTCAACCGTTGCTTGGTCTGTTACCATTTCATTGTATGCTTTTTCCCCAGAATTTCTGTATATCACCTTAGCTACTAGAAAAGCATTGTCTTTGTGACATTTCTGTGTACTCTTAATAGCTGGCTGTGCGGTAAATTCTTTACTAATGAAAACTGGTAGTGGGTAATAAATTTTACCTTTTTGTAGAAAGATTAGTTTCAATTTCCAATAATCAACATCTGGAATGATTCTAGTTCAGTTTTAGAACCAGGACAGCTTCCAAAGGGGTCAATATGTCTCCATCATCTAGAGATCCATACTTGCCACTCTGCAAGTTCCAAAATGCATTTACTTTCAAAAGCATACATGTACAAATTCGATCATGTGAAAGCCATGTTCCCCACTGCTATGCTTACTGTTTGTAGAAAGACTGCAGGAATGTGGAATTCCTATAGCCAGAGGCCCAGGACATATAGTTTGCGGTCAAGGGCAACAAGTTTATGAGTATTTTGTCCTTGGGACAAGTAGGCCCAAACACCTGCAGCACAAACCCTTTAGCTGCAAGTTTGCAGTACCACATTATGGATCAGGGAAGGGCACCATCTGCAGATAAGGTAATATTTTTGCCCATACGTTAATGCTGTTCAAACCTGTATTTATGGTTCATTAATTAAAAGCCTTTATGTTGAGTTGTTGCAAGAGACATTTGACCAAGCAGGAGGGTTTAGCTTTACAGCGCAGATGGCGAGGGCAGGTGTTCTGTACGACATACTCGGCTTACGCACAAGGTGCTCTGATCTGGGTCAGGGCTGGAGTCCCGTTTCAGAGTACTGGCCAACTGGTGGACCCTGAGGGTAGATTTGTAGTAGTGTCGGGGCACTTAGATGGTAGAGACATAGTGCTGGGGAGCATTTATGCACCAAACACTGACCAGGTATCATTTTTTGCGCATCTCTCTGCGAAATTGGCCCCTCTGCTGGTGGGATCTGTGCTCTTGGGGGGCGACTTCAATTGCATTACTGATGTCCATTTAGATCGGTCACACCCCCCCCTTAGTGGATGCTCCGGTACACAGACTGGCGGCGGCACGAAGGATCTGGCAGCAGCGTTGGGGGTTAACGGACACATGGAGGGCCCATCACCCAACTGACAGGGATTACTCTTACTTCTCATCATTACATGACCTGCATGTTCGCCTGGACTCCGTCCTTTGCTCTCCAGATGTCCATGGGGGAATGATGGATAGCGAGTATTTGGCCAGAACGTCCTCGGACCATAACCCCTTGTTGGTGCAGTTGCACTGGTCACGGGATCGCCCGGCCATTCCCACATGGCGGCTACGGCCAGACACGCTGGACGACCCAGTGTTTAAGGACACTATAGGGTCGGCCATTGAGGATTACTTTAGGACCAATGCAAATACGGCATCCACTCTGCTTGTGGAATGGGACGCCTTTAAGGCGGTGATCCGAGGGCGCTGTATAGGGGAGATGGTGGGAGTCCGCAAGGTACTGCTGCAAGATGTGGCAGCTGCGGAGCAACACTTGTGTGTGTCGGAGCGAGAGCGCCCAGATACACATGCTACGCTGCTTACGGCCAGGGAGGAGTTCGCGCTTCAGCTCGAGCGCTTGCGTTGATTTTAAGGCATACACAGACAAGATGCACGCGGAGCGGGATAAATCTGGTGCCCTGCTGGCCTGGTTAGCCAATCCGGCGCGTAGAGGGACAGCGATAACAGAACTGCGGGGACAGGGGGGCGAGGTGGTTTATACTCGGAGAGGAATAAACGACCAATTTTTGCAATTCTACTCCGAGTTGTATCGCACCAAGCTGGGCCCTGGCCTCCCTGGTGACGAGAGGTTCCCGTCGGACGCGGCTCTCCCTAAGGTTAGCTCTGACGAGGCGATTGCACTTGGTAGGGACATTGAGGCGGGTGAAATACGCAGCGCCATAAAGCATATGGCCAGGAACAAAACCCCGGGAACTGATGGGCTGCCGGTGGAATTTTATGCGACCTACGCAGACACACTGGTGCCCTGCCTGGTGTAGCTGTATAATAGAGCGTATCATGAGGGTGTTCTCCCTGTGTCCACCCGTGAGGCCATCATAGTTCCTCTTCTCAAACCGGGCAAGCCTGCGTGGGACCGCTCCTCGTATAGGCCTCTCGCGATGCTCAATATGGACTATAAGGTATTGAGTCGGGTGCTGGCAAGTAGGCTAATGCCCCACATGACGACGCTGGTGCACGGAGATCAGGCGGGCTTTATTTCGACCCGGAACACCGCCATGAATGTTCGTCGGCTCGTGCGCATCCTGGGGGCTGACACGTATGATGAGGAGGAGGCCTGCATTTTCGCGGTCGATATGGAGAAGGCCTTTGATAGCCTCGAATGGTCCTATCTTACTGGTGCACTGCGGGAGTTTGGGCTCGGGGAGCGGTTCGTCCGATGGACAGCGCTGCTGTACAGTGAATCTACCGCCAGGGTCAGGACGGGGGGCTTAATTTCTGCTGCCTGTGCGGTGGCCCGAGGCAGGGATGTCCGCTGTCCCCGTTGCCGTTTGCTCTGGCAATGGAACCAATGGCTGCACATGCCAGGTCGGGCAGTTATTATGCGGGGCTTTTGGTGGCGGAACAGGAACACCATATTGCGCTATATGCGGACGACTTGCTCATGTTCCTGCCTGACCTTCGGGATGCACTCCAAGGGGCGAAACAGCTATTGGAGACTTTGGGGAGAGTGTCGGGACTTCGTGTGAATTGGGCCAAGTCGTGCTTGTTTCCTACCAAAGCAGGCGGGCGCGATAGGCAGACTGTGGGGGCGATACCGTGGGAGCCTTGTTGCCTCTCCTACTTGGGAACCCGGATTTATCATGACAGTGCTGACTTGATGGAGGGTAATGTGGGGCAAGCGCTGCGTAGTGCCAAAACTAATTTTGAGTTCTGGGGATCCCTCCCGCTCTCTGTCGCGGGTAGGGTTGCCTTGGTGAAGATGGTCACCTTACCACGGTTCCTTTATTAATTTGGGGCGCTCCCCGTTTGGATACCAACTAGGTTCTTTACACAGCTCAATTCTTTAATCACGGGGTTCCTGTGGGGCACGGGGAGACGGAGGGTCGCGCTGCTTACTATGAAACGGCCCAGGATGGAGGGGGGCCTTGCCCTGCCAGATCTGGAGGTCTATTATCACGCTGCGCAATTCCAATGGTTTACGCAGTGGGTGGCGGGCACATTAGACATCCGGAGGCTATGGGGGGATTGGATCCTAGCTGGCGCCTGCTGTCCTGTGTTCTGCTGCGGGTGCATCCGGGAGGTGAGGCGCTGCCGGACTTGGCCGTGGTGCAGCGGTGCTGGATGCGTATGACCAGGAAGCTACGGGTCAGGACCCTGTATGCGCCCGAAATTCCGCTGACAATGTGTGAGGTATTGCCTCATGGGGGTGACTGGAGCAAACTGCAGTCCTAGGCGGAGCTGGACATACTCACTTTAGGGGATCTATATGAGGAGGGCAACCTCTTACCGTTTAATGACCTTCTGGAGCATCATGATCTCCCGCGTGGGGATTTCCTTTTTCATGCGGCCCTGAGGAAGCATTGGCCGGGGGGGGGGGGGGGTCTATTGGAACCGGCTACGTCCCTTGCGTGTCAATACGTGGTGATGGCTGCGGGTACTTTTAAAGCGGTGACCTGTCTTTATCGCCGGATTACTCAGGACCTGCGTCAGCCCCTGGCAGCGCTGCGGCTTAAATGGGAGACGGACCTGGGGGAGCCCTTCTCGGATGGAGCATGGGTGGCGGTAGTTGAGAGGCCATGGAAGAGTTCCCGAAACGCGCGCTTCCAGCTCATTCAATTGTATGTCTTACATAGGGCTTACTTAACGCCCAACAAACTGAACGACTATTTTGGGGGGTCGTCTGCCTGCCCTCGTTGTGCTCTAGTGGGGGCGGGGTTCCTGCATATGTTCTGGAGCTGCCCGCAGTTGGAGGACTACTGGCGGGAAACAATGGCTGTCTTAACGACTGTGACGGAGAGAGAGTTGGCACTGACACCAGGGGTTTGTTTACTTCATGAGTATCCCCACACTGCGAAAACCAAGGTCACCAGTAAGTTCACTGACCTGGGATTAGTGCTCGCGAAAAGGGAGCTTACTAGCCGGTGGAAGGTGAGGCAGGGACCTTCCCTTGAGCGGTGGAGACGGGAGCTTATAAAGTGGGCGGAGTGTGAGGGTAATTGCAGGATGGGCATGGCTAGACGCACGGGGAACGAGCACTCAATGAAACTGGCCAGGGCATGGGTGGCGCTTGTGGAATTGACTAAGCATCCGCCTGGTGCTGAGGAAAGTGGGTTGACTGAGATGGGGGGCACTCAAGACACCTGATATTGTGAGCTCTAACTGACAGGGAGGGATGTTGCGGCCGCTGGCGGGGCATCGCCTCCAGTGTTTCTGCCCTATCAAGGAGGCGGATGGGGTGCCGGGCGGTCCATGAGGACGACCTGGAAATACCTGGAACCTTTTAATTTGTGGCTAGCGGCATGCTTGGGAGGGTGGGGGGTTGTTGGGGCTGGGTGCTTTATTTTTTTCTTTTTTTTTCTTTATGCCTATGATGATCCTGCACTCTGAGCGATAATATACATGGGGTTGCTGGGGACTGTATAATTCCATACAGCGGGGGCTGAGGGAGGACTCAGTAGTGGGGCATGAGGGCCAAGGGGAATCGTTGAGCGGTACCCTAAGGGAGGCTACAGCTATGGCACTAATAGCACTTGTAATATATTGCTCCCCGAATCCTTAATGTATGCTGTCACCGAAGCTTTTTGTTTGCTTTCTCAGAAAATTAATAAAAATGTTTAAAAAAAATAAATTAAAAGCCTTCATCATTAGGGTGAGCGCTCCAAGTAAATGTTGTATGCTCCGACTGCACTACCGACAGTGGTTCTAGTATAAAAATGTGTACACACGTTTTCAAAGTTTAGCAATATGAGGCTATGTATAATGCTCCCAGAATGCTCTGATTTGATGCAAATATTTGCAGAAGCTTGAAAGCAAGATTGATGATTCTTTGCTTTCAAAATAAAATGTTCATAAAAAAATGAAAGCAGGATTTTTTTTAGCTAAACTACTGTAAAATTTCAGGTACCATTTCTTTGCATTTAGTAACATGTGTTGATGCATGCTAGTATTTCCCAAAAATATTCATAATGGAAAATCAGTGTAACCAGTTTCAATAAGATTATGGGAAACAAAAATAAACAAGCATTGGCAAAGCCAGTAGGTCTCAAGTTGGTGGTCAGCTTTTTAGTTGTGTGACTTGTTTTGGCATGGTTTTTGTAAAACCTTATTGGTGTTGGAGCTGCCGGGCCCTCACCATTATTACAAACATTGGCAAAAGCAAAAATTATTTTTGGGTCTCAAAAAGCACACTGCCACAGTAGTTACTGTCACTGAACAAAACTACTTTGTGTGCAGATATGCTCCTTGTGAAAGAGCAGAATGCTGTCATTCACAGTGAAGCCAGCCGATACAGAGAGACAGAATTTTAATAAACACAAAAGGTCACGTCAACGCCAGACCAAATTAGGGGCCCAACTATTAAAGAAAGTCTCAAAAGTGCACCCATGCTATATGTCCTTGCATTAAGTGCAGCTATACAGCTTTTGAGAATTTCCAAGAATTTACAGAAGTAGGACAAGAAATAGTATTCCTAGAAAATATTTGTGAACTGCTTTTTAGCATGAGCAAATATGCATCTGTAGATTTGCTTATGCGAAAATCTGAGTGCTTGCAAGTTCACTTTCCCTCCAACCACTTTCCCCCCCCCGCCCCCCCAACTCTGGAAGAAGGTTTATGTCTGCCATGACCAGGAGCAAATTTGCAACATTTCTCAGGTACAGGAAAAGATTTGAAAATAGTTGTTGAAAACCCTTGAAAACATGTAAGTTAGTAGGTTTGCACAGACTCAAAAGGGCATTCTAACCCTGGTACTATTGCTTACCACTACCTTCTGCCCCAGTAAGAAGATCTGTGTAAACGTGGCAACACAAGGGGATTGCAAGTATTCAAACACTACTATGTTATGAGCACTGGCATAATCAGAGAGGCTATATCAGAGCCCTTATATAATGGGATTGCTGCCATAATTTGTCACTGCACTACATGGCACCAAAGGGGCAAGTGGATTTTCTAACAGGACAAGTAAATTTATGAAGCAACCTGCCCCATGAACAAGTAGATGTTTTATTAAATTCCACACCCCTGAAGACTCATCGTAAAACTGACAGTATGAAACAAATTCAATATGCTAGGATCTCAGAATCTTCCTTATTAAAGCCTGTATCCCGTTCCCAAAAAAAAAATAAAAAAATTCAATAACCTCATTTTTAGGGCTCGCGCCTGCGTTGCAGTGCGCAGCGAGAGCCCTTTTGTATGGGGTTCTGAAAGCTGCTCTCACGCTCCAGCGAGTGGTTTTGCTTTCCACGGCTGCCATTGGCTTTCGCGTGCTTTTTAAAAAAAAAAAAGCCAGCACGCAACTGGGCAAAGGCGGGCGCATGTCCCGCCTTTGCTCCGCCCATTCCCGTCGGTGCCCAGCACGCGCAGCAGCACGAGTTCGCTTCGCTGCCGCGCTCCCTAGCCCCCGCTCCTCTGTGGTGCGCGCGCACCACTAGTTTTATTCTCAACACTGCCGTTATTTCCTAATGTTTATTTCTTTAGCTTTTCGCGGCAGCATTTTCCTGAAACTCACAAGAAAAAAAATGCCTTTATCCAATCTGAACGTTTGAAAACAAGGATGTGCAGCTTTCGGTGCACTGGCTGTAGATTTACGTACAACGTGACCCGGCTGAGTCACTTTATCCATAGTGTCCATTTCTCCGCTGCGTGGTCATGACAACATAACCCTGAAAAATTTTCTTGCTGACTCTGCACAACTGCTCCCCGCTGGAGACGGACCCGTGCCGCTCACATGCATGGCTGCCTGACAGACCCCTGTCCACTGACAGCCGGAGTTCTTGGTGACCGCTATGCTCTGCCACCGTGCTGACTGTGCAACATCGGTTACATTACATCCAGAAATTTGTTATAAAGTCAGTGCTATAAAGCAGGGCACCTGTCAGTCGAGGGTCAGACAGGGGTGCTGCTTGTCCGAATATACACTTGAGATCTTGATTCAAGATTTGTAAACAGTGAGCACATCTGGGGATTCATTTTTGGGGGAAATAATAGAGCTGTGGTACAGTGTGGAATATAGCAAAAAAAAGCAATTTGTACTGCAAGGCGCATGGGTACAGAAAAAGCAGCTGCTGCTGAGTGTTGGCATAACTCAATGATGGTGCCTCCATGCGAAAGCCCTGCCGGCGCCTTCAGGCTTCCATAGCTCAGAGATAGTCATAGGCTTTGGGCTGAAAGGCCGACACACACCCCCCCCCCCGCAGGGGCTTCAGGTGCTTGTGTTACTTCCGCTGGTGCTAAACTGGTAACATGCCGAGTTGTGTACTACGCATTATTTAAGCATGGCTGGAAATGCAGTTTGTGTAGCTAGATACACAAGCGGTTAATATAATGCTATTATAATAGGAGAATGGGCGCCCAATTGAACATTATAAAGAGCATGCCACCTCGTAGTTCAATGACCATATACAGGCACGATGCTGACAAATGAGTGCTTGGATAAGGGCATGGAAGTCTGAAGAGATTTACCAAAGCCTTATAAAAGGGGTCTGGAAGAACCCAAGCAGTCTGGCTCAGACCCGCGGCCCCTCTACTGCCCTCGTTTAAACCCCGCTAGTGTCTTCGAAGCGCTGCACAAGAGAACATCCTCGGCTTTCCAAAGTCTGTCACCCACCTCACCGCCATGTATTCCATCTTTTCATCCCCCTCCCGACCAGCTGCCCCAACCCCTCCCCTCCCACCAGCCTCTGCCCAGACACAGCCTGCTTGCACAGGTATCAAACGGCCATCGTGGCAATAAGTGCGACTGAACCTACCTGAAACTAGATTCCTACAAATACCCGCCACGCCTGGCTCTGCATGCAGTGCCTGGATGGGCGCCTTTCTTAAAGCAGCGCTAAGCATAGCACTTCATATATATGCGCGTGTGTATATGTGTGTGATGTGTTTGTATATATATTGTGCGTATTTACACCTTCGGGAGTGTGACGTGAATGCAATTGTGTGTGTGTAGTGGTAACGTGTGTAGTTGATGTGTTAGCAGTAAGTGTGCATGTGTGTGTAAATGATTTCACTGGAACGAAACCCCGTTCTAATTTTTTCACAGCTGGCGAAGCGCCGAGAGCAGCACTTGGTGCGGGAAATAATCCCATCTGTGCGTCTCTGAACTGATCGAAAGACCCCGGTCTGGAGTCTAGGCGCTGTGCTTTCTTCCACGAGTGCTGCTAACGTCTTAATTTCTGTGCCGAAGAAAGAAGGAAACGCGCGGGTCAAAGCCACAGGTCTACGAGATGTTAAAAAACAGATTCTTTCGTAATTTATCGCGAAACGTCCCACATAAACAGCACGGTGACAGCCCCTTGATTCTCTTGCCTTCCTCTTTGTGCCAATTTTACGAGTGCACGGGTCAGAGCACTTCTGCGGCAAGCACCTTCTAGCACCTCTGAAAGAACATACTTCAGCTTGTGTTATTGTGCTGGTACACATTACCAGGCTAGGGTTTGAAATCGGCAATTTAAACATACATTGTGTGATCTTGAAAACTGCTAGCAACAGCGGCAAATAAAGTATGGAACTCTCAGGGTTTGAGTTGGAAGGGACTGGTTAAAACTGCAGTCTTAGGCACAGAGATCCATTTTTAGAGGCCCGCTCTACCATCCAAAGTTTGGACTCTTAACACCCGCAAACACCTCCCAATAACTTTGCTAAACATAACAGCTTGTGAAGGGGAGAGGATGTGGCCTAACAGCTAGAGCGGGTCGACCTCAAACCTGGGGAATTGGGTTCGGGTCTCGGCAGACACGCTCAACAGCCTGTCATTCTGGGTAAATCACTGAATCTCCCCGTGCCTACCAAAAACAAGCATTTGCAATGCAATAGGTCTCGCATTTACGCAAGTTTGAGCTATTGACATTGCAAATAACAATGCCTTTTATTTTTGTCACATTTGTCACTTTTGTCACACCCCCCCCTTTATGTTGTTGAAAGAATCTCAAAAATCACTCACCCATTTTATGTTGTTGAAAGAATCTCAAAAAAGAGTATTGCAATCGGCTATGCATTGGTTGTCCAAGGAGCAGTGATTTATTACATAGGTAGGTCTAAGGAGTACAGAAAGGCATACAGTTGTTTGTATATTTTGGAAACTGAATTGTTTGTCTGCAAGATCAGCTTTGTGAGATGGATTGTTTAACAAATTCAAACAGGTTTGAGGAACATCATTAATTTCATGTCACATGCACGATACCTAACTCCCCTGGAACTAATGTAGCAATGATAACCCATAGGTAGGACATTCCCCTACATGATAATTGTAAAGCAGCTGTTTGAAGCTAGATGCGAGCATGTAGGGAATTAGCGAGAATGAGGGCTGACGGCTTGAGTATGTACACTATTTGATTCTCATAGTGCAAAGGCAGGTAGGAATTTAACAGTTCCTTAGCTTTCCCTTTTGCAGGGTTTATTTCTTCTTCTTTTCCTTCTGGATTGACCGGCGTCGTCTCTTCTTCTAGCTCCACAATTTCGGGAGTGCCTCAAAGAGAAGAGAGACCGGGGTGAATGGCCTTTTCTTTGCCTGAGGTTATAGCAGTGGTAAGGGGTTGTGAAGGGATAACTACACCTTAACAAAATTGACCTTCACCAATGTGCCCACACGGTTTTGTCACTTGCGAGTCTCCCTTGATTGCGTCCCCTGATCTTTTCGTTTTAGGTGCCCAGCCCGCAGTCAGGCCCTTTAAACGATTTCTTACCTGTGTGAGCCACGCTCCTCCTGGAACGTGGCTGGCCTGTACGTAGTGTTGTTGGCTTCCTGGTCTCCTCTTCTTTCTCCAGTCGTGGACCGTTGCGTCTCTAGACTTGGCTCGGGAAGCGAAGGCTTTCGGGTCCCGCCCTCGGCGATACAAGAAGCGATTCCTCTCTACACGCTGGTCTGCTCCTCGAACACGAAACTCTCCGCTGTCTTCTCCGTAACCTCTCGAGAGTGTAGCTCTTTCGTGGTTCCGTAGTTTAAGCTTCACGTCGCCCGCTCCTGGGCTGTGGTTGGGCCGATAGCTGTGGTGACGTAGTCCTGGTGGGAGGGCATATGCTCCAGGAAGTCCTGATCCTTAAATGTACCGATTCTGTACTCATCATGCAAGAAGGACGCCGTGTTCTGTTGATACGGCTGAATGTAAAAGACAGGTACAGCATAAGGGGAATTGGTCTTCCATTTCGCCAGAGAAGAGACGGCGTGGAGCGTGCGAAAGTGAAAGTGCGGCGGGAGCTTGCGAGACGCCGTGAGCGTGCACATCTGCTGTCCGGCTGCAAGCTGACATCGCCAGACAAGAGACGGCGTGAACGTGCACATCGGCTGTCTGGGCAAGTGCACATCTCCTGTCCCCCTTCGGCAACCAAGTCGACGACAATAGATCTCGCATAGCGAGCAGCGCTTTGCGCTGCGTCGCTAGGCGAGACCTAATGAATGTGTGTGTGAAATGTAACTAGTGCTCATGCAAAGCGCTCAAGTTTGGAACGGAGTAAAGAGGTTCAAGACCTTGCGTCGGCTCCACATTGTGAGATTCTGGGCAAACCACGTATTCTCCCCGAGCCTACACACATGAATTTGACCTCGTGTGAGTAGTTTGGTGCTCATGTAAAGCGCTCAGAAGCCCTTGGACCGAGTTCTCGCTATATAGAACAGCAAATAATAAATGTAAAGCATAGTCACTGCCTGTTGGATTGACCTTGTCTGTTTATAAACCTGGCCGTACCCTGGCTGGTAAACGGTGACAGCAGGAATGCACCAAGTATCATGACGGTACGAGACCAGAAATGGGATCTGCAGGCAGCACTCTCGCAGACGTACATCCACAAAATGGTGCCTTAAACAAGCATTTGCAATGCAAATAGGTCTCGCATTTACGTGAGTTTAAGCTATTGGCATTGTAAATGACAATGCCTTTTATTTATGTTTTAAAAACGAAAACAAAAATAAAAGGCGTCATTTGCAATGTCAATAGCTCAAACTTGCGTAAATGCGAGACCTATTGCATTGCAAATGCTTGTTTATTTGGTATGCTAAGTTTCACATCCCAAGTAACCAACAACCTTCCTTCCTCTTGTTTGAGGGCATGTATCGTTCTAATAGATCTGTGGTGTCAGATTGGAAAGTTAGTATCAGTCCTAGCAATTCTTGCAGGTAAGTATCAGCAAATATGGCAGCCATTTTGAAATGTAGATATTTCGAATGAGCACTTTGAAACAGCAGTTCCAATTTATGGACTTTTGGAAAGCATCTAAACCATTTGGTGGAGACTGACTTTGAAAGGGACCGTTTAGTAGCAAGTGTCCAAATTCAGTTTCCTTTAGGTTTATGACCAAAATAGACAAAGTATGTGGTTCACAATAGATCAAACTGTAAATTTGATACTTCATGATTTTTATGTTGAAGGGAAAAGTGTTTCAGGAGCACACCGAAATCCTTTTATCGTGGAATGTAAAATATCAGCGTAATGAAATAAGAATAAATTGATCATTTATTGAAAATATGCAAGTATCATTAAAAACAAGCGAAAGCATTCACAATGTAGTTTTACACATTGAGAGAAATTCTGAAATCAAATTAGTTACTAGTAGATGTGCATGGAGATAAGATGCCCAGTGAGGTTCTGCTTATTTATGTGCTGCTCAATTTACGTTCTGTGATTCTCCCCAGTTTCCCCCGATTTGTAATCTGCCAAAGATTATTTCCTAAAACGAAGGCCCCATTACTGTTCTGGTGTTCAATAAGAACTGTACTCCCATTTCCTCCTTTTGAGCCATAGGACGTACGTTTCTGGACAGACTGACAACACAAAAGAAATCTGACACCATAGGAGACTCGAGGTTGTCTGGACAAATCCTAAAACCACCACTTTTCTCCCTCTCGCTGCTGAAGACGATGTTGCATACAGATATTCAACAAGCATTTGCAATGCAATAGGTCTCGCAGTTGCAAGTGTTTAAGCTATTGGCATTGTTAATGACGATGCCTTTTATTTATGTTACAAAAAAACAATACATAAATAAAAGGCATTGTCATTTACAATGCTAATAGCTCAAACATGTGAGACCTAGTGCATTGCAAATGCTTGTTACTAATTAGGATGATTAGTCAGTCTAACACGCGTATCACAGTGTCGTGGGTGTTTTTTTAAGAGGGGCTCCCTAAACGTGCTGTGGGGAACTTAAGGCTGCGTTTAAGCATGAGGAGATGTGGGGTGGTCTTGCTTAGATATGTTCCGTGTTGGGCGGTTGGGTGACGTCCCTGCTTGGTGGGAACAGTGTGGGCGTGTTGGCTGGTGTAAGTGGGAAGTGTTGGACGGCATGCATGGCTGTAGTGGGTGCTCGGCGCGCCAGCTGTTTTTGTGTTTGAATTCTTCGCACAATGCCCCTGTTGTGAAACGTTCTCCGCCCCTGGTAAATGCGAGGTCTGTTCCACCGGTGGTGTGTTTATTTACCCAGCCCGTGGCGCGTGTAGCAACTCATGGCCGCCCGTGCCGATGGAGGAGAGGTCTGTTTACCTGTTTTCTGCAGGGGGGCGGCTCTGAGGCGAGGAGGGGGAGCCTGCTGCGCAGTGTGCAGCATGGGGAGGCGTGAGTGGCACGCGCCTGGCACAGGGGTGTGGAATTTTTGAAAAAATGTACTTGTCCAAGGGACAAAGTGCTACAGAAATCTTCTTGTCCTGTAATGAAATCCACTTGTCCCCTTTACTACCTAAATCATTTAGATGAGGCAGCACACTTGCTTTATTAACCAGGAACAGCCTCCTAAGTAAACTTGCCCTCTGTTTCTGCCCATCAGTTGTAAGCAACCACGCAATTTTCCTTACAGCTGCGCAACCTATAAGCTTCTACATTCCTCTCACCATAGATGCTAAACTGGTCCCATTTCCTCTTAATTACAGTCCATAATCCTTCCACAGACTCATCATAGGCTCCATCACCCTTTGCTTCTGATCTTTCACACTATATAAGCTTTATCCCCTTACCCATTTCTCTCAATACAGACTGAATTGTGTTTTGCCTCCACTCTCTCATTGCAGGCCACAGGTTCCATGCCCCTTCATCCAGTACACACAATACAGGTTTCATGCTTGGCTTCTTTGCTTTCAGCTCACTACATGTTCTATGCCCCTTTCTCCACTCTCTACAGGTTCCATACCTCTTCCACTCCAATATCTTATCTTAACACCAAATTGCTCTATTGTAGTTTTGATAAGTGCTTTAAACCCCTTGCCGTCCACTCTTTCACGACAGGCTACCTGCATTTCTTAAGATGGTTTGCGAGTTGTGCTTGGCTAACAGAAAGGCTGTCAACAGTCGATACCTCTTCACCAAACCACTCTCCTTCCTGTACACCATGAGCTCTGCAATCTGCCCCTACAGCAACCACAGTCCTGCAGGTGTGCTGTAAATGACCAGTGTTGATCAAGGTAGACCCAGATAGGCTTAATAAGTGACGAGTGCAGAGGCGACAAAATGTATAAGACAAAAGATCTGTTTATGCCCACTAACATTGGCATCAACAAAATCTTATGTAGAAGTATGCATTCTTCATTGAAACAGAGTGCACGTAATTTCCTGCTGATACAGGACGTCAGCCATCAGCCGGAACAAGCAAAGCTTCATGGCTGGAGACCTACTTCTGTGAGAAAACAACCAGGTAAAAGGAAGGTGGAAAAAGCAGTATAATGGTCTTCTAGGTGGAAGAAAGCAGCATAAGGGACAAGTCAATTGCAAAAAGCAGAACATGGAATAGTCAAGCAAGACGAAGTAAATACTGAACCACACTGGGCAGGCTAGTGATGTGCGTGGCTATTCCAGCAACCTACTAGCTGCATCAGTAAGGGCATGGCCATGGGACAAATATCTGACAATTAAGCATACCTGAAAGTGTTGAGCAAGATAAAGGGAGAAAGGAAGCTCAAGCTATGCACTGGTGAAAGTGAGGACCAGCAAGCAAGATGAAGGATAGTGTGAGGGAGACAGGCTAGGGGCAGTTTGAGAGACTTACGAGGAGATCCTATGGTTGGCTTGAGGGATGTGATGTCTGCCATATGTCTAGCACACGGAGATAGGGGTGACTCGGTGAATGGGAAACTGCAGTGTCGAGAGCAGGGGCAGAAATAAAATGGTAATCGAGGAAAAAAAGGTATACAACTCAAGTACAGGGTGTAAAAGGGTAGGAAGTCAGAGAATCCTGGGACAATGGAAGCATGTACTATTTTGAAAGCAATTCATGTGTCCATGGTGCTGTGCATGTACAAGTTAGCAATGATTACATGGCAAGCTGAACACCTATAGCTGCAGAGGGTCATGATCCAAGGGTATAGGCTCACTTTTTTATATTAAGAGCTGTGCAGACAGGGACCAGGCAATCAGAGGTTAAGTTAGTGCATCGACCGCTCCAGACATATGTATGATGCTTGCATATTTAAATCTCTGTATACCTACTCACAAGCAGTGGAGTAGCCACTGTGTCATGGGCTCTAGTGCAAGAAAGGAAATGTGGCCCCAGGCTACTGTTTGAAGTGTCCGTGCTGCTGTCACTCTGCCTCATGATTGAAACTCAGATGCAAACTCACCATGACCGACCACAAAGGCTGCGTCAGCAATCCAATGAGGTTGTTATATGCCTGGCGCGATTTGAATCCACTCAGCCAATGGAAATGATGCCAACCTTTTGAAAAACGCTAAGGACCCCCTGTTTGGAAATAGTCGACTGGGCAGGGAAACAGACTCAAAAAATGCACACAAAAAAACGTCCAACCTTACTTTATCAATGCACAACCATCACCAATTTATCATGAATATGATAAAGCCTCAGCGAAATATTATTTGTGTTCACATCAACAATATTTATTTGTTAACTTATCGTGATAATTTTCTTTTCATCATACATATCTTTTTTTTTCTATAAAACTCTGGCAAATGCAAAAACTGTTTTTTAAGAAGACATTTTAAAACACACTCTTACTCTCATTCACATCCATGTCTCAATCAACTGTATTCCTCACACAAAAGGTTTCATAAATCAAGTCATTGGTTAAATCATCATTTCATACGAGTCTGGTTCAAAGTAAACATTTCTGCATCCAATTCAGAAAAGCTGTTCACTGTGAAACTTTGCTTCTATGTTCTTAAAGTAAAATCATAAATCAACAACACCCTCGTGTCAAGACAATTATTTACTCGTATTCCTTTACAGCGTTCCTAGTTCTTCTTATGTTAATGTTATTATACCCTTATGTGGCTTAACCAATCTTCCTGTAAGCGTGCACAAACGCCTTGTTCTGTGGTGCCACACCTGTACGGCCCCAAAGGCCACCTGAAGCCTGCTCTGACAAAATTTCACTAAGCCACACATTCAAATATGAGCATTAAATATAAAGTGCTACTTAGGCTGAGTATTGTAAATCTAATGGAACTGAGTCATCAAAAGTGCCACAAAATATCCATCACCAAAGCAGAGAACTTGAGAAGAGACACCAGTACTCGAATTCAGACTCTCCCAAGGCCAGTGTATAGGGTTATAACAGAAAATGGAAACGTGCTTGACTGGTAACATGCATAGTGTGACTAGTCCAATGGCACATAGAATCACCTAAAGAGGTGTGTTCAGTCAAACAAGGCTTACTTCAGTTGGAACAAAGAGATGAGCGTGATTATCATCTGGCAATCTGGAGGCTCTAAATGTAATATTCCTTACGGACCTCTCAGAACATGATTACTTAAACAAGCCAAAAGAATGGCATTACGAGAATAGTCTGCATGTACCGAGAACTGCGCATAACAGAAAGAAATAATTGTCACGCTACCTTGATGTGCACTGAAAACAGCCTTGATTTGTTTCCGAGGGTCAGTACAACTGAAGGGAGATTATATACCTTCAAAGGACATCTGCATTCTTCAAATATAATTAGCATACATAAATAATGCACGGACATGAAGAAAAACCTGTCGTCCTACCAAAAGTTAATGCTGCTGCATTCTGGAGAAAGCTGGCATACTATCATCTGTTGTGGAGAGCGAAAATCCAATACCACCAAATCGGACTACCTGTGAGGGGCTCCAAACTGCTTACTCATTTTAAGGGAAGGAACTCGACCTCCCGGTCCCTTCTTAAGTTTTTATTCATACATATGTGCAACACACCGGCTCCCGTGGAAGCCTGAATTTTAGCACTATAAATGGGGCAATAAGGGTAAACGTACTTACTACATGCCCTCCAAAAACCGGAGTTATAAATATGCTTGCTCCGATGGCAGAGTAACGGCCGCTAAACTCTCCAAGTTCACTGAACGGTTGCTCATCGCTGGAATGGTGCCAACCTTTTGACACTGAAGGCAGTGCTTGTTTTTTACGTAAGCCTCACGGCAGCCACAAACTGCCTCAAGCAGAGACATGACGTTTCACTCCCCCAGCCAATCACTGGCTAGAGTCCAGTCTTGGGCTTCTAGCCAATCAGGGGCCTTCAAAGGTTCTCTGCCAGCATTTGATTGGCTGTGAGCCCCCCCGAGTGCCCACAGCTAATATATTATTTAAGTGATTTAATGTCTACTTGTCCGTCGGACAAAATAGACATTAAATCTTCTTGCCCATCATAAAAATCAACATGGTTCGGGCGTCGGGCGATATGATTTCCCCACCCCTGCTGGCACCTTCGCTTATTTACCAACCCTTTGACATCCTCAGCTGCCCTGTAAACCCTTAATCAGTGCTTTAAATGACCAGGAGTTCCGTGAGTGTTGGGGAAGTAACGGGAGATTTGGGGTGGCGGAGAAGGTTGCCTGGAGTACCTGAAAGGCTGTGACGCAGGGCAGCACGCGCTTCCATGCCTGGGCAGAGGCAGAGCTGAAGGGTGAGGACATTGCCAGCTGAACGCGTGCATATCTCCTGTCCTGCGTGCGCGCAGAGAGGGAGGGAGCGGCGAGCCGTACGCACGTGCACATCTCCTGTCCTCGCACGCCTGCTGTCTTTTATGCTAACGTCTTCAGCCGTACACGTGCACATGTCCTGTCTTCTGGCTGAGAGGCAGCATGGAGGAAGCAAGTATGGACGACGAGACCATGGAGGACCCGAACCACAACAGCTGGGAGCGGCAGGGGCAGTCTTGCGAAGCAGACACCACCGACCAAGGGGGCACCAGGCCCGTGCCCGCCAACGGTGAGCCCACGGGGAGCAGGGCAGCTAAAAGCGGAACTGCCCTGAACATCAGCACCACCGCCAGCAAGTTCGTGAGTGTTGGGGAAGTGACGGGAGATTTGGGGTGGGGGAGAAGGTTGCCTGGAGGAGTACCTAAAAGGCTGTGAAGCAGGGCAGCACGCGCTTCCATGCCTGGGCAGAGGCAGAGCTGAGGCATCGCTAGGCGAGATCTAACGAGGACGGAAGGGGGACAGGAGATGTGCACATCGCGTGTCTGTACGTGCGTGTTCACGTTCACGGGCGCGTTCACAATTGCAGTCCGTCCTGCGCGTGCACATCTGTCCCCCTTCCGAAGCAAGTCGACGACAATAAGTCTCGCTAGCGACAGCGCTTCGCGCTGCGTCGCTAGGCGAGACCTAAAAAGAAACTTTGAGACAGACTTCTTGTGCAAGGACTTCAAGTGGAGTTAAATTATACCCTGCCAGTAAGACCCTTACAGGGTTAGCTTCACCAGTAGGGTTACAAGTGATAAACTCGTTTGGTGGGGCTGATCTCGTAGCCCCCAACATCCAGCAAAATGTAATGAAAAGGCTTCTGTCAAATGAAAAATTACTAAAAATCCATGACATCACACATTATCCTGTGTCAGGCACCATTCCTGAAGCAAGAGCAGTACTGGAAAAGCCCTGGTTGAATTTAAACATGCACTCCCCAGACACAAAGTTCAGCACAGAAAAACTAAATCAGACAACAGATCAAATGGCAACACTTAAATTATAACACCCAAGTTGGAAATTTAGGGTTAACCTTGCACAAATAGCCTAACATACAAAACTACAAATACTTTTAGCTTGATTAAGCTTTTACTGCCACAATAACTTACATTATGCTCCGCTAAACATTTTGTAGCCTAAGGTATATAACCAAAAACTAATTTTTAAAACTGCACTAGCTTACAGACTCATTTTCTCCCTTGCTGTAACAGCTTCTCACCTATCAAGACTCTTTCGCTGTTTTTCATTAAGATCAGATCGATTGTCGCCAATAACCAAGCTGAACAAGCTTGATAACACTCCTGTCATTCAAAGGTTAATCTATCCCTGATCTGTTTCTTCTTTCAGACCATCTTAACCCTTGAGCTCCAGGACATTACTACAAAACGTAAATTTGGCTTCCCTAGTGATTTGTTGCCCATGGCAATACTATAGAAATGTGCTCTTTTTTGGGGGCCTTGAAACAGGTTATTAATATAGTACTCCTGCCAGGTGTGGTCCCAATTCCAAACGAGTTGAAAAGAGGATGGTTAAACTTCTTAGGGGGGAAAAAAAAAAAACAGATTTGGAACAAGTGTATTCCATACAGGCTTGTTACCTTACTGCCAGCTACTGGAAAACTGAACAGCACAGACTGCCGTCTAATGCATATTTCTCGAAAACCTATAGTCAAACTATAAATGAGCTGCAACCAAAGACAGTTGGCTAACGTTCTTAGAGCAAACTAATAAGGAACTAAACTGATGTTTACCACACACCTCAAGTACTGACAACGAGAGCAAAACATTAAAATGTGTAAAGACTTCCCTGACATACAAAAACTGATCAACAATACTCCGAATCCCTTGACGCCTCTAAGGCAACACTGGGAGAGAGACGGACTAGAAATAGATGATGAAGAATGGCAGGAGGCGGTCGCATCCCCACAGGAGGTGGCAATTTCATCTAGACTCCGTCTCGTTCAGTTGAAAGTCCTCCACAGAATATAGGTCAAAGAACCGATGCTAGTTAAAATGGGAAAAGTAGAGGACGGCAATTGTAGGCGAGGATGTGGACCTGTTGGGCTCCTTTATACACATAATATGGGAGTGTGAGTTTGTACAATCCTATTGGTCCAAAATATATGATTGCATGAATGAGGTGTTGGGAACTGCCCTGCGGCCTGAAGCCAAGATATGTCTATTGAACATATGGGAACCCACCGACCTTAGCAGCAAAGAAAAAATCTGGGTCACACTGGGTCATATGGTGGCCAATCGGTATATTGCGCAATTGGGAGGGGGGGGGGGGGGGGAGAAGAGTCACCCAAGGTAGAGTCTTGGAAAAAAGACATGGATTGGTGCATGTTCCGGGAAAAAACTGTATATGTCTCACGTGGGTGCCCCAGAAAGTGGTCCTCCATTTGGAATAAATGGAATGAGTACAGAGGCAATATCTGTGTTCCCCCCCATTGTCCCAGAGCCAGGAGGCCCGAATACTCCATAGCCATTGTTAATTACCAAGAATTATTGATGTAACCTGTAATCATGACAGCATATAATTCAAAGTTTCTGCCTTGCTTTTTGTAACCTGTGAAGTCGACTTAAACCCGTTAATAAAAAGAATTACACAAAAAAAAATGTGTAAAGACTAATCTTTCAAATCTAGGATTGTCATGAAGCCCTCTAATTGAGGCAGTGGAATGGCTTTTAAGGAGTTGTCAGAGCACATACCTCTTTTCGTAGCATGTAGGTCTAAGTAGGTGCCATATTAACTTACTCATTCCCAGAGAAGGAAACAATAGCATCACTTCCTTCATTCAGATAGTAGGATTACACATCGGAACAAAGAAGCCACATCTTATAGGAGCTGTGGTAAATGTACTTTACAGATTCTCGCTCTGTAACAGTTGATCAAGTACTTCTATACAATAACTGTTTTTGATAGCTGTGAGGACCCAGTGATACATGGCAATTCCCTCCCATTAGCAAAGAGGACTCAAATCTTCCCTCAATGGGAAGGAGACAAAAGCCATTGCTTAGATTAAGGTCCTGCGACTTCTAACCTTGGGTTACCACAAAATATTACTGTGTACTGTTAAGGCTGTTGGGGCATCTGATGTTGGATGGTCCTGATGACTTTGAGAGAATAGTGGGTCATAGTTCTAATTATTAAAGCATGATCTTTGTTACAGCAGAGTCTGAATGATTGTTTGTAGGTTTTTTTAAATCTTCATACGTACCTCTTAATCAAAATGAAAGCTCAAACCAGGTGCTGCTGCACACCTCAGTTGTGCTCATGCCATGTAAGTCTACATATTAAAACAGACTGATTTGTCATGATGGGTGCAGCGAATGCCAACATCCAAAATGCCTCCGAAAAATGTCCTGCACTCTTTTCCGTGAGGACATCAGGTATATTAAAGTAGGTCTTCCATCTCCTTACGTTGGCATCTGTAGTACATACTGAGCAATGAGCATTCACAATTCACTAATTTATGGTAGCCACTGAAGCTAGGATGCTTCTCTTAATGACCCAAATGCTTACTTTTCTCATCAGGTGTGTATGAGCTATAATCAGTGGTTCTTAACCTTTTGAATTATGTGGACGCCAACTTAATCATTACTGAAATCCGGGGACCCCCAATGAGTCATTACTTGAAGTGGGGGGCACAGCCTAAGCAATTTTTTATTATTTGAACCACAAACCAATAAACCAAAAATAGAATGAGTTTTCCTAAATTCAATTTTGTCCACTCATCGTCTACACTATATTCTGTTTGATTCTCTTGCATTGCTCCCACAAATCAATTTAAGGATACAAATTACATTTTTAGCATTAATTTTCAAATTCCTTCATATTTACAGAATATTTTAAAATTTTAAGTTGTAGATTGATTTTTTACTTATATGCATCTTAATCTGTTAATTCTATTTAATTTTCTAAGCAGTAGCAGGATTCACAGACCCCCAGGGTTCACCAGACCACAGGTTAAGAATTACTGTGCTATGTGGCACTACAGACAGCAAATAAAGGTTGGGTCCATACATGTAACCTTTTATTTATGCTTCACCCATGTCAAATAACACAGTTGTCCAAGTTCCAACCACAGTCTATAAATGAAAAACACCCCATGGATAATAAAGGCTTTCAGGACTGATGGCAAAAAATGACAGAGGGTAGGCCCATTGTGGCCTTCAGGGAATAAGTCATTCCAGCCAGCCCTGTAGGCAAAAAATAAATGGGAAAAAAAAAAGAGCCAGATATACTTCAGAATCAAACATAGAAGGCAGAAATGCGCATATCACGTGAATAAACACTAGGCACACGCTGAAAACCAGGTTGAGAATCCTGATACGGCACCAAAGCATCCACGGTTGATTTTGCATTCATGTTGAATCTAGTTATTCCTTGTCCACAGGGCTGCCTCAGTTTCAAAGCTACATGTACCCTGCCAGCTAGTGCCAGATCTGTAAGTGTTTCTTAAAACATTTTAAAGTCAGAGCTTGTGTGTTACCGAATACCAGCATACGTACTACTCTATTAAGGGCCACGTTCCTTCCATTGCAAAGGTACGGAGTCATTCTAATTTCCATTTTTAAAATGTAGTTTCAGGTGAAAGTTAAAATGCAATTTATCAACATATTCGGTCTGAGCAATATAGAAGGACAAGGGGGTTTGGAATTATAGCAGGATACTGCAAACTAGGCGAAATTGAGGTACTATAAATCCATGTTTGGGCCTATTCCCAAACTGTAGGTAGATTTCAAAACATGAGAAATAGCAACATCACAAAGTCAGATAATTATATAAGTTACGTAAGTCCTCCCACCAAACTCTTTATATTACATCTGAAAGAAGCATCGAGAGAGCAATGCTTTCAGAAAGCACGAGGTGGGTTGCAAAACTGCCCTCAAATCCGGACAAGAAATCTCCTCGAACACCCAACAGATGTTGCCTTTGCTTAGGAGGAATATTTCCACATTCCATAGAAAAAATGCCATCTGAGCACAACGAGATGCAAGAGGTGATCCAATTGCTTGTAGTAAGAAATGTATTGTATTAATCCAAAGGTTACAATATAAAACTCACAATCAGAATGAATGTCAAACGAAAAAAAGGTTAGTTAAAAAGTACTGGACATATACAAGTTAAGATATGATAAAAAGTTAACTAAAAACTCAGGAGACCGGCACTTTTAAAACTTCATCTAAAAATGTAGTTAGTCTTATAATCGCATCATCTTCTCCGATTGTAAAACAATATCCAGTCTCTAGGGCAGATCTTATTTTTGCCTTGTTAAATACAAAAGTTTGGGGCAAATACATAAAATGTGCAAAAGGGTTCCAGTTGTCAACCTGCAAAGTCGCCAAGCAGTTTTTCCTTTAAGCGCAGGATTCCATTTCCCCTCAAATTCATAGATGAGGATATGAAAGAGTCTAAATCTTAAGAATTTCATTTTAACGTATTTGGGCAGATTTGACCCTAGATATTCTTGGTTCTGTGAGGCGAGGGTTTCAGAAATTAAGTGTGTATTTGTATTGTAACTTGGTCACGTCGTTCTCCCTCTGTCAATCAATCATGGGTTTGTTGAGCGAGACTACTCACCCGTAAGGGTCTCAAGGCGCTGGGGAGGAGGGGAGGTGCAGGTTCCAGTCTATCAAGGAGGAGGTCTGTCGAAGAGCCATGTTTTGAGGTTTCTCGTGAAGATGGGGAGTGATGTCTGTCTGAGGTGGAGCGGTAGGGCGTTCCAGGCTCTGGCCGCGAGGAAGGAGAAGGAGCGGCCTCCTGATCTGGTCTTCCTGGCGCGGGGGATCACGGCGTAGGAGAGCTGGGCTGATCGTAGGGTCCTTTGGGGTGAGTGGAATTCGAGTCGGCTGTTCATGTACGCTGGTCCGGTGTTGTGGAGGGCTGTGTGTGCGTGGGTGAGAATCTTGAAGGTGATTCTAGCCTTGATGGGGAGCCAGTGGAGTGTGCGCAGGTGCTGGGAGATGTGGCAGTGTCTTGGCAGGTTGAGGACCAGTCTTGCGGCGGCGTTCTGGATGTTTTGTAGCTTGCGGGTGAGGTTTTTGTTTATTCCGGCGTAGAGTGCGTTGCCGTAGTCAAGTCTGCTGGCGACTAGGGCGTGAGTGACAGTCTTTCTGTGCTCGAGGGGGATCCATTTAAAGGTCTTGCGTAGGAGGCGGAGGGTGTGGAAGCAGGAGGATGAGGAGTTGATCTGGCGGTCCATTTTGAGTTCGGAGTCCAGGATGATTCTGAGGTTGTGTGCGTGGTCCGTGGGGGTGGGCGAGCTTCCGAGGGCAGGGGGCCACCAGGTGTCGTTCCAGGCATCTGGGTGTGGGCCCATGATGAGTACTTCTGTTTTGTCAAGTGTGGAGTTGTAGGCAGCTGCTTTTCATCCATTTGGCGACTGCTTCCATGCCTTCTTGAAAGTTGTGTTTGGCTGCGTTGGGTTCGTTGGATAGGGAGAGGATGAGTTGGGCGTCGTCCGCGTATGAAACAATGTTGAGTCCGTGGGTTCCGACGATGGGGGCGAGCGGAGCCATGTAGATGTTGAACAGCGTGGGGCTGAGGGAGGATCCCTGGGGTACTCCACAGGTGGTTGGTGTAGGGTCCGAGAGGAAAGGAGGGAGTCTGACCCGCTGCGTTCTGCCGGAGAGGAAAGAGTGGATCCAGTCGTGGGCCTTGTCCCGGATCCCTGCGTCGTTAAGCCTGCGTGTTAGGGTGCGGTGAGAGACTGTGTCGAAGGCCGCTGAGAGGTCGAGGAGGATGAAGACTACCGTTTCGCCTCTATCCAGGAGAGAGCGGATGTCTTCTGTTGCGGCGAGGAGGGGGGTTTCTGTAATGTGGTTTTTTTCTGAAGCCGGATTGGGAGGAGTCGAGGATGTTGTGCTCTTCGACTAAGGTGGCGAGTTGGCTGTTGATGGCTTTCGCTGGGAACGGGAGCAGGGAGATGGATCTGTAGTTTTTTTAGGTCGATGGGGTCCGCTGGGGCTTCTTCAGGAGGGGGTTGATCACAACGTGCTTCCAGTCGTCTGGGAAGGAGGCGTTCGCTAGGGAGCGGTTGATGGTGTGGCAGAGCATGGGTGCGATGGTGTCGGCAGCTCTGTTTAAGATGTGGTGGGGGCAGGGGTCCGTGGGGGCCCCGGAGCGGATTGACTTCATAGTCTTCAGGGTGTCTTCGGTGGTGAGGGCTGTCCAGCTGTTAATCGTTGGCTTCAGGGTGGTTTGTGAGGGTTCAGTGTGTTGGCTGCCTTCGTCGAAGTTGTCGTAAATGTTCTTGATTTTGTGGTGGAAGAAGGTGCAGAGTTTGTCGCAGAGGACTTGTGAGGGAGGGATGTCTGTAGACTCGCTGGTGGGTTGGGCGAACTCCTTGATGAGGCTGAAGAGCTCTTTGCTGTTGTGCGCGTGTGTGGAGATTCGGTCTTTGATCGCTGTTTTTCTTGTATTTCTGATGAGTTGGTGGTGGGCGTTGGTGGCGGCTCTGAAGTTATTGTGGGCTTCTGTAGATTTGGAGTTCCTCCAGGCCTTTGAGCGGCGGCATGTGCGTCTGGACTCTCGAAGTTCGGTGGTAAACCATCTGGCTTTCTTGGCGTGTGTGGTGTTCTTCTTGAGGGGGGCTACAGTGTTGGCGCTGTAGGGGATCCATCTGTGCAGGGTTCGGGCTGCGGTGTTGGGGTCGTCTTCCGCGATGGCTGGGGTGGAGTTGCCGAGTGAGGAGGTGAGCTGGTTGTCGGTGATTTTAGTCCAGTTTCTCCGTGGGAGCAGGTGCTGGGGTCTGTGGATGGTGGGTGTTCTGAAGGTGAAGTGGATGCATCGATGGTCTGTCCACGGGAGTTCGGTAGTGTGGCTGAAGGTGATGGAGTTTCCTGTTGTGAAGAGGGGGTCGAGGGTGTGTCCTGCTGAGTGCATGGGTTCGGTCACGATCTGGCAGAGTCCAATGTTGTGGAGGTTGTCCAGGAGGGATGTGGTGTTGGGGTCTAGTTGGTTGTCGAGGTGGAAGTTGAGGTCTCCCAGCAAGGTGTAGTTGGTGGACACGATGGCTTGCGGGGATATGATGTCCGTGATGGAGTTGGTGAATGGTCCGCGGGGTCGGTAGATGAGGGTTCCTCGGAGGGTGGTGGTAGGGCTGGCCTGTATCTTGAAGTGTAGGTGTTCCATCAGGTCTGTGGGCTTGTCGGGGAGTGTGCTCAGCCGGAGGGTGGATTTGTTGACGATGGCGATTCCTCCTCCAGGGCGGTCCTTCCGGGAGATCTCGTATCCTTGGGGAATGGCGATGGCGATGTCCGGTCCCGAGGTGGTGTTGGTCCAGGTTTCGGTGAAGAATGAGACGTCCAGGGTGGTGCTGTCGAGGAGGTCCCAGATTTCGGTGGTGTGTTTGTGGAAGGATCAGATGTTGAGGAGGATGCATTGCAGGGTCTTCGGTGCGGTTGTGTTCTTGCGGGCGGGTTGTGCTGGACCCGTGGTCCTGGCGGTGCTGCAGGTGTGCCGGCAGCAGTGACAGCTGAAGGGTCCGTCGGTGTCGGCTGGTGAAGCTAGCTTGCAGTTGTTGTTGCGACCTGGGTTGAGTGCGTGGCGTGCCGCTGGGTTGTAGCGTTGGCGGTGCGGAGGTCAAGGGTTCCTGGTTGCGTTCGGGTTTGCCTTTGGCGCGCCAGGGGCCACCATTAAGTAGGGGTCGGGGAGGGCTGGACAGCTGGGAGGCGGGAGCAGGGATGGGAACTGGCTTGGGCTGGTCGCGGAGGGGGAGAGAAGGGCCGCAGGGGCAGCAGCGGCAGGAATAACTGGCACAAAAGTAGGGAAAAGGAAGATAGCAAAAATGAAAAAGTGAAGAATAGTGATAGAAAGAGTACTCACACCCCCATAGAACCTTTCGTATACCTACTCCCACACTACCATTCACCAACCCATACTAGTACTTGCACACCCACTCACTGATTCATAGATCTACACACACATCCACTCACCCATATAGCCACTCACACTCACTCAATCACACAGCCACTTACACACCCATACAGATACACACACACCCACTTACTCATACAGATACTAACACTCACTCATACAGTCACTCATATAACCAATCACTCACCTATAGTGCCTTTAACATACCCAGTTACTCACCCATATACCACGGACACATGAACTCAACCACACAGCCATACACACACAATCACTCACCAATATAGACAATCACACGCACTCACTCACCCATACAGCCACTGACTTACCCACTCACTCATACATACAGGAAGTCACACACCCCCTCACCCACCCACACAGGTACTCAGATAACCAATCACTCACCCATACAGCCACTCACACCCCCATACAGCCACTTGGACACCAACTGACAGCTTGATACAGACATTCACACAACCAGTCATTCACCGAGACACCTAATCACTCACTTATGCAGTCAGTCACGCACCCACTGAACCACCCATACAGGTACTCATACACCCACTAATTCACCAATACACCTTGGTGTATATACATTTTACACTAAAACTTTAAAACACTCAGAGTCCACTGGATGATGTCAGTGATGTAATTTGAGATTTCAGTGATGTAAAAGGAGGTCATAAGCAGTGCATTGCGGGGTCTCGAGTTATAGTTAGCTCAGCTAACTAGAGCTGCTGAATTTCACTGGTTTTGTACGAGTGAAACCTGAGCGCAACTATAACGTCCCTGTAACCGCTGTTTTTTTTTCAGTGAATATATGTATATACACATACGACACTACATATACATACAAATACATATATATATATATATACATATATATATACACACACACACACACACACACACACACACTTCTAGAAACACATCCTGCAAATGACCACAATTTCTTATTGCATGCGCACATCCACCTGAAAATACATGTGATTCAGTGTCACGGCAGGATGGTTAGTTCTTTGGTTTACAATGTTCATTTTTCAGTTCACCTTTCTTGGTTTCTCTTTATTTAATTTTTTCTTAAAGAGGATACACAACTTCCAAAGCAGCGGTACAGGCTGATTGCTTGCCACTCCATTAATCGAGATCACGTTCTTCCTCTAAAACAGGCAATTTTAGAGCGTTGTTGCCCATGGTGTTATTGTTTCATCATTCCAAGATAGCAAACATGTTGGTTTTAAACATGGCTGCCATGTTGCAAGCTTAAACAAAAAGATTATGTACAATACCAGTGCAAAACAGACACTTGCTGCTATATTTGTTTTTGTTATTGCAAGCATATGGCCTCCTCCAACAGTATTCTTACAGTTTATCTTTCATAAGTTGTTCAGTTTGTGTGTTTTGTGGATAAGTGAGCAGGTGATTAGAAAAATGATATGTAATCAAAAAGGAGGACTAGCCTATTTGTGAGTGATACAGGACTCAGGACTGTATGAGGAAGGGGGAAACTATTAAGTTTCTTTATGAAGCCCTCACCCACCAACCTAGTTGGTGGCATGCTTCATCATCGGGCCCACCCAGTGACACAGAATGAGTCCCGGGTGTGCTTCTATGCCTGTGTTACAGCGGAGCTGGTGTTTTGCTGAGTGTGCAGTGTTGGTGACGTGAAAGTGAAAATTTAAAAGCTATACAGTGGTCCCAGTTCCCGAGGAGATTAATTTTAAAGTCTGGGCCTCTGTTAGCGTTAAAAACAAGGCAATGGATGTTAGTGGAGTGAATATAGGAACTCCAGCATCCGATGTGTGGTCTACGTGTTTCAGCCAGGCCTTTCTTTAAAACTGGCTTTCCTCAGGACCGAAAGTTATGTGAAGGTGCGATCTACACTTTAAGTGAGTGTGTGATCAGAAATGTGTCGCACTCGCTAAGGTGCTATACGTGTGGGAGGGGGATTCCCTCTCCAAGCATTACTGGACATACAACATGTATGACAAACAAACATACATACAGGGGAGAGTCTTAGCATGGTTGCAAAAATCACAAAAGTACAAGTTTGCCGGTTGTAATGTGCATAATTAGCGGGAAAAATGCGGCAAAAGGTGGAACCATACTGGTGGTGCGGTTGGGTGAATTTACCGAAATATGCGCTGGTACGTGTGGTGGGCTAAATATCGTAAGCACACACACATGTTAAAAGTGGATACGCTCAAGGGGTATCCTTACGCTAGCGTTTTGCTGCAAATGCCCCTGTAGAGATATCCGGCAGAGGTGTTGACCCTGTAATGAGAAGGAGAGTGGCCCGTGGGCCGTTGGGAACCTGTAAAGGAAGGAAAAGGATAACCCGGTCAAGGTTGAGTTTGGTGCTCTACTCACGACTTTGTTGGTCAGGACCCTTTAGAAACCTGTTGTGCTGTCGCGGATCTCCGAGGGAAATGATCCCGGAGGTGCCGGGGCTTAAGTATCCTGTCCGGCGTGCTCAGGTGTTGCTGGTTTCCTTACAGTGAGAGTAGCGTCCCTAGAAAGAGGGAACATAGAAGAGAGACTGCACGCGTGCGGTGGGCGTCATGCGCGTTGTCAAGGGAACAGAGCAATGCACTGTGTGACGCGGGATGGGGACTGTGCGCGCGCAAAGGGCGTTGTGCGCGTAGTCAAGGAAACGGAGCTAAGTGAGACACGGGTAAATAAACGTGTGGCACGCGCGCAATGGGCGTCGTGCACGGAACCAGAGCGCCGATGGTGCACTGTGGGACCCAGGAAACTGAGCATGTTTGAATAATAAAGTTTAAAAGGCTAGAGCGCTAACAGACTAAATGTTGATGGGATCCGGACATCAATCGTAGATGTCCGACAGAAAGCGCAAGTCAAAGAAATGGGGTTATATCATCATAGAGTGTGTGGGGCCCATGGGCAGACCCCTTTCTCTGAAGGTCAGAGAGATGTGTTAGGCTTTCAGCGAGCACCATGGAATGGAGTCGTTCAATCCCGGATGTTGAGTGGATAAACGATAGATCCAACGTTGTTCTTTAGTGAGAAGGGTTTTTTCATTGTCGCGTTGGTTGTGATCATATTGTTCAATCACTGTCCATGTCATGTCATTCGGGAGTATGACAGTGTTGTAAATAGTGGTCAGTGAGTCTGCTGATGTTCTTTTTGCATCTTATGGTGCTGCGATGCTCAACCACTCTGGTTTTGACCTTACGTGTCGTCATCCCCACGTAGCGAAGACCACATTTGCATGTGATGAGGTAAACTACGTTAGTTGAATTACAATTGGTATGGTGTGACTGTGTCCAGACTTTGCCTGGTTCCAGATAGAGTGTCTTAGAGTGTTCAGTTAAGTGGCACACACTACAGTTATTGCAGGGGTAGTGTCCTGTGATTTTGGGGAAATCCCATGTGTTGAGAATGGTATTGGTTGCTGGTTTGGGTGCTGTCTTGGGACGTGTGGACACTAGTTGGTCTTTAAGGTTGCTCGCACGTTTATATGCAAAACGGGGTTCCTCCCATTGTCTTGGTCCGGAGTTTATGATGCGCCAATGTTTACGGATGATGCTGGAGACCTGGTTGGATGCCACGTTGTATGTGGTGACGCATGTCATTGGTGGTGGGTCAGTTTCTTTGACCACCGTTTCAAGGAGGGCCTCTCTATTCTGGTTGCGTGCCCTCTGTTTTTTTCAATGATTTTTCTAGGGTAGCCTCGTTCCTGTAATCTGGATGCAAGGGCAGCCGATTGTGTTTTGTAGTCTGTAAGTTGGCTGCAGTTCCTACGTATGCGTAGGAATTGTCCTATGGGGAGGTTTTCCCTTAGGGATCTGGGGTGAAAACTGTTGAAGTGTAGTAATGAGTTCCTGGCAGTGGGTTTGTAGTAGGTATTGGTTGTGAGGGTACCTTGCTCGGCTGTGATGTTAAGGTCAAGGAATGCTAGGGTAGTGGTACTGGATGTACTGGTGAACCGTAGGTATGGGTCACGGTCGTTGAGCCATGTTAGGAATAGTGTTAATGTGTGTCTGGTGTGCCTTCCCAGATCATAAAGATGTCGATGTAGCGACGCCACACTTTGATGTTGGCTGAGTGTGGGTTGGTAGTGGACGATATATGTCTCTGCTCAAAATGATGGACGTAAAGTCGCGCTACACTGGGGGCGAAAATGCTCCCCATTGATGTGCCGTTGATTTGCAAGTAGAAGTCACCCTCATATTCGAAGTAATTTTCTTTAAGTGCAAGTGTGGCACATTTGAGGATGAATTCTCTGGGGGTATATGTCCAGGGTGTGTGCATCAATAGGTCCTGCAGGACCTGGAGCGTGGCGTCCTGTGGTAGGCTTGTGTAGAGACTTTCTATGTCAAGTCCCACCATTAGTTGAGTTGTAGGATCAAAGTTCAAGTCTTTGATAATGTTTAAGAGATGTTTAGTATCTTTTATGTAGGTCGGTGTTTGTTGGACCAGAGGGTTAAGGAAGTGGTCACAGTATCTAGACAGTGGTTCCAGGAGGGAGTTAATCCCAGATACAATGGGAAGTCCCGGGGGTGGAATTATGACTTTGTGGACGGTATAAAAGTATGGTACTTTAGCATTTTTGGTGCACAAAAAAATCAGCTTCTTGTTTCGATATATGATGTGCTTCACTGGCGTCATTCACCACGGTGTTGATGGTTGCTTGTAGGGTTGTGGTGGGATCATTCCTCAATTGTTTATAATTGCGTCTGTCGCCGAGTAGTCTGCGGCATTCTTTGTTGTATTCTATTTTGTCTTGTAGTACAATACCTCCGCCCTTGTCGGCTGGCTTGATGACGAGGGAGGGGTTCTCCTGTAGACTTCTGATGGTCTCCCAGTCTTCTCTGGAGAGGTTGTTGAATGTCCTGATAGAGTGGAGTTGCTCTATATCATGGTAGACGGTTTGTTCGAACGTGGCTATTTCCGCTGGAACACTGGTTGGAGGGGGTGTGAAGGAAGATTTTAGTTTCAAGCCCGTCTCATTGATGTTGTCAGAGGGGTTGTCATCGTTTGTTCTTGGTTTTTCGAAGAAGGCCTTGAGTTTGAGCTTTCTGAAGAATTCAGCAAGTTCTACGTGTAGTTTGAATTTGTCCAGTTTAGTGGTTGGGACGAAGGATAGGCCTTTGTTGAGAACTGTGGTTTCTAAAGGTGTTAATGGAGTGCTGGATAGATTGAATACCAGGGTGGTTGGCAAGTCGTTGGTCATTGTTTGCTCGTGCCTGGTTGCTGTTCCCGTGTCTTGTTGCGGGTGTTTGCACTCACTGGGTTCTCGTCTTCTGCCCAGTGCACCTGTTGGTTGTTTCTTCTGCCGCGTGACCTCCGGCCCGGTCCTAAAAAAAGGTGGCCTGGGGTTGCCTTGGAAGAAAAGTGGTGGGCCAAGCTGGTACATGTGTGGCCAGCCAAAGTATGGATTTTGTGGAGGTCCATAAGGTGGTGGCCCATAGGCAGGTCCTGGTTGTGGTCCGTGCCAGGGCTGTTGCCATCGTTGATGTTGGCGTCCTCTTCCTCGTTGTTTGGATGAGCCAGTGCTCGAGTCACTGGATATGGAGCTGTTGTCTCCTGATGTATCACTAGATTTGTCAGATTTGCTGGGGGGTACAAAGTTGTCGTCTGTGTAGGGATATGTTTTGACATAGGAAAATTCTTAAGATCCTTCTGGAATTTCGTTATTTTTGCTTGTGTTAAGTACTCCTTATAGTCTGCCATTTCTTTGTTCTGGTCGTCCATCTTTTTCTTGTATGAAGTGATGGTGGTTTTAAAGTGGCTCTCTGTGGCTTGGATGTCAATTATCATTGCCTCTGATAGACGTTTGGCCGTTTTAATGATCAGCACCAGCCAATCCCTGGTGCAGTGCCACGCGATCTGTGCCCAGTCTCTCCTGAAGGTGGCATCTTCCAGGAAAATCCTTGCGGCGTTTGTAACGAGGAGCCCTCTGGGGGCTGTGTTGGTCCAGAGGTATTCTGTCAATATAAGGCCATGTAGAATGGTTCTGATTCGATTACGCTTTTTCTCTGTTAGGGTATCCCAGTCTGTAGTATGGGCTATGGTGTTGGAAATATTAAAATCTGCCAGAAAGGAGTGGTCTGCGAGGATTTCGCTGATGTCGTTTTCATTGTAGCTTAAGCCATGGTTTTCTGCCATGGTGGATGTGGAGGTATGAGAGAAGCTCTCGCAGCTGTGCGCTGCCTATAGTATTCAATTATCAAGGAGAGAGAGAGAGGACTAGGTAGCTAGTCCGTATCCCCAGGTTTATTATATGTAATCAAAAAGAGGACTAGCCTATTTGTGAGTGATACAGGACTCAGGACTGTATGAGGAAGGGGGAAACTTAAGTTTCTTTATGAAGCCCTCACCCACCAACCTAGTTGGTGGCATGCTTCATCATCGGGCCCACCCAGTGACACCGAATGTGTCCCGGGTGTGCTTCTACGCCTGTGTTACAGCAGAGCTGGTGTTTTGCCGAGTGTGCAGTGTTGGTGACGTGAAAGTGAAAATTTAAAAGCTATACAGTGGTCCCAGTTCCCGAGGGGGTTCATTTTAATTTTAATGTCTGGGCCCCTGTTAGCGTTAAAAACAAGGCAATGGATGTTAGTGGAGTGAATATTAGGAACTCCAGCATCCGATGTGTGGTCTACATGTTTCAGCCAGGCCTTTCTTTAAAACTGGCTTTCCTCAGGACCGAAAGTTATGTGAAGGTGCGATCTACACTTTAAGTGAGTGTGTGATCAGAAATGTGTCGCACTCGCTAAGGTGCTATACGTGTGGGAGGGGGATTCCCTCTCCAAGCATTACTGGACATACAACATGTATGACAAACAAACATACATACATACAGGGGAGAGTCTTAGCATGGTTGCAAAAATCACAAAAGTACAAGTTTGCCGGTTGTAATGTGCATAATTAGCGGGAAAAATGCGGCAAAAGGTGGAACCGTACTGGTGGTGCGGTTGGGTGAATTTACCGAAATAGCACAACAGGTTTCTATAGGGTCCTGACCAACAAAGTCGTGAGTAGAGCACCAAACTCAACCTTGACCGGGTTAGCCTTTTCCTTCCTTTACAGGTTCCCAACGGCCCACGGGCGCCACTCCTTCTCATTACAGGGTCAACACCTCTGCCGGATATCTCTACAGGGGCATTTGCAGCAAAACGCTAGCGTAAGGATACCCCTTGAGCGTATCCACTTTTAACATGTGTGTGTGCTTACGATATTTAGCCCACCACACGTACCAGCGCATATTTCGGTAAATTCACCCAACCGCACCACCAGTATGGTTCCACCTTTTGCCGCATTTTCCCCGCTAATTATGCACATTACAACCGGCAAACTTGTACTTTTGTGATTTTTGCAACCATGCTAAGACTCTCCCCTGTATGTATGTTTGTCATACATGTTGTATGTCCAGTAATGCTTGGAGAGGGAATCCCCCTCCCACACGTATAGCACATTAGCGAGTGCGACACATTTCTGATCACACACTCACTTAAAGTTTAGATCGCACCTTCACATAACTTTCGGTCCTGAGGAAAGCCAGTTTTAAAGAAAGGCCTGGCTGAAACACGTAGACCACACATCGGATGCTGGAGTTCCTATATTCACTCCACTAACATCCATTGCCTTGTTTTTAACGCTAACAGAGGCCCAGACATTAAAATTAACCCCCTCGGGAACTGGGACCACTGTATAGCTTTTAAATTTTTACTTTCACGTCACCAACATTGCACACTGAGCAAAACACCAGCTCCGCTGTAACACAGGCGTAGAAGCACACCCGGGACACATTCGGTGTCACTGGGTGGGCCCGATGATGAAGCATGCCACCAACTAGGTTGGTGGGTGAGGGCTTCATAAAGAAACTTAATAGTTTCCCCCTTCCTCATACAGTCCTGAGTCCTGTATCACTCACAAATAGGCTAGTCCTCTTTTTGATTACATATAATAAACCTGGGGATACGGACTAGCTACCTAGTCCTCTCTCTCTCCTTGATAATTGAATAGATTAGAAAAATGAGTCAGTGGATGGATGAATGGTTGGCTGCATGAGTGCATGTATATTAACTCAAGGATCGCCTAAATCTAATGACAAACGGCAATTTCATTTGTAAGACAAACCGGTTTGCATTACCAATGCTGGTTTCTTTTTTCAGCACGCCATGAGGGTGTAGTATTTTGTAGCTTCTCCCTCCTTGTATGTGCTGCCTCTTTCCCAAACACTCGCACATTGTTTTGATTACTCACCCCCCTCAAGTGTATCCATTGTTCTCCCCCTCTTTTGTCTCCATCCCTGTTACTTCTTCCGACTCCTCTTCTGCGTTCTACCCACTCACCCCAAAAAACACTTGTTTACAAAAAGTGCTTTCATGCACATCAAATTTCATTTCCGAATTTACCAATCCAAGTGATGTCTGCCGTGCTTCATCAGTAGATTTAACAGAATGCCACCCACGGAGTGCACATCTCATCACACATGCGTGTGCTTAGGAAGCGACAGGCGCATTTTTTTATTTTATTTTGGAGGACTGTGCACAACATTAGCAACCTGTTCTAGCAAAGCCAATAAATTCCAAAGCAATGACTAATTGGATTTACCAATGCTCGTTATGAGCCGTTTTACAGCAAACGCTAGGTGAATCCCTTTTAAAGACTGAGGGTTTTGTTTTTTCCTCTCACGTTAATTAACTCACGTTTCGACAGCCCCACTCACAAAATGAAGGTTCTGTCACCAGGTTGCCACGCAAGGCACACATTGCAGAAAGTAGGACCATACCATTCTCGAGGCTGGGCGCAGAGCATTCCCTAAATAAAGGAAAACAATGATGGTTTGCCACAACCGAAGCACACCCACTCACTTCAGTCTAAGCCCCACCCAAGGTATAATCTCGAGCTATCTTTGCACAGTGAAGCTGCAGAAAGTCTAGTTCCAACACGAACCCAAAGCCTGAGGGAGCAGCAGAATGAGGCGCATTCCAAGGATTACTAACGCCAGAAAATTCCAATACCTGCAGCCGCTTTACTTCTCTATGAGCAATGCTTGTAAATGTATCACTTCCTGTTGTACAGTTACAGCACTTACTCAGGCACTGAAATGGGCCTACTGAATTAAAGTGGTAATTCCCCATACAGTAAAGCTGCATTGATGCGGAGACTCGCTCAGAACCATCTCCTCCAAGGCCGCAGCTGCGCAGGCACAGATTAACTAAAGTTTGCCAAGCCCACATGGACCCAACCAGGATCTGGACACTTCAGACATCAGAACAGCTACTTCCTTGAGCAAATCACACAGAAACCGATAAACCCAGAGAACACTACTGGATAACATGATGGGAACTAAACACCCCACAAATAGTCTACTGGACTGTAATGCAATCCAACTGTATCTCAGTGCCCACCCCACCAGTTTAGCGCTATGACGCCCCCAGCTACGTTTGTGCTATAGAAGCGCTGTTACAAACATTTATGGCCAGGTAAGGACCTGTTCGGGCTTGCAAGCAAGGGTACAGATTCTACTGAACAAAGCCCAGTCTTTTGTAAACTTCCTTGTTGCTGTTGCCCTTAAACGATAAGACTTCACACCAAAAAGTGGTGAGACTCCCTCCTTCCCCCTCCCCCCCAAAAAAAGAATCGGTTGATAAAACTATTAGTAATCATTCTGGAGCACAAGGCAGGGAACAATTAGCAACACAAAAAAGGGCTGAAGAACCATCACTAGGTATATGTACACTGTGCAGGAGGAGGACTCAGAGCAAGGGGTACTTGTGAAAAGGGTGAGGATACCTCCAGCGGGGAGCTCGCTAACATTTAGGCTACACAAGGCCTAGCTATCAGAGGGGCTGGACAGTACCAACTACACGCCAACATAGAAACGAAACTTTAAAATTGTCAATGATTAAGAACCGATTAAAACGCCAACAGACTCCGGAGCCTGTAGACTTGGCAACAATTATCTGATATCAGAAAGACCATGGCAGTACAAACAGTGTCATTGCTTTGCTGTTTGACAGGGCATAGAAAACAAAGCAGCTCAGCAAAAGAAAAAACATGGAGAATGAGTGCTAAAGCCTGATTTTTCATTCACAACTATCCTCCATAACACACCCAGCCCAATCTGCCACCATTGCCTGACTCACCTACCCTTACCTCTCAGATAATACCCTTTTCCCATCATGGCATTAAACAGGTCTTGAACTCTGATGGACAAAGATCCTCTTTTCCATGCACCCTCGATCACCAAACCAACCTCTGACCTTAATCCTGTAACAACTCTTGTTGCATCACCTAGAAACACGTTCTCTCCTTCCCACTCAACCCATTATCTCTTCCACGCTATGTATCCCAAACTGGCAGACAACTCTTTTAAAGGAACATCTTGCTCCAAAGTGAATAACCCATATTGACATTTCAAACTAGACTATTACCACGCACACTCATACTCAGCAAGTCACAACGCCTCTAAAATGCACAATAACAGTGCAGTCAAGAACAACTAACCCCGATTTGATTTTTGGTTTTGTATAGTGCTCAAATGCCCAGAGGCGTCTTGGCGCTGCTGCTGCCTCATGCGTTGCTGAGAGATTGGTTACTGCTGATTACTAGCGTGTGAACAGCCAAGTTTTTATTGACTTCCAAAAAGCCAGGAAAACGGGGCATTTCCTTATTGCCATTGGTAGGCTGTTCCATAGTGTAGCTGCTTTCAATAGAAAGCTTCTACCTCCCCAGGTTGCACGCTTTGCTCTTGGAAGGAATAACCTTGCGTCTGAGGATCTGAGCTTTCTGCCTGGGGAATACCAGACAAATTTTGCACTAAAATAGCAAGGTCCCGAGTGATGCAGTGCTTTAAAGGTTATGCATAAGGTCTTAAACTCCAGGCGTTTTGCTACAGGTAGTGATGCAACTGGACTAGTGCTTGAGCCGCAGATTTATATTTGGGAATTCCGGAGAGAATTCGAGCTGCAGCATTTTGCAGTGTTTGAAGTTTTAGTAGCGACTTTCTGGATCCCGATAAAGAGGGCATTTCCATAATTTAATTCGGCCAGTATCAGAGAGGTGATAACTGTTTTTTGAAGTTTATTTGGGATATATGGACAGATCTTTATTAATTTTAGTGTATAGAATACAGATGAGAGTGCTTTTACTTGATGGTCAAAATGGAGTTTGTTGTCAAAGATAACTCCCAAGTTCCTTCCTTCTGTACTGGAAACTCAGACTGAGGTTCTAAGGCCACTCTCTAGTCTTCCATCACCATCATCAGATGGCAAACGCGGCTCTTGAGGTACCTCACTCTTTACCTTTGCCCTTCTCGGATGCCCATCAGGAAGCACCCCAGACCTGCAACACTAACCAACCACACCTCGCAAACTCACCAAACGGAAATAACCTAAACAAATATCTTCTGTCTTCTTGAACATGAAAAAAAATATAGTGCAGACACCACCGACTGCTCTACAACCCAATCCTGCCACCTATGTTACATCGAAACTATCAAAAAAAGGCTTGGGTCCTATCACTACCTGGCCTGGACCACTCTAATATCAGAAACAAACAGATGACCAGATAGGATATTCAGCAATTACTGTACTGTACCTAAACTACTAATTTAAAGTACATGTGATTTATTTCACATTAATTATAAATATTTTTCACGATTTTTTTGAAAAAACATTACATGTCATACAAAACACATCAACTTTTTCAGTGTAACACATTTCAAAACCATAAATTCCATACAAATTCAACATGAAGAATTAAACAAACATCAATTTGACGATATGTACAACATGGACACCATAGATGCTATCGTTGTCCTCCTAAGAATTAGAGGGCACCAGTCCATATATAAAACGAAGAAAACAAGCGGACTGTACACAATTCAAAAAAGTCCTGCCTGTATACAAGGCTGAAGAAAGCAAATTAATCTGCAAGCTGGTTGGCTTCAGCCGCAATGCCAACGCGTTTCAAACCCTGCTGTATTCTAGGGTTATCCTCAGGGCGTGGACTGGAGGTGTCTTAGCCGATTTTAAAGGAGGCTCCCATGAAGTGTATTAAATTCCATGGTGTAACCGGTCTTTAGCATTAATCGGGCTTCTGTCACAGATTGTGTACAGGGTCTGTAAATCTATATGCAAATGTTATCGTTGTGAACTGTAGCAATTCAATAGTCTTTGTCCTGCTATATTCCCAATCGGCTCCGATTGCACAATGGCTGCAGTGTGTCAGCGTGTCTTCGACAGAATGAAGCTCCAAACCTATGTTACATCGCCACCTTCCCAACTCATCGTACCTCCACCCTGAACGAAGCCAGCTACAACTAACACCTGTACATCTAACTCAAACAATTCCAATTAATCTGCATGATGATCAATAAGAAGAAAAAAAATATCTTCGATCTACTAACAGGTTCAAAAACCAGAATCTGGTCATAACAAAAAACCATATCAAATCTGGACACTGAAAACCCAAGTCATATTGTCTCTGGGGTTATACACACAGCAAGCCATACCTAAAACAAATTTCTGCCAGTCTGAAATCATGATCAAAGGAAACAAACCCACGTCCTGTAGAGATCACCATCTAATCTTTTATCCACATCAAAACTTACTGCAACCACAATGGTCTTCTACAACACACAAGAGGCAAACTCAACATTGCAAATCTAAACTCACCTGAAAGCTCTCAACTTCAGATTCAACACCAAGCACATGGGCTAACCTCATAAGTTCCATATATACCCAAATCAATATCAAAAACTAAAACTTGGCACTCTATCATGGAACACTTTAAGACAACCACTCAAGGTCAACCTCTAGATGTTGAAGATGCACACATCTACCATTAAGCAATAAGATCACTGCTCAAACAGGGGAGGGAGGGGGGCAGCAATGCCAGATTCCCTTTAAAGAGCTCCACACATCTCAGAATTCTACAACCCTGCATATTCCTCTGCAACAACCCTTCATTCATAACATTCTTTCAAGTCCACGGCAAACACTTCAATGTCAAAACCTAGAGGCCAGAACTCTAACAGTACACTGAGATCTCATTCAGAGTCCAAGGTAAGATGAACACCATCAAAGAATGATGACATCAATCTACAATTACATCATTCAAGAATCAGTGACTTTCAGAAATCTGTGTCATGATGACAGTCTGTAGATATGCTGGCTCATCAGACCCTTGCATGTCAAACCTTCAAAAATATCTTGCTGTGTACAAAAATCTCTATATCTGCATTGAACATAATCAATGTCTTAAGAGGCAAGTTCCCAGCAGAGCTGAAGATGTGATACATACGACAAAGAGCAGCAATCCGCAACCCAGCAGATAAGACAAGCTACATGCCAATATCAAAAGGATAGTTCTCAGGAAAGCCGATAGTAAGACCAACCTTCAATCATATCTTCAACTTCCTGTCATGACCATATCTCCCCCGCCTTAAAAACTTTTCACCGCCATCCCATCTCAAGCCCCTACTTTCAAGATCCTCCGTTTTACATAGAAGACCATCAACAGCAAGGGCCCAAGCTTCTTGCAAGTAAAGGATAGTTGAAAAAGAACACTGCAATACAGGGCACCACTACAACTAATCATCCATACTACAAAACAAAGTGTATATTTCTCTCCTTTCAAGCTGCTGTACACTAGAACGGTCAGCAAAGAAAAGAACCAGACAACCACAAGAATTCAGGAAAAAGGTAAAGATGTTCTTTGCTGATGAAGCCACAAGAATGTGGCTGGGCCAGACCTACCCTTCTGCTCATAAAACAGATTAAGACAGGGAGCGCACCATCTCTGTACGGATTAGAATATTCAACACATCCCACTCTTGCACTAAAAATCACACATAAAACTGAAGAGGCTGCACAACACTAGCCACTCGCAGTCACCCACATAAGATCACTCAAGGAGCCGTCCATGTGTGACAGAAATGTATGCCCATTGGTACCGGCAAACACCAATAAGACCAAACTGACTGCATCAAAATTAAAGATCTAGTGAATGAGGCCACAAGGGGGGAAAAGTTCAAGATATGTCACCATCTTGGCTATCCCATCTCAAAATGTTTACTATAAACCATCCTACAAGACAACTTAGAATGTAGCAGGAATTCCCACTATGGAATATAGTACCGAAAGTTGCAATTGCAAGGGCAATGCCCACTACAATTCCACTGATATGCTGAATAAACCTGAAAAGCAACTGTAAACATCAATCATCGAGACCGCTGTGAAGGCGGTAAGTTACTGTACCATTAACATGGTCATACCAAGTTGATTAAATCAGAAAGACATTAAGAGCTAGTTTCCCATAACCCACCTTCTCAGCTCACTGCTGCAACATTATCAGGCGGTAGCCATATGTATGCATCTGACGGCATGCACATATATACCTATATGCACGCAGGCAAGACACCTGCATTACCCCCGACTATCGCTGGCATTAACACAGGACCACAACCTCATTTGTGAACACCTGCATGACTGACAAATTACTACAAACTATACGGACTTAAATCTGCTGGTTAACTACAAAGCCCAAAAAATTGCTAGCCCAAAAGAGTTTGCTTTGATAAGTATGGCCACTGGTCATTAGGACATGCTCCCAGCAGATTAATTAAATCTTAGGGGGACCACTCTACCTGGCACAAACAAGTGTAGCATAGTTCCTATTTCCCTAATAGGCTCTGCGCATTGGAATAATATAACCTATAGGTTTGACATAGGACTACGGTCGGTATGTCCCTATCGAGTATATTAAACTTAATTACTTGTGCCAGCTAGCTCAGAGGCCACTAGAAACTCCTTGAGAACAAGGGAGTAGTTTCTGGCAACCGAAAAACATGACAACTTTTGTTTCCCTTTAGAATCGGAACACGTCTCAGAATTGTGGAAACAATAGATAACAGTTTCACTCAGTCAATCGTGCATGCTTATTTCTACAGAGTTACACAGAAAGGAAAGACGGGCGTTTCAATAAAAAGGGTTTATTGAACAGTCTTGTTTCTCGTGTAAGATGTGTTGTTATGATCACAAGACAGTATGCAAGATAAATAATGTACAGTGTAAGCAGTAGAAATAAATAATACTGCGCTAGCATTATCTTTTAGCATATATTCACGTACATAAATAACATGAGCTAAAAATGCGAGTACTCATACGATGCGTCCCTAAACTAGTTCTACCCCAATGTACCTAACCTAAGTGTGGTGCAAGGTAAGAAGTAGGTCTAGTATGCCAAGAGTCTAGTATGCCAAGAGTCTAGTATGCCAAGAGTCCATCTAGGATCTAGTCAGCTCCATACCTTGAGAATGAGAGAGGTGGGAATCTCCTGCCGGATCTTGGAACTCTAACACCCCGCGAAGGGAGTCAGAACACTGGAAGCTGGATTAGTCTTCTCAGTGCGTCAGGCCGGGATACAGGCTCCTCTGAAGTCAAGGTCTCCTCTAACTTGCTTGGGCAAGGGAAGGTATATTTATACCTGGTAGGAGTCTTGCAATGTTAGCATTGACGTGAAGTCGGACAGAGGAAGACGTCAGGAATGAACCCTTAAGGTATAACGGTTCATACATAATAGATGAGTTCTTGGAGAAATCAATAGTCCTGTGCTAGGGGAGCTCCCGAAGCTTAAGGGTCTGGTTTCTAAGAACTCGTTGTGACGTTAGGGTGGACGGATGTCGGTGACCATGCCTGTATTTGGAGTGCACGGTTAATGCCTAAAAAAGGACTGGGATTCTATGCCTATATAAGGGCAATGCGAATTGTGCCTATATAAGGACATGATTCAGGAAAACCTATATACGGACAGCTAAAGCGGAATACAACACAAGTACCTGCCAACTATACAAAACAAGCATTGAAAATGCAATAGGTCTCGCCTTTAAGTTAAAGCCATTTGCTTTGCTAATGGTATTGTATAGCAAAGCAAATTGCTTTAACTGAATGAAAGGCGAGACCTATTGCATTTTAATGCTTGTCTCAGGGTGCTGTTTCTTAGGAAAGCACGGGGAACATGTGTCCCTGTCGTCACACTTACTCCAAGGGTAGCGTGTTGTCGTTCTACTTATTAGGCACCGCTGTGTTCCTACATGCAATATAAAAGGAAACTGGTGTCCCGGAGGTATTTTATTTTTTATGAAACACTAAAGCCTCAAAGTCAGAAGCGCAGGTGGTAGACTGGCATAGGATACCTTTTTGTGTTGTTTTGTAAACAATATACATAATGGCATAAGTACGGCCATTGAAAAACAACAGCAAAAGATCTAGGTGACTGCAAGCTGACAGCAAGCGTAGTTTGATCAAAATATGCAAACAAGTAAGGGTACGGTTCTATCAGTAACTAGCAGCCAGGAAGGAAAAGCATAGGCACTATGCACACAAAGTTACAAACATGCAAGCGGTCTAGGCATGGATAGAGGTATGGCCATGAAAGTATGTCCATACGGAAGTAGCCAAAGCTCCAAACTCATGTAATCAGTTCAGCTGCAACCATGAGCCCCGCAACGAGAGGCCACCCTCATAAAATCAGTCCTGCGTGTTTGGAAACATACTGCCGAGAAAACCTTACCAGCGTGTAACTGTTCGCAGTGTGGTGAGGGGTAAAGCCAAAAATACTATTAAAATACAAGGAGGAATGCGGGAGTAAAGACAAAAAAAGCCAACAGGAGGAGGAGGGAGTAAAGACAACACAGACAACTCAAGGGGTAGAGGGGTACAGGAGTAAAGACAACACAAACAACGGGAGGAGGCGGGAAGAAATTGAACACGGACAATGGGAGGTGGGGGTCTGGAAAGGCAACACAAACTACCGCGGGGAGGGGGCCGGAGCAAAGTGAACACGGATAACGGGAGGGAGCAAAGTAAACAGGGACAGATAGCAGCAGAGCTCGCAACAGGAAAGTTACAATGCAAGCTGAGGCATGATGCGGTGAGCAAAGTATACAGGGACAGATAGCAGCAGAGCTCGCAACAGGAAAGTTACAATGCAAGCTGAGGCATGATGCGGTGAGCAAAGTATACAGGGACAGATAGCAGCAGAGCTCGCAACATGAAAGTTACAATGCAAGCTGAGGCATGATGCAGTGATTCTCGAGGCCGGCGCTATCCACCATGGTGCTACCTGCAGCTGAGGTTCGGGACTCCGAGGAGCTGCTACTGCGAACGCCGCCTGCCAGGAGGTGGCCGAGTTCTACCCTTAGCTTCCACAGTAGGAACGGGTTGGACGTGGGCGCCTGCTAATATATTGAGCGCGGAGCTCATGTTAAAGTTAAGTGCGGTGTCCGGGTGCGGGATGGGGGTCTTTGAGCCGCGGCCGCCATTGTTGACTGTTAACAGAAATGACATGCTTGCGCCTTATTGAAAAAAATAAAATAAAAAAGTTTACATATACTACGGCCCCTTGCATCACATGCCGCCTCTTCAGAGCAGTGAAACATCAGGCGTGTGGGGCTGGTTTAAAAAACAAGCTGCGCCAGAGAAATGAAAGGCGCATCAGCCATTGTTGAAGATAAACGCAGTAATACCAAAAAAAAGTGCTTAGCGGCTAATTAAGAGAGACTGTCTCCTGCCGCAAGTAAAAGATCCAATCCCGGTGGGCGGGGCCAAAAGCGGACAGGGTGGCAACCAGGAGGGATTAAAATGCCTCTGGTGCAATCATTACACTGTGTTTTGCATAATCCATGACGACAAACGAGGCGCACTAATGAAAATTGCAGGCGGAGCAGACAACTCCTGGAACCGTATTGATTCCAAGAAGCCCTCGCATGGCGAGAGCAGCGCATGCGCGCTGCTAATGCCAGGCGAGACCTAAAAAGGGGGCTGATATACAACTTACCCAACAAAAGACCACATGGGTGGGAAGGTAGGGAACACTTAATTTATTTCAGTTATCTGTCTCTTATATCGTAACATGTATATAGGACTTACTAATCCTACGTAGAGCCCTGAAGCACTTTCTTACAAGGGTAGCGTGCAAAAGGGTGTAGGGATGGAGTTGCAATGTGTTGTATTTGTTTGGATAACGTGTAAAGTGTTTCAAGTTTGTGCATGGTGACCATCAAGGTGCGGTATATTTCGTTTTGTTTTCGCTTACTCCAAGGAAAAAAAGATAGCTCATGTTGCATTACATCTTCAAGGCATCCTCACACAAGGCTGTGTTTGAATGATGTCTGCAGGTATCTTAATTGGTTTACTGTAGTTATCCCATTCATGGTCAGCATCCTTTTACCAGGCTCACAATAAAATCTTGCCAAATGAAACTCATGGTAGGAGAGATTCTTACCTCCAACGCTAAAGCAGTCTTGTCATAGGCACACGGTACTCGTTTCTGAACTACTATGGCATAAACAGGTCCATTCTGCATGGATGGCAATGGGTTGTTAACAGCGCCAGGGGTGCCCGGTAACGTAGGTAAAGGGCTGGTGGTTTGGGGTTGAGCATAAGCATGTGCAGGCTCGGGAATGCCATAGCTGTTTGAATTCCTGTGTCCAGTTCTGGACGATTTGGGGAGCTTCTCTACGTACGGAACAGGAATCATGCCAACTCGGCCGTCCTTATTTCGTGCACGCCACCACTGGTCTTCAGGTCTTTCTAATATCACCAACACTTCGCCCTTTTTGAAAGGTAGGTCCTCATCGTCATTCCCAAGGAAATCATACAGTGTCCGCACATACTCTACATTTTCTTCAGAGGCTGGCAAGCTCGAGACCGATCCAGTTCCCACCAATGGGTTTGGAAACCTAAAAGAGAAAAGCATTTATTTTTAAGTAAACAATCAATAAAATGACGCTGTTTGACGCTTCACAATAAAACGGAGGATGTTAAAATGAGTTACTCTGGAATTTCTTCAATTGGAAAAACTTAACGATCTGGTCGCACTATTTTCAACGAAGAGGGAACGTATGCATTTCCCAACGTGTTTGGTGGTCCTATGGGTGGTGAGAGGGGTACGAGCATGCCTATGAACACATACATATGTGAACAAAATGTCTCAAATAAGCATGGTTTAAAAAAAAAAAAAAAATGTTACTTGACCCTTCGGTACAACTTATACTGCACTTGAATTATTATCGAGGCACGGGATGGCGCAGACAGGAAGCAGCAGACGTAGAGCCATGCAGTTGACATGGGCTGATAGTCGAGTAAACTTCCAAAGGCAGCAGAAATTTTGCATTTAAAAAAATAAATAACGTGGCGAAAAGACTTATCCCAAAACTAATCAATGCCTGGAACTGGGTTCTGCAAATAAGAAATTTCACTTGAGCAAGTGTATGTTCTCGCAAGGATTCAATCCTAAAATGAAGAGAAGTATAGGATAACAAAATCTATTCTGAACATGTGGGTTCATTCAATATTCACAAAATCAGAACAGTAGTAGCCCACATGGTTTAATTCACTTCAGCCGAAATGAGTAACATTTATTCATTTATAAACAGGATTTTTTGCAAAAGTAGTAATTTGAGTTGTTTTTAATAAAAAAAGAAGTACGCACACCATGTATATATACAGTACAGAACCTTTTTCATATTTGTGACAGATGTGTCCCATTGAGGTAACCATAACCAATGTGTTATTTAAAAATATTTGACTTCAGGCCAATTCTGTCTGGATGTGGATCGGTTTTAGAACCAGTTGGTGAATACATAAATGCCTTCATTAAGGATTTTGCTCCTGTCCTCGTCACGTATGTTAGGGACAGCACATACATGGTCAACCTCATTGAAGGAGCAAAATACAATCCTGTTGAAGATATTCTAGTCACCCTAGACTTAGAATCATCGTACACAAACATTCCACAAAATGACAGCATTGAAGTAATAAAAAAAGTCCTTGACTCACGTCCTGCTCCTTGCTGTGCACCCACAGCATTTATTACTGATCTTCTCAAAATTGCATTAACTGCTATTTTTCTTTCAACTCTACATATTACCAACAATGTTCAGGCACGTCCATGGGAGCAATTTTTGCACCGAATCTAGCCAATCTGTATGTTGGAAACCTAGAACATACCTATATAAATACAAGAGATAACCCAATCCAAGAGAACATCAAATGTTGGAAGCGTTATATTGACTATATCTTCCTGATCTGGAAAGGCACTGAAGACAGACTGAAGCTTTTTATCACATATCTACACAGCTGTCAATCGTCTTTAACTTTTACCTACAACATAGATAAAGAAAAGATTGCATTTCTTGATCTGGAGATCAAGCATAAAGAAAATGAACTGATTGTAGGTCTATACAGGAAACCCACAGAAAGGAACACACTGTTAAAATACAAAAGTTTCCACCGTCGAGCACTAAAAGGATGGACTGCCATATGGCCAATTTTTGAGATTACATAGAAATTGTACTGAAAAGGAAGATTTCTTCAGTGAAGGGAGTATACTCAGTGACAAACTAAGAGAAAGAGGTTATCCAAAAAGATTGGTCAAAACATCTATGAAGAGGGCGTGGTACAGCTCACGAGAGGAAATATTAAAACCCAAACAGAAGAACCCCTGTAACAAAAACATCTGTGTTACTACCTTTTGCCCACACAGTACACAAATTGTCAAAACTATCAAGCGGCATTGGCCCATATTAATCACCATGCAGATTTTCAAAGAGCAACCCATGTTCTCTTACAGAAATATTAGAGACCATCTAGTACATTCGGACACGAGCATCCGTGCACAAAGCAGCACCATTACAAACCTATGGGGATTACCATCAATCACAGGTCACTACAAATGTGGTGGTTGAACAGCTTGCCAATTCACCACCAACACCAAAGATTTTGTACATTAAGACATTAAGAGGAGGCTGTCTCGTTCAGAGCAGATATAGATCACGCCTACCACTGAATTGCAACACTATTGCAGCTTGCTGAACTGGTGAGGGTACTAACACCCTCAAGTATCATTATACTCCTCGAGTAGGAGTTTGATTACTGAAAGCATGTCCCTTAAACTTTTAGGTATCAATCCAAGGATCTATACAATTCAACTCTGACTCACTCATCCCCTGCAACCACTGCGAATTGATTTACTATTGTTGTCAGCTGATTAGGTGAGTGGACTACACCTTCATTACCACTATACTCCACCAGTCGGAGTAGGATTACTGAAAGCAATTTCTTAAATCCGTAGGTATCACTTCTACTATGGAGAAAATAGATTACAGGTTGCCACAAGAATACTGATCGCTCTTGGACACCTACCTTGATATCAACCGATATTCAGGTCCTTTCTTGCCTATTAGCAAGACGTTCAACATTGAGCCTACGCCGGACACATTAACTGATAGTCTTGAGGTAAGCTCTTTAGGCGCAATCAGGAACTTATTAGCCCCCACACACCAGGCAATTCATACTAATATCCATATCCTTTACAGTCCCAGGAAAAAAAATTCCTGAAGAGACCCTATTATCCTCAACTGGGTCGAAACGTCGACAATAAATAAGGATAGTCTTTAAGCACTATAAAACGAATCTGGAAACTGAATCGGTATCGAAAGACATCCTTTCATTCCAATAACCCTTTGTAAATAGTCACTTTTTTTTTTTTAAATAACACGTTGGTTATGGTCACTTCAATGAGGTCGCATCTGTCACAAATATATGAAAAATGTTCTGTATATATACACACATGGTGTGCGTACTTTTCTTTTTTATAAAAAATAACTCAAAAATAACTTCTTTTGCAAAAAATCCTGTTTATAAATGAATAAATATGTTACTCATTTCGGCTGAAGGGAGTGAAATCAGTTAAACCTTGTGGGCTACTACTGTTCTGATTTTGTGAATATTGAATGAACCCACATGTTCAGAATAGATTGTTATCCTATACTTATCTTCATTTTAGGATTATTATTTTTTTTAAATTTATTTATAAAGTTTTATATAGCGCGAACATGACCCACGCGGGTATCAGAGCGCTTTACAATATACAGTTATTAAACAGATGGTTGAGGTAGTATACATACATTCGGTATTCGCCATTCAGTACAAAAGAGGTAGATAGTAGTATATGGGTAGCATAGGTGACTAGTAGTCAACATTTGAAAGGATTTATATAGCGCTGGCTAGACCCGGAGGTATCAGAGCGCTTTACATGAGAATCAGAACATAGTTGCAGGTTACATCGTTACAAAGGTTACACAGTTATTAGTGCATAGCTACATAATTACATGTTAGGTCGAGACAAAATAAGGACATATACGTAAGGGAAAAAGCAGGCAAGGGGAGAGATACAAGGGGAGAGGGGTAGGAGCAGGGGGAGTAGACATAGAATAAAGGGGGAAGAGGAGGGGGAGGGTGAAAGACAGCAAGAAAGAAGAGGGGGAGGGTGACGGGGGCACAAACCGGTAAACGCGTAATAGCTGCGTCCAAAGTCCAGTAAACTGTGATCCCAGGGAAGTGGCATCATTCCCCCATCTCCGTTGCGAGAGGCTCCCTATTAAGCAGTGGACTCTCTCAGAGGGGTCTCTGAGACTCCAAGGTCTACCTACTGGATCCTGCCCCAAAAGGGGAGAGGGAGTGCTTTGGCAAGGGGCGCCATACCAAACCTCAACTGTGAGTGGCTCCCTTAGCGCAGTGGACTCTCTCAGGGGAAAAACAGACTCCAGAGTATAAATATTGGATCTTTCCCAAACAAGGGGAGAAGGAGTGCTTAGTCAAAGGGCACAAGGGACAGGGGGCTAGGCGGAGTAGCAGACAGGGGGAGAGATTCAGGGGAGAGGGGATAGGAGCAGAGGAGGAAGACAAAGAATGAAAGAGGGAAAGCGGTGGGGGAGGGTGAGAGAGAGCATGAAAGAGGAGGGTGAAGGGGGTACAAACCGGTAGACGAGTAAAAGCCGCGTCCAAGGTGCTCCCAGGGGAAGTGGTATCATTCCCACATCTCCGCTGCGTGAGGCTCCCTTTACGCAGTTGACTCTCTCAGAGGGGTCTCTGAGACTCCAAGGCCTACCTACTAGATCCTTCCCCAACAAGGGGAGAGGGAGTGCTTTGGTAAGGGGCGCCATACCATACCGCAACTGTGCGTGGCTCCCTTGACACTGTGGACTCTCTCAGAGGGGGTCCCTGAGACTCCAGAGTATGAATATTGGATCTTTCCCCAACAAGAGGAGAAGGAGTGCTTAGTAAAAGGGCAACAAGGGACAGGGGGCTAGGAGGCGGGTCGGAACTGGCAGGTCAACAGAGGGGGAACAGACGTCAAAAGAAAAATCACATTAATACAAAAAGATAACACATTCAATACCAGGGTAAATTAGCGATCTAGAAAAAGACAGGATCCGCGAAAGGCAAGGGTCAGGGGCGACAGAGGGAGGGAGACAGCGAGTTGCTGAGTCCCACAAAGAAGAGAAACAGATAGCAGAAGAGGAAATGTATACATTGTAGAGTCACTTAGGAGAGAGATGCAAACGGGAGAGCTCATAATCACAAAATAGTGATATTAAGTACAAAGAACTACTGCGTATACTAGTGGTTAGAGTTGTAACTATGCAAATAGTAAATTCACTCAGGGAGAGGGAGAGGACGAGGGGGAGGAAGGAATAAGAGAGAGGTAAAGTCATAAAGAGATCTAGAAGTCCTCTTGAGGTCAGGCACAGTCCAGGAAGGGTTGAGTAGGTAAAAGTTCAGCAAGGGGGAAGAAGTCACCAATGTCGGCCATGTTGGGGTCAGGCATCCTGGGACCCTGATCACCTCTGTACCCCTTCACAGCCAGCAAGAAGAAACGAACACAGATAAAAACGCACTGATCACCGAAAACATCTGGGGCAGCTGGGTGGATGTGCTTGCTAAACACATCTGGGGCACCTGGGTGGGAGGGCACGTCAGAGCCAAGCAGAGCGTGTCCTCAGTGAACTCTTTTTTTTAAAAAAATTTTTTATTTAATGCGTTTTTATATAGCGCGGACTTTACCCGAAGGTGTCAGAGCGCTTCACAATAGGAACAGTAACATTACATGAGGAGGAGGTTACAAGTGAGCATAATACAAAAGCGAGCGTTACATGAGGAAAAAGTGACAATTGTGCAAATAACAAACAAACACGATACAAAAAGAGGTATGTGTTACCAGAGGAAAAAGTGACAGGTGTGGATGGTACATGATACAAAATACAAATAGAGGTATAATACTGCAATAAGTGGCAGTCACTCGGAACACACTGGGAAGGCACTTCTATAGGCATGGAGTACGGAATTTCCTATAGTGGAAGAACTTCCTTGAGGGAGTAGAGAGGGCGTGAGTTAAACAGGAGACTTAAAAGGAGGGGTACACAAATATAAAATCCAACACAGCACGCAAGGGTGAGGAATCTACAGGAAAAAGTCCAAATTTACAGTTTAGAGCGAACTTCCTAGAGGGGCCTGAGAGTGAAAATATTAGTTCTGAAAGTGTCTTTGGAAGAGAAGAGATTTGAGGTCAGCTTTGAAGATCCGGGTAGAGGAGGTGGCACAGAGCAATGGGGGAAGCGAGTTCCAGATTCTCACCGCATTGCCTGAGAAGGATTGCGCCATCGATCTTTCCCTTTTGAAGACGGGGGGGGGGCTCAAGCAGAAGCTTTTCCGCATTGCGAGAAGGGCGAGAGCCACCGGACAATTTCAATTTATTCGCCAGGTAACGAGGGGAGGACGTGTGTAAGGCTGTGTGTGAGATGCAGGCAGTTTTGTAAATAGATCTTGCCTCGATCAGAACTGCACAATCAACTTCCTGACCTTTAACCCCTGCCCTCCCTACAGCCATCGCACCCTCACCTTAGAGGTTCAGCTGGCCGGAGCCCCCGCATATCCGTGCATGAAAGTAAGTTTATTCCACGCTCGCAAAGCAGGCACCTCCGTGCTGCCCGGGCAGCTCCTGCCACCCCAGTGGTCCTGCGCTGAAACCAGACCACGCCGCATCCATTTTGCCCGCACAAAGCCAAAGAGAAATGGTGACCCCAGGGATTGAATCCTTGCGAGAACATACACTTGCTCAAGTGAAATTTCTTAAGAATGAGTTCCCTGTGAACAATTGTTGAACGCTATATAGTCAGTCAGTGCCCGGGAGGAGGGATTAACAGTACAGTTAGTGAACTGCAGATAGTTCGTGGTTACCCAATGAAAAATCCCTCCTATACGCACCTCTTCCTTTGCTAAGGCCCATAGCGACATCCATTATGATGACCAGCATTAACAGGTTTCCCCTGAGATGTAACTAGTGGGGCCCGAGCCTTCTTGCTCCAGGGTGTGTAAACACAGGAAACAAGTGCCTCAAAGATTCCATAAAGAGAGCAGCATCCCTGGGACTGGTCTCCACAGCGTCGGCAGTCATATCCCAATGTGTCCGGCTGCACACCAGACTGCGTTGCCCACTTCCTAGTTTGTGTCCCCCGTGCACTGGGGACCTGGTACTCAACGCTATCAACTCCTATCCGTTGACTCGTTTGTGTTCAAGACTATTTTTCCTCGCATTAACTCGCTTCCAAAATGTAATTTATAATAATAAAGAAATGCGGTTCCTATACTTCGTTTTAATATAACTCTCGCTCTATTGTGCGCCATGAAAAACGGAGAGGAAAACATGTAGTTTCCTTAAGTATAAACAGGCGTTTATCAAGCGAGTTATTACGACGATAATTTAAAAAAAAAACAATGGGAACAAACAGTTGAATAGATATGGACGGATACCGTGTGGAAAATCGGGTCATTTATTAAAATGGCTCTTGGACCAGTGAAGCCAACACGAAGCGATATCAACAAGGTGAAAGCAAGGTTAAAATCAATAACAGTTAAAAACGGTTCTTATCTTAAAGTTTGCATTCGTGAATGGTCCAAAAGCGAATGCCAGCTAATAGGCACCGTCCATTTTAGATGCGTTATAACTTAAGGCACCTTGAAACATTGGGTGCCGACTGCTAGAACCGCCCATGTACAGCTAACCCCCAGGTTAGATAGACGCCCCTGCCCACTACACTGGTGGCTCGCCATCATCCATCTCTTCCAGTGACTAGTTTATGTAAGAACAGCTCTGTATGGTTGGCTTGTTCCTTTGAGTGCTGTTTAAATTATAAAAACACTCGAGAGGCACAGCTAACCCTCTGGCTGGCTCTCAGCTCGACAGCAGACACCGGCCCTGGCCTGACGCCAGATTCGTGGAAGGACAAGTTCCTGCGCTCGGGAGACTGCCTACACGCCCTTCAGGTCTGCTACGGATCAATAAAACATGGCTCATCACCTGGCTCAAAGTAACTCCATATGGGATAGTGCTGCTTGCCTTCTCAGACTATTGCAATGGTTCAGTCTATGGCAATATCTTACAAGCGCATACAGCGAATTATGAACAAATGCGCACCTCTTGAAAAATGATATATTTCCAAGGCTGCCCCGAACTTATAAATCCAAGTTCTCTTGCGAATCCTCTGTAACTTAAGCAATGGAGGGCGTGAGATCCTCCTTGCGATGGCCAGGCTACCTGGTGGGGCCATGGTAACAGACTCGCTATCCTAATATACACCATCCTTACGCCTGGATGTTCTGTTTTTACCAAATAGCGATTCCCTTGCCATTTCCCGGTTGTCACCTGGCTGGTTCTTTACAGACTCAAAAGGCTAAGAGAAAAGCCGCTTCAAACTATTAGTGTCATGCTCCATCTTGATCTGTACTCGAGACCTCCCCTTTACCTAAAAGCGCTTAACAGTTAAGTGACACGCCCACAGACCACTTAAACCGACCTTTTACCTAAGGCTACCAGATGACAGCCATCTAGGACACTGCTCCTGGACTGTTTTACACAATGCATTCTGGGAGCAGCAGTCCGTGGCCCGTTCTACCGACCCAAACGAACCAACGCTCAGGGGTTGAACACTGCGTCGTTGGCGACAATCTGATAACGCCTCGTCAGAGGTTAGTACGCGCTACTTAAATACCATTACCGCTGGCTGCCCTGATGCGGACCCCGCCACCATGTCAGCCCTTTCCCCCCACCCCCCCCCACCCTCCGTCCGGGTGTTACCTGGCGGCCGGCTCAGTCAGTGTGGTGGTGTCCAGGTAGTGGATCTTGTAGAACTCGAGCAGCGCCGGCAGATTGTCGAACTCCTGGTCGCCGATCTTGAAGCGCCTCGAAGGCAGCAGCGAGTTGATGATGTAGTGGGAGACGCGCGAGTTCTCAGACACGGACAGCACGTAGTCTCCGGGGCACGTGGACGAGTCCCGCACCAGGAAGACGCCGTGCCGCTGCCCCTGCAGCCGCGCCTGCGCCTCGTTGCGGGACACCGGCCCGAAGTACCAGCTCGAGCGGTCTGACGAGTCAAAGCGGGCCGAGGACATGGCTTGGCGGAGGTGGGCCCTGGGGCTGCGAAGGAGGTGTCACCGCGGGCCAGGGGCTCGTGCGCGATTCTCCTGACAAGGAACACAGAGGCCTCCTCAGCCAAGGCGGGTGCGGTCTCCCATCCTCAGAGTATGGATAAGGCGCCCGAAAGGCCGGTGCAGTAGCTGGCTTGCAAAGCGCTTGCCGAAACCTCCTTAACTGTGCTGTAAGTAGGTGAGTCTGCTTACCGCACTGACAGAGCAGTCCGTTCGCCTCCAACTAATACTGATACCACAGTAAAAAAAAAATGGCGGCCGCGCGGTTAAAAAAAAAAAAATCTACTCGTACACCATTTGATACATCCGAGGGGCGCGCGCCTCACCACTTCCCTGCCTCCACCCAGGTCTGGCTCGCCCAATAGTAAGCACGCGCGCTCGACTTTTACACTTGTGGTCCAGTGGGGGGGCGCTCTCTTACGCCTCTTGCACAGACAGACTCGAGGGCGCGCGTGCACTCAAAGGAGGTGGGGTTAAAGCAAGGGAAGTGGAGGGGAGTGGTGGGCGCCGACAACGAGCTCTCGCTGCTGAACCAGTCGCGTTGTAGCCAGTGAATTCCCCCACCCCCATTGGAACATTCTCTGTGAAACTACTCGGCGGCGAAAGGGTGCACCCTTTTCCGCCTATTGGAAGGGCGAGAACTTTTTGATTGGATGCCTCAGGGTGCACGTTTTGTCCCGGATACTCCCTGCAGCACTATTGGCTAAATCGTCTGACGCAAATGAACATCGAGATTGAACCCATTCAAAGCAGGCCCTGTCAGCTGAAAAGTTGGTCTTCCTTGCCTGTCAAAGGAACGTGGCAGTTAAGTCACAATATTATAGATATTTGGTGATTTACTTTTTACCGAATATTTTACATATGTAATACATTTATAAACTATTTTGTGTTTGTTTTGGGAAGTCGTCGAAGATGTGTATATTTTCAAACACACATGTTCATCTGCATTAGGACAGTGACGCTAAATTGTTATAGTGTCACAGGTTCCTGCCAAAATGATATCGCCTTGGTACATAGTATGTCGAAGTATGAATTAACACGCAGTTATTGGGATGTCATGTGACAGTAATATTGGTGACATGGCTTTAAGTGGGTCAGGTCCCTCCGGGCATCAGATCTGGCAGTAATAAAAATTGGCATTAAAACGGGTCATTATGGGGCCTTATGTACATGTCTTAAAACGGGTCCTTAATTTTACAGGGAAATCACTGACTGATTTCTGAACGATGACTGTAAGTGTAAGGTAATCCATGTCAGCGATACATTTCCTGTTTGCATTTCATGTTTATTTAATCTTGCATTCCCTAACAGTGATTACTTCTTTCAGGGTTTGTATGCTGCAATTCTGTAGTTTTTTTTATTACCACTAATATTGTTCTTGCATAGTGCATACAGTGAACTGTTTAACTTCTAGATGTCTGGATAAGTTAATGTTTTGATTCAGTGTTCATGACCACGATGGGGAGCGCTGGAGTTGAGGCTGATGGCAGTGCAAGTTTTTCACAGTGTCTGTCAATGAGTCAAAAAGTGGTCAGACTAAATGCTCATCCAATGCTTGGCCTCTCTGTAGACTGCATAGAAAGATGTAAGAAGAAAAACGGTGTAAGTGCCACATAGGGACAGGACAGTGGTGTGAAGGTGAAAACGAAAGTGATTGAGACCCTTTCCACATGTCTTTATAATGTTCATAGCCTCATGTTTTCAGAACAGAAACATTTGACATTCTAATTATTTGCAATAAAATAATAGTTTTTACTCATTTATGGGATGTTGCTAATATGCATTGGCGATGCCAAAAGGTTTGGCTTGTTTTAGGTGCATGTCTGTCACTGCATGACATGCCTGGATACAATAACAGAAATCTCCCAGAGAGATACACCAAAATACTGGTTGGTAGGTACACTATAGGAAGCGCAGGATTTTAGTTTGCATGTTTCAAGGCACTCCTTTAATTACATTGGACACACCTCCTAGAAAGGATTCCTGGTTATGCTTCTTAGGTTTAAGAAAAAGAGAGGGGGGGGCCATGGAGCCAATTAAGGTCCTGTGTCCATGCTCCATATGTAATATCTTTAAACCAAAAAAGGGCACTGTTCCTGTGGCGAGGTGCAATAAGTCACCTGTACGCCTTAGACAGAGGAAAAAGAAAACAGGATCCTAGGTTAGAGGGGACCCACTCTAAAGAGGAAGAACAAGTCTTGCCTCTTGTTGCCCTCACACACCCCGAAAGGTGTCATGCTTCATCATCGGGCGTTGCTCCTCGTGGGGCCGGCGCTGCAATTCCCCACGGGTCCCCGAAGGGTCACTTTGTCGGAGATCTTTTAATATTGCCGGATGATGCATGCGGGTGTGTGGAGTGTGGGTCCTATGTGGGAAATGAAAGTACGTGCATAAAGATTAAAACTGGCAGGGGAATCTTCAAAAAGAGAGATTGGGTTTTGCAACGCCCTTGCCAGAAATAAAAACCCATAAAAATGGTGTTGTCCCAGAGGCACACTGTGCCCAGGTGTAAAGTCAACATGTTTCGCGCATTTGTCGCCAAAAACGGTCATTTGCGCTTCTTCAGGACCAAAGCAATAGTAAGTGAAGTGCACGTGAATAATTTGTTAAAAATTAGTACCCACAGTGGTTATCAGGGCGGGCGATAAACTGCTCCTGAAGGAACCTAGGAAAGAAAGCAACCAAAAAATGTGCATTAGACTAGCTTAATGCAACATAGTGTGCCACCTACGTGTGCACATAAAACCATCAAAAGAAAAAGGAAACATTTGAGACACTTAAAGTGTAATGGTCTCCTAAAGTTATTGAAGGTCAAAAGTGGGATCTCAGTGATATTACCAAATAAACCACAGGGTGCATTGCGCCACAAATTAAGGGTAAACAGGCTCTCTGTAAGGTCTCCTCATGCTTACCATCCTCACATTCCTTACTTACAGATATACTCGGGTGTAGAGTCAAAAAGGCATCTGACTCGTTCGGCCGCCTGCCGTTAGTGAAAAGGCAGTGGTCGATCAAGGGCTAGATATAGGTAGCATTCCCTGGTGCCTGGGCGGTTACTATATCCGGGACGCGCTATCAGGTGGTGGGAAGAGTGCTTGCATGAAAGCAGGCCTCTAATACGCATGCGCCCAGGTGGAAAACTAATCTCCTGCGCACGGGCGTGCCGGAGAAGGGCTCCTTGTAATGGCATAAACAGGAAATACGTCAAGTATGCGTATTCCGGCGTACACCCGATGGTAACACTGATGTTAAGGCATGAGTCTCACCACTAAAACGTATGTATATATGTAAAAATTATTATCAACCCCTCTGTTGCCATATATCATGTGTTAATGTCAATTGAATGAAAGAATTAAATAATAATAACAACATATTGCAATTGGCCAAGGTAAATACAATATTATATGGTGACTCGTCCTATCTTAGGTGAGGTGATAAATTAGTGAAAGATGTAACTATTCCCAAGTCATATGCCCAATAGGAAACCCTGGTGATACCCATGTTAGGGAGAAAACGTCTCAAATGTTGAAAAAAAAGGAGAAAAGAAAGGGAATAGGAAAGAAGTATGGTCCCTCGGCTGAGCCGCCGTGCTACAATTTAAGAAAAAGAGAGGGGGGACCATGGAGCCAATTAAGGTCCAGTGTCCGTGCTCCATATGTAATATCTTTAAACCAAAAAAGGGCACTGTTCCTGTGGCGAGGTGCAATAAGTCACCTGTACGCCTTAGACAGAGGAAAAAGAAAACAGGATCCTAGGTTAGAGGGGACCCACTCTAAAGAGGAAGAACAAGTCTTGCCTCTTGTTTTTACATATATACATACTTTTTAGTGGTGAGACTCATGCCTTAACATCAGTGTTACCATCGGGTGTACGCCGGAATACGCATACTTGACGTATTTCCTGTTTATGCCATTACAAGGAGCCCTTCTCCGGCACGCCCGTGCGCAGGAGATTAGTTTTCCACCTGGGTGCATGCGTATTAGAGGCCTGCTTTCATGCAAGCACTCTTCCCACCACCTGATAGCGCGTCCCGGATATAGTAACCGCCCAGGCACCAGGGAATGCTACCTATATCTAGCCCTTGATCGACCACTGCCTTTTCACTAACGGCAGGCGGCCGAACGAGTCAGATGCCTTTTTGACTCTACACCCGAGTATATCTGTAAGTAAGGAATGTGAGGATGGTAAGCATGAGGAGACCTTACAGAGAGCCTGTTTACCCTTAATTTGTGGCGCAATGCACCCTGTGGTTTATTTGGTAATATCACCGAGATCCCGCTTTTGACCTTCAATAACTTTAGGAGACCATTACACTTTAAGTGTCTCAAATGTTTCCTTTTTCTTTTGATGGTTTTATGTGCACACGTAGGTGGCACACTATGTTGCATTAAGCTAGTCTAATGCACATTTTTTGGTTGCTTTCTTTCCTAGGTTCCTTCAGGAGCAGCTTATCGCCCGCCCTGATAACCACTGTGGGTACTAATTTTTAACAAATTATTCACGTGCACTTCACTTACTATTGCTTTGGTCCTGAAGAAGCGCAAATGACCGTTTTTGGCGACAAATGCGCGAAACATGTTGACTTTACACCTGGGCACAGTGTGCCTCTGGGACAACACCATTTTTATGGGTTTTTATTTCTGGCAAGGGCGTTGCAAAACCCAATCTCTCTTTTTGAAGATTCCCCTGCCAGTTTTAATCTTTATGCACGTACTTTCATTTCCCACATAGGACCCACACTCCACACACCCGCATGCATCATCCGGCAATATTAAAAGATCTCAGACAAAGTGACCCTTCGGGGGACTCGTGGGGAATTGCAGCATGAAAGGAGAGACTCCTCAAATAATAGCAGCTTTTATAAAATGTTTCCTTGAAGCGGATCAGTTAGTGACAGCAAAGGGACTGATGAATATTATGCAGTCTATCAACTATTTAAACATGACGTCTGCACCTTTAGATGTGCCCTGGTTTAATGCTATCACAAATGCACTTTAAGAGACCTTACATGATCATATCAGTCAAAAAATGTGAAATAGGTAAGATAGGAGGGGCACTGTGTTATTTAATCAATTAATTAATTACTTTTCAGTCTCAAGGTGATTTTGCATGAACATGCTTGCACTTTAAAATGGACAAAAGCAGGAAAATGAATAGACTTGAAACAAAACGATAAGGCTATTAGATTGGAGCTGATTGTAATGAATATTCCAACATGCAAGCATCAGATTTTTATATTTTTAGCCATGGTATTTTTAACTGAAAATTGTTCAAAATTATAATTATGCTAGAAAGAAGTTGCTTACATTTAATGAATTTGTAATTTTTTATTGGTCTAACTGTAAAATATCATGGTTTTAATTAACTGAAATAAAAGACTTTGACTTGTTGTTCAGATAAAGACGTTTGGGAGTCGTGGCTGACCCCCTTGTTCAGGGCTTCTTTTCTAGCACAGTCAGTTGTGGACTCTTGGCGGGGGTTAGTCTTACACCCACCTTATAAGAATTTGAGCTGTAGATCAGATCCATCCCATTATCGCCAAATCACATTACTAGATGTCGAAGGGGAAGCCTATGCAAACATTTTATTACAAGAACGCTAGGCTTGGGCATCCAGTAAGATCATCACCCCTTCCTTTCAAACTGGGTTTAGACAAAAGTGCAGTACTAAGGATAATATTGTATTACTTTCTTATCTACCTCACCAAGCCATTAGTCCCCAATGACCCCCATTATATGTCTGTTTTTTTATTACATGGCTGCCTTTGATACAGTCAACCAGCATATATTGTGGAGGAAGGTGGTAGCCTAGGGTATTTCATTGGCTTTGCTTCAAGCAATAATTTACTTATATTCTTATACCTGGGTCCAGGTAAAGGTTGGAAAAGAACGCACAGTCTTAAAAAAGATTTTCAATTAAAAGGGGACTGAAGCAGGGTTGCATCCTTGCTCCTTTACTATTTAGCCTTTACACTGCAGACATCGGCCCAGCTCTCAGGAAGGCAAGATAGTTTCCTCCGAAGATCATGAACACTCATGTATACATTTTACAGTATGCAGATGACATTGTTCTTCTTGATCATACATATATAGGGCTGCAAAGGATACTAAATGAACTATTTGCCTACAACTGTGAAAATAAGCTTGAGCTAAATCCATCTATGTCTAGTGTCATGATTTTTAGAAAAGTCCCAAAGAAACTAGATAAAACGTGGCTATCTGGACCATGCCAATTAAAGTATTCAGCCTGCTGTAAGTATTTGGGCATCTGGCTGATGGAGAAAGGTTCACCAAGATACCATCTGGCAAAGTTAAGGCACAAAGGAACCTCAGTGCCATATGCTTTATGTAAGCTTAATACCAAGCTTCAAAGCCCTTCGGCCACCTCAATCCTACATGTCGCCAGAGCCAAATTAATTTATTCTATGCTCTATGGTCATCAGGCCTTCCCAGGCCGTTTTGCCTCTGTGTTAGATTTGTTACAGTGTAAGGCTTTTCAGAGGCTGTTTCGCTTACCACAGTTTTGTGCTCGCGCACAAATCCAATTAGAATTTGGCCTAGTGCGGCAATATCTTGTCTGCAAGGCAAACATTTTAGTGCACTGTTCTATGGTTTAAAAGGGGAAATCCAGGATCATTGAAAGCAATAATCAGATTGTTTCTGTTACAGGATGCACCCTTCTCAAATCCATGAGCTGCCTATTTTTTATCCTCCATTAAAGATCTGAAGGCACGATCAGTTTAGGAACGCATAAAGCAACACCACGGTGCGGTGTAATTAATAACAGGCAGTCCTCATGCAGTCACACCCACTCACTCACTCAGCACCGATATGCGATGCCACGGATATTCGGCAGATCCGTATGGAGCGCGCTTGCACAGCACTGTACTGTAATGCGGTGCAACTGATATATGGCATGTCATTTGATAGTAAAAATGCAGACCCCATGGCCCAAGCCCTCCTCCACCTTTCAAATAACCTCGACTACCCTACACCCACGGGTTGAAGATTGAGAACCCTCTCCCGATACTAGGCCGCGTGCAGCCTGAATCACAGTTAGTCAGGGTCCAAGGCAAGAAGGTGGGGGTAAGTAGCAGGGCTAATTAGGAGGCAGTTGACAAATGGGGGTTTCTGCCACTCAGGAAGTCCACCCACGGGATGCGAAGCAGAAGCGGGCTGAGGGCGGTAGTCGTTCAATCAAAGGATTACACAATGTGCCTTCCGTCACCAGCCCAGTTCTGCGAAGCACAAGTGGGGGGGAGGGGTCACACAGTCTCTTGACCTACTTCTGCTTGCTCTTGGAAGCGTTCCTCAGGCCAGTCAATTACTCTCACCCCCCAGACCCGATCCGGGCAATACTACCTGGTGGCAACATGAAGTTGTCGGGGCTGGGTGAGTAGAGGGCAGTTGGTCTCCCCCACCGAGGGCACACAAGGAACAATCGATGAATGGGGGATGAATTCAGTACCTCAGTGGAAATGAGGCACAACTTCTGGTGTGCGTCGATCCAAGTCACACTAGACAGTTCTGGTCACACACAACGAAGAGTTGCAAATTCCGTACCTCTGTGGAAATAAGGCACAACGCCTGGTGCGAGTTGATACGAGTTGCACCAGACAATACCAGTCACACACAACAAAGAGTTGCAAATTCAGTACCTCCCTGGAAATGAGGCACACCGCCTGGTGCGCGTTGATACGAGTCGTACCAGACAATTTGGGTCACACACACAGGCGTAAGTTTAACAGTGCCACACGAGGTAGAATGAGGCACTACTACGGGTACCCCCTCACCTCTGAGGGTTGCAACCTGTGAATCAGACACCACATGCAATGAGCATGCAGTCGGCATGTTGCACGAGAGCGATGTGGCACAATTGACGAAGCAGGCTACGCTGTATCCCGCAACCGGTGAATCGGCTCACCACCACCAAGGCGCTTATGCGTGTTGAAGCCCCCACGATGCAGGGGCCACAATCCTTAGATGCAGGCAATACTTTTGTGGCTCTGCACAGGGCAATCTGGTCTCCAGGCACAATGCCTAGATCCACGCCGCACTACCAGTTGGGATCCAGAAGACGATGTGAGCACTTAAGAGGGCACCACTCTGTAATGTCACAAGTCGACCGTGTGGGTCCCTCGGGGAGGTCTTTGATGTCCCTGAGTCCTCCACAAGAGAGCAGTGGGCAAGCCAACAAGCCCTTGGAGAGCACACTTCAGGTTGACACATAGCAGCAGGTAGTGGGCCCAGGCCAGCCACTATTCAGGAAGGATGCACAGTCCCTTCCAATGGCAGTAATCCTCCTTGTGCACAACAGATTCCTCTGGCAGTGTGCACCACACAGTTACAGGATCTCCTGTCCCACGACCTCACAAGTGTATCTCTACCCTGCCGAAGTTTGGCACCAGTAGTTATACTGTAGTGTCCCTTTGAAGTTGGGGGTGTTTCACAGGGTTTCCCTTTGAACCATAGATGTCTCCCCTAAATTTCGGTCCTGTCTGCCATTAGGCCGTGGAATGCAGATCTTAATCTTTAGTGGGGCCTTTTAAACATTGATTTGATGCTAGTTGTAATTTGTTTACATTATGATTTTAGATTCCCCTGAGGAAGGGCTATGTGACCAGCCCGAAATGCATTGGGATCTTTTTTGACTGTTTTGTTTGAACAAGAAGAATTGTACTTGAACATCAATTTTACGTTTGGATATTCGTCATCTGCTGCATAAGAAATTAAAAGCAGAGTCATCCAAGAACATTTTGGCTTTAAGTTTTTAATGGAAGAACTTAAGTATTGTTTTCCCTTGGAATATTGCATTGTTGACATTTGGATGATCATTGCAAAAGATTGATAACGCACGATTAGAATTTATGTTTACTATAGTACACTTGGATAAGTGACTTTCATAGTAGTGCACTGACCTCTCCCAGTCACCTCTGGGATATTCATTGTTCTGTTTGAAATCAAGTGGTCTGCAGAAGCCACTTTTGAGGTGCACACTATTACAAGATTCGTTTTGTAAATTTGTATTACTGTCACACTTATTAGTTGAATTTGAGTGCATGTATTGTTGCTTTAAATAGTTTCACTTTCTAGAAGTGGCATTTCTAATCTATTAATGACAAAACCACCTTTGTAACAGGAGAGGTTTTGTCATTGTGAATCCAATGATAGGAAAAATTATGAGGCTGCTCCACTGCAAGCCACTACTGCAGCTTGAAGTAATTTCAACCATGCCCCCATGCTAACCAATAGGAAGAGCAAACCTCATAGGTAGTGAAAACACACATAGGTATTCTTCTCTACTTGGGTAGAGAGCGCACACGTGTACCTGCCCTGCTTTTCACCTACCACTTGCTTCACCCCTTAAGGCTTACTCTAGGTGTGATCTAGTGGTAGTGAAAGGTCTCCTCAGAATTGGCCAGGGGTTCAGAAAGGCCAACATGAGCAAAAGTGCAATTGCGCACATCCGGGCCTGCAATGGCAGGCTTGACACAAGTTTAAAACTTAATTTGCGCAAGTGCGCACTCATAGGCCTGCAATGGCAGGCTTGAGACTTGTTTAAAAACATCATACAAGCACCACTGCCTAGCGTGTAGGAAGGGCGAGTGCACTTTCTCACTGCATTTACAGTGGGAAAGTGCCCAGAGCCCTACGGCAACTAAAAGATATTCAGCAAAACCCCGGTGGTGTCCCTTGGGCAGAGCCGACCTCCTAGGTAGGGAAAACGCACATGGAGTTCTTCACTACCTAGGTATGGAACGCCCATGTGTCCCTGCCCTGCCTTTCGCCTACCACTTGCTCTGCCCCTCAGGGCTTACCTTAAGGGTGCTCTAGTGGTTGTGAAAGGTCCCCTCAGGATTGGCTAGTGGTTTAGAAAGGCCAACCTGAGCAGAAGTGCAATTGAGTCACAACAATGGCAGGACTGATACATGTTTGACAGGCTATTCTGGTGGGTAGCACAATCAGTGCTGCATCCCACACGTAGCCAGTGCAGTACCTGCCCTGGGTATGTGGTGTACCTTTTTACCGGGCGCTCACAGGTACCACACCTAAACCAATCAAGTAAGCACCACTTCCTAGCATGTGTAGGAACGGCGCACATACTTTCATGCTGCATTACAGTGGGAAAGTTCCCAGAGTCCTAAGGCCACAAAAAGAGAATCAGCAAAAGACCAGGAGGCAAAAAAAAAGATTTAGGGAAATCCCCCAAGAGGGGCCAGGTATAACACTATCCAACTTAAATGAACGGGATAAAAAACAGAAGTGAAAAACCAAGACCGAGTTAATACTGTACCATTTAGCTTGAAAACCAAAAACTTGTGCTGAAAATAACAATCTTTACTTGAAACCTAGCCCTGACGTGAAAACGTCAGCTTCTTGACTGTTAGACCAAGGCTTTTTTAGGGCAAACTGATTACATGAGATATACTCTTCTGAAGCCTGGATACTGTTTCCTATGGCTTCTTACTTACAACCAGCCCTTAGTTCTCCTCACTTTCACGTCTCGATTCCTCTCCAACTTCACATCCGGTTCTCATCATTTTCTTAGAGCCATGTATTGCAAGCTTTAGCAAGTTTGGCTTGTATTTCGAGACCAGACCAATAGTTTATGAATCTTTCTGCAGTGAAAGCAAAATAAAAAAACAATTGCTTTCTGTGCACAATGCGTCTATGCAACAAACTTTTGAGATGTAACATAGTTCTATCTGCATTGCAGTGCTAGCATTCCATAGGAGGTGGAAGGATACAGCAAACAGCCAATAGCATGAGGTGAGAAAGCTTTACTATTCTGGGTGGAGCTAAAACACACTCTATGTATAATTTAAAGCATTGGTAACAATGGGTCATGCAGCCAGCTGTGATGTCAAGCCAGACCTAGAAAGGAGTCAGCTAGCAGCATGTGAGTTACGGATAGCAACAAAATATTTACATTTTCTCCACCACTTTAATTCCTACCTGTTTTTTTTTGCTTCACCCACACTCACTAGCTGTGAAACCTTCCTCTCTCTCCTTTCTCCTATGCTTTCATCTTCACCTACACCCTTCCTCCTGTCCTCTTCTACCACAATTTACGTTTTATGGCATCTGCTTCTGTTCCCATTCATGCTGCAGGCCTCAAAGCACTCTCGAGTGATCCTTGCCTACTCTAAAATTCTCTCAGTCTGTGTCTCAAAACCCTCTCCCATAGCTTTCTCTGAGCTCCCCAGCTATACTTCACCCCTTCACTTCATTCCTCCTTCTCAATTTCAATAAAGCCAGAGACATTTTAATCCTAATATATAAAAAAACACTTCCAAAGTTTCTTAAAAAGGATCCATTATATTTCTCATCAAGAACCTGAGCGTCTCTGTAGTAGCTAGCTTTAAGGGTTTATTATCCCAGTCATCAACGTTACTATGACTTTTACACTTCAGTTTATGCACATTTATCTTTTAGCAACTGCAGTAGCATTTTGAACCCACAAAGCAGTACAATGACTGAATGTAACCTTCAATACAACAGTGTTAAAGATTAAGGACCTGATTTAGAGTTTTGTGGATGGGATACTCCTTCAGAAATGTGTTCTTTTGTGCAAACAGCAAGGCTAGCTCTGTGTAATTGGAAGCATGAAGTGTTGTGTCTGACTCACAAGTCCTGGATATTATGCTTATCATATTTTAGTCCTAGGATTACGAATTTAGCCAATAAAGTCTGGGAGTTGTAGTCCTAGTTCACCACAACGGGATGATTTAGAATGCAATAGTTTGTAGAATTACTATTGTGTCTCTGTTGACATGGATGCATATGGTAACTTTATACTCTTTTTTTTATGTCTTTACCTTTGAAAAAGAAAAGATAGATCTGGCCTGCTCGGGCCAGCAAGGGATGAGATAAATGGAAAAAGTGATGTTTGCAGCAAGAGTGCCACAGGTTATTCCACACAGAAGAATTACCCACCGGGCCTGCACCGCGGGCCCTTATAATACTGTGCCTGTAGGAACCAGTAAAGAAGGGACAGGGCGACCTTCTCCTACATCACACAACACCTGGAAAGGACACCTGCCAGCTGCAGGAAGGAGACAAAAGAAGGATACAGATAGCAAGTACACTTACAGAAAGCCCTGCATGGCCCACAAGGATTACTAGGGGAACCCTGCATGTATATTTGGTAAAGCAAGAAAACAAACCAGGTGAAGAATTAAGTGCAACGCCATAGAAACAATGAACTTACCAGACTGTATTGACCAAGACCCATAACAAGGTACCATGCAGATTTGGTGTGCTTGTTAATTTAGGCGCCTTCCTAGGACGCTACCTTTACACCTTACAGTTGCCCAATGCTCTCTAATTGAGCGAAGATGCAAACCCCAAAAGCTTGATTCAGACAGCCTCAATAAATAGAGTATCAAACACTATATAATGTTTCCCTATCATCAAGCAGGCGGTATCTAGTAAGGACTCCGCACCCTCTCAGGTACACCCTAGATTTCCACACATCGCGAAGACACCCCAATTAATATCACTGAGCTGCCTATCCACATTTAGCTTGTCCCCACCTCGCTCCAACATAATGATCAGCACACACAGTACCAACTCTTCCACACCCCTCGAGGGGGCGGAGTCACCCCCACAGAACCACCAAACAAATCAGCGCCCACATGTCACTGCTGGAACAAGGATCACAGAGATGAGGGGCGTGGCTAAGCAAGATGGCGAGCTAGACGCGGAGCCCCGGAGCTCCTGCCGAATATGAATAAATCCTGCATCATCCTTTTATTACCCACCTGAAAACATGCTGACCGGCTGCAACAGGTTGGCGAGCCATCGTCGGCCTGAAGGTGGGACCTGCGGCTGTTGAAGGAAGTAGAGCCCCGGGCTGCGGTGGCGGGCTGGTCCCTGTGAGTGACAGGATCCGGCGCAGCGGAGCAGGTGACCCAGACTGGCGGAACACCCCAGACAAGGCTGGAGTCGAGGTGCTGCGAGAGGCAGAAAAAAGACGGGTCGGTGGTCCGCCCTCTCCCTTAGAAGCGACTCGAGGTAGTGTGGGGGGGCCGGGATCGCAGGGGCAGCCGAAGATTGCAGAGGAGGAGAGAGAGGCGTCCAGAGGTCTCCGGAGGCGCCCTCTGAAGACAGGGACGTGTCGGGCTGCGGGCCAGCAGCGCTGCGGATTTGTGCTGGAGACTGGGAGCGGAGGTCCGGCGTGTTCACTTGAGCTGAGAGCCGGCTGAAAGGCGGTGCGCCCCCATTGCTAGGCACTTCAGATGTGAGGACAGCCTCCTGCAGCAGGTGAAGGGGGCCGTGTACAATAGATTGCACGAGTGGTCCGCTGTGTGGCGCCCTACCCTGGGTAGACAGAGATCGGTCTGGAGCTGCCAACGGTAGAGAGACTGGCGCAGCTACAACAGAGTGATGTGCCTCAGCTGGCGGGCAACTCGGAGGGGCTAGGATTTATTGCGACGGAGCAGGAGGAGAGCAGCCGTGAGGCCCGAATGGTGTTGGGAGAGCGGCACACTGGAGATTCCCCAGCCCTTGGGATTATGTGCAACAGGCAGCGGCGCATTTCATTAGTGAGTACACAGCTCGGAGGGCCCAGACAGATCTGAGTCGGAGGGCTCAGATTGGGACACGTGGAGGCAGGGCCGCAGCACGGGGATGGTGCCACAAGGCGGGGGTCCCCCTACTGGGAAACAGCAGTCAGTGTTTGTCGAGTTCCCGAATCTAAAAAATAACTGGGCCTCCCCACGGGGCGTGATGAAATCAGAAGGCCAAGGCTAAGAATAAAGGAGGCAAGAATGTCCAGGCAGATAAAATAGATAACTACGCCATGCCACTGCAGACGGAGGGGGCGACTGGGGGTGCAGACACGCAGGCCCCCAACGGGGAACAGGAGGCCCCCTACGCTTGCCGAATTCCTGGCTGAGATCAAGGGATCCAGGGACCTCACCATAGCTAAGATTGACACTGTCGCACTGGAGATGAGACTACTTCACGCAGATGTCTGGAAGATCTCGGACTGGGTTACTGCCACAGAGGGAGAAATGCAAACCGTACAATCAGAACTAGCCTCATTGAAAAAGACGGTTACGGAGGTCAGATCCAAGACCAACCGGCTGGAGGAACAGGTCAAAGATGCAGAGGGGCATTCAATAAGGAATAATCTTCGCATAATCGGCAACTCAGAAAAGGCGGAGGGACAATCAATGGAACTCTTTCTAGAGGATTGGATCCTGAATAAGTTACGTCCCAAAAGGATATCCAATTTTTTCACAATAGAGCGGGCACATAGAGCTCTGGTGCCTCCACCCAAACTGGGAGCACTACCACGCGCGATAATAGCCCGGTTGTTTAATTTCAGAGATCGAGATGTAACACTCCAACACGCCAGAGATATTCCCCGATTAAACACGTAAGGTACAGGAATAGCGGAAGGACTTCTGGGCTACTAAGAAAAGGTTACGAGACAACAACATGAGATACAGCTCTTGTTCCCTGCGAAACTCAGAATCCAGCATAATGGAAAGGCATACTTTTTCACAACTCCTGCAGAAGCCAATGATTGGCTAGACACGCTAGGGACCACATCGCAGAGGAGTGTCCCGGAGAGAGCAGAATCTAGATTGGGCGGGCTGAGGCGAGGCCCTTGGGCCAGGAGGCACTCCGCGGAATCATTGCTAAATCACGATGATCGCCGTTCCGGCAGGATCCTGGTATGCCCGGACGGCACCCTGGCGGACTCTAACTGTATACCAGACACAGATGTGCCTCCCCAGCCGCGGTGAGAGAACAAGAGCAGAGGAGGGGTAACTACTGGCGGCTAGTGAGCAGATGCCGGCACGCCAGTTTGGGGCGAGGGGACAAACTCCTGTGCATGCACATCTATGGCAGCGCTAAGTCAGGATTGCTAGTATAATGTTTTTGAAATCTTTATAAGTATGTATGCTATGTTTGCAAGTGGGGGAGAGTAGCTAAGGCCGTGACAGCTTCTTTGAAGACATGTATGTTTGTAATGTGGGTAATATGTTAGCACAATTGGCGGGATGCTCCAAGTGGGCCATGGTCCGTCGGGTGGGCTGAGTGCCTCGGCCTCGCCTGCTCGCTGGAACCTTGGCCCTCTGCTAATAGCGGAATGACACAGAGGCCGTTGCCTCTTTAGCGGGTATGGGGCGGTGCATCCTGCGCAAGGGCTAAGTTGGGGTGGGCTCTCCAGTTTGGACACACTGCCCGAGGGAGGGGGGGGCGTTTTTTTTTTTTACAGTTTGAAGGGGGGAAATCGTGGCTCAGATTGACTGTCGGATTGAGGTCCCAGAATATACGAGAAGCAGGGAGAAGTCAAATGGGGGAGAGAAGGGAAGGGTGTGTCTTGAGTTGCCCATAACCTACAAAAAGATTGATGGCCTCTGACTGGAAATACGTTACCTGGAATGTCCGGGGATTGGGCAAATAAGTCAAGAGGCAGAGAATACACTCATAGCTGTGCAGATACCGTGTATCAATAGCCTTCCTGCAAGAAACACACACATGGGGGGAATGTTTGCCTGCCATCCGCCACAGATAGCGGGGGCAAATCTATGCGACCACTTTTTCTAGTTATGCCAGGGGAGTTTTGATCTGAGTGGCACTGAGTGTTCCATTTGTGGCAAGGGAAGTCAAGATTGATCCGGAACGTCGGTATGTGATTGTGGCTGGCACACTGGATGCCAGAGAAATTTGCATGGTGAACGTGTACGCCCCAACAAATGACGATCCCTCCTTCTATAGTAGAATCTTGGGGGCAATCATGGAGCACACACGGCCTGCGGTAATTTTGGCGGGAGACCTGAATTGTGTGCTTAATGGAGCCATGGATCGCTACCCCCCTAAAATGGCCACTAAGCCGGCTATGACAGCTGCATTGTTGGATTTAATTGAAGTTCTAGGACTACATGATGTCTGGAGGGTGCGCCATCCCCAGGATAGGGAATTCTCATGCTATGTACCCGCTGTTAATACATATAGTCGGATAGACTACTGTCTGGTATCGGATGTGGCGCTGGAGTGGGTGACGACATCCACGTATTTGGCCCGCTATCTTTCGGATCACTCGCCTTTATTGGTTTCCATTTGCATGCAGGTACAAATACCAGCAATCCCGCTGTGGAAAATGAGTGTGGAAGTATTATCTGATCAGGCTTTTGTGCACAAATTGACAAGGGCGCTTGTCACGGGGTCCCTATCCTTCCCCTGAACGAGGATATGGAGGACGACCCCTTACCTACTCATGCTCTGCCTTTTCTTCCATTATAGCTGTCCCCTCCATTTACGGCTCCTACAGTGCCAAGGACAGAGTACAACGGCCCCTCTAATGGGGAGGACTTCCTGGATTCCTCTGCCACCCACAACAGTTACGTCACTACCACGTTCCCTCCAAGGAGGAAGGAACGGACTGTTCAAATCCCGGGAACCTCGGAGAACTCGTTGTTGTGTCCGGATCCAGAGAGACGCCGAAAGCCTTGTGGAAGGAGGCTGACAACCACGGAGAACCCTGGTACCGACCGCCGGAAGACAATCCTGGTCTGAGAGACACCAGGACCTACAGACCTGACCCGGCTCCAGGAGGGACGACAGCCTCGGCTGCGGTAGCCGTGAGAAGGAAAACGGATCAAAGACCCCACGCAGAAGCCAGCCATGTTCCAGGAGGGGTGTGGCTTAGACAGGTACGGGATCGCCTGAAGGGCTTAGGGGGGAGGCGGGATTCCAACGCCACATAAAGCGAACCTCAGGAGGTGGAAAGGGATACGAGCCGCAGGCTTGATCGAAAACCCCTTGGCACTGGTGAAGGCTTTCATAAGGTGTAAACCGTCCCATCACTAGCCATCCGAATTTCCCTAAGGCCACTGGAAAAGCCATTTACACAGCTCTCTCTTTTCCCTGAGGCAACCCTGATATGTGTAGGATTCAAGGTGGAGACTTCCCCAACGCTGGTCAAGAGATAGAAGCAAGACAGACCAGATTCTATGTCGAATGCTAAAGTAAACACTGTGCAATAAAAAATAGTGGAAAGAAGACAAAGACTCCTCGTTAATTACGCTAATTCCCTACATGTGGTGGAGAATGCTGGCACACTTCATCAGAAGATAATAATGGAAGCCTTGATTCAGCAGTTAATAAAGGGTCAAGAGAAACTGGAATGGGCCCTAGAGAGACAGATGACATTGGCACGGGCTGACAGAGACTTGTTTAAGGACTCAATGGTCCAACAAGTGGAGTGCATTCATAAAGTCGCGGAGGACCAAGTACAACTGACCACCCGCTTACAGAGCCCACAACCAGCAACCGGGGTACCGAACATTTCCCTTCAGAAATATGTTTCCGGGGAAGATCCGGATGCCTTCCTCCTGAATTTTGAGAGGGCTGCCAGGGCGTGAGGATGGCCCATAGCCAAATGGCCTTTCTTTTTACCTCCTCTTCTAACCGGGGAAGCCCAGGCCGCCTACCAGGTTGCCAATGCAGGCGGTGGTACCCCATATGCAGAAATCAAGGAGCTGATACTAGACCATTTAGGCATGGATGCAGAAGCATACCGCGTCAAATTCAGAAAGGAAAAGGGGACTTCTGGGGACACCCCAAGACTCTTTTTTTAAAATTGAACTCAGCCGCAGACAAGTGGCTAAGACCCCATGAAAACACAAAAGAAGAAATAATGGCACTCATAAACGTGGAGCGGTATTTGGAGGCCCTTCCCTTTCCTACACAACAGTGGTTATGGCAACACACCCACCTAACTGTTGACCAGGCGGTAGAGATGGCTACCACTTTTGCACGAGCCCAACCTCGCTCTTTCCCCTGGGAAAAAGAGAAACCCCATCGAGCAGTACTAACAACAGCAAAACCAGAGAAGAAAGTAATAAAGCCTATTCAAGAACCTATAAAGACACACCCACATAAGGCAGAGCCTCCCCATCCTGTGAACCCCAGTGTTTCGAGTGCGGTAATTGGGGACATATCGCTCGGTTTTGCCCTCAAAGGAAAGGAACAGAAGAACCTATGGATATCAGTTACCTGCCTAGGTCTATCCTCTTCTCTGAAGAACTTGGGGCAGGCTTCTACGTAAGTCGCAGAGTAAATAGAAAGTAGGCTGTAGCTCTACTAGATTCGGGTTGTCGACAATCCGTGGTCCAGTCCCACCTAGTCGAAGTCCCAGTTTATCCCGGGGGAGAGAGTGCCAATACGCTGTGTACATGGGTAAATAAAAACCTACCCTGTAGCGAAAGTGGCCGTTATTAATCCCGATGGTGGTGTCTCCGTGCTTAGAGTAGGTGTCATGGATGCACTAGCCGAAGAAGCCATCATATGAATAGACAGCCCCAATTTCATTGCCCTATTCAAAGACCAACTCAGGGCTAAGTGTCTCCCCTCAAACCTGCTGACCCAAACCCCCTGGTCGTCTAATTGTAATTTACGGTTTGCCCAAGCCAATGATCCTAAGCTCTAGTACGCATGGGAACAGGCCAAGAAAATCAACCCTCTACCTATATCCTAGGTTTCAAATTCAGAATGAGCTTCTCTACCGTATAGGAAAAAAAGATGACCCTCCCCAGTTGGTCGTCCCAAAGAGCTTTCAGGACCAGGTCCTTTTTTTTGCCTACTCTCATCTCCTCTCATAGCGGAGCAGAGAAGACCTGACAGAACATCTTGAAAAATTTCTTCTGGCCTGGTATCTTCGCTCGTATGGTTAGGTACTGCCAGGAATGTGGGGTGTGCCAGAAGAAGAATCCATACAAACCCCCTGCTGTTCCTCTACAACCCCTCCCTATTATAGGGAAACCATTTGAGAGGGTGGGTATGGATCTCATAGGTCCCCTCCCAAGGTCAAAGAAGGGGAATCAATACGCCTTAGTGGTCGTTGACTACGCAACCAGATACCCCGATACCTTCCCATTAAAAGCCCTACTACAACCAACATAGCGGAGAAACTAGTAGAGTGCTTTTCCAGAGTAGGTTTTTCCAAGGAAATCTTAACCGATCAAGGCACCCCCTTTGTATCACGTCTCATGCGACAGGTATGCAAAACATTAAACATATCTCACATAAAAACCTCTGTATACCACCCCCAAACCGATGGCCTGTGTGAAATGGGACACTTAAACTAATGCTTAAAAAGATGCTAGCCAGTGAAGGGAAGGAATGGGATCTGCTCCTGCCCCTCGCTCTCTTTGTCATTCGAGGTCAGTTACAGAGTAGCCTGGGGTGTTCCTCGTTTGAGTTGCTGTATGGTCGTCAACCACGGATACTTCTCGGAATGACAAAGGAGACGTGGGAACAGGAGAAGCCTGAGGAGACACATGGCCTCCTCGACTATACAAAGAGTCTAAGTTCTCGCCTGGGGAAATTGAGGGACCTAGCTTATTCTAACCTTGAAAAAGCCCAATTAAAACAGAAAACCTTTTACGACAAAGGGAAGTGGAGACATCTCCAAATCAATGACTGGGTCTTGGTGCTTCTTCCCCCTTCTCTAGCAAAAGGGAAAACAGAATGGAAGGGTCCGTATAAAATAGTGGGGAAGATCGGGCGAACTTCTTATCTGGTACAAATGAACCGAAGAAGAACCCAGAGATATCATATCAACATCCTAAAAAAATGTATGGAACCCCTTCCAAAACCCTCAAATCTAGTACAAACCATTCTCCCTAGTAGCTCCTCTACCCTAAAGCAACTAGTCGTCAATGAGACCTTAACAGCAGAAGAGGCATCCCAGCTGCAGAGAATGTTACGCCCTTTCTCTTCCATCTTTTCAGACCTCCCAGGTAGAACGACTCTGGTGGAGCACACAATAGTCACTAACCCAGGGGAAGTGGTCAAACAACGGCCTTACCGTATACCTGCGGCCAGAAGGAAGGCCATTGATGATGAAATAGACAAAATGTTGACAATGGGCGTCATACGCCCTTCTCAGAGTAACTGGTCTTTACCAGTAGTCTTAGTTCCAGAACCGGACGGCTCAATACGGTTTTGTATTGACTTCAGAGCCGTCAACTCCATCTCCAAATTTGACTCCTATCCGCTTCCCTGAATCGACAAGCTGATCGAGAAATTGGGGGAGGCGCAGTATATATCCACCATAAACCTTACCAAAGGTTACTGGCAGGTACCCCTGAGGAAGGAAGACCAGGAAAAAAAACGCCTTTTCCACACCCAATGGTCTATATGAGTTTACGGTGCTCCCATTTGGGTTACACGGGACCCCAGCTACGTTTCAGAGGCTCATGAATAAAGTCCTTCAGGAACATCAGATGTACGCCTCTGCCTACCTAGACGATATTGTGGTCTTCAGCACCTCCTGGGAGGAGCATCTTGTACACTATCGACAAGTGTTCCAAGCCCTCGAGACCGCTGGACTTCACATTAATGCGAAGAAATCCAGGATGGCTTTTCAAAAAGTGAGATATCTGAGGTATCTCCTAGGGAAGGGTGTCATAGAACCCCAAGAAGAAAAGGTTAAAGCCATTGTAAACACTCCCTTTCCTGTCACTAAGCGGGAAGTCAGAGCGTTCTTAGGTCGACTGGGCTACTATCGTAGGTTTATACCAGGGTATTCGGACATAGCAACGCCCTGACCGATCTCCTCAAGAAAGAGGTGAAGAGTAAAGACCTGGAAAAAACCCCTCCTGAACCAAGAAGGGCATTTTTTGAGTTGAAGAAAGCAACAACGTCCAGCCCCATTTTATATCTCCAAACTTCAACGAACCTTTAATCCTGCAGACCGATGCATCTGACTTGGGGAAGGAATGCCTGGCGATCAAATGGGCCGTCGAAAAGCTACGCTATTACTTGGAAGGGTTCTCCTTTACGCTATTTACTGATCATGCCCCCTTGCTCTGGATGAGCCGGAATAAGGGAAACAACCCCGGGGTACTCCGTTGGTTCGTTTCTCTCCAGCCCTTCCGTTTTGAGGTCCTTACCTTGAACGGTGAGCCCGAGGATATGGAGGACGACCCCTTACCTACTCATGCTCTGCCTTTTCTTCCATTACAGCTGTCCCCTCCGTTTACGGCTCCTACCGTGCCAAGGACAGAGTACGACGGCCCCTTTAATGGGGAGGACTTCCTGGATTCCTCTGCCACCCACAACAGTTACGTCACTACCACGTTCCCTCCAATGAGAGCCAAGGAAGAAGGAACGGACTGCTCAAATCCCGGGAACATCGAAGAACTGGTTGTTGTGTCCGGATACAGAGAGACGCCAAAAGCCTTGTGGAAGGAGGCCGACAACCACGGAGAACCCTGGTATCGACCGCGGGAAGACGATCTTGGTCTGAGAGACGCCAGGACCTACAGACCTGACCCGGGTCCTGGAGGGACCACAGCCTCGGCTACGGTAGCCGTGAGGAGGAAAACGGATCAAAGACCCCACGCAGAAGCCAGCCACGTTCCAGGAGGGGCGTGGCTTAGACAGGTACCGGATCGCCTGAAGGGCTTAGGGGGGAGGCGGGATTCCAACGCCACATAAAGCGAACCTCAGGGGGTGGAAAAGGATACGAGCCGCAGACTCTATCGAAAACCGTTTGGCACTGGTAAAGGCTTTCATAAGGTGTAAACCGTCCCGTCACTACCCACCCGAATTTCCATAAGGCCACTGGAAAAGCCATTTACACAGCTCTCTCTTTTCCCTGAGGCAACCCTGATACATGGAGGATTCAAGGTGGAGACTTCCCAAACGCCGGTCAAGAGATAGAAGCAAGACAGACCAGATTCTATGTTGAATGCTAAAGTAAACACTATGCTATAAAAATAGTGGAAAGAAGACAAAGACTCCTCGTTAATTACGCTAATTTCCTACAGCGCTAAATGGCTATTTGAACAGTGACTGGGGCAGTGCCTCAACTAGGTCAATGGACTGGGAGGCAATGAAGGTCGTATTAAGGGGAGAGTGCCTAAAGATAACGTATGGTGTAAAGAGACAACTCCTCGCAGACCTTGATAGGATCGAGAAGAGGCTAGGCGCGTTAGAGAAAGATCTGACCGAACAACCTCTCAGTCTGCAGGCCTGGCAGGAGTGTAGGGCAGAAGTACTGGATACTTGAGACAGACTTGATAAATTCTCCCGCTCCACATATAGGAAAAGGCTACATAGGGAGGGCGACAAAGCGAGCTGACGGCTCGCAGCTCATCCATGGTGAGAATCGACATCCACCAATATCGGGGCTCAAAGACAAACAGGGTAGACTAAGATCTTCACAGCAAGAAATTCTGGAAGTGTTCACGGAACACCTGCAGGGCATATATGGAGCCCCTGAGACAACTAGCCCCCCGGATATTAGGTCCTATTTAGAGGAGTTACGATTGCCTCAACTATCTGAGGAAGACAGCCTGTTCCTAAATGCTTCTATCACGAAGGAGGAGATACTGACAGCTATCAAAACCTTAAAGTCAGCCAAGGCCTCCCGGCCGAGTTTTATCGCTGCCAACAAGAAAAACTGGCTGAGCGACTACTCAAAGTGTATCAGGAAGCCTATGGTAGGGGGGTGCTCCCGGAGTCTTTGAGGGAGGCGATAATTGTGATGCTGCCAAAGCCTGATAGAGATGGCCAGGTGGTCTCCTCCTACTGCCCACTGTCAATGCTAAATGTGGACCTGAAAATCCTAAGTAAAGTGCTGGCCACAAGGTTACTGGGTTCCTACCACAACTGATAGCGGATGACCAGTATGGATTCATCCCTAATAGGAACACACAGTGTAACCTCAGGAGGTTGTCGCTGGTTCTTCACTCCCCTGTCTTATGCGAAGGGCAATATGCCATGGCGCTACTGTATATCGAACAAGTATTCGATTCACTCTCCTGGGAATTCCTACGGGAAGTACTGTACAAGATGGGCATCAGTGAACACTACATAAAATGGGTAGAATTATTGTATAAGGAACCCTCAGCCAGAGTAAGTATAGGTGGGTTGGTATCGCGTGGCTTTGCATTATATAGGGGAACATGGCAGGGATGCCCATTGTCACCGCTCCTGCGGGATGCACTACATGAGTGGGGCATACAGGTCGGGTACACCAGACACGTGGTATCACTATACGCGGATGATGCATTAGTCTATCTTAGAAGCCCCAGTCATTCAGTCCCAATCATGCTGGAGGCTCTGGCGGACTTTGGCAAGCATGCCGTATTACGCGTCAACCATTCCAAGTCTAAATTGTTCCCATTGGGGACTCTGGTGGGAGACCAGATGCAGATATGCCGGATCTGGCCCTACCCTGGGAGATGAAGTGTATGAGATACCTGGGCATAGAGTTCACACATGATGCTAAGTAGTTTGAGGAGGCTAATATAGGGAGAGTCATCGGCGGTCTGAAACATAACGTAAAATTTTGGAATACACTCAAACTGTCATTGATGGAGAAAATTGCCCTGGCCAAAATGGTAATGCTCCCTAGGTGTTTATATATTTTTCAAGGCACCCTATATGATATACCTAGGCGAGTCCTCTTGGAACTGGAGAAAATGCTGGTGGAATTACTCTGGCATACTGGGAGGAAGCGAGTGAGTTTGACAACCTTGAAGCAAGAATGGCGGATGGGCGGACTTGAGGTACCCTGTATGGAATATTATTTCCTGGCGGCACAGCTCCAGCATGCGGTGTATTGGATGGATGAAGGAGATAGTTGGGAGAGCAGATTGCTGCGAGGCACATGTGGTGGACGTCCGCTACCGGAGGTTCTGATGATGGGGGCGGGGGCCCCAGAATAGTTGCCCTATGCAGTCCGTATCGTTTGCAGGGTTTGGGATAGAACAGTACGAACAGTGATAATAAAACGAGCCCCATTTGCGGGGGAATTGAACATTTGGGCACTACGTCCGTTCTGTAATATAGAGAGGTCTATGTCCCTGCAGAGATGGCAGAGAGGCGGCTGTGTAACGTTGGGAGATCCCTACCCTAATAATAGATTTATAACACTAACTGATGCATTGGAGACTTTCCAATTGGGCCCTGGACAGTTTTTGCAATATGCCAAGATTGAGGCCACCACTCGAGAGATCTGGCCGTCGTTCCCTGACGCGCCACCCACATCCCGAACGCTTGAAGTTATCCTGATGATGGCTGGGGGCAAAAGGCTGATTTCTCATATATATAGGGCCCTGAGGGAGGACGCCCCCCAAAAAAAACACTGGCGATACAAGAGCGGTGGGAGGCACAGATAGAAAAACCCATCACGGAAAGAGATTGGGAGGTGATACATGAAGGGGTCAAAGGCACATCCACAAATGCTAGGTTTAAGCTCCTTCAATTCAATGTGGTGCATCGGGTGTATCTGGGCCCCAGTAGGCTGCAGTCTATATACCCGGAGCGCTTGTTGTAATACCCTAGTTGTGGGGGGGCAGCCGTCTGATTTTCTACACATGTTATGGAGCTGCCCAGGCATAGATGAGTACTGGCAGACCGTCCTCTTGAAACTCAACTCTGTCATGGGGTTGGAGACCCCTAGGGAACCATTACACTGCTTGCGGGGGCGGATACAGTTTAGCAAAAAAAAGAAATTAAGGAGGCGGTTCCTGGTGTTGGGGCTGCTACTGGCCAAACGCAGGATTGTAATAAGATGGATGTCCCCCAGACGCCCCAAGATAGAAGGATTGGCTGAAAGATGTGGCTGAGTGGATAAGCGCTGAGGGATGCCATATGAAGGCAACCCGTAGGGACGAAAAAGTGAGCGACGATTTGAAGGCAAGGACGGCAATGCTAGCGGAACTGCTAACACCACCAGGTGAGCTACCCCCGTAGATTGTCGGGGACATGCTCAGATCTGAGCCATAACACATGGTTACATTGCATTGGGGGTCTTGGGTAGACAGGTGGTGCAATTTGCTTGATTCCCACACATAAGGACATATTGATGGAGGGTGTGGTCGCTGGAGGATTCCCCTCAAGCACAAGGTAGTCTGGAGTCACCTGCACGAGTTCTAGGTTTACTAAGCCTGAGGTGGGGGGGAGGGCAGGGGGATGTTGATAAATTATGTATGCATTCACATGGATGAGATAATAAGTTGATGTCTTGTGCGAAATGTATACAATGTTACTACTAATTTGAAATACCAATAAAAACATATTTAAAAAAAAGGGGTCACAGAGATGCACAGCAATGAAGATATTTCTACCTCCCCGACCACACCCTCAATCCCAGTTTTCACCCACTCAGATAATCTTATCTTGCCCATGACCCATTCGACACAACTACCTCTACCCAAAAAGTCTCTACTCCACACCACAAGCCAAAACCCATGTCCATCCAAACCTCCCCCGCCAACTCACTTAGACGAACACCATTCCAACAACACTACTCAAACCACCCCCCCTCCCAGCCCTCTATCACAAACCACGACAATCTACTCTCACGACTCGATAAAATCCAGACTAGATAAAATCACACAAGACCTATACCAACTCAAGTCCGACATACAAAGCCTAATATATCCGAGATAGCCTACACCAGATGCCCCAAAAGGACTCCAGGAAATAATAGACTCAGACCCCCACCACCCACCAAACACCACCCACGACGGCCAATCTCGCCACTCCATTTCATGAGATGGCGATCTATACCTTACCTCAACGCCCCTCAAGGCCCATCAGACTAAAGGATCCACTATCAGACAGTGACATTCACTCCCTTCTCCACACATATCATCAGGCACAACATGATAATACAATCTGGCTCGTATCCAAACAATCACCTCAAACCCACACAGAGAACCTAGACCTAACGCTGGAGATGTGAATAAGTCCAACCTTATGCTAGCCCTCATCACACAGGCGTCCTCAGCTGACACCAAATCTCACCTGAAATGCATGCTTCTCAAATTGCAGATCGGCTATGAAACATGCGGCGGATATCGCTGACCTCATCCTTGCTCACGAGCTCGGCCTAATATTCCTAACAGAAACATGGCTAAATGACTCCTCTATTCCAATCCTTGACTTACTAGTCCCACCTAGCTATGACATTATAAGATCAGACCAGCCAGTCAAACCGGGTGGAGGCATTGCCTGCATATACCGCAGTAACCTTGCGGTGAATCAGTCCTTAACCGCCAAGCTATCCTCTTGTGAATACCTATGCCTAAACATTACAAGTACCAACAGACCACTATGCAAACTGCACCTGATATACCACCCACCAGTTGACAACTTATCATTCATCGAACAAATTATGTAAACCGTTACTACCAAGGTAGGGCATCACTGTTCCCAGATCTTCCTTGGTGATTTCAACCTACACTGGAACGACCCGAATGACCCATCAGTTAACAGCCTTAAAACCTTCCTAGCACACCTCAAACTGAATCAAATCTGTGACAGTCCTACTCGCAACCTGAGTGCTGCCTTGGATCTAGTCATTGCTAGCGTGAACTCCATTCAACTTGAATTATCGTCCAATGCAACTGGACCGACCATCATGGCATCACCTTCCTCAACAGTAAATTAGTGAGGGCACATAAACCTCAACCTAAAAAACCCAGGCACTGGAAAAGAAATACTAGGGACATACACCCCAATGATCTGGCATCTCTCAGCAATAACAACTTGCCTCCTCCGACGGTCATGTCAGATGTCCATGACCTTACAAACCACTACAACAACTCCATGATGACCATTCTTGTCACAATTGTGTCCTTACAACTAAAACGACTCTCCACTAACGACTCCAAACCATGGTACAACGAGAGCCTAAATGAAGAAAGACGCAATCTGAGACTAGCCGAATGAGTGTGGAGATCCTCACCGTCCCTAGAATACCTTAAGCACCTGAGATCACTGAGGAGCACCTACAGCAACCGCATCAGAAACCCAAAAGCCAATTTCTTTAGAAATCAACTAGACATGGCCAGAAATCGTCCCAAAAAACGGTTCGAAATTGTCAAACAACAATCCATTCAAAAAACGAACCCGCCTCTGATCGCTCGAACCACAGACCTCAAATGTCTCACCCTCAAAAACAATGCGTTGTGTAACACATTCAAACCCGTTGATGAAAATGCCATTCTGATTATCTTAACAACACTCAAACCTTCAAACCACTTCTGCGACCCACTACCATCTAGCCTCTTCATGGAGATTAAAACGTCTTTACTTCCTCTCTGGACCAAGATAGTAAATACTTCACTACTTCAAGGGGTTATACCAGACTGCCTAAAAACAGGACAAGTAACCCCCATTCTAAAAAAAACCTCAGCAAATCACTCAAACGCAAATAACTTCCGACTAATCTCCACCATTACTTCTCTGGCAAAGCTCCTGAAGAAATGCGGCCATACCCAACTATGCAATCACATAAACCAGCTCCACCTTATTGACCAATACCAAGCTGGCTTCCATCATGGACACAGCACAGAAATAGCCCTAACACATATAGTTGACTGCTTAAAATGCTAGATCAGAATTAATCTTGCCTCCTTATCCTCGTGGACCTTTCCTCAGCCTTCGATACGGTAAAACATGACAGCCTACTTGACCTCCTGGAATGCAGAATGGGGTCATTCTAAACTGGTTCGCCTCATTTCTACACAACAGGACTCAAAGAATCAAGATTGACCAAACCCTGTCCAATAACACTCCGGTCACTTTAGGAGTCCCACTGGGGTCCACCCTATCACCTACTCTCTTCAACCTCTTCATGGAGCCTCTAACCGCAATTCTCCACAGTCAAATACCACATGTATGTGGATGACACCCAACTGTACCTAATAATCTCCTCTCCTGAAGATATCCATCTACTCAACACAACTTTACAAAAAACCCAAACTGGCTGACCAGAAACCAACTCAAACTCGACTCGCTCAAAACCGAATTCCTCTTAATTGCCCCACCAAAAGGATCCCTCAACATCAAAGACTGGATGAAACATCTAACAGCCTTTAATTCCCTTCCACATGTTATAGATTCCACAAGATCACTGGGAATAACACTCGACAGGAATCTCAACATGCAGGAACACATCAGCACAGTCACCAAAGGAGCCAACCTTCAAATCAACATACTGAGAAAACCTACAACCGAGCCTTCTCCGGAATAGCCCTTAGAATTTGGAACTACCTTCCCCCTGAAATCAGACTGAACTTGTCAATAAATAACTACTAAATAAAAACCACAGCAATTCACCAGTTATTTTATTTTATTTTATTTAAAGAGTTTTATATAGCGCGGACAAGACCACAGGGGGTATCAGAGCGCTTCACAGAAAGGTAGTTGTATAGTTACAAGGGTACAAGCAATAAAAACGACATTAGAACAGGGAGGCCCGGAAAAGGACAAAATCGGTCACAACCGTAGCACATTTCAACAGGGGGAAGAGTAAGATAGAGAGCTAACTGTACCTTGCGCCCTACCATGCACTGCTTATTACCTCACATTTGACATCACTCATGACATGTTCTATGACATCATTTATGACATCACTGATGACATCCTAAATGACATAATTGATATGCCTAAATGCCCTTCATGAGCTAACCCAATTTCTCACACATATATCATTCTCACAAGACAGTTTTTCTCAAATGTGACTAAACGCCCTCAGATCAGCATCAAGACCCTTAGATCGTCTTCAACCCCGGGGGCGCGCTCTCCTGGGGGACATGGCAGCATTCCTAGGCAGGCGCAAATGGCTCAACAAGTACTTGTAATGAAGATAGCCTAGAAGCTCAACTTGGCACGCTCCCAGGATGTTTTTATTTACAGTGGTTAAAAAACACATACATGGGCACCTCATAATGTAAAATAATGTATTTCCATCAGATTAGCTTAAATTGCATTTATTTTTCGTTTAAGGTTTCTGTATTATTTTATATGCAGGTAAGTGAAAGAAGAAAAACAAGACACTTACAGAATATTTTGTTCCTTTTAGCCTCGTGGCGGCAGGGTCAAAAACGGGTCTAAAAAGAACAAAATATTCTTCAAGTGTTTTGTTTTTCACTTTCAGTTAATTTAATATAAATGAATGCAGAAACCTTTACTGAAAAATAAATTCAAGTTAAGCTAATCAGGTAAGTATACATTCTTTTACATTATGAAATTTAATTTGGGTAATGTGACCACTGCAGATGTGAGGAATAGTGGCTCGTGCATTAATAGTGCTACAAGGTCCCATCCTGGAGCAGAATGCACTGTGAATATGCAAGTCATTTTAAAATTGTATTATACACAGTATAAGGTAGACTGCTGCAAAACTGTCCCTATTCTTGCCATACTTTTTTGGAGGGGGGCACGACTTCAAAACATTTTGCATAGGGGAGGCTCAGAGCAAAAGGTTTGAAGACCTCTGCCTAAGACTGAGGCCAATCTTCCTTAATATACTAAAATAACACATTGCCAAACAGGATCCTGTGGTGTCCTTCACCCAATCTTCTTCCAAAATTAAGCCTTTGGTTGCATCAACTGCCGCCACAACACGCTCCACATCATCATGTATGTATGTATGTAGAAATTATTTACATTCTGCTATAAAAAACCCTCTTCCATCCTTACCATCCCTCGGACTCACCCCAAACCTTTCTGACTAGTATGAACTCCCAAACTTTCACCTCTCTTTTTTAGCCAAGCCACCCACCTAACAAGCACACATGACCACTACTAACAAAAACAACTTATTACTTCTCCTTTTCAAATCCATTACAATCATTCTAGCCCTACTCCAAACTATACTAAACACACAATAAATCAAGAGCACAACCTAACTCAACTAATGCACAAGGAAGAAAAAATTGTTCTAACCTACTAACCTGTGATAAAAGCTCTTCAGTGACTCATCAGGGGTCGCAAGCGCAATATAATTACATTTACAATTACAGTTAACGTGATCACTAAATTCAGAAGTGGAGATAAGTAAATGTAAATGGCAATCCAAAGGCTTGCGATCTGTAAAAACCTCAAAGGAAGTTCCCCAGATATTCGTTTTAAATTTCTGAACAGCCCAGACACAGGCCAAAGTTTACCGCTCTATTGTGGTATTCTTAGTTTCAGCATCTTTGAGCATCCGGAAGCAAACACACCTGTGGTCTTGTTGCCATCAACTAACGGTCTAAATGATGCGATGGTGGAGTGGGGTGCACTTAAAGTGGTACTGAGAGGGATGTGTATGACGACACTCTATGGAGTGAAGAAGGTTCTGCGGGAGGAGGTATTGGGGATGGAAGACAGGATAAAGGCAGCGCAGGGCACATAGGTAGCAAATAAGGATCTACGACACACAATAACATTTCCTAGGAAAGAATATACGGATGCCTATACCTGCTTATCAAAGATAGAGTATAAGGAATAAATGAAAAGTCAACACGAGCAGGGGGATAAAGCGGGAAACTTGTTAGCCTGGTTATTGAAAGCAGACAGTTTAATCTGCCAACCCCACATCGTAATATTGGTGTAACTCATCAACAATAATATAATCATGTACTCTTGAGGTACAACCTCGAAGGTGCAACCTTTCACATTCAGACTGTTCTGTAGCGCCCTGAAGAAGGTGGTACCTTATTTTGGTCTTGCACCGAAAAGCGCGTCGGAGCCACTACAACCTGAATGTGCACTAGAAGAACACACTATATTTGTTATTCTGTAATAATCCTGAAATTAATGAAATTATCCTGTCTAATCTATAATAAAAAGTGTATGTTGTCAAGAAGCGAAATCAGTGAAGAATATTTAGTGATACTTTCGATATCTGATCCTGTATACAAAAGTGTGGCCTGGTTCCACTGTTGTATGGTTTTTAATGGTCTGTAATATGAATGGGTGAAAACGATTGGAGTATGAGTGGCATGAGTATGAATGTAATGTAACATTTTAATATATGAGGAACGTTGGGTGGCTTGTGAAAAATTATATATTTGTTCCATGTATTTTGTCTCATTTGGTCTGTGAAGTCTGTATTTCCTTTGCATCTTTATATGAATTTGCATGGAAATGTACCTCTATATGCTATAAAGATGAATACTATATCCAAAAAAGTGCATTGAACCAATAAATGAATTCATTTTGTATGTGTTTGGCTCAAGAGTAAATGATTATATTATTGTTGATGAGTTACACCAATATTAAGACGGGGGGGTGTTGGCAGATTTGTGTTTGCAGTTCTTTTTCCCTGGACCTGCCACTCCTTTATCTGTATTTCAGGGGCCCTCCTATGTTTGGTATATTGAAAGCAGGCACCCTGCATGTCACTATTGGGTCTATTCACAACGGCAATGGCTTGGTGGTTGTAGGAAGCTGGCTCTGTATATACTATACCAAAGTGAGGTATAGTGTGCACAGAGTCCAGTGGAACCCCAAAGGTAGGCAGAGGTAGCACCGTACTCTCTATTTGTGGTAGTGTGGGCGAGCAGTAAGGCTTTATCAGAGGGTAGTGTTAAGCATTTGTTGTACACACTCAATCAGCAAATGATTATTACACACTCAAAGACTGAACTCGGACCAATTTTGTTTGTATAAAAACTATTCTTTTAGTTATTTTATTTCCTAGAACCAAGCAAGCCTGGCACAGGTAAGTGATTTATACTTTGCAGTAATAATGCAGTTTGAATTGCAATTGTATATATACTCTGGTTTGGTTACAGTAGAATTACTGGTAATGCAATGCTTTGAAATATTGTACATATACTTTGTATTGGCTTCTCAATAGAATGTCAAGTAGATTACTTTACAGATTACTTTTCTTGCACAGTGTAGTATACCTGGATACTACACTGGGACATTTCCTGTAAAGAGGTAAGTAAAAGCGTTTTGGTTATTTTGTTACAGTTTTAGAGACTTTTATAGATTTTCCAACTCCAAACTTTGAAACTTTTTCATAGAAAAACAGTCAATGTTATCCTATGGGAGGAAATAGTGTTATCGGTTAACAGGTAAGTGCTTTGTTGTGGGAGTTGGGTTTCTAGGATTAGACTCAGGGGTCTCCCAGGGTCAAGGATGCACTCTTGTTACACCCTCAGCGGCACTAGGACGGCCGGGTGCAGAGTGCTGAGGCCCAATGTTATCCAATGGGGGATAAGGGGCCTCCGGTTGGTGGCTGCTCACGAGCAGACCACAAGGTTGTGGGAGCAAAGCTCCTGGACTTAAGCTCAGGGCAAATGGGGGTTCAAGATAGCACCAAAGGTACACCCTCAGCAGCACTAGGGCGGCCGGGTCCAGGGTGCTGGTTTGTCGTCGGGTACCCTGTTACTTTCAATGGGGAGTCTTCGGTTTGCAAACACACTGCAGGTTCGGGGACGAAGGTCTTCTGGGTGCAACCACCACTTGGAGAGGTAAGTTGGGATGCTGGGGGTTGGTTAGACACCGTCGGTTGGGCCACCCAAGGCCGTGGGGCGTCGGTTGCAGGGGTGTCTTTTAGGGTCGGATCTTCTTACCAGCTCCTGGTCGCGGTTGGGGGGACCTTCCGGATTGAGGCTGCAGGCGTCGGCTAGAGACTTGAGGCAGGTCAGGGATCACTGGATCTCGGTTCAGGATCGCCGGGGAGACCTCCTCGTGGTGTTGGGCCACTCGAACTCGGGCCGTGGGCGTTGGGTGCACAGTGGTGCAGACTCTCGGATTTTGCTGGAGCACGAGTCTGTGGGTGAACAAATCTGGTGTTCACAGGAGACAAAGTCTTTTCTTTGGAAGGCAGGGCAGGTGCTTGTGGTTCTTGAGGTTTCTGGCTGCAGGACACACTGGAGTTTCGCTTCTGCAGGTTCGAGGTGGGGACAGGCCAGTAGGGCTGGGGCCAAGTCACTGGGCGTCTTCCTCTTCTTAGCTTCGGCACAGCTGTTCGGTCCTTCATCTTCTTTTCTTCTTGTGGTTTCTTGTCTGAGGAGGCAAGGTTCAGGGGTGCCCCTAAATACTAGATTTAGGGGTGTTACAGGTAAGTAAAAGGTTGGGACCAATGGGTCCCTTCCTTGGGGTGGGTACACCCCCTATTATGCCTGTAGGAAGGTAGGATCTGACTGCATGGTTGCCCTCACTTTTTGCCTGGTGTTTTGCTGGTTTTTGACTAGTCTGACTGGGATCCTGCTAATCAGGACACCAGTCTGCTTTCTCCCTAAAATGTTATGTCATGTACTTAGGTACTGGAGAGTACTTAGGTACCCTCCAGATTGGATACTGGGGTACCCTTGTCAGTCCCTAGTATATGGTACACATGTACCCAGGGCATAGGTATCCCAGAGGCCTCCCATGGGCTGAATCACTATAGTGTTTGGTATCAAACACCTTGGAATCATACCTCCACACCGGTAACCGGTGTGGGAGGTATGATTCCCCTCTACTGAAGTGAGCTTCGAGGGGTCCCTGGCCTTCCCGGTACCAGCCTTCTCGAGCCGGACAGCACAAAATGGTTGCTGCCGACCAGAGATACATTACTGCCCTCCTGCTGCTGAGCCAAGCTTGAGCAGGGGAAGGCAGCACAATAGGCATCCTGTCACAGGGAGGTGTGACCACCTCCCAGACAGGATTTAGAGTATTGGGGCTGGGTGGGTGCACTTCCAAAGTGCCTGAAAGTCTGCATGAGGGGCACATTTGGTGTCCCTGTGCATAGTCCAGTTCAAACCAGTCCTGGGAGCCGTTGGCTCCTGCTCTGACGCGAAACTGGACCAAGGACATGGAAGTATCCTCCCCACTGTCCTGACCCTCCCCTGGGAGGGTCCCCTGAATCTGTCCAACCCTCTCCCTTGGGTACTTAAGGGCTTACCCGGCTGTAGGACCCTAGATTCGACGTGAACAAGATTCTGAACAAGAAACCACTGATCTTCGACCGTCTGGACACTCTGGACTTCGCTGGACTTCGACTGGGCTCGACTTCGTCGCCCTCTCCGTCCAAAGCATCGTCTGTTCCCGTGCACCATACAGGCTCCGTGCAGGACCTGTGGAGCATCAAGGACAACTGAAGTTATCTCCCTTGGGGTGAAGGAGTCACTCCCCTGCATTCGCAGGCACCGTAACGCAACTGACCGGTTTGCTGATCCTGAGCTCCTGCGGACTCCGAAGGCTCCAGCAACACAGGAGGTGGGTTCTCACGTTCCTTGAGGTCAAGCTGCCCTCACACCAAGTTTGAGGCCAGTATCCCTCGGGGGGACCGCATAACCCGACCCCCGTGCACTGCGTACTTTTGCAAGTGCATATGCTTGTTGGCGTTCTCCAACTAAGTGCATTGGGCTATTGATAGCCCCAACCTCTGCGCACATTTAGTACAAAGGACTTCGGCCTCCTCGCACTCTGTGCCCTGCAAGTTGTTACTTTGTGAAACTGCTAGAGGTCCCCTCGCGACTCCTGTGCCTTCGGCCTGTCGGTCCATTTGAGGGACAACACCGCTTTTCTTGGGCTCCCCTGGTTGCTCCAGGCCTGCCCTGACTCCCCTTGCTGTGGTGAGTCTCCTGGTCCTTGCTGGGCCAGACCGTAACCTTACTCGACCTTCTTCGTGGGTTGCCGCTGCCAAGGCTTGTTGGTGCTCCCGCCGGACACCGACCCCTCAGCACTCGACATCCTTCGTGGGAAAGCTCGTATCCGGCTCCTGGTCGTCCTCAATGCCTCCTGGTCCCTGGAGCTGTAGAGTCAAGGTCTCCATCATCACACCTGAAGCACCCGACATCGGTGGGCATTCGACTACCGAGCCCCTGGTCACTCCTGAGTGACCCAGACTCTGTCCCCTCTGCTTTCAGGTACTCTTCATCAAGAATCCACCCTTGGATTCCATCAGACACTTTTCTTCTTTCCCGCAGTGGCATTTCCTTGAAGTCCTCTATTGAGATCGACGGCGGTTTTCGACACCACTTCAGCCCTATGCACCCGGCTTCCCTGGGATAGGTAAGTCTGGTACTACGGTATCCAAGGGTGGGGTGGCTCTCCAACCTCCTATGATCCAAAGGGCTTCCTCGTAATGCACTGGGAAGGGTCCTTAACCTTTAAAACTGCAACCACGACTCTCCCATTGAATTGTACGTAGCACGCGGTCATGTTCTCACACTGCACCCGTCCTCCGTGGGGTCCCTCTTTACTCACCTTGGGTGGTTCCTTGGGGTCCCAGCGATTCTACAACCTCTGGCCACTGTCTTGACTCGAGTCGTGGTTCATATACCACTATTTTAGTATATGGTTTGGTCTCCCCCTGGAGCCCACTGTGTATTAGTGCTACTTACGATTGTTTCTGTGCTAAGGTATTGTGTGCTTTGTGTTTATCTGCGTGTTGCAGATACTGTGAGGTATTTAGAGTGTGTTATAATAATAAATACATATTTTTATAACTACTGTGTGGTTCTCCTTTCATTTAACCAATACAATAAGGTTGCATTCTGGTAAAACAAGCTGCTTAACATTCCTTCAAGACTAAGTCTGAAGGCTGCTCTCCACAGCTACCACTTGGATAGCTTTCTAAGGTTATCTTTGACCTCTTAAATCACCATAAGGGTTGTTTGGACTAGTGCAAGGTGCCCACTTTAAATAGTGGACATCATATACCAGGCCAACTTCTCACAATGCCACCCTCCAGTGGGAGGGGGGCATATGCCTCACTCTGGTTGGCTGGGTCCCCCCATCTGCAAGATGGCGGGGACTGAGAGTTGTGCTTCACCTCGCCTCCCCCACATGAGGGGTGGGGTTGGCAAAGGTGGGCACACCTCTCTTCCTCACTTGTTTTTCCCGCCTATTCTCCCGCCCAAAGTGGGGGTCAGAACCGGTGGGGGCCAGTTCCTGAAAGCAGCAACAGGCCTGGGGAAGCACACAAAGGTGGCAAGCCTTTGAAGCTTTCCCTTCGTGGCCCTGCCCATCCTGGGGGAGGAGGCTTGGCACCTCGTCCCAGGATGTGCATTGTTTCAGGCCCCCAAGAGCAGCAGGCTCTCGACCCTGGGGTCCAGAAACATGTCTGGTGGTGACAGCTGGCGAGCAGCCACTCAGCCTGGACACTAGTGGTAGGTCGTTTTTCAGGGGGCATCTCTAAGATGCTCTCTGTGTGCATTTTTCATTAAATCCCACACTGGCATCAGTGCAGTGTGGGTTTAATGTGCTGAGAAGTTTGATACCAAACTTCTCAGTTTTCAGTAAAGCCATTATGGTACTGTGGAGTTCGTAATGACAAACTCCCAGCACCATATACTCTTAATGGCATTACTGCACTTACAATGTCTAAGAAGTGGCTTAAACACTGTAGGGGTACAGGGCTCATGCACCTGTACCCTCACCACTGGTATATTGCACCCAGCTAGAGGGGTGGCTGATCTATGCCAGGGCAGTGGGTTGTAGGCATGGTACACAGGGATGTGTGCCATGTCGACTCTTTTCTTTGTTCTGCACCAAAACACGCAGCCTGCAAAGGCAGTGTGTGAGTGTAAAGGTACAGGGCCTCTAAGGGTGACACAATAAGTGCTGCAGCCCTTAGAGGCCTTCCCTGGTCACAGTGCCCTGGGTACCTGTGGTACCATTTACCAGGGACTGACCTATGGCCAGAGAGTGCCAATTGGGTTTGGTCTTCAATGCAGTTTTAGGGAAAGAACATAGGCCCTGGGTACCTGATTGGCAGGAGCCCAGGGCACACTCAGTCAAAGTAAATCAGCAGTTCAGCAAAAAGTGGGAGCAACCATGCAGAAAGAGGGCACTTTCTCGCACAACACCCCCCCCCCCCCCCAAAAGAAAGAGGATGAGACTAACCTTTCCCTAGAGAGTCTTCATTTTCTAAGTGGAAGAACCTGGAAAGTCCATCTGCATTAGCATGGGCAGTCCCAGGTCTGTGTTCCACTACAAAGTCCATTCCCTGTAGGGAGATGGACCACCTCAACAGTTTAGGATTTTCACCTTTCATCTGCATTAGCCACTTGAGAGGTCGGTGATCAGTTTGAACTAGGGAGTGAGTACCAAACAGGTATGGTCTTCTTCAGGGACCAAACCACAGCAAAGGCTTCCCTCTCAATGGCACTCCAATGCTGCTCCTTGGGGAGAAGCCTTCTGCTTATAAAAGCAACAGGTTGGTCTTGGCCTTCATCATTGGTCTGGGATAGGACCGCTCCTATCTCTAGCTCAGAGGCATCAGTCTGCACAATGAACTGCTTGGTATAGTGTGGAGCTTTGAGAATTGGTGATGAGCACATTGCCTCTTTCAGGGTGTCAAAAGCCTTTTGACACCTAACTGTCCAGTTTACCTTTTTGGGCATCGTCTTGGAGGTAAGTTCTGTGAGGGGAGTCACAATGGACCCATATCCCTTCACAAACCTCCTGTAGTACCCAGTCAAGCCAAGGAATGCCCTGACCTGGGTCTGGGTTGTTGGGGCTGCCCAGTCCAGGATGGCCTGGATCTTGGGTTGTAAGTGTTGCACTTGGCCTCCACCAACAAGTATACCACAGTTCCCTGCCCTATCTGACATTTGGATGCCTTGATAGTTAGGCCTGCAGTTTGCAGGGCTTTTAAAACCTTCCCAAGGTGGATCAGGTAATCCTGCCAGGTGGAACTAAAGACAGCAATATCATCTAGATAAGCTGACTAAAGGATTCCAATCCAGCATGGACTTGGTTCACCAACCTTTGGAAGGTGGCAGGGGCATTCTTTAAACCAAAGGGCATAACAGTAAACTGCTATTGCCCATCAGGTGTGGAGAATGCTGTCTTTTCTTTTGCTCCTGGTGCCATGCCAATCTGCCAGTACCTTGCAGTTAAGTCAAAGGTACTTAGAAATTTGGCTGCACCCAACTTGTCTATCAACTCATCCGCTCTTGGGATAGGGTGAACATCTGTCTCGGTGACAGAGTTGAGTCCTCTATAGTCCACACAGAACCTAATTTCTCTCTTTCCACCCTGTGGATGAGGTTTGGGGACTAGAACCACTGGGCTGGCCCAGGGGCTCTCAGAGGGTTTAATAACCCCTAACTCCAGCATCTTGCTGACTTCAGCTCTGATGCTTTCCTTGACTTGATCAGACTGCCGATAGATTTTGTTCTTGACAGGTGCACTGTCACCAGTGTCCACATCATGGGTACACCAGTTTGTCTGACCAGGGGTCAAGGAAAAGAGCTTAGCATACTGCTGCAAGACTTGCTTGCAATCAGTCTGCTGTTGGGCAGTGAGGGTATCTGAAAAGACAACTCCATCCACTGACCCATCTTTGGGGCTGTATGAGAGGAGGTCAGGGAGAGGTTCGCTCTCTGTCTCCTGATCCTCATCAGTCACCATCAGCATGGTGATGTCAGCCCTGTAATGGAAAAGCTTAAGGCGGTTCACATTGATCACCCTTTTAGGTGTCCTGCTTGTGCCCAGGTCAACCAAGTAGTTGACCTCACTTTTCTTCTCTAAGATGGGGTAAGGGCCACTCCATCTGTGCTGGAGAGCCCTTGGTGCCACTGGCTCCAAAACCCACACCTTTTGCCCTGGTTGAAATTCTACCAGTGCAGCTTTTTGGTCATACCAGTGCTTCTGAAGCTCCTGGCTGGCCTCAAGATTCTTGGATGCCTTTTCCATGTACTCAGCCATTCTGGACCTTAGGCCTAGTACATAGTCCACAATGTCTTGTTTTGGTTCTGGGAGAGGCTTCTCCCAACCCTCATTTACAAGACAGAGTGGTCCCTTAACAGGATGGCCAAACAGAAGTTCAAAGAAAGAAAACCAAACTCCCTTCTGAGGAACCTCTCTGTAGGCGAAAAGCAAGCATGGTAAGAGGACATCCCATCTCCTTTTGAGTTTTTCAGGGAGCCCCATAATCATGCATTTCAATGTCTTGTTAAACCTCTCAACAAGACCATTGGTTTGTGGGTGATAGGGTGTAGTAAACTTGTACTGCACTCCACACTCTTTCCACATGTGTTTTAGGTAAGCAGACATGAAGTTGGAACCTCTGTCTGAAACCACCTCCTTAGGAAACCCTACCCTGGTGAAGACACCAATGAGGGCCTTGGCTACTGCAGGAGCTGTAGTAGTCCTAAGGGGAATTGCCTCAGGATACCTAGTGACATGATCCATTACCACTAGTATAAACTTGTTTCCTGATGCTGTCGGAGGTTCAAGTGGACCTACTATGTCTACACCTACCCTTTCAAAGGGAACCCCAACCACTGGTAGTGGAATCAAGGGGGCCTTTGGGTGTCCACCTGTCTTGCCACTGGCTTGACATGTGACACAGGAGCTGACAAACTCCTTTACTTTCTAAGACATCTGGGGCCAGTAAAAGTGGCTAACTGCCTTTCCCAGGTTTTTGTTTGGCCCAGATGTCCAGCTAGGGCGATGTCATGAGCTAAAGTTAGTAAGAACTCCCTGTACTTCTGAGGCACTACAACTCTCCTAGTGGCTCTTCGGGTTGGGGTCTCTGGCCTCCGTGTACAGTAGTCCCTCCTCCTAAGAAACTCTGTGGGTACCACTGACATCTCCCTTTTCCTGGGTAGCAGCTTGCTGCCTCAGGCTTTCAAGAGTTGGAGAGTCCTGCTGTCCAAGGCACAGCTCTTCCATAGAGGGTCCCTCTGGGCCCAAGAGTTCAACCTGGTAAGGGTCAAGCTCCATGGGCTCAGTTCCCTCTGGGGTGTCCAAGTCTTCTCCCTGAGGAGAGGGGTCCTGATCCTCTTGCTGTACAGAAGCTGGTTTCTCAGTCTTCTTTACTTTTCTCTTGGAAGGTTGGGCCATACTTTCAGGCACCAACACTTCTTTTTCACCCTGCTTTCTGCTCTGTGTTCTTGTTTTCACACACACCATCTCAGGGATGTCCAGCATTGCTGCATGGGTTTTCAATTCTACCTCAGCCCATGCTGACGTTTCCAGGTCATTACCAAGCAGACATTCAGCTGGAAGCTTTGGAGAGACCACTACCTGTTTCAGGCCAGTAACCATCCCCCCCTCTCCCCCCCAGTCTAATGTCACCATTGCCATTTCATGGCTAGTGGTAACACTGTCAGCATTGGTGACTGGGTAGGTTCTCCCAATCAAGTATTGCTCTGGGGAAACCAGTGTATCTCTCAACATAGTGACACTGGCACCTGTATCCTTCAGGGCTTCTATTCTAGTCCCATTGATCCAAGGGTATTGTAAGTATTTCTTTAAGTTGGGTGGCTACACAGCTAAAGTGGCAAACTCAACTTCCCCTTCAGTGACTAGAACTGCTTCAGTGTGCAACCCGATTTGCTCTTGGCACACTGCTGATCCCATCTGGAGACTGGCTACACCAGGAGTAGCTGTAGTAGGACTAGGGGGCTTCTTGTTAGGACAAGTAGCATCTCCAGTTAAGTGTCCCAACTTCTTACAATTGTTATACCAGGCCTTAGCAGGATCAAAGTTCTTTCCCCTGTACTTATTAGTGGAGTGGGAAGAGTTTTGGGACCCACCCCCTGTGCAGGTTTTTGGGGCCCTTTTGAAGACTCAGGCTTTTTATCTTGGGGATTCTCACCACCTTTCCCCTGGGGAGGTTTTCTAACCTCTTTTTTTTGGTCACCCCCAGTGGTAGTTTTTGTCATCCTTGTCTAGACCCAATGGTCTGCTTTCTTTCCCAATTCTTGGGGAGAAATTAGACCTAGGTCTACCAAATGCTGATGTAACTTTTCATTAGTGCAATTACTTAAAATATGTTCTTTCATAAACAAATTGTAAAGTCCATGGAAATCATGCACATTGTGTCCAGGTAACCAACCATCTAGTGTCTTAACTGAGTAGTCAACGAAGTCAGTCCAGGATTGGTTTTGGGTTTTGTGAGCCCCCCTGAATCTAATTCTGTATTCCTCAGTTGTGAGCCCAAATCCCTCAATCTGAGTTCTCTTCATGAGGTCATAAGACCCAGCATCTGCCCCTGAAAGGATCAGGAGTCTATCCCTGCAGTTACCAGAGAACAGTTCCCAAAGGAGTGCCCCCCATTGTGACTTTTTCACTTTTCTCATTTCACAGGCCCTCTCAAAGGCTGTGAAATATTTTGTGATATCATCACTCACTTCATATTTAGGGACAATCCCTTTGGGGAGTTTAGGTTCATAAGATTGCTCTTTGTCCTTATTAAGTAATTTGCTGCCACCATTGATGGGTGCTAGGCCCATCTCTGCTCTCTTGTTCTCTAGAGCCAGCAGTCTGGTCTCTAGATCCAATCTTTTGGTCAACCTGGCTAGCAGGTTGTCCTCCTCATTGAGGCTGTCCTCAATGTCCTCAGTAGCACCTGGTCCACCTGTGTGGAGTCTAGGTACTGAGAGGTTTATTCTTGGATTCAGGGCCACTGGGGCCCTTCTCTTCCTATGATGTGGGAGGGGGAGGGTAGGTCAATCTCCTCATCCCCTCCATCTTCTTCCACATCTGGGAGGTCTTCACCATTATCAGAGGGATGGTCCTTAGCATACCCAGCCAGCAGCTCCTGGAGCTTTTTTGTTTGGTGGGATGAGACCCCATGGTTATGTTTTTAATTTTGCATAGGGACCTTACCTCCTTGAAAGTTAAGTGGAGGAAAGGGGTGAGGTCGAGCTCCTCAACCTGGTCCTCTATGCCATTGTGGTTATCTTCACTAACAGCTGGGTTCTTGTTAAGAGATATTGTTAAAAAAAACTTCTAACCCCTCTTATCCCTAACTAAAGTGACTTTTTATTTTTCTAAAATCCTAAAGGGACTTAACCAAGGCCCTAACAAGACTTTTAGTAATTTGGAAAAATTTGTTAATTAAAAAATCAGATTCTAAAGACAATTTAAGAGTTCTGTCGTGTAATCAGGTGGTAACCAAGCTAGTCCAACAAATGCAAAGTTGTATATCCCACCGCTGATCCACCAATGTAGGAAGCTTGCTCTGTATATACAATACCAAAGTGAGGTATAGTGTGCACAGAGTCCAGTGAAACCCCAAAGGTAGGCAGAGATAAAAGTAGATAGCACCTTACTTTCTATTTGTGGTAGTGTGGGCGAGCAGTAAGGCTTTATCAGAGGGTAGTGTTAAGCATTTGTTGTACACACTCGATCAGCAAATGATTGTCACACACTCAAAGACTGAACTCAGACCAATTTTGTTTCTATAAGAAATATTCTTTTCGTTATTTTATTTCCTAGACCCAAGCAAGCCTGGCACAGGTAAGTGATTTATACTTTGCAGTAATAATACAGTTTGAATTGCAATTGTATATATACTTTGGTTTGGTTACAGTAGAATTACTGGTAATGCAATGCTTTGAAATATTGTACATATACTTTGTATTGGCTTTTCAATAGAATGTCAAGTAGATTACTTGACAGGTTACTTTTCTTACACAGTGTAGTATACCTGGATACTACACTGGGACATCTCCTGTAAAGAGGTAAGTAAAAGCGTTTTGGTTATTTGGTTACAGTTTTAGAGACTTTTATAGATTTTCCAACTCCACACTTAAAAACTTTTTCATAGAAAAACAGTCAATGTTATCCTATGGGACGAAATAGTGTTATCGGTTAACAGGTAAGTACTTTGTTGTGGAAGTTGGGTTTCTGGGATTAGACTAAGGGGTCCCCCAGGGTCAAGGATGCACTCTTGTTACACCCTCAGCGGCACTAGGGCGGCCGAGTGCAGAGTGCTGAGGCCCAATGTTATCCAATGGGGGATAGGGGGCCTCCAGTTGGTGGCTGCTCACGAGCAGGCCACAAGGTTGTGGGAGCAAGCTCAGGGCAAATGGGGGTTCGAAAAAGCACCAAAGGTACACCCTCAGCGGCACTAGGGCGGCCGGGTGCAGGGTGCTCGTTTGTCGTCGGGTGCTCTGTTACTTTCAATGGGGAGTCTCCGGTTTGCAAACACACTGCAGGCTCGGGGACGAAGGTCTTCTGGGTGCGACCACCACTTGGAGAGGTAAGTTGGGATGCTGGGGGTTGGTTAGACTCTGTCAGTTGGGCCACCCAAGGCCGTGGGGCATCGGGTGCAGGGGTGTCTTTTAGGGTTGGATCTTCTTACCAGCTCCTGGTCGCGGTTGGGGGGACCTTCCGGATTGAGGCTGCAGGCGTCGGCTGGTGGCTTGAGGCAGGTCAGGGATCACTGGATCTCGGGTCAGGATCGCCGGGGAGACCTCCTTGTGGTGTTGGGCCACTCGAACTCGGGCCGTGGGCGTCCGGTGCAGAGTGGTGCAGACTTGCGGATTTCGCCAGAGCTGGAGTCTGTGGGTGAACAAATCCGGTGTTCATGGAAGACAAAGTGTTTTCTTTGGAAGGCAGGGCAGATCCTCTGGGTTCTTGAGGTTGCTGGCTGCAGGACACACCAGAGTTTCGCCTTTGCAGGTTCGAGGTGGGGACAGGCCGGTAGGGCAGGGGCCAAGTCACTGGGCATCCTCCTCTTCTTAGCTTTGGCAAGGCTGTTCGGTCCTTCTTCTTCTTTTCTTCTTGTGGTTTCTTGTCTGAGGAGACAATGTTCAGGGGGGGCCCTAAATACTAGATTTAGGGGTGTTACAGGTAAGTAAAAGGTTGGGACCAATGGGTCCCTTACTTGGGGTGGGTACACCCCCTATTATGCCACCCTCCAGTGGGAGGGGGGCATATGCCTCACTCTGCTTGGCTGGATCCCCCCATCTACAAGATGGCGGGGACTGAGAGTTGTGCTTCACCTCACCTCCCCCACCTGAGGGGTGGGGTTGACAAAGGTGGGCACACCTCTCTTTCCTCACTTGTTATTCCCGCCGATTCTCCTGCCCAAAGTGGGGGTCAGAACCGGTGGGGGCCAGTTCCTGAAAGCAGCAACAGGCCTGGGGAAGCTCACAAAGGCGGCAAGCCTTTGAAGCTTCCCCTTCGGGGACCCTGCCCATCCTGGGGGAGGAGGCTTGGCACCTCGTCCCAGGATGTGCATTGTTTCAGACCCCCGAGAGCAGCAGGCTCTCGACCCAGGGGTCCAGAAACATGTCTGGAGGTGGCAGCTGGCGAGCAGCCACTCAGTCTGGACACCAGTGGTAGGTCGTTTTTCAGGGGGGATCTCTAAAATGCCCTCTGTCTGCATTTTTCATTAAATCCCACACTGGCATCAGTGTGGGTTTAATGTGCTGAGAAGTTTGATACCAAACTTCTCAGTTTTCAGTAAATCATTATGGTACTGTGGAGTTCGTAATGACAAACTCCCAGCACCAATATACTCTTAATGGCATTACTGCACTTACAATGTCTGGGAATTGGCTTAGACACTGTAGGGGTACAGGGCTCATGCACCTGTACCCTCACCACTGGTATAGTGGACCCAGCTAGAGGGGTGGCTGATCTATGCCAGGGCAGTGGGTTGTAGACATGGCACACAGGGTTGTGTGCCATGTCGACTCTTCACTTTGTTCTGCACCAAAACACGCAGCCTGCAAAGGCAGTGTGTGAGTGTAAAGATACAGGGCCTCTAAGGGTGGCACATTAAGTGCTTCAGCCCTTAGAGGCCTTCCCTGGTCACAGTGCCCTGGGTACCTGTGGTACCATTTACCAGGGACTGACCTGTGGCCAGAGAGTGCCAATTGGGTTTGGTCTTCAATGCAGTTTTAGGGAAAGAACGTAGGCCCTGGGTACCTGATTGCCAGGAGCCCAGGGCACACTCAGTCAAAGTACATCAGCAGTATAGCAAAAAGTGGGGGCAACCATGCAGAAAGAGGGCACTTTCTCACAGTGGTTTGCTCTCAATCAGAAATTGAAAGGATGTTTGAGAACTATTACAGGGTGCTGTACATTGCAGCTTAGAGCGTGGAACCAATGACAGCTCTGGACTATCTAGGGGATATTGCGATCCCCACTCTCAACCCTCTACAGGCACATGAATTAGACCCCTCTTTGACCCTAGAGGAAATTAGATTAGCTATTCAACAGATTACGAGGGGCAAGACCCCAGGCACGGATGGGTACCCAATTGAGTTTTATGCTACTTTTAAATCTCAGCCGGCTCCTCAGCTTTTGAAGGTCTATGAACAAGCAAAGTAACGGCGTATACAGTCGTATTCTATGAGAAAAGCACTGATAGTGGTGCTCCCGAAACCGGGGTGGGACCTGCTTGATGTAACATCCTACTGGCCCATATCTCAACTACAAAATCTTAGGGAAGATATTAGCTCACAGGTTGACCCCCTTTTTACCAACAGTGGTGCACCCAGATCAAAACGACATTATCCTGGGCCGAAATACATTCAGAATCTCTGAGGATTGTTCTGGACTATGGATTAGGTGAACAGGACAAGAACGCAGTGCTCAGTGGCCTCTTTACATATATCGCAAAGGGCTTTGATACCCGGTGGACATACTTACAAGCAATGCTAGGTTGACTGGTCATATTGCCAGAGTTCTAACGATGGATAGCGTTACTGTAAAAGTACCCACTGGCGAGGGTCTGTACAGACGGGATCATTTCCGATATGATATCTATTAAGAAGGGCACCAGGCAGGGTTGCCCCCTCACCCATTATTATTAGCACTGACCATGGAACCACTGGCCTGTCTGCTGCGAATACGTGGCCCACAGTGGGGTATCCATATTGAAGGGCAGCCTCTTGTACTGTCCTCGTATTCGGATGACGCACTAATATATATCAATATCTGTTGGATGAGTTTGTACGGGTATCAGGACTGCGGATCAATAGGCACAAATCTTGCCTGTTTCCGCTACTCCGATCGCCCGAGCTACAGCAACAGGCGCTACCTGCGGTGAAACTGCAGTGGAAGCTCCACTACATAAGGGAGGACTGGGCCCCCGCTATGAGCTCTATTATGCAGCTGCACAACGACAGTGGCCAATGTGCTAGCTAGGGGAGCTGCTGAACCCTGAACGTACCATGGTCCACACTGAACGTACACTGGTCCACATGGTCCACACATGGACCCTCGCTACTGAACTGGTTCTCCTTCCATGAGAGCTATAAACAATGTGCTACTGAAAGTAGCTGAGTGGTGTTGGGGGAGGTATGTACATGGGGGTAGGAAGAAGGTATCTTATGCCCTAAACCTTCCACTCTGGGCAGCACCGCAATGTTGGAAGTTGATGGAACTATACCAAACATTCGAATGGACGGCTGATGGGATTGTGGTGTGGGCGGACCTACTGGAGGGCAAGAAGTTGCAATCATTTGAGGCCCTGATGACTACATACGACCTGGGACCAGGACAGTTGCTTTTGCACTCTGCTTTACATGGGAATATGGGACAAATATGGGGCTCAGAACAAGACTTTCCTGACACTGCAGGACAGCTAGAGATCATCCTAGACACTGAGCAAACGAAACAAGTAATAACGGGATTATACCTGGCCCTCCTGCAAAATACCTCTAAGGGATCGCAGGCTCTTAAGGACTGGTGGGAAGGCAAACTGGCGACGGAACATACCGATGGCCACATGGGCTTGCTGCCTGGGTTCGATCAAGACTGTGTCCAGAAACGTGAGGTTCTGTTTTACCCGATTCACACCACACTTATTTAACTCCAAACACGATAGGGAAAATGTACATGGGTGCTCAGTCTACTTGTCCCAGATGCCACACAGAGGATACGAGCTTTGTACATATAGTATGGACCTGCCTGATCATAGCCAGGTTTTGGGTAGAGGTAACACATGCATTTCTGAAGCAACTGCTTCTATCTTGCTCCTTGATCCACTTGGGTGTCTGCTGGGTTTGTGTAGGAATCTGGTTCCCTATATAGTGCACCAAAATGAGGTATACTGTGCAGAAAGTCCAGGCAACCCATATTGGTTTACAGAGGTACAAGTAATAATCCCAAATGCTCTCTTTTGTGATAGTGTGGGCGAGCAGTTTAAGCTTATCTGAGAGTAGTGCTAAGCGTTTGTTATGTTATGTTAAAAGGATTTATTCAGTGCAAACAATTACCCCGAGGTATTCAAAGCGCTAAATCCAAGGGAGAGATCACGATTGGGAGAAAGGTTTACTTAGGAAACAGCCATGTTTTATGGCTTTTCCTGAACTGGAGAAGATCTGGGATTACTCTAATGGAAAAAGGAAGTGCATTCTATTCGTTGGCAGCTGAGATGATAAAACTACGGCCTCCCCAGTTGGTTCTCCTTGGTTGTACTCACAGAGACAATAAATGAGACACACACTCAAAAATAAATCCGAGACCAATTTAGAAAAATAACAATTATGTTTATAGAAATTTCAACACCAAGAACTTCGTGGTCAAGATGTACTTTTCGAGTTATCGATTTTTACAGGTAAGTAAAATGTTCACTTAAATATGTCTTTACTCAGTAATGCTTTCCTGTGGGGAAAAAAAGCATATACTGCATACAGTTACTTGCAATAGATTTCTGTGGGTCCCCTTCTGGACTTAAGGTGGTAGGGGGCCAAGGAACAAAGAACCACCAACAGTTAGTCTTTACCTGCCCTGGAGCATCCGGGTGCAGAGGTGCCGGTCGGGTTGGTAGCTTTGCGTGCTACACCAAAGGAGAGAGTGGGACTACCTAGAAACAGGCTGCAGTGGGGCACTTGGGACAAGTCTGGGAGCTCCCAATGGGGGGCTCGGTTCATGAGGGCCCTGGGAGCAAGGAAACACAGTCGGTTCTTGGGAACCCAGGCTGGGGTGCTCGAGTGCAGAGTGGTTAGGTTGGCTGGGCTTGTGCATCACGGGCACTCACGGTTGTCAGTCCGGCCGGTTAAGGGGACAAAAACAGGACAGCTAGGCCACTCTTGAAGTGGGTCTCTACGGTGCTGACATACCTCAATGGCTGCTCGGTCTTGGAGTCTGGATTGGACTCAAACAGGCATTGGTTGCTGCAAGGGGTCCCGTACCCCAGGTATTGGTGCTGTACGGTTCCAGTTGGTCCTGGCATCTTCTTACTTGGTGGGGGGCGGATCTGACCTTCCTGGAGCATGGCACCTCTTCCTGGGCGGCTCCTGCATCGGTGGAGCCGGGGGCGGCAGATCCGTGGACCAGACTTTGCTGTTTGGTGCCTGCAAACTGCAGGGGAGTAGCTCCTCTACTCCAAGGGATATCACTGACAATTTGCTAAGTGCTGGCAATCCACCGGGGTTCTTGGCAGATGCACAGCAACAGGACAAGTAGGTTTGTTGCGAAAATCGGGATAGATGGAGGTAGGCAGGAGTTGGCGCTAAAAAGTCCACAGCTGGGCCTCAGTTCTTGGTTCTTCACTCTTCTTTGTCCTCTTCTTCTTGTGCCAGTCGAATCTGATTTCCTGGTGTCAGGGGTGCCACCTAAATACTCAATTTAGGGGCGTTAAGGGGAGAGTAAGGTAGTAGCCAATGGGCTACTTACCTTTGGGGTTCCTACTTCCCCTATTTGACCACTTTATGTGGGAAGTTGGCCTAACCCTGGCCCAGTGTATCTAATTTCACTAAAAACCAAGATGGTGGAATTCTACTTTTCGTGTTCACTTCAGGTAGCCCACCTTATGGGTGTAACTAGCCTGATAGTGAACACCCCTCCTGACAAGCTAATTTTCCCGCCTGTCCTAGTGCCAAATGGACCCTTGGCAGGGGGTGGCATTTCCCCTGTCTGGCCTTTGAAGCCTCCTGCCTTGATCTGCTGATTACTAGCCATCCTGTTTAGAGGAAGTGGCAACACCTCCGGCCAAAGCAGGCATTGTTTCTGACCTCAGAGAGCACAGGCTCTCACCTCCAGGGGGTCAGAAACGCATCTGTGGTGGCAGGCTGGTCAATACCAGTCTGCCAGCACACTAGAGCTTGGTAGGTTTTCAGGGGGCACCTCTAAGGTGCCCTCTGGGTGCATGTCTTGATAAATCCACTACTGGCATCAGTATGGGTTTATTAAGATAAGGTGTTTGATATGAAACACCATAGGTTTCAGTGAAGCCTTCATGTAGCTGGGCAGCTCGTAATGACCAGTGCCCAGTACATATACTTAAGATGGCTTCCCTGCTCACTTGTACTGTCAGTAGTTGAACTGGCCAGAACAGGGGCATATCTGCTCATGCAGATATGTCCTCACAAGTAATATAATCCACCCTGCCTTAGGGCTAGAAGGCCTTCTCTATGGGTGACATACATTTATTGCATGCAGTGTGTGTGGGCATGGCACACAGGGTGTGTGTCATGTCATGTTTTCACTTTTGTCTGCACCATTTCAAGCAGCCTGCATTGGCAGTCTGCAAGAGTTTTGGAGGTGGGTCCCCTAGGGTGGCACAATACATGCTGCAGCCCTTTAGGACCATCTTTGGTACCCATGCCCTAGGTATTAGGGGTATCATTTACTAGGGGCTTACAGGGGTGCTAAAGGTCTTGCCAATTGTGGAACAATTGCACAGTTACCTTGTTTTTAGGGAATGAGCACGGACACTGGGGACCGGGTTAGCAGGAACCGAGTGCACTTCAGTCAAAGTTGTATCAAATACCAGGTAAAAAATGGGAGTCACCACGTCAAAAAGGGTCACTTTCCTACAGTGTGCATACGCTTACCAAATGAAGAAGTTGGCTTGCTTCCAGAGCCTGGCCCTGGTGCTAGCGAAGTGGCGTAAAGCCATGGTGTGGAAATCAAGCATGGCTCCAGTCTTAGATATCTAGTGTAAGGACATGGTGCGATAAGCGGGAGTGGAGATGGCGGTTCGTGCAGATATGAGATCAAGGAATGGGAACTGCCAACCACTTGACTGGAATGGAAGAGAAAGGTACATGAGTACAGATGTGATTTGATTGATGTTGTGACCACGAACAAGGGGGCAGGAGGGACATGGGGGAGTTGGGCCTAAGCACATACCCCGGCAAACTGATATGTCACAATGCAAACTGGTGGGGAAGTGATGAGGGTGGGAGACAGCAATCTGAACTCATCTGTTGGAATTGCGGGGAGGGGGGAAATGTTACATGCATTGCAGTTACTATAATGGTTATTTTATATGAGTTATAAGATCATTGAGTCATACCATAATCGTAGCCTCATGCCCATAAGGCCATGAGATATATGTAATGTGTACAGTGTTATCCTGCAATAATGCATTGAATATGGGATGTGTACCTGAGCACACAATGTTTAATATACGGGTTGCACTGTAACAAATTTATTAAAAGCACTCAGGGACAAAAAAACCCTAATGGTCTAAAAACAGCACAAATAACTTTCATGTCGACATCAACTGTTAAAAAAACACTTGCCTTCAGGTACATGAGAATCCAGAGATGGTGCATTCACTACTGGTTTTTCACCTTTTCAAAGGTGTCATAGACATCTGATGTCCAGTTAAACTTGTCACCTTTCTTAAGAAGTAAATATAAAGGTTGTACCACCAATGCATATCCTGGAACAAGATGTGCTTTGTACTCTCACAATCCTAAAAACGAGCGCAAAGAATCTTTTTCTACAGGTGGTAGTGCCATTTGTATAACCTCCACATTACTAAACTTTGGCTTTATACCTTCTACAGAAATGGTGTGACCCAAGTATTCAACTGTTTGTGGACAAAAAAAGTACATTTGTTTGATTTCACTGTCATTCCCCTTTCGCTCAAGATATTGAATACATGCTAAAGTAGTAATAAATATTCTTCTTTACTTTAGTGCAAATTAATATATTGTCCCGAAAAGCCTGGGCATTGTCCAGGTTACCAAACAACGTATCCATCAATCAATCAATCAAATTTGCTTTATTTCGATAACAAGTATGGGAGAGTAGGCAGAGGTCTCTAGTGCTATTTGGTAGGGTCTCAGGCAGACTGGTTTCCTTAACCTCTCCAGTCCCGAGAAGTCTGGGCCAGGACCCTTGCCTCCTCGTCCTTGCCTGTCCCCTCTGAGTGTTTGATCCTTTTTTACGTAAGGGTACAATAATACTTCCCTTCCAGGAAGAAGGAATATCACCAGACAGATAGCAATAGTGGAACAGTGGACATAAAAAAGATAGCCCATAAAGAAGCCTCCTGTATAATGAGTGCTATCGGGAGTTCATCAGGGCCCACCTGATGTTCTTGCACCCATAATGAATCCCTCAATATCCTTACAGGATGGCGGACCATATATTTCCAATTAAGCTACTTCAACACTAGGCACAAACTGACCACTGCTTCTTAAATTACGGACATATAGTTGAGATATGTACTGTGTCCACTTGTCCGATATTGGAATAGCCTCAGCTGTAACTCTAGTGTTGCAGTATATTTTGGGAATTAAATGAAGTAGCAGCTTCCCTCAGATTAGTCAATTTCCTGTTCTCCTCCTTTCTTCATTCAGCCACCTTCAGTCTGGTTCTTATGCGCTTAAGGCGATTAATTTCCCTCTGCCTTGTAATCAAAGTAAATTTAAATTGCTTCCTAACTAGAGAGTTTATTTCACAATACACCTTTTTTACGGCCTGAGAGATCTTAATAGGTGACTTGGCTCTTTTACCTCAACCTTTGCTCCCAAATGTTCGGGAAAAGGTCAGCTGCTATTTGAACCAGGAGATAGGGTATCTAGTGACGTGTCAGGAGAACCCAGGCTTGCTATTTTAATACTTTGGTCGAGATTCTTTTTGTTTTCACGTAACCAAAAAGTGCGCCAATTAAATTTATTAAAGACTACACTATCTTTCCCGGAGTTCCAGGAATCAAGAGCCTTAAGCTCTAAATCGATGGACACTGAAAGAATGCTATGGTAACTTAGATCAGTCCCCAAAACCTCCAATTGTGTACATACTCCAAACGTTTGATAGGATACCAGCATATAGTCAATTAGTGATTGCCCTCGAGAGGAGTGAAAGGTATAAGAGGCTGGAGAGACTTCATGAAATCTGCCCTTTAAGTAAATAAATTCATACAATCTCAGGCTTTCCAGAAAACATGAACCCTGCCTATCAGATCTAACTGTTTCAGGTAAAACAGCCTCAAGGATACACCACACCTTGTCCAATTCGGTATTACCAAAGGTCATGTAAGCAGAATTGGAAACTTTAGCATTAAAGTCCCCTAAAATAATAACCAAAGGGCACTCTTCCAGAACACTAATGCTATGAACAAATGAAAACATGGAAGCGACTAAGATATTCACCCCCAACATGGCACTGAAGGCCAAGAAGGAAGCTGTCCCTGTTAAACCCGAAGCAAAGTCCAAGGCTTTGAAAGCTAAAAAGGCTGTTCTTAAGTGGGTACACAGTCACAAGAAGAAGAAAATTAGGACAGCCCCCACTTTCAGGAGGCCGAGGACCTTGAGGTTAAGGGGGCAAGCGAAGTATCCCAGGAAGAGTGCTCCTCACAGGAACAGACTTGACCATTATGCAATCATTAAGTTCCCGCTTACCACGGAGTCTGTCACGAAGAAGATTTAAGATAACAACATGCTGGTATTCATTGTCAAGGCTAACAAGCACCAGATCAAACAGGCTGTAAAGAAGCTTTATGATTTTGATGTTGCCAAGGTCAACATACTTGCCAGATCTGCTGCTGAATGTGTAGATTTCCTGAAGGACCTGACACTAGATACGCTCACTAGTGAAGCGAGGGAGGCATTGGAAGCGGACCTGACTGAGGAGGAACTCGCAGCAGCGTTGCGGGACTAAAGTTGGGAAAGGCAGAGGGCCTAACGGCCTACCAGTGGAATTTTATAAAGGGATGGTGGACAAGGTGGCCTCACATATGTTAGCCATGTTTCAGGAGGTGCAGGAAGGGGGATGTCTGCCAAGGGACCAGCGGACTGCTTTGATAGTAGTCATACATAAAAAAGGCAAATCTTTCGATGGAATGTGGCTCATATAGGCCAATTTCTTTGCTAAACGTAGAGGCCAGAGCTAAAATATTGGCGTCCATACTGCGTCCAGTCACTACGTCAATTGTGCATCCTGACCAATCTGGCTTTATGCACATAGAAGCACCCGTCTTAATTTACAATGCCTATTTGGGGTGATGCACGAAACTAGGAAGCCGTGCGGAGACCCAGCGGTGGGAATGTCCCTTGACGCCAAAATGGCGTTCAATAGTATTGTTAAACTATATGTTCGCCATGCTGACATGGTTGGGCCTTGGCCCAAAATTTTGTGGTTGGGTCCGGCTCCTCTACCAGAAAACATTGGCTAGGGTGCGGGTCAATGGAGCGGTCTCCCGAACTTTTTCCCTGTAAAAGGGTCAAAGGCAGTGTTTGCCCCCTCTACCCCATGATATTTGCTCTGGCCCTTGAGCCACTCGCGGGCTGAACCCACTGTTGCGAGGGGAGAGGTGTGATGGGGAATGGGAGGAGCATATCTCACTATACGCTGACGACATCTTGCTCTATCGCCATCAATAGGGTCCTGCATGTATTTGACCTTTTTGGCAGCTACTCGGGATATTGCATCAACTGGTCAAAGTCACTGGTCTTCCCCCTATCGAGTGATAGCGTGCGGCACCCTCGGTCCTGCACAGCGCCTCTGGTGAGTGGGAGTTTTCAATACCTAGGGATTCATATAACCCATGACCCCCAGGAATTCATGTGCAAAAACCTTCTCTCCCAACTAAAGACACTGCGAGGTGATGCCATACACTGGGGAACTTTACCTTTTTCCTTGATGGGCAGAGCTGCGTTATAGAAGATGATGACACTCCCACGTTTGATATATGTGCTCCAAAATACTCCCTATAGCGTCCCACAGGAGTTCTTCCAGAAAATTTACCACGAAGTCCGTACACTGCTATGGCGGGGGGAGGCGTGCATAGCACTCTCCAAGCTTCAAAGGGGGTATACGAAGGTGGGCTAGCGGTTCCAGATATAACCAAATACTACTGGGCAGCCCACCTGCTTGTGATTAATGACTGGGTTTTTGCGGCCCGCCAAAAGCCAGCATATAGAGTGGATAGAGAGGTGATTGGTCACAGAGGCCTTGAAACAATCCTCTACCGGAGGAAGAAAGAGCGAGGGCTGCCACAGCACACCCAGGTGGTAGTCGGAGTATGGAGGTAGGCCACAAAGTTCTTAGGCTGGAATGGTAGGCTTACCAACATGACATCATTATGGAACAGTGACCTACTTCACAAGGTGGGTGGATTGAAGGGCTTTTTGGGTTGGGAACTAATAGGAATAGAACACTTGGGAGATGTCTGGCGAGACTAGGCCTTCATATCATTTGATACCCTAAGCCAGGAATTTGAGTTGAGGGAAGCGGAAAGATACAGATATTTGCAACTAGGGCACGGCCTGCGAAGATAAGTACTAGAAGGGGAACAACTGCCAGAGGCTTTGCCTCTGGAGAACGGTCTCCTTACAGAACACATCCCAGACAAGGTGATTTCCATTATCTACCGGAAACTAGTCAAAACGCCCTTGATCCTCTGGTGGCCTTGCAGGGAAGCCTGGGTGGGGGATCCTGGTGATCTAGAGGATGATGACTGGGGGAAGCAATTCAGAGTCCACGTGAGATAATAATACGAGCTAGGTTTTGCTTGGTCCAGCTTAGAATTCTGCATCGTTCCTACTACCCAAGGACCTGATTAGCCAAAATTGGGAGGACGTGCCTAAGGGAGTGTGGGACAGGAGGGTACATTTTTTCACACTCTGTGGGAATGCCCGGTGATACAGGAGTACTGGAGGGAGGGTCACGGGGGTCATGTCCCATGTAACGTCACTCTAGGTTCCTATGGACGCAAAGAGGCTCCTGCTAGCGGTGTCGAGGGAGGAATCCTGGCCTAAACACCAGAAATACTGGCTGCAGGGGTGGTCAAGTGGAACATAGCGAGAGCGCAGAGAAGTGCGGCTCCACCCAGACTAACGGATTGAAAGTCTGACCTAAATTATTGCCAGAGGGCGGAAAAGGTGGTTTATCAAAGCAAGGGCTTCCCCCCAAAAAGTGGGAAAAGGTGTGGAGGTGCCTAGCAAGCCTACAGGAGTTATTGATGGGCAGGGATCCCGGTAAAGGGGGACTGATGCCTCTATACGCTGGATAGGAGGTGGGCAACTGCCATATGATGTGATGGGCCGAAAAAGCGCCCTTACTGATTGTGATTAATGTTCTGCTTTGGGATATTGCCACTTCTTAACTGCCATGTATGTACCGCGATATTCACCATATCTTAACTGTAAAGATTGTATGATGAGCATGGTTTCAATAAAGAGTTAAGAGAAAAAAAGGCTTGAAGGCCTCTCCTGCCAGTTATAGACAAATTACCCTCCTGGATGCGACCAGCACATTATTTGCCAAAAGTATATTACTACTTCTTCAGGAATGGGCATTTGGCAATAACATCATACCTGCTGAGCAGGCTGGTTTTCGTAAAAATTGCAGAACCCTTAATAATATTTCGGCCCTTCGAACCTTAATCGAAAAGTATCCCTTGGCTAGGGGCATGCCCATGTATTCTGCTTTTATCGATTTCTCCAACTTGTTCGACAGGGTTGACCGAGTGATGATGTGGAGAAAATGGTCTGCATTAGGGATTCCTGCTCATCTTCTGAGGCAATAATTTCCTAGCACTCCTCTACTTGAACTCAGGTCTTGATAGAAGGGAATCAAGGTTTGTCCAGCAGAGTGGGCACGTATAATGGCTTAAAGCAGGGGTGCCTACTGTGCCTCTTCTTTTTTCGCTTTAAACTCACGATTTGCCTTGCAGAGTTGGTCAGATAAAGGGGTATTCACCTAAATTAGGATTAATGAATGTTGGTTGTTTCCTTTATGCTGACGATGTTATTTCACTGGACATAACTCGATAGGCCTTCATAGGCATCTGAGTGTGTTTTAGAACAAAGGGGTGTAGAATTAGGAACATTTTTAATTGGCCCTTGGGGAGCGCCAAGTTGGAAATGGTGCAGTTTTATTCTTACCTCAGCAGAATCCTTTCAAGTAACTGCCTAAACAAAGATCATGTAAATCACTGTAAAAGTGAGGCTCTGTCCCAGGCTTCTGCCATTCACAGATTGCACAAGTGCTGCTGGCAAAGACACTTTGCATATGCCCTCTCGATCTATAACACAAAATACAGCCTTCACTGAGGTATGTCTGTGAAGTGATGGACTAGCGGCACTGGTCCTTCTTTGAAAAAGTAGAGGGGTGCACAATGCGCTAAATTTGTAATCTGAATTCTTTGGCTTCTCCATCTGCTCTTCATCTTGAATTTGGATTACTTTCTACAATGGTGCTTGCTAAGGCAGCCGTCCTGAGGTGGGGGAACCATTTATTGGGTATTGAAATGGATTCTATTCGAGCCGAACTAAAGCTTGAAATTTTTCATCGCTTGAAAGGAAGAAGTGCACTTTATTCTAATTATATAAAAGCTCTGGAAATATGTGAGATTAGTCAGAATGGGGTTGTCTCTTTCCGAAAACGTGTCCTAGAAAACTTGATAAACAAATCTTTGTATACAGTGAGTAGAAAAAGGGATATTCTGTTTTATTCGCAGCATGTAAGGAATGAAATTATAATAGAGAATAGCATCTGTAAAAAAATAAAACTATCTTTTATGGGATCTCCCACATGGTATACGGAGAATCATCCTATTATTACGGCTAAATCTGCTTCTGCTACGACTTATCACAGGAACATGGGAAGGCATGCCAACGGATGAGAGGTTTTGTGATCTTTGCCTGAACCACATCCAAGACTTAAACCATGTGATTTTTGTATGTCCTTCCCTTAATTTTGCACGTCGCCAGCTCTGAGACTGTTCTGTATAATGTAACTTCAGCAGGTGAAGCTCGCCAATGTTTATTTGCTCCCCAACTGAAATGGTTTGCACAAATATTTTTTAAATGTTTTTTTAAATGGGTTTTAAATTTCATATGTGCAAAGATTCTCTGGTTTTCACTTGAATTGCAGAAGACAGTAAACAATATTATGCAATCGTTAAGTATAATTAGCACTATACATGCTATGAAGTTAAGCTGGATGCTCGACAGATGTAATGGGATTCTGGCACTTTATTATTTGAGTGGAGAGAACTGCTTATCTTTTGCCGGTATAGCACTTTATTTGCACTTTGTATTCTTTGTATTTTAATATAGAATGGATTATATTTTGTACTGGCTAGAGCCTCGAACTGTATTGCTTAAATTTATTTTCTTGTGTATTTGCACTTTATCAGATCTTGGCACTTTAGTAGAGCATTGTATTTAGCATTGATATTACATATTTGCACTTAATAAAGTTGTATATATCCTCTGTGATGGAGTTTTGTACTAGATTTGTCATTTACACAGTTTTAGGTCATTAGAGGGTTATACCTATGGATCTCTGTATGTCACTTTTGAATGGATGAAATAATTTATCTTTTGATGGTAGCGATATGTATTTCCTTCTAAATGTTTTCCTTGTGAATGTTTTTAATACCGTTGTATTGAAGATAAGGATGAATTGCTGTATTCTTTATGTGGATCTCAGTTGAGTTCCATAACACAATAAATAAAAATTGAATTGCATTAGATGCATTGCATACAATGTAACAGAAAAAATATTTTCTGTATATAGAAATATCAAGGGTGTGGAATTTAATAAAATATCTACTTGTCCATGGGGAAGGTTGCTTCATAAATCTACTTGTCCTGTAACAAAATCCACTTGTCCCTTTGGTGCCATTAGTGCAGCCACAAATTATAGCAGCAATCTCATTATATAAGAGCTCTGATATAGCCTTTCTGATTATTTCACGGCTCATACCATAGTAGTGTTTGAATACTTGCAATCACCTTATGTTGCCACGTTTTTGCAGATCTACATACTGGGGCTGAAGGTAGTGGTAAGCAATAGTTCCAGGGTTAGAATGCTCTTTTGAGTCTGTGCAAACCTACTAACTTGCATGTTTTAAGGGTTTTCAACAACTCTTCTCTAATCTTTTCCCATACTGAGAAATGTTGGAAATTTACTCCTGACAATGGCAGACGTAAACCTTCTTCCAGAGTTGGGAAAAAAGTGGTTGGAGGGAAAGTGAACTTGCAAACACTCAGATTTTCGCATGAGCAAATCTACACATGCATATTTGCTCATGCTAAAATGCAGTTCACAAATATTTTCTAGGAGTACTATTTCTTGTCCTACTTCTGTAAATTCTTGGGAATTCACAAAAGCTGTATAGCTGCACTTAATGCAAGGACCTATACCATGGGTGCACTTTTGAGACTTTTTTAATAATTGGGCCCCTAATTTGGTTTGGCGTTGACCGTGACCGTTTGTGTTTATTAAAATTCTGTCTCTCTCTCTGTATTGGCTGGCTTCACTGTGAGTGACAGCATTCTGCTCTTTCACAAGGAGCATATCGGCACACAAAGTAGTTTTGTTCAGTAACAGTAACTACTGTGGCACTGTGTGCTTTTTGAGACCAAAAACAATTTTTGCTATTGCCAAGGTTTGTTATAATGATGAGGTCCCGGCAGCTCCCACACCAATAAGGGATTACAAAAAGCATGCCAAAACAAGTCACACATTGACAAAACTAAAAAGCTGACTTGTTTATTTTTGTTTCCTATAATCTTATTGAAACTGGTTACACTGATTTTCCATTATGAATATTTTTGGGAAATACTAGCATGCATCAACACGTTACTAAATGATGCTGCAAAGAAATGGTTCCTGAAATTTTACAGTAGTTTAGCAAAATGGTTTTTTTACCTGCTTTCATTTTTTTAATGAACATTTTATTCTGAAAGCAAAGAATCATCAATTTTGCTTTCAAGCTTCTGAAAATTGAGAGCATCCTGGGAGCATTATACATAGCCTCATATTGCTAAACTTTGAAAACGTGTGCACACATTTTTATACTGGAACCACTGTCAGTAGTGCAGTCAGAGCTTACAAAATTTACTTAGAGCGCTCAACCTATTAATAAAGACTTTCAATTAATGAACCATAAATACAAGTTTGAACAGCATTAACATATGGACAAAAATATTATCTTAACCATAATGTGGTACTACAAAATGACAGTCAAAGGGTCTGTGCTGCAGGGGGTTGGGCCTACTTGTCCTAAGGACAAAATACACATGAAAACTTGTTGCCCTTGACCCCAAATAATATGTCCTGGGCGCCTGGCTATAGGAGTTCCACATCCCTGAAATATACATTTTATATCAGGTATGCATTATCAAAGTAACACAAACCTGATACATTTTCTAATTGTAAGAAAAATCTATTGTTCTAAGTGTTTGAAGTTATTTCAACCCATCTTTTATTATTAAGAATAGACTGCTATATACCATATAGAAACAAAGACACATGCACGACAAACAAGACATTTTTCGGACAAGATGGGAATGGGGTTTCAGAACTTTATATAAATCAAGCTACGGGCGGACGACAGATGTGCTAGATGTCGGAGCGAAGGGGCGGATTTTCTGCACCTTGCTTGGCTATGCCCATCACTACAGCAGTACTGGAAGCAAGTGTTTAATGGAATGTCTGACATGATACACACACCACTGCAGGCCTCGCCAGAGATGGCTCTTCTGGGCTGCGTGCAGGACTTGGCTCCAGCGCATAAAAAGTTTGCAGCCCTGGGGTTCTTAATCGCAAAACGTAGGGTGGCATGTCGCTGGGGTAGAGGGCGTGCCCCCAAATTTAATGAGTGGATACAAGACCTCACTACATGGCAGGAGCAATCGCTCAGGTATGCTGAATTGCTTCCCCCTACCTCTGCTCCTAAGAATATATGGAGCCCCCTAATCACGTACTTACTAACTGTTGAGACGACCACACCTGCTAATGACGAGGCCTCAGGGGGTGCGGATGCTTCAGTGACTACTTCTCCCACCTCCACACATCTTAGGCAGTAGCCAGATTATACGGTTCACCACCAAGCGTGGCGGATGGAATCGTGGCGGGGGGTGGACATTGAGGGCGGTAGGCTGGGTGGTCCCCTAGAGGCATAACTATGTAGTGGAACAGAATCCCTCACAGCCTCTCCATCTCCCTTGACAAGGACTAGGATGATGCTAATGCCTACAGTATGTGATGCTAATATCAACATGTTAAAGCTAGCAATGATGTGTTTCCCTCTCTTCCCCTCCCTTCTTCTTTTGTAATGATAATGGGGCAGCGGGTGGGGTATGTTTTCTTGGTCGGACTGTCCTTCGAAACACGAATGGATCACTTGTAACTTACCATTGCTGCAATGTTCGACTGCATTGTTAAAATTCAATAAACAAAGTTTAAAAAAAAAAAAAGAACTTTATATAAATAGAAATATACATTTGATATCAGATATGCATTATAAAAGTAACACAAACCTGATACTTTTTTTAATTGTAAGATAAATCTATTGTTCTGATGTTTTATGGACAAAATTGACAGAATAAACCTATTAACCTATTTATCTCTAAATGTATTGTTCTAAGTGTTTGAAGTTATTTCAACCCATTCCAATAGTTCTCTTTTATTATTAATAATAGACTGCTATCAATCATATAGAAACATAAAGACACCTACACGACAAACAAGACATTTGTGGGGGGGGGGCATTTCAGAACTTTTCTTTGGTTATTTTTTGCTATTTTTATATTGGAAATAAATAAAAAACTAAAAAAGGAAATCAGAACCTGGATGTTTAAAAAAAAAATGACTTCTTTCCACAGTGGTAAGCAGCCTCTAATTTAATGCGAAGGCAGAGGTAGACTGCTCCTCGACAACAATAATTTTAAGAAGTACATAACCATGCACTGTGTACATTGTTTAGTACCACTTCAATAATTTGTTGTGGGACTGTCTCTCTAAAAAGAACTGATGATCCAGTTGTAGAAGTGGAAGCTGCTGGAGCACCACGTTCAACTTCTGCTCGTGCAAGCTGTCGAGGATGGATACCCCACACGTTTTCACATGCCTGTGATTCCATGGGAGTATTTCTTCTCTGTGCCCCTCGAGAATTCTTTGTTGCAAATATTGCAATTCACAATCTTTGCTGCCACTTTCTTTTCCCCTGAGGGGATGGTGAAGAATTTCCACATCAGTGGCTCCTTCTTTGGTAGCGGACCATCATGCTTCTCCTAGAAACCTGCCCACTCCTGAGGGTATTGCCTCCTGAGGCTATTGCAGATAATTCCCTTAGAAAAATAGCAATACATTGCCCAAAAAAAACAGGAAAAAGGCTCAACACACTGCCTTCACTGACAATTGTTATTCTCAAATGAGTTTCTTCCTGCAAATGTAGGAAGACCGTGATTTCAACCAATCAGAAGTGCTTGATGGACGTGTTATTGGTCTTGTGGTACTCTTGTGATACTCCTAGGGGACCACAACACATAAAAAGGAGGCAATATTCACACAAAACGCTCAAGGGATCTTCATAAACTGACCCATATAGAAAATCTCTAGGCTCAAACATAAAAAAAAAATTATGTTTCAATACCAAACAGAACTTTTTACATTTTAAAGAGGTCTCGCTGTACTACCGAGAGACCTGGCATCAGAAGTAAAGCCCACTTGGACTTCCAGAAGAGCTTTGCCATTTGCTGTGGCAGTCCCGTAAGAGTACCGGGGGACCTTAGAAAGGCAAAATAAAAAAAATATATACTTTTTAATATGAACTTAGTTTAATTAATAATCAGTAACATTGTAAATTAACTCCAAAACATGATAAAATGTATATTATTGCTAAGTTAACAATAACAGGGTGGCGTGGCCTGGCAAGATGGCCGAGTAGACGCTTCTACCGACCCTCCCGTCGGTTTAAACTAATCCGTCGTCATCCTAGGTATCCTGGCTACTGATTTCCCTCCTGTGGCACAGGCAACGAACTTCTGAACTCCCAGCACCTAAATGCTGACCTGATTAATGGGCTATTGCCATGAAACGAAACGGCAAAGAAAGGCTGGAAGCCGCCCGCCAATTTCCTCCGATCTTCACTGGGACTAGTTCCAGCAGAAAGAAGCCGGCTCCTTTGCCGAGCCCTTAGGAGAACGCGAGAGACCGCAGCCCAACTTGAATTGGGCCCCCTGCAAGTAAGTGAACTGCGAGTGGGGCGCTGAGAGAAAGCGAGTGGTGAGGGGACCGGGTCCGGCACGAGCATGGCAGAGACAACAGGGTGCCCTGGGCTCGACTGCAGTGCCCTTGTAAAGGGAGATAAAATGTGTGGTGCCCCCTGAGCCAAGACAGAGACACAATCGGTGTCGGGCCTGACAGCGGACGCGCCGGACGCCTTGCTTCGGCTGGGTTTGAGAAATTGACCGCGCTCCCACCGAGGTGCGCCCTGCAGCTGAGATCGGAGGTGTGCGGCCCTGCTGCGGTGACGCTGCTTACAAACAAATAGACCCCGATGCCGCCCTCCTAGAGGAAACGTCCTTGAAGTCTGCGGGGCCCAATGTCGGGCGCGGAGCTCGGGGAAACGAATTGTGGTGGGCAGTCCCTGAAGACTCTACAGGCCTGGAATGCGGCGGCACAAAGGCCCATGGCCCTTGGGGAGTAGGGCCTTCACAGTATGGCCCGGGGCAAAGAGATAAAGACCTGGAAGGTATGTGCAGCCTGCAGCGAACCCAATGTGCAGGATACTGATAAAATAAAGCGCAGATTGGAAGGGGCTGGAGTTGGAGCTAGAGCGCACCAGGGCGTGGCATATCTGCTTTTGTTCGAGCTGCCTTGAAGTGAGGGGCCATGCATTCGCCGTGAATAGACCTTGAGGGTATTATGGAGCTCTGCAACACAGGTTAACAAGAGGAGTAAGGAAGAACGGAGCCTCCACACTGCCCTATTGAACGCATAGAAGCAGTTGGCATTAGAGCAAGGATGTTCCCCAGACTCCCCGAACGAACACAAAATCCAGCGTCATGGTCAAAGATAAAGGGATTCGAGCTTCCCAAACAAATCCAATTTCGAACTATGCGCACCCTCTCCCGGCTGAACTTGGGGTGCAGGCGATACCCCTGACAGACCAACCAGGAACAGCACACACCACGGCAGACCCAATCCCGTCTATAGCAGATGTACTGGCAGCTATTCATACCACCCGCAATGAAATGTTACATAAAATAGACACGGTCGCAATCAAGGTCAGTATGCTCCGCTGTGATCTCCGCAAGGTATCGGACAGAGTAACCACTAACGAACAAACAGTGCATAATCTGGAGGAGGTCCAAACTCTGAGGTGCACTGTGATTGAACTAGAACACAAAGTGACTAGTTTGGATGAACGTGCGGAGGACTCAGAAGGGAGATCACACAGAAATAACCTACGAAACCTACGAAAAGGCGGAGGGACCGTCTGCTGAACTCTTCTTGGAAGATTGGATTGCATCCAAGGTAGCCCCAAAAAAGCTTTCCAAGTTCTTTACCGTTGAAAGGGCGCACAGAGCGCTAGTGCCCCCACCCAGACCAGGCGCACCACCAAGAGATATGATCGCCAGATTTTTTAATTTCCGGGACCAGGATGCAATTTTGCAAATCACCTGCACTCGCAGCCCGCTCATGTTTGAGGGACACCAGATCTCAATTTAACCGGACTGTACTCAGCGGGTGCAGGGCCAAAGGAAATCCTTCTTGGCGGTAAAGCGTCGCCTCAGTGATCTGAACCTTAAATACAGCCTCCTTTTCCCTGCCAAGCTGAGGGTGGAAAGCAACGGGAAGGCATTGTTCTCGGAAGCGGAGGCCAGTGATTGGTTGGACTCCCGAGGACACTCTGGGGGATGTGTGGTTCCCTCCACTCACCACGGCCTAATGGTTCGAACCGTCCACCGTGGACTAGAGGATCGCAGCCACACAGATACACAACAGCAAAATGCGCAGCCCGGGAAGAATCCGGGTATGTCCGGACGGCACCCTACAGGTGTCGTACACTGTGCCTGAGTTGGGGGACTCCGGCCTGGCACAACTGTTGGTCAACAACACCAGTGAAGAAGATGACAACTAAGGAGGTAGCCACAGTCAGGAAGAAGTGGAAATAGACGTTTGGGCTAGATAAGTACACTATTGCTTGCTGGGGAAAGTGATTATAATCTATCATATGCAGGAGGGTAATTTTCAATGATTTACGGGAATGGGAACCTTAAGGCCCAGAATACATGTGATCGATGTGGGGCCTACACCCCCTCCCCCAGAGGTGGGCACCCAGTTGAGAGCTAGAGCCTACCACTTGCAAGAGACTGTTACACTGTTTTATTTGCTTAACAATGAAAAGTCCAGATACTCGGAAATTTGAATTTCAGATTGATAACTACAATTGCATATGTCTTATCTGTTTGGGGGGGAAGATGGGGCGGCACATGCACATCCTTACCTTGCTACACTGCCCAATGGGAGGGGGATGTTTCGGGGTTGTTCTTCCCACTCTTCTTTCAAGCCTTTGAATGTAATATATCGCCACGGTTTCAGGGGCAACAGACGCAGTATGGTAAAGCATGGTTGCACAAATTCGGTGGTAAAGGAATAGATGTGGTATGGTGGTCCCCGTGAAGAAGTTGATCACATGGAATGTTCGTGGTCTAGCTGCCCTCGACAAGCGGAGAAGGGTATTCGATTATTTGAAATGCTACAGAGTGGCCATAGCATGCTTGCAGGAAACACATGTCTGGGGGAATTTCCTGCCCTGTCTAAAGAAGCGATGGAGGGGGCAACTGTATGCCCCCTCTTATTCTGGGTTTGCCGAAGGGGACCTCATATGGGTGGCACCTGGGGTTCCCTTTCAACACCTACATCACTCTGTGGATCCTGATGGGAGATATGTTATCCTACATGGGAGGTTAGATGGAAGGGAAATGTGCATTATTAATGTATATGCCGCAAATGATGATTGCCTGTCTTTCTTCCCCACCATGTTGAGAGCGGCGGCCCCATATTTGGGGACATCTAAGCTGTTGGCAGGTGACGTTAACTGCGTCCTTGATGGCACTGCGGATCGCGAACCCCCGCGATCAACCCAAGCCCCGACTGACGGAGACCCTCCAAGATGTTATGGCAGGCATGCATCTGATGGATGTGTGGTGCCAACGACACCAATCAACTCGACAGTTTTCCTGTTATTCCCCCACGTCCGGCACCTTTAGCAGGTTAGACTACTGGCTCCTCTCAGCTGAATTGGGACCTGAGGTGGGGGGAATAACCTATTTCCCCAGATACCTCTCCGATAACTCACCAGTCCTGCTCAGTTTGAACGGTACAGGAGCTCATTCTGCCATACCCCTCTGGAGACTCGTGACTGAGGCACTATCGGACCCTCCATTTGCGGCTGTGATATCAGAAGCCCAAGGAAGCTATTTCGAGGAAAATTGGGGATTCACCTCGAGTCGGGCACTCGAATGTGAGGCTATGAAGATGGTAATCAGGGGATATGCATCAAAACATCATATGGGGTTCGGCGGCAGCTGGAACAAGATATAGCCAAACAGGAAGCAGTATTGGGAGTATTAGAGAGGACCCTCCCAGGAGCCCCACATGGGATGGAGGAGTGGGGGCTGGCATGAGAAGCGATACTCCTAGATCTGCATAGACTAGAGAAACATGTGCACACTGCACGGCGAAAGAGATTATATATGGAGGGAGACAGAACTGGAGCCTTACTGGTTCATCTGGTTAAACAAGAGTCAGATATCAACCCCATTGTACAGATTAAAGAAAGCAAAGGGAAGTTTTAAAACAAAAAAAAAATTGTGCAGAAATAAACATAGTACAACCTATAGTGCAGTTACGTGTCTTACAATCAGTTACTGGATATACATCCACCCGTGTCCACCTTACATATGATTAACAACTTATATCACATTGTGTCACGCAGAGTTATAAATGATTAACAGTCAGTGCACATTGGTCCCACATAAGCACCGGTATATAAGATGCTGAATTAGCAGTTGTCTTTTTGGTCTTGTAACAAATTAAGGACGATGTTTACAATGTTATTCAAGATCATGACAGCTTCCAGATACAGCATGCATGCATAGTGAATTGCCCTCACGGTCAAACCCTTGCAGGGGCAACGACTCCAGATTATTCCAAGTCCGAACAGCAGATATTTGACATTTGGTATTTAGGGGTTAGGGAACTATGCTGAGCCAACAGTACCAGCCATTTCTTTTTCCTTAAGCCAGGATATGAAGGATTCCCAGATATCTTTAGGGCGAGAAGCCATGGGCATCAGGTCGCCGAACGCGGCAAGCCGCTCCTGGCAATAAACAATGTCCTGTATCCAAATTTTAATGCGGGGAGATTGAGGTGCACCCCAGTGTATGGCTACTCTGCGCTTTGCAAGTAAGAGCATCATCGCAATAATCCGGTGCTTCTCTGGTGGGGCTTCAACAACGTATCCCAGAAGAGCCACGAGTGGCGTGCAGTCGAGAGTGGTCCCTGTGACTGCCCCGATGGTGACAAATACCTCCTCCCAGAATCTAGCAATGACAGGACAGCCCCACGCCGCAATCAGGAAAGTGGCATTGTCCTGTTTGCACTTCCAACACCTAAAGTCCTGACGTAATCCAAGCTTGTGTAGCTGTGAGGGGGTGCGGTACACTCTATGAAGGAACTTGAAGTGAATTAATCTTAGTTTATAATTAGGAGATAAGTGACGCAGCTGGGAGCAGCAAAATGACCATTGCTTGTCCGTTGGCAGATCATCTAGATCTATTCTCCATTTGACTAGGGCCTTCGAGTGCACCATTGGGGTGTTGGATTGCGTGTGATTGTATAGTCTGGTGATCAGTTTTCGGGGAGACGGAGTGGCTAATAGGTGTTCTAGCGGCATCATGGTGGCCGGAGGCGCCGGGAAAGTAGAGTGAATCGTTTTGCAAGTCGCTCTGAGCTGGTAATATAGTAATAATTCAAGAAAAGAGGTTGGGCTGCCGTCTTGATTGTGTGGTGCTGCTAAGAATGTGTCCTGCGGGTATAAATCACCTAGCTTGGAGATACCCATTTTGCGTGCGCGTTCTATTGTGCCTTTATCTTGAAGTGCAGGGAACAGTGGATGATGTGCAATTGGAGTAGACGGGGCATAGAGTAATGGGGCGCTGACCCGCATTCTTAAACCCTCCCAGGTCCATCTGAGAGTTTCAACTGTGTTTATCTCGCCAGGTGTTCTGTGATATGGTTTGTAAACAGCGGCGTGTAGCGGGATAGGGTCTGCCACGTCTTTTTCGATGGCCACATGTGGCTGAAATGGGATCGGGTATATCCAGAAATGGAAAAATTGTGCTTGTGCACTAAGTGCGTAGAGTTCAAGGTCTGGGGCTCCCAGCCCTCCCAGTGATAACGGAAGTGTCAGTAGTTCCCAGCTCACCCGTGGCTGCTTACCAGTCCACACCAGGGCTATGAGACTGGAGCGAAGAGAATTAAAAAAGGCTCTGGTTAGGGGGATAGGTACATTTACGAAGAGATATAAAAACTTGGGAAGCACTATCATTTTGGTTATGGCTATTCACCCAGCCAAGGACAGTGGTAAGGTGGACCAGAATTTAGATTTACTCTCTAACCATTCCATCAGTTTACCAAAGTTCATACACCAGACTTCCTGTAAGTCTCTGCTTAGCCACACCCCTAGATATTTTACCGTGCCATCTGCCCAAGTAAGCGGAAATTCCAGGTCGGTTTCTAATGGTGCGTCGGTTAATGGAAGGATTGATTATTTGGACCAGTTGATTTTTATGCCTGACATGCCTCCGAACTGAAGTATTTCCCGCAACACAGGGTTTAAATTTTCATCTGGTTTACGAATATATAGGGTGATGTCATCGGCATACAATGAAATTATGAGGCCTCTATCAGAGAACCCTAGACCGCGGGCGGAATGGTGCTAACGTATTCTAGCCGCTAATGGCTCCATCGCTATCGCAAAGAGCAGCAGGAAAAGTGGACAGCCCTGTCTAGTGCCTCGTGTTATATCAAATGGTTCTGAGAGGAGTCCATTGGCTCTCAGGCGGGCCGTGGGCCTAGTGTAAAGTAAGCTGATGAGATTGATGAAGTTGGGGCTGAGTCCCAGTCTGGGCAATATCGTAAATAAGTAGGGCCATTCCAGGGAGTCGAATGCCTTAGTGGCATCTAGAAACATAGCGATGGCTGGTAGTTTAGGGTCAATTTGATGGATAGTGGCGAAGAAGGTGCGCAAATTATGGGCTGTTGATCTGCCCGGAATAAATCCGGACTGGTCCGGTCTGGCTATAAGTGGTAAGATTGGCTGTAGCCGGTTAGCAATCAGCTTAGCCAAGATCTTTATGTCCACATTGATCAATGATAGGGGTCTATAAGAGTCACATAGATTGGCCTGCTTATCTGGTTTTAAAAGGGAGATGATCACTGCCTCCCTCATGGTTGGTGGCAGCGTCCCGCATTCCAAAGAGTCCTGATATACATCCAACAAATGGGGTGCGAGTTCTACTGCGTACGTTTTGTAGAAGGATGTTGTCAACCCATCTAGTCCGGGCACCTTTGCGCCCGGCAGGCTATAAATGACCTGCGTTATATCCTCCACAGAGAACGGGACATCTAGGTAGGCTCTATGGGCATCACTCAGCCAGAGAAGTTTGATGGAGTCAAGATATGTAAGTAGCTCAGGGTGCGGAGCGCGCTGTGTGGCAGTGTATAGAGAAGAGTAAAAGTTTGTGAGGTGGTTGTATGTGGCTTGTTGTCTCCTGATTGGAGTCAGATTGTCGTCTAGTAGCTCGGGTATGAAGGCTGGGGAAGAGTGTTGTTTGAGTGTGTTAGCAAGGGTCCTGCCAGGCCTGTCGCCTTCGCTGTAGCTTCGTGCTTTAGCATCTTTCCCCAGGAACCTGGTCTCTCTGACAGCCTCTTCCTCAAATTCAGATATCTTCTCCCTTATGGAAGCAAGATGTGAAGGCGCCCCGACTGGTAGAACAACAATTCTGAGGACCTAATCTCCTTTTCCAAAGTAGATAGTGTAGTCCTAATTGATTTTAGCACCCCCGCTTGCTTAGAGATACAAGCGCCCCTAATAACTGCCTTGAAGGCTTCCCATAAAGTGGAGGGGGAGTCTCCCGACCCTTCGTTTGTGGAAAAGAATTGTGTAATCTCGCTTCTAATCTCTTCCTTAAATGCTGCATCTAGGAGGGCGTGGGGCGGGAGGCGCCAACTGAACGCACGGGGCATAGTCAGAGGTATCTTCCAGCATAAAACAACCGGGGCATGATCTGAAAGCGTGCGGGGCATATGCAACACGTCTATGGTCCAGGAAGCCACGTCACTAGTAACCATCCAGTAATCTAATCTGGACCAGGCTCTGTGATGTGTAGTGATTCATGTTCCCTCCCTAACTGTAGGGTTCCTACTGCGCCAAATGTCGATGAGATTGTGGTCAAGAATAATAGAGTTCAGTTGTTGTGCTGCTCTAGTGTGTGGGCTGCGGGCGGAGCCAACTCTATGTAATGCGTTATTTAATGTGACATTAAAATCGCCGCCCCATATGACTGTGTCAACTCCAGCCGCTAGCACCCTGGCCCAAGCTTCTAAGAAAAACTGTGGGTCGTCTACATTCGGACCGTAAGTCGCCACCAGTGTAATTTTTGTGGACATCAGCATGCCACTTATTATAATGAACCTCCCCTCCGGGTCAGTCTTTACTTGAGTGGTCGTCCAGCCAATTCCGCGCTTTATCAACACTGAGACCCCCTGTGCGTAGTTCGAGTAAGGGGCTGTGTGCACCTCTCCCCAGTATTTATTGCGCATCCTGGGATCCGAGCCCTCCTTCAAATGTGTTTCCTGCAGGAAACACACATCTATGCGATGCCTGATTAAATATGCGTGCATCAATCTAGACTTTCTGAAGTGGTTAAGCCCTCTAATAAGTTATAAATTTAACCTCAGTCATTTTGCTTAAGGGATGTTATGAGATGCATGTCCATGTAGGACATTTTTATTGTGAAACGTGAGCAAACTCCTGAAGCCTTGGAACCTAGTTTTTAAGTACACATGGGTAGGCACACAAGATTGACATTTATAGAAGTTGTGATCTGTAGTAAGACGAGTCTGCAAAGAGAGTAACTGCATGTCTGTAAACGTTTTAACCTTTCCCCCCCAACCCGCCATGCACACCAACCTCCCAATCAGGCTGTGACTTGGTGCCTCCCCCCCCCAATTAACATAAACTAAAGAATACATGGGAGATCTCCCTTCTGGGCTAGGGTCACCGGCGTAAACCTGCCTAGTGGCAGGGTGGCCAGGCCATATCAGGTGTTAAGGAATCAATAATATGAAATGTAAGACAAAATGAGATTGTAACAGAATAAGGACAGTGCTGGTGCTACACCATTGGATGGAAGCTCGGACTCACGGAGCGAGTATGGTGCTGGATACAGTTCCAGAGTGTGTCAGCCAGTTAATATAGTCAGTCATTATCGCTGAGATTCAGGTCTGAGCCAGGTTCGTGCGAGGAATGAAGTGGCGACTTTTTGGCACAGATATACTTAGCGTACTTGAGGGCCGCCTTGGCATCAGTAAAGAAATGAACTTGGTCGTCGTACGTTATCTTCAACCTAGCGGGGTACACCATAGCATACGGAATGAATGCGCTTTGTAGTTTGTGCTTAACCGGTGCAAACTCCCTGCGTGCAGCCTGCACAGATGGTGTGATGTCTGGGAAAAAGGAAAGTGTGTTCCCTTGAGTTATAGGGCTTTTGGTTCTAGTGGCTTTTAGTATCTCATCTCTGTCTCTGTAGTTCAGGAGGCGCGCTATTATAGGACGGGGAGTAGCCCCCACCGGCGGTTTAGGGCCGAGCGAGCGGTGCGCACGCTCAACGATCATAACTGATGAGAGTACCGGCCCAAAATGTTTGCGCAATAAGTTCTCAATAAATGGCTCCATTCTCGTAATTGCGGTGGTCTCCGGCAGGCCAATAATTCTAAGGTTGTTGCGCCTAGACCGCGCCTCCAAATCCTCATTTTTCGCTTTAATCACCACTAATATCTTTTCCATGTCTAAGACTTGTGCCCTGGATTCAGTTTTGAAGACTTGGGTGTCCGAGAGCCTGTTCTCTAGGGTGTCCCGGCGCGTCTCATGAGAGTCCACTCTTTTCTTGACCCTTTCAAGATTAGTGGTGAGGGCATCGATTTTGTTTTCGATCGTTTTGATACTGGAGCGAACATCCAGCATTATAGCACGTAGGTCTTCCTCCTGACTCTCCCCCATGTCCCTGGCGCCATGAGCAGTGTCTGGGTCAGAGCCGGCCTCCGTAGTGCGAGTTTGGTGCCTATTCTCAAATGGAAGTGTGGTGGTTTCCCCTCCTCCCCGGAACACCTCGACCACCCCAACATGGCGGACAATGAGGTCCAGACAGGAAGCGGGGTAGGTGGTCCAGACGGCCAAACCGGAAACTCCTTGCCGGTAGCAGCAGACCCCGGGGGCGGGGCTGGAAAAGCCATCTTTAAAATGGAGACCGGAACCAAGGAGAAAGCAGCGCGAGGAAAGACCAAGGACGTGGACCAGGAAGACGGCGAGAGCAACCCCTGTATCCAGTTCGGCGAGACCGTGGAGACGCCACCACCCAGGAACCCGACCCGATGCGAGGAGGAAGGCAGTGAAGTTGTCCGCTCCAGGAGCAACGCCCTCGAGTCCGGTACTCCTACAAGGGAAACGCTGGCTGTGACTCCCCTCCCCGCGGCCCAGGAGGGCCGTGGGTTCAGGCAAGTGCCGGGGTCGGTTTTAATTCGGGGTTGGTGGGCGGGAATACGGGGCACCGCACTGTAAAGCACCTTAACCCTTCCCACACTTAGGCACCTCACGGATAGGAACGGGTGATGGTAGCACTCTTCCCTTATGTGCAAAGCTAGGAGGGAGGCCTGACTCTTTTTTTTTTGTGTTTTCCTTTCCCCTTTGCCGGTTCCCCCCACGAGGAGACGGACGGAGCCCTACTCCAAAACGGCCCGAACCGGAACCAGCCCAACAAGGACCGACATAGGATCCCGCCTGCCCCACGTTCCAGGGACTTTGTTTTCCCTTTTGTTTAAGTATACCTCCAAGCCCCGACCTCCCCCGGAACGATATAAAAGAGACACCCAGAGAGTACTGGGTTGGAACTGAGTCAAGGACTAACGAAATAAAAGTACCCCGTTACCCTCATACCTGAAGGTAGTCCCGTGAGTTATTGGAATGGGAGGGACGACGAGCTCCTGGTGTGGTCTATTGCTCACAGTGGTGTCAGAAGTGGGATACTTGTGTGTCTAGCCCATCACGACACAACCCTCACCATGGAGTCCATAATATTTCAACTGGCAGAAGGCCAACGCCACCTTCAGCTCGTCTTTGAGGAGCAGACCAAAATGGCACGGCAGGAACGGGAAGCCTTGCACCAGGCCCTGAAGGACCAAGCATCCCTCATGGCAACAAACCAACAAGTGCAGGACACAGCCATCCTGCGTCTAACAGACGCCATATCTAGTGCGCAAGTGCACCCCAATGTGCCGGACACAGTCCTACAAAAATTCCAGGAGGGGAATGACCCCGACTTCTTTTTCGTTAATTTTGAGCGGGTTGCCACCACAGCGGCCTGGCCCCAAGAGAGGTGGGGGCAGTACATCGCCCCCTTGTTTTCCGGAGAACTACAGGCCGCCTTTCAAGCTGCCAACCTGGACGGAACCACTCCATACAGCGACGTAAAACGAGCCATCCTGGAGAGACTGGGCTGCGACCAGGAATACTATCGCAGTTGGTTTCGCAAGGAAAAATGGTCCGCTGGGGACAACCCCAGAGCCCTGTACGTCCGGATACGCGATCTAGGGAACCGATGGCTACGTCCTGCCTCCTCAACTATAGACGATGTCACAGAAAAAGTCTATCTGGAGCAATACCTTGACGCCCTCCCCCTCAACACCCGGACCTGGGTTAAACAGCACCCTCACCTGACTGTCATCCTACCTGTGGACTTGGCATGCGCCTATCACAGGTCCCCCGACTTCAAGGCAGATCCCCAGCGTTACCCCTTACAAGTGCCTAGACCCCCGGTTAGGGTCCCGGAAGGCAGGGTCCCAAACCCCGTGAGAACCACACCCCGACCCACCCCAGGAATACCAGCCTTACAAGGTCCACAGTGTTTTCACTGTGCTGAATGGGGGCACATAGCCCAACAGTGTCCTGCTCGCAACCCTCCTCAGGAGCCCATGGAGGTGGGGTACACCCGTGGCCATGTACTGCTAGCTGGGAAAGCCCCACAACTCTATAAGAAGAACATACATGTAAACGGGAAACCTGTGGTAGCTCTGCTGGACACAGGATGTCACCATACCGTAGTCAGTAGGGAACTCGTCCCTGAGTCCCAGATCCAGGGGAGGGATTACATACAAGTCACATGTGTACACGGGGAGAAGAAGATGTATCCCCTAGCTGAAGTCCTGCTGGAGATAGACGGGGAACCCCAGTTACGAAGGGTGGGAGTGATGCCCTTTCTCCCTGAGTCCGTCCTTCTTGGGACAGATCTTCCCAGGTTCCAAGAATACCTGTCATCCCTCACCTCTCCGTCTTCCCTGTTAGGGTGGTTGGGGCAAGCACCACTTTCCCAAGAGAAAATAGAAGGCCCCAAACCCAAAAAAACGAAATCCCACAAGGAAAGAAGAGAAGAGCGGGCGTCGTACCTAAAAGCCCGTTGTGCTCTACCGTCTCCTCTCCTTTTTTCCACAGAAACTCCCCAGACACCTGGACAGAACTTCCGTGCAGCCCAGCGAGATGATGGCACGTTAAAACATGCCTGGGGCCAAACCCAAGAGGACCTTCCCGATAAGGTGGGCCCACTGTTTTGTGTAAAACGGGGTTTGTTATACAGGGTCACTCGGGAAGCAGGACGCTATAGGGAACAGCTATTAGTCCCAAAACCTTTCAGAGAACAGGTGTTGGATCTAGCCCATAACCAAACAGGCGGGGGCACTATGGGAAGGAGCACACGCTACAGTACCTATTAGAAAAGTTCTACTGGCCTGGGGTTTACCACGAGGTAGCTAAGTATTGTGCCTTGTGCAATAGGTGTCAGTTGATCAATAGGCCCTCACTTCCCAAAGCCCCGCTACACCCACTCCCGATTATAGATGTACCCTTTCAGAGGGTGGGGATGGATCTCGTGGGACCCCTTTTGCCCTCCTCTCGTGGGTACCAATATATTCTTGTATTAGTGGACTATGCCACCCGGTACCCGGAGGTGATACCCTTGACTAGCATTACTACCACAGCAGTGGCCCAGGCTATGGTCTCCTTCTTTTCTAGGGTGGGGTTCCCTCGTGAATTGCTTACTGACCAGGGCACTCAGTTTGTCTCACGCCTTATGAAGCAGATATGCGGCCTGTTAGGAATCAAGCAGATACGCACAGCGGTGTACCACCCCCAAACAGATGGTCTGGTTGAGAGGTACAATAGAACAATAAAGACCATGCTAAAGAAAGTTATTGACAAGGCGGGCAGGGACTGGGACCGACAGTTACCCCTGGTGCTATTTGCTATACGAACCCATGCACAGAAATCTACGGGTTTCTCCCCGTTCGAACTACTGTTCGGGCGGAAACCTTGTACTCTCCTGGACATGGCAGTTCTGCAATGGGTGGATGAGGAGGACGACAGTAAGCCCCTTTTACAGTACAGCTGGACTTTAAGAGACACACTGGCGTCTCTCTGGGAGGAGATCCATGCAAACATGGAAAAAGCGCAGGCCAATCAAAAAAAACATTATGATAAGGACACGAAACTCAGAGAGTTCAAAGTGGGAGACCAGGTACTGATCCTTCTTCCCAGCACAGATAAAAAGCTGTTAGCCACCTGGCAGGGCCCTCATAAAGTACTGACCAGGGTCACCCCAGTCTCTTGTCGCATAGCCGTCCCCCATAAGACCCAGACCGGCCAGACTTACCATGTAAATCTTTTAAAGGCATGGGAAGGCCCCCTACCGGCGGCTCCGGCCACAGACGCATCAGTATTACATGTGTCCCTGAACAATCCCCTTGACATCCCTCTGGTTCCTCCCTCTCCTACAGGAGAGGAGCCCGTGCGTTTGGGCAATCAACTGACAAAGACACAAACACAGCAGATGCTTGCTTTGTGCGATACCTATGCAGATGTGTTATCAGGGACACCAGGATGGACCTCCCTAGTAGAGCATACAATAGACACAGCAGGGCCTAGCCCCATAAAACTAAAGCCATATTGTATTCCGGCTGCACGAAGGCAAGCAGTAAACCAAGAAGTGGAAGCCATGTTGGAGGCAGACGTTATCGAACCCTCCCACAGTGCCTGGTCCTCTCCAGTGGTCCTCGTCCCCAAACCAGACGGAAGCATACGATTCTGCATCGACTTCCGTCGGCTTAACGCTGTATCCAAATTCGATGCATATCCCATGCCCTGCGTCGACGAACTCATAGAACGCTTGGGCGACGCTAAAATCATGTCCACGATTGACCTCACAAAGGGCTACTGGCAAATTCCCCTTGCCAGGGAGGCCAAAGAAAAAACAGCCTTCTCCACCCCGTCAGGCCTCTTCCAATTCAAAGTACTTCCCTTTGGCCTTCATGGCGCCCCGGCAACGTTTCAGAGGCTGATGGACGTTCTCTTGCGGGACCACCACACAGATGCCGTCGCTTACCTAGACGACATAGTCGTCCACAGCCCTGACTGGGACATCCACCTCATACATCTACGGGCCATCCTAGACACCCTGAAGGAGGCGGGCCTCACAGTCAATCCCAAGAAGACCACTTTCGGCACGGACCATATCGAATATGGTATGACAACCAAGCCGGAAAGATTAGACCCCAAGTGAATAAACTAGAGGCCATCACACGCATTCCCCGTCCTATCACCAGGAAAGACGTCCGCTCCTTTTTGGGTTTGGTGGGATACTATAGGAGGTTTATCTCTCACTTTTCCAACATCACTAGCCCCCTTACCGACCTCCTGACTAAGGCCACGTCAGGGAAACCCCTCCAATGGTCCCTTCCTCAGGAACATAGCTTCTCCCTCCTGAAAAAAACCCTATGCAACGCCCCTGTCCTTACTTGCCCTGACCACAACAAAACCTTTGTTCTCCAAACGGACGCTTCTGGTAGGGGGCTTGGGGCTGTCCTTTCCCAACCTGATGACAGAGGCGATCTGCGCCCTATCCTTTTTCTGAGTAGGAAGCGGTTCCCCAGGGAGACAAAATATGCCACCATAGAAAAAGAATGTTTGGTCATCAAGTGGGCGGTTGAAGCACTGCAGTACTATCTCACTGTCACGACTCGCTCCCTGCATTCTCGTGTCCACCACCAGGGGGCCGAACTGTGGGACTCTCCAGTGTCATAACAAGCTTCCAGACCCTCCCTTTCATGTACATACTGACTTCCAGCCATTTGGACACTATTTGGGAATTGACATCCATTCCCAATCCATGCCGGGTTTTGTGGAAGCCATCCTGCTCATGCCTGAAACTCCATTACCCAGAATTCCCTGCTCACTGCTTCGTCTCCACCCCTGCAGGCCAAGAATGGGTGGAGGAATTCAGCTCACCTGTGGCTGGCTGCTGCTAGCCTGCTCACACCTGATGCGCATGAGTACTGTGAGCTCTTTTAAGCCCCAGCTCCCTTCAGCCCAGGGTTGGTCATTGTAGCTGTATACCGGTGAGGCCGATCCTTGTTTCCAGTGTTTCCTGAGCTTTTGATACCCTTGTTTCCAGTGTTTCCTGAGCTTTTGATATTCCTTGATTCCTGAGCTATAGTTAATCCTTGTTCCTTGATTCCTGAGCTATAGCTATTCCTTGTGCCTGAATTAGCACTGCCTGCAGTGCTATCTTGTGTCGTGTCCCAGGACCCCAGGAACACGCAAGAGTCAGGTGAGGGTGCAGCTCTTTTATTATATATATAGATGTTACCCTGCTGCCCACATGCACGTCTCTCCTCGTGCTCTTCCCTTTATTGAATGCCCCTGACCGGATGTGGTGTCCGGTTCCTTCCCTCATGTCCAGTGCAGGGTCCTAGTGCCTTTCGCCCGGGCCACTACATCTCCCCCCTTTGTCACAGAGAAATGACGAGAGAGAGAAGCAAAGATGTGAACCGGAAAAGAAAAGAAAGGAAAGAAAGAAAGAAGGAAAGAAAGATCAGAGCAAAAGATAATGGGTGTGCATTTCCATCATTCCATTTCTTCAATTAGTCTTTTCGGCCGTCTGCTCGCTCTTCTCACGCGAGCCTCTTTCTGTGCTTCTTCGGCTTGTTCTTCATTCGTGTCCGTTTCCTGTCCGTTGTGAACCGTCGCTTCACTTTCTTTGGCGGCCATCTCCTGGCCATCTCTGGGCATGGCTTTCAGTCCTTTGAAGTGAGAACTGTTGCGTGTTATTCTTTGGTGCTCCGACTCTGCCGTGATCATTGGCCCCTTGATGTTTGTTATTGTGAGTGGTTCTTTTGAGAACAGGCTGTCGGACTTTCTTTGTTGTCGCTGACGCACTATCACTTGGTCCCCTCGTTTGAGGTGTGACGGGGTGGCATGTCGTCTTGCATCTGCATATGACTTCATCTTTTCTTTGGCTTCTCTGTCTCTGGCAGCAATGTTGCTGCGTTCAAGTGGCATCGTTGTTTCTACCTGTGGTAGTCTTGTCCTGCTTGTTCTACTCCAGCACTAGCTCCGCTGGACATCTCCCTGTGGAGCTGTGGGGGTGTTTCTGTAGTCTCGTAGTACTTGACAAAGGGCTTGGCCAATGGAGATCTGTGTCAGTTTTGCGCGTTGGACAGCCTTTTTATGTTCCCCATGAATCTTTCCACCATGCCATTTGCTTGTGTCCACAGCGGTGTTACCTTCCTGTGATGGATGCCTAGGTAAGTCATGAATTTTCGGAACTCTTCCCCTGAGAACGGAGGACCGTTGTCTGTCTTTAGGGTGTCCGGGGAGCCCCAGGCTGCAAATATGTCATCCAGTATTGGAAGCGTTGCTGTCGCTGCTGTCGACGGTACATGGTGCACGATGGGGAATCTGGAGTATTCGTCAATGATCACAAGCAGATAGTTGCCTGTGTCCAGTGGCCCAAAGAAATCAGCCGCCAACGTTGTCCACACCACCCTTGGGAGTTCCGATATTTGTAGTGGTTTGGGTTTGGTTGGCGGTCCCGTTGTTTGACAGATGTGACATGTCATGACGGTGTCTTCCACCATTTTATCTAGGCCAGGGAACCATACTTTTTCCCTTAACAACTTTTTTGTTGCAACCATGCCTCTGTGCGACTCATGTGCCAAACCAACAGTCTGTCTCCTGAGTGAGTTTGGTATGACTATCCTTGTTCCTCGCCTCATGATTCCTGTCTTTGTCTCCGACAGTTCTTCATGTATTTTTTTTAGTGCTAGCATTTCTTCCTTGTCTACTCCTTCTCCCCAAGTGCAGTTATTGTTGACGTGTCTCCATCTCTGCAGTCTCGTTGCTGCTTTCGCCGTTTGCATGGTGGCGTCCTTTGCTGTTTCCTGCTCTATCTCTGCTAGCGTTATTGGCGCAGGTGTGTTCTGTTTGAGCACGAAGTTGAGATATTCCTCTGCCATGGATGAGTTCTCTTCTTGCTGCGGCAGAGGGTGTCTTGACATGTAGTCAGCAGGGTTGTGTTCTTTCCCTGGCTTGTGAACAATCTTGAAGTAATAGTCCATCAACCTAATACCCCAGCGCTCGATGCGAGGCGGCATCTTTGCCGACGGATTGCCGTATATCGTCACCAGAGCTTGATGATCTGTTATAATGGTGAACGGCTTTCCGTAGATGAACATGTGATAGTGTTCACACGCCCATACCACTGCGAGGCTTTCTTTTTCAGGTTGCGAGTATGCTCTCTCGATGTCAGACAAACTTTTGCTTGCATATGCGACCACTTTCCTTGGGGAGTCTCTCCCCGGCCGCTGCTGTGCTAGTATTGCTCCGAGTCCAACTGGGCTGGCATCCACCGTCAGTTCAGTGCATAGCAGGGGGTCGAAATAGGCAAGATGATCTACAGTCATCACAGCCTGTCTGATTGCCTCAAACGCCCCGTTGCATTCCGGTGACCAGAGGAACTTCTGACCTTGTTTTGTTAGCTCTCATAGCTGTGTGCTCACCGTGGCGAAATCCTTGATGTAGCGAGCACAGTAGCTGGCAAGCCCCAGGAATGACCTTCCTTCTGCTACATCCGTGGGAGGGCTCGCGTTCTGAAGTGTTTCTACTTTGCTGGGGTCCGGCCTCATTCCTTTCTTGGAGAAGATGTGTCCGAAGAAGAGCAGTTCACTCCTCCCCAGCTCACATTTGTCTGCGTTCAATGTTAGTCCTGCTTGCTCTAGTTGTAGGCATACTTGATGCAGTGCTTTGTCATGCTCCTCATCTGAGCGTCCAAATACTAGAATGTCATCGCTGTAGTTTAGACTGTTTGTTACCTGCCTTATGACCTGCCTTATGGTCTCCTGAAATATTTCTGCAGCCGACGAGATGCCAAAACTCAGCCTTTTATATCGAAACAGACCCATGTGCGTTGAGAACGTGGTGATGTATCTTGACAGTTGGTCCAGTTCTAGTTGGTGGTACCCTTTGCACAGGTCCAGCTTCGAGAATCGACAGGCCCCAGTGAGACAGCTGATCTTGTCATTTAAGTGTGGCCCTGGGTGTCGCTCTCTCTCGATCGCTGTGTTCGGTATCCTCATGTCCACACATATGTGGATCTTGGAGGAGTTCTTCTTTGGAACCGCCACTATTGGAGACACCCATGGCGTTGGCCCTTCTGCGGGCTCAATGATGTCCTGGGCCAGTAGACTTCGGATTTCCTCTTCAACCTGTGGTTGGAGATGTATTGGCACCCGTCTATGGTGTTGCGCTACCGGCTTGACCGCCTCGTTGATGTGCAAAGTTATTTGTTTGCCTTTCAGTCTGCTGAGGCCTTGCAGTATGGCCGGATGTTCCTGTAGAATGTTCTTTTTTTCCGACATGTGGTATGTCATCGCCAGCAGACCCATCACCTGTGCCGTGACATTGCTTAGCAGGCATGGTGCTGGGGTGTCACCTTTCAGCACCTGTATCTCTTCCTGGCAGGACCTGTCCTTGTATGTCAAGGTCTCTGTGAATTTTCCCATGTTTTCTACCGGCGTTTTAGAGCCCCACGTGAACACATCAACCGTGGATGGTGATAGTGGTGGTTTCACTTTCATCTTCTCATACTCCGACATACACATGATGTTACATGTGGCCCCACTGTCAAGCACGAACCGGGTATTATGTTTCCCTACCTCGATGTCCACCGTCGCGGTTTTCTTTATTTGATCCTTTCCCACGAGGTGAATGTGCTCTGGTCTTCTGTCTTCCTTGGGTGCATCTGACATTAAATACAGCCGTGCCACATTCGTAGGGGCTGCCACTTCTTCCGACTCATCAGAGGAGCTGCGACTTCCACGATCCGCCGTGTCCATGTGACGGGCATACCTGCTGGTGGCCATCCGTGGTCTTGTTGCTTTCCCTCGCTCGCTCCGAAATTGCTTGCTCATGCAGGCGCTTGCAAAATGATTGTCTCTATTGCATTTCCTGCACCTCTGGCCCATTGCTGGGCACGCACCGACGTGCGGAAATTCGAGGCCACACCGATAGCATGTTTGTTCATTCCTCTTTGTCGGTGAAGACGCTGGGTATTCTTTCTTCCTGTTGTTCCCAGTCACGCGATTCGCTTGCTCCACTCTTTTTTCTTTCCCCATCTCCATTTGTTTTGCATGTGCCGTTGCTCTTGCTTCCGTGCGGGCCATTGTTAGTATCTTCTCTAGCGTCGTCGGTTCCTTCAGAACACGTGCACGGAATTCTACGGACTGACAGCCTTCGATGATGCGCAATCTTATCGCTTGTTCATTATCAAACTTGTCAAATTTGCAGTATGTGACCAGTTTGCGCAGTCTGGTTGCGAAGTCATCAAGGGACTCCTCTGCTCGCTGACATGCTGTGTTGAACGTGTACCTCTCAACAGTGGCGTAACGAAACTTGAGGGGGGCCCCTGCAAAGTACATGGAGGCGGCCCCCACGCTCTGGACCCATTCAGGAGCTCTCAGGCCAGGGCCCAGCCACTCATGCACAGTGCTGGAGGGGGCCCTCTGGAGTTTGGGCCCCCCCCTCGCACCACTGGGTGTGCGGGGGCTATTGTTATGTCACTGGTGAGAGGATAGGTGAATGAGGTGGGTCTGGTAGCTCGGTGGACTAATGTGTCAACTGTAGGGGCTTGTGTTTGACCTCATAGTCACAGATTCAAATCCCGGCAGGTCCACTCAGACTTTCATCCTTCTGGGGTCGATAAAATGAATACCATTGAGTTGGGTAACAATAAACATCTGTTATTCAACGCCAAGATACCCTTCTGCATGAATATGTGCTTTACAAATAGATATGTTATGTCAGAGGATAAGTAAGTGAGAGGAATAGATACATGGGTGGATGAAAGGATTACAGAGTAAAGGGAAATTTTAGAGGATGGATGGATGGCAAAATAAATGGAAATCTGAGGAAGGGTGAAAAGATGGTAGAGTAAATGAAATGGATAAAATGGCCAATGGATGGAATGGTGAACGATTGAAAGTTGGATGAAATAATGAATGGATGACAGAATGTAAAGGTGAAATGATTGATAGCAGAAGGTGGATGGGAGGGTGAAAGGATGAATGAATAGATGCTTGGATGGAAGAGACAGAGGAGCACTTCTAGGGTGTTTTGGACTCACTGCTGCGCTTGCTTGGTGCCATCAGAGCTTTGGTTCGAAGTGGTAGGATATTCTAATTTTCTGGCTACTCCATTACACACAGGCACGTCTCTCACTCTGCATTCACCCAGCCCTCCTCTTCCCATGCATTCAGACAGACGTGCCTCTCACCCTGCATTCACACAGTCACACACTCCCCTGAACTCACATGAATCACCCTCTACTTAAGCGAGCACGTCTCCCACTTTGCACTCACGTGGGCACACCACTCACCCAGTACTCACACAGGCACCCCTCTCACCCTGAACTCACATGGGTAGACCGCTACTCACTCACAGAGGCACACCCCTCCTTGTGCACTCACATGGGAACATCCTCCCCCGTGCACTCACCAAGGTTTATCTCTCATCATGCATTTACAAGGGCTCAAATATCCCCTTGCACTCTCCTTGGCGCCCATGCATTTACAAGAGCTCAGATCTCACCATGCACTCACATAGGCTCACCTCTCACCATGCACTGTCACACACTCACCTTTCACCATGCACTAACATAGGTACGCCTCTCACCCTTCATCCACTCAGACTCCTCTCTCACATAGACTCACCTCCCACCATGCACTGTCACACACTCATCTTTCACCATGCACTAACATAGGTACGCCTCTCACCCTTCATCCACACAGACTCCTCTCTCACATAGGCATACCACTCACCCTGCATAAACATCAGCTCACGTCTCAACCGGCACTCACAGAGGCACACCCTGCATTCACAAGGTCTGAAGTGCATTCACAGAGGCCCCCCTTTCACACTGCATTCACACGGCTCATCTGTCACTCTGCACTCACATGGGCTCAAACTTCACTCGGCGCTCGGACACGTACATCATTCACCCTCCGCTCAGACGGGCTCACCTCTCACGCTGGAGTCACAACTTCAGCTCTCACCGTACACTCACAGCGCCACATATCTCAATCTGAACTCGCAGTCACACTGCATTTACAGCCACATCTGGAGGAAATTGTCGCTTGTGCAGGGAAAGTAGAAAACACCCAAGTGCTAGATATGCAAACGAACCAAACTGACGCAGTTTAATTGGTCACAGCTTGGCTTGCATTTACATTACTCCGACGTAACGAGGGAGTCTACCTTATTAGAGGCACCATGTTCTGCCACTGAAATTGAATTTCTCATCTAAGTGACGAGGCGGGCGTGCAGAGGTAATGTTTAAACCAAGCCTCGTGAGGGCTGTCGAGTCCTGCTGGTAGGACGACTTTAAAATACTCAGGTCCCAGCCCCTGCCAGTGGCCTAACAAAACTTGAGATGGCCCCCCCCTGCACGATGTGCTGAAGGGGCCCCTCATACTCACATCAGTAGAGGCTGAGGGGGCCCCCTCCATTATGGGTAAGCCTGGGGCTCCCCCGCACCGCGGGGGCTGCGGGGGCCTTTGCTACGCCCCTGCCTCTCAAAGTCAATATTGCGTTGCGGGTCAAATTTCGCTGTGAGACATTGCATCACTCCTTTGTATGTTTCTGTCTGCTCGCTGGGAAACGTTATGAGCAAGTCCTCCACTTCATCTCCCACAAGATTCAGGAAGAGGTCCAGATGTTTGCTGTCTGCGATGTCTGTGGCGCACATGTAGCGTTCAAATTGCCGGATCCATCTTTCCCACCTGATGCCGGCCTGTGGTTCTGATAAGCTGAATGGCAGAGGTCTGCGAAAGATTGCTTGCGGACTGTTTTTGTCGCCTGCGGGCTCAACCATGTTTAGACCTTGCAAGCCTTGCTTGAATGTAGTTCTTTGTTCACTGCTTTGTTGCTTTTTCACTGTTTCATTAATTTGCAGGTCACACTGTCGAGTTCTTTGATGTATATCCTTTTTTTAGGTCGAGCCTCGAGTAGCGCGCAAGCGCTGCTCTGCAAGACTTATAGTTAGGGAGTTTGAAAAGCTGACCAGACGCTCGTGCGTCATGGCCTTTTACCTGCGGTTACGCGCGCGGCACACATGTGTTTCCAATTATCGTGCCCAGACGCGGGCGCGATAATTGGAAACACATGCCTGCCGTGCGGGTAATCGCAGGCAAAGGGCCATGACGCACGAGCGTCTGGTCAGCTCTGCAGGCAGCCGCGCTCGCTCGCCCCTGCTCCTCTCTTGTTTAACTTTAACACCGAGCGCAGCGCCGCTTCAAGGACACCGCGCTCATTGTTAAAGTTAAAAAAAACAAAAAACGAACGCGGTGCCCTTGAAGCGGCGCCGCGCTCAGTTTTAAAGTTTACTAGGCCAATATGTTTTTCGTAACGTGAATATGGTCTAAATGAGTCTGTGCTGCCTATTTGCTCGTTACCAGTCAAGCGCCAACAGGGGCGCGTTCTTGTGCCCAGGCAACCGCTCGCGCTCTCAGGACACCGGGTGTCGAAATCCTGCTAAATACCAATGTAGGCGGTTTTCATGCAGTGCGCTCGGTGGTGGCGGTTAGGGGTGAATATCTTCGACTTTCTCTTTGCAGAAAGGGCCTGGTAGTTCACATTCTTCCCTCCGTTCTGGACCATTGCTATGGAAGCTGTTTATATTGGTTTGTAGGAGAAAAATGGAAAAACCAACCAGGTTACTGCTGACAGGTGCAACGCTTGCCCTTAGTCGGTGTCTGAAATAAAGTCAAATGCCCAATTGTCGAGCTCCGGAACTCCCAGAAGGGACATCTTGGCGAGCTTCTCCCCTTACACCGAGGGCTGAATTGGAAAGGAAAGGAGTCACTGTGTGTGAAGTGGAAGTCGGCTCGGTTTCTTTCAAACTGAATTACATTTGCAGTTTTTGATAGCTTCTGTCCGCTTTGATGTCTCTCATTGCGCACTTTTTATGAGGCTTTTTACAGCCACCATTGGAGTTTGTGGGGGTTATTAATACCGAACCCTAATTTGTTATTCATTATTTTGCTACTTTCTTTAATGTTTCATGTTCTCCTGTTTTTTTTCTTTTCTTCCTTCCCCTCTTCTCGATACTTACTACCTCTCTCCTGTGGCTGCACACCAGACAGAAATAGAATGCGTGGCGTTGGCGACAGTAGAAATACTCGTTCTCTGCCTCGGGTACTGTCGAGCTACTGAAATCATGCTAACGTAGAGGAAGGGATCGGAAAAATAAATGCAAGTGGAGTATGAGCTGTAGCTGCTGGCGCCCCACGCTCCAGAGAATGTGCTTTTTACTGGGACGTAATGACAGTCTGCTGTCAGCCTGGCTGCTGCCATCATCGCCGCCTGTGATTAGCAGCGCTCAGTTACTACTGATGTCATTGTAACGTACGTGCTGTTAGCACCTCCAGAACTTATGCAGAATGCTTTGTGTGGAGCATAAGCGAATCATTTGTATTTATCGATGGGCTCCCCTTTCTAAAATGTTTAAATTGCTGTAAAAGCAGGTTGTGTTCCAGGAAAATGGCGTCAAACCGTGCCTGCCTTGCTCCGCCTGTTCACCAAGGCAGAGGACACTGGCTGTATTGATGCAACTTTGAAGGCAGCACTAGAGGTGTATTTACTGAAGAATTCAGTCCAGGACCACAGATCCAAAAGCATTGGAATGAAACCCTCCATAGTTTTGTGTGCATGTCTCGGAGAAGCCCAAGTAGAGCGCTACAGATGCCAGGGATAGAAATTCCCTCTTTTTATGACACGAGCAGTTACAATTCCAGGTCTGTTTACTCTCCCTTGAACCTCTAAGGTCAAACAGATCCCCTTATGAGAGCCATATGGCGGGGATTCTTAACCAAGAAAATGGTACTCGGAAGGATGAGAGGTTGACTGGCACCTAACCTAAATTCGACCTCTTGGTTACATACGTGGATCTCTGTGGTTCCGGTTTAACCTCCCTTACCTGTTCTTTCCAGCTCTGTAAGGTATGAGAACTAAGATGCCATTATTTCAAAAGTAATTTATTCCAGCACTGCTTTTGAAGTGCTGGTGCTGCCCCGTTTAAAGCAGAACAACCGTGCTAAAAAAAGTGCTAGTGACGTCACTTCAATAGTATCACTATCACCCTCTAAAGGACCATGAAATTATAGCGCCCGTGCTGAGAACGGCTGGATTGTCTAATTAAAGGTACTGCCTTCCCGTTGAAATGCCATCATTTCCACTGCTCTTTGAGGACTTTTGCAGTGCAATAGGTCTCGCATTTAGGTGAGTTTAAGCTATTGGCATTGTAAATGACAATGCCTTTATTTATGTTTTAAAAACGAAAACAAAAAAAGGGCATTGTTATTTGCAATGTCAATAGTTCAAACTTGTTTTTATATTATTGCTGATTACATTTTTTTTCGATCAACATTTTTAGTTAAATGTTTGATGTTTATAAAATGTACAAGGTTACAGCCCCTGCTTATCGTATGCCTTCTAAACAAAAACACACGTTTTTATTAGCAGTTGCTTACAGTCTTTCCGGCTTTTTCCAGATTACATTTTATTGTACTGTGGTGTTGTTTTATAGCCTAGCGTGTTATGTTGATAAAGTACAAAGGTTTTAGCCTTTGATAATTATCTTCCTTCCAGGCAGACACACCGATATTTGTTTAGCTGGCATGATGTTTATACAGTTCAAAAGGTTACAACCCCTACTGATCCTGTGCGTTTTAAACACAAACATACAATTGTTTAATAGCAGCTGATTAGTATTTGTCTGTGTTTTTTAAGGTTACATTTTAGCGTACTGTGTTGTTGTTTTTTAAGCCAAACGACTCATGTTAATAAAGTACAAAAGGTTTCAGCCTTTGATCATTGTGTGCTTTCCAGGAACATACATACACAGTTTTGAACTAAATTCCAAATTATTTTTCTACTGTGTAACTTTTCGACCAAGCACAAAATGTTAGAAAAAGTACAAAACCTTTCGGCTACTGCCCATTGTGTGCTTCCCGGGCACACAAAAACATGTTTTTACTAATCTGTTGCTGCATAGCCTGCCAATCATATGCCTCTAAGGTACAAACATAAATATTTTGTATGTGCTGTTTCATTTAGGTCCGTGTTGCATAAATACATATAGTTTTGTAGCATGTATTACATTTATAAAAAAGTCTTGGTATTATTAGTATCCTTCTAAGTATAACTTTCTGCTATTTTCAATTTTGCCCCATCCAACAGTTTAAAAGCACTGCACCTCCACACCACGCCCCCACCCCCTTCACAGTATTATACTCAGCCCAGTCTTGGTGGAAGCAGCCGTAATCAGTAAAACAGTTGGCAACCATAAACAAGCATTGGCATAGCCAATAGGTCTCGCTTTCGGGACCTTATAAGTATTTATTTATGCAGCACAATATCCTTAGTGCAACAACATTAACTGTTGCATAGTTAAACACTTATAAGGTCCCAAAGGCGAGACCTATTGGCTATGCCAATGCTTGTTCTTTTTAATTTCGCCCTTTTCTGTGTTTTCTGACTACTGCCTGACTTCAAAATGGCCTCCCGGCCGTCTTCGCAGCTGATTGGTCACTCTGCCTGACCTCAAAATGGTCACCGCAGTCTCGCGAGATCTCGCGATGCAGGCGCGCTTGCCTGACTTCGTAAAATGGCCGCAGGGCCTTCCTTGCTTTTTATTCGTTCCCCCCGCCTGACCTTAAAATGGCCGCTCAACTCACGTGAGATTTGCTTCGAAATCTACGCGCGAGTGTCAGTTCTTTGCACGATGCGGCGGCGGGCAGCTGGGGGCACAGTCCGGTGTATCGTCCAGAACGCGCAATGCCTGAGCGCAGGGCTTGCGCGCACCGACGCTTGCAGCACGTGGACGGGTGCACCGCTTACCGCTTTCTCCCGGTGGCCGGGTGGGCTCCGCGCTGTTGGTCTTCTTTGCCACGCGCGGACCAGGGTGGGCTCCTGGCTCCTTTTGCTCCTGCGACCGGGTGGGCTCCGGACGTCGCAGTGAGTCTTTGCTGTTCTTTGACAGCGGCAGGCGGACCAGGGTGGGCTCCTGGCTCCGTTTCTCCGATCGCGAGGGGCCTCGATCGACGCGTCTGGGTCACCTCGGATCCCGCTCCTCGTCGCCAGTTGTCGTGTCCCAGGAGCCCAGGAACACGCAAGAGTCGGGTGAGGGTGCAGCTCTTTTATTATATATAGATGTTACCCTGCTGCCCACATGCACGTCTCTCCTCGTGCTCTTCCCTTTATTGAATGCCCCTTCCCCACACCCTGACCGGATGTGGTGTCCGGTTCCTTCCCTCATGTCCAGTGCAGGGCCTAGTGCCTTTCGCCCAGGCCACTACATCTTGTTTCCTGAGTTCCTGTGCTATAGCTATTCCTTGTGCCTGAATTAGCACTGCCTGCAGTGCTACCTTGTTTCCTGAGTTCCTGAGCTATAGTTATTCTTTGTTCCTGTTCCTGGGCTTCAGCTATTTCTTGTTCCTGATTTGCAGTGCTCTCTTGACTCCTTGTTTCCTGAGCTGTAGCTATTTCCTGTTTCCTTGAACCTGTACTGCCTGCAGTGCTACCTTGACTCCTGAAGCTTTAGTAATTCTCTGTTCCTGAACCAGCACTGCCTGCGGTGCTACCTTGACTCCTGAGCCTTAGCTCAATTATTGTTCCTGCCCCAGCACTGCCTTCTATGCTACTTTGTTTTCTTGATTCCTGAACCTGCACTATTCTAGTATACCCTTGTAGCCTCCCCTTCTGTATATCCTTTTCCAGTCCCTGCCTTTCTTCCCATTTCCTTGGTTCCAGTTCTAGTTTGCTGTCTTTCTATTTCTGCTGTCTTTCTATTTCTGCTGTCTTGCTTCTGTTACCTTGTATGTTTGTTACCTGCTTTCTGCCAAGTGTGCCCTGTGATTTCCCTTCTTTCCTGTTAAGCACTCCTCCTTGCTAGCTCCTTGTCTATTGTGCTTGTGTTTAGTTCTACCCCTTTGCTGTTACTGCCTTGCGTGTTCCTGTTTGATCGCCAGGATCCGTGGGCACAGCTGACTACCTAGGTGGTGTTTCTTGTTCACTGTGAGTATTGTCTTTGAGTTACTGTTATAACATCACCATAGGTATAAGCTCCACAGACCCTGCCTTTGCATACATATCCTATATGTGGGTATTTTCAGTCAGTATCTGTAACAGCAATTGTGGGTGAGGAACTTACTGAGCTTCAGTCTTACCGTGTGGAGCTCCTGAGTGCTTTACCCCACATTCCCTTTATTGTTAATGTTGTATTATATATATGTCTTGCACGTCCGTCCTGGGTGTAGTTAGTCTGAATGCTAAATTGCCTTATGAGTGCCCTTCCTTTCTGAGTCTTAGCCATCTTGTACAGGCTTCCCCTTTGGATCCCTTTTTCTCCTCTGACTCCTTGTGTGATCCTGGGCAGCGCTGTACTACTGTTTCTGTGCACGGTACGTTCTCTACCCAGTTCCCAGTCCTTGCTCAAGTCCCTGACTGTGTTCCGACATAGTCCCGGACAGTCCCTGACACTCCTTGGGCGACAGTTCCTTCTACTGACCGACCATGCTCCCTTGACCTGGCTCTCCATGCATAAAGATTCAAACCCAAAGGTGCTCCGCTGGTTCCTTGCCTTACAACCTTTTTCTTTCCACACTTTGCATGTCCCGGGGAAACTGCAGGCGAACGTGGACTTCCTCTCCTGATATCCGGTGTCCGAATGGCCCCCTCGTCCATTCCTGGATGGAAGGCAATGTGGTGGTTTCCCCTCCTCCCCGGAGCACCTCGACCACCCCAACATAGCGGACAATGAGGTCCAGACAGGAAGCGGGGTAGGTGGTCCAGACGGCCAAACCAGAAACTCCTTGCCGGTAGCAGCAGACCCTGTGGGCGGGGCCGGAAAAGCCATCTTTAAAATAGAGACCAGAACCAAGGAGAAAGCAGCGCGAGGAAAGACCAAGGACGTGGACCAGGAAAACGGCGAGAGCAACCCGTGTATCCAGTTCGGCGAGACCGTGGAGATGCCACCACCCAGGAACCCGACCCGACGCGAGGAGGAAGGCAGTGAAGTTGTCCGCTCCAGGAGCAACGCCCTCGAGTCCGGTACCCCTACAAGGGAAACGGAGGCTGTGACTCCCCTCCCTGCGGCCCATGAGGGACGTGGGTTCAGGCAAGTGCCGGGGTCGGTTTTAATTCGGGGTTGGTGGGTGGGAATACGGGGCACCACACTGTAAAGCACCTTAACCCTTCCCACACTTAGGCACCTCCCGGATAGGAACGGGTGATGGTAGCACTCTTCCCTTATGTGCAAAGCTAGGAGGGAGGCCTGACTCCTTTTTTTTGTGTGTGTTTTCCTTTCCCCTTTGCCGATTCCCCCCACGAGGAGACGGACGAAGCCCTACTCCAAGACAGCCAGAACCGGAACCAGCCCAACAAGGACCGACATAAGATCCTGCCTGCCCCACGTTCCAGGGACTTTGTTTTCCCTTTTGTTTAAGTATACCTCCAAGCCCCGACCTCCCCCGGAACGATATAAAAGAGACACCCAGAGAGTACTGGGTTGGAACTGAGTCAAGGACTGTAATGATGGACCCAACGCAGTAGGTAGGTTTGAGTACTTTATTAGTAGTATTCCACCAACACCAGAGGGCACGTCCTCGCAGGGGTATAAGGTATCGGCAACTGTCTCCAACCGTCACCCATGCCCAAGGTTCTACCATGGAATCAAGGGGCGTCATAGAACACTTGGGCATGGGCACGCGGCAGGAGAAGCAGCGCGAGGCCAGCGAAGGACAACATGCAAAGCGGCGCAACACATAGTATTTACAAATGCTAAACATAACACATCTCACTCTCATTGAAGAACCAGAAGAAAAGAAAAAGAAGGCGAACTAGTGTGGAACAGGCAGAATGGACCGCAGCACCCATAGCGTCAGTCACACACAAAGTCGTGTAACTTGGCTGGTAGTCTGACAACCCTTCCGTGTCTGCTCACCATAGGTTCCTTCCCAACAGTGCTGCTAGAAGGGGACACATCGTCTTTATCATGACTCATATGTTCACTAGTACCACTGCATACATTGGGAAAAGGTTGTGCATCTCCCGCTGATTCCCCACCGAGGGTACTACTACCGTTCTCCCGACTGGGAATACCATCAGGAATCCCCACCCCATCAGAACACGAAGTATCCATCCTCTGTGGGTAAGAATCCCTAGTGACACCCCCGTCAAGAATCCAATCATAGTCCGGTGGGGAGGGAAGATCTTGCTCGTCATACAACCCATGGGAGGCTGAGCCGTACCCGTCATCCTTACACAAAGACATTCTAGAGAAATGCCAGGTTTTGCCATCACTTAAGAGGGCAGAGTTACAGAAAATCTTCCTAACCTCCATGGGTTGAGAAAAATGACTTTGCCCCTTTCTTACAAACCCAGCTCTCTTTACCCTGACAGTATCACCCACCTTTAAACTCACTGTTTTGCATGCATGCTTTGAGTCATAATATTTTTTGCTTGTCATTTGTGAGTGTAGTATCTTTTCTTTCACCTTACTAGAAGACCAACAAACTCTCTTGGGTGTGAGCCAACCCACATTGTCTTTGGTAATAGGGGTCCTGCCTCTAAGCAGTACAAAAGGACTGGTACCTGTAGATTCACTGGGAGTTACACGGAACGCCCATAGATTGTGGATGAGTTCTTTTCTCCACGAAAGCTCGTTCTGGTTGGCTAGTTGCACTATGCCTTTTATCACACGATTAAACCTTTCCACAGCTCCGTTACCTCCTGGGTGGTACAACGAAGTAGTCTTATGTTTAATCCCATTCTCTCTTGCAAATCTTTCGAATATGTCCGAGATAAATTGTGGCCCATTATCTGACACAATACATTTAGGTAAACCTTCTCTCAGGAATAACCTCCGCAAGAAACTTACAATTGTTCTCGCATCGGCATTCTTTACCACTTCAACTTCAGGCCATTTCGAAAAATGATCAACAAGCACAATGAGGAACAACTGTTCACCATGTTCCCAAATGGGACCGCAAATACCTATGCCTAGTCTAACCCAAGGCATGCTAGGACTGGCAAGGGGTTGGAGGGGTGGCCTAAATGTACGTTGAGTTTTATCTGAATTCTCGCAGGCTGTGCAGTTTCTGACTTTTCTTTCTATTTCCAGATCAAAACCCGGCCACCAATACGAGTTTCTCACTCTGCTTTTAGTTTTTCCTATCCCGAGGTGTCCCTCATGACAAATATCTAGGAGTTTCACTCTTAAACTAGTGGGAGGTATGACTTTACCATTCCTAAGTATCAAATCACCTTCAATGGATAACTCATTTCTGAGTTCCCAGAAGGTGTGCAACTCTTTTGGAACAGATTTTTTTGCAGGCCAACCATCCCTTATGAACTGTTTCACCTCAAGTAGAGTGCTATCTCCCTCCATGCCTGATGACCATTCAGAATGTGAAATACAGGACAACTCTTCAAGTATGTTGGCCACGCAGAATGTTTCAATGTCTAATGTCTCTCTCCCTGTTTCTGGCAAAGGCATCCTACTTAAACAATCTGCCACAAGATTCTTGGTACCTGGTACGTACTCCACGCTGTAATTATAATCCATCAACTTGACAGAAATGCGTGCGAGGCGAGGCATTCTGTAAGCCTTTTGTAGAGAGCACCTTCACGAGTGGTTTATGATCACTCCTGAGGGTGACTAAATACCCCCATATGTACTGCCTAAAGTGCTCTAAACCCCATGCACATGCAAGTGCTTCGCGCTCAATCACAGAGTACCTTTCTTCAGTCGGTGTGATCGAGCGTGAAGCAAACGCCACAGTTACTTCATTACCTTCTTCTGTAATTTGGTTAAGTACTGCACCAAGACCTCTACCACTAGCGTCTGTGGTCACTACGCTGTGAAGTGAGGGATTAAATCCCTGAAGGGATGGAGCTTTGCAGATGTCCTCTTTTATTCTACTGAAAGCCTCCTCACACGTACTGTTCCATTCAAATTTCTGTCTATTTTTTAAGAGTTCTCTCAAAGCAAAGGTTTTAGAAGAGACATTTTTAACAAATTTCGCATAGAATTCTGAAAGGCCCAGGAAGGCTCTTACTTCCTCCTTGTTTTTAGGAGCGGGGGCATCTTTTATTGCAGAGAGTAGTTCTCTTTTGGGTTTTATCCCACTGCCCATAATTTCATGCCCCAGGTATGTTACCGCGCTTGCGGCAAATTTGCATTTGCGTACATCAGCTGTTAGACCATGATGGTCTAGTTTACTTAAAACTCTGTTTAATCTGTCGTCATGTTCCTTCCTGTTTGCGCCCATTACCATAATGTCGTCTTGAAAAATTAGGACATCTTTTTCATTCTTGAAGAGTGTACGCATCAATCTTTGGAACATGGCCGCGGCAGAGGCCAATCCAAAGGGTACTCTTCTGAATCTAAAACATCCTATGGGCGTTACAAAGGTGGTAAGGTTTCTACTTTTGGGGTGTAAGGCTACTTGGTGGTAGGCTGAACTCAGATCAATAGTGGAAAACCATTTGGCCCCATTGGTGTGGGCAAGCATCTCACTGATTTTAGGCAGAGGAAATTGGTCAATTAGGATATTTTTGTTAAGATCGCGAAGATCCACACATAAACGGAGCTTACCATTGGACTTCTTTACGACGACCAAAGGCGAAACCCACTCTGCTGACTCCACAGGTTCAATGATACCAGACTCCTGCAGCCTAATAAGTTCAGCTTCCACTTCGCCTATGATTGAAAACGGAATGTTCCTTGATTTATGTATACAGGGAATGACATTATCTTTCAGTTTAATCTCATGGACGAACCCTTTAAGTTTACCAATATCCTCCGTGAACACTTTGGGATACCTCTTTACAATCATGCCCTTGTAATCCTCCTCTGTTTGTAGTGAAAGTACGGGATTTGGGCTGTTAGGGTCAAGAATTATCCCCAATTCCCCTTGATCGATCCATCCTAAAACAGAAGGACCCACCGCAGAGATATATAGTTTTCCCTGCATTTGTCGTGTTTTAAATTGAAACTGCAGCTCCCTGTAGCCTAGAATCTCAATGGGTTCCCCAGTGAATGTTTTGGGAGAAATGTCTGGCTTGAGTAATTGTTTCCCAATAACCGGAATGAATTTGTCTATCCACACATTCTTATTCACAATGGTATATGGAGATCCCGAATCTGCAACAATTGAAATCTCCACCCTCCTATGTTTAATTCACACATGGGTTTCCTACGTTTACATAACATATTATCTTCTACCTGTAACACAAATAAATTCATGTCATCATCATCTGACGAATATTCATACTCTTGTTCCTCAGGTACAACTAGTTTTACCTTTCTTCCACCCCTTTGTTTCCTCTGACACATTGCTATCAAATGACCAACCAACCCACATCTTGCACATTTCTGTTTTAGTGCTGGGCACATTTTATCATTAGCCAAATGGTATCTACTGCCACATCTATAACACTTTCTATCATCTGTCAATTTTTGACTTTGTGTTAATGTCTTTAACCTGCCATGAGTTATTACGCTGTTATATTATGTGGATATTTAGAACTTGAGATTTTTGCAATTGTAGATTTGTCCTCGCTAACTTCTTTTTCTTCGGACAATACTGCTTTTGCGCATCTGCCTGTCAACTCCGTGCATTTGACAATTTCAATTACTTCCTCAAGGGGCAACTCTCCCTTAGCCCACAGTTTCTCCTGGATGTTCTTACTGGCAGCTCGCATAACAATTTGGTCGCGAATAAATTCATCGTGCAACGCACCAAACCTGCAACTTATTGCTAAATTCTTTAATGCAGCCACAAAGTCTTCCACCGACTCTTCTTGGCTCTGTTTACGTTTAAAAAACTTGAATCTGTTCACAGAAACTGAAATAGTGGGTTTGAAGTACAGGGATAAATCTTCCATTGCAATCAGGTAGAAATCTCCCTCCCTCGGCTTTTTGTTGATGCGATTGTAGATCTTCATCGCTTTTGCACCTAAACAGTGGAGTAGAATCTTCTTTTTCCTCTCAGGAGTGAGTTCCTTTTCATCCTCGAATGTTGAGATATAGTTCTCAAAATATTCTCGCCATTCCTCCCATTTGAGAGAGTCATCCCCTGTAGATGGAATGAAAGGCTGTGGCGGAGAAAGGTTCCATATGTTACCTGACGCCATAATAATGTTCTTTTTTTTTTTTTTTAAACTGTAGAGAAGAATAAGTGTCGCAAATGACTATTTCCCTTTATTTTAATGGTAAGCAGCAACCTGTAGGTTGGAGGTGTGCGTGTCACCGATGAAGGAAACACGCGTAGGCAATTAACGTGGCAACTTCTTGTGCAGTACTGAATCAAAGTGTGTGTTTAACTATTACAGAGAACACACGTAGGCTGTGATGCGCAAAAGTAAACCACCACGAATTGCACTTGAGTAAGTGGTGTCTGAGGATCAGACACACGTTGCCCCTGCTGAATGCATCTTTCCTTGTTTTTTTTTTTTAAATTTGGTGTGCTTGCCACCGATCTGTAGAACACACGTGTTTAAGTTACACTCAATTTTTAATAAAACTCCTATGAATTTTTTTTAAGGTGTGTGTGTCACCGATGAGCTGCTTGCACACAACACTGTACTTTTCTATTCTCTGATGCCTCAAAACAAGTATGGCTGCCTTTGCGTGCGTTCCAGTGACGTCACGCCGTAATTACAGGCTCAGTCTGACAGGAATAGAGATTCGCCGCTTGGCGCGAAAGCGCAGGTCAGTTTCCTGCTCTGACGCTGCTCCCCTCACAGTTCCACCTTCTTCACTCTTCGCCTCAAACGCGATCAAGCATCAGCCATGCGCAGACCTCACCGCAATCCTGTTGTGACGGCGTTTCCTCCGTTCTGCTGGGCTCGCAAGCACGCCTCTTTTGCTCGACGCTCCGGTCCCAGATACGCTGCTCCTGGACTCCGATCGGGCACACCGGAGGGCTTTTATCCTCTTGCGACTTTCTTCCAGCAGACTCGTCCGCTACGTCATGGCTTTCAGCCCCCAGAGTGAGACCGCAGGAATTCACAGGACGGCCCTCGCAGGACTAGACACGATGAAAACTTGCCGCAGTGTGCTCGTAGGTTCGGTATGGTGTCGGTGGATCCCATCCTCGTCGCCAAATTTGTAATGATGGACCCAACGCAGTAGGTAGGTTTGAGTACTTTATTAGTAGTATTCCACCAACACCAGAGGGCACGTCCTCGCAGGGGTATAAGGTATCGGCAACTGTCTCCAACCGTCACCCATGCCCAAGGTTCTACCATGGAATCAAGGGGCGTCATAGAACACTTGGGCATGGGCACGCGGCAGGAGAAGCAGCGCGAGGCCAGCGAAGGACAACATGCAAAGCGGCGCAACACATAGTATTTACAAATGCTAAACATAACAAGGACTAACGAAATAAAAGTACCCCGTTACCCTCATACCTGAAGGTAGTCCCGTGAGTTATTGGAGTGAGAGGGACGACGAGCTCCTGGCGTGGTCTATTGCTCACAGGGAGCTTTGTTTGTTTGGGGTCTGTCTTCCCCATTGTGCCCGCTGGCACCTCTGAGCTCACACTGATCGTAGTCGCAGTTGAATCTCCTGTGCGCTGGTGTATTGTTGAGCGCACTAGGTTGGGATAAGCCAGTAGATTGACAGAGGTCAGCTGTGCTCAATTAAGAAGTGTGCACTGTGGTTGATAAACTCCTGTGGAGCGGAGCGCAGGGAGCAGCCTCTGTTGGGATTATACACCAACCGGGGAGGGGGGACACTCCCGATCAGGCCCAGAGGGCGGGGGGTCCGCGACCTCACACACGAGTCAACCACTACCCGTGCGCGGAGGGACGTAGAGACCAAACCCCGACCCCTTTAGCATGCACAGAGAGGCCCCTTAAACAGAAGCAGCCCAGTCAAGGGGGGGCGAACCAAGCACAGGCAGAGCGCGACCCCACAAGTGCTGCCCGCCCGCCTGGACTCACCGCCACAGGGCGGAGCAGCTCAGCAAGGAGAGACTGAGGCGGCAGCCACACATGCAGGCCCCCGCCCCACCCGCCCAGGCACGCACTCACCTCACCGGGTCGATCCCTCGCCCCGAGGTTGAGTCAACGTGTGGCCACAGTCCGGTCCCGCTCCCGCCTTCTAATGCAGCCTCTAGTCGTCCGCAGGAGCACAGGGGCCACCAGAACGGCGGCTTGCGAAGTTTGGCGATGACGCCACAGGCCGGCCGTCCGTTGGCTCGGGCTTACAATCGATCCCGTGTAATTTTAGCCGCACAGTGATGCCGGAGGGGAGCCCAGCCACAGTCCGATCAGCTCCAGGCAGTCAATTTTTGGTGCTCCGCCTGGTCACCGAGGCAGGGGAAGGCACGGGAGAGCCTCACCCGTCCCAGCAGTCCTGCAGCAATATGGCGGCAATGTCGCAGAGCGAAAGGGCCACGGCGCGGTAAGCTCTGTATCTCCATTGTTGTTGCGCTTCCGCCTCTGCAACGCCTCTCATCAAGAGCGGGGGGAGGTAGGATATAGCGTCTCACATTGGTGTTGATCGATTCCTAGCATAAACGGTGATCTTGAAGGATAATTAGGCCTGGCCTGCAGAGCCCCTTCAGAAGGCGGCCATCCGGCAGCTCGGCAAGCCACGCCACCCCAAAGCAAAGGGAACTTGGTATTCTCGCAATTGCGGAGTCTTGACTGACCACCTTGGGAAAGTATATGCACGACGATCCTTTACACCGCAAGAAAAGATCCGAGACTTTTTCGACTCGGTTGAGCTCCCCCAGTTAGACGCAGAGGCGACCCTAAATGCCTTGATACAAAAAGACAAAATTCTGACGGCTATCCAGCACCTTAAAACCGCTAAGAGCCCTGGAGCCGATGGACTACCTGCAGAGTTCTATCGGAGGTTTGCCCCCTTGCTGGCCAACCATCTGATGGAGGTTTATAATGAATCACTTGCTCAGGGGGTGCTTCCACCTTCCATGAGGGAGGCCCTGGTGGCCATGATACCAAAATCTGATAGGGACCCCTGTTAGCCAATTCATATAGGCCGATCTCCTTACTAAATATAGATGTAAAAATACTTAGTGGTATTATGGCAGCGCGCCTTCTCCCCTGGGTCTCCCATATTGTTCATACAGATCAGGCAGGATTCATACCCAAGCGCAGCACCACGCACAACTTGCAGTGGCTGGCACATATTTGGCATGCTCCATGTTTAGCGGAGGATGACTATGGCTTAGCATAATTGGACACAGAACATGCCTTCGATTCTGTGGAATGGCCCTATCTATGGCAGGTCCCCCATAGGATCAGAGCCGGAGAGGAGTTCCTTAAATGGGCCAGGTTACTTTATACAACCCCTATTACAAGAATAAGGGTGAGGAACTTGGTTTTCAAGCCATTTGCGCTCGGTAGAGGCACCCGACAGGGGTGTCCATTCTCCCCGCTTCTGTTCGCAGTGGCCATGGACACCAGGGGTCCCCATGGGCTGAAGTATGCATTATGCCACCCATGGGAGATCACTCAAACTGTAACTATAGGCCTGCCATTGCAAACATATTTTTATAAATACACTGCGTGGTTCTTTTTCACTTAGGCTATACCATTATGCTCTGGTAAAACAAGCTGCTTTTTACTCCTTCTGGACAAAGCCTGAAGGCTGCTCTCCACAGCTACCACTTAAGAGAGCTTTCTAAGGTTGTCTAAGACCACTAAAATCACCATAAGGGTTGTCTGGATTAGTGCAGGGTGCACACTTATATAAGTGTGCACCATATACTAAGCCAGCTTCTCACAGACCTCAACATCGGTAGAGTAATAGGACAACTTCGCAGCTCAATACGGTTCTGGCGGGACTTCGCATTGTTACTTATGGGTCGAATTGCAATAATAAAGATGATTGTTTTACCAAGATGCCTACATGCGATGCAGCACTCGCTATACATTATCCCACAACACTATTTTCGGACACTGGACCAACTCCTAATAGACCTCTTATGGGGCAATAAACGTAAACGGGTACGTTTAGCAACACTGCAGAGGATGTGGGGTTGGGGGGCGACTTGAAGTCCCATGTTTAGAGTTCTATTACATGGCCTCCCAACTACAACATGCGGTACATTGGTAGATACTGAAAATAACTGGGAGACTGACCTTCTGGCTGGTACACATGACGGGTACACATTACCCGAAATCCTGATGAGTGGAAGAGGGGGTCCCCCCCCAGGATCCCATATATTGCACAACACGTGGCCCTGGTCTGGGACACCGTAGTTCGAAGGGTGGTTCAACATGACCCGTATGCCCCAGATATGCCCCTCTGGGTATTCCATCCTTTTGCCTGTATAGCAGACTCTATGTCTGTGCGAAGGTAGAAGGATGGAGGTTGTCAAACACTGGGCGACCTGTATATGGATGGCAGATGTATTACCCGTGACGAGGCAATAGCCGCCTTTGACCTGGGAATGGGACAGTTCCTACAATACGAGAAGATCTCAAGCATGACGCGGGAAATCTGTACGGGGTTTCCAGCGTAACCCACTAGTACTAACACATCTGTATAGAGCCTTAAGAGATGATTTACTAGGAGACACTGCCGGTAAAGCAGAAATGGGACGCCATGCTAGAGGAATCGCTGTCTGATAAAGACTGGGAAAAAGTTCAGGAAGGGGTCCGCACAGTCAGCTCTAATGCGCGATTTAAGCTCCTACAATACAACATGGTGCACCAAGTATACCTCACCCCGAGCACACTGCATACAATCTACCCTACCCGCAGTAATGAATGTCCAAGATGTAAAGCACAAGCGGCGGACTTCCTTCATATGGTTTGGTCGTGCCTCCCGCTACTTTCCTACTAGGACTCGGTGATCACACACATACAGAGAGCCACGGGATGGATGATCCCCAAAACGATCCGACAAGTACTGTTAGGCCAACTCCCTACGGCCTACTCCCAAACACAAAAAATTAAGTAGGCGCTTTCTCACACTGGGATTAGTGATGGCAAAACGGTGCATTCTATAACCTGGCTCAGACCTCTACCACCACAGGTGGGGGAATGGATGAGGGACATGTGCGAATGGGCAACTGCGGAAAGGGTGCGAATGAAGCTAGTGCGTACGGATGAAAAATGAGAGGAGGATCTGGGGGCATGGTCCCAAATGTTGGCGGACCTTATAGAGGAGCAGGATCCAGAGGCTCGGGGGTCAGGGAGTGAGACGGGGGTCGCAAGGATGGGGAGGAACCCAGACAGGGAATTGGCATGAATTAATGCTCAGAGCTGGTGAATGATATACAGCAACCATGTACACAGAACACTGATATCGTGGCTTTATGTCTTAAGTGGGAATTGGGAAGGAAGGGTGGGGGAGGGGGAACCCAGGAGTTGGGTTTGGCATGATCTATGTAGGCATCATGGAATGTATAATATGGATAATAGGTATCACGGATGTGGACCAGTAGTCTGGAATATGGATTTTCCCTTGTCTGTTTTCCTTGAATTGTAAGGTGGATTATTCCCAATGATGAAAAGTTATATTTTCTCCTCAGGCACCATGGTGGGGAATGAAGGGGGGTGGGGACTATATGCTTGTTTCTGATGTTTATGTGATTCATAAATGCCAATAAAGTTAATTGGAAAAAAAAAGTTAATAACATTTTAGTTTATGTAAAAAAAACAACTCTAAATTCACCAAGAAAAACGATGGTTAAAGTGACGTTATAGTTAGGTATGGTAATAACACCATACTTTATGTTAAAAACAAATAAAAAGCCCTGGAAATTCACTGAAAGACCCAAAGGTTAAATTTAAAGTGCCATCAGTGATATCATCAATGAGGTCTTTGAACATGTTGTGAGTGATGTAGTATAAGAGGTCTTAAGCAGTGCATTGCGGGGCACAAGTTATAATAAACTGTGTGAACTAGAACCCGTACATTTCAGTGCTTTTTGGGTTTACGACATCACACTATTACTGACATTTTACCTAACTAAAGGGTCCTTTTAACCTTTGTTTTTTCAGTGAATATATAAATTGATACGGATAAAGCACCCACTGCCGTACATTATAAGTCGTTAAGGAGTTCCTTTATAAAGTTATGAAACTCTGAGGGAACTTGCAATAGCCTTATCATGTACGGCAGGGGGTACTTTATTCCTTCTAATACACAGTCACACAGGGCCGGACTGGCCGTTGCGGGCACCAGGCGCTGCCCGATGTGACGGAATGCTGGGGGCTGGTTTTTCACCCGCAGGGGCCGTTTTTGTTACAGGGCTTGTTTCGGTTCCCAGTCCGGCCATGCGGTCACACCATCACCATTACCACAAACCATTTAAATCAGATTTTTCCAACTAGTCAATCGCGTGCTCGCAGACACCTTCAGAGTACCTTGCAGCCTTGAGTTCATTTTTAAATAAGCACAGGGTCACATTTTCCTTTTTAAGTTACAGGAAGGCTGTGTTAATTTTACATTATCATCATCAGGCTGCAGATAGCAGGGTCTGATAATGAGCAGTGCTCAGATTTCTGACGCAGGCTGAGGCATAGAGGTAAAGAACTGAAGCACTGAGCTATTTAACTCTTAAATAAAAGTCCTTGTCAACTCAATATTGGAGCTCAAGAACAAAATGTTGTTTCTGAATGCATTTAAATGGGAGAAAATGAAAAGTTAGTTTAATGATTAAGTTAACTCTTCCTTTTAATTTTTTCCCATTTCAAATTGTCGCATTTACAAACAGCAGGCTTCTTGCTCCCAGTAGACACTCTGCCATATTTATCGCTGAAAAATATAGTAATTTCTTTTAAATGAGAGAAATTTAAAGGGAAGAAAAATATTTCTATGAAACATTAAGGGGCCGATTCCGATCTCGGTCGGAGGCGCACCCAATACCATTCGGTCGGGAAAAAAGCCATGCGAATGCCTGTTTCCCGACCGATCCGTACATCATTCCGAACGAGTAAGTACGATGCGCACAACAGCATAGAATCCGGCCGAGTCGTACTCACCCAATCCAGGTCCTGTTCTCCGACCGAGGCGAATCCGGAAACGCCGAATCGAGTCGCACGGAAGGGGAAAATGCAGCCCCGTCCGGCCGGACAAGTACGATGCGCTTTCCGTACGCGCCGAACCCGTCGCTACGTCCGGCACGTCAAAGCTTCCGGAGAGGCGCACATAAGCTCCGATTCGCGCCACAACACGATCCACGGCTACGAGGCGAACACGCCAGCGACGAGGACGACGCGAAGCAACGAGAAAGAACGAGACGAACCAACCATGAATCCCTTCGTTCCGATCCTACCAATATTCTACATTTACTACCGGAACAGGCACGGACGCGTACGGCGCAGAAGGTAAGTCAGACACCAACCACAAAAACATACAACACGTACACGACACATCACACACACACAGAGGGATGCAGAATTTACTTACACCAGCAACAGCAGCACCATAGGGGCGGGATGCCCATCACCAATGCCACATATGCACACAGGGGCCTGGATGCGCACCACCACTACCACCCCTACCCAGGGGGGGCTGGATGCCTACCACTACTACCACCCTTAGCCAGGGGGGTGCCAGATGCCCACCACTACTACCACCCTTACCCAGGGGGGGCTGGATGCCTACCACTACTACCACCCTTAGCCTGTGGGGCTGGATGCCTACCACTACTACCACCCTTAGCCATGGGGGTGCCAGATGCCTACCACTACTACCACCCTTACCCAGGGGGTGCCACATGCCCACCACCACTACCACCCTTACCCAGGGGGGCTGGATGCCTACCACTACTACCACCCTTAGCCAGGGGGCTGGATGCCTACCACTACTACCACCCTTAGCCAGGGGTGCCAGATGCCCACCACTACTACCACCCTTACCCAGGGGGTGCCACATGCCCACCACCACTACCACCCTTACCCAGGAGGGCTGGATGCCTACCACTACTACCACCCTTACCCAGGGGGGGCTGGATGCCTACCACTACTACCACCCTTAGCCATGGGGGTGCCAGATGCCCACCACTACTACCACCCTTAGCCAGGGGGCTGGATGCCTACCACTACTACCACCCTTAGCCAGGGGGTGCCAGATGCCCACCACTACTACCACCCTTAGCCAGGGGGCTGGATGCCTACCACAACTACCACCCTTACCCAGGGGGGCTGGATGCCTACCACTACTACCACCCTTAGCCAGGGGGGTGCCAGATGCCCACCACTACTACCACCCTTAGCCAGGGGGGCTGGATGCCTACCACTACTACCACCCTTAGCCATGGGGTGCCAGATGCCTACCACTACTACCACCCTTAGCCTGTGGGGCTGGATGCCCACCACTACTACCACCCTTACCCAGGGGGCTGGATGCCTACCACAACTACCACCCTTAGCCAGGGGGCTGGATGCCTACCACTACTACCACCCTTAGCCATGGGGGTGCCAGATGCCCACCACTACTACCACCCTTAGCCAGGGGGGCTGGATGCCTACCACTACTACCACCCTTAGCCAGGGGGGTGCCAGATGCCCACCACTACTACCACCCTTAGCCTGTGGGGCTGGATGCCTACCACAACTACCACCCTTACCCAGGGGGCTGGATGCCTACCACTACTACCACCCTTAGCCAGGGGGCTGGATGCCTACCACTACTACCACCCTTAGCCAGGGGGTGCCAGATGCCCACCACTACTACCACCCTTAGCCAGGGGGCTGGATGCCTACCACTACTACCACCCTTAGCCAGGGGGCTGGATGCCTACCACTACTACCACCCTTAGCCAGGGGGTGCCAGATGCCCACCACTACTACCACCCTTAGCCAGGGGGCTGGATGCCTACCACAACTACCACCCTTACCCAGGGGGGCTGGATGCCTACCACTACTACCACCCTTAGCCATGGGGTGCCAGATGCCCACCACTACTACCACCCTTAGCCTGTGGGGCTGGATGCCTACCACAACTACCACCCTTACCCAGGGGGCTGGATGCCTACCACTACTACCACCCTTAGCCAGGGGGCTGGATGCCTACCACTACTACCACCCTTAGCCATGGGGGTGCCAGATGCCTACCACTACTACCACCCTTAGCCAGGGGGCTGGATGCCTACCACTACTACCACCCTTAGCCATGGGGGTGCCAGATGCCTACCACTACTACCACCCTTAGCCAGGGGGCTGGATGCCTACCACTACTACCACCCTTAGCCATGGGGGTGCCAGATGCCCACCACTACTACCACCCTTACCCAGGGGGCTGGATGCCTACCACTACTACCACCCTTAGCCATGGGGGTGCCAGATGCCTACCACTACTACCACCCTTAGCCAGGGGGCTGGATGCCTACCACAACTACCACCCTTACCCAGGGGGTGCCAGATGCCTACCACTACTACCACCTCTACCCATGGGGGCTGGATGCCTGTCACTACTACCACCTCTACCCATGGGGGGCTGGATGCCTACCACCAACACCACCCCCACTCATAGGATGGACAATGCATGACACAACCAGCACACCACAACCTAGGGAATGCAAGAAAAAGACATCCCCCAACACCATGACAAGCGTGTGTAGACTGTGTCAAATGCCTACAACACTGAACATGACTTTGAACATACAATGTGACCCCCTATCACATGTGCCACACATATATGTGTGTGGCCCCCACAATGCAAGCAGGCCATGACCATTGTGGCAATGGGGTCCAAAACCCCATCATCACAGTGACCAAAATGTAAGTGTGGGGTCCATAGCTGAAGCACATTTTGAACATTGTGGCAATGGGGTCCAAACCCCCATCATCACAGTGACCAAAAGGTAAGTGTGGGGTCCATAGCTGAAGCACATTTTGAACATTGTGGCAATGGGGTCCAAACCCCCATCATCACAGTGACCAAAATGTAAGTGTGGGGTCCATAGCTGAAGCACATTTTGAACATTGTGGCAATGGGGTCCAAACCCCCATCATCACAGTGACCAAAAGGTAAGTGTGGGGTCCATAGCTGAAGCACATTTTGAACATTGTGGCAATGGGGTCCAAACCCCCATCATCACAGTGACCAAAAGGTAAGTGTGGGGTCCATAGCTGAAGCACATTTTGAACATTGTGGCAATGGGGTCCAAACCCCCATCATCACAGTGACCAAAAGGTAAGTGTGGGGTCCATAGCTGAAGCACATTTTGAACATTGTGGCAATGGGGTCCAAACCCCCATCATCACAGTGACCAAAAGGTAAGTGTGGGGTCCATAGCTGAAGCACATTTTGAACATTGTGGCAATGGGGTCCAAACCCCCATCATCACTGTGACCAAAATGCAAGTGTTGACAAAGAAAAGCTGCAACTGCCAAACTGCATGGATGATTCCTGGTCACAGAACATAAAACACATCAGTGGCAAAGTAGTGCATGTGTCCCATTGCAACATAGATTGGGGGAGGCAAATACTGCAGTGCAAATAAGACATACCTTTGGCCATGTGCAGACAAACAACACCCATGGGGGCTGACACTGTCAACATTCATCAATGACACAATGACAGAAGTGACCATCAGAATGCAGACCCACATATTTGCACCAATGGGCACACAAATGCAGATACCCTGTGGAGACTGTAGATGTGAGGTGAACAGATACCATACCATGGCAGCAATGGGACACACAAACCATGATCATTGTGCTGACCGATGACCTAGGAGTCCCAGGGACAGCAGGGGAAACCCACCAAACAACATACAGCCAATGGCACACCTAAGATATGCCAATGCAGTGGTGCAGATGCACAAACACAAACAGGCAGACCCACACTGCACATCAAACACAACAGGTGAGGGGGGTGCCAGTGTCCCCAGGCAACCACACAACACATGAGGAGGCCTGAATACCAATTACACAGATGTGCATACAGTGCCACACAAAGGTAACTCATGGATCCAAATCCCCTATGTGGGCAATCAGGCATTGTCAGATGAGAGGGAGCACAAATCACACATGTCACACAAGCATGTAGGAACAGCAACTGACACAGCAAGACACAGACACACCACAGCACTACCCCCAGGGCCCCCACAATGTGGTGACCCTGGGCTGCATTACAATCCCACTGTGATGACAAAGCTAAATGTCGTTCACACTGTGAACCACAGTCATGTGTCCTGAGCAACAAACTACCATCACACCTACACAAGCACAAATCAATCAGCACGGCCAGTAAGCCAAGGCCAACATGGAGGCAGGGGTCTAGCCGGGCAACAACTCTCATCTGCACACACTCAACACCACACACCTCGACCTCCAACAATGTGCAGCAGTGAAGCACACATGCACTGGTGACATTGCACATGCACCCATGACAATCCCAGGGTGGTGGGTGGGAACCAAGGTGCAGAAACACATCACACATGGCCACTCAACAAGACTCCTGAATGTCTGACACACTGCACACTACGCTGTACATGGACATGACGGCAATACCACACCAACCAATGGGATCCCAGCCACAGTCACACACCAATGAAGAAGCCAAGGTCACCCACAAAGAACACACATAGACAACAACCAACATTGCAGCCCGGACCCTGAGGAGTGCCAGCAGTCACACACACAACGTGTCACAATCACTGAAAGATAACACAAACTGGAAATCACATGACAGGTGTAAACAACAAGTGCCAAGGGGAAACCTGACTGTGACCCATCTGCGTCTGCACACAAACTCAGCCCTGACAGCAAACACACCTATGGGTGACACCCTGATGACCAGTAATGTGCCATGCACCCACATCACAGAGAACCCAGGGAGAAGACTTTGGGGGAACATAGGTCAACTCAGCAAGCATCACAAACAGGTACAACACTAGGGATCCCAGCATGCACAGCAAAACGGAAGTGAACACACAGACATGCTCATACAACACACACCTTGGGCGCAGGCAATGTCACAGGAGTACACACTGCCATGAGGGGACTCCACTCCTGTGTGAGGAAAGCTGTGCCATATGTTGCCTCAGTAGGGCCCCATCATGTCAGCTGAGCACTTGGTCACACAATCAACAATTAGCACCAAATGAAGGCTCCCGTCACATCAGCCTGGTCATGGGAGTGCCAACGAAATCATCAGCACAGATCCAACACACTTGTATAGCAATGTTGCACTGTCACAACACAGATGAGTCCTTCCCCATTGATGCCCAAACCTGCATGTCCAGTGGAGATGGCCACACGGTCAGGGAAGTAGACGAATTGAACAATGGCAGGCACAACAGATGTGCAGGGGTGGAAGCCACAGATGTGAAATTGCTAATGTAAGTAGGAAATCCCATTGCCAAATACTGAACACATGACACCCTCAGATGCTGCTAAGGATGACATGGATACACCACAGGATAGGACACATTCCCCTGGACCACATGTGTTCCTGCACAGTAACACTTCATTATCATGAGACCAAATATCACCATCACTGCAGCAAGGGCATGGTTAGCATCATCAACAACATGTACATCAGAAGCATAAGCACTAGAGAACAGAAAGTTGCTTTATTCAGCATATGTGTGTCCAAAAACTCAGAGAACAGTAATGCTCCAACAAAGGCCAATGGCCAGTCCATCAAGTAAGTCAATACAGGGTGACAGTGGCAGATGTCACCCTACGCATGCCTGCACTGCACAAAACCAGGGACAATCCACTAGGAGGGGCAACCGGGGGCAGGCCAGGCACCGCAGGGACAGGATCAGGGCTCACCAGGAGGAGGCAGGGAAGGGGTGGTGGGTGCTGGAGAGCCACTGACAACTGCAGTGGAGGTGTCTGACATGGTGTGTGCCGGCACAACTGGGGGCATGACTCAGATGTTGTGGGTGCCGGCACGACTGCAGTGGACCCTGCAGATGGAGTGGACAGGTCCGCCACTGCAGTGCCCAAGTCAGACAGGGTGGTAGTGGACTCCACTGCAGTGCCTACCTCCAGGGGAGGAGAATGGGGAACAGGCAAGGTGGGCTGGACAGAGGGGGAGGACACCCTCACCACATCAGTGGCACAGACAAGCGCAGCGGGGGGTGTGGTGCCGGGAGAGCAAGTGGCAGGGGGAGAAGGCCGGATCCTCTTGGGGATGGTATATCTGTGGGTGGGGGAACCTGGGGCAGGGTGTGGTGGGGGCACCTGTGGAGTGGGGGCCTGAGGGATGGAGGAAGGAGACCTGGTGCCTGAGCTGCAGGGCGGCGGCGGGGTCTTGCTCTTACGACTCCGGGGGACTTGCGGGTGGGGGCCTCAGTCTGTCTGCGCCTGGGGGAGGGTGTCCGGGGGCGAGGGGCACTCTGCTCCGTGTGGGTGGGCTTCCTCTTCCCCCTGGATGCTGGAGCAGCTGGATCGTAGGGGATGAGGCCGAGGTCACAGAGGAAGAGCCGCTGTGACTTTGGGGTTGCAGGTGAGGCAAGGGAGGGTGCTTTGGAGGGAGAGGCAACTGAGGACTGCGCAGTGCTTGTGGATGCGTGTGTGTGTTCCAGGGCCCCATCCCCTGTGAGTCTGGTTTCAGTCCCCTGACTGTGCGTGCGTGTGCGTTTTGTTTGTGGCGTGTGTGTCTGTGTGCTGGACGTGTGTGTGCTGGTGTGTGCCTGTGCCGGTGTGTGTGTGCTTGGGACGGGTAAGGTGCTGGGGAGTGTGGATGGAGCAGAGGCAGGAGGGGTGAGGGACTGTCTGAGGAGGGACACTGCTGCCGTCAGGGAGGAGTCCATGGACCTATTGCCCCTCTGTAGGTCAGACATGCCCGATGAGATGCCCTCCATGAACGACACCAGCTGAGTCAACAGAGCGGTGTGCGCATGGAGGACACTCAGCATGGCTGTCTGCCCTACATGGAGCTGGCGAAGGAGGTACACAGACTCCTCACTCAGGGCATCAGGGGACACAGGGGCAGGGGGTGCGGTGCCTGGCCCGAAGGAGACACGCTCCCGAACATGGGAGCCTCCACGGACCTGGGGAATGGGAGCCGATGGGAGGGCGGTGGTGGTGCTGGTGGTGGCGGGGACAGCAACACTAGCTGGGGTGTGGTGGCTGCTGACACCCGCCTCCATAAGGGAGTCATCCTCCGAGCCGCTGTGGTCCTCAGCTGAGGTGGATGCTGCTGAGGACTCCTCGGTGTGGCTTCCCTCGCCCTCCGTGCCACTGGGTCCCTCCGACCACTCCTCGGCTGCTGACCCAGTCTGGCTCTCCGGCTCCTCCTGGTCCGTGGAGCTGTCCCCTTCCGTGGCCGTGGATGTATCTGCAAATAATGGGGAAACAGACAGACATCAGTCACCTGCACCAAACGCACACACCACTGTGAGCACAGCACATTACAGAGCAAGCCCTGGCATCATTAGTTGAACATTGCTAAAAGTGCCCTAACTGAACAGGAGAAGCCAATTGTCAGTCTGATGCCAACCATGGCACTCACATCCCACATGGCCTTGCACCCATCTGTCTGGTGTCTGTTGGATAGCAACACCCCAGTGTGGACACATGCACCACCTACACAGTAGTTGGACAGTGCAGAGGACACGGTGTAGCATGTGGACATGCACACATCACAACTCTTGCCACTGAGTCAGTACAGGTTTCCGGATGAAAGGGATGCCCAGAGTCAAATAGGAAATGCATGTGATGCATACCAGCGACAGACACCATGATGCACCCATGTCCTGATAGCCATCGCCACAATGGTGTGCATGTAGCACATGTCACTCCCCTGCAGGATCACCAATAAGTAGACACATGCCATGGCGGAGGCATGACTGCTAAGTCATACATCACTGTCTCAGTGATGTATGACTTGGCAGCCAGACAACAACACTCTGCACTGTGTCACAATAGTAGGTCATGGGGAATGCAAGTCCTGGAGCTGCACAAGTGCACATGTACATCCCCCACACAACACATCATCTTAACCCTCATCTGTCCAGGTCATACCGATTGGACATATGGGAGACCTGTGACACTACCCTCTGAACCTGAGCCCCTCACAATCTGCTGTGAATGGGAAACAGCTGCCTGAACTTCACATTCGCATACCCCAGTCTGCACGGGCAGCTGATCAAACACCTATGTGACACACAAGTATCGTCTCCTATGGTCACATCTCCAGTGGCATGCTGAGCCCCTACCGAGAAACACCCCAGCAGTCCTGGCAACAAATCCACAGCACACTGACACAGAGGCAGACACCTGAGGGGTCAAATCACTGCGCACAACGTGTCAGCTGATACACGGGAGTGGGAGTACAGGTGTATTGGATGGGCTGGAGTAGGCATGACTGTCCTGCCCCACATGAATGAGGGATGAGCCCTGGACAGTGGATAGCTGGCTATGTATGTGTGACACACGTAATCTGCACACTCCTGGGGCCCAAACATTGTTCCCACCCGCTGCATGGGTGTGTGCCAGATACCCCAGGCACATGTGGTGGCTCAGCTCAGCAAGTGGACCGCATATCAAAGCAACACGCAGATTACATGTCCGAACACAGGCATTGTGTGAACAATGGACCCACCCATGATGCCCACAACAGAGTTAGGGAAACAGATGCTGTCCCCCACCTTGAGTGAAGCAAACTGCAAGGACACAGTCCCAAGTGACACAATTCCCTGAATGTAAGGGCCACACCTGGGTATCAGATGAGGAGTGGGCAGTGCACAATAGAGGGACATGGCTCCTGGACAACATGACTGCTGTACTGTGGCAGTTTAACCAGGCCAGAGGAGGGCACATAGCATGTAATACAGAGTTCACAGTGCAGTCTTTGACTCACCCCCTCCTTGCTGCTGTCTGGCCTTCAGCTGCCCATCCAGGTCTGGAAACACCACCGCCAGGATCTGGAGCATGTGGGGGTCAGGGTCCGTGTTCCGCCCCTCCTGCGAGGAGGCGACAGCTTCAGCTGGACCCGTGCAATCCTCCGGGTCCAGCCCCGAAGGTCCTGCCACCTCTTCTGGCAGTTGCGGATCCGGCGCTTGTAGACCCCCACGGACCGGACAGCCCGGACGATGTCCTTCCAGATCTCCTGCTTCCGATGGGCATTAACCTGTGAGGATGACAAAGTGAAAAGGCCATTACTACACATGCAACATATCCGTGCATGACACAGTTGTATATACATGTCTCAATCACAGGGGCACATGATGTACACAGGCAGTGCAACGCTGCCCATGGACAGTTTGCCAGAAGTCACTACATGGTATCATTGCATGGGAAGTAAAACCTTGTTCAAATGCACTGTCACTGCACCATACCTGTCCAGTGCATGTCACTACACACTATGGGGGTGACAACTACTCAGTGAGCCTGCTAGCCAGTGGCGTGCAGACTTTCAGCCTTGCTAGTCAGACAAAATGCACATTCAGAAAGGCAGTGCACAGAACACTCACCTGCTCCCCTGGTGTCCCATACAGCTTGCTGTACTGTGGAAGTAGGCTGTCCAGCAGGGCCTGGTTCTCCTCAAGGCTGAAGGCTGGGGCTCTCTCCACAGTACGTGCCATTGCAGGGTCCAGAGGGGGCAGAGACAGCAGCAGTGCAGTGGCAGATGTCGTCCTGGAGCATGTAGTGCAGGCAAGTGAGCTCTCAGTGGAACAGCCAGCAATATATATGTGCTGCAGAGGCAGATACTGTCCCATGTGTCCAAAGTGATAGGTCCAAGTCGTTTGCATCTTCTGAATCTGGCCAATCCATGGAATAGCAGCACCAATACACGCCCACAGCATCCTTCAAATCTTCAACTTCATGACATACATGATTTTGCAACATTGTTGTGGGTGACCAACTGAATTTCCAGCAACCGACTCGTTCGAATTTCGAAACGCGTCCGTTGCCAGGCTAGGCCATTGACAATGGGTGCGCACCGATCGGTCCATTGCTGTTCAACGCGTACAGGGGTACAACGCGTACCCGCACACATTGAATGCAATGGGCCGGCCGGGTGCACCGATCGGTCCATTGCTGTTCAACGCGTACAGGGGTACAACGCGTACCCGCACACATTGAATGCAATGGGCCGGCCGGGCGCACCGATCGGTCCATTGCTGTTCAACGCGTACAGGGTACAACGCGTACTCGCACACATTGAATGCAATGGGCCGGCCGGGTGCACCGATCAGTCCATTGCGGTACAACGCGTACAGGGGTACAACGCTGCACCGCACACATTGAATGCAATGGGCTGGCCGGGTGCACCGATCGGTCCATTGCGGTTACAACGCGTACAGGGGTACAACGCTTACCCGCACACATTGAATGCAATGGGCCGGCCAGGTGCACCGATCGGTCCATTGCGGTACAACGCGTACAGGTACAACGCGTACCCGCACATTGAATGCAATGGGCCGGCCGGGTGCACCGATCGGTCCATTGCGGTACAACGCGTACAGGGGTACAACGCGCACCCGCACACATTGAATGCAATGGGCCGGCCGGGTGCACCGATCGGTCCATTGCGGTACAACGCGTACAGGGGTACAACGCGTACCCGCACACATTGAATGCAATGGGCCGGCCGGGTGCACCGATCGGTCCATTGCGGTACAACGCGTACCCGCACACATTGAATGCAATGGGCCGGCCGGGTGCACCGATCGGTCCATTGCTGTTCAACGCGTACAGGGGTACAACGCGTACCCGCACACATTGAATGCAATGGGCCGGCCGGGCACACCGATCGGTCCATTGCTGTTCAACGCATCCCTGTACAAGTGACTGGCATATGTCACCATGCCTGTCTCAGATGAACATATGCCAGCCACAAATAGCTCCCAGGGAGTGAGGGGCACACCTACAACACCACAGCCTGTCCAAACTGTATCATAAGGCATGTAAGGCTGCATTTCCTATTGTGTGTATGTTGGTGTACATGTTGTCCTGTGGGTGTCACCTGGGGGCAGCCACCCCCAGGCTGTGCACGTGTTCATGGGGACAGGATCCTGGGTGTTACGTGTACATGACCACTGTGATGCGCAACTGTTCATATCTGAGCATGTGCCATGGTCACATTTCACGGTGGTGTATGTGTATGTCATGTCACATACCCCATGAGTCCCATGTGGGACGGTATGTTTGAGCCAGGGTGACCCAGTGGCACAATAGTGATGGTCCTCCACAGTCTGTGTGCATGTAGTGTTTACAATGTCTCTGATTTCATGTGCACAATGGGAGACAGTCTCCACATCCACGTTGTGTGTGCATGGACTTTGATGTTGTGCGTGTGTGTGTCACAGACGTCCATGTCTGTCCTGCAGAGGCAAGTGGAACCACTACCTGTGGGGGTCATGGTTGTTTTGCTGTGGTGTATACATGATACTCCATGTAATGCCAGTGTCCATGTGGCAATACAGGGTCCCTGGGAATGTACCTGTCGTTGAGCTGTGATGCCTGGGGCACATCTGTCCTCACATGTCACTGTGGGGGTGATTGTGACATGGCAGCAGGAGATGGGAACTGTGACACGGCCTCATGATATCCAATGGGCCAACCTGGGACTTATTGATGCCACTTGTTGAACCGTGATGACAGATGTTGGCCATGTATGTACCATACATGTCTTTACGGAACTGCACACTTCATGTAGTTGTGCCTCATAATGATGTATGATGTGATATTGAGTGTGTTCAATGCCGCATATGTGGGGTGACTGACAATCTTGCTTTCTTCTCCTCTGCACTGCAGGGCTCCTGCTGTCCATAGACCATTCCCAGACCTGGCAACGATGGTGGAACGGGACAGCATCCGACGGTACCGCTTCACCAGGCAGCTGATTGATGATTTGGCAGTGCAGTTGGCCCCACATTTGCAGCCTGGCCGGCCGTATCCTACAGCGCTGACCCCCAAGGTGAAGGTGATGGCAGCCCTACACTTCTTTGCCACCGGTACCTTTCAACATACTGTGGCGACTGCTGGTGGGATGTCACAGACCATGTTCAGCCGTGTGCTCCGCGATGTTTTGGAGGCAATGTTGCTATACCTGAACCGGCACATCTATTTCCCTAGACTGCAACGACTCACTGACGTGAAGAGTGACTTCTATGCCCTGGGGAGGATGCCGCATGTCATTGGCTCCATTGATGGGACACATGTGGCTTTGGTACCACCATAGGCCCAGGAGCAGGCCTACCGTAATCGCAAGCACTACCACTCGGTCAATGCACTGGTGGTGTGTCTTGCAGATATGACCATCTCACACGTGTGTGCCCATTTCCCTGGTTCAGCACACGATGCCTTTGTGATGAGGAGTAGTCGCATCCCCAGGATGATGGCACAGATGCAGAACCAGCGTGCCTGGCTTGTCGGTGTGTACTGACTTTGTGCCATTGTGTGTGATCTGATCTGTAGTATTCCGCCCACTTTTCCAAGTCAGCTAATGTGCACTTGTCTGTCCGTAGGTGACTCGGGATACCCCAACATGCCGTGGTTGCTGACACCCCTCAGGAACCCTGTGACACCAGCCCAGATGCGCTACAATGAGGCACATGGTCGGACCAGGAGAGTGATTGAGCGGACATTTGGTCTCCTGAAGAGCCGCTTCCGCTGCCTCGACAAGACAGGAGGGTCCCTCCCATATGCCCCAGCGAAGGTGTGCAAGATTATCATCGTCTGCTGCATGCTCCACAACCTGGCAGTGCGGAAGGAGTTGCCTCTCATCCAGGATGACAATGACCAACATCCGCCACCTGTGGAGGATCCTGGCCTGGACCACGATGCCAGTGATGATGATGATGATGGTGATGTCCGCACACAGCTCATCACCAACTTCTTTAGCTGAATGTGAGTATCCTGAGGTGTCATGTCAATGATGTGAGTTGGCATGATATGTGTAGGTGGTGCTCTGGTGCTGTTGGAGTGTGTCCATGGGCTACTTGACTGGATTTGTGTAGCGATGTGTGCTTACAGGTGGTCTGTACTCCCCAACAGTGTTGACGTGCTAACTTGGTTCTGGGTGGGTATCTTGTAACATGTATTGTGCATGAGTTTTGCTGTTCTGTCCTGTTCTCCATTGCTTTTGACTGTGTGTCATTTCTGTCCTTCACAGGGTACTTTCAGATTCGTTTGGTCAACTGTGTCCACCGACGACGTCATTGTACTTCCAGGGTGGTAGCTGTTGTGTCCCTACAGGTGATGTGCGCCACACCCATGGACTTCCTTCCTTCTACAGTTGTTGAGTGTGTGCCCGCTGCCAGGTGGGATTACCTTGCATCTGTAGTGGTTATGACATGTTGCAACTGTGTAATAAACCTGTGCTTCACTTTGTGATGTGCGTTGTCTGTGGTCACACATTTGACTGCCATTTGCTTACTGCACCTGTGGGCTACTTGACTACAACTGGGAATAGGTGTGGTGTCTGTGCATTGCACCGTCTTTCCTGGCAACATCAGTGTAGGCAATGAGTCAGATGGCCTAGGTGTGTATGTGTTGTGTAGCCCTGGTGGTGTGTCTCCCTCATATGTGTCACGTTGCCATTACTCACATGCCTGTGTTGTACTTGCTGTTGCAGTTCGCATACACAGTGTAATTTTGCAGTTCATCATCCCCATGACAGCACGTTGGAATCACAACAGAGGCAAGTATGGTGTATTAGTGTGTTTATTGTGATACATTTGTGTGAATAGTGCATGGACTTCCTTCCTTCTACAGTTGTTGACTGTGTGCCCGCTGCCAGGTGGGATTACCTTGCATCTGTAGTGGTTATGACATGTTGCAACTGTGTAATAAACCTGTGCTTCACTTTGTGATGTGCGTTGTCTGTGGTCACACATTTGACTGCCATTTGCTTACTGCACCTGTGGGCTACTTGACTACAACTGGGAATAGGTGTGGTGTCTGTGCATTGCACCGTCTTTCCTGGCAACATCAGTGTAGGCAATGAGTCAGATGGCCTAGGTGTGTATGTGTTGTGTAGCCCTGGTGGTGTGTCTCCCTCATATGTGTCACGTTGCCATTACTCACATGCCTGTGTTGTACTTGCTGTTGCAGTTCGCATACACAGTGTAATTTTGCAGTTCATCATCCCCATGACAGCATGTTGGAATCACAACAGAGGCAAGTATGGTGTATTAGTGTGTTTATTGTGATACATTTGTGTGAATAGTGCATAGGATGGTTAGTGCTGTACATTTATATTGCAATCAGAAGTTCCTAGATGAATTGAAAGTCCTGGTAGACAAAATCCCCAGTATCGGGGCCACAGTTGTCTGAGACATTGGTCCAACTTGTACTCCCCATGTCATGTGTGGGAGTTGTGTTGCCGTCAACAGGGTGAACAGTTTGCGCACAAAGGTGAACATCCAGAACAGGTTCAGGCTTCCTGGGGTTGCACTTGGCCATCGGCCTCTCACTTGCCCCTCCTCGGACGACCCCTCTTCTTTGGGGGCCCTCAAGTACAGGCTGCTGCGGTGCAGGGGACTCTCCGCCAGAGTCATCCTCCCTCCCTGTGGCAGTTGCAGTTGTTTCAGCACCAGATGTTGTTGGCACACAGGGAGGTGTAGACTGGTTGCTGGTCATCTGGCGGAGGCATTGTAATATGTCCCTATGCACCGCCGTCATCTCTTGCAGTGTGTCCCACTTGGACTCCACGCGGGACATGTGTGAGTCCAAGCGGGCATGATGGTCAGCCTGCTGCTGTTTAATGTCCCTGAGGAGCCCCACTACCTGGCTGAGATCTCCGGTGCTGGACTGGTACGCATCGGCTATGCGTGCCAGTTGTGGGTCATCATGCACACCATACACCTCTGCAAGCAGCGACCTCTGTCTCCCACCCCTGCCGACATGTGCAGTGCGTGCAGTGGCACGCACAGATGACCCTGGTCCCCCTTGGGGGTTGGTGGTGGTGGTGGTGTCCATGGCCCCATGTTGGTCCAGAGTCCCTGTGCTGGTGGTGCTCCTTGTTCTGTCCATGTCGGCAGGGATGGTATTTGTGGTGACAGTCGTTGGAGGGGTGGGTGCAGGGGTGCAGCTGGTGGTCCTGCTGGTGCTGCAGCTGGTGGTCCTGCTGGTGCTGCATGTTGACTTGCACCGGAGGTGCCAGGTTGGTCTTCTTCATCCGAGGAGGGCAGAGGCTGTTCGACACCAGTGAGCTCCGTATCCTCTTGAGCCTGGGACTGGGACTCCTCAGCGTCTGCTGCTGTGTCCCCATCATCACCTGTTTTTGGGAGACACACACAATGTATGTTATGTTTCTGCAGGCATCAATGGTTGACACACCTGACAGTTGTGACTGTGCCTCTGGATGCGGGCCTGTACATTGCATTGTCCTAAGTTGTCACAGTCAGGGGTTGATATTGGTGTAGCACATTGTCCTGCATTATTTGGGCATTTCTATGTATTTGTTGGGGTGTGAACATGGTCTGCATTGGTTGTATTTTGTTGACAGCCGGCCCTCCTTCCCACCCAGCTAGTCAGTTATCCCACCATGGACTGTGCTTGCATTGCAGGGAGTGAAAGTTGTCTTTCAAGATGTCAGTCAGTGGTGTCCTGCTGTTGGTTGTTGCACAGTTGCCAGCGGGGCCTTGTGCTCCCCACAGCAGTTGCCAGTGTCAGCCATCTTGTCAGTTGTTTTCCACTCCCTGTGATGTGAGCATGGTTCAGGGTGGTGTTGATGGGACAGTTGTGGGGGTGAGCTATGTCTGTGACTATGACTCCCATCATGCTATTGCCTCCACCCCACTTCCCAGCATTCCCATACTTACTTGCTTTTGTGGGGAGTTCAGTGTGTGTGGGTGTGAGAGCAATGGCAAGATGGCTGACAGTGGTGTCCTGCTGTTGGTTGGTGTGCAGTTCCCAGCATGCCCTTGTGCTCCCCACAACACAGCACCAGTGTCAGACATCTTTGATGGGCCTTTCCACTCTCTGTGGGATGTGCATGCGTGAGTGTGAGCTTGCTGGGCCATGTGGTGGGGGATGTTGAGCTGTGACTACGACTCCCATCATGCTATTGCCTCCACCCCCTTCCCAGCATGCCCATGCTTCCTTCCTTTTGACTCTGCTTCCCTGTGGGGTGGGCTGCATGTGCTGACAGGATGGCTGGGAGTGTTGTCCTGGCAGTTGTTTGGCTAAAAGTCCCAAGAGTGTCCCTGTGCTTCACACAACATAACCCAGGGTGGTGGTTCTTTGTGGGATCTTGAGTTAGGATGTGAGGCATTGCATTCTCCCAGGTGGGTTATGTGGAGTTTGTGTTGAGGGTGTGTGTGAGGGGAGGTGCTTGTGACTATGGTCAGTGCTGCAAGTCCTCCTTATTGCATTGCAGGGAGTGGAAGTTGTCTTTCAGGATGTCAGTCAGTGGTGTCCTGCTGTTGGTTGTTGCACAGTTGCCAGCAGGGCCTTGTGCTCCCCACAGCAGTAGCCAGTGTCAGCCATCTTGTGAGTCCTTTTCCACTCCCTGTGATGTGAGCATGGTTGTGAGTGGTGTTGATGGGCCAGTTGTGAGGCTGAGCAATATCTGTGCCTACTACTCCCATCATGCTATTGCCTCCACCCCCTTCCCAGCATGCCCATGCTTCCTTCCTTTTGACTCTGCTTCCCTGTGGGGTGGGCTGCCTGTGCTGACAGGATGGCTGGGAGTGTTGTCCTGGCAGTTGTTTGGCTAAAAGTCCCAAGAGTGTCCCTGTGCTTCACACAACATAACCCAGGGTGGTGGTTCTTTGTGGGATCTTGAGTTAGGATGTGAGGCATTGCATTCTCCCAGGTGGGTTATGTGGAGTTTGTGTTGAGGGTGTGTGTGAGGGGAGGTGCTTGTGACTATGGTCAGTGCTGCAAGTCCTCCTTCCCACCCAGCCAGATATCCCACCATGGAACGTGCTTGCATTGCAGGGAGTGGAAGTTGTCTTTCAGGATGTCAGTCAGTGGTGTCCTGCTGTTGGTTGTTGCACAGTTGCCAGCAGGGCCTTGTGCTCCCCACAGCAGTAGCTAGTGTCAGCCATCTTGTGAGTCCTTTTCCACTCCCTGTGATGTGAGCATGGTTGTGAGTGGTGTTGATGGGCCAGTTGTGAGGCTGAGCAATATCTGTGCCTACTACTCCCATCATGCTATTGCCTCCACCCCCTTCCCAGCATGCCCATCCTTCCTTCCTTTTGACTCTGCTTCCCTGTGGGGTGGGCTGCCTGTGCTGACAGGATGGCTGGGAGTGTTGTCCTGGCAGTTGTTTGGCTAAAAGTCCCAAGAGTGTCCCTGTGCTTCACACAGCATAACCCAGGGTGGTGGTTCTTTGTGGGATCTTAGTTAGGATGTGAGGCATTGCATTCTCCCAGGTGGGTTATGTGGAGTTTGTGTTGAGGGGGTGTGTGAGGGGAGGTGCTTGTGACTATGGTCAGTGCTGTGAGTCCTCCTTCCCACCCAGCCAGATATCCCACCATGGAACGTGCTTCCATTGCAGGGAGTGCAAGTTGTCTCTCAGGATGTCAGTCAGTGGTGTCCTGCTGTTGGTTGTTGCACAGTTGCCAGCAGGGCCTTGTGCTCCCCACAGCAGTACCCAGTGTCAGCCATCTTGTGAGTCCTTTTCCACTCCCTGTGATGTGCGCATGGTTCATGGTGGTGTTGATGGGACAGTTGTGGGGGTGAGCAATATCTGTGACTACGACTCCCATGATGCTATTGGCTACACTGACTTGCCCAGCATACACAGGATTCCTTTCTTTCAGTGGTCTTCACTGTGTGTTGGTGTTGTAGTGGTGGCTACATGTCTGGATGTGTTTGTTAGTTATATTTGTGCCATTGACTAGCTGTAGTTGTAGTTGTGTTTGTACATGTGATGACACGGTTAAATGTAACTTTGAGATGGCATGTGTTGTGTTTATCTGACTGACATACACATTTCGGGATGATTCTATTCTGGTTGCTGTGTAATTGCTAAGAGTGCATGGTTTGACTCTCACCTTGACAGTGATGTGTGTGTGTATTGTGGCAGAATATTGTGTACATTTGTTGTGTACTCACCAGGCTCTGGGATGTTTTCTAGTCCATAGACGCTCACTGCCGGAAGGATGGCCCGCACCTTCTCCTCCCAGGGCCTGAGGTATACTGGCTTGGCAGGAGGGCCACTGCCGGTGTGTTGGCTCAGGAGGTAGTCCTTCTTCAGCAGCTCCCGCATCCTCCTGCGCACGTCATACCACCTGTTCTGGATGTCAGTCTTTGTGCGCAGACATGGTGATTGTGCGTTCACCCTGTTGATGATCCTCTCCCACATCTTTGTTTTCTGGGAGATGGGTGTCTGTTGGACCAGTGCACCAAACAGCTGTGGCTCTACCCTGAGGATCTCGTCTACCAGGACTTCCAATTCACAATCTAGGAACTTGTGATTCTTCTTTGGGGGCATGGTGATGGGTGGTGATGGTGAGTGATGTGTGTGTTGGTGTGCAGGTGAAGGTGTGTGAGTGTGTGTTTTGCTGGGTGTATGTGAGGTAGCTATTTGTTGGTGTGCTGATGGTGTGTGGCTTGTGTGAGGGATGAGCTGTGGGTGTGTGGTTGCTGTCTGTTGAGTGCTGGCAGGTGAATAGCATTTGCAAAGGATCATGGTTGGGATTTGTGTCCTTTATATGGGTGGAGTTGTGGGTGTGTCTTTGTTCTCTGTCCCCACCCCCCAGTATTTATTGGCTTTGTAATTGCTTGTTTGGCCTTTTTTGTGTATTTTCCCTTAGTACTTTCTGTGCATGTTGGAAACGTTCTTGTGACCGAGTCGGACCCTGCAGTTGTCTCGCACGGTCTTCTCCGTTTCGCTCACGCTGTGTTTGTGCAATTTTCTATGCTGCGTACGCGTCGGTCGCGGTGTTTTGTGTTACTTCGGCTCGCTGTTTTGTATGTGTGTCGGTCGTACGGCTTGTCCTCCGTACGACTCGGTCGTCGTTCTGCGCGCCTTGCATCGTACTTTGCGGTTTGGAGTTCGCGGGTACGTTTCGGTCGGATTTGTTCCGGGTGCGTGTCGGTCGGTTCGATTTGCGTGTTTTTCCGGCCGGATTGCTGTTTTCCGTGCGGCTCGGTCGTTCGGCTTGGGTTCCGTACGTGTCGGTCGGATTTTGCACGCTTTGCATCGTAATTGGCGGGTCGGGCGCCACAGGTACGTGTCGGTCGGAATTAATTCCGGCTCCGAGTCGGTCGGTGCTTTTTCCGGCCCGAATCGGAATCGACCCCTAAGTCTTAATGTATTTCTCCACTTCCAAATAAGCCAATAACGTCCTAATGTTTTATGAAGTATGTTTCTTCACTTTAAATTCCTCACATTTAAACCAATGGCTGTATTTTTTTGTTATAAATATGTCTAAAAGCCACTTGAAGCAAGATACCTGGTGTTTGTAGATGTGACATTTAAAAACCGGAGAAAATTTAAAGGATGAGTTTTATTGAATCCTTTTAAACAAAGTTAGCTCTTTAGTTTAATTTTCTACCATTTCAAAGTATCGCCTTTACGCACAGCAGGCATCTTGTTCCCGGTGGCTGGTATACACAGTGCCATATTTCTAACTAAAAAATACAACCATTATTTTAAATGGGAAAAATTTAAAGTGCAGAAAATGTTCCATGTTGTGAACATTTTTCTGCTCTTTAAACTTCTCCCATTTAAAAAGATGGTTGTGTGCTTGGGTTATACATGTAACGGTGCCACATATGGTGAAAGGTATGTCCTATGCCACAAGAACATACAACACAGGCCCTCAGACACCCGTACACATGTATCCCAGTCATACCCACACCTGCTCATACATCCTCAAACACCACACTCTCCCTGACACAAATGGAACCCCTGTCATAGTGCCTCTAGTTTAAGTATTTTGTTCAAACCATAGTATATGGCTCTAAGGACATTAGGCTTAAAGTCACTGAAGTAGGACATAGGGGTGTCTGGTAACAATGTGCGAGTTGCTTACCTTCAGTAGCTCGTGATGATTTTCACTGAACAGAAGTAGCTCTCATTACAGAAAAGGTTGGAGACTCCCGACTTAAATCCTTGGTGAGTTTCACATGAAAAGAGAGAGTGTTTGCGAGGCATGAAGAATAAAAATAGAATCTCTTGTGTAAAATTAAACAAAAAGCTGTTGGATATTTGTTACAAAAAGGTGTTAGAAGCAGTTTAATAACTTTTTTTTTTTTAAAGGCGCAGTAGACACTTGCAGAAAGAGTCCAAATGTTCTATAATTACCCAAGGAATCCCAAAAATAAACATGTTTCCATAAATGTCCACTTTCTGCTTGTTACCGTACAGAAAAACAAAGTAAAAGAAAAGCAACATTTCGTTTTTGTTATTTAAACAGCTCTATGACCTTGTTATATGGTTCCCACTCGAAAAGGTAGGACTTCGAATTAGGACAAAAGAACTTCAGAATGCAGGGACGGAGTCCATCTACATCAGGGTTCTCGAAAGTCAGTCCTGGAGGGCCGGATCCATTCCAGATTTTTAAGAAACTATTTATTTAAATGGTGGTATTCTAAAAAATCTGGCATGGGTCCGGCCCTCCAGGACCGACTTTGGAGAACCCTGATCTACACCATCAAACTGGTCCAATTCCTAGCTAGCCTACAGTGCCTCACCAGCACTCCTAACCTTCCTGGAGAAGCAGGTGATTTTGGCAACCTCGAACATGACACTTTGATCCCCAAGGTAATCATGGCAACAGATCTTACCCCTTTCGTGGCTTACTCATGCATGCCCTTGGTAAATACAGGAAAGATATGAAGGAAGTTTTCAATACTTTTATTGAAATAATTGTGATCTTTCATAGAGAGAATGAGCTGCGATTATTAGGCAGTTAAAATAAAGAAAAATAACCAGCAATACGAACATGGTGAAAAGAATAAACAGTCCAACCATGGCAGTCTGATTTCTATATCCCTATCACTACCCCCTACTCTGATAGCATACTAGGGGTACCCTCTGCCCGATCTCTTAGGTTAGCCTGAGACCCTATATCTGGATGACTTGGTCTGGAGTTGAATTGGCAATCCTTATCTGCAGGATAGAGGATCAGCGATAGCAAAGTTGCATGTCGAACTCAGCATTCATTCCAGGACTGTCGTGGCTGGAGTGCATCTCTGACCCGTAAAGGGACAGTGCACTGTATATTTAATAAAACCACTGTGTTAGAGGTAGAACTCTGATGCAATGATGTGTTTAGATATTAGAAGCTGTCTCTGAGTGGGCAACGCAAGCACTAGGATATCTTGTACTGTTCTTAGCCCTGAATGGAGTGTACAGATTATGTAGCAGAAAAGGCTTTTTAAACACAAGCAGCATCTGCAGCGTCTTCTCAGACTAATATTGTGTAAGTAAAATATGTAAAAAATAATGTAACTAAAATGAAGTTGGCTAAAATGTGTAAAATATAAAACTAAAAGGGAGAACCGAAGTGGGTCCAAGAGGGCCTCACTACAACCTGACCTGCCTTTCCCCACCGCTCCTGGCTCTGGCAGCAGGTCTCATGTAGACGTGCATTTGGGAACCTTAAGATACACAATGCCGTTGATCGTAGAAGAGAGGCGGCTATTTGCCTCGAAATTGGATTTCTGAAGGATAAATAATAGTCTTTCATCCAAAGGAAACACTTTTGTATGCACTGTCTCTAAAACTTCACCAAGAAAGGGATTGGGATTGAACTGGTACGGAGATGGATTTCTTGTGATTTATATGTAGTCCCAGTCTATTGATAATTACAACAGCCATCTGATAATGTCGGAAACCCTGTTGGTAAGAAGACTCCTTGATGAGCGCATATATATATATACATATATATATATATCTTCAACTTCCTGAGATGAGCGACAATGAATAATATGCGTTTGGATTTTTTTTTATATATATATATATATATATGTAGACATATGACTTCAACTTCCTGAGATGAGCGACAATGAATGATATGCGTTTGGAAAAAGTCTAGGGTGCAGATTTAAGAGCTAAAAGAAGGACTTTATATTAGTAGTGGTCGCTTCTTACTGTGAACCTCAGGAATTCCCAATGTGTCTTGGCTATCCGGATAGGAAAATAGACCTCTTGCAGATCTACTGAGAAAGCCAGTTCCCTTGATGGATTTGAGGGTATACCCGCTCGAGAGCCAACATCCAGAATTTTCCTTACAAACCCATTTGTTCATTTTTTCAGGCCTAGAATGGGTCAGAATTAGTGTTTTGGGTCTTTTCTTCTTCGCAAAAGTAACAGGAATAAATTAACATTCCTTTGAGGAGTTGGAACATTTCCACTGCTTGTTTTTGCAAGAGAACAGAGACTTCTTTCTGTAGTTCTTAATGATGGAATAGAGATGATCACTTTGCTGGTATTGCTGTTGGTGGATACTTGAATCTGAGGTCACTATCCATTTTCCACACTATTCAAAACCCATTTATTGCTGGTTATATTCTTTCACTCTTCCAGATAAGACGTTATGCTTCTCCCTGCCCGAGTGGGTAACGGAGGAGGGGAAAGAGGAGAGTAAACTCAAAGTCAAAGGAAGGCTTTATTCGATTGTTATGTACGACAATCATAAAAGCACAATGAAAAAAAGAGAAATACATTCATCATTACATACAGCAAAAATGTCATATAAAATATTCATTACTATTGATTTAGTGAACAATACATAAAAAGGTTAAAACTGCATTAAACTGACAAGGCCCTCGTCCAACTAAAAGGCAATTATGTGAGCATACATTTTCTTTGGCTGAGTACATTCTTCAAGAAAGTTACTATCCTAAAAACACTGTGTTCATTATCTAGGTGCTGTAGTGCCAAAAAAGCAGGTCGACACTGTCGGAGCCCGAACCATTTTAAAACAGGTACTAAGCACTTGCTCCTTGCATAGGAATAAAATCTGCAGAAAAGGACAACATGAATCGTAGATTGGACAGAAATATTATCACAAGGGCACGGTTGGAGGTCTTGAGACCAGTCATTCGTCTTGGGCAAAGTGACTAATCTATGAAAACCCCCCAACCTGAATTGAGTTAGTAAAAACCTGTCATAAACGTCTGGTACAAAAGTTAAATAGGGTTGAATATTAAAAGAAGTTAAAATCAATTGGTTGTGCAGGACTGTGGGTTTTAGTATCTCAGATGACATTCTAATGGTATCCAACAGCAGAAGACCCTCTTTTTTTAAATCCCTCCTAGTTATTGACCGAATGGTACTAGGGTTGGTAAAGTACTCTAAGTGGCCAAGATCTTTTAGGAAATTACGGACATATCTTATCCATGGGATCCTCAAAGCCCCTTCCAATTTCAGGGTATCCGCAAGAATATCTCTGTTGAGTTTTGCCGCTTCTTTGATCCAGAGCCTGTGCCATAATAGCACAGGCTCGAGCTTTATTAAATCAGAGATGCAGGGGAGTCCCAACTCCGCATGGCATATACACGCTGAAGTACCATTTGGAACAGATAAGATGTACCTTAGGAAAGAATTTTCCGCTCGTTGGATAGGGAGCAGATCGGTAAACCCCCACACCCCTGCCCCATAAACTACCACTGAGACACACTTTGCCTTATAAATTGTAATAAGCTCCTCAGGTGGTCTTTTACCCAGTTTTCTGGCAAAAGTAGTAAGGGCGGATGTTGTTCGTAGGAGTACCAGTTTTTTACTTGTGCCCAGGTGTCATTATGGGCAAAGAGAATGCCCAAGTATGAGAACCTCTTAGTTACCCCAATCTTCTGTCCTGACTCAAACATATCTTTGGATTTCTTGATGCCCTAGCCACAGCGCATAATAAAAGTCTTAGAGGAATTAACTCTTAAACCACGGTCTTTCATAAAATGAGAAAAGCTATCTAATACTCTCTGAAGACCTACTTGTGTGCGGGACATCAGCACCGCATCGTCTACGTACAGGAGTGCTGGAATTGGGCGTCCAGCTACTTGGGGGAAGTCATGATTATCTTTAAGAAGAGCCTCCCAATCCATTGATGTAAAGGTTAAAAAGGAACGGGCCAGGACACAACCTTGCCTGACTCCGCTCCCTAATCGGAAAAGCGGCCGAACACTCACCCTTCAAACCGCAGCGCACTCGTGCCTTGGCATCACTATAAAAGCGTTTTAAAAAATAAATAATCTGTACATCAACTCCCATAGCTTCTAAAATTGACCAGAGCTTACTGTGGACCACACAGTCAAACGTGGCCGTGAGGTCCACAAACGCTAAAAACAGGTTCCCCTTCTTGGCCCTCGTGTATTTCCCCACCAGGATGGACAGATTTAAGCCCTGTTCCACCGTCCCTAAACCGGCTCGAAAGCCGTATTGCAGGTCAGATAGAACAGAGTTCTCCTCAGCCCAATCCTGGAGGCGTTCTAAAATTATTCTGCCCACTACTTTTGTTATAGCATCCAATAGAGAGATTGGCCTATAGCAATCCGGGTCCTGTCTGTCCCCCTTTTTAAAAATGGGCATGATCGTGGATTCTACCCAGGTAGGTAAAAAAGTGGTGCTACAGCTGGCGGTGAGCACTTGAACTAAAATAGGCCCCCACAGAGAAATATTTGCTTGAACAAATCTACAGGGACTCCGTCTGGTCCGGGGGCCTTGCCACCCTGACTGACAGAAAGTGCCCGCTCCACCTCATCCAAAGTGAACAGCAGATCGTGATGCTTGAGGGAAGGCTTCACATTTTGATCCTCCCATGCATGGTTATCCAACTCGACTGAGTTTCCCTCACCGTTATATACTCGTGAGAAGTGGTTAATCCATTGTTCCTCGCTAATTGCGATTTCAATGGATGGGCCAACCTCTCTAGACAGAAAAGGTGCCTTGACTGCTTTCCAGAATGCCGCGCTGTCTTTTGATAGGGAGGCCGTATGTAGTGCCTCCCAAGCCTCCTTTTTCAGAGTGGTTTTTCTATCCCTTATTGCTTGCTTGTATTCCACTATTGCCAACCTTATCCTGGGCATGTTTCTCAGGGTCTTATGCAGCTCTTTTTTAAAATTAGAATAAGCTTGGGTGCACCTGGAGTCAAACCACCCCTTCAGATGAATAGTGCTGCTTTTACGTCTAAGGAGGGACTCTCTTATTACATTAGATATCGCTAAGAATGAGGCTAGGATATTAACTGGCGCAGCTGTTTCGCTCAAACATGTCTCGATAACAAGTTTACATTTACCCACCACTGACGTAACTAGTGCTGCTTGATCTATCATGGTCCAGCGCAGGGAATACCCGTTTGCACTCCCAATAACTAGGTTTTCTAACAACTGATCCTTGTTATTAGACCCAAAGGATTTACTAGAGGGTAGTGTAATTGCCAAGCACAGAGGGAAATGGTCACTGAGCTGAGTTCTCGGAAACATGAAAGGAATGAAGACTATGTGCATGACTGCTTGATATTAAAACGTAGTCAATAGTGGAATAGAGACCTCTACCGTTAAATGTCCAGGGCATGGGAGTAGGTACTGGGCATAATTCATTAACAAAGCCTAGATCCAGGCTAAAAATTAATTCATTGAATTGCTCCCCTACAGTTGAATGCCGAAAGTGGGATAGACATGCCCCTTCTTCATTTAAATCTCCACATAAGTTATCCCCGGCGTTGGCACATAGCGCACAATTAAAGTCCCCTACTAATATTAGCATCATATCTTTCGCCATACTTTTCCCAACAGATTTCAACGATTGCAACATATTTTTTACAACAGTTCCTACTTGCTCTGAGGGAATGTTATTGTAAAAATTAGTCAGGACTATGGAGTGTTTAGCGTCTATGTCCAATTTAACCAAGTGGTAATAGTGGTCGTTAGCAAGCATCGTTATCTTCCTTACATTCATACTGCTCGATATATATGTACACAAACCACCCTTAGCCCTACCACTCAAACCATCAAATGCTGGGGTGTGAAACGTCCTCAACCCATTCAGGTGAATCACCTCCCTAGTCCATGTTTCCTGAAGACACAAAACCTCAAATTTTAAGATGAAGTCCCACCACAGATGATTGTCTAACTTAGAGCTAATACCCGCAATGTTCCATGAAGCAATATTACAGCGAGCGGGTTTGCCACTATCTGAAAGATTAGTAGAGAGTACAATCCCAGGTGGGTCCTCAAGTGCATTGCTATGTGGGAGAGAAGCGTTTGAAGGGCCCTGGGTGTAGGTAAAAACTTCCAGCTCCAGGTCTATAGTCCTGGTGACCACGTCTCTATTGCTTCTGTTATATGTAATGGAGGGTTTGTCTTTTCCAGTTGAGGTCAAACCAAAGTTTACCCCCATCATTGGGCCTACTGGCTTCGAGATGGGGGCAAACAGGGGTCCCCAAGTTCAGTCAATCGGTGTCTTCTATAGAATTCAGAGCATCGAAACGATTGCGCACCGGGACCGAAAATCTAAGCTCCCTGGTCGGCATGGGGTTACCTCCTATATGCCTAAAGCCTCGGGAATTAAGGGCATTAGGTGGTTGGTAAAAATAACCAAGCGGTAGTATGTTTATATCATTGGGGTTAACAGGCCCATTGTTTCCCTCTTAAAATTTCCTGCACCAAAAAGGCGAACTAAAGGTTAACACAACGCAGTCTCCGCGTAGTGTTTTGGCTGAGGGACCCACCCACCCTATTCTCCATACCATTTTAAATTCTGAGAAGAGGGGGTTTTTAATACCAATCCTTGAACTTAGAAAGTGTAGTGACTTATTCTTTAAAGACAACCAATGTTCATAGGCATTGGGAGGTAAGGAAGGGACATTAGCCAAAACAACCGTGTACGGGATTGCTTCCGGAGGCAGATTTAAATAACGCGGTGGATTAAGAGGCTTGTCTTGATGTTCATGGGAGTTTATGCCTCTCTCCACCTCCTCGTTTCTGCCATACGTTCTGACGCCTGGTTCTCCTCTGTCTGAGCTTGCTGAAGTGTTAGGTGTTGCTACAGAAGATCCTACTCTGGGGGGAATCTGACCAGTACAGGCAGGGATATTAGTTGTGCTAGATGTGATGTTATTAAGACCGCTCTTCATTTGTGCCTGACTGTTTGCAATAGGATTAACTGGCTGGCCAGCCCCCGTACCTGTCCCCATAATGTTTGGCGGGCCTGCACTTGGTTTGGAGCTGACTGCCGGAATAGCCAAGGACTTACAGCTAACCAGCTCCTCCACCTTAATTAGTCTGGCTTCTACAGTACTTATTTTTAACAGAACTGGTTCCAGTAGAGTCGACATCATAGTTTCGAGTCTGCCCCAGAAGTTCCCCTCTTGTGTACTATCAGCAGGCTTCCCTGACACAATATGAGCAATGGAGTTAGGGGGGCCCTCATTAGGTTCACTTGCATTTGAAGCGGGATTCATTTTATTCCCATTTATTCTTTTGTACGGGTGTACTCTGTTTCTGTATGCCTCGACTCTTCCTTTTTTAGGTCTCGCCCTGAAAGCCAGCGCTTCAGCGCTGGCTCTGGGCGAGAAATTTTGTAGTGTGGGCTTCAGAAATGCGACCACAACTTTTGGCTGGCCTAGAGCATGCGAGAATGCGCGCAGTAACGCGCATTCCTCGCATGCTCCAGGCACCATATGTTCCCTCCCCTACCACAGAGCGCTTCTCGGGGCGCGCGGCGTGTCGCTTTTACGGCCGCGCGTTACTTGCTCTCCTGCACCTCCCCCCACCACAGAGCGCATCTATCATCTGCCCCGTACTTTGCCACTTTTCCTTATGTTTTCACTTTCTGCCTGTGCGTCTATCATCTGCCCCGTACTTTGCCACTTTTCCTTATGTTTTCACTTTCTGCCTGTGCGTTTATCATCTGCCCCGTACTTTGCCACTTTTCCTTATGTTTTCACTTTCTGCCTGTGCGTCTATCATCTGCCCCGTACTTTGCCACTTTTCCTTATGTTTTCACTTTCTGCCTGTGCGTTTATCATATGCCCCGTACTTTGCCACTTTTCCTTATGTTTTCACTTTCTGCCTGTGCGTCTATCATCTGCCCCGTACTTTGCCACTTTTCCTTATGTTTTCACTTTCTGCCTGTGCGTCTATCATCTGCCCCGTACTTTGCCAGTTTTCCTTATGTTTTCACTTTCTGCCTGTGCGTCTATCATCTGCCCCGTACTTTGCCAGTTTTCCTTATGTTTTCACTTTCTGCCTGTGCGTTTATCATCTGCCCCGTACTTTGCCACTTTTTCTTATGTTTTCACTTTCTGCCTGTGCGTCTATCATCTGCCCCGTACTTTGCCACTTTTCCTTATGTTTTCACTTTCTGCCTGTGCGTCTATCATCTGCCCCGTACTTTGCCAGTTTTCCTTATGTTTTCACTTTCTGCCTGTGCGTCTATCATCTGCCCCGTACTTTGCCAGTTTTCCTTATGTTTTCACTTTCTGCCTGTGCGTCTATCATCTGCCCCGTACTTTGCCACTTTTCCTTATGTTTTCACTTTCTGCCTATCGTCTGCCCCGTACTTTGTCCTAACTGTTATTCTAATATAAGTGCTCTATTGCTGATTTGGCATTGAATTTGTGGGAAACGTATTTTTAGGCTCATCACAGCAGCACTACACTCTTCTGCTGCCCCCTGCTCGGTCTTCTTCCCAGTGGCGTGGCGTTGCCAATGTATTATAGGCTTTGTACGCTTTTGTTGCCACAACAGTGCGTATTCTGTTCCCTTTGTTACGCACTTTCCTTGGCAATTAGCCTCACACTCTTTAATCACGGTCCCTGTCTCTCTACCTCGCACTTTCTCGTGCCACTTATCCTCATGTTTTTAAACTCGCCCTACCTGTCCCTTTGTACAGCACTTTTTGCTGCCACCTAGCCTTATATTCTGGACAGCCCTTGCCCTTCACTCTGCATTCACTTTATCCTGCCACCTATCATCATGTTATTGCCTCCCCATGGCTTTCTTATTATCACGCACTTTGTACTGCCATCTATCCTCATGCTCTTAGCTCTACGTGCCTGTCCCTTTTTCGCACCGTACGCCTCCCATTCTGTCCTACCGCCTATGCTCGTGTTCTTTATTAGCTGTACTTTTCCCTCTGCCACGCACTACACGCACTTTAACTTGCCACTTAGCCTCATACTCTTTATTCACCGTCCCTGTCTCTCTAGCTCGCACTTTCTCGTGCCACTTACCCTCATGTTTTTTGCTCGCACCTACCGCTCTCTTTGTCCTGCACTTTTTGCTGCTACCTAGCCTTATATTCTGCACAGCCCATGCCCTTCACTCTGTCTTCACTTTATCCTGCCACCTAGCATCATGTTATTGCCTCCCCATGGCTTTCTTATTATGACGCACTTTGTACTGCCATCTATCCTCATGCTTTTGGCTCTACGTGCCTGTTTCTTTTTCACACCGTTCGCTTCACATTCTGTCCTACCGCCTATGCTTGTTTTCTTTATTAGCCGTACTTTTCCCTCTGCCACGCACTCTATCCTGATACCTTTCCTTATGTTCTCACTAATATCTTTCCTTTTGTGTCTGCGTGCACATAGGGCAAAACATATAGACGCGCTCTGCCTCTAGTTCCCATATAACAAACTCATGCCCTGCAGCGCTGTTTAGAAACATTCCTTTTCTAATCTATCACACCATCTATTGTGTGTTCGAAATTGGCCGCTAAAACACGCTTGCTTTGGTTTCGATACCTCAAGCTGCGCCTTTACCCCTCCCTTAAAGCTTCAATGACAATTACAAACAGCCAGACTAAAAGGCGCCTTTAGCGCATCTACCAGTTACATTTGCAGTTTGCCAATATCACAACACTTTTGGAACCTTGGACATCAGTGCCACAAATATCAACAAATAATATTACAATGCATTCTATTATAGTCACAAAACTACAATTACAATTTTGTCAGTTGCCATTACCCTACACAGCAGGACGAGCCTTCTGCTAATACGCTAATGTATCTGTTATTTTGCCTTTAAATACTGGCTATTTCTTCACAGCTTTGCACAAGGTAAACACCTGCTTTTAAGCACTTTTAACACTAATTTCCAGGAACATTTATAACACATACTACTCAAATTATAGTTCGCCTGAGGCTTCTAGCCTCGCTTCACCCTCCTCTCCTCCAGCCTAGGCGTCCCTGTCTCTTTACCCTGCAATTTGCCCTGCCACTTATCCTTATGTTTTTGACTCAATCTGCCTGTTCCTCTGCCACACACTCTGTCCTGCCACCTAACCTCATGTTGTTCCCTCACTGTGCCTGTTCCTCTGCCCTACACTCTATCTTGCCACCTATCCTTATGTTATTACCTTAACGTGCCTTTTACTTTGCCCTTCGCGCTGTCCTCCTAGCTATACGTACATTTTAACTTCACCTTCATTTACAGTGTAGAATACACTCTGTCCTGCCACTATTCCTCATGTTTTTAGCTCGCTATACCTATCTCTCTAACCCGGAATAAGTCCTTCCACCTAATATTAGGTTCTTCAATCGCTGTGATTTTCATCTGCCCCGCACTCTATCATAACAGTTATTCTTACTTTTTCAATTTGCGTCCCTGTCACTGTGTCCTGCACTCTCTCTTACCATTTTTACTCCTGCTTTTCACTCCCCATGGCTGTTACTCTGCTTTGTCGTCTATCCTCACAGTTAACTTATTTTCTACACTCGCTATGCTTGTCCCTCTGCCTTGCACTCTGTCCTGCCACCTTCTTAAATAGGCTGGGGACCTACAAAACGGCTCTGCACATGCCGCACTTGTGCGCAACTTACAACTGAGTCACCGTGAAATCATACTCAGCCTTATGCCTCACGCTTAGGGGGCGCACTGGGACGCTAACACTTCATCAGCTCACTTAAAACATTACCAACATAGCTCCCGCAAAGGCGCACTTTTTGTAAATTTGGTGTATCGCAAAAACAACGATGGGTGTACTGGTGGCCTTCAGTCCTTTCCTTCAATGTCTACAACGCGAGTGAAGAGAGGGGGTTAATAAAGTGCTCTTGAGTAACTAAAAATGTAAACAAAACGCATCGCAAACACAACTCGCCTATAAATATAATCTAGGGTTGCTATCTTGCTTGCGCCTTACTCTATGCTGTTAGGACATCATGTTTCTACTACGGGCTTGTTATCGGGTGTGTCTGTTCTATTACTTTATCTAACATGCTAGTCCAGCTGGTTCAATAAAGTATCAATCAGCACCACTACAGCACCACCACAGCATCACTATGCAGCAGTATAGCATCAGTAAGCACTACTACAGCATCACTCAGCACCACCACTGCACCACCCCAAAATCACTCAGCACCAGCACAGCACCACCACAACACTACTACAACATCACAACAGCATCACTCAGCAACAATACAAACAGTTACATAATAAACCATAACTTGCTAAAGTCACCGTAATAACCCGGAACTAAAGGATTCTAGTAGCTATAAAGTCAGATCTCTTCGCACCACCAGTGCCGGCACCCATAAGCATACCCGTCGCATGGAGCTGTCAGTCAATATGGCTGCATCGTCTTCATTAAAGTACACCTGCTTCATGTCTCCAATTAAATCACCAGCACATAGCAAGCCAAATGCCCCGTGGCATAATAAGCGCATTTCAGAGGGCACTAGTTTTATAGGAAGCAGCAGTGTACCTACTAGGGAGCTTCGCTATATAACACTGTATCGGCAGTTTCCAGCTGTTGATCGTCTTTTAACAAATAAATGCATCGTAAAACTTTAATACATCTTAGTTTCCTTCAACAAAACCAAAATTACAGTTAAATATTGTGGTATACATGGTGTTCTCCAGGCATAAAACAATGTGGCAACCCTAAATCTTGGGCAAACGGCAGAAAAACTAAAAGTCCCATAATGCAAAGGGACTCTGGCGAAAATGCATAAGATAAAGGGGTCAGACCCGCTACCACAGCTGTGCAAAAAAAGTACAACACGATTAGATAGTTTGCATATATGGCTTATTGAACAGTTCAACCGTATCTTATAAATAAACAATCCTTAGCGGCGCAGCACCCAAGATACTATGCAGCATTGCTAAACACTTATAAGGTCCTAAAGGCGAGACCTATTGGCTATGCCAATGCTTGTTTTTTTAGGGGGGGTTCAGTAATACGATCCGACCTGAGTTTGGCTTTCTGTCCTCTAGTAGTGACTTTAGGTCTGACGGGACTAGATTCTAAATCAGTAGATGAAAAAGAGACAATATCTGTCACTGGGTCTAATAGGGCGTGTTGTGCCGGACTAATCCGAGTTGGAGATGCTTCATGATTGATCACCACAGGGGAGTCGGTAAGTGCAGGAGTCAAAGAAAGTCTATTCTGAGAGGGCAGGGGCTCAAGGGATAACCTACGTTCTGTAAGTTTGATCTCATTAATGAGGGCCGATTCTGCCCTCAGTAAGAAAGCATCTATGGTCCCTACAACACCCTTGCTCGTGCTGCACTTTCGCTTGCTCATTATAACAATGGGTATGCAACCCAATTTAATAATAACCAAACAATACCGTACTAAACACAGATCGTCCCCGTGTCCAAGTTCTTAGAGAGGTGGCCCGGCACAGCCTCTTGCGGTCTCGAACGGGCACAAACGGGCCCGCCCTTGGCCCGGGCGCGGCCCGTGCGCGTCCCGCGATGCGGGAGGTGAGCGGGGCTTTTATTGCGCCTCCGGGCGCGGGTGGCGCGAGGCTGCTGGGAATTGTAGGTTTTTAGCCGTTCCCCTCACGGCACACGAATAGCGGTGTTGGCCGTTCCCCTCACGGCGGATGGCTGCTGGAAAGAGCCGTTCCCCTCACGGCAAGGCTTTTGCCAAGTCTGGCGGCAGGACCGGCAGCAGTACAGATTTTGAGCCTCCCGCGATGCGGGAGGTGAGCGGGGCTTTTATTGCGCCTCCGGGCGCGGGTGCAGAATCAGGGTGGCACGAGGCTGCTGGGAATTGTAGGTTTTTAGCCGTTCCCCTCACGGCACACGAATAGCGGTGTTGGCCGTTCCCCTCACGGCGGATGGCTGCTGGAAAGAGCCGTTCCCCTCACGGCAAGGCTTTTGCCAAGTCTGGCGGCAGGACCGGCAGCAGTACAGATTTTGAGCGTCCCCACATACTCACTCATAAGGCGAAGGTGAATCCAACCCAAAAAGAAGTCTCTTAAAAAAAAATGAACAAAAGGTAATCCAAATGAGCTGCTCTTTCAGCTAGCAGAGCGCTGGATGCTCCTCCATAGTATAGCCAGAGACATACGTCTGTCTTGTGGGGAGTTCTATGAAGGGTATTTCCGAGGGTTGACAAAAAAGGGTAGCACAGTATCAACAGGAGCTTCCTAGATTGTTTGTCGGGCGGCAGATTGCTCCCAATAAAGTTTTGAAACACAAAGATACAAAAAATAAGGGAAACAAGGAAGATAAAGTCCCGGGGCTCAGCGTATTCTAACGCTGTCTTTAAAAATGTTTACTGACACTGCTCTTGTCCAGGCTCACCAAAAAATAACAACCCCAGGGGTGAACAGGATTGTGAACTGCGGAACGCGGACTCCCGCGGGCAGGCAGCCGAGAATTCCTTGGAGGCCGCGTGTCTCGCAGCGAGACAGATGTCCGATACGCGGTTTGGCAGAGGCAGGAGTTGCAGTTCAAGGCAGCGCGTCCTCACGCTGAGATAATCTCCTTTGACAACAGTTTTTTGAGGATGCAATAGAGAATAAGGAAGGTGAAAAATGGCTGGGAGCCTCGCTACGAGATGCTGACTACCGCGAGTGAAAGCGCGGCGTGTCAGCTGTTCAAAGCGCAGAAGAAAAAAAAGTAACAGAACGGTTACCTCACGCAGGGAGACGGAAGGTGTTTCAAAGAGGGTTTTTACCAGTTCCGAAAAATAGCAGTGCCGCGTAGGAGCGTAAAAAGTAACAGGAACTGATGCCAGCGCCCCAGTTGGTGCATTATATGTATGCTTGGTGAGGTCAATGTTGATGCTCATTGCTTGCCACCAGTGTTGGGTTTAGTAGCAAGATACGGTTGCGGTTGACCTTCTTTGAATGACTCCTCTGATGCGACTGCTGTTGCTGCCCTTGAAGCCAGTGAGGGACTTGAACCCTTTGAAGGAAACATTGGTGGCCATAGGGCCTAGAGAACTGTCTTCTATATTCCTTTTCTCAGCCCTACCGCCCGTAGAGTGTTGAGTTCTATCTTCATGCGAGGCATCTCCTCATCTGCATGAGATCTGAATAGTGTGTTTCCTGAAAAAAGGAAGTTCAAGAGCCAGTTCTGAGCTTCAGGCCTGTGAGTTTGAACAGCCTGAAGCTAAACCTTGGCAAAATGCGTGAACTGCTAAGATAGATGTATCCACTGCATATCGGATGGTCTGGTTGGATACCATGATGCCCTAGCTGAAGATTTCCTGGAAATCTTTATGTCCGTCTCTGGGTAGGTCTTTCATGAACTGTTGAATAGAGTGCCAACGTGACCTGCCATATCTTCCAAAAGAGCAGACATGCTCACTGCCTACACAGCATTGTTTCATACTTTTCTGCCCACTGAATCCCACTTCTTACTTTCTTTTTCATGAGAACAGTAGAGAAAGGGGCCGGGGCATGAAGTTTCCAGGCAAGCAAAAAGAATGAGAGTCCTGTGTGGTATCCGTATGGAGAAATAACAGATCCGGATTTGGTGGCCTGTATTTTGTTTTTAGGCGGGGTGGTGCCGCTCAGATGGCTGAGTCAAGAACAAATCCACGGCTGATTCTATGAGACCCAGAACCAGAGGTAGCATTGGTCTTGAGACAGACCGTTGGTGCAGTGTCTCAAAGAATATCAATGTGGCAGCTGTGGAAGTTGTCAAGTCGATATTTGATTTGTTGCCACCCCCGATAATAACCTCCTGAAAGGTATTAATATCATCAACAAGAGAGATTCTCACTAGTGGGGATTCTATCATTGTAGGAGACTGGAGACCAGAAGAAATGGTTGTGTGATATGATCTTGACCGGGAAGGAGAATCCAGTCTTCATCTTGAGCGGGACTATCTAGGTGCTCTTAATCAGTAATGACCAAGATCTAGACCTGTTACAAGGTCTGGTACGACGTGATCAAGATCTAGAGTGCCTCGGTGGAGGTGCCACTGGTGCAGGTGATTGTGATGGCCGAAAAGGCATGGCTGGTAGATTTGGTGGCAGAATTACTGGTTGAGAAGACTCTGCGGGAGACTGAAGACGTGGGATGTGCAGAAGAAGAATCGGGTATGAGGACTGGAGAAGCCAGTCTGGATGAAGAGTGGGCTCTGGAGTACTCTGGATCAGATTCTGATGGGAGCCTATGAGATTTCATTAGCGAAAGCCACTACTCCGTCGCAGTGGACTGATGTTTCGATCTCAAAGTTCCTCTCAGCGTAGAGTCTTCTCCTCCTCCTCGACCTTGTGTGTGTCCTCAATGTCAAACCAGTCCTAGATGGCAAGAAAGTAGCTGTTGTACTTTTTATCAATGTCAAAAAGTGACGTCGTGTCTCACCAGATCTTCTTCTTTTGGATCTTCCCCAGCGAGAGTCCTCAGAGGGTGAGATGGGGCACTGGTAGAGGGACCATTCTCTCCTTGCCCTCTAATGTCTCTCCAGCCAGAGAATCTTGCATTTTTCACCACTCCTCCTGGCCATGCAGGCTAATTTGCTCTCTTTCAAACCTATAGGTAGCTGTACTGCAGGTACTCCAGAGCCAAGCAGTTAAGCCCAGGGATTGAAGACTGGTGTGCAGGATCTCTCAGACTTTTGCAAGAGATGAACCAGCCTGCACAGACCCACCAACGTGACTTACTGCGTGTATATATAAAGGGCTAGGTAGCACAACTGACAAGGTTCATCTAGAGGAATGAGGATCATTACCATGCAGCATTTCAGTTTTGTGATCCTGCTCAGTAGTGGTGGTGGTTTAGGAGGGAAAATATTAAAATACCACATAGCTCAGTATCTAGCTTTTCCTTCTATAGCAAACAATAGTAGATTTCAACTCCCTCCCCTGCTAACAAACAGATCATTTGCTCTTTAATGAATCTGCAGCTTGGTCTTCTGTTGAGGAAATAAATTGTAATGGTTGGACCATCTGTATAAGAATGACCTTGGAGATCACAAGAATTCAAAACTGAGGACCAAGTGAATTGCTCTCAGTTTCCGCATACGGATATGCCTGCTCCTTGCAAAACCAATCGCCTTGAGCTGAGTTTTTTTCTCAATGGAACCTGCCCATGTAAGTGTCCGCAGCAATTATCTCACAGCATTAAGGATTCAATAAGTAACACACTACAGCACTTTTGTCTTCTGATACCACCACAATAAATAAGGAAAAGCCACATTGTTCAACGAAATTTCATTATTCCTCCTTAGGTACACATCATCTGGAAGTATTTGTCTCTTATTTCTCATTCGTGTGAACTATGGCATTTAGCAGGAAAAATCCACATACCATGACACCCACAACAGAGGCTTGCCTGCAAATTCAGGAGCTCTCCTAAGATATTTGTCCTGCAGTAAGAAGGAAACAAGTTTATACAACTGTTCCTAATTATGGAATGACAAACGGGGCTAAACTGTTTGCACTGTTGTGGAGGGATAGATCCTAAAGGTGTGTCTATTGTCAGGTGCAGGTCCTATATCCCCCTCATTGAAAGATAGTCTAGCTCAGCGTTTCCCAAATAGTGGGCCGCAAGCTGATTTTTGGTGGGTCATGAAATTCCAGGCAATAAATAAAGATGTCTTTAAATTCTGTTTTTATCTGGTCACATTTGCTGCACTTCAAAGAGAGGTCAAATGTCAGGCTGTGTCTTCTGACAAATTGCTCCTTATTTTTTTAACATGGGCTTTTGTGTTTACAAACTTAATTTACTTTTCTTTCTCGGACTACAAAGTGAATTATGTGACTGTCTTGCTGGGGAACAGGGAGTGTGAAAGGAAAGGCTGTCAGCACACAACAAAATGTAAATACCTGTAAATAAACTGTACCTATTCGGCAGTTAGGAAAGCAAAAATGGAGCACATTTTGTTTTGTAATTCTGATGTCTAATGGAAATAAAGATTTTAATAGATCAAATCAAGACACTTTACTTAGTGATGCACAAATAAGTGTTTAATGAAACCCGATTTCCACAAATTGTCATTTGTGCTATCTTGTTTTATCAGTAAAACTGTATGTCTGTTTGAATTTAGTGCCCAGTTGAAGGAAAATATGCTGTCTGCAAGTGACAGTTTGTGACCCCTCGATGCTTTAGTTAAATAAATCAATAGTATGCCGAATGCAAACGTTTGTCCTTCTAAAAACTGGGTCGTGGTTCTAAAAAGATTGGGAAGCACTCGTCTAGCCAAGTCACTCAGATAAGGGTAGGGGATGCCCTGGTCACACAACTGTTTGTACCAGCTTTACGCTTTTGAATAAGGTGGGGTGTTTTCAGAGGCAAATATCAATCTTGAAGAGGTGAGCATAAAAATAAATGTAATTATCTCTAAGAATATAAGTCATTTAACACTGGTTATTTCATAACAGAAAAATAAAACACAGAGCTTTGATTACCCCATTCACTTATCATGTTAAAACCCTTACAGTTGTACTGTTTATGCTGCTAATCGTTTGGCTATAGAATAAAAACAGTTTATGTGCGGTGACAATTGTGTAGTATATTACGGGCTAGAGTGAGATTCAGGCGTGACGTAGATCAACTCACAAAACACAGACATTACCATTCAAAATAAAAACCAATATCAGAATCTTTAGCGTAAATGATAAATGTATGTTTGAGATTAAAATGGTGTTCAATTCCAGGATTTAACACATTAAGAGTTTAAAGCAAACAAATAGCACAATAATCCCTTCAGAAAAGTAAACATACAAACATCCCAAAACAATGCTCCTTCGTTTCCACTACATGTATTGATAACAGATGTAAACATTTGCAGCACTCATTGTTTCATGTAAAGGCACTAAACAAAATACCAGAATTACGTGGGCGATAACATACTATTGAATGGCATCAGATACTCCGAAAAGGACTAACATCCTTCAGTGGCTTCCAAATTTACAAAGTGGGGATGGACAGAATCATCCAGTAGTGTGTCAGGAAAACTAATGGATGCCAATAATCTAGTAACTTGCAAGGACACCCCAATAGAGGAAAAGAATGCATACACCAATCAAGGTAGCAAACGAGCATGCAAATAGTGTGGTCTGAAAGAGCACTACTCATCTTTACCATGTGCAAAGACTGTTTGCCCAATTCTATGGTTTATGGCAAGTATGCATGACATACAGCCTTCCATCCATCCCCCCCAAAAAACACTAAAGTTTTATTTTCACCAAAAGCAGAGCTTCGAAAGGAGAACCACTTAACAAGACTTGTGTGGTTAAAGTAGATCGAAGAAAGTGAAGTTAATTGCCAAAATCAGCCTTACAGATACTTATTTACAATATTTTGATGTACCGAAGCCCAACACCACCACAGTTTGCATTTGGGCAAAGTCCCCATTTAGGCATAATTGCTAAGCTGGTCACACTTTGCCAAATTCACACTATTTGCATAGATCCTTTTTGAAAGATTGCTCACAATTTAAGAATCATATGCTATGATCAAAGAGCAAAGAACTTTACATTAAAAACAAAAATTCGTTTTTCTCAAGGCCAGTATCTGGACTTTCTCAACAGAATACTTCAAAAAGGTAACTAAAGTAACATGGCGAGTAAGCTTTCAGTGGTGCGTAATGCCATGGGGGCTTTAACATCTTGGTTAGGGAATTAACAGCCTTCCAACATATTTGGTTTTGCATTAAAAATAAAAACTATAGGTAAGAAAATTGTGTGCAATTAACCTGTACTTTGCAGGCTGTAGTCTTACTGGTACATCTAAGTGGAATCCGTACCATCTTAGCTAAATGGCATCATTTAGTGCAGTTTAATTGTTCACAATGGTTTCAGTAGTACTCCTAAACTCATTACTAAATGGGAAGCCCGTAATTTCGCCGCCGTGAGAGGAACGGCCAACTCGCAGGACTCCAGGTCCCAGGCACACTTGTGGCTCATGCCACCATCACGCCCACATCCCGCGCCTGGAGACGCGTTAAGAGAGACGCGTGGAGAGGTGTGGTGCAGCGGCCAGGGCAGCTGACTTCGGAGCACAGGGCTCACGGTTCGATCCCCGGATCCGGCGGCAGCTCAGCTCAGCACCTTGTGACTCTGGGCAATAGCTCACTTAATTTCCACGACGGCCCCCAGCGCCTTGAGACCCGTAAGGGTGAGTAGTTCGCGCTTTACAAATACGGATTTACAAATACGGATTTAAGAGCAGCAACGGGCTCCCGCAGTGCAGGAAGCCCATAATTTCCCCGCCGTGAGGGGAACGGCCAACTCGCAGGTCTCCAGGTCCCAGTCACACTTGTGGCTGACGCCACCAACACGCCCACATCCCGCGCCTGGAGGCGCGTTAAGAGCAGCAGCGGGCTCCCGCAGTGCGGTAAGCCTGTAATTTCTCCACCGTGACTCACAGGACTCCAGGTCCCAGGCACACTTGTGGCTGACGCCACCATCACGCACACATCCCGCGCCTGGAGGCGCGTTAAGAGCAGCAGCGGGCTCTCGCAGTGCGGAACGCGCGCGGGCGTGCCTGGGCCAAGGGCGGGCCCGTCTGCGCCCGTCCGTGGCCGATCGAGGCTGGGCCACCCTCCTTAGTTCATGCCCCGGGAATCAGTGGACCTGGTCTTTGGATATCGCTTGGCTTAAGGTCAGTGTTTTAACCCTTTGTACCACATATATCTGTGCCAGTGAGCCCTTCCACTCCTTTTTTATCTCGGTCCGGTGTGATCCGGTATATGGTCTAGACAAGTGTTGGTGTTCTACTGTTGTTTTGGAATACAAGTGGTGACCCTACAACACCTACGCTAACAAAGCAAGTAGAACAATGGGAAAGCGAACCTGCACTGATAAGAAGCAAATGACACTCCCGAAACCAATGTCCAAAGCCCAACCCACTTCTATTGATAGGATGTTACAGAGAGCAATAGGAATGGTGGCAACTGAAATTGAACTGACCGAAAGACGGCTATCACTAACCCCAAACTTGGACTTCCCTTTGATAGATCTGGATGCCACACATGCTTCAGGAACCTTGGTTAGTGATACCCCCAGGGCTCAGATAACTGCAGATGAAGTATCTAACGCTGATTTGCATATGGGGATCGCTCCAACACGTCATGCGAAAAAAGGAAAACCCAAAGCACCAGCGAGATCGGGGGTAAAACGGAAGAAGGGTGCAGAAGAAATCATGGCTAACATAGACACTGGGGAAGGAGGATCATCCAGCCATAGAGTAATGGACAATGAACAACCAATATTGATCACAAACCTAGTGGTGGATTTACAAATCCAAGTAAGGGCTATTGTAAAGGATGAGCTTAAAATGCTGGTAGAAAGGGTTGATAAGCTGGCTGTGCTGCTCGAGGCCCAGGCAGGCAATCGAGGGGTAACAAATGGGGGGGAAGTGACTGTCAGTGGTCAAGAAGCTCAGGTTGCACCCAGTACCAACAAGGTTGGCTCTCCACTTGTACAGAATGGCTCTACTACTATCATCGCTCCGAATCAAGCTAGCCAGTGTACTACAAGTATTAGCAGGGCCAACTTAATTCCCCCACAAGCACATAACAACAGACAGTGGCAAGAGAATAGACAACGGGAGGGGGTAGGATCGGTTAAATGTACAGAAGCTAACAAAGAAAATCTACCCCTGCCATGCAATAATCTACCACCCGCCTCAACCCCTTATGTTGTTGTTTTGACAGGTATCCCTGAGCTTGGGAGAGGGGATAGTGAATCACACCAGGAACTAAAAAATAAATGCATGTTTTGGTTAGCCAATCAGAAGCAATTTCCTTATGAGGATGCAGGAGAGATCCTAACAACACGCAGAGTCGGCTGGGTGGGTGGAGACCCAAGGATAGGCAGGGGGATTGTATAGTGATCAATTTTAGAAACCCACTGGTTGCCCGAGCAATTCTAAGCAGGGATGACTGGAGACAGGAGGGGGCTATAAGGGCCCTTCCGCTGGGTTATTTTTACCCTCCAGGGGGATCCCGACAAACTAGAAGGCTGAATGGTTGGGAGGGGAGAACATTAAATCAGACCTATCAACCTAGATTATGATCGGCCCAGGCAGCCACTCTTTAATATTCCAACAACAAATAGATTTGGTGTCCTAGAGGGAGTAGATTGACTTGAACCCGAAAGATACTGGCTAGAGGAATCCTACCACCAGAGAGAGCAACTGATGAAAACTGTTCAAACAGGGGAGGTCACAGACCAGAGCATGCTTTCAAGGGGGGTGAGACTTGTGGGAGGTTGTGTGGGACAATAAGGGAAGAAATTGATAGACGTACTATGGCCACAACTAATAGACAATCTTTTAATTCATCCAATGAGATTCCCCAGAAGTCAGATTTGGGTACTGGTGAGACCCCACACCTGCCCTCCCCTACATCGGCTGTCATAGATAGCCGGCCGGACCTATCAAGGCTGCGGGTTCTATCTTGGAACGTAGCTGGACTAGCCCCCAAGATGGATAATCCTGAATGGGGGACATTCATTGAACTACACAAGATCTGCATGTTTCAAGAAACCTGGGCCAGGGGGGACATCCCTAAATCAGGCTACGCATCGTATAGCGTAGCTGCAATATCGGGGGGTAAGGGGAGGCCCTCAGGGGGGCTTTGTATCTGGGTGGGTGTACATTTGGGCTGTACTGTAAAACAGTTGGAAACATCCTCAAATGACATCCTAGGTGTCCTTCTTAACTTTCCATCAAGGACTACAATTGCCCTAATAAATGTCTATTCGAGACCAGTTAGTCGTAGTCAAGAGTCAAGGACACTTGTTGAGCTAACGACTTTTCTCTCTACTATCCCTGATAACTGCCTGGTGATTCTTGGAGGGGACTTCAACTGCCAATATGAGCCCTTAGATGGTATGAACGAAGACAACCCTTGTGAAGAAGATCAACACTGGGTTATCCCAGAGACTACTAGTCCGTTAGTAAGAGTCTGGACCCCTCTGGTGCTCCAGATGAATTCTCTTGCATTAAAACATTCACTGAGGGCATGTAACGGTAGAACTAAGTCAGATACACCAGGCAAACACACCTTTAATAGAATTGGACACACTTCCATACTAGATTATATTTTGATTGATATAAAATCTTGGCACAGGGTAGTAGATTTTAAGATCGTGCCTCGTCACGATAGTGACCACAACGCCCTAACCCTAGAGTTGACCACGCCAAGCCCTGGGAGTGCATCAGGTCTGGATGTGCCAGCTGATGGTAGACTGACCCTTACTAGCTGCAGGAAGAGAGTCCGATGGGCGGATGTAAGCCAATCTCAAGAAAAGCTATCCTCCCTATACCAAACCGTCATCCCGATTCTCGCGAATTCAATGCAATCTGTCTTAGCTGACTGTACTTCAATTGAACTTTCGAAGGTCGCCCTAAATCATACTAGACTGACAACTACCATGGCTGATTTCTTCTTTCCGACCAAAAAATCTAGAATTAACAGAAAACCCAGACACCCCTGGTACAACGAAAGATGTCGAAAGGCCAAAACAGCTTTGATCTTTGCTATCAAGGCCAAGGATAGACCATTGATTAAAACCAATAGAGTGGCCTATTGAAATAATATTGATGAGGCAAAAAAAGAGTGGGAACGTGATAAGTGGGATACCCTGAGAAGCTCCTTGGGCACTCATGATATGAGGACTTTTTGGAATGTGGTAAATACGGGCAGTTCTGAAGGAAAATCGGCGATAGAACCAAATCTAGGGGCAGATGCGTGGAAGGACCATTTTGAGTCCCTCTATTCGAGGGTAGAGATAGAGGACGGCACAGTGGATAATGAACGTTGTCCCCCACAGGCCAACTGTCACGAAGCACACACGATTACCTTCAAGGAGAAAAAAGATACCCTGATGATAACACTCAAAGAGGTAACTGGACCACTGAGCAAAATAGCACCAGCAAAAGCCCCAGGGCTAGACAAGATTCCCGGGGATCTGTTCCGTACCGAACCTACTATCTGCGTACCATATTTTTGGACTCTATTTAACGCCGTCCTGCAAGGTATGGCAATCCCCGCTACCTGGGCTGGTGCGGAAATCATACCAGTTTACAAAAAGGGTTCTCCCTTGCTTCCCACAAATTACAGGCCCATAAGCCTCATTGACATTAGTCCAAAAAAAATTGCACGCGTGCTGTTGGGTCGCCTACAGAGCTGGATGGAGGAGCACAATGTTCTCAGTCCGTTTCAAGCAGGGTTTAGAGAAAAAAATGTCCACATTGGATCAGATTTTTAGGCTACAATTATTACACTGGAAGACCGTGTGTATTGAGGGTGGCAGCCTCTATTTAATATTTGTGGACCTAAAATCTGCATTCGATTTGGTGCCAAGAGATAAGTTGTGGGCAACCCTACTAGAGATGGGGGTCCCAGTGTATTTGTGCCAAATTCTGAGGCGGTTACACGAAGGAAATTTCGCACAAGTAAGGTTTGGTAAACACGGGGATCTTACTACACCCATCCCTGTAGATAGAGGTGTCCGTCAGGGATGTATTCTTGCCCCGACCCTTTTTTGTCTATTTATAAATGGGTTAGTTGAATTTTTAAACGCAGAGAAGGATACAGATGCACCTAAGTTGGCGACCCGTAAAATCCCGGCCATGATGATTGCCGACGATACCCTGTTACTTTCAAAAACTCCTATGGGTATACAGAGGGTCCTCAACAAATTTGATGTCTTCTGTAAGGAAAGGGGGCTTAAGATTAACCTACAAAAAACAAAATATATGGTGTTTAACTCAGGCAACAGTACCCGACCAAACCCATGTTTGGACGGCAGACCCCTGGAGAGGGTCTCTGTCTTTGAGTATCTCGGCATTATGATTACAGAAAAAATGGACTGGGGGGCACAAATTAAAAAAAACAGTTTGAAGCTAGCCCAGACAACGGGGGACCTGACTAAGGTATTTCAAAACTCTAGCCATAAACCTGTGGGCCCGGTACTAGAAATATACAAGGCTCAAGCCAGAGGTGCTGCTTTATATGGGGCAGAAATATGGGGACACTGTCATTCTGACAGTCTTACAAAAGCTGAAAACACCTTTGTCAGGCAATTATTTGGCCTCCCTCGCAGCTCCCCTCTCATACCGCTTCGATTAGATTTGGGGGTCAGGTCAATTGCGGAAGAAGCTGCTCTCAGACCTCTCTTATTTTGGCGACGTTTGTGGGTCACTCCAGAACTGGCTGAGTATAGGGAAGAACTAAGAGAGGTGTTGAGTATACCCGGGGCGGGGAGACTACCATGGCTGGCCCTTATCCGGAACACTTTTCTGACTATGGGACGGGGTAATTTGTGGGATAGTCCAGAAACAACATGCCCCACAGTGTCAAGGAAGGAGCTAAAGGATTGTTACTGGGACAACAAATTGGCTCAACTACAGGGGAGCCATTCAATAGGCAAGCTTACAGTAGTATTTCTGGAAATCAAAGAGCAGTATAGGTTAGAGTCGGTACTAGACGACATCAAGCCGGTTGCCGTAAGCAAGCTATATTTACAATTCAGGCACGGGGTACTGCCACTGCGTGCTTTTACGAACAAATGGGCGGGCCTACAAACTCTGGGTTGCCCGGCCTGTAACAATGCAGCACAGACAGAATACCATGTGTTTTTTTTCTGCCCTGGGTATAAGAAAGCGAGAAAACGATGGTTGATCCAGATATGCAGAAACTTGGGAACCAGGCATTGCTCAGAGGCTTAGGATATTGAAATATGACGCAAGCCTCCCTATAGCATTCTCAGTAGCAGGCTTTTTATTCTCCATGTGGTGCACACGTAGAGTATTCTTGAAGTTGAGCCCTACAGACACTGGTTAATCCTTGGTACACTCTCTCTTTTTTTTTTTAAATGGCCTTTGGATGTTCCTTTATCTGGAGGTATCATTTATGAATTTTATGAGCTTTTTAATCACCTTGTTGACGTATTTTTAACTTGATGTATAGTGTACTAGTGCGTAGGACTGTCAACAAGTAGAATTGTGGTCCATGGGTGTATGATAATGCTTACAGCTTTTTAAATTGACAGATACAAGCACTTTACAAAAAATTTGCCTGAATAGCTGACCTGTGAGATAGAGCATGGGCTTATCAAGTCCGACATTGTAAATTATACATACATACTGCACACGCACTTTAATGTAGCCAGTGAGTTTGGACTGATTGTAATATAGATTGTTTGCAGGTTACACTTGTGTGTTATATATACAATGCCATATGACGAATGTATTTCTTTTTATTGTTTTAACCATGAATCAAATGAAATGTATGTTATTGTATATATGCTTTTATGGCCAAATTGGCCGAAATAAAGTTTCATTGATGATGATGATGATGAAATGGTAATTGCGGCCTGATGAATTTAGCACTTTCAAGGCATGCTTTGTACTTGCAGCTCCCACCTAAACTGTTTCCAAGTACAGCACATTAACACAACAGGTATGCTACTCAAAGAAAAGCTATCTTGAATAATCACATCCACATGTTGTGTCAGCACAAAAAGGCTTGCATTTAGTAGTTAATAAGGCAAGAAGAAAATATGTCTGTTTGTCCACATGTTCATAATATGAACATAGATATAGCTGATCTTCTATAGTTAAAGTGCTTGTGAGAGGTCAGACGTTTCTTTTGAGTTCTCAGTATACAGAACTGTAATTTTAGGAATACAGCACAATAGGCTATAAAGTACAATGCATCATTTATTAGGCTTCGGTATAACTAAGCCTAATTGTGGTAAAGGCCCTGTACAGTAATATATCCTCACAAACATTCTTTGAAGCACAGGTAAAAGCTGAAGCCTGGGTATAATAAAGCAGTCATGAAGAGCAGCTGATCATATAAAAAGAGTCAATTGTCTTCCAAAACAATTATAACTGAAGCAAATCTTTCATATGCCCACCAACCCTTCAAATGGTTCCCAATTGTATATCCAAAGATAAACTTGGATTTGTCCGAGAGATGGGCTTGTGTGGTTAACAATGAAGGGCGCTGGGGAGATTCTTGAGTCTTCCAAACAAACTCCAATCCAACAGTTCCAGGGCAAGGGCATGTTCTTAGAAGCAACTGCAGTTTGACGGGAGCCCTCAGCTAGTCAACTGAGCCCTGCGGACATGTTAATTCCGGATTGCCAAATTGGAAGCAGCTGAAAAAATATACAACACTAAAGATCAGCCAGGCAGTTGTTGTGATCATATCCCTGGGATGCCATTAGAAAAGCTAAGCAGCTGGAAAGACTCAAATCAATCAATATCCTCTGGATTTTGAGGGTCAGTAAAAGGGAAGAGCCACTTTCGACCATTAACTTCTCCTTCCCACTGACCACTTTTATAAATCCTTGTTACTTTTACTGTGTCGCCAACCTGTAAATAAATACAAAAAACTGGTGAGAAACCATAAGCTGAACAAATATTTCCATACATTTGCAGTGACTTAAACTAGTTTTACAGGCAATGGATATAAATAAAATTTCTTCACACCCTTAAAATCACACAGATTAAACTATTTCACTTGTCCTGTACAACAAGGGCCTTAACTTACCAGGGTTCTAATGTGTATATTGTATAAAATCAGATCTCTATGTCGAGATCACATTTCTAGTGAATTCTGCAAACTCAGGATTCACACTCATGACACAGGAAAGAAGTTTGAGAAAGTACCAGCAGTTGACTGTAGTGGTTAACTTAGTATAGGAGTGGATGATGCTACAGGTAGAATTTGGAATGTCATCAAGAATGCTATATGGTACAGTTAATTACAGTGGAGATGCACAACTGTCCAGTCTTAATGGATTCTGCTCTTGCCAAATAACACCTCTCAAAGAATTAAGACTATATTCTGTGAGAAGAGGTGGTATCAGGACATCATGCTGCAAGTGTAGCCTGAGAAGTGGCAGCCAATCCTTGATGTGTTTTGCAGGCAGCATGGAGGGAGTGAAGCAAAGCATCTAAGAAAATAGCGAATCTGGAATACACAGGTAATGTTGTGCAACTCTCAATTTAATAATGCCATGTCAGGAAAGACAATGAAGGAGTCCGTTCTCTAATCTATGGCATCATAAATGAAGACACCTCTAAACCTCACACACAGGATAATCGTTTTCTCATTAGAGCATTCTTGACAACTTAAGAGCCCCCGGTAGCTCTGCTGCTGCTGACCAATTGGACAGGCCGGTTTCCAACCACTGCACCCCAACCTTAACCCCAACCAAAATTTGATAACAATAGCAACAATTAAATAAATATGCACACTTCTACGGCACCCCACCTCTTCACAGCCCAGCAACCTGAAACCTCAAGGGTGGAACTCCTTCTCCATAACATAACCCCCTGAACCTATCAACTAATGCAACCAAAAACTTCAACCAGTCTGATCAAGCAACACCCTGAAATACTCATAGCTGTTACCTACTATAACTCCTCCAAAGAGATAAAGAAAACAAATCTCAAGTTCTACACATCTTGACCCACAAAATGGTGTAAAATTCTAACCAAACTCCTCAACATTACAAAATCCTCCAACATCCCGTACGGCCGAAAATTGACTATCTCTAAATCTCCCACGTTCAGTGGCAACGTCACCATAACCATCTACAGAAACAGAAGTATTATGATCCAAGATAACAACATCAACCTAAGTTTATTCGCTGCCCTTTTCCCCACACTATGTAATGGCATACACCTTGCGACAAACTGAACTTCCCGAACCAACCTCCACATCAGGATATAATGCAGGATGAAAAACAGCTGAGCACACTTGTCATCCCAGCTCTAGCTCCTCCTGCAATAACTGTACCTACCTTCTCTACCCCTCTTAAATGCATCACACCCTCACGCTGGAGACCACACGGCGAAGACTAACTCAGAGAGCAGACCAGCTCGTAGTTACAAAAGCCACCCGAAACCTCAGCCCCTCAACACCCCGGTCAACCCAGACTCGAACCAATTCTCCTCCTCTCCTTCTTCCTCCCAAACCCTACAAAGGCCCGTCCCAGAGGCGCCTGCTCCTGGCATCCCTCAAACGTCCCAATCTCTCATTCGACTTGATGAAGGACATAACAAAACAATGCTCCCTAAATGCCTACTCCAGATTAGACCTAACCAGGAAAACAAAAGCGTGGCAACTCAATCTTCTATCCCAAGGGCCTATACCCCTCCATTTTAGACAAGTCTCCCCCTCAACTGCTCCCCTCTCCCTAATCCAACACTAATCCCTATATTCATGACTGATTTCATACTGTACTTTCATGTTACCGAAAAGTAACGGATAAAGCTAATTGACTGACTGACAGACTGATTTCAAAGAGCGACTAACTCACATGGAAAATTAACTCAATATAGTAACGCAGGGCATCAACAATATCCCAATGATCCTCAAATCAGATGCTGAGATGGCCCAAAATACTGCCCTCCTTCGTCATCTCAAGACAACCCCCTTGAATGTCTAAAATTTAACACCTTAGCTGGCTCACAACTCCTCTGGACAAACAAGCTAACAGACAGAAAAGATCGAGCCCTGTGTTTTCCATGAAAGAAGCAGCGGCCCTAGCCAAAATGTATGACCTGACGTCAAACCAAGACCACCTCACCTCCAAGATCCAAGTGATTACTGGAATTGGAAGAAACATCAACCCTCCAAAAAGTGCTAGACCACCAACCCACCACATCAAGGTCCCCCTAGCAACCCCTGCTTAGAAGCTCAACAGCAGAAGAAATATCAACTGCATCCTCATAAACTGCAGATCAGCAACCAAACATACAACAGATCTGTCTGAAGCCATCCTGAACCCTGGGACTGACATTGCATTCATCACAGAAACATGGCTGAACAACGAATCCTACCCGATCCTTGACCTACTAGCTGCCCTGGCTTCTCCATCATCAATAATGACAGAGAGAACTGCCTCAACGGTGGCATAGCCATTATACAAAAGAACAGCATACAAATAACTGAAACAGACTCCTTTCCCTACCCCATATTCGAACATCTCAGCACAAACATAACGCTGAAGAACAATAAAACAATGAAATGTCACCTCCTTTACCGCCCACCAGGCAACACGCCCTTTTACGGAGAACACTGATCACAACTCATTATGCAATGTTCACTCTCTAACGATAATAACCTAATCCTAGGCGACTTCATTCTACACTAGAATGACGAGAAAGACACACTTATCCAATTCCTAAACGATCTCCTACTCAGTAAACATCTCTTCCAGCACTGCAAAGGACAAACACATTTCAGAGGTACAACCCTGGACACCATCATAGCCCCAACGAAACGGTATGTATTGACAATAATCTATCAGTCGACTGGTCATCCATACTAGAAAAACTAGCCCACTGAAACAAAAACTAAAAATTTGAGATATTTCCTCACGATCCTGGCTCGAGAAAGACCTCAACGCAGAAAGAAGACAACTGAGAGCTGCAGAAAGACTGTGGAGATCAAAACCATCCTCTACCCACCTGCTACAGCTCAGAGTGGAACGCAGAAAACACAAAAACCACATAGTGAAATAGGAAGCCACATTTTCCGCAGAGCGCTAGACAAAGCAAAAAACCAAGCCAAATAACTTTTCAACATCATTAAAAAATAAACTTTGAAACCAACAAAACAACATCCTCATGTCCCCAAAGATCATTGCGAAGAAATTTGTGAATTTGTCAATGAGAAAATCATGAACATCGAACTCTCAAACCACCACACTCTACCATCCACTTGAAACGACACCCTAAGATTGGAGGAAATCAAAACAACTGCTCTCACTTCAAACTACCAAGGGACTGCCACTCACCCTGAGCCCTCAGGATACAATTTCATCCTAGGAGCCACCTCAAATCAGCGGAGCTGGACGACGTTCAACTCGCTCACGGAGGACAACATCTCTAAGATGATTGCGACCTCCAAGCCCTCCTATCACCTAGCAGACCCCTCCCAGCCTCCTTGGCGAAGAATCTCAACCGCGCCTTAACTCTTCTCTGGACTAAAATAATAAATAGCTTCCTCAGCAATGGGTTCATGCTCGACTGCCTCAAATTAGGACAAGTTAAGCCCTCACTAAAAAAAACAGGTGCTGACCCGTGTGACTTCAACAATTTCAGGCCAGTCTTCAACCTCCCTTTCCTGGCAAAAATACTTGAGAAATGCGCACTCTCCCAACTCAACCCTCACTTTGACTCCAACAATCTTCTCAACTCACTCCAGTCAGGTTTTAGGAAAGGATGTAGCACAGAAACAGCATTACTGAATATAGCAGAGGACATACACAAATTGCTGGACAGTGACAGTTGCGGCCTACTCATCCTCCCTGACCTATCCGCGGCCTTCGACACAGTCGATCACAAGCTGCTGCTAGAATCCCTACAAAAACGGATAGAAGCCTGGTTCTGAAATGGTTCTCCTCATATCTACATAACCGCTCACAACATAAAAATAAATAATGCAACCTCTGACACTGTTACCATAACGATGGGTGTCCCCCAAGCCTCAGTCCTCTCATCTACACACTTCAATATATACATGGAACCCCTCACCACCATACTCAAACAAGCAAGTATCCTATACCAACTCTATGTGGACGACACCCAGCTCTACTTAGAAGTATCCACACCAGAGGACTTACGGTGGCTAAGTACCACTCTCATAAAGGTCCAAAACTGGCTCTCGCATAACCACTTGAAACTCAACAAGGACAAGACTGAAGTATTGCTCCTATCCAACAACAGACAGACCTCCCAGGTCCAAGAATGGATCAACACCATTGACACTCTTAACTGCAAATTGACACTGGCTGAATCCGTCAAATCCCTAGGGATCACCCTGTACCCTAGTCTGAACATGAGCTTACACAAGGAATTCAGTGAAGAGTGTTTTTACAATCTAAAACTCCTACACAAAATCAAGCCCTTCCTCTCCTCAAATGATGAATGATTCAAAAACTGCCAGGCAAGCGATGGTACTAGTGAGACTAGACTACAGGAGCGCCACCCTCACTGGCACCGCAAAATTGCACCTATCCACCTTGAGAGCCCCACTAAATGCAGCAGCGAGGATGGTTACTGGAGTAAAAAGATAGGATCACATCTCCCTATCCTTGAAAAACCTTAAGTGGCTCCCAATCAAAGCTTGGTTCAACATGCTCGGATGAGAACCACAGGACGCACCCACCAGGGCAACCAGCCCCTTGAAGTCTCAAAGGGGCAAGGATGTCCAAGGAGTTACAAAGCCAACCCTCAAAATTTTTGTACCTTTCTGCAATGTCCCCTTCCATTGTAGGGGTAGAATTTGCTATAGAGCTATGCCACATCACTGCGTCAAGTTTTGATCAGCAACGATGGTGTCTAGTTTTTTAAGCATTTGTAGAGCGCATGGTTACACCACCGGTGTGTCCCCGCGCTGAGAAGCTCAATATGAGAGAAGGGGTGTGTGAGACAAGCAGACTACAGTGATAGAGGTACTACGACCCCTATGACCCATCAGACTTCACATATAGCCATGTTTTCAGTTGCCTACGAAATCTTTTTTCGCATGGCTCTAATCGGAGTTCAATAGGCAAACTGTTCCACATTTTTGCTGCCTTATATCTAAAAGAGCGCTCGCCCATTCTGGCTCTGAATATTCTAGGCACCGTAGCCAATGCCAACTCTGAAGATCTTAGACTGCGGCCAGGGGTGTACTTGGTTATTAGTGGATGGAGATACTTCGGGCCTTTGTTTAGTAAGATACAGTGGCAGTAGCACATTGCTTTGAAGGACACTCTTTTATCCACTGGTAGCCAATGCAAAGCTTCCAGTGCTTTCTTAGTGTTAGACCTTCTAGGGAGGCTAAGTACCAGCCGTGCGGCCGCATTTTGGACCCTCTGTAGTTTTGCTAACCCTTGTTTAGTAGCTCCAAGGTACAGTACATTTCCGTAGTCTAATTGGGAGGTAATGACTGCGTGTACTATAGTCTTCCTGGAGTTAGCTGGTAGGAGGTTCAGGAATTTACGCAGAACCCTCATAGCACCATAGCATTTGCCAGCCACTTTACGTATTTGGGAATCAAAAGTAAGTCCTGAATCCATCCAGACTCCGAGATTCTTGACTATGGGCTTAGGGGTAGGGAATTGGCCTAGGGATTCAGGCCACCAGGCGGATGACCATATGGACGGGGTTTTGCCAACCACCAACACTTCAGTTTTGCTCCCATTTAATTTGAGGCAGTGATTTGACATCCAGTCCACGACCTCATCTAGTCACTCTGCAAATCGGATGGGGGCCTGATTATTCTCCTGTGATAACATCACGATTACCTGCGTATCATCAGCATAGGAGACGATCGATACTTTATATTTCTCCACTAGTTCTGCAAGCGGCCCCACATATAGGTTGAACAGGGTGGGGCTCAAAATGGAGCCCTGTGGCACACCCTGTGCCAAAGGAAAGCTTTCCGATACAGAGGACTGCTGCCTGACTTGGAAACTTCGTGCTGAGAGAAACGATTTCATCCAGCCAAGAGCACTATGCCTGATGCCACAGTTCTCTAGCCTATGCAGAAGTATTTTATGGGAGACAGTATCAAACGCCGCACTTAGGTCAAGCAGGATTAGTGCGGCTGTTTGACCTTCATCTGCATATTTCCTTAGAGTTTCAGTGGCAATAAGAAGGGCCGACTCAGTGGAGTGGGCCATTCTAAAACCTGACTGAGAGGGATGCAGTATATTATTCCTCTCTACATGTTCTACCAGTTGGATGTTGGTTACTTTCTCTGCAATCTTAGCTACGAAAGGTAGCAGAGAAATAGGGCGAAGATTGTCTAGAATGGATGACTCCACAGATGGATTTTTTTCAGTGGCTTAACGATGGCCTGTTTCCATTTATTAGGGACTGTTCCGGTTAGAAAGGAGCACGAAATGAGCTCCTGAATGCGGGGCATGATTGCCTTAGCTCCTTCCATAACTATATTTGGATGGGCTGGGTCCAAAGGCGAGCCCGATTTAATCCCTTTGGCTATGGACGTGAGTTCTTCAAGGTCCTGGATCTTAAAGACATCCAATGTCACCCCTACAGGATTCATTTGATTACCCTTTGTCAGCCCCGTGCCTTGTTTCGCTTCATCTGGGAAGGTATCATAAATCTTCATCACTTTTTTTGCGAAGAAGTCTGCTACCTTATTACAGTTTTCCACCGAGTCGGGTATCTCCTCCCCCATCTCCTGGGTTCTGAGGGAGTTCAATATGGAAAACATTTCTTTAGAGGAGTTATTGGCACTATCAATTTTCTCCGTGTAAAACTTGCAGCGGATTTTCTTAATCAGTATGTGGTATTGTTTTAATTCCCTTTTATACTTTTCTTTAACCCCATTGCTGTAGTCCTTCCTCCAGGTACGTTCTATTTTTTTGCATTGTTTTCTGGCCACCCTCAGTTCTTCTTTGAACCAAGGTGCCGTTTCTTTCTGCCTCTTGGGCATCCTTGTGCTACAGGGAGCTGTTTTGTCTAGTGCTTCTGTAATCCAGACTTCCAGTTGGTTGTTAGCCTGATTCACATCGCTGACTAGTATGGGCTTTGTTTCTTCCAATGCCTGTGTAAAGGAGGCAGAGTTAAAACCTTTCCATGCCCTAGCGGTAATTCTTTTAGCCTGTTGCCTAGACCTCTTCCTCTGTGACGGTACTGTAAATTGGACTAAGAAATGGTCTGACCAGGGAACAGGCCATGGGGTGTCAACCTCTATCTCCACAATATTAGAAAAAATGGGATCTAGGATATGTCCCCCTTGATGTGTTTTTGTTTTGACACTTTGTGTTAAGTTTAGTGTTAATAGGTCGTTACAAATAGTAATTGCCTCTGAGTGAAATTTATTGTCAAAGTGTAGATTTAAGTCTCCTAACACCATGAAGTTTTTATGTCTAAGAACATGGTGTGCAATTTCCTCCTCTAGACTTTTCTTAAATTGTGTTACTGGCCCTGGCGGGCGGTAAATTAAGTAGCCAACTATGGTATTGTCTCCAGTAGCTGCTAAGGTAAAAAGAAGTGCCTCGCACTCCGCAAGTTCTATCTTTTTAGGCGGATGAAGTGTATTGGCTTTGTTCCCGGTAACTGTGTATGTAGAAGGGCACTATGTGATGATCTGACTAGTATATTGCAATGGAGGAGTTTGTGGTCATGCAAATACAATTTGTAAAATTAAGATCCAATAAATGGCCTAGCCTTCGGGTGGGGTGTTTAACAAGGTCAGTGTTACATCTTTCCCGTCCACCTTTCCCTGCCTTCCTCATGCTCCCTCCCTTTCCCTCATGCACTGTCTCATGCTTGGAACATGGAACCATGTACCTGCGTTGTACAATTTTGGTTCCATGTTCCAGAGCCACTGCACGGCAGTTATTGCCTGATCCTTGCTTTGTACTGATGTCCTGTGCCGCACCTCCAATAAACTCCGCTTAACTTACCATCCTGGAGTCTTCACTTCCTTTACAGTGGCGACGAGTAGAAGAAGACTTCGCTGGCTACATGCAAATTGCGGCACAGGTGCAGCGACCTTTTCCGAACTTCTCTGCGTGCTTCCTGCTTTGTTCCTGCCTTCTGGAGCACCTCCGCTTGCTTCCTGTAATTTCCCTTGGAGCATCCTTCATAACCGCGTTTTCTTCACTCTTCTGGTGTCTTTTTGGTGCATTTTTATCCTTTTTGGACCTTCTGGGAACCAACGGCTATATCTCCGCAAGCCCCTCTGTGACGCTGTTTAGCCTCCCAACTACTGTTGCCTGGATACCATTCTACCATGCTCCGCAACTGCTGCCTGGATACCTCTGCGTGACGTCCTGCTTGCAACTTCTGCTGGCGCGTCTTTAGACGCCATCCCGCTCCTCACGCTAGTCACACCGTGCGTCGTTATGCCGGTGGCCATTTTGGATCGGTTTCAGCTTTTCAATTCCAGTTGTGTCCAGCTTGTTTATGATTCACACACGAATCTTGAGGAGGCGCATCAACATTCACTGACTTCTCCTTTCTTCCTGCCATTCTCCGGAGGCGCTCCTGATTTGCTCCACGCACGGTGATGAGCACACCTTTGACTTTGGTTCAGGTAGGAAAGCCTGTTCACTCTCGGTGACAGGCACACCTTGACTATTATGTTTCACGTTACACAGCCTGCTTCTCTACGGTGACAGGCACACCTTGTTTTATGTACTTTACACCACAGCCACGTTACGCAGCCTGCTCCTTCACGGTGACAGGCACACTTTGACTGATTAGCTTTTCTTTATTATTCCAGTAGCCTGATTACGGTGACAGGCACACCACTCCTTCATTTTATATACATTTTGCTTATTTTTGTTCCTACTTATCAGTACCAGTACCATTCTACCACCGTTGTTTTATTTTGCTATACATTGTAATTTTGCATAAGTGTACTTATTGTTACTACTATATTTATATAATGCAATTCGATCCACCTTGTAAGTTTTTACAAAGCAAAGGAGAACCGCCTATTCCATGGACAAGATGGAAAGAGGAGTTTATTACTTATTTAAAGGCGATTGATGGCGAACGCATGTCGGCTGAGAGAAAGAAGAATATCTTCCTCCATTGCTTAGGGTCTGAGGGACAGGTAGTTTACAGAACCCTTCCTCCCGTTAGATCTGGGGTCGATCATAATGTGTACGACGAGGCTATTTTGCGTATTGAGAACCGATTTAAACCCACTACCAGTGTTGCTCTCAATAGGTTTAAGTTTTACACTAGAGTCCAAGATGAGGGAGAAAGTTTTGACGAATTCCTTACTGCCCTCCGTGCTCTATCCTTACATTGCAACTTTGGTTTGATCACTGACGAAATGATCAGGGACCAAATCATTGTTCAAGTAAGAAGTAAAAAAGTGCAAGAGCAGCTTTGGATAATGGGCGATCCTAACTTAGAGGCTGCCATCAGCACAGCCAAAGCATTAGAGCAGTCCGAAAAATGGATGAAGTCCCTTAACAAGGAAGTCAAGTCTCCCACTTCCAGTGAAGTTATTAGTGTCACTCCTATCACCTCTAAAGGCTCTCATAATCCCATCTACAAGAATAGCCCTAACCCCAAAAGTTTTTACTGTTACAGGTGTGGAAATCCTGGTCACTTAGCCTCTTTCCCACATTGTCCTGCCATTGGGAGGGAATGTAGTAAGTGCGGACGATTGGGCCATTTCTCCAAAATGTGCAAGGATATGAATAAGAGCGCCCCTTCTGTTTCCAATTACTCCAAAGGTAAAATTTCTTGTGTCTCTCGCGATCCGTCCTTTTGTGATGATTCCCAGGGCGATTTAGAGACTGGCATTGTGGTTTCCATTTGAGATTCCTTTGATAATTCCAAGGCCGACAAGATTGGCCCTCCTAAATGTCTTGTATGTATCCTTGGAAGGAAACTTGAGCTTATGGCAGACTCTGGGTCACCTTGGACTATTATCACAAAGGAATACTGCTCGGAATCCTTTGGAGATTTACTTGACTTGAACTCCTTGTGTAAACCTGATATTGTGGCACAGAATTTCGATGGTTCCAATATTGACTTTATAGGTTTCAAGGAGGTGTTCATTGAATTCAAAGAGAGTACTGCTTTGATTAAACTTTATGTGGCCTTTAAAGGTGTAAATGTTTTAGGATGGCGTGACCAGGCCAAGCTTGGTATTTATTGTGTTAAACCCCAGAGAGAAAGAACCTGTATCCGTACTTGCTATAACTCCTACCTCTGCTGATTTTACTAAGTTATTCCCAGATGTATTCTCAGAAGAACTCGGTAAACTTAATGGTTTCAGCCACAGAATCAAAGTTAGAGAGGGATCCGTACCCGTCAAGCAGAAGCTTAGAGTGGTCCCCATCAGTGTAAGAGCCGAGTTGAAAAAGATGTTGGATGACATGGTTGAAGGTGGTATAGTTGAGGAGACTGAGTCATCCAAATGGGTTTCTCCTATTGTTTTGGCCCAAAAACCTGACAAAAGTCTTAGGTTGTGTGTTGATTTGAGAGCATTGAATGCCAATTTGGTTGCTGATTGCCACCCTCTTCCAAATATCAACGAGATGGTGTGCATGTTGGATGGTGCCTGCGTTTTCTCCACCCTTGAGCTTCGCTCTGCGTACCACCAAATTGAACTCACTGAGGATTCCAAACATTTCACTTCCTTTATCATGCCCCATGGGTTATTTCAGTTCAAAAAGATGCCTTTCGGCCTAGCGTCGGCCGCTTCCGTGTTTCAAAGGGCCATGTATCATATTTTTAAGGATGTCAGTAATTTTGTGAAATGTTTCCAGGATGACATCCTCATCTTTTCCAAGAATGAAGAGGATCACTTCTGCCATGTCAAGGAGGTTTGCCAGAGGTTGGGAAAGAGTGGTTTGACACTTAAGTCTGGAAAATGTAAATTCTTCTGCAAGTCAGTGGAGTATCTTGGTCACACTCTCTGGGGTGATGGTGTGGTGCCCAAAAAGTCCTTAGTGGATGCCATCATCAATGCACCTTCTCCTGACAACAGAGAGAAACTTCTCTCTTTTGCGGGCCTGTGTGAATATTATAGTAAATTCATACAGAATTTCGCTACCAAGATGGAATCTCTCAGGGAGTTGACAAGAAAATCCACCGAATTTGTCTGGTCAGATAGGCAGGAAACAGCTTTCAAGCAAATCAAAAACGAGATAGTGAATGCCCCCGCTCTTAAGTCCTTTTGCTTAAATAAAAAATGCATCATTACTGTTGATGCTAGCCTTTATGGTTTGGGGGGGGAGTACTTAGCCAATGCTCTGGCAAGGAAGAGTGGTGTGTAGCTTTCGCATCTAGGACCCTCTCGGCTACTGAGAGAAGGTATGCTGTGATCGAGAGGGAATTGTTGGCATGCATCTGGGCCATCGAACATTTCCGCAACTACGTGTGGGGAAATAGGTTCCTACTTAGGACTGATCATAAGCCCCTCATTGGCATCTTATCTCCGGGGGGAGGATGGAACTCTACAGCTCGCATTGCCAGACTCACGTCTAGATTACAGGAATATGATTTTGAGGTTGTGTATATCCCTGGCAAAAGCAACGTTACCGCCGATTTCTTGTCCAGACTGCCTTGTTCCAATGATTGTGTTTCCCATGATGAACAAGTTGTGGACATAGTTGCCACCATTAAGGACTTTGTCTCTGATGAGTTTTTGAGTTTGTCTGAGTCTGAGTGGGTGACGGAGATGAATAATGATGTTGTATGTCAACTCGTCATTGAGTGTTTGAAAAAGGGTTGGCCTAAAGTGAAGTCTGCCACTGCCGACATTGCACCTTTTTGTCAGGTCTCAGACGAAATTGAAGAAGATGGCGGCCTACTCTTTAAAGGGGGAAAGATCATCCCTCCTGCCTCCATGCAGAGCAAGATTTTGCTTCTTGCCCATCAGGGACATCTAGGTATGTCCTCAATGAAACGTCTTATCAGAGCCAATTTTTGGTGGCCTGGCCTCGACAAAATGGTTGATAGAACCGTTAGAGAATGTCCTGACTGCATCAGTAGTGACAAGATGCTCAAGGTTTCCTCCGCTCCTCTCAAACCTGTCCCTTGTCCTCAGTTTCCTTGGCAAAAGGTGGCATTTGATATTTCAGGCCCCTTCAATCACTTGCCTTCCAATGCGCGTTTTGCTCTTGTGATAATGGACTATCATTCAAAGTGGCCAGAAGTAAAGTTTGTGGCGAACGCCACTTCTCAAGTCATCATCACTTTCTTCAAGGAGGTCTTTGCACGTGAAGGGTCCCCCGAGGTTCTTGTGACGGACAACGGGGTTCAACTCACGTCACAGGAGATGGAGAGTTTCCTCCAGATGTGTAGTATCAAGCATGTCACCACATCACTTTATGAACCGAGGGAGAATGGGCAAGTGGAGCGTTTCAACCGGGTCCTTAAGGATGGTATTGAGTCAGCCTGTAAGTCCAGTGAGCCCTGGAGGGATGTGGTAAGAAAGAGATTGTGGATGTACCGCATCACCCCCCACTCTGTTACTGGGGTGAGCCCCTTTAAGCTCTTGCAGGGCAGAGAACCTATTTCAGATATCTGCCCGTGGTGGATCAAGAGAGTTAATAAGGATGTTGACAGCGTTGATTTGGATCTTGTCGCTAAGCGTGTAGAAGTTAAGCAAGACAAGATGAAAGCCTTGTTTGACTCTAGTATGAATGTGAGAGTTCCTGACTTTACTGTAGGAGAGTGGGTTAGGATTAAGAAACCTGGATTCTTAGTGAAAGGGGTTTCCAAGTTCGGTCATCCCATCAAGATTGTTAAAGTTTGCAAGAACAGTGTTGTTACTCAGGATGGGAAAGTATGGAATGTAAGGAGAGTTGCTAAATGCAAGTCTCATGGGCTTAGTACGGACATTGAGGAAGCTTTACCGTTGCCTGACTGCCCTAATTCTAGTGGTAGTCCTCCTCATCATGCCCAATCTGTTGCATCCAGAGTCAAGAGGAACAACAGACCCAGTTCCTTACCCGCGAGATACTTGTCTTGATTTCTTGTTTTTATATTGTTTTTACTTGTGCTTCTTTTTCTCTTTTGTTGTTAGGGGTGAGATGTGTTACATCTTTCCCGTCCACCTTTCCCTGCCTTCCTCATGCTCCCTCCCTTTCCCTCGTGCACTGTCTCATGCTTGGAACATTGAACCATGTACCTGCGTTGTACAATTTTGGTTCCATGTTCCAGAGCCACTGCACGGCAGTTATTGCCTGATTCTTGCTTTGTACTGATGTACTGTGCCACACCTCCAATAAACTCCGCTTAACTTACCATCCTGGAGTCTTCACTTCCTTTACAGTCAGTCATCTGGATAGCGGCCATATTATGAAGTACATTTTTAGTGCTTTCACAGCTATCATCATTAAAATGGAGATTTAAATCCTCCAATAAAGTACACTTCGCCTTCTGAAGGCTGAGTTCCGCCACTAGATCAGGTTTCTATCTGTTAGATGCAAACACCAAAACATCATCTTGGAAAAACGACTCCTTTAATGACCATAAGCAATTGATCTATAATTCTCAGGCCGAAATGCATCCGTCTATATTGATATGTTCCAAATGTGAATACAAATGCAGTGAAATGATGTAAATCTTGATAGAGTTCAATCCAATGGTACATCGCCACTAGATCCAATTAAAAAACAACAGTGCGCCCGCTCTACTTGGCCAAGACCTCACTGATTTTAGGAAGCAGAAGAGAATCCACTCATAAATCTCTATTCACACTATGCATATTTTCACACTTCTACACATATGCAGACTTCTCTACTCTGTTTCCGCACCACCACTAAAGGGAAAACCAGAAAGAAGGCTCCTTAGGCTCAATCATGCCCAGTTTACACAACAACTTAAATTGCTTTCTAAACCCCTCTATTTAGGTTTCACCAGAATCACACCCTCCTTGATCTTAATCTTGTGCCAGAACAAAGAGATTTCCCTAAAGCATCTGAAAAAGCACTGGGAAAACAGGTCAACCATGCCGCTAAATCACCACCTTCTTGAATCACCAAAACTTGATCTTTCGTACTTTGCCTCAAATCCATGCCAAACAAACCTTGATGGAACCACCGAAGTGAGTTTAAACGTTTGACAGCAACATACACTTTGCCCTGTAAGCGCCTACCGCTAAATAAAAAGTCATCTTTTAAAAAAAAAAACATCAATTCAATATTACTGGAGGTTCAAGTGATCGATCACTCCACACATCCTCAAATAACTCTTGGTGTTTGTTAGACCTGTTAGCCTTAGGGTGGTCTTCCCCACTTTTTGCCTCTCCTCCTCTATTTTTGCTGGACTTATTGTTGTTGGCCTTAGGATTCTGTGTACTTTACCACTGCTAACCAGTGCTAAAGTGCTTGTGGTCACTCCCCTAAAACATGGTCAAAGTAGCTTATATTCAATTGGAATATTTAATTTACTTATAAGTCCCTTGTAGAGTGGTATACCATATACCCAGGGCCTGTAAATTCAATGCTACCAGTGGACCTGCAGCACTTATTGCGCCACCCACTCAAGTAGCCCCATAAAACATACCCTAGGCCTGCCACTACAGTCTGAATGCAGTTTTAAACTGCCATGTCGACTTGGCAATAAAACCCCCTTGCCAAGTCCTAAACTCCAATTTTATTACATATAAGCCACCCCTAAGGATGGCCCAAGGTAGCCCAAAGGGCAGGGTGCCTTGTAAATGAAAGGTTGGGCATATACATTTTAGTTTTACATGTCTTAGTAGTGATAAACTCATGAATTCATTTTTCACTACAGTGAGGCCTACCCCTCCATAAGGATAGCATTGAAGATTCCTTATTACATTTAATAAGATGCAATTTACAATTCGGAGCAGGTAGCTATATCATTGTAATCTTATTTATATAGTACTTACTACCACTGACGAGGTGTCAAAGCGCTTTTTCGGTGAGTAGCACGCTACTCCGGAACCCAAAAAGGATTAGTGGTGAATTAGTACAGGGAGATATGAAATCAATTTGAGCGGTGGACATGAGTTTGTTTTTTGGATTGAAAAGGATAGTGGAGGAATAGAAGAGTGAAGATTTTGCATTTATATAGTGCTTGTGACGTGTTGAGGCGCTTTTTGGCGGGTAGCACGATACTCCGGAACCCAAACAGGATTAGTGGGGAATTAGTATAGGGAAATATTAAATTAATTTGATCGGTGGACATTTTAGTCTGTTAGTTGGATTGAAAGGATAGTGGAAGGATAGAAGAGAGGATTTTTTACATTTATATAGTGCTTGCTACCCCTGATGAGGTGTTAATGTGCTTTTCGGCAGGTAGCACGCTACTCCGGAACCCAAACAGGATTAGTGGGGAATTAGTATAGGGAATTATGAAATTAATTTGATCGGTCGACATGTTAGTCTGTTAGTTGAAAATGAAAGGATAGTGGAGGGGCGGAGGGATAGATGAGGGAGGGTCTAGAAAGTATTTTTTTTTTGGAGCTCATAGCAGTAGGAGGAGGTTTGGGATGAGTAACGGGAGGTGGAGGGGGAAGAGTCAGAGGGAAGGGTTTAGAAAGACTTGTTTAGGAGATCTGAATAGTAAAAGAGGTATGAGATGATGCAAGGAGGGGTAGAGGAGGAAGAGTCTAGAAAGGGTTATTTTAGGGATTATAGTAGTAGAATGAAGTTTGAGATGAGTCAGAGAGTGGAGGTAGAGGATATATTGAGAGAGATTTAGGGTAGTGCATTAGAGATGCCAAATTGAAAGTAAAGTAATAAATATAAGGATACATAAGTACATGGAAACTATATATGTATAAGGAAGGTCATATATATAGATTTAAGCTGTATTTAATAAACTTAGACTTCCAAGTGTTGCTGTACTTTAAGTAAATTTGCTTTTATATATATTTTTTATTATAATTCAATAGTGAAGCAATTGTGCATAAATAGTTATGAAAGATTTACTTTATTTAAGCAGTCACATATATACATGTTAAACATAGAATAATATAACTATAAGTAATATGTACATTTGTTGAGCAGAACTTATATATATATATATATCTTTCCACCGTGAAGAAAGCCGTGTGAAGGCTGAAACGCGTTGGTTGAGTGGTGTTGTGTTTAAATAAATTAAGCTAATCCAGCTTTGGAGTGCCGCGTCCTTTGTGGAAAGAAATTAATTTGGGGCCAGGATCCGGCCCATACGCTGAGCACCCGCTGTGGAGCGCCTTGGAGCTGAAAGGATCACATTGTAAGATAATATATATATATATATATATATATATATATATATATATATATAAACAATTATTATACACGTTTATACAAAGCAATACACATATGTAGGTACGCATCTATAGTACAAATAAATGCGAGATTCAGAGGTATATGCTGTATATTTATGTTTGAGTATGGTGGTTATGTGGGGAAGAGCCAACTCCTGAGTAGTCTTCTGAAGATAAGGTAGTTAACCATGGATCTTATGTTTGGGGGTTAACAGTTCCATAGTTTGGCTGATTGAACAGAGAAGGATGAGGCCCTTATGTTTTCTTTCTTGTACGTTGGGATTTTGAGGCGAGGTGTCAATCTAGAGAGGAGGTTCCTTAGTTGGATGTATTTGGTGATTTTATTCCTCATAAAGAGCGGTCCTCTTCCATGTATTGCTTTGTGGGTGATACAAAGCAGCTTGAATGTGGATCTTCTAGCAACCGGTAACCAATGTAGGGCCTTCAAGGCAGGGGAGATGTGGGCTTGTGGCTTTATATGTAACAGTAGTCTGGCAGCAGAGTTCTGAATCCGTTGTAGTCTTTTCATATTTGTTTAAGATGTGGTAGAGGCTATTGGCGTAATCGAGTTTAGACAGAACAAGAGCAATAGTATCCTGGACTTTGTTTGGAAATCCCAGGTGGGGGAAGATGCACCATAGAGTTTTTATAGTAACGAAGCTTGATCTGGCTAGTTTGTCCACTTGGGCATTCATTGATAGCTTGGAGTCCATGGTTATTCCGACGTTTCTTACTTCCTTTGATACTTTAGGCGGTGTTCCCAGATCGTCAGTCCATGCGGCGAGTGAGTCATAGTTTTTCCAATCGCCACATGTGAGTATTTCCATTTTGGAAGCATTCATTTTGAGATGGCTCCATGTTATCCACTGATCCACGGCTCTGAGGCAATTGAAAATGTGTGATTTTCCAATGTTTTTGGGGCTTTCCAGTTGAAGGAGTATTTGTGTGTCATCTGCATAGTTATAGCATGTGAGGTGAAACTGATTGATTTTGCCGGTAATGAGTTCATGTAAATGTTGAAAAGCATGGGTGAGTTGATAGAGCCTTATGGGACCTCTGCTTTTGTGAAGTACGGTTTGGACGAGAAAGGGGGGGGGGCGGAGTATGGTTGACATCAGTTCTGCTTTGAAGGTAGGATGTGATTCAGTCGAGAGAAGTCCCCTCTATGCTGGCTTCGTAGAGTCTTTGTATTAGAGTGTCATGGTCAACCATGTCAAATGCAGCTCAGAGGTCCAAGAGAAGTAGTACATCAACCCCGTTGCGGTCAACCGTGTTCTTAAGGTAAACCCAGATGGCAAAGAGGGCATATTCTGTGCCTCTTCCTGGACGGAATCCTGTTTGGAAGTCTGAAAGTATTGAATTATCTTCAATGAACTGTGACATCTGGGCGAATGCTGCTCTTTCTATCAGCTTGCCCAGGGAAGATCCATTTGTAATCGGTCTGTAGTCGTTGGGGTTAAGCAGGTCAAGGTTTGTTTTCTTTAGTAATGGGCGTATGTAGTACTTTTTTTTTTTTAGATCTTCTGGATATATTCCCGTAGTTAAAGAATTGTTGATGATTCTTCTTCCTGGTGTGGCAGCAGATGTAGATAGAAGAATTTCCTTGAAGGTTTGTGGTGGACACGGGTCAGAAGGGCTGCCGGCAGGCCTGCTTGCTTTGACCAAGTCCATAAATTCATTGTTTGATATTTGTTGGAAGGAATGGAGAGGCTGGGTTAGCGTACTCTTGGAGTGTTTTTTTGTAAAAGGGTCGATGCTGGTGGTTTTTCTTAGTTTAAAATAGGAGTCCAAGGTGTTTGCTTTGGTCGTGTAATGATTTGCCAGTTTTTCTGTGAAATCTTGAGTAATGGGATAAGCTCGTTCTAGGCAATTAGGTTTATGAAATTCAATGAGAAATGTATAGAATTCTTTTAACATTTAGCATTTTGAATTCTGTCTGAATAGTATTTTTTCTTAGCATTTTTGATTGCTGACTAGTAAAATCTGTTTAATTTCTGTAGGCGAAGTTTGTCTTGATTGGTGTTTGTTTTGATCTAGGTACGTTGTAGCTTTCAAATTTGTTGTTTTATCTCTTTTAGCTCTGTATTACTCCAAGGTGCCTGTTTTCTTTTGTTCTGTTGTGGTGTTCTTAGTGGTATTAGGATATCAAGAGCTTCCTGTAGCCACTCATATAATTTTTGAACTGAATTTATTCTGTCTAGATCTGTACTGGATGTTAGTTGTGTTTCCAAGTGTTCAAAATTGAGTGTGTTACACGGTCGATAGGTGGATGCAAGTAAGGTGGTTTTAGGTGTGCTGCTTTGTGTTGTTTTATGTTGGAAAGCAAGCAAATGGTGGTCTGACCATGTGACTGGAGTCATTGTTTGAAAGGTAACTAGTTCTGTATTTGCAAAAATGTCATCTAGGATATGTCCAGCGATGTGTGTGGGTTTGTGGACAAAATGATGCAGGTTCAGTGTGTTAAGGCCAGTGATAATTGTTTTGGATGGAGCATATTGGGTGTGTCAAACCAAATGTTTAGGTCACCCAGAATGCATAGGTTGGAATGTAGTGTTTTTTTTTTTTTTTTACTTTTTATTGACATTTAATTAGAAAGACATATTACAATGCAGTTAACGCTTCACAACAGATCTTAAACAGTTGGTACAGTTCAGCACAATCTCTTCACAAAAAGGAGCTATAGAGGGAGTAACTAAAGCCAGATCACCCTCCACCCATCAATCATTTAATCAACAAAGACCTGGCTTGCGAGGGGGCAACATTAAATTTATACAAAGGACAAGGGATTAAGGGGGTATCTACCTCCACCCAACCGCTGATAACTTTTTCAGTCTAAACCCGTCCTAGGTACCCAAAATATTTAAATACAAAGTAAGTCAGAACACTCCACAAACATGTCAAAAAGTAAGTGAAAGAGTGAGAAAGCACCTCACGTGCGCTACACCAGAGGAGCTACTGGCAGGTTCTCACCAGCATGCCCACATCTATCATCATCGGTTGCTTTCTCACTAAGAAAAAAGAATTTGTGTCCAGTGAAGAGACAAGAAAAGTGAAAAACTAGAAGTGAAGGTATCCAAAACAGAAACCCTGTGAACTATACTGGACAGTGTGTCCCAGAATTAAAATTGAGTTAAGTCTCACATTTGGCTTTGCCCTCTTTATTCCCAATTGTGAGCTTACTCAACATTAAAAGCACAGCATGTTGCAAACCTTTTCAAAGTAGGCCAACATGTTTCATTGCCTCTGCGTCGTCGTGGCAATTTCGTCAGGGCGCGAGGTTAGTTTTTGCCTCACTGGACAACTGACTTTTGTATGCGGAGTGGCTGACAAACGAATACACAAACAAGACAAAAATTCATAATAAAACCAACCAGATAATATGCTGTTATATTAAATCACAACCTGGAATATGCCCAATCTTAGAAAGCTATATTTACCAAGTGGGAGCCAAGGGCGCACGTACCAGCTTCCACCGTGCCAAAAGGGTGTCTATTCAATACGCATCCCTTTATTCTAAAGCACTTTCGTTGCTCATAGTATACATGTGGAGATATATTTAGTGAAGACATCATCATTCAGTAGCACTGCGGTCTCTTTTTAAGGAAACACTGCAATGGACCCCTTCTCAGTATATAGGATCTATTATAGCACAAACCTATCCTCTATTACGTGTCTATTAGGACCCATTCGATCTGTGCTATAATACACTGTTACATCAGAAAAACCTCTGAAAAACTACTTGCCATGTATACGCTCGAGTTATCCGTATCTAAATCGAATTCCACATTCAAGGGTAATTTTCTTTTACCCGGACAGCGCACACCACTGTCAACACGCGTAGATGATTTCAAAACAACCGCAGTTCAGCACAAGACATTTCCAAGAGCACCCTTCCTCACCCTCCCTCACTCCGGATTTGTATTTTGAGTCATCTTTGTCTGCCCCTGCTCTAGAATCGATAGGGAAGTGCAGATATTGCCCCGGCACACATTCCATTTCCCCCATACCTAGTCCCACTTCTTAGGGAATCCTCTATTTGTGTAGACTGCGCGTTCAGCCAACATGCACCAATCGACATCCCGTTCCCATTCAACTATAGTTTGTGGCTCGGGGACCCCCCATCTACGGGCGATATTACGCTTTGCTAACATGAAGCCAGTGGCTGCCCACATTTGGTCCATTCGATTGAAGTCTGTGACATCCCACGTGTTGAGCAGACCTATCTTGGGGGATAGTTCTAAGGCTATCCCACAGACCTCTCCGACCACCCTGTTAACCACCCCCCCAAAATGACTGGATCAAGGGGCATTCCCAGAGTATATGATAGAACGTGCCTGTCACCCGCATCCCCGTCTACAATCTGCGGAGCTACTTAGGCCCATCTTAACCAGTGTAGTGCATGGGATGTATGCGGGGTGCAAAATTTTCAATTGGACCAGCTGCATCCGTGCTGGTATGGCCACCTCACGCGGGGAGGACAGTGCGTCACGCCAATCCTCCTCTTCCTAGACCCCAACGTCATTCTGCCAGCGCGTATGTAGCTGTTGCAACGGGTCTGGCAAATTGTTAATTATTTTTCGGTAAGTAAGTGAAATAGCTTTACGTTCCATAGGATCTGCTAGCAGTCTGTCCTCGAGTGGGGTGGCCCTCGGAATCCCCGCCATCTCCCTGGTTGTCTCCAGTAAGGCATGTCGTATTTGCAAGTAGCGGAATGTTTCCCCTGCAGACTGTTTATATTCCTTTCGTAAGTCAGCAAATGTCACTATTTTACTCTTTTTTAACAAATCCTCAACCTGTGATATACCAATGATATCCCATTTGTCGAATCCGCTATAATTACTTAGATTGCCCAGTACTGCTGCATGCCAAAGGGGAGTGATTTGTGTGAATTTATTCCCCACCCACGTTTTGTGGTGGTAGTGTGCCATATGGCGACCTTGAGAGCCGTGGGGCCAGTGAGTTGTTGTCTATACGGTTTTGTGTACAGTGCCTCTCTGTACCCACCTCGACCCATCAGCCATCTGTCCATCCGACAAGCCGGGTCCTGCTGTTCTCCATACACCCATTTATTAATAATCGAGAGGTGGGCAGCCCAGTAGTAGCAGCGTATATCTGGCAGGGCAATTCCCCCATCGTAGCACCCGCGGACGAATTTAGGTCTCGCGATACGCGGTGGCTTCCCGTCCCAAAGTAAATTCCTGACCTCCCCTTTAATTGATTTAAGATAGGTCTCGGGAACGTTATATGGAGTATTACAGAAGCCACGGCAGAGCCATAATTTTAAATAGTGCAGCTCGACCTAGCAGTGACACAGACAGCGTTCGCCAATGGCGGACATCACTCTGCAGTCGCATCAATGGGCCCAGCAGGTTTCGGTCGTGGAAGAGCTGGAATGTAGTGTTATAATGTTTGAAACTGGGTCTAGAAGTGTGTCTGGGAATGTTGCATTGCTAGGTGGAGGTGTATAAAGAAGCAGGAAGAAAATGTTGTAGGGTTGCATCTGGTGAAGAGGGCCTCACAATCTTGTATGGAGACGTCGTCAGCTTTAGTGATATTTAATGTTTGCTTGAATACAACAACTAGGCCGCCACCTATTTTGCCTATACGATTTTGTGTGATAGTTTGATAGCTTAGAGGAACGGCTTCATGCAACACTGGAGCCATGTCATCTCCCAACCATGATTCAGTTATGAGGAGTAGGTCAGGTTGTGAGTTAGTGAGAAGGTCTTAGATGTGATGCTTGTTTTTTTTAGAGTGATCAAGCATTTATTAGTAGGCAGTTTAGAGAGTGTGCTTTGGTAATAGTGTCACTTTGTTTTGTAGAAGAGTGAAACAGTGTTTTGTGGCCTTTGGCAGGTGCGACTTTAGTGCTGGTATTAGGTGTATGAGGATAGCAATAGTGTAGCTGTTCTGTATTGCGTCCTTGTCCAGCAGGTTAAGAAGGCACTTTGATGTGTCTGCATGTGTAGGTGGTGGAGATAGTAATTGAGAGTGAGTTGGTGAGCTGTGTTGTTTTTGTAGAGTAGCCTCGTTGTGCAGTAGACATGGAGATGCGAAGTTGTGAAGAGAGGCATGATGCTTTTTTTGTTCGCGTCTGTTTAGGGTGGAAGGTGTAGATCATGTTGGGTTTCAGATATTAAATTATAATTTTGAAAATGCCACTGTTAGAAGGTGGGCATTTTCCTGCCCTTAGCCCATTTGTGCCTGCAGCCGGTCATGGGTCACATGACTGGGTGTAACTGCCAGACTTTGCAAATTCCTCCCAGACAGTCCCACAATAGAGGGATTAGGTGTGCCTGAATGGGCCATCTACAGACAGGATGGGAGGGAGCTGAGCACTGTCCCACTTGCAACTGAATAGGGAGTGCTCTGCCTTCACACAAATGACCTGTCACCTCCACATTGTCACTGCAGCCAGCTTGAAGCCAGGGTAGAGGAGTCAGGAAATTCCATGCACTTCAAAGCCACTGTCTAGAAGCTTCTCCCATCTTCCAGAAGGTGGGCACCAGGATATAAAAATGAGACGTCAGACACCAACTCTTAAGTACACTTCTGGGCCAGTGGATACTCTGCCAGGAAGGACTGCTGTGCTGCTGAAAGTTCTGCCACTCTGCTGGACTGGTGCTCTGAAGGACTGCTATCCTGCTGTGCTGACCTGCTGCACTGTTGTCTAGGTGAGAAGGACTGGACCTGCATCTGTTGAACCCAGAACCTCAAAGTGACTGCAAAGGCTAGCGCCACAGGGACAGAAGACTCCAATAACCTTGAACCAAGCACCTGGCCATCTGTGAGTCTTCGCTGCCAAGTGGTTCCACCCCTGTCCTGGACCCTTGGAAGTGGGCCTGAGGGTGCTTTGCCAACCCATCTGTGAATCCAGCAGAACCAACACATCTCCTCTGCTGTGCGGCACAAATCCAAGTAGAACCGACGCATCACGTCTGCTGCGAGGGTTCTCCCAACTCAAAAGCACTACATATGGACCCCACAGCCATGTCGGACCTGCCGCCTGTGCAAAGCTTTCCGAACGCAAGCCCTGGCATCCCCTAGTTAATGAAGCAGGTACTCGCATAGCAGCATCACAGCTCCTTGGAACCGCCGCATTGCCTCAACTGCAAGCCATTATGCCTGCTCGTCCTTTGCCTTACTGAATGCGCATCCAGTTATGGTATCCTTGGTAACTGAAAAAAGTCTACCATTCCTAATCCTCTCCGCTTGTGTGTCTGCCAAAAACAATTGCGACCCTCACTAACACCGCCAATAAGGATTCTTCTTAAGTTCCTTACTCCATTGCATCTTAGATGTGTGTCATCCTCAAGAGTCACCTGTAATCTGCATGGGTTTCAGGCAGTTCACTGCTCTGCTTATTGTCAGAAGAAAGATGTAGTGTTCTACCGCAAAAGAAAAGATCTGGACTCGTCGCTGGAGCATCAACTTCTATTAGATTAAGGGCAGCAAGCTAACAATGCCACTTTCCAGCACAGCGGCATGACTTAACTGTTTCCCACCGGTTGAGTAATAACATTCTGAATACACAATCACATACAGCATGGAACACACCATCTAGAGAGCTAAAAACAATACACACATTTATCAGCCTATTCCGGTTTTGGATATCCCTGCCAGTGTGGCATTCAAGTAAAAGCTAAAGCCAATCTAAGGAATATTACAAACTTCAACAGTATCAGTATCGTGAGTGGATGCAGATGTGCAGCAATGACCAGATGTTAGTCCAGTAAGGTCATGTCATCCCTATGTCTTAGGCAGAACACTGATTAGAGACTGCAGTACTTGGAAAAGATCAATGAATTTCAGAGTAGATGTTAATCAATGGCCTAAAAAAAGAACAGGGTGCAACTAATTGTTTTTTACCCTTCAAGTAGAAAAACCAGTATCCATTCCCATACCCATGCTGCACCCACACTGTAATGATAAAGGTTTGGAGCTAACCAAGAAACTTCTCTAGCCAGGAGGCTAATAGATATGCTATCAAAATACAACAACTGTCTGCTTTAATACCAATACAACTTTTGCTGCACATTGCAGATTCAGTAAAAATGAGCAATGCATTAGCCTGACCACTAAGTTGATTTTAAGCATATTAGAGTTGCTTTGTTGAAACGTATACTGCAAAGACCATATAAAAATTTTCTTTTAAAATATTTCCTGCACAGATTTTCAACAGCCAAGACATGTTTCGCCCTCTTGGTGGCTCTCAGGCCTAGGCCTCTTTCAAGACTAACAGAGAAAAGTTTATCAGATGATAAGACATAGGGCTGGTAATGGTTGTGGTTCACCTCCTTCAATTCATTTGACAAACTACAACAGAATGCAGTACTGTCAGGTTTTCAATTTAATAAAGATTCTCCTTATTGACCATTGGAATTGAAACTACTACTGCCTTCTCCATACTGGAATCTTCATTCATATTCATGAACACAGAAAAGAGAAAGCTCACATAGTTCCCAGGAGAAAAGAAAATAGAGACTTCGAGTTTTCCATTTGAATAATCACAAACCTACCCCACTGATTATTTTGAAGTCAGAACCCAGACAACAGCCATAGTCTGGTATGAACTGACAGCCAAGCGGAAACTTCAATGTGTTAAAATATTCCTAGTCACAGTCACACCAGATTGTGGTCTATGCCCTTCAGGACGGGTCTCTTGGTTTTTCTGATGTAGTAATGGGAGACTCTTCCCCTGGCAAAGGACTTCAAGTTAGGCATGGAATAAAAGAGAGGACTCATGAAAACACAGGGCTTCTGGTATGCTTGCCGACTGGCAGATGGAAAGTCCCCTACTAAAGCTGCTTAAAGACAGGTGTTGAAAGTCGGACTAGAGCACTGGCTCAAATGAATGGCAGTGAATCCATAAAGACTACATTCAATTGGTAGGCAGTGGGGGATAATGCCTCACTGGCTGCTGACAAAGGATGTCCAAAAAGAGCCTTACTTCTAAGCTCTTACTTGAACTTTAATTGACAGAAAACTAAGCCAGATTTTGCCAAACCAAGGCATGGAGTAGTATATCCCCCTGACACCCAGGTCAATCTTTTACACTGGACACCAAATTTATAATATCTTGCCATTTCAACAGAAGTTTAATCCATCTGGGCTGCTAAGTAATTCAGAAACAAACATTTATCAGAGGGTATCTTATCAGCCTTTTGCCCTGAAGTGGCCTCAAACCAAACTGCCCACTCACCATGCACAGCGCTGTGCCAGCCTGCTAATTTTTACATTTTTGGATTTGTCACACTTTTCCCGTCGGTGTGATCTACAATATGCAATTCCACTGAATGTGTAACATATTTATGTTTCACCCTCATGGCATGCTCAGTAAGCCAGTGAGGGTACCAAAGTGTACTTACACCCATGTTGGAGAGTAGCCACTGAACATATAGGAAGACTCAGTTCAATGCATATCAATAGATAGGACGTAGGCTCTTCTTACCAGTACCTATGGTGGGGGAAAGGCTAACTGCTTCAGTCGTAAATTCCACTCAGTCCCCCATAACTGAAGTGCTTCACCCACCCTGTAGATATGTAGTGGACTGCGTGTTATACAACATGCTGGTGCTTAGGTGTGGTGAACATGGATACCAGATGCAAGAACTGACATCTTGTGAGAGGATAATATTGCATGCAGCACAAAATGGTGATTCCGCTAAAAACGAAACAATGTGTTCGAGGCATGTATCGCTGTAGATACATATGCTGTCACACTCCTGCAATCTAGTGTTGGGCCCAGTTGTGTGCAAGTTGTTTTTCTTCAAAGAATTCTTCTCTAGTCACTCCACCCCTTGTTTGCAATATGCATGGTCATCGGCTCCATTGTTAGATTGTTCTCTTACTGCAGTCTGGTTCGGACATGTGCTTCCAGGCTCCGGATATTCGCCGTTGTGGTGCTCTTTTCAGTCTTCATGGTTCCTCTCCGTCTGTATTGTATTCGATCTAGTTTCCCCTTCTCTCGTATCGGGTCGACAGCTATAGTTTCGCCTGGGATGGTTCTCTGGTCAACTCCAGCCCCAAGTCGGGCCTCGCCTGTCGGGGCCTCTTTCCCTTCTATTTGGTCCACTCTCACCATGCCTCGCCTGTGATGGAACGGATTTCTTTTAGATATTGCCCTCGGTGTCGTGCGAAATACCCCTGGGTCGACCTCCACCAGGTCTAAAATCTTTGCCTCTCACCCAAGCAAGACGAGGCCTCTTGTGGCACGTGCCAGTCCTTCCAATCAAAGACTGCCAGCCCAGTCAACTCGAGATGTCATGTAGGAGTGGCGAAGATATCCCAGGCTTCTTCGGCACCCAGGACAATGAGGGGGAACATCATCCTGAGCCTTCAGCTGCCGACGAAGAGGCTTTCTCGCCCGACCTAGAGATCAAAGACCTCCCGCCAGCTCAACAGGTTTTGAGCACAGCTCCCATTCCCCCTTCCCCTCGACACCGCTCTGAGATGCCACCCCGTAAGGGGCATTCACCTGCTCTGAACCCACTTAGGCAGGCTTCTGGCCCACTGCTGCCTTCGAACCATGGTCGGCACCAACCATTAACTTCGGACGCTACGCCCTGCTCTGGCTTGGTGTCGAAGAAATTCTTGAAGCGACTCCCTCATTGCCGCCAGCTCCCGCCTCAACGCCAACCCAGCCATCAGATCCGGAGCCGGCGGCCTCAAAACCCAGGTCGGCGCCAGAACATTCAGTGCCGACCCAAAAACCAGAAGTCGAACTGGTCCTCCAGAAACTACAGGACAAATTCAATGGTCACCAGAGGCAGATAGTCATCCACCCCCAGACGGGCTGAATCCTCACGCAACCTCCGGCGCCAGGCACTTGACCTCCAATGAGACTGCTTAGCTTTGAACTCAGGAGTCCCCTCCACCACAAAAGCAACGGAAGAAGCACGACAAAGCCACCAGTCCTCTTGCTGACCCAGGGCTGCCACTGGCCTCCTCCACCCAACTCAGACCTCCACCATCACCACCCCCACCTCCTTCTCTGCCTCATCCACTTTCGTACACACAACATTCAGACATGGGTGAATATGGAGGGGATTCGGGGTAGACATACGACATGCCCCCACAAGGAGACCCATGGACATCTTATGACGTGGATCCACCTGAGGATACGGAATCCGACCTTTGCCATGCCCGACCCTCCCCTCCAGATGACACCACCTCCTACTACGAGGTATTGGGTGGGGCTGCAGCTTACCATAACATACAAAGGCATAAGAAGCCTGGTGAAGAGGATTTCCTCTTCAAAACAATTTCCTCTGCCGATCGTCCTATGCAGTACCTGCCCATGCTGACAGGGATACTCAAATCTACTTCTGAAATCTTCAAGGAGCCGGTTAAGATTCTGGTTTTCACCCCGCGAGTTGATGAAAAAAATACAAAGCCTATACTTCAGATCCCATCTAGGTTAGGGGCTAACTCCCTCCCAATTCCCTGGTGGTGCATACCACTCGCAAGCGGGCAAACGCAAAGGGCACCAGCGATGCCCCTCTGTCGGGCAAAGAGCAAAAGAATAGACGCTGCTGGCAAGCGCGTCACGGTCTGCCAATCATTGGCATATCGCCAATTCCATCGGCCTGCTTACAGATCTAACCTGGCCAAATGGGATCAAATGGAGGAGCTCCTCCAACATCTCCCAGAGGAGCACTGTAAGAGAGGGCGTGAATAGGTCTCAGAAGGCAAGCTGATCTCCAGCACTACCTTTAGGTAAGCCTTAGATGCCATGGACATGGCTGCTCAGGGCATCAACTCCAACGTTCTCCTACGCAGGCACAGCTGTCTCCGGCTTCAAGCCGGACGTTCAACAGCATCTCCCCAACCTGCCGTTTGATGGGTAACATCTCTTAGGACCCCAAGCTGATAAGATGCTGGAGAAAATCAAAAAAGACAGCGAGAGCCATGTGCGCCCCACAGATGCCTACCCCTTGTGGGTCCTTTCGCTGCTCTGCATATCGTTGAGGCTCAAAGACCACCTCCTCCATGTCTTTCCAGCATCAGCCTGCCCAACAAACCTCCACAAGAGGTTACTTTAGGGGTGCCTACCATGATAATAGTGCCAAAGGTATCTTCCCCCAAAGAAGCTGCCCCAGCCAAGCAACGACCGGTTACTCTTCGCCCCCACCCCCGGACACACACTTGTCAGGGGACAACTTCAGATGTTCTTCCCCGCCTGGACACGTCACCACAGATCAGTGGGTATTAGACATCATTAAATATAGTTACTGCCTGGAGCTCATCTCCACACCACCCAACATACCACCCCGTAGACACGTCCTCTCCTCGTAACATCAGTGCCTGCTTCTGGAAGAGATCCACGCGCTCCTTCTCAAAGGGGCTATAGAGCTAGTGCCACAACACCTACAGGGTTTGGGGGTGTACTCCCTCTTCTTCCTCATTCCCAAAAAGGACAGGTCCCTCAGGCCCATTCTGGACTTCAGGCACCTGAACGAGTACATCCTGTAACGTCCACATGGGCACTCTTCAAGATGTCATTACACTGCTACAGCAAGGCGACTTCATGGCAGCACTTCACCTCAAAGATGCCTACTCCACATCCCAATCCATCCTGCGCATCAGCACTACTTCCTGTTTGTGGTAAGTGGTCAACACTACCAATTAAAAGTGCTGCCTCTCAGGGTCACCACCGCACTTAGAGCTTTTACAGAATGCCTTGCAGTAGTAGCTGCGCATCTGCGAAGACAGGTCAACCATGTATTCCCATACCTGGACGATTGGCTGATAAAGAGCGCATTGCAACAGCAGTGCCACGCAAACACATAAGCTACTGTAGATGTGCTTCACAAACTTGGCTTTACCATCAAAGCTGTAAAGTCCCATCTCCAGCCCCTTCAAATCCAACCCTCTCTGGGAGCCATCCTAAATGCAGAGGTCGGCAAAGCCTATCCCACTCCAGCAAGAGTCCAGTCCTTCGATGCGTTGCTGCCTCTTTCAGCCAAATCAACAGGTCACTGTCTGGACAGTCATGTGCATCCTAGGCATGATGGCCTCCTGCATCACCATAGTACCCCCCGGACGATTACACTTGCACTCGCTGTAGTAATGCTTATCGCATCAATGGTCTCGGGCGAAGGGTCATTTGGAAGATCTAGTGTTGATCAGCTGCCACACATATCGCTCTTAGCCAGTGGTGGACACCAACAATTTGTTGCAGGGGTGACCTTTTCTCGACCCGGTTGTGCACATTACCATTACAACTGAAGCATCTCTCACTTGGTACGGGGGCACATCTACAAAACCAGACTGTCCAGGATCAGTGGGATCCCAGTCATAGGGTTCTCCACATTAACTATCTGGAGCTATTTGCTGCCCATCTAGCCCTCAAGGCCTTCCTTCCCTACATAAAGGACAAGGTAGTCCTCGCCCGGACAGACATGAAAGCTATATATTACATACAGAAGTAGGGAGGCACTTGCTCTTCTCAGCTTTTTCATCTAGGTCAGTCTATCTGGCTCTGGGCTCTCCACCACAGGATCCGCCTGCTGGCGGAATATCTCCTGGGAGTGGACAATGTCTTTGCCGACCTCCTCAGCAGGATGCAGCAACAAGTCTGTGAGCGGGAACTCCATCCAGGAGTCCTCCTCTGGTACTTCCAGCGCTGGGGTCTCCGGCCGTGGACGTCTTCACCACAGCAGAAAACGCAAAATACCCAAACTTCGCCTTCCTATTCCCACAGTCCATGGCCGCAAACCTCTCACTTTCATCCTGGTGGCTGCCACTTGGGCCAGACATACCTGGTTCACCAAGCTCATCGAGCTTTCAGTGGTTCCATACAAGAGGCTCCCCAACAGGCTGGACCTTCTCACACAGAACCATAGAGAAATCAGCCACCCCAACCTCAGAAGTCTCAAGCTTGCAATCTGGCTCCTGAGGTCTTAGAGTTTGGGTACCTCAATATATCTCCTGAATGCATGAATATTCTTAAAGAAACATGTAGGCCCATTACTCGTTACAGCTATGCTGCCAAATGGAAACGGTTTGTCTGCTACTGTCTTTCAAACCAGATTGACCACATAGCAGCCAGAGTTCACAACATCGTTTGTTATCCACTACGCATCCAAACATGTGGATTAGCCTTCACCTCTATTCGGCTACACTTTGCTGCTTTGACTGCTTATCTCCAAAATAGGCAACATGTCTTCCGCTTCAGAATTCCAGTCATTAAAGCTTTTATGAAGGGACTAAAGAGTCATTTATCCAAGTGTACCTCCGGCCCCAGTGTGGAATCTTAACATTGTCTTTACATGAATAATTTTCTGTAGCCCCACGGAACACTATTCAATGTGTGAGTGACATAAGTATTGCTTTGGGGTTTCTAACAATCCCATTAAAGGGATCAGGGGCACCGTGGTAACAGTAACAGAACCTATTTCATCATTCACAATATTACACACAAATTACACTAAGAAGAATGAATACTTTCAGTTAAAAGTATTTATTACTATAGGGACAATCGGTTTTTCAGTACATCTAAAACAACTACACAGAATATTTTTTTTAAAACAAAGCAAGTATGAACGTTATTAATAACGAGAATAAAATTAACATATCTAACATTGTTAAAATGTAATCTAGAGCCTAACACCCTAATGTCTACTTCTATGTGCTATCCTAAAAGAGCATTCAAGGCAGAGCAACTTACAGTCTAGAGTTTCTTAGGGAGAAGAGACGCACTGCATACCTTGTTGTCAGCAAAGACTCTCTTTATTAGCGGAGGCGTGAAGACAGTGTTCCCTGCGAAGGGCAAACACGCTGTGGTAGCAGTCGTTCTTCCGCCGGGACTGGGCTTATCTGCTTCTGGTGAGATGTAGCATGTGCGGAGTGTGCTGGCAGTAGGTGAAATAGTCTCTGGCAGAAATTCGGGCAATAATCTGGACAAAGAACCTCTGCAGACAAGTGATCAAGTGGCTGTCCTTACATACTATATCTTATCAGAAATTGGAATTTCTGACACAAGTTTAGAAATGTTGGACAGAGATTATCTGCATCAAGGTATGCGTCCCAGACATTTCCTTATGGACATATAAAAGTAAAAGGACATCAATTCAGACTACACTATTTTGGTTATTGGTCTATATGTGTTCTTATTTAACCTTCACGTGGTGAAGCGTAGACATTTGATCCAGACGCATGTTGCATTGGTTGTTGTATCTAGGTCACTGATTGAACAACTGGAAGCTTTCACAGTTCTTAAAAAGATAAGGTCAGGCGGCATCTGCACCTAATAGCATACGTGACAATGATTCAGCATAAATCAGGGAATATGGCGACCTCCATTGGCTAGGACAGGAAAGATGGCGACCTCTATGGATGAATATGGAGTCAGGCCTACATAAGGAGTTGGACGTTAGGGTCTTTACGTCATCCCCTGGCTTGTACGGCTGAATGTGACATCATAGGGGCAGTTCTAGCCAGTAGGGATTTAGCTAATGTGTAGGAAAATCCATGCTCTCGATTTACTAGTATCTAAAATCCTTAGAATAACAACATATCTAGACAATATATGTGATGTACTTATAGCATACAAAAAGGTCATTGATACATTATGGATATAAATGATAAACAAAAACATATGTGATAATACATAGTACACATAGCAAAGCATGAATTTGATTGAGCATTGCATTGCTACAGAAAATCGATGATACTATATCTATATATCATAATCTATCTAGAGGGATTTATGGGTATTGGCGATTAAACATACCAGTGATGAAATGAAAATAGGCTGGGTTAAACATATGTGGTATAAAAATATGTAGAAAGCAAAACTAAAAGAGTCCAATACAAAGAAAAGGTTTTCTTTACAGATCACAGTTTATAGTTCATATAGGCTTTGTGATACTTGTGGTGGATGCATTTCAGGATTCGTTTGTCAACTTACTTGTTGAGTTCATTCCTCATCAGAGGACATGTCGACATCGTCAGGTGCACACGCATCATACGTTTGGTCTTTAGGAAGTCCATATAGAGCATGCTCATGGTTTTTAACCTAAGCATTCGATAGACCAGCAATTGATTGCTCATCTGAGGCACTTAGTGGTGATTGCGGCTCCTCTCCAGGAGGCTGAGGCTCAAAGAGTAGCAATGAGACAAGCCACTCAAGAGCTGCGTAGAAAAGTGCCAGTGGTGATATTGCTCTGTCATATGTAGCATCCTGTAAAAGGGACAGATGTATTGCTTGGCATTGTGTCTGGTGTTAATATAAAGGTTGAATTATTTTTCCCATATTGAGATAAGCCACAGGGGGCTGTTTGAGCTGTAAGTCCAATAAGTTTTCAGTCTGAGAGTTTATGCACCAGAACACAGGTTTTACTTGTGAAACATCAATTTTGCAAAATGTGAGCTTCCAGTGCTCGCTGAGTTCAGATAGCGAAGCATGTCCCACGTAGCGTGCTGGAGTCTCTGCAGCTTTGCTGGATACATGTGCTCCATGTTGTGGTTTTTCTTGTCAGAACAAGAGAAAGATGATGGTACCACAGCCAATTAGGAATATGATCAGAAATCCTCCAAAAAGACTGGAGAACAGAGTGGAAAAATGATGGTATCAGTCCAACTACTGCTTTAAATCCAGTCACCAGTTGTCACAGATTAATTAAATACTGCATGCACAATATCTGTGAAGTGTGGGAGGTATTGTGTGTGTAACACAAATTTCTGAAGCAGTTATGGCTGTTTGCAGATTATAAACTTCAACTGCTGAAGTCAAAAGGGACTTCTATTTGCCAGAGAACAGACAATAGCTTGTTTAAGTCGTCAAAGCACATAGATTTCATGCTTATACTAGGCAAAGGGATGTTCCTAATGCTATTTCTAGGTGAAGGGTACATGGTCCTTCCACAACACTACTGTTTCAGAAACAGTTATCAGGTATGGTTGTCCGGGTTCCAACCCACAGCAATTAACATTAGTTAAAACTAAATGAGAACAGTTATTCAGAAGTTCATGATGTGTGGGAATGGAGGCAATAGGGGAAACAGATAAAACACAACTTAACCCTGGCATTAGGGCGCTACACATTAAATGTGTTGCAAAGAAGGGAGTGTCCAAGAGGATTTCTGCAATTTGCTAAACTGATATACAGAGGGTCATCTCCATTTAAACAGATTTGAGAAAAGCAAAACTTTCATGAATGGAACAATTGTGAGTTGCGCATAGTTTCATACTAGCTAATAGATTTGTGTATTTGACATTTGTGAAAGTGAAACCTTGTAATAGGCAAAAAAAATAATTCAGTGTATTAACCAAATAATAGGTGGAGTGTCGCTAAATGTAAACGGTGCATCTTCAGCTTGTTCTATACTTAATGTGTATGTAGACTCTTTCTTGGCCATTGTTTTTTTCGTATGTGTCAAATTATATGGTTCAAACAAGAATATTTCATTGAGTCGTTGCCAAGCGAAACCCGATCTGAGTGTTTGTAGTGCCCAATTTAATTGTGTGATTGCTCTTAACTGAGCCTGGCCATGTTGTAATAAATTCAGGTCTCATTTTATAAGATCGAAGGCTGAGGACAACATTTTTAGAAAGTTCTCTTAAAATACTCTTTTAGAAAGCGTATGCATTCCATTGCCAATAACTTTAAAGACTGTTTGCCGATCTATTTGCCAAATTCTTTCTGCAGCTTTTTTCTCTGAATATTTGTTCAATTCATTATAAATGGCATATATTCCTGTGGCAAGGAATCTTTTATTTCTTTTAGGACGCGGTACCAGAAGAAAATTAGAAAAACCCATATTCTCATTAATTAAAGAAAAGCGTCCTTTTACAGCTGAAAGACTGGAGTGTTCCCACCATTGTTGCCACAGCTTGCTTACACTATGTATTAATTACTACAGGTGTTTCAATATTATAACATAGGTCTGGACGATTAAGTTTAGGTCCAGGAGTATTGGAAAGAAAATGCTACATGCAGGTGTCAGAATCATAAGGCCATAGGGTTAAACCCTCAACAGAAAATTGGGTAGAATTACACATTTTATTTTGTATCATATAATTTATGTCTGAATCAGATATATTAATTTGGAGTTGCCAATTATTTAACATGGTCAAATTGGCTTGGTATAGGTTTCTTTAAGTCCTTCATTGTTCTGAGTCCCAGACAGGTAGTTTGTTGGATAGTTTCGTTTAGGAAGATAATTTCTTTCAGCATTATGCAGGCTCGAAATAAGGCTTCTTTACCGTGGATCTGCCAAAATGTGGTTCCCCAAATGCTTTCTCATCAACAATTGCTTTCTAATACTCAACCCTTGAATAGCCAAGTTTTATCTAAACTTAATGGAGTAAATCAGCTTGTTTGTAATGTTTAAATTTTACAGAAGCTGCTGTGGCTTCTGTATGATATAAAAGGCTGAAGAGTGTGACCTGTCAGCACTCTGAAAGTAAGGAAATTTCTTCAAGACATTAGAATGACTATCAGGAGACTGGCCTCACAATGTTCCCACTGTGTGTAATTGTAAATCTCTCTGGGATAGCTAGACTTGTGTATGAAATAATGTGTATAGTGGTGATAACAATACATTTCTTTCTAATTAGCTGAATTTAAATAAGGATCTTCATTATTCAAAGTAGCATATGCCTGTAAATCAGACATCAGTCTTTTAACAGTCTCAATGTCCCAATCATCTGAAATAGAACCAGGTATTATAACATTATTCATTGAAACTTTTTGCACATAAGGCAATTGCAACATCTCAGTAGATTCCATAATTTGATGTGAAACCTTTTCCCAGGCTTTGACCTCTGGAACAGGATAAGCTGCAATGTTCGCAGCGTAGAAACCTCTTCGGGCTCTTTGGGATGAAGAGTGAGGTTGCAGTACACGAGCCAGAGGTGATGCAATAGACCTTGCAGGGACGAAATGTCTATTAAGGAGCAATAGAACTGCAAATATTGTTGAAAAACCCAAAAGAAGAAAAGTTCCTAATGGAATCCAGGCATAGGACCACGGTGGAATCAAATACGTGTCACGAAACCACTGACTCGCACAAAGCAGTCGCTGACGGGGAGTGACTGTAGAAGAGGTTAAAAAAACAACTCCTGGGAAATATCCAGAGTAATTTTCAATGTTGTTGGTTTCTCAAATCTCTCGAAAGGGTCACAGTTCAAAAGAAATTGCTTCAGGTGGAATTTCATAGTAAACCATGGAATTACGTTGGCAGCATCAGCTGTGTTTGTCAAACTCAATTTCCGGCGAGAGTGTTGAGCTCAAATATCCCCGGCTGGGAACTCAAGCCAGGAATGTTACTGCTCTGTTCAGGGGGTACGGTATTCAGAGTAGGGAGATGGTGGGAGGCACTACTTTGAATCCTTCTTGGTGTCTGCAGCGGTCGGCTGTAGAGGGCAGGCTAAATAGTACTTTTTGATGTGGTCAATAGACACGTTGTTTCTTCTCGATCCAGGCAGAGGAGTTAGGACGATTCAAAAGCTTACTTGTTGTGCATCTTTTCCCGAAATAGGTCTCCAACTTTGGGAACCCACCCGTCAGCAGCAGTGATAACCTTCTGTTCACAAGTGGCGTCAGAGTGGTTTGTGTTAGACAGCTTGTCTCTGACTTCTTGGATACTCTGTAAAACATTCAAACATTTCTCCAAGTCAAATTTATCTTCATCCGCCAACTTCCCAGATTACCTAAGCCAGGCACATACATAGGAACTCTGAAGAGTACCTTGTATGGAGTGCGTCCTCCCAATAGTTGCTTAGGCAAGATATTTAATGCTCTTTGAACTCCATACAGATTATGGTACCAACTAAACCTGAACATAGTACCCTAGCAGTCAAAGCTTGTTTAATCATGCCATTGGCGCATTCAACAACACTGTTTGACTCGGTTTTGAACAGGTTGCTGAATTGCAGACAAACTCCCAGAGCAGACACTAAATCCCTATAAGCCTTAGAGGCAAATGCAGGGCCATTATCTTAATGAAATGAATGAACTGCTCCCATTGACACCAGGCACTGCAAATCTTTTACAACTGCATAAGTGCTTGCATTTCTCTGTGGCTAAACCCATAGGATTCGAGAACATGAATCAATTGCTACCAACATATACTTAGATCAGTTAGCTGAATGGAGGGGACAGAGGTGGCCCAAAGAAATCCCACGGAAGGGGATATCTGTGATCATGAGAGGACCTGGTGATGGATTTATCTGTTGACAGATGTAGCACTGCCTGAAATGATACCTAGTTTGTTTATATAAACTAGCCCACCAGTAGCGTTGCTGTAGCATTGCTATGGTTGCATTAATTCCTGCATGTACAGAAGCCAACCCCTCATGTGCTGCTTTGATTAAATCTAACATAGATAGACTATTAGGTAATATTCTGTCTCCCCGCTCCTTGTATACAATTACAGGAATGTTATCTGAATTAAGGGTGTACGAGTATTTGGGTAGAAAATGTGCAGGAGGTTTCCTGTCTTGCTTAGTTGCATTTATGGCTGTTAAAATATCTGTGTCGATCTCCGTATGAGATCTAGCAAGGACTGCTACTCGGACAGTCTGATTGCAGCCTTTGCAGCTAAGTCGGCTGCACAGTTCCCTTTAGCATGAATACCATCACGCTGATAACCCAAACTGTGCCTCACATGGATCAATGGAAGCTTGTCTTATCAGACAGCTACCTTTCACCAAAGCTCTGTATTTTCGATAGGCTTTTCCTTTGAATTCATTAAACTGCCAATGTTGCAAATCTACATTGTAACTTTGCACACAGAAAGCTGAGTCGGACACAGTAAGTGTGGGAACTGACTAGTCCGCCTTTTGTAATTCAAGTAGCAGGGCATGTAATTTGCATGTTCTGCAGTACTGTCACCTAAGATATTAGTATAGGTGCGCTGTGAGATTAATTCACCATCCTTCACTACACTTTGTACTGTCTGTCGCGCAGGCTGCGGAGTATTTGTATTTTGTTCCTAATGTAGTTTGGGCAGAGCCATCTGTATGGAAGATGCTCTGGTAAGACTCTATGGGTAACGTTTCTGGAGTCAGAGCAACATTTTGTTCATATTGTAGAATAGCTTGTGAACAAAGAAAGATCATACTGAAACTTCACATCACCTGCACTTACAGAAGATGCTCAATTTACCCATCTCTGGTGTAGGGCACACACATTAGGAATGCTTGCCTTGGTGGACACGTCTAGTGCTGGTAGGAGAGAAACTACAATCATATGTTTTCCCTGCATCAACGGGCGCTCCTTCAAAATAGCTGTTTGTACAGCTGTCAGGATTTCTTCAGTGGAAGCAAAAACATGCTTCAGCCAAGAAATACAAGTGAGCATTGTAACTAATTGTGTTGGTTTGTTTTCCATTGTAAGTCACATAGGTGTAACCATAGTGACTGTGTGGAACGCGGATAACCAGGCTGGTTTTATTATCCCTAGTTTGTAAACATTTAGCCTCATGTCTGCTTGTAGGGCACGCAAGATATCAGTGTGCGCGTTCAGCCATTGTTTAGACAAAAACGTGGGGAAAAATCAAGTCATACAAGGGCTTCACTCTGTCCGCATAGTGAGGCAAGTATGTATGTCCAAAGTTGAGAAACCCAAACAGGGATTGCAACTTTTTCAGTGTGTTGGGAGGCTGAAAGATAGCACAGTTCTGAAAGAAGTCCAGAGCTAAATCCTTGCCCTCGCTGGATAACCCGTTTCCCAAGGACACCATCAGGTTGGCAATTTTCGATTTTTTAAAATTAACTCTGTAGCCATGTTCTGTTAATATGGGCACCACTCTGGCTACCCTAGTAAGGTGTAAGTTTAAATCATTATCGGTAAGGTAGATATCAATGTATTACAGTACCCCGGGATCTAGTTGTAAAATCTCCATGATACGAGCTAAGAATAAGCCAGGACTATTCTTATAATCCATAGGCAAACGCCAAAATTAAAACTGCCCTCCATCGAAATTGAAAACGGTTAGATACTCACTTTTAGGCGCTATGTTCTGACTAAAGAACCGGTTTGAAATATCCAGTTTTTTTTTTAATTAACTTTATTTTTCATTTTAAGCAAAAAGGGAACAAACAATACAATAGCCCATCACTTTGCATTTTGTCTTTGTACAGCATTCAACAATACTAGATACATTTTAAGCCATTACGATACAGTTACTTCGTACATAGCGAGCAGTGCGACCCGTCTTAGCGAACTGAACTTGGGCTTCCCCAGTCCTTGCTGGCTTCCTTCCACACCCAGCGCACACACCTGATATCTTACACATTTTCTACAGCTAACTTCCTATAGAGATTTATACCTGCATTAAGTGTACACATCCAGGCCAGGAGCCTCGGCGACTGAAATTCTAGCCAATCCCTGTAGTGCTTTGGCTTTCTGTGGTAGTGTCAGCAGCAGCTCTGCGAAATAGGTATGTTTGATAGGGCCCCCAAAAATCCTTGGGTCTACAACGTACTGGTATGAGAGCGTTGTAATTGTCAGATTGAGTGTTGCAATATGATAGATCAGTACACCATTCTGTAAGCGTGGGGACAGGTCCTCTCATCCATCTCATAGCTAACCTTCTTTTTGCTAGTAAGATACCTAGAGCGATCAGCTTTCTCACCCTTTTGGGTATAGCCTTGACGTAACCTAGCAGTGCCACTATCGGTGTCCTAGGTATATGAGTTTCTGTCATGTCTTGTAGCACTCCCATAACGTCTGATTAATACTTTTGTATTGCTGGACAATTCCATGCCAGATGAGTGAAGTGTGCCACCGCCATTCCACATCTCTCACATTTGTCATCCTCTCTCAGCCCATACCTGTGTAACCTGGCAGGTGTATAGTATACTCTCTGTCAGAACCGAAAGTGAATGAGGCGATGCCTGCCATTCTGGGATATGGTTATAGTGCTAGTGCAGCAGTACACACATTGGTCATCTGTTTTGTCCATTCCCAATTTGACTCGCCATTCCTGTAGGGCCTTGGCTTGTGAGGGGTTATTGCCTGCTCTTACGAGTAAGTAGAGCTCCGAAATTGTCCTCTGCAGGGTGCGAGTTTGTAGTCGATATGTTAATATTGTGTATTCCGGCGGCTCCTGCATGTTATCTCCCAGTGGCTCCCATAATGCATGTCTTGCCCAGTGGTAATGGTATCTCTCAAGCTGGGTGACTGCCAATGTAGTACCCTGCAGTTGGTCCCATGTCTTAACCACCCCCTCCGTGAAGAAGTCCCCCATAGTTCTTATGTTTAACTTGTGCATTGCATGAAGGAATGCCTTATCCCTGTGATTCTGTAGCCATATGGACCATTCTATCGGCATTTTAGGGTGGTAAAGCTGCTCAATATTCTGTCTTTTTGCAGCTCTATGGAACTGGTATTGCGTAATGCCAACTGGGTCTATGACTTGGTACCTCCTTTGTGACTTCTGCATCAAGTGTTGCGGGAGTGTCATTGGGCTCACCTCTTCTCTTTCTATATAGATGTGCGGGGCGTCCTGAGGCCCTTGTATCCAATATAAAGCATGCGCCGCGCAATAGTATGCTTCGAAATCCGGCGCATTTAGCCTCCAGGTAGAGTATGATTTCGTCAGTGTCTCCCACTGTACGCGTGGTTGCTTTCCAGCCCAGGCTAACCTTACCATTAGGGTGCGCAGCGTGCGGAAGAATATTTTTGGCAGAGGGATTGGGATATTGACAAAGTAAAACAACAGCCTTGGGAGAACAATAATTTTCATAAGCGCTATGCACCCCAATAAAGACAGCGGTAGTCTGATCCACCTTTCGATCACTTCAGTGAGTTTCTGTATGGCCCTGCCATAGTTTTCATGCACCACCACTTCCGGGTCTGTGTGGACCTGCACTCCCAAATATCGTATGGGTTCTGCGGTCCATGTTATTGGGTAGACCGCCTGGTGTGGAGTGGTAGCTGCAGTAAGCGGAAACACCAGAGACTTATTCCAATTTATTCTTAGTCCTGTTTGTTGCCCGAATCGCTCCACCTCCTGCAAAATAGGCGTTAGGTTTCGTTCAGGTTCACGCACATATAGCAGTATATCGTCTGCATACGCAGATATTATTAAAGTGTATAGAGGGAACCGCAGTCCACGGTGAGCATGATACTCCCTTAGGGCGCAAGCCAGAGGCTCCGCTACAAGGGCATACAACAAAGGAGAGAGGGGGCATCCCTACCTAGTGCCTCTGGTAACGTTATGGGTCAGGAGAACAGTCCGTTCATATGTATTCTTGCTGTAGGATCTGTATATAGCACCCGCACCAGTTGAAAGAATACCTCCCCTGCCCCTACTCTTCTAAGCACTGCCATCAAGAACCCCCACTCTACTGAATCAAAAGCCTTCTCTGCATCCAGGAAGACTGCTGCAGCTTTATTCTGTGGATCAAGGCGATTGATTGTGTAAAAAATCGTTCGCAGGTTACTGGTAAGTGACCTACCTGGGACAAACCCGGATTGTTCGGGGGCTGCGACTAAGGGAGCAGCGGAGCAAGTCTGTTTGCCAACACCTTTGCATAAATCTTCGTGTCAGTGTTAAGCAATGACAAAGGCCTATACGATGAGCACTGCTCAGCGGGTTTTCCAGGTTTAAGTAAAGTGATTAATATTGCTTCCCTCATGGTGGTGGGCATGATTCCATCGCTGGCCATTTCCTCAAATAGGCTTACTAGGTGCGGAACTAACTGGTCCTGATACTCCTTATAAAAGGCAACAGTGAGCCCGTCAGAGCCCGGAGCTTTCTGACTGGGCATATTTTTTAGGGCGGCAACAATCTCAGTCGGGCGCAAAGGGGCCAACATCCTCTCCCTGTGCGCGTCAGTCAGCCAGCTCATTTTAATGTATGATAAATATTCCTCCGCTGTTTCTGCCGCATTCTGGGGCCAGGATGTGTATAATTCTGTGTAATACTCTCTAAATCTGTCTGCTATTTTAGTTGCGTCATATATCGACGTTCCTTGAACATCGGTTATCTCTATGACTTCATTTGCGCCTCTATATGGCCGGGTCAGTGCTGCCAGGGTGGCGCTGGGTCTTTTGCCTTCCCCATATACCCTAGAAGACGCATACTTGCCCAGGTGAGTCACCTCAGCCATCGCTTCTTCATTGTATTCATCTATCTTTTTTCTGATAAGTGGGGGTTCTCAGCATATCTTCTTCTAGTTCTGCTATTTCTGCTTCTAATTTTTGGATCCTACCCCTAATAGATCCCAGAGTGTTTCGAGATTACCACCCCACGAATATAACTCTTAAATGCTTCCCAGATGGTTGCCATTTTAGGGACACTACCAAGATTATGCCTGAAATATTGCTCTATTTCCTGTGCAAGCTCTTCTCTAAACACAGCATCCAGCAGCGAGTACTGTGGGAATCGCCACATCCGGGTCCTGCATATTATCTCATCTATCTTTATATGTATACTTACCGGGGAGTGGTCCGAAAATGTGCGGGCTAAATGCTTGCACTCAACTATGTACAGTAGCAGTTCTCGGGAGGCGTACCAGTAATCTATACTTGTATGGATATCGTGAGCAGATAAATAATGCGTGTACTCTCTTCCCTGAGGGTGATAATTACGCCATACATCATGCAAATCATCTACCTCTGCTATAGCAGCCATGGCCTTAGCCGCTGCTGAGCGTTTCCGGACTGGCCCTTTTGACCTATCTAACTCAGGTGATTGCACGCAGTTAAAATCACGCCCCCCAGAGCGTGGGCATCCCTGTATACGTGGCTATTTTGTTATGCAAATTGCAATAGAACTCGTTAAGACCATATATTCCTACCAATCTCACGCAGAAGGGGCCTCTGCGGCATTGAGCCACTATATATCTACCTCCCGAGTCCACTTCAAGTGTCTGAAGTTTAATATTGGAGCCCTGTTTGATCCATATTAACACTCCCCGGGCGTGTGGAGTGAAACCAGCTGCTACACATTCCTCCTTCATTCTTTTCAGCGTGAGCTGCCCAGTGTGGGGTGTGAGGTGGGTTTCCTGAAGTATTGCTACGTCGATATGGTGTCTATGTAGATATGATACCACCTTTCGTATTTTGCGTGTCCTTCAATCCTCTTACATTCCACTTAAAAAAAATTAACAGTGTCCCTCGCGCCTCACCAGTCGGGCCTCTATTTATGTCTCCGCTCATAATGGGTAACCAACATCACCATACCTTTACTGTTTATCATATGCTTTCCTTTTCCGTTTCTCTAGGCTACTGACAAGATACTGTAAATTCTTCAATCCCCCCACCCCCTCCCACGGTATGCTCCCCTAACTTCGACATGCTTTGGTAGTACCCTCCCACATTCCACCCTGTACATTAACCCCTCTAAATAACCCATGTATCTGTGTGTTACACATCAGGGAGGAGAGTGCCGGACCACCCATTTAAGCTCTGTTACCCTCACCCGTCAGATCATTTATATTTAGACTGTTATCTTATCTATACATGTTCTATACGTTAAACACACGTGAACTACACTTGTACATGTATATTTCCTCCTGTTTTATATGCTGTGCTTCCGATCTATATGCATTCAGGTACTTTTGTGCCGTCTGCTTACAGTTCCAACGTATTACAGTCCGAACCTCTGAGGGATCAGTGGCCCAACTTCGCCTTCGAATATGTACACATACCCTCTTGGCCCTCAGACTACTTTCTGCAATACAGTACAATGCCCTCAGCGTTGCCCTGTTCAAGGGCCTGACACCTTCATTCGTTCTGATCTAGTGAGTCAGTGTTCTGTTCCTCAGTTGCAACCACCGCAGTTGGCTGACCGCTGTGTTTGGGCTTTGTTACATGTTTGAGGTCTTGATGTAGGCTGTTAGAGTCCGCGTATATCTTCGTTTTGCCGTCGATTGTTACCTTCAGTCGGGCTGGGTAGAGCATCGCATAGTCTATGTGCAGGTCTCTGAGCTTCCTCTTCACTGGGGCGAATCTTTGCCGTGCTTCATGTACTTTTACCATGAAGTCCGGATAGAGCGAGATTTCTGATCCCTCGTAGTTGAGCACCTTCAGCTCTCTTGCCTTTCGCAGGGCTACGTCCCTATCTCGGTAGTTCAATATTTTTGCAATAAGTGGACGTGGGGGAGCTTCCGGCGGCGGTTTAGGAGCCAAAGTGCAGTGAGCCCTTTCTACCACAAAGATGTCTGAAAAGGTGTCTCTACCCAACAGTGCCCCAAGCAATTTCTCCACGAATATCTCCATATTGCCTGTGGAGGTGGACTCCGGCACACCAAGTATTTTTATATGTTGGTGAGAAGCACTATTCTGAGCAGACTAGATTACTGTAATGCCCTGATGCTTGGGGCCCCTATTACTTTGATAAGGAAACTACAGAGAGTTCAAACTTTGGCTGCGAAGCTAGCCTTAAATAGACATCGCAAGTCCTCTGCCTCTTTAGCTTTGAGGGATCTTCACTGGCTTCCAATTCTGCAGAGAGTACAGTTTAAGTCACTGTGCCTGGTCTTTAGGGCAATACATGGAATGGGACCAAGGCCATTGCAGAGCAAGTTCACATGGTATACTCCATCTAGAAATCTTCGCTCTGCTTCAACAAATCTGGTGTGTATCCCTAAAGTTAGAAGAACCCGGATGGGAGGTCGAGCCTTCAGCTCCGCAGCCTCGCGGCTGTGGAATGAACTACCGATCGACCTCAGACAGACTGAGAACCTGCTACTTTTCAGGAAAAAATTGAAAACCTGGTTGTTCCCCAGGGATTAGGCCAGCAATAGATCGTATTCCTCTCTTCCAGTAATGATCAGGCATAGATTTGAGTAGTGCTGGTAATTGCAGCGCCAGGATACCCGAAGGCTGACAGTGCGCTATACAAGTACTACCTACAATACAATACAAGTATGCGCAAATTGTTACGCCGAGAGCGTGCCTCCAAGGCCTCGTTTTTAAGCTGTAGGGTATCCATCATCTTCCCAATCTGTTTCCGTGCATTCGTGCTTTCCATCTGTTGGTCCTCGACTTCTGTGACCCTGCGCTCCACCATATCAAGTCTCTCTGCATGCTTGTCTATTCTTTCCATCATGCGATCCATTCGATACGATAGCGAATCGATTTTCCCATCCCAGACTTTGCTGCATTGCTTCCAGTATTTTGCGCAGGTCATCCCCCAATTCTGTCCCCGAAGCTCCACGCCCTTCTGCCTCATTTTCGACGTCCTCATCTCTGTTCCTGCCTGACTTGCGTTGGTCGAACTGTAGTCTGGTTTGTGTTTTGTCAGGCTTCCCCATTTTGGCACCTGGCACTCGCACCTTCTGCTTACGCCGCCGAAATGTCCACCACCACACCCACTGCAGCGCAACATGTTCTTGCCGCTCTACTCTTTTCACTTCTATGCTCGTATTGAGGCCTTCCAAGGGGTTGCTCCCACAATGGTACAATCCTCCTTTTTATCTGCGCAAGTACCACTCTCCCCCTGCACTTTCTCGGCTGTGTTATACAATACAGTTGCTTCGCCTCTGACTGCCTCAGGTGGATCTTGGAGACACTTGTGCCAGCGCAACGGGCAATCTATGATCCGCTCCACACCTCAGAGCACCGGCCGCACACCGCGTGGAGCCGCTTCCTGGGCCTCGATCTTCTCCGCCTCACAGTCTCCTATCTTGCAGCTTATATATGGGGGCCAGAGAACTCGGGGGGAGCTCCCGCCAGCCGGGGATCCAGGGCAGTCACCTCCTGCACTCCGGCCCGCGCGCTACCCCCCTCTGCGATACCGGCCCCGACCGGGCCGCCTCTTATTCACGCAGAGTACACGCTGTGAACTCCGATGCACGGATCAGTACTTTACCGCAGAGCCGCTCTGCCCACGATATTCCAGCAGCCATTTCCTGACGCGATGATCTCTCCACACCTTTGGGACATCAGTCAGCGCCCTAAGCGGCCTTTCTCTGTGCGCACTTCTCTGCTAGTCTTCGAGTCGCAGGTCCGGGTGTGGTCGCACAATCACAGCTGGGCCGCGCCCCGATCCTTCTCGTCGTCGTGCTCCGCAGCACTGTCAGTAACAATCGTCGGAAAACACTTCCCTGACTCCGCTGTTCAGCGCAATCGAAGCCTATCAATGTAGCAAGCTTCCACAGCCAATTTTTAGGATTCATGCAGGATTGTTATAACGGCTTTCACTGAGCTCTTAGATTAAGCAGCCATCTTGAGGCCAGGCAAACTCTGTCCCCCTGAAATATCCAGGGTTGTTTTGTATTTTTCCCGCACCAGGTTAGTCATTAGACCTGTGCTATGAGCGTTTTGTACTGCATATGTTTGTGTGTGTGAATTTAAATTCCTATAGTCTAACACTATTCTATAGGAGCAGTCTGGTTGGGAGACAGGAAAAAAGGAAGTGTTCATTGGTGAAAGGCAAGGCACTATTATGCCCTGATTTTGTAACTGATCTAATATTGCTTTGATACGTTTTGCTTCTAGCTTTAAAGGGTATTGGGCTTGTGGTTCACTACATATGGGAATAATATGTAAACTAGAATGTCTGGCCCACCCGGCTTGGTTTCTGTATAAGGCCCGAGATTGTCTCACAGCCCATTCACTGGCATATATTTCCTTGATATCCTCAAGTACTATGGGACAGAAGGCTACCTTTATGACTTCATTCCCCCAGGGTGCTTCCATAATAAAGGCTAGAAGCTAGTCTTCTTCTGCTATCAGGCCTCGAAAAACCATAAAAATGTTACTAGACCTGCAAGTCTAGTGACTTAAATGATTTACTTGTCCTAATTAGAATGCTCTTGACCCATAAACTGATTTCAAATTATGTGATCCTAAGTAAATATTTTAGTTCACCGAGCCACCATTTTCTTCTTTATCACATATGAGAACACCTTCAAATACACGAGTTCAGCATGTCTGCTGTACACAAAACACTTTTGTTTGATTTAATAGACTAAACTTCTGCTCCATATATAGGATACATATGACCGCTGACTAGCCTCTTAGTTCATTAACTGCATTGTCATCAGGGCGGTGGCAGGACTGTTTCTCAAATTATGTTTAAAAACTATAGCTTTTAATAAATACATACCTAAAGCATGAAGTGGTCGAGCACTCATTTGCAATCAGCAGATTTTCTATTGAAATGGCCATAAAATTTCCCACTGACATGCTACCTACTAATAAAACTGTTTAGTGTACAAACAATGTTTAGAAATCTAGTTTCTGCAAATATTTATTTTCACATCACCAAGTAGTGTTCTGATCTGTTTTTCTCCTATTTTAATCTTTGTTTGCATCATACTTCTAAATGACAAACAAATGCGCTTTCATAATTCCTGATATATTTTGAAATATTTTTACTATTTGTTTACAAGCTGTTTAAATGTTGTGTGTTGGAGGAAACAAACTGACATCGTACAGCCTTTTATTTCACAATGATTGTCAGACAGCTCACTTGACAAAAACCTCTAACAGTAGTAAGAGAAAGAAAAGTAAACATAATTTTCCAGGATAAGATAAGCAGCAATTAGTGCAGTGCTTAATTTGAGCCAGTGGTTTCCAGTGCTTGGCACCAGCACTTGATTGTCAATACTGGCGCTTGTGACAGTCTGCCATAAGGTGGTGCTGTCTGACTAATTTAGAGAGGACCACAACAACAGTTGATTATTAATTGAATATACATTAAAACAGATACCTGCCGCCCAAGCCATTCTTATTGCTTTGGGGCCCTGAGATAGTCTGAACTGGCACACTTGTAGGCGTGTGATGGTTAGTAGATGGGTTGTTACTATCATTGGTAGCATGGCAGGGGCAATGTGTGGTGCAAGCTGCAGTGGCCTCCTGACCAGAGTCCGGGCCCTTTTTTTTTTTTTAAACACAAATTAAGCACTGAATTAGTGAAAAGACAAACTGACATTTGACCCCTGTCCTTGAAAAGACAGCAAATGTGTTAAGATAAAAACAAGTTTTAAAGGTGTCTTTATTGCTCATTTATTTTCTGAATGAACAGAACACCTGTTCCTTTTCAGTTTTTCACTCACCAGAAGGACAAGTAGGTCCTAAATATATCTTGACCTGATCAAATCTGACTCGCCATAGCGAGTTGGTGAGTAAATTTTTCGAGGCCTGGCTATGATGATATAATCATCCGATAACTATGACCAAAAGGCTGCTTTAATAACACACGGTATATCCCCTTCATTTTGTATGTTTAAATAGTGAATCATATCACGAGGATTTAAATGCTTATCTGGAGTCTCGCTTTCTATATGCATTCAGAAACCTCTGAAGCGTCTGATGTACTATTGTGACTATTGACTGCAGCACTGTCTAGAAGCGCTCTCGCCCATCAAACACGTAGGTGCATTGTAATTTTTTTTTTAAGGAAATTCTGCCACTGTCTTCTTTATGGGGGTTTTAGAGTCTAATCTCTTCCCTCTTCACGCTGATGTCAGTCTTGCGTCTTGCTTCACTTTTCCTACTGTGAACCTCTTTTTTTCTGTACTCGTATCGGCTCCCCCCTCTGTTCTGTTACCTTCAGTGTCCTGAAAAGAATGTGAAGAGTGGCTATCAGAATGCTGATACTGTTCGGGTTTCTTAATTTTTTGCTGTCTCAAGTTATAACCACACCTGCCAGATTCCCAAGAAGAGTGTGATCCAGTCAGTCTCACTTTCCCTGATTTTTCTTCCCTTCCCTTGCAGATTTCTCTTAAAACTGAACCCTCAGTGTCATTTTTAGGCTTTAAATGAGGATTAACAGGTCGAGTGCCCAAGGTATCTCTATCAACAGAGGTAAAAACTTCTGCGATTATTTTAGGTAGTTCCTGTTCGCAATCTTAAACTGGACATATAGCCAGAGCTGAAGCCTCTCCCTTAATGTCACTTAGGATGATAGAGAATACTGTGGAGATGATCCCCATTAACTTCATCCCTAAGTCCAGAGCTGGTGTAGCTCTGTGTTAATTTTGTACTTGTCCGAGTACACAAGGGAGGACTGCCATTGAAGGGGTACCGGGTTTACTAGTGTAAATTAATGCAAATATGTTTCCCCAAGTGTTGCACCCGTCCACAGGAGGCACCATTCTAAGAGGGTTACACATAGTCTGTGTTTGTTTTGGGGGTGGGGGGTAGTATCTGGATACACTATTTCTAACGAATTGGTCCAGCTAAAACTGGCTATGTACTCCCTTCATAACTCAGGGGTCCCAAACGGACATTTCTGTGTGTATGTGGTAAGTGACCACCAAACCAATTCTGGTGTTCTTGATAAATGAAAGATTTCCAAATCTTGGTAAGCCCTATAGTATACTGGCGGGTCTACTGCTGTGTAAGCATGAAACTGCCCTGTAGGAGCATCAATAGGCGCAAACTACACCCATAAGTAAAATGTCTCAAAGGCATATGCTGGATGTGTAGCTATTACAAAAGTATCTGCTGCCCCTCTAATCGCAGACACCTTGAACACTGATATGTTGAGTAACTGCTTCGCTGCAATTGACCCCCATCACAATAAATGCTGCCATAGTGAAAAGACTCCATTTGAAATTTGTAATCAAAGAATTAGAAACCCCCACAAAATGGGGGATAACCTTTTATGAGCAAAGCTTGACAAACCTACAGAAATAGGTGCTTCCTTATCCCCAGTAGGAGGTAATCATGATGACTACGGATGTCTCTTTAATGCCGTAATAATGGTTCAAATGTGTGTGAATAGTGAAGAAAAAATACTCTAGGCGTAACCGTAAAATACGAGCTCCCACATTGGGTGCCAACTGTTACACAAGTTACGACTTTGGCGTCACTCTACAAGGGATACTTTCCCAACCAGGGGTTAGACAGGTGAACTTAGTTCAATGCATCAACGCTGAACGTGAAAGACAGATTTTTGTAGCCCCACAGAACACTATTCAATGTGTAATTGACATAGACGTACTTTTTTTGGCTTGCTAACAATTCCACAAAAGGGATCAGGGGACCGTGGTAACAGTAACAGAACCTATTTCGTCATTCACAATATCACACACTCTGCGCTTAGAAGTATGAACACTTTTAGTTAAAAGTATTTATTGCTACAGGGACAATCTGTTTTTCAGGACCTCTAAAACAATTACACAGACCCTAATGTCTACTTCTATGTGCTATCCTAAGAGAGCATGGAAAGTACAGCAACTTGCAGACTAGAGCTTTTTAGGGAGAAGAGATGCACTGCATGCCTTGTTGACAGCAAAGCCTGTCTTTATCAGCGGAGGCGTGAGGACAGTGTTCCCCGCGAAGGACAAACAAACACTGCGGTAGCAGTCGTGTCTCCGCCGGGACTGGGCTTTATCTGCTTCGGGTGGGATGTAGCATCAGCGAAGTGGGCTGGCAGTAGCTGAAACCATCTCTGGCAGAATCTCAGGTGATAATTTGAGGGGAAGGACCTCTCTTGACAAGTGGTCAAGTAGCAGTCTTTATATACTAAATCTTATCAGAAATAGTAATTTCTGACATAAGTTTGATAAAGCCTGACAGATTGATGTGCATAAAGTATGCATCCCAGGCGTTTCCTTATGAACAAATAGGTAATTTTGACGTCAATTCAGACTACATTATTTTGGTTATATATCTGTATGTGTTCTTATTTAACCTTGACATGGTGAAGAGTAGGCTTCTGACTTAGACAAATGTCTCATTGGCTGTTGTATCTATGTCACTGATCGAACAACGTGATGCTTTCACAGTTCTTAGACAGATAAGGTCAAGCAACATCTGCATCTAATAGCAGACATGACAATGATTCTGCATAAATCAGGGAATATGACGGCCACCATTGGCTAAGATAGGGAAGAGGGCGACCTCTATGGATCAATTTGGAGTCTGGCCTACATAAGATAGAATCGGACTTTAAGGTCTATACATCAGAAAGAGATAGGGTTGTCCTTCACAACAACCCTACATTTCTTCCTGAGGTGGTCTCTCCTTTCCACCTTAACCAGTCTTCAGAACTCCCAGTTTCCTTTCCACTACCTGGCTCAGTTGCTGAAAGGGATCTTCATACCTTAGATGTCAAACAAGCCTTAATGTACTATGTGGACAGATCGAAGCCCTTTCAGAAAACTCAACAACTGTTTGTTACTTTTTCTGAACCGCTGAAGGGGAAGGTCTTATCAAAATAGTCAGATGGATTGTTGAATGCATTAAAACCTGTTACTCAAATGCTAAAAGACTTTTTCCTGCTCCTCCTAGAGCACACTCTAACAGGAAAAAAGGGGCCTCTACGGCCTTCCTCTGGAACATCCCCACTGCAGATATTTGTAAAGCAGCTACTTATTCTACATCACATACTTTTACTAAACACTACTATTAGCCCACCAACAAGCCAATGTTGGTTAGGCTGTACTACATACCCTACACAGAAATCACATAAACCAAAGCAATTTTTTCCCAGGTTGCTAAATATTACAGTCCTGTGCAAAAAAACATCTATAATGAAAATTCAAACATAAAAATGAATATTCGAAGGAATGTACTTTCAATTATTTTTTATTCAAATAGTTGTATAGTTTATGTTATCAAATTTTTATGCAAAATAAATAAAACCATTTATATTTAAAAACATACATTCATCATTTAAAAAAAGTACAATGTGTACAATGAAAAGAACAACTGTCGACGCGGCGTTTCGGTGTAAGGTGGATCATCACCTTCTTCAGGACAATAATTCAGTGTTTAAAATCTGTCAGGTTAGATGTCAACTCCTATTTAGCTTCAAGGAGGTGTTGAGTAAATTTTTCTTCAGGTTCTCGCTCAGGTAATGAGGCGAAATTATACACTATGTGCGTGTTGTGAACAGGGCTTTGTCATTACTCAGTCTCTCGCCTGTTTCTGTCCATATACACAGGGATTCATCAATCACCCTTCCATAGGACTATTCACCAATGATTTTTATATCATAAGATCCCTCTTGGTTTCGGGTATTTACCTTTAAGGCAAAACCTTGTAGATTGAATCCAACACCTCTTTTTCTTTAGGGTTACTGGTTCCAGTTAATACAATTCTGGTCCAGAAGTATTTCGGATTTGTAGCTAGAGAGCAAGCATCCGTCTTGCTGGTCTGCCAATTCGACTCGAAAAGAGGTGTTGGATTCAATCTACAAGGTTTTGCCTTAAAGGTAAATACCCGAAACCAAGAGGGATCTTATGATATAAAAATCATTGGTGAATAGTCCTATGGAAGGGTGATTGATGAATCCCTGTGTATATGGACAGAAACAGGCGAGAGACTGAGTAATGACAAAGCCCTGTTCACAACACGCACATAGTGTATAAGTTCGCCTCATTACCTGAGCGAGAACCTGATGAAAATGTACTCAACACCTCCTTGAAGATAAATAGGAGTTGACATCTAACCTGACAGATTTTAAACACTGAATTATTGTCCTGAAGAAGGTGATGATCCACCTTACACCGAAACGCCGCGTCGACAGTTGTTCTTTTCATTGTACACATTGTACTTTTTTAAATGATGAATGTATGTTTTTAAATATAAATGGTTTTATTTATTTTGCATAAACATTTTTTAACATAAACTATACAACTATTTGAATAAAAAATAATTGAAAATACATTCCTTTGAATATTCATTTTTATGTTTGAATTTTCATTATAGATGTTTTTTTGCACATGACTGTAATATTTAGCAACCTGGGAAAAAATTGCTTTGGTTTATGTGATTTCTGTGTATGGCCTTGACTAATGAAATGAATAGGATCTAGATGTCCTTTTTTTTAGAACAAAAGGAAAAGGGAATTCTCTTTGTGTTTTTACATATATACCCATCCGTTTTCTAAGTACTAGGGTATCTCCCAAAAACCTTTGTGATTCTGTACTACATACCCTTCATCAGTCTCCTGCAACATCCACAGGCTAGCCACCACTTAGGGGAGGACTGCTTTACAGTCTATGTACATAATGTGTTTCTACAACCACACATGCCTCAAACTGAAAATGTTACTTAACCTTTAAGCATCTGTTTCGTGGCAGGTAGTTCTGTAGATTCATATGCACCCACCCTCCTCCTCGGACACATCTGACGGTTGCAGTTATCATTTCTTCTTACTTCTCTTGCATGGTCATCTTTCTACCTCTCTCGCTCTCCTGTATCACTTTACGCCAGCTTTATCCTCACCTGTCGTGCGGAAAACAATCTAACATTGTAGCCGATAACTATGCACAGTGCAAGCAAGAGGAGTCACAGTACATTGTGCCTCGAGAAGACTTCTTTGAAGAAAACTTGCACACATCAAGATCCAACAATAGATGGCAGGAGTATGCACAGCATGTGAGTCTACAGCACTACATGCCATGAACAGATGCTTACAGGATAACATTTTCCTTGCTTTCTTATGTCTGCAGCAGGTCTCGAGACTGCACCTCAAGACAACCTCATAGTTGTTTTATACCTTTATAATTTCTGGATGCAGTATTTACTCCACACATAGCTCTTCCTTAAAACAAAGCTCACCAAAAAACAGTTCTGCTACTCCACCGGTAAGCCTGTAAATGATACATCAGACATTGTAAACAAAATGTTTAGGGGTTAGATTCAAAAACGTTACGGGTGTAGTGACATTAAGTGGTGTTACTGCACAGAACAAAGTAATAATTTGAATGCAGAATGTTTTCTAAAAAAAAAAGAAAAGAAAAAATCACACATTTAATGCGACTTGTATGTATCCAATAAATAATACATTCATTTGTCTCGATTCAGTATGCATTCAAATTCTGCATTACATGATTAAGTTATCTCCATGCATTTCAATAAACAGGTTCCCTTCACCTGGAGAATCAAAATGTGCCTGCAGTCAAATTTACAGCTTCTTACTCTACCAGTCACATTCTTAACATGTTTATGACAAACAAATAAAGAATGGAAAGGAAACTGGAAACTCACCACCAAGCCATCCCTATCGAAGTGAACAGTCTCTACAACACCAAATGATCAGACATTGTAAACAAAATGTTTAGGAGTTAGATTCAAAAACGTTACGGGTGTAGTGACATTAAGTGGTGTTACTGCACAGAACAAAGTAATAATTTTAATGCAGAATGTTTTCTAAAAAAAAAAGAAAAAAAAAGAAAAAATCACACATTTAATGCGACTTGTATGTATCCAATAAATAATACATTCATTTGTCTCGATTCAGTATGCATTCAAATTCTGCATTACATGATTAAGTTATCTCCATGCATTTCAATAAACAGGTTCCCATCACCTGGAGAATCAAAATGTGCCTGCAGTCAAATTTAAGCTTGTTACTCTACCAGTCACATTCTTAACATGTTTATGACAAACAAATAAAGAATAGAAAGGAAACTGGAAACTCACCACCAAGCCATCCCTATCGAAGTGAACAGTCTCTACAACACCAAATGATCAGACATTGTAAACAAAATGTTTAGGGATTAGATTCAAAAACGTTACGGGTGTAGTGACATTAAGTGGTGTTACTGCACAGAACAAAGTAATAATTTTAATGCAGAATGTTTTCTAAAAAAAAAAGAAAAAATCACACATTTAATGCGACTTGTATGTATCCAATAAATAATACATTCATTTGTCTCGATTCAGTATGCATTCAAATTCTGCATTACATGATTAAGTTATCTCCATGCATTTCAATAAACAGGTTCCCTTCACCTGGAGAATCAAAATGTGCCTGCAGTCAAATTTACAGCTTGTTACTCTACCAGTCACATTCTTAACATGTTTATGACAAACAAATAAAGAATAGAAAGGAAACTGGAAACTCACCACCAAGCCATCCCTATCGAAGTGAACAGTCTCTACAACACCAAATGATCAGACATTGTAAACAAAATGTTTAGGGGTTAGATTCAAAAACGTTATGGGTGTAGTGACATTAAGTGGTGTTACTGCACAGAGCAAAGTAATAATTTTAATGCAGAATGTTTTCAAAAAAAAAAAGAAAAAATCACACATTTAATGTGACTTGTATGTATCCAATAAATAATACATTCATTTGTCTCGATTCAGTATGCATTCAAATTCTGCATTACATGATTAAGTTATCTCCATGCATTTCAATAAACAGGTTCCCTTCACCTGGAGAATCAAAATGTGCCTGCAGTCAAATTTACAGCTTGTTACTCTACCAGTCACATTCTTAACATGTTTATGACAAACAAATAAAGAATAGAAAGGAAACTGGAATCTCACCACCAAGCCATCCCTATCGAAGTGAACAGTCTCTACAACACCAAATGATTAGATTGTTTGATGGTTTTCAAAAGGCCACAGGTGTGAGGCAACAATCTCAAACTGCTTGTTCAGTGCATCTACGTCCTTTAAAAAGAGCTTCCATATGTTTGTGTTTACCTAAGTCCGAAACGAAACTGCTAAATATCCATCATTAGTGTAATTTTACCATTCACTACCGATACATTCTCTTTCTAGAATAGTTTAACAGTATCCACCAACTCTGTGTGGTAAATACATACATTTATAATTAAGACCATTGCAACTTATTGTTGAATCCTAACCATTATGTAATCTATAAAGTATACAACCACCACTCAACATAGATGTGATTTGCTCACAGTTTCCTCACTTTGATGTGGATTTGTACAATTTAGTGGGCCAATTTGACAAAAATGCCTGGATAGAACAGATATCAAATAGCAAATTCCAATATCTGATTTATGTTCATTTAATCCGATCCTCACAGGTCCTAATGCTTATCCCACGTACATCTTTACACACAAGCACTTTATATTATACACATTACTTCTGCTGCAAGACCGACTAATGTATGTTTTGTGCAATTTAAAAAGAAATAAAAAAAATTCAAAAAGAATCGCTCCACTCACTGGTGATGATGTTCTTTATGAATCTATCCTTAGCATTGGTTCTAACATCTTATCGTGTACAAAAGCCTTTTATTACTTAGGTGTTACTTTTAGTGCAACAGGCTCATGGGCACCGCATATTTTGCAAAGCAGGGCAAAGCTTTCTAGATCGACGGGCACACTTCTTAGTCTTCCTCATCCCTCTAGTGGTTGGTCTTTGTATCCAGTTTTATAAATTTATGCTGCTTAATGTACCCCGTCAGCATCCCACGGGTGGGTTTTTGGAGAATCGCTGACTGCACAGCAATACAGAGGGAGAACATATTTTGCAGAAGGATCTTGTCAGTCCCTGCATCCTCCTCACATTTTATTTGTCATAGTGATCTGGGTTTGTCGTATTGGGGTGATTTTATCTGAACTAGACCTTCATTATTGTGGCTTTCAATATGGCGTAATGAGGAAGCATTGCTAACAAGGGCTATAACCATCGATTGCCTGGCATATGACAAGGGGTTGTCAATTCTGTGGTTGGCATACGTGAAAATGGCACTTGAGGGGGTTGGTTCCTCTCCTGAATTTCACGACACAGCTACATGCACGGCCATTGATAAAAATCAGGTCTCTGCATTGTTGTTAGCCCAACTGCACGATAAGAGGGTCAGGGATGAGTCTCAAAAAACAACTATTGTAAATTATTTGGCGTTAAATGCGGGGAACAACTGTGATAATTATTTGTGGAAACCTAGAAGGAATTGGGAGCGTTCTCTCCTGTTAGGTTCAGAGCGGATACGGTAAAGTACCTACTCTGTTTCCCTACAGGGTATAAGTCGGATTTAGCCACGTTAATTTGCCAATGGAACAATGGTTCTAACCAATCAATGATTCATTTCCTCTTTTTTTGTAATTTTTATGAATTGTACACAAAACGTTTTCTAGCCCCATTTTTGTTATCAAGGAATATTAGACAATATTTTTCAGCTTATTATTCCCTCCAGTGATTGTTTGATGAGGAAACTTGTATTGTCGTAAATGTTCCAGCGATCTGGGACTAATAATTTTCCACAAACTAGGCCCAATTTCATCACCCAACAAGTCCCTTCACGCTGGGTTAGTGAATTTCCAAACAAATTACCAAAATCCAATTTGTATCTTCATTTCTATTATACCAATTGTGGCGATGCGATCTTTATATAGTTGACAAGGTTTGGCAAACCAATACTTGTTTTTAAAATACTCATAAACTAGAAAAACACCTCTAATAAAGACAGACACATTTGTATATTTATAATGTTTAACTAAATAATGTGAAATAAATGCTCATCAATACCAAAAATACAGTACAAATCATAGATCATCACAGAGCAACAATATCAGAGAAATAGTGAATAAAAACACATCTCAACATGTCAGCGCATAAAAGCGAAGAGACAAAAGGCTCAGAGACAAAATACATTTGCAAATGATTATGCAAATTCAGTTTTCTGTCTATACTAACCCAATTGAATAGGAAATCTACTCCCTGGCCATGAGAGCAGTAAGGCCCCTCAAGAAGAGTTGAAGAGGCAAAGATTAAGTCAGGAATCAGCAGACAGGAACAGCCAGCTCAAGAATAGGAGACAGCAAAGAAGGCCTCTCCTCACGCAGGTAGGAAAGCAAGCCGCCAACTAACCACCAACAAAACCTAACTCCTAACCCCTCCCACTAGGAACCTCAATTAAACCCTAAAACCCAAATGTCCAACCCACATTTGTGTCAGAACAGAGGATTTCTCTACACATAATTGGTTAAGGAAGGGGGTGTACTGTCACACCACTCTCGTCATGTCCATCTCACTCAATGTCTTATTGTTTATTTATTCTGCATATCTACTTCCACCCCAGGAAATACAAATTCGAACCACTGTCATAGCATTCGTTTCCTCCATCCCAGTCGTGTAGCAAATTTTGTGTCACATTTATCTGTTGGTGCCGCACAAAGAGGAAATGTTCTTTCACTCAAGGAAAATTTAGTTTCTATCAGCTGTCTCTTGGTAGGCACACAGGACTGGTGAAGGACACTTGTCTTCTACTGTCATCGTCTTGCTCAGTTCTATTTTGCAGAATTTATTTTATTTTCATTAACCCCGTGTTTTCCCGCAGAACAGAAAACCATGCTTCTATGAAAAACAAACACAGACATTATTAATCACTTATAATGTTTTTTCATTACGCATCCACCCCATGTTGCATCTATCCATGCGCAACCCATGTTAATATTATTTTTCTAGCAAACGTTATTAATGTTCACAAAAGCAGCATTAGTTCTTTTATTTTTATTTATCAAGCAGCATTTGCAGCCTACTCCAGTGCTTTAGTACGCCTCTTCCGCAGTAGCATTTTCTCCCATGTTAGGCTCTTTTCCATATTAGTTTTTCACCGCACACGGTTAGTATATGTTACTGAGGGTTCAATTCGAGCAGGTTTTATTTCACGAAAACCCTGCTCCATCAATCCCCCCTTTGATGGCGTTTTGAGCCATCACCAAAAATACCCACCAATACAAATGATCACTATTCCATCTAAATCCTTCATTATTTCATAATAATTCCCTTTCCTGTCCTCTAATTCTATCTCCTCTCTTTCTCTTTCTTGCTCTTCGTTTCACATCAGATGTCTCCTTTTTGCATTTACAGCATTTATAAATCAGAAAAATCATTAGTATTGCTGAAGCTACTGCAATGATAGGTGTTAGTATTCTCCCTAATACACTATTCCCAAAATTAGCAAACCAATTACCCATAGAGGAAAAACTCTTACTAAGTTTCTCCCAAGCACCGTCAACCTTCATTTCAGCCAAATCTTCTCGAAGATTTGTAATGTTCTTAATACACCCCTCCAGACTCTTACTCTTATCAAGGATATAAGTACAACACTGTTGAATTTTCAACATATTACAGACTCCACCCTCCTTGGCCAATAATACATCAAGTGCAAGTCGATTTTGTAAAATCATTGATCTAATCGCAACTATTTCAGTATCAATCATCAAGAAACCACCAGCAGTGTCTGTTGATAAACGATCAACCACTGTGGACAATTTTCTAATTTTATGCGTGTTTAATATGACTCCAACTGAAGGTATCAATGCTCCAAAAATATCTCCCACTATTTCTAAAAAACTCGCTCCTCTCTTATTACGTATTAATCCATTCTTTATTTCATTGATTCTGTCATTTTTATCCAAGTGGTACACCTTTGGAAGTACAATCCCAATATAACAACATCCATACCAATGTGCAGGCAACCTATAGTAGGCATTCTTACCACACACATAATAGATTCCCGGAAAGACATGATCAGTTCCTCCTCTTATTCCCCATCCTCCCGTAATTAGGAAAGTATGATCACTCTCACTAGAACAAATGAAATAATTGTTATAATCAGTTTTTAGGTCTTGCAGACCTGCGTTGCAGCACGCATGCGCTGCTCGCTCTGCGAGGGCTTTTTGTAATCGAGGAGATTTCAGAAGTGGGGTTGAAGCCCTGCCCATCATTCTCATTGGCTGGCGTCATCGTTTATGCTAAACGGTGGCCTCCGATTGAAAATGAGGCTTCTTTGTTACCACCCTGTCTCCTTTTTAGACGGCCCATCCGGACTGGATTGTTTGCTTGCGGCGTGACACTGTCCTCGATATGTAGGCGGTAAGCACTATTTTGTTTCAGTCGCACACTGCTCAGCAGCGGCGCTGCTTCCCACATCGGTGGCCAGACACGCACGGTGGCCGGAGATGCGATCGTTGTTGGTCCATTAGCGAAGTTACAGTTTGTTAACCACATCGGTGGCCAGACACGCACGCTGACTGGAGGTGCGCTCGTTGTTATTCTTAGTGGCCAGGGGTGCGAGCGAACCTTTAAATAGACTCGTTAGTATCCTTAAGACGTGCAGTCCAGGCCTTCAGACCGGAGGCGCTGAGCCCAGGCTTACAGTCCCCGAGAGGGGCTTGTCATACAGAGGCCGTCTGTCTGATCTGGTTTAAACTTACGAACGGAGCTTGCTCTTTAAGGTTCACCTTATCCTGCGATACTATCAAAATAATTTCTCCTGGATAGTTACTCACTATGCCCCCACTCTCAGAAAGGGACAGAGGGAATAAGTGCCACGGGTGCAGCAAGGAATGCAGCACAGCTCCAATTGAACATGCACATTTGCACGTTACTTTTCAAACAAGCTCCGCACAAAGGGGTGCTTAAGCACTATAAATCCGATGAAGAGAAAAACTGCCTGCTTAGAAATATAACATTTACAGTCCAGAGTAATCTTACATCTGAAGAGAGATCTATGTGGAAAAATGCAGCACCTATAGAAATGGAAACAAATTTCTTTTACAGCATAATTTAAAACAAAGATATACTAGCAGCTACAGCGGAATTTCTTAGCACCTGCCAATTCTGGCATCAGCAGTCACCTGTAGTAATATATGACGTCACTAATGTAATCCTTTAAGAAGTGAACTCTGGCGTACAAGGCCATCGTCCATACCAGCAGACATTGTGAACAGCAGCTGCCTGAGCAGAATATCCCAGGATTAGTAACAAACATTAAGAGGTGAATAGTTTTCCAGCTTCCATTCTTTAGAACTTCGTTTCCTTGAAACTTCTGCTATTAGATTGCTGATGGCTCTGAGGATAATATTTGTCACAGAAGCGCGAGCCACGTTTTGTATGACGAGAGAAACGGAAATGAAACACACCACCACACGCATGGAGAGGTGAATAATGGGGTAAAATCTACGAGGATGTGTATGTGTGTGTTTTTTTTAAAATAGTGTATGTATTTGTTTTTTTTTAAATAGATGTGTACAGTTATACACTGCTCTGTTAAGTACCATTTCAAAATGCAACTTTTTAATTTTTCTTGAATTTCAAAAATATTTTTTTAAGCTGTATTAAGGTTGATCGGAAAAAAGTTGTTACTTTCGATCTGACTTACCCTCGCCTAGCAGGAAATGCTGTTTATTACTAAATCTGACACTTAAAGGATGATAACAATGACGCCACCCACATAAAGGGAACGTGTATTGCAGGCCAGCTCCTAGATGCCAGGCTCTGACGGTCGTGGACCGCAGCTCGCGCCGCTCTCTAGCTCCTCGAGGTTAACAGCAGCTCACGCAGCGGGGGCTTTTGGAGACAGAGAGAAAGAGGGGGAGGTGGAGAGATCTGAGAGGGAAAACAGATCAAAGTGAGAGGGAGTGGGTGTGTGGCTAGAGAGAGACAAGAGCGATCACAGGTAGAAGAGAGAGGGAAGAGACTGAATGGATGGATGGAAAGATAGAGAGTGACAGAAGGGAAGGAGCAGGGCTGGCTTGGACATTTTTGCCAGCCCTGCTCTGAGTGAGCTTCCAGCTCTATGCGGCGGTTCTGAAGTTTTGAAATCCATTAGGGATTCATCAGGCTCCCCAGAGCACACGAGGGGCGACTTCAGAAACCTTTTGTGGTTTGACCAAGGTAGGAGTGTCCCACCCAAGTCTATCCACGGCCACACAGGCAGTGATGGGGTGAACGCCGGTCCCATCTCTAACCCTGCCCCCTTGGAGTCCTCGCCTCATCTCTCTGGGCAGCAAACACGAATTGCCGCTTCCAAGGGTGGCTGCGGCCTGAGCCTGCCTGCCTACAGCCAGCCTTGCACACCAGAGTCGCTGCCTGCAATGGAAAACCCAAAAGCGCAAGGCCAGAACTAGTTAGAGTTATGGGAGTCTACTGCCTCTGAAGATGTCCAGGGTTTCATCAGCAGGCACTTGGCATGCATACCTGGATGATGGTAAGACAATAAGGTGATAATAAGTTGACAATAATTTGATAATCATGTGACGTGGATACACTCGGGTAGAGTCATGATGGGTCATTCACATATTGAAGGATAGCCACTGATGAATAGGACATCAGCATACTTTGTAGCATTGCTGAGTGCAGGCTCGAGGCAGAGACCCAAACTTTAAACACTAGGCTATTTTCATGTTGTGCACAGTACAAGCTAATGCACAGACGGGTTGTAAATGCACTCCACACCGGGATTGGATACAGTTAACACTTGGTTATTTGTAGCATTTATTCAGTCTAGGTAAACTTGCTGGCGAGTGTCACTCATAGTCGTTGAAATGTCACTCATAATTACACTGAATTTATGAAAATGTCACACATAGCAATCTGAAACCTTGGCAGCTATGTAGATAACAAAAATATCTTTATAGTGCTATAGTTATGTATTCCACCGCGGACTTTAATACAGAAGAGGGAAAATATAGCTCTATGACACGGAGCATACCCAAGCATTTGTAATGCAATAGGTCTCGCATTTGCGAGAGTTTAAGCTATTGGCATTGTAAATGACAATGTCTTTTATTTATGTTTTCAAAACCTCTAAACATAAATAAAAGGCATTGTCATTTACAATGCCAATAGCTCAAACTCGCGTGAATACGAGACCTATTGCATTGCAAATGCTTGTTAATCTAAGCAAGCAAAGCTTCCCTCTATGATGCCAGTCCAGGGTCATGGCAGCGTATGTCTCACCTTTTTTGTAATCTCCTTCTCTGAAAGCCCATGGAGGTACATGAGACTTTTGCTCAGCAGCTTTTCTCTTGAAATCCTGCCTTCTATCCTCTACCATGTTAATGAATTCTATTTCTTCAAACCGCAATCTACATGTTAAGTTATGTCTATGGGCGTATACTAAATCTTTTGTTTTTGTTGGATGAAAAAATTCCCCCATATATTCTGCATTTTCAGCACTACTAAGGGGCCGATTCCGATCTCGGCCGGTAGGGCACCGAATCGGATTCGGCTGAACCGGATCCGATTCGGAGGCCTTATTCCCGACCGATTCGTACGTGCGTCTGGCCGAACGAGTACGATGCGAGCGCGTGCAAATTCGCCGACCGACTCGTACGCCCGTCCGAACCGCACCGACCGACTCGCACGGATGCACAGCGCACCTCGCAATGGAGACGTTCCCCGGCCGGGCAAATACGATGCGCACCGCGAGCAGTCCGACCGACTCGCGCCGTCCGGCCCGAAGAAGCAGTCGGAGCCGTACTTTGGGGGTCCGTGTCGGACCCCCCTGTACGCGTAGCCGCGCACAGGGGGGACCCATGTCCCCCCTACCGGGGCGAGTCGCTTTGCCGCGAACACGCTGTAGGGGGCGCCCTTGTTCGCCTCGCACCCATTGAGTCAATGGGATCCCGCGTACCCGTTGTACGACAGGCTCCCATTGACTTCAATGGGAGTCCGACCGACTCGAGTCCGATGGCATACGTGCGCATCGTACTCGTTCGGTCGGGCTGCTAGGGTCCGATTCGGTCGGAAATCTCTCCGGGTCCGGCTCGGTCGGAGAGATTTCCGACCCGAATCGGAATCGGCCCCTTAGTCTATTCTTGTTCTTTCTAACAGGAATTTCTGAAAATACTAAATCCATGTTAGAATATTAATATTGTAAGCTACCTCTATCGTAAAATAGACTCGTTAGAACACTACAAGACACTCCATATGTTAAAGGTAGGTGATGGTAAGTCCCCCCCTCTGAGACAGACGATGGTAATTGCATGCACACATAACAATCTCTCGCATCCATCGTATCAACATACTCATACAACAACTTAGTAAAAACATTTAACGAAAAGTCATTAATTGATTTATCTTGATGGTAAATGCTGTCACCTTCCATCTTTTCTATATTAGTATGTGAGATTTCTTTAAGACTTTTAAAATCTACTTTTTCACTCGTCACACCATTATTATTATTTTTATGGTTAGTTACCATTAAGACAGGCACAATAACAATTAGTGTTAACCACACCAACATTAGTAATAAAATACTAAATAAGCAATTAATACATCTACGTTTAAACCTACGATTTTGATATCCAGTCTCTGCTATTTCTGCCATTTTAAGGGAAAAATTTATATCAATTCAAAAAGAAAAACTAAAAAACTAGGAAAACTAGAAAACTATCTAAGTAGTGTATCCAAACACTTCAAGCCTTCTTCTTCTTCTTCCTTCACCCCCTCTTTTTCTTTTTTTTAATTTCTATTTCTTCACAGCCTTTGATTCAATTTCTTCTTTAATTCTCTTTTCTTCTTTGAATGAATTCTTTAATTTTCTGCACCCTTTAATTTACACAGTTCTTTTAGGGTGGTTCAAAACCATTTGCTTCACTTTGTTTTGTATCAGTGTCTTCTTTGTTCTGATCTGTATGCTCAATTTCTTCCAATACCACATATGTCCATTCTGGAGCTGTGTATTTCTTGTTCAGAACTCTTACTCTCTTAGTTTTCCAAACTAATTCTTCTTCTGGCTCACTTTGTTCTGTTTTGTTTGGTACTTCCACTACTGTGTCTGATATTTTCTTTTTCAGAGTGTATTTCAGTCTTTTCACTCCTTTTGGCCACAAATCACCTTTTCTTGCTTTCTTAACTTGCACAGTTCCTTCTGCTTCAGTGTCAAGTTCACAAGTTCTTTTATTCAGTTCTTTTCTCTGTTGCACTTGCTCTTGATTCTCATTTAACACTCCTCCATCATCATTTTCAACAGCAGTCTTACAAGACCCAGTAGCTGGTGCCCACTTTATTCGAACTTTGTTCCCAATCAATCACGTGTTCAATACCTTTAGAATCTGTAGCTTCAGACTCTATGGTTTCACGTTCTACAGCTTCTGGCTCTTCTCGACTCTCTGCCAGTCTCTGCTTTTCTTCTTCTTGTCTTTCAAGTGGGCTTGGGACTCTCCTCTTGTGTGACTTGCGTGTATCCTATTTGGCAAGCCTTCACACTTCACTGCTGTCGTTGTCACCAATATTATCTGGTATGGGCCATGCCATCTAGGTTCCAGACATGACTTTCTCACATGCTTCTTCACCAGGATCCACTCTCCTGGACTTAAATCATGTGCTTGCGCTTGCTGTGTTGTGGTTGCACTTTCTCCAACCTGTGAGACACAGAACACACCACATCAGCCAATCCTTTGCAATAATCAAGCACCAAATCATCAGTTATATTCATCAGTTGACTTGCTGGTACAATCGGCTGTCTCATTGCTCTACCCATTATAACTTCATGAGGGGACAATCCAGTCTTTTTTTATCAGGAATGCTTCTCAGACTCATTAACACCAAGCGTAAAGCATCTGGCCATTTCAGTGCTGTGGATGCACACACTTTTGACAGTCTTGATTTAATAGTGCCATTAATTTGCTCAACCACACCTGAGGCTTCTGGTCAATAGGCACAATGCAGCTTTTGCTCAATTTGTAATGCTGCGCAAATCATCCGAATTATTTCATTATTAAAATGAGTACCTCTATCCGTTTCTAAAGAGACTGGAAATCCAAATCTAGGAATGATCTCTCTCAAAAGCAATTTAGCAACTGTTAAACTATCATTTCTTCTTGTTGGATATGCTTCTACCCAACGAGAAAACAGACAAACAACAACCAAGACATATTTCAGTCCATTTCAGCCTGTAATCTAGTAAAAGGACCTGCTGCTTTTCCAATCCGCCCCCAACTGACAACAGTCTTTCTACCTGGATTCTGCTGCTGGCACAGTACACATCTCTGGCAAAGACTCTCTGCAATAACCCTGAACTTTGGATTGTACCATGACTGTTTGAAGAGCCTAATCATAGCATCTCTTCCTACATGTGTCACTCCATGGTACATCCTTGCAAATTGTGAAAGTAAACAGTCTGGCATTACTGGTCTATCATCCATGTACACCCATATTTCATCGACAGGTCTCTTTGCTTTGTACATCCTGATTTAATCCAAATTTCTTTCTCTTCCACACTAGCTTCTTCTTGCAATTATCTAACTTCATCCCATGTTTCTACAGAAGAGAACATCAAGTGACAATTTGTATTCTTTTTTTCTGCTCCTTTATTAATCGAAACCGAATTTTGTGCACAGAAACGAGCCAGTTGGTCTGCGTATCTGTTGCCACTAGTCACATAATCATTTCCTGATTTATGTGCTTGGCATTTGACCACTGCAATCTCTTTAGGCAATTGTAATGCATTCAGCAAATCTTTTACATCTTTGCTATTTCTGATCGGGGATCCTGAAGATGTCAGAAATCCACGTTGCATCCACAATTGACCAAAATCGTGCACCACCCCGAAACCATATTGACTATCCGTAAATATGGTTATCCTCAAATGTTTGCCAATTATACAAGCCCTGGTCAAAGCGATCAATTCAGAAATTTGAGCTGAATTTATCCCTCTTAGACAAGATGCTTCAAGAACCATGGCCACTGTACATACTGCATATTAAGCACGTAATACACCCTTTTCATCTCTCAGACATGAACCATCTACAAACATCACACAATCTGATTCTGGCAATGGTGTATCTTTTATGTCGGGCCTTGGTTTCGTACACAACCCTGTCACATCCAGACAATCATGATCTGCTTCATCTTTTACTTCTTCACAACTCGAACTCGGCAACAAAGTCACTGGGTTCAGTGTCGTACATCTTGTTACGGTCACATTCTCAGCACCCAAGATCACTCTCTCATATCTAGTCAAACGACTACTTGTCATGTGCTGTGTTCTCGTCCTTGTCAGCAAAATCTCAAAAGAATGTGGTACATACACTCTCAATGGATGTCCCATCACAATTGATTCACTCTGCTCCAGGCTCTCACAAGTAGCAGCCACTGCTTTCAAACAACCTGACAACGCTGCAGCCACTGAGTCCAAAGTAGCAGAGAAATATGCCACTGGACGACGCGCCATTCCATGTGTCTGCGTCAAAACTGAAACTGCACATCCATCCTTCTCACAACAGAACAATGCAAAGTCTTTAGAATAATCTGACATTCCCAATGAAGGTGCTCGACAAAGACTATCTCGCAACTCAACAAAAGCCTTCATGCTTTCTTCATCCAGTTCGATCGGATCCACTACATCTTTGTGAGCCAATCTCTGAAATGGCTTGGCTATCAGTGAAAAACCACTGATCCACTGTCTGCAGTATCCAACCATGTCCAGAAACATTCGAACTTCTTTCTGTGTTCTGGGAGGACCCATTTGCAAGATCACAGCAATTCGATCTTGTGATACTTTCCTGACTCCTTTCTCAATTTTGTGTCCCAAATATTGCACCTCTTTTTGACAAAACTGCAATTTTGCTGGCGACACTTTATGCCCACCTACTGCCAAATGGTTCAGTAGAGCAATTGTATCTGTCACACATGCTTCTCGTGTCTTTGATGCCACCAATAGATCATCGATGTATTGCACCAATACTGAGTCTTCTGGCATAACCAATGACTCCAGACACTTTTTCAAAATCTGATTGAAAATTGAAGGACTCTCTGTATACCCTTGAGGAACTCGGCACCATGCCAAGACACGGTCTCCGAACCGGAAAGCGAAAAGATATTGGCTATCCTGATGCAGGAGTATCGAGAAAAATGCTTGGCACAAATCAATCACTGTGAACCATTCCACGTCACAGGGAATTTGGTAAAGAATTACTGCTGGGTTTGGCACTATCGGACAACAAGGTACAACAATCTTATTAATTTTTCTCAAATCTTGCACAATTCTATACTTGCCACTCAGTTTTTTAATTCCCATAATAGGTGAATTACAAGGACTCCCTAGTATCTCTCTCAAAATACCTTGTTGAATCATTTGCTCAATTACAAGAGTAAATCCCGCAATAGTCTCAGGACTCATTTTATACTGTGGTGTTTTCGTAAATTCTGCACCTTGTTTGACCAAAATTTGAATTGGATCAACACCCTTCATCAATCCGATGTCTTTCCCTGTAAAATCCCACACAACAGTTGTCACAATATCTCTCAATTCAACAGGCAAATCATTCGCTGTAAATAAAGGATACAAATCATTCACTTCTGTCTCTTGCCTTGCTAACATCACCTTGAAAGCAACATCCTCATCTGGTGTTTGAAAAGCAATACCATCTGGTGTACAGTAGATGGTGCAGTTCATCTTGCACAACAAGTCCCTACCTAAAAGGTTCACCGGACTCGTATCGCACACCACAAACCGATGCAAATCTCTAAATTCTCCAATATGAACCTCCATTGGTTTAGTCACTGGAGTTCTAATATATTTATTTGAAACTCCTACAACTTGGATTGTTTCTCCCGAGAGGGGTAGGTTTGGAATTTCTGCTGCTCTCACAGTAGAACGGGTAGCACCAGTGTCCACAAGGAATGTAATATCATTACCTTCCACTTTCCCATCCACAAAAGGACCTGATTGATCTACCTCTAGAGATGCGCCAAGCAGGCACTCTTCCTCCCCCCCTCAGGCACCGTCATTGAGATTAATCTGAATCACTCTCAGGACATTGCAACCAATATTGTGAAACCAGCTGTCCATTTTGTTTCTTACCAATTTGTTCACTCATGTGAAATCCAGCATTCGCACTGTATCTCTGTACCTGAGATTCACATTATTTGGCATAGGAGCTTGAGGCACTTGTACCTGTTGTACCTGTGGTGTAACTACCTGTTGCTGTTGCAGCTGTTGTTGATTCACAACCACCTCATTCTGCATCTGTGGATTAGAATTTTACACTCGTTCTTCCAATGTCTTAACCTTCCGCACGCATGACAAGGAAATTTTCTCTTCATCTCTTCCTTATTATTTCTACCTCTACCCTTTCCCGGTAATTGCACTTGAACACCACCATTCGGTACAACACTGATACTAGGTACCTGACCATTTTGAAAATTCTGATTCTGTCCTTTCATTTGGAAACCTGTTTGAGAAAGATCAACAAAATTCCCATTTTTCTGCTGTGCCGCTTTCACTTGTGCCCACATAAGTTTCTCTTTCAATTTCTTATGCCTAGATTCAATATCATCACTACAATACTTTGCATACCTCAGTATCTCATCCACTGTCTTGTTTTGCCAACAAATCAAATGCTACTGAATCATATTACTAATTTCAGGTCTCAATCCAAACACAAACTTATACACAAAATGTCCCATATCTTTGTCAGTTATGCTTTCAAAACCACTATACTTTTTAAACACCTGTAAAAGTCTCTCATAGTAGGCATGTACTGTTTCTTTTGACTCCTGTGTCGTCCTGTCAATCTTAACCCAGTCTGTTTCCTTTGGGGAAATCTTACTCTTCAAATAAGTAATTACCTGATTATATTTCTTCATCACCTCTTCTGAAGGCGCTCCAGTTTTAACATCTCTAGGATATTCCTCTTTCGGCCAATCAATTGCAATCTTACACTCAGTTCATAGATCAGCTGGAACTACAATATCAAACAAACCATCCAAATCTTTCAACAAGACCTTTGAGACTTTTTCAAACCTCTCTCCCTGTTTATACCACTCGACAGGCTTTTCGCTCAACCTTGGAAAGTCATTTGTAAAAGACAACATGTCCTGACTTGACCAAGGAATATGAACATATCCACCACCCGGAACTTCTCTCATTGGATATATCATTTCAGCAGGTTCTGTCTTTCTTAACGGAAGCAAAGAAGATGCAGTCACACCTTTACTTGCAAGCGCCTCTTCTTTCTTTCTCGCCCATCTGCCTTTCCATCGTTCCAAATCACCCCATTTTTTCAAAGTATTAATCAACTCCTTGATTTGCAATCGTTTACCAGATGCATTCAAACTCTCCAGATCCTTATCACTAAAATCCAACCTATATATCTTTTGTAATGCTTTCGATTTCTCACTATCCACTCCATATTCCTGTGCTGCTTCTGCTAACTTCTCATGCAAATTTATCGCTTTCAATGTAATATTCTTACACAAGAACAACAACTCATCATCCTGATATTTACTCAATCTCTCCGGACTTATTGTACCAATAATCATTTCTTCCAGATCTACTCTTAACCTACTTATATCTATACTCTGTTTGGACTTACTGGGTGCCATTCCTGTAATCCAATCATTCAACTCCTCTGGTGAAGGTCCCACTGAACTCCCTGATACTGAAGTCGTTTCTCTCACATTTGGCATTAATTTTCTAGGATCAATCTGTACATTCCTTTTTGGCGTTTCATTCACATTTCCATTTACTGGAATATCAATCAGTGATGTACTCATCTCATTTGATTCTGGTCTACTAAGATGGCCGCCGAGTAGGAGCCTCCCGAGGAGCTCCCGGTTTGGGGATTACCTGTTTGGTTGTTATCCCTGTTTAAACCGCCTCAGCAGCCCTTCTTCCCCGCATTGCCCCTGCACGCAACTGCACACCCCCATTGAGGCACAAAGCGGAAATTAAATAGGTGGTCTACCTACCTGATGGAGGAAACCGACGAGACTGCTCAGGTCGTACCTACACCTTCATGGAATCCGACGCTGCTCCTCTTAGCTCCGGAGCCAGTCCGATGTTGCAGCGTGCAGTTGGTATCTTCGGTGGACGCCTCCTACAATCTCGCAGTTCATGCCCCCGAGGATCGGTGTTTCGCTTGGTGTCTGGAGTGACTGACGCGACTGCCCAGGTTTGTGCTTTCACCGTCATGGATGTTGTCGCTGCTTGCTTGCGGCTGATGCTGTCCGCCCACGAGTGCCAGTTTGGTCCCCCACAGTCGCGCCTTATTTCGGTGTGACCATCTCCTCCGGCCCTGGGTGACCGTTGCTGGATCGCCTGTTGCCGCATTGTGGCTAGGTTTTTCCGGCTCCTCTATGGGCACCGACGCCATTTCCCTATGCGCCCAGCTGTTGCTGCCGCGCTGACCTGCCTGGGAGCCAGGGTGTTCGGCAGTGATCACCATTGCCATTGGTACGCTGACTCCGATCTCGTTCTGCCTCACCTTGTTTTCCGACCAGGAACTCTGCATCCTAGCCTGTGAGAGATGACCGGCGCTTAGGACCCCTGGAAGGACGGCCCGGCGACCAGCTGCTCCGGATTTCTGGCGTTTCGGCGTGCGGTCCTTTGATCTTCACGACCAGCCTCCGATGCACTGGCGGAGGGGTCCGGTGTAGCTAATCAACTCCTTCTGCCTTAAACGGTGTATACTGCCTGACTCTAACATGGCGGAACTCCGTAGGACATCGTTCTAACCTAGCCTGACATCAAAATGGCGGCGTTTTCATGCTGTCTGCGCTCTCACATCGTGAGTGAAAATACTCTTTACTATTGACATGATCGCTATCTTTCATTTTCCATATTTCTCCACTAGGGGGTTCCTTTGTCACTCAGTTTTTCACAATGTAGGGTGAGTAAAACTTAATACCAAAAACCGGGATACCTAACGAAAATAGAAGAAGGACAAAAATGGTACTTCAAGCGAGCGGACAGAATGACACTGCTCCTCAGCATAAAAGTACAGATCGGGTAATTAGAATATACATAACATGCAATTTTCTCGGGCCTGTCAACTAAATTGCCTTCTGGAAAGAACTGATAACTAACCCTGCTATGCTACATAAATAAAAACATTCATTATTTTCATTCAACCACCTCTAAAAACCGGGACAGGAGCTAAATTGCCTGAAATCTGCCCGGGCAGCTGGTAAAAAAACCGGGACCGTCAGGGACGCCTGGTCACCCTTATCACAATGGGAGTGTCTAGGCTAGCTTATCAGAAGTCACTCTCCACTGCGCCACTGATCCCAGTTCTGTGGTGTTCTGCCTAGACACTCACACCTCGACTGTTGTAGACCTGAGGACCTACTTCCTGGCGGGTTTTCCTTCATACGAAATTGTAGTCTCTTGCCCAGATTCTAGAGTACACCTCTCTCTGCTCACCGCTTCTTCGTCCTAGATGGGCCTCCCTTTTTCCTCTTGTATCTTCCAGCACAAGTCACTAGTGATAAGGGATGATATGCCTGTACTGACTACTTGGGCCCCAGCCGCCGACGTCGCACAGTAAGATCTCTCGTCACCTCACAAGGTGCTACCAGTACCCCTTCACCCGTCCGTTGAGTGATCCAGGATCGTTGCTGTGCTCTCCCACCCCTTTGTTTCTCCTCCTCTGGGCTCCCATCCTCACTAAATCTTTTAGGCATAATGGAGATCAGTCCCGACCCCAATGGCTCCAACGCCTTCATCATTAACTACCCAACCGACCTCTCCAAGAATGCGGCAAAGAAATACAAGCATCGTATACTCAAAGCCAGACCTGAAACCCTAATCTCAGACCACTACTTCTGCACCAACAAAGGCGCCTTGGTCAATGACCTCATTTTTTATACTAGAAAACGGGCTTGTTGGCGATCGGTGCTTTACTCCTTGCTTAAAATAACTGGTTCAAGGAAAACCGAGCACGGCCTCAAACTAACAACGTCTCCCTCGCCCACACTCAAAGCCACCACCTCAATCACTCTATACAATAATGGTATCATACTAATCCAAGCCTCTACCACTAACCTTGCGAAAATGGCCAACTTCTACCCTACTCTAAGAAAAGCGGTTAACGGCAACGCCTCTGACCCCTTTTCCACCAACGCGACTACGCGGGACTTAACCATTACTCTCCCCACAACAGCTATGAATACCCCTATATCCCTTAACCTCACACCTCCTCTTGCTGATCCTACAGCCACCTTGTCCTCGTTCAGACTACGTCAACTCACTAGAGTACCCGCTCAAATGGGCGACGGAGTGATTGGATCAACCCCCTCACCGACTATCAGTCCGATTCAGGATGAACTCCGAGCTGAGAGGCTACATCAAGTCATACAGTCCTCCCCCTTAACTGATGTTGTCCCCCTTCCCATCCCTATAACGCTACCACATACTAGACTAGAGTCTGGGCATCGATCCCCCACACAGGCTCCAACAGGCCCACATCGAGGCCCCCCGTCCCCTCTCATTTCTTCACCACTCCATCCTCCCCTCGACCAACAATCTGACTTGGCTTCGCGTTTGGATGGTATATCTCTTCAGTTACAACTTCTCACCTCTGAGCTACATGAACTCAAAGCCCTCTCTAATGATCTTTTCCCTATGATCAGCTCTCTCCTCACCTCTGCGAACTGGCCTATTGCGTCCACCAGGCCTTGTGATCACATTGAGCAGCCTGTAGCTCCCTCCACCCCAAAACCCACTCCACTACCCAACACCCCCACCATCCATAGAGAATCCCACCCAACGACCAATGACTTACAGGACTTTCACACATGTAACTCTACCATGCCCAAATCTTACACCCACCCCGAGTCAAATACTCACCATCCTTTCTAACTCGAACCGAGAACCTCCCTGCAACCTCAGATATAGCAATACTGACAACCTCACCAGCGTGAATCTCACCCAGACTCCTTCCCCCCCTAACCCACCTCGTCTCAAATGTGTACTACTTAATTGTAGATCAGCCAGTAAACACGCTTCCGATATCTTCGACCTCATCCAACACAATGATTTAGACATTATCATCCTCACTGAAACTTGGCTAAATCAGGCTTCCACTCCTATCTTAGACCTCCTAGTACCTCCCACCCATGACATAATTAGGTTAGACAGAGCTCTGAAATTGGGTGGTGGCTTAGCTTGTATTCACAGGAGTACACTCTCAATTTCACAATTGGATTCCTCAACGATCCCCTCCTGTGAATACCTCTGTCTCAGCATATCAAGTCTGAACCTACCGGTCTGCAAACTTCACACTTTTTACCACCCCCGGGAGAAAATCTTCCGTTCATTGAACAATTAATGGAAATTATCTCTGGCAATGTCGACTCTGCAGTATCCCAAATCTTCCTTGGTGATTTCAACCTTCATTGGTCTAATCCTAACGACCCCGCTGTTGCCTGCGTTAAATCCTTTTTAAATGATCAAAATCTGACTCAGCACTGTGACTTACCAACACATATTAAAGGAGAAACACTAGACCTAATCATCTCTAAAGAGCAGACTATCACCATAGATTCCATTACCCCGTGTGACTGGTCCGACCACCACAGCATCCTCTTTTATATTAACAGGGAAGTGCAGATGAGGAAGACACAACCATTGAAACCAAAGATATGGAAAAGGGACCTAAGAGCAATAAACTCTGTAGATCTTGCTGCCCACTGTCTATCTGCCCTCTCATCCCCAGTTGATACAAATGAGGTGCAATCACTCACCGACGACTACAATTCAACCATATCCAACATCATGGATAATATTGCTCCGCTCCAATTTAAAAATGCTTCAACAAAAATATCCAAACCATGGTATAACGAAAGCTTAAACACTGAAAGACGTAACCTTAGGGCAGTGGAACGTTCCTGGCGAGCTAATCCCTCCTCTGACCAACTAAAACTACTCAGAGATGCCAGGAGCCTCTACAACAAACAAATCAAGAGTGCTAAGGCGACCTATTTCAGAGACCAATTGGACCAAGCAGCAAACCGCCCCAAGAAACTTTTCGAGTTGGTCAAACAACAAACAGTAGCAGGTCCTAATCACTCTGACCCCGGTGGCAATCCTCCCTCTTGTGATGAACTTGCCGCTTTCTTCACCGAAAAATCAAGACTCATCTCGATTGACCTCGCCTCTAAGAAGGCTCTTTTACCCCCTAACAGTGTGGCCTCACTCATTGACCTGGCTAAAATGTGCAATTCGACCTCCACGAATCTCAAGAACAATGCATCATGGAGTATCTTCACCCCTTTTAGTGAAACTGACATCTTCAAGATTCTTCAGAACATCAACCCTTCCAACCATTTCAGCGACCCGTTGCCGCCATCCATCTTCAAAGAAATCAAGAATGCACTCATTCCCACCTGGACAAGGATTGCAAATGCTTCTCTTTCACAAGGCAGGATCCCTGACTGTCTAAAAGCAGCCCAGGTAACCCCCATACTGAAAAAACCTAACGCTGATAAATCCGATCTCAATAATTTCCGCCCCATTTCCAACATCCCCACCTTAGCGAAACTCCTTGAAAAATGTGTGCAATCCCAACTTTGTGCTCACATAGAGAATTACCAACTCCTAGACCAGCATCAATCTGGCTTCAGGAAGGGGCACAGCACTGAATCGGTTCTCATTCATATTATGGATGACATTCTTAAAATGCTGGACCAAAACGAATCCTGCCTCCTGATCCTTCTTGACCTTTCCTCCGCTTTTGACATGGTAAATCACGACAAGCTTTTATCCATCCTGCAATACAGAATGGGTTTTTCTGATCAGGTGCTTCAATGGTTTTCCTCCTTCCTACATCACAGATCACAAAGAGTTATGACAAACCACTCTCTATCTCAGCCCTCTCCCGTACTTATGGGGGTCCCACAAGGGTCCGCTTTATCTCCTATCCTCTTCAATCTCTTCCTGGAACCTCTTGCAAACTCTCTAAATTCCATGGACATTCTCTTCCACATGTATTCGGACGACACGCAACTATATCTGAAAATCACATCCCTGGAAAACATCATCTCACTCAACTCTACCCTTCTGTTTGCTCAAAATTGGTTAACGGAGAACCATCTTCTGCTTAACACTTCCAAAACGGAATTCTTGCTCATCTCCCCCCCCGAACCACATCCCCAACCTAGACTCCTGGTTGAATCACCTCACTGCTTTCAACTGTGAACCTCTCATTGTAGACTCAGCCAAGTCTCTGGGAATCACCTTGGACAAACACCTAAACATGAAAAAGCATATCAGCACCGTATGCAAAGGAGCAAACTACTTGTTGAGGTCTCTCAGAAATATCAAACCTTTCTTACCCATAAATGATTTCAAGCAGGTGGTACAAGCGCTTGTCCTGCCGAGGCTGGATTACGGCAGTGCTACCCTTTGTGGCCTTCCCAAATATGCCCTGGCACCACTAAGGGCATCCTTGAACGCCGCGGCTAGATTGGTTACAGACTCTAAACGAAATGAACATATATCTCCAGTCCTAAAATCACTCAAATGGCTCCACTACGAAGCTCAGATTCATTTAAAGATTGCTGTTCTTACGCACAAAGCCCTTCACTTACACACGCCTACTTACCTGGGGCAAAAACGTAATCTCTCCTGCGGGGCAAGAGACTCAAGAAGCGCATCTACCCTCCTCCTGAAACCGCTCATCCTTAACAAAAAGAGAAGTTGTCACCGAGCCTTCTCCGGCGCTGCCCCTAAGATATGGAACTCTCTTCCACCAGAAGTACGCAGAATCTCCTCATCGACGAAGTTCAAAACCGAAGCCAAAAGATTCCTAATGATCAAATTCCTGCTTTAACAGGGATGGTCTCTCATGTCCTGTGCATGTCCTGTGGATATATATCCTTACACCATTGCTCTTGCATACTGTCATGGCTCCCCGTTACTGCATTCTGTGTCTTCCCTATTGGCCCGCCTCCTCACTATCTTGGTTTGAAACTGTATTGTAATATGTGACGTTTCCCCCCCCCCCCCACCTCTCCCCCGCCTCTTATTTGCTTTGATTATTGCTTTTGTCCGTCCGCCCTTCTTATTGTAAAGCGCTCTGATATCCCTCGGGATCTTGTTCGCGCTATATAAAACTTTATAAATAAATAAAAATTCACTGGCACTGTCAATGCATGCACTATCGAAATATTTTGACCCTCACTATACAATGGAACTATAGGACCAATTGTTACCGGAACTGATAACACTTCTGCATTTAAACTCATATGACTAATTTTCTGAGTCAATTCTTCTTTTGCTCTATTGAGCATTTCGATATCTCTCTCCTTTGAGACTCGAGTAGCTGATGAAGACTGTAAAACTAATGGAACTTGTGAAGTTTGTGGTACCTGTGGAACTTGTGGAACTTCTATTTAAATTAATGGTGCACTTGGAGTAATCCCATCCGGACTCTCCTGATATGGTGGAGGTCTCTTCAATAACATCTCATCTAATAACTCATCATCAATTTCATTCAGATCTATATCTAGTTCTGAGGTCTCTACATTATTCTTTTTCTCCTTGCACTTTCCACCAGCTTGTCCCTCGGCAACCATTACTGGATATAATCCATCTATGATTACATCTCTCCTCCACCTTTTCATCTGCGCATCCCATTTAGCTTCTGAATACCATCTCATTGTATTCCTATATTTCATCCCATTCCTATCTCTCTCCCTTCTGTACGCCTCATGTTCCCATTCCTCAAGTGCCTCATACTGCATAGGTCTAGGATTTGGTTTTAACAAATTCATTCGTCTTCTCAAATTCTCCAAAACTTTTACATTGAAAGTACCATGCTCTGGGAAAGCTAAAACTCCATCATCCTCCGTATAACTCACCCAATTCTCTAACCATGTACACGTATGATATCCACGCTCTTTCATCATAAAAGAAGCAGGCGATCTTGGAGGAGGTACAGGAAGTCCCTCTCTAGTAACTATTGGCTTGTCTTTTTTAAACAAATGTTGTATCATTTTAATCAACTTCATTTTCAACTCTCTTTTTTCCGCTAAATATCTTAGAAATCAAGGAAAATCCTTCCGTAATTCCACTCACTCTATTGACTCGCACTCGTCCAATACCAGCGCGACTCACACCAACCAACCAATCACAGCACAATACACGCCCGCTATCTGACCAATGCCTTTTTGTGACGTCAGTATAACTCCTGCGACTGACCCTCCCTTTACAAAATAATACAGCAATGTACTACAAAGTCTTTCTAAATAAATTCTTATTAGAAACGACACAAAACGCTGCTACTTTGTCTGCTCCACTAAATGAAAGATAGTTCAGTCTTTCAAGAGAACCTTTTACAACCAGCGTCACTCTACTCTCAATCAAGTGAAAGGAGGTCTTGGTACTCCTTTAGGTGGGTTTCTAAAGTTTCGGAAGAGGACTTTCCACAATGACAGTCAAGTGAAGTTAGGTCTTGGTACTCCTTTAGGTGTACTTTCTAAAGTTTCGGAAGAGGACTTCACTATAGCATCCAGCTTACTAACATACTTTAGAATAGGTCCCTTAGAATAATATCAACAGCCTTTCACTATTCGATATTACAACAACAGACAAAGTACTTCTGCAGTGTGATACTTTTCCACACTCTTCCTCTGCGGCTAAATCAACATCTGGCGATCTTAGGCAACTCCGTACCCGTACTTCCAGACTACATAAAACAAAGACGCTAACTTTTCATATTAGTAACCAAAATCAATAATTCAACCATTAATTTGCCAAAATAATCAATATAAACCATCAGGCTGCTACCAAAACTGATCCAGCGATCTGGGACTAATACTTTTCCACAAACTAGGCCCAATTTCATCACCCAACAAGTCCCTTCACGCTGGGTTAGTGAATTTCCAAACAAATTACCAAAATTACCAAAATCCAATTTGTGTCTTCATTTCTATTATACCAATTGTGGCGATGTGATCTTTATATAGTTAACAGGGTTTGGCAAACCAATACTTGTTTCTAGAATACTCATAAACTAGAAAAACACCTCTAATAAAGACAGACACATTTGTATATTTATAATGTTTATCTAAATAATGTGAAATAAATGCTCATCAATACCAAAAATACAGTACAAATCATAGATCATCACAGAGCAACAATATCAGAGAAATAGTGAATAAAAACACATCTCAACATGTCAGCGCATAAAGTAGTGGAAAGGCGAAGAGACAAAAGGTTCAGAGACAAAATACATTTGCAAATGATTATGCAAATTCAGTTTTCTGTCTATACTAACCCAATTGAATAGGAAATCTACTCCCTGACCATGAGAGCAGTAAGGCCCCCAAGAAGAGTTGAAGAGGCAAAGATTAAGTCAGGAATCAGCAGACAGGAGCAGCCAGCTCAAGAATAGGAGACAGCAAAGAAGGCCTCTCCTCACGCAGGTAGGAATGCAAGCCGCCAACTAACCACCAACAGAACCTAACTCCTAACCCCTCCCACTAGGAACCTAAATTATACCCTAAAACCCAAATGTTCAACCCACATTTGTGTCAGAACAGAGGATTTCTCTACACATGATTGGTTAAGGAAGGGGGTGTACTGTCACACCACTCTCGTCATGTCCATCTCACTCAATGTCTTATTGTTTATTTATTCTGCATATCTACTTCCACCCCAGGAAATACAAATTCGAGCCACTGTCATAGCATTCGTTTCCTCCATCCCAGTCATGTAGCAAATTTTGTGTCACATTTATCCGTTTGTGCCGCACGAAGAGGAAATGTTCTTTCACTTAAGGAAAATTTTGTTTCTATCAGCTGTCTTTTGGCAGGCACACAGGACTGGCGAAGGACACTTGTCTTCTACTGTCATCGTCTTGCTCAGTTCTATTTTGCAGAATTTATTTTATTTTCATTAACCCCGTGTTTTCCCGCAGAATAGAAAACCATGCTTCTATGAAAAACAAACACAGATATTATTAATCACTTATAATGTTTTTTCATTACGCATCCACCCCATGTTGCATCTATCCATGCGCAACCCATGTTAATATTATTTTTCTAGCAAACGTTATTAATGTGCACAAAAGCAGCATTAGTTTTTTTTTTTTATTTATCAAGAAGCATTTGCGGCCTACTCCAGTGCTTTAGTGCACGCTTGCGCAGTAGCATTTTCTCCCATGTTAGGCTTTTTTCCATATTAGTTTTTCACCGCACACGGTTAGTATATGTTACTGCGGGTTCAATTCGAGCAGGTTTTATTTTGCGAAAACCCTGCTCCATCATAAGCAGATTCCTGCGCGCTGCTGTACGTTCACAGGCCACCATGCACTTTATTTAAACTGTACCAAGAGTGTTTTTATCTAATGTTACTGTGTGTCTTATTTTAACGACTATTAATTGAGGATGTATTTTACCACTATGTATTTATATATTCTTGTATGTATACTTGTATGGCTGTATCGGCCGCCGAATAAAGTTTTATTTATTGATTGATTGGGAATCTAGGCTTACATCTTTTGCTCCATGAACCAATCAGGTTTTGTAGATTTCACTAGCATATTCGAAGAAATAATGGTTCCAATATTTCATAGCCACTATGTATTTTCTTGGTTTGCTGACTGCACGGTAAAACACTTTCTCGTCATCTGATATATTTGGTACTTTGCTCATGACACATAAAGAAGTAAGGAATGATGAAATCGCAATTAGTTAGATAAGATACAAAGTGTAGCAAAGTGCAATGCTTTGTAAAAACTGCCCTCACCCACAACTAATTGTGGCATGCTTCATCATAGGGCTGCTGCGACACCTCTGCGTAGACCAAAGCTAGAGGTGGAGCAATAGGGTGGGGAAGACAATGCAAACACAGAGAAAAGGAAAGGATCCAAAGAAATAATAATGAGTGCAGATTTAAAGTCTAAAACTAACCAAGGGATATCCTCATAATAATTTTATTCCTGGACTCCCTCAATTAGGGTTAAAAAGGTATCTCCCTACCTAAGGATGGTGGTGAGGTAAGTGTATTTAAGCACCCATCACCCCTCCGTTCTGCATTAAGGTCAACATGTTTCAGCCGGATTGCGTTACTCCCCCGGCTTTGGTCAGGATCCCTGTACTCAATCTCTTTCTGTTTATATACGAGGAGGCCACCAGTAATGACTGGATTTCGGAGCAAGAAGGTAATTTCCTGTCACAAAGAGATCCGGTAGTACCGTACTTTTACACGCTGCCTAAGGTGCACAAAGCTAGGAGACCACCACCTGGCAGGCCGATTGTTGCAGGTATCGGATCCATACTGGAACCACTGTCGCAATTTTGCGATTACTTCTTGAAACCCTTGGTACAGAGCAGGGAAGCGTACCTTAAGGACACCACCGATGTCCTTAATTTAGTCAGAGACATGGACTTTGACCCTGAAGAGGAATTCCTGGTGGGGTTGGATATTGAATCCTTATACACCAACATTCCCCAGATGGAAACACTCAGGGTAGTCAAGGAGATCCTTTATGCTCAGGAGTGGCAATACTGCACCCCCAGATCATTCATCATCCATTTGGCTGAGATAGCGCTCACAAAAAACTTTTTGGAGTACCAAGGCAAATACTACTTACAAACACATGGGACATCAATGGGCAGCGCCTTTGCGCCTAGCCTAGCAGGCCTTTATGTATCCGCCTTCGAACAAATGCACATCTTCATTACCGGGAGCCCATGGACTCCTAACATCAGGATGTGGAGGCGTTTTATAGACGACGTCATCCTCATTTGGAAGGGTGATGAACAGTCAGTTAAGAACTTTCTACAATGGCTCAATAGCCAAAATCCCTATCTACATTTTACCTCCACCATCACAAAAGAATGCTTACCATTCCTTGATCTGGAAATTATCCCACAGGGAGGCAAACTAACCACACAGATTTTTCACAAGCCCACCGATAGAAACGGTCTTCTACTATTTGGGAGTTTCCACCCGAAATCGCTCAGGGAAAACCTCCCTGTGGGGCAATTTTTCCGCCTGAGGAGGAATTGTTCCAACCTAGATGACTTCAAGAAGGAAGCGGAAACACTAGCTGGGAAACTAGAAAGGAGGAAATACCCTACGAGAGTAGTACGGAGACCACAGAAGAGGGCACAGAACTGCCACAGGGAGGCCCTCCTGGAAAAGGTGGAAAGACGGGAAAATAAAAACGCTATTTGCGTGACAACATTCAACACGGCCTCTACACAAGTGAAACGTAGTATACTTAAGAATTGGCGAATACTCAACTCAAACGGTTTGAGCCTGGATAAACTATTGTTCTCTTTCAGGAGAAGCTCGAATATCAGGGACCACCTAGTCCACACGAGACCCCACTCGGTGACACAGAAAGAGCAACAAGGCTTGTGGGAGCTACCCCCGGTGACAGGGCACACCAGATGTGGCTCCTGTGATGTTTGTAGACTCACTGCGAACACTAAAAGTGTAGACGTGGGTCTAAATTACCCATGGGAACAACGCAGGCATACAAACTGCAATTCAACGAACGTAATATACATGATCAGGTGTCCATGTAATTTAATGTATGTGGGGATGACATCACGCAAGGTAAAGGTTAGGATAATGGAACACAGAAGTGATATCAGATGTGAAAAGACAATGACACGCTTCACAACACACTATGCAGAAATGAGACACACGGTGGACGATCTGTACTGGACAGTACTAGACAAACCCTACATCGCACCCAACACTAGGGACCCTAATAGGGCCTTGTTTTTGCGAGAGCAGAAATGGGTCTACAGATTACGCAGCCAGGAGCGTGGCCTTAATGATGAGATCCCTTTGACCACTTTAGGAAGACCATGAAGGTGCACTTACCGTACTGTAGCACTCAACGATAACATCTTAGCTGAAATAAATTTAGCTAATAGTAGCGGCTGGCCGGATAAAACTGAATACGTACCTGTATTTCGGTCTATTCATATTATTAAGGGTCAGCTGCTCATTAGTACTTACACTTAGCAACTCCTTGCTAATATTCACAGTGGAGGACTACGAGTGGGGTTCACAGTGCCTCGACATCCAGAGTACGGTGGGCACAATACCCTAATTGCATATCATCATTCACCGCGTTAACTCCACCAATGTGTACACATACTATTGAGAATATGCCACAGCATTACACCATTTTAAAATAGTTACCACATGTAAATTATTACACCCTCACATGGATTGATACGAAGGGAGTGAATGCGGTACTCCCCTTTTGAGTCATGGAAAATCCACACTAGCGATCGTGGAAAACACGTGCAGGCTAGTTGCAAGGTAACTACGTTGGTCGGTATTCTCACATCCGACATCGAGTGACCGATCAGGTCAGAGCTCCAGCAATTCTTACGGAGGTGTATGCACAGACGTGATGACATCACACGCCTCCGCCCCCGTCACACCCGACACACGTGACGGGAAGCAGAGGGATAAAATCCACACGCTGATGGCAGTGTCCCGGTACCTACCCGGCACCAGGAGGGACGACTGTGTGGAGGTGCACCACCCTTGACGAAGTAAGGAGGGGTCTGGGCTATGTTAGGGCGAGATCTAATTTTGAGCAAAGCCAGCGGACGTGCTACGCCGTTGAGAGGTCCATTTTGGGGATACGGCTAAGCAGAAATTATTACTGTCTCATTGAAACAATAGAGGGGCAGATCAGTACCGACATCCCTGTTTCATAGGACTTACATGCTTCAATGACCAGAACAGGGGAATACTAAACGTATCATGGTTATAGAGAAGTCCAAGGGGGCGATATGTCTTTGTCTAATCCAGTGCATATAATCACATTCTCCGAACTAGTGTGTGACTACAGGGGGTCGCTCTCTCCCCTCATGCCAGTTCAGGCGGCAATTTAAGTGAAACTCTGTAAGATGTACCCAGTGTCCTGGCATTAGCACCCGAACGTCTTTACGCGAGGGTTGTTGCTTGTCTACATTAAAAGCATGATCTTGTTTGATATAGTATTGATAGGTGTGTTCGCACAAGAAATTGCTATAAATAGGCACAAATGGTTTTAATAATTTGCAATGTTGAAATTCACAATCAATAGGGGGCATATCCTCCACACTAGCGGTGATAAAATAAGAATTATGAAGACCGCTACGCACTAAATGGGTAGTTATATGAGCTAAAGGTAGCAAATATAGTAAATAGAGTTTTTATCACTTTTCATCACATTTACGTACTTTTGAGACCCTATACAAGGACTTTCTTCACTTGTATCTTTATTCTCTTCACTTGCAGATCCTATCAGGAGTATGAGTACGGAACCCACCATACTTAAAATTAACAGGTGGAGTAATTAGATATACAAATTCGTATATAAACAGAAAGGGATTGAGTACAGGGATCCGACAGTCCGGGGGAGTAACGCAATCCGGCTGAAACATGTTGACCTTAATGCAGAACGAAGGGGTGATGGGTGCTTAAATACACTTACCTCACCACCATCCTTAGGTAGGGAGATACCTTTTTAACCCTAATTGAGTGAGTCCAGGAATAAAATTATTATGAGGATATCCCTTGGTTAGTTTTAGACTTTAAATCTGCACTCATTATTATTTCTTTGGATCCTTTCCTTTTCTCTGTGTTTGTATTGTCTTCCCCACCCTATTGCTCCACCTCTAGCGTTGGTCTGCGCAGAGGTGTCGCAGCAGCCCTATGATGAAGCATGCCACAATTCGTTGTGGGTGAGGGCAGTTTTTACAAAGCATTGCACTTTGCTACACTTTGTATCTTATCTAACTAATTGCGATTTCATCATTCCTTACTTCTTTATGTGTCATGAGGTCTACCCTGAAGAGGTCAAAGTAAGGTCATATCCTCCTCACCCTTTTATTTTGTGACAAGCATATTTGGTACTTTACCTTATAACAAGTCTGTCCTATCAATAGTTAATTGTTGCTTTGTCTCCAGTAGCTTTTTTTCATTGCATACCTTTTCCTGGAATTTCTGTATCATATTGCCTTACCAATAAGAAAAACATTGCCATTTTTAACAATTCTGTGTACTCTTAATAACTGGCTGTGCGGTAAATTCCTCACTGATGAAAAATGGCAGGGAGTAATAAACTGTTTGTCTGTTCTTTTGTTAAAAGATCAGTTTCAACTTCTATTTTTTTAATGTCAAATTTAACGGATGATTAGAAATACTTCAATATCAAACAATTCCAGTTGCTTTTTAAAGCCAGGCCAGATTCCAAAGATGTAAATACACCTCCATCATGTGGAGATACATTGTCACTGTACATGTTCCAAAATGCATTTACTTTCAGAAGCATACATGTACAAATTGGATCATGTGAAAGCCATGTTACACCCCACTGCTTTGCTTACCCTTTGTAGAATGCCTATCTTAAAAACTGACATTATGAAATAGTAACAAATTCAATAAGCTTGGTAAAAGCGCAGGATCTTCCTTAATAAAGCCTGTCTCTTGTAAGAATGATTCAATAACCGCTCATTCTTTATATGGAAAATTGTCAAGTAAAGATCATATCACAAGTAATAAACAAACTTCCTTCTACTCGTTCCAGGCATGTATCATTCTAATAGATCTGTGATGTCACAGTGGTACTAGTTCCGATACACAAAAAGAGATTGTAATTTTTTTGCCAGAGAATTTTAGACTTATTGCATTTCTTAATGTGGATGGTAAATGTTTTGACGGATTTCTAAACAAGAGCTGGAAAAATAGGCTTTTGAAAATCAGTCAATTTTTTACTAAGAGACTGGTTTTCAAAAAGGCTGCTGTATCGATGATAACCTCTTCTGTCTAACACTGATCGAGGAAACCATGTCAAAAAAGGGGGAGCGGCTATATGCAGCCTTTATTGATTTTGCCACTGCTTTTGACACTTCTAAGAGATACCCTGTGGTTTAAAATGCAAAAATGGGGTATCCCATCAGCCCTTTGTAATGTGATAATTGTCCTCCACACTGCCACATGGGTTAAAGTTTCCTCCAACTGGGCCACCTTCAAAAAGATCTTCAAAGGCTGCATCCTAGCCACCTTGTTTTTTAATTTGTACATAGCTGATCTTACCCCATCCTTAGACGAAGCAAGAGCAATCCCACCTAACTTTACCGGCCCAAAAATTGTAATCTTGCAATATGTGGACGATACAGTCCTCTTGGATCAAACACTTAGGGGCCTGCAAAGATTGCTAGAAGCATAAGCCTAATACTGTAGGGCAAGCAGCATTCAAATCTATCAAAGAATACATTGATTATCTTTGGTCGAAAGTTAAAGAGGGCTCTGTTTTGCTCAACAAATAAAAGTTGAAGAGGGTCCCATTGTACAATATTTGGGGATTTTGGTGGACGAAAGAGGGCATAAATTCACCCATCTTAACGCTTTGAAAAGATCTACATTATCCCGAACAAAAGCCTTCCAAAGCCTGTACAAGAATTTGTCATGTCCAGGCATAAGTGTTCTAAGGAAAGTAATTAATAGTGAATAAATGCCTACAGTCATACGGTGCTATTGCCTTTCCAAACAAACGTGCCTCTTGGCTTGACAAGGAACAATGAAATAGCTAAAGCCAAATTTTCCACCTTCCTTCTTGTACTTGCATGGCACAAATCCACCTAGAATTTAACCTTCCGAAACAGCAATTAATTCTCCTGACCAGATTCTTGTCATATTGCGAAAGGCAAAGAGGTCATCAGGTGGCACCCTTAATCATCACATATGGCGGGTAATAATGCAAGAAGACTCTACCTGGAACCATCACTTTAAGCAGGCCCTACAAAGCCTGGAGGAAAATTACCTATGGGGAGGTTTTCTTCCAACCAAGCAGTTTGCAAGTCTATTGCCAAAACAAGCAAAAATCATCTCCACACACTTAGATGTTGAAAATCCTGATAATAAAAAAAGTGCATGGCAGCCGGGTAATTGAACTCTAAGATCCTTTGCAACTGCCCATTCACCTAACCCAACAGCTACCTACGTTTCAGAAACGCCAACTGATGTGATGGCTATTTGGCTTGATTCCCCTAAAAGGCTACTGATACGGAAGACTAAAGGCGGTTTTGGAATGCACCAATCACATCTGTGGTTATGCCGTGGAGTCGCCAACCCAGGTAGTTTGCATCAGCGAGAAGCTGTCTTCTTACAGGAAATTCTGGTTGCGTCTAAAGTCCACAATTCTTAACATATGCACCTGCAACGATGCAGTTGAAGGCTGTTTAAAGGGCGAGTCTACACAGTTGGCATCACAATGTTTCTGGTTTTTGAGTGTGGCCTGCAGAGACCTGGAAGCCTCCAAACATTCCTGATTGGCAATGGACCCACTCACAGTATGTCACACGTACATACCGCCCGTCACCCAGACTGGCCTTCTAGCCATACATTCCACCTACTGTTTGGAAGAAACTAATTTTTAATCCAAGATCTGGGTTATTAACCGTCATTTGTCTGTTTACACACATAGGTTTTTACTGAATACATAACAATTTGCTGAAGGAATTAACTCATGAATTTGATCAAGCCTTTTTAGCTCAATTGTACTGTTTGGTCTCCATCCTGGTTGGCAGTGATTTTTATTTATTTATTTTATTTTTATTTTATTTTTTATTTTTAGTGTTTTATAGAGCGCGAACTTGACCCGTGAGGGTATCAGAGCGCTTTACACGGTATACAGGGGTGAACAAACAAAAAGTCTAAAGTACAGAAGTATACAAAAATATACAAAACGGCTGGCGAGGGGCAGGGGTGCTGGGAACATGGGGGAAAAAGGGGATACAAGTTTATGGTTACAGTTATGGTTAGAATCAGTAAAAACAAGAGCCCCACATTTTCTCGGCGGGGTGAATTGGTGGTCTGAGGTAGAAGCGATAGTCTTAGATTCGTCGGGCACATTTTGGTGGTTGAGGGCGGCCTTAGACGAGGAATTTACCCATGAGGAAAGTTTTGGCCTCCTTCTTGAAACGTGCTAGAGAAGGGATTCTACTGATGGCGGGGGGGAAAGAGTTTCAAATTCTTGGTGCTGCTCCGGAGAAAGCCCTATTGTAGGTTCTTTTTTCTGAAAACGGGCAGGTTGGAGCAAGAGGTTTCTAGCGGACCGGGAGTTCCTGCTTCCTCCAGATACCACTAGTTTCTGTGCCAGGTAAGTAGGGAGTTTGCATGTAGAGCCTTGTGTGTGATGCATGCCAGTTTCAGCTGTATTCTGGCCTCTAGAGGGAGCCAGTTCAGCGCTTTCATATGTGGAGAGATGTGGTCGAATTTCCTGGTGCCGGTGAGTAGTCTGGCGGCCGCGTTGAGGAAGGCTTTTAGAGGTGCCAAGGAGATCTTGGGTAATCCCGTGAGGGTGGAACATCCATATTCCAGTCTAGAGATGACTAGTGCTTGGACTGCCATTTTTAGGTCAGGAGCATCGATGAAAGGTTTCAGCTTCCACAGGTAGTTCAGGTGGAATCTGGCTGATTTAGCCATCGAGTTAATGTGGTCTCGCATGTTCAGGTTACAGTCGAGGATTATGCCCAGAGATTTGGCAGAGTCCACAATGGTCGGCGGGCAGTTTAAGGCTGTGATGGCCTTGATCCACAACTGAATCTCTACCTGAATGATGCCTTAATATTGCGTCTATGAACATACATTTATACTGTATTTTTAGCTTGTTTTGCCAATGCACTTTAGCTTAATCGTGACTCCTATTCTTTTAGAAGACATTTTTGTAATTGATGGGTTTATTTTTATAACCTTTGAGCCCCCACAGATAGTGCAGCATCACACAATGAGCACTTTAGTAATGTCTTGTGCGGTAGCTCCCAACAATTGTCCAGAGTAGCTACTGGAAATAACGCAGAAAGTTATTTTTATCATGTTTTTATGGTACTTTTGTTTTATTCTCAGTCTGGGTGTTGATGCGATTATTGATTTTATTTGTGCAAATAAAAAAAAACTTACTGTTTACCAGTTTTAAAAATGTTTGCAGATAAGTGCCAGCAAATATGGCACACATTTTGTACTGATGTACATACTCCGAAAGAGCATTTGGAAATTGCAGTGGACTTTTGGAAAGTATCATACTCATTTAGTAGAGACTGCCTTTGAAAGGAATAGTTGGATGGAAAGTGTTCAAATTCTGTATTCTTTTTCTTAGGTTTATGACAAATATGCTAAGTGTGTGATTGAAAAGTAGAACAAACCATAAATTTGATTGCATGCAAATTCCTTGATTCTTCTGTGGAAGGTAAAGGGTGTTTCCTGGAACACATTTAAATAAATGAATCCTGGAATGCAAAATATCAACGTGTAATGAATTGAGAAGAATGAATCAATCGATCATTTATTGAAAAGATACAAGTATCATTGAAACCACATTGTGAATAAATTCACTACTTTTTAGACATTCTCAAATCAAATTAGTAACCTGTAGATTGGTCTGGAGATGAACAGAACCCTGCTAGGCATCTCATGTATGTGCAGCTAAAGTCATTCTGTGATTCCTCCCCACCCCGGCTTTGTAATCAGCCAAGGACTATTTCCCAAGGTGAGGACCTCACTAGTCTGTATTCCAAGAAACAGTGATTCATGATCAATGAGTTATGACTTTTAAACTTGACACTCCAACGTGGCACTCCCATCAAGGCTCTTGTACTCAATTAGAACTGTCCCGCCCTCCTTCTGAGTCATAAGTTGTGTTTCTCTGGACAAACTGACAACACAGAAGAAAATTTGACATAGTTGCGGACTCTTGAGGTTGTTTGGACCAACCCTAAAACCATCATGTTTCTGTGATCGGAGAATTCTGCTTCACTTTTGCCTGTGGGCATTACTAAAATGAGCACAACGCACACGTTTGCATGGGAAAATAGATGTACCCCTGAAAAGAAGAGAGTTACACAAGGCTCAGTTCAGTGACCCCTTTCTGCTGAAGACTTGGTGTAGCAACCAGATATTCAAAAAGTAATCTTTTGAGACACCAAGACTGCTTGTGCAAGGCCCTAAAGTCGAGTTAAATGATAGACTGCCAGCAAGAGCCTTACAAGATTAGTTCCATTAATAGGGCAAACAGTGATAAACCCGTTTGGTGGGGGCTAGTCTCGTAGCCCCTGGACCTGTGACCACAAGAAGGGCCATAAAGCAAAATCCCTTTCCAATGTAAATGAAAAGGACTCATGTCAAAGGGAAGTTTTATTTTAAAAAATCTATGGGATTGCACACAGACCTGTACTCTTTTGTTGCTTTTGCACTGAAGACTTTGCCAACATTAGTAGCAACTGGTCAGTCACCATTCCTGGAGCAGGAACAGTACAGGAAAAGCCCTGGATGTATTTAAACATGCGCTCCCTAGGCATAAAATGTTCTGCACAGAAAAACTGAACAGAAATAGAAACACCAAAAAATGATAGCATTTATGTTGGAAATTTAGGGTTAATCTTGTATAAATAACCTAGCAACATACAAAACTACAAATGCTTGGAGTTCGATGAAACTTTCTTTACTTTCACAGTAACCTACATAAGCCGTTGATAAATATTCTGTAGACTAAGCTACATAACCGAACGCTTACATACTGTTTAAAAACTGGGCGAGCTTACAGACTCTCCATCTTCTTTTTTGCTGTAAATACTTCTCAGAAACCATGTGACTATCTTTCGCTGTTTTTCATTGACGTGATCAGATTTGCATCAAAAACCACGCTGAACAATCTTTAGCTAACACTCCTTACATTCAGAGGCTAATGTACCCGTGATCTGTTCCTTCTTTCCGACCAGCTTGAACCCAGAATTCCATGACATTACCACTAAACGCAAACTTTGTCTCCCTTGTGATTCTTTGTCCATGGCAATATTCTGGAAATGTGCACTGCGCTTTTAGAAGCCTTGAAACAGGTTATTAATCTCACTCCGGTCAGGTGTTGCCCCCAGTGAGTTGAAAGAGGATGCTTAACCCTCTCTTGAAGAAACCAGATTTGGATTTCTGAGTGCATTCCAAGCAGGCCTGTTACCTTACTGCCTGCTACTGGGAAACTAATTGAACAGTGCATAGCCTGCCATCATCGCACATTTCTAGAAAACATTCTTAATAGTGTGCAAGCTTCTTTCTGCCCTAGGCGCAGGGCAGTCAGATGGCCGCCTCTTTCGCTCTTACCCATGCAGCAAACTCCGAGATCGGTTTCCTGACTGTACACAATCAGCAGCATTTGACACTGTAACGCATTGTCACCTTTGCCGCCTGTGAATCTCACATTAGACATTATATTCTAGATTGACACTCAACTTACTAACTGGACGAAAACCGATTTTCGACCAATTTTCTTCTTTCGCCTAATATAACCTGTGTGGTCTCACAGGCATCAGCACTTCCCCACGTTAGATTAACCTCACAAATTCAGCCTCCGATTATCCTCATTTGCACATAGCGTCTGCAGTTTAAACATACACAGGTGACAATTAATATGTCCCTTTAGCAGTACAGCATCTAATGTCTATGTTGCATGAGTTTGAAATCCCTCAGAAAACAGAAGATAAGAGGCGTTTGGCAAAACAGGAACAGTTTGTTTAATTAATCATTACAGCCGGGAGAACATTTACAGGCACAAAGTCTGAGGACTGTCTCAATTTACAATCTGTAGATAACCTTCTTTTATATAAAACATGTTGGGTTGTAATAGTTTCCGGCGTACAATGTATGGTGAGGAATGTTTGTTGCTGCCTTTGGAGTCAAATTCTAATGGTTACCACAGGTAGGTCTCGACCTTGCATGGACACAACGTGACCAATGATGAAGGTGTCCAGATGTACAGCATGGCGAGCGCCTGATCACTATGTGTGCTAGGTCCTGATTGGCTAAGTGTTCCTAATTCACGTGGCATCTGACTTTGTGGTGTTTTTAGGAACAAGCATACCCCCTCCAGCCATGTGTGCTTTATTGGGACAATCTCCCTTGACCCTTTGTAATGTCGCTGCGCCTATCTGTGGGATTGATCAAGGGTTTCCTGCCGAGTGTTTGCCTGTTAGCTACGCACTCTCCCACCTGTGACCTATCAATCACTGATCCCGGGCCTTGGTCTGAGGGCCTGCTTGACTGCATATTTGCAAGTCGTGGTTGATGTTGCATTGACAACGGGCAATTCTATTAGTAAAGACGATATATTATTTTCACCAATAAATGCATCCATTTCCATATTAACATTCCCCCGTCTAGTTGATTCTTCAACTACACTACTTAACTCATGCATTTGGATAGTCACTTTATTTGGGGCCTGTTGTTCCTTAAGCTCGCTTTCGACTATAACTACTTTTCTATTTACCTGCATTCTTCCCACTTTGAGGACTGCGTTTTTACAGCAGGTGATCCCCAATCATATAACCTCACATACCGAGAGCAACATTAAGATAACTGGCAACAGGGATTTACATAAACCGGATATCCATTGTGGGAGCCAGGAGAACCAATTCAGACACCACTCCTGCTCAAGATCACCTCCTCCTTCGCGCATATCTCTTTGTAGATTACACAATGCTTGGATGGAAAGCGTCAGTGTTTCACTGTCCATGTCATTCCCTGGGACGAATGTGCAGCAGGCGGCTCCAATCTTGGCACACACCCCTTCTCCATTGTGGTCATTAAGTCCAATACATATTGGTGCTGCATTTCCATGAGGCGGATTGCTCTCGTTTCATCTCTGATCTAATTGAGACCAAGCTCAGTGCTGTTCATCATTTTGAGCATCTCCTACTGGGTAATTTGGAGCCAGAGGGAATTAGCTTTTGTCTGCAGGGTGAAGAAGGGTATCGACTCCCCTGCCCCCATCATTGCTTCTCCCTAGACTTCACGGTCTTGGGCTGAAACTCCGCAGATGTAGCACTGCCCTCCAAGCTGTGGTCCTTTGGTAGACAGTGGTTACAAACCTTTTGACTGTTCTTCGTGCAAACTTGATTAGGGCTGAATCTGAAGGAGGTATGCTCCATACCCAATGTTCATTTACCGACCCTCAAGGAAGATGCCCTTCCAACAATGATCTTCATTAAAAAGTATTTTTCTTGGTGGAAAACTCTTCCAGCGATGTTCATGCTGTACTGTCAGCTTTCCTCCAGGGTGCTCGATGTTTGGGCGATGATTCCTGGATGAAAAATCTAATTTTTGTCAGATATCTTTGGCATTCTTGTTCTGCTTCCAGACGCAACGGCAGAAAAAAGAATCTGAAGTTGTGTGACCATGCAGAGGGTGTTCCAGTGCAGATGTCTGAAGTCACAGAGGGAGGGACAGACAATAAAAGAGTGGGGACTACAAAGACAATTCTGGACCTTACCTGTAGATAGCAGAATGATATACAGCATGGGAATTCAGAAAAGATTCATGCTTCACAATTCTCTCTTTGTCCTGGATGAGGGTCTGGTTTTAGAGAACAATCTTGAATCCCAGATACATTTCCAAGTTTGTCACTATTGAAATGTCTTCTCCCTTCATCAACCAACCAGCCAGATAAAAGGTACGGATAGGAACTATAAACGAGCTGCAACCACAGACATCTGGCCAACATTCTTGGAGCCAGCCTTATCCCTGATATGGAAGTAAGCTGATGTTTACCACACAACTCAGGTACATAGGCAAGGAGCACGAAACATCAAAATGTGGAAATAATGGTCTTTGATAACGAGGATTATCATGAAGTTCTAACTGTTAGTGTCTAGTCACCCCAGGGTTGTAGAGCGCTCTATAAATTTAATTTTAATTTCAATTGAGGCAGTGGAATGACTTTTTGAAGGAGGAGTTAGACAGCACACCTCCTCTCATAGCTTGTAGGTCCAAGTCTGTTCCTTCTCTACTTCCTCATCCCCAGGGAAGGAAACTGTAGCATCACTTCCCCCACTGAAATAGCGACACCGCACTTCTAAACAAAGAAGTCATGTGTTACTGGAGCTGTGGTAAATGCATTTTCTGTGGTGGGTGATGAAGTACTTTTACTGGTATACAATATCTGTTTTTGATAGCTGTGAGGACCTAGTGGTTTAAGGTTATTTCCTCCCATTAGCAAGGGAAACTCAAATCTTTCCTTAACAGAGGGTATATGATCAATAGGAAGGAGACAAAAGCCATTGCTTAGACTGATGTCCTCAGGCTTCTGATCATGTGTTGCCACAAAAAGTGATTGATAATTGGTGAGGCATCTGCTGTAGGAAGGTCTGATGACTTTGATAAGTAGGCCTATCACTAGTTGTACTGTCGAAGGATGATCTTTGTTGGTGCAAAGCCGGCATGAACTTTTGCAGGTTTTGTATCATCTTCATACATACCTCTTCATAAAATTGAATGCTAAAATAAGTTGTTTCTATATCGCCCAGATGAGCCCCAAAACCCTATGGCATCCAAGTCTACATATTAAAAACATAGGATTGATTTGTCATGCGGTGTCCACAGCGAACCCACCATTCAAAATGCCAACCTCCCCCACTCACATTTTTTGTGCTCTTTTCTCATGTGGACATCAGATATATTAAACTAGGTATTACATCTCCACACATTGGCATTTGGAGCACATACCGAGCTATAAGAGTTTGCAATTTACTAATTCAAGGCAGCCACTGAAGCTATGATGCTTCCCTTAATGATCCAATGCTTACTCTTATCAGGTGTTTATGTACTACACGATCAATCACAGAGTCTGGCATTGGAGGGGAAGACATATAGGTTGGGTGCAGACGTGTAGCCTTTTATTTATGCTTCAAATTTATCAAGTGATACAGGATTGTCCAAGTTCCCAACCAAAGTCTATAAATGCAAATAATACCAAGTGGGAAAAAGAAGAAAAAAAACAGGGGTAAGTCCATTGTGGCCTTCACGGAACGAGTCTTTCTAGCCAGGCCTGAAGGTAAAAATGAATTTTAAAAAGCAAAATAGATTTCAGAACTAGATGGCAGGAGTGCGCATATCCCACGAATACACTAAATACATGTGATGTCAGGGCTGGATGGCCAGTACTTTCGTTTTCAATGTTCTCCTTCTTTAGTTCACCTTTTTTTAAATTTTATTATTTAATTTTTTTGTAAGAGGATACCACAGGTTTCTATGCAGCGGTAACAGGACGCTTGCTTGCCGCTCATTTCTTATATGTACGGCATGGCCACTTCCTCTAAGCAACTATCATGGAATGCAGTTGCCCACAGTGTATAATTGGTTAATAATGCTGGTAACGAGTGCAAAACCGGCATGTCATGAGTGCAATACCAGTGCAAAACAGACACGTAATCTTAGGTTTAGCTTTATTATTGCAAGGATAAAGCCTAATTTATCTTGCAACTGTTGTTCAGTTTATGTGTTTTATTGGGGTTGAGTCAGCAGGTGACTGGAAGAATGAGTCAGTGGATGGAAGAAAGGATGGATGGATGCATGAGTGCAAAAATGAGCGACAGTGCATTGATGATGACTTATGAGTGCCTAAACCCATCAATGACACGAAAGGCACTTGCATTCCTATGTCAAACTTGTTGGAACTGCCAAGGCTTGTTTTTCTTTTAGCGTGTATTTTCTAGCTCTTTTCACCCTCTGGTATGTGTTGCCCTCCAACAAAACACCCACACATGCAGTGTTGCTTCCTCACCCCGCCTCAAGCTTATCCATTGTTTTTCAAACCCTCTCCCTCTTGCTTCCTCTCTCCTGCGTATCTGTTGGGTTCATCCTTTTAATTATTTGGGAGGACCCAGCTGCTGACTTCCTGCTCCGCCTTACCGAAAGTGCTTTCGAGCGAGTCGAATTTCATTTCTTAATTCACCAATCCAAGTGGGGTCCGCCATTCTCGATCAGTACAATTTTTATGCGCGTGCCTACGAAATAACATAGGGGTATATATTTTTTTTAATTTCGGACGATGATGCACAGCATTGGCAAACAGCTCTGGCGAAGCAGGTCCAGAAGGTGAGACCTGTTGGCTTTGCCAGCGCTTCTAATGAAGCGTTTTTTAAAGCAAATGTTAACTGAATCCCTTTGGAACGTGAGGTTTCTCTTTTTTCCCGTCCATTTTAGTTAATTAACTCACGTTTCGACAGCCCCACTGACAAAATGAAGGTTCTGTCACCAGGTTGCCACGCAAGGCACACATTGCAGAAAGTAGGACCATACCATTCTCGAGGCTGGGCGCAGAGCATTCCCTAAATAAAGGAAAACAATGATGGTTTGCCACAACCGAAGCACACCCACTCACTTCAGTCTAAGCCCCACCCAAGGTATAATCTCGAGCTATCTTTGCACAGTGAAGCTGCAGAAAGTCTAGTTCCAACATGAACCCAAAGCCTGAGGGAGCAGCAGAATGAGGCGCATTCCAAGGATTACTAACGCCAGAAAATTCCAATACCTGCAGCCGCTTTACTTCTCTATGAGCAATGCTTGTAAATGTATCACTTCCTGTTGTACAGTTACAGCACTTACTCAGGCACTGAAATGGGCCTACTGAATTAAAGTGGTAATTCCCCATACAGTAAAGCTGCATTGATGCGGAGACTCGCTCAGAACCATCTCCTCCAAGGCCGCAGCTGCGCAGGCACAGATTAACTAAAGTTTGCCAAGCCCATATGGACCCAACCAGGATCTGGACACTTCAGACATCAGAACAGCTACTTCCTTGAGCAAATCACACAGGAACCGATAAACCCAGAGAACACTACTGGATAACATGATGGGAACTAAACACCCCACAAATAGTCTACTGGACTGTAATGCAATCCAACTGTATCTCAGTGCCCACCCCACCAGTTTAGCGCTATGACGCCCCCAGCTACGTTTGTGCTATAGAAGCGCTGTTACAAACATTTATGGCCAGGTAAGGACCTGTTTGGGCTTGCAAGCAAGTGTACAGATTCTACTGAACAAAGCCCAGTCTTTTGTAAACTTCCTTGTTGCTGTTGCCCTTAAACGATAATAGTTCACACCAAAAAATGGTGCTTGTACATTGGGGGCAGATCCTCCTGAAACTTCCTTGCTGTTGTTGCCCTTAAATGAAAAGACTTAACAACAAGAAGCATTGGCAAAGCCAGTAGGTTTCGCCTATGCGAGGAACTATGGTCTTTCCCAATGTTTTTTTAGCCATGCTGTACAGCAAGGCTGAAAGTAAAAAAATAAAAAAAATGAAAAAAAAGTGCTATGACGTGGTAAATGCTTTACTTTAGGCCAAGTTATTCACATAACTGCACAACATGGGCTTAAAAATAAATACATTTACGAAGCCAGAAAGTTCTCGCATATGCGAGAGTTATGTGGCTTTGTCAATATTTTTTTGGCGCGAGACGGAGGGGCAAGCAAAGCAGCACAAAGCGAGTGGGAGAAGCGCAGTGTAGCTCAAGCTTCATTGATTGTTTAAATATCGCTAGGAGTCCCACTGTAAACACACCCTGAAGAAAACCTGGGACCTGTTGTCAATGAAGTGATACAATTTGCCAATTGGTCTGGGCTGCGGATCAATTGGGCTAAGTCAATTATGGTGCCCATGACAGAGGCCACGACCCGGCCTGCAATACCCTACCCGTGACAATGACAAACGGAGACAGCTCCAGACCTTGGTATCCAATATCATACGGACACCCTGACCATCTTTCGAGAGAATTATGGCACATACCGGGAATCACTTAACCATAAGGTGGATCGTTGAATATCCCTGCCCCTGCCCTGATGAAAATGGCGATTTTACTGAAACTGCTGTATATGTTTCAAAATATTCCTATTCCACTAAATAGAACATTTTTTGACCAACTTAACACCCTTATGATTGAATTAGCATGGGCTGGAAAACAGCCTAGAGTGAGTTAGAGTAGGCTTTGCATGCCATACGACAGGGGTGGGTTTGCAGCGACTCATTTTGAAATATACTACCTAGTGGCGCAAATACACTTTACACATCATTGGATACATAATAGTCGCCATGCACCTCACGTTCTTGAGAGGGGACAGATTAATCCGATCCCGCTGCAGGCGGGACTATACTCTGGGCTTCCTAGACCCTTGCGAGAGACACACAGTCTATTGCTCCGCCTGGGCATTGACATGCCTGGCAACCTTGTGCCCAATCCCGGCGATATATTCTCCTTGCATACAGATAGATCATTGTAGGTTAATCAGACTTGATCTGACCTCCACGCTATGTACCTCCTTGAGCAGACATCACATTCACACCCTGGGGACTTGTTCCACAATCACACATTCAAAACATACTCTGAATTTTTGGGTGAGGAGTCTGGCACATTGATGGATGCATTAGCTTATAATAAAATTTCTCATGAGTCTAGACAGCTCTTCGCCACGTTTCTCTCGGAGTCTGTTGAATGGCCTGTACTGAGTCTTACTTTCCAACCCCAGTCCAGACAGACTAATTACCAAGCTCTATGCCTTGCCAAGGAACAGATAAAGGATGCACCTTCCCTGTCACAGGGGCAGTGGTCGCAAGACCTTGGTGTTGATGTGACTGATTCAATGTGGCGGTATTGTTGTCAACACACTAAAACAGTATCTTCCAATGGTAGACTTCGATGTATCCATTATAAATTTCTACAAAGGATGTATCTGACCCCTATGATGTTGGCCAAGATAAATCACTTTGATGACACTAGGTGTCGCGTTGTGGTGTTAGGGGAACAGGGTTCTTCCACCTTGCAAGGATCTGTCCGGCGATCGCTGAGTTTTGGCAGCAAATAATTAATGGGGTTGCTGATGTGGTGGATCACTGTTTCCAATTGACTACAGACATGATATTACTGGCATATGTTAAAGACATTCCGAAAGCCCTCCGTAACCTAGCCGCCATGCAATACCCTTGGGTAAACGAAGAGTGGCCATGGTGTGGGGCGGACGTAGGCCCCTCGTTTCCAAGTCTGGCTAAAGGATATGACTATGTGAAGAATGGGCTGGTAACTATGCAGACACACTACCATTGACTGCAAGGCCAAGGGATTGCTGGGTGCCATTCCGGTCTTATTTGTCCATGTTGGATATAGGCTGACAACTGTCTCCCTGTGGTTTCCCTCTGTTCAACTTCTGATTTAGTACATCCTGATGTTGATCAGTGGATTACACTGATGGGGTGGGCACCAAGTCATTGATTGCAAGTTGGGTGTTGTGAAGTGTCTTTATGTGCTTTAATAGGAAATGCTTTGTCATTGATTAGATAATGTGCTTCCTCAATATAATTGTTAGATGGTGCATGTGCTACTGTATGTTCACCTCTCATTGTAGTGCTCTGTACTTTTCTAGAATGAATTAAATAAACGGTTAAAAAAAGTCACACACTGGTCCCCCCAGCATAAATATTAGTGCGCCTGTCTTTGTGTGTGTCTGTGTGAGTGCACGCGACTATGTCTGTGCGAGTGCGTGCAACTTTGTTTGTTTGTGGGGGGTATGTAAGTGACGTGTGTGGGTTTCTGAGAATGTGGGGATATTTGTGTGATATATAGGGAGTATTTTGTGTCTGATCTATGTGCTTGTGTGTTATTTATGTGGAAATGTTAGGTATGCGAGTTCCACACAATAATACAGGAATTGCATTTATATAGCGCTACATAAGGGGGGCTGGTGGCTGAAAATGGCGGACACGTGAGCCTTTCGCTCCGTGCCACGGCCCATATAATATCCATTTCATATTGGAGCCCAGAGTGGAAAGCATAATCAATATGAAATGCTCTGGACAAGGAGGCGCCCTATGCTGTGGTACCAGGGGGCCGGGACCAGGGGGCCGAAGATCAGTGGATGGCTGACCAGGACCATGCCATGATCTCAGCTCATACAGGGTGAGGTAGAGAAGTTGCGCCGTAGATGACAGTTATTTGCCACCTCCTTCTCGGCATACACAAGAGGGGTGCTGATATGGATACGGGCAGGTGTGCCCTTCGAACCCTTACATACATCTATAGACAAGGAGGGCAGATATGTGCTGTTGACCAGGAGACTGCTGGGCCGGGTCATCACTCTCTGCAGTATTTACGCCCCAAATCACAATCAGATACCCTTTTTGCATAGACTCTCGGCCTCGATGGCCTGAACGACCACAGGCGGCTGGCTCATTGGAGGTGACTTTAATTATGTGGCAGACGTTGCCCTGGACTGCTCTTTTCCACCGCTACCTGTGGCCTAGACTCACCGTATAGCTGCAGGTTTCCGTTACTGGATGGGGCACTGGGACCTGACAGACATTTGGCGAACACACCACACAGATGATAGGGACTACTCATTCTATACCCCCATATACCAACTGCATACACGCTTGGATGCCTTTTTGTGTTCTCGTGGGCTTCGCCACTCTGTCGTGCACACTGAGTACCTGGGGCACTCTTTTTCCGACCACAGCCCATTGCTCCTAGATGTTAATCCCCTGGAGGAACGTCCGTTGATCCCTTTGTGGAAACTCAATCCATTGAACCTAGAGGATAGTTGTTTCCGGGAGTCTCTAGAAGACACCATAGATAATTACTTTGCTGATAACACTCGGTCGGCGTCCACAGGGCTAGTGGAGTGAGAGGCCTTTAAGGTTATGGTACAGGGGCATTGCTTGGGACAATCCATAGGTATACAGCGCAAACTTAACCGGGAACTGGGCGAGCTTGAGGATCAGCTGCATAGCCTTGGCAATGTGCAGGGCACAGATGCTGCAGACCCAGAGGGCCTTTAGGAAGTATGTGCACTTTATCATGCTCACTTGAATGGCTACACTGTCATGACTATAAGGGGTATCTTACGAGAGCACAGGAAGAGGAAGGGCGCCCTGGTAGGCTGTTGGCATGGCTTATCTGGAAGGAGACTCGTGGATCTCCAATGACGCATGTTAAATCGGGCACTGGGGAGTCCATCTACACACCGGGGTTCAATCAATGCTTTGTTCTGAGATTACTACACAGACTTATACAGCGCATCTCCGCCCATGCCGCCGGACCCACAGGCAGCCTTTCTGAGTACGCTACAGCTCCGGGTACTGGATCGGCAGGCGAGAGAGGCACTGGGTGGTCCAGTGACAGCACAGGAGATTCAGGTATCTATTAAAAGTATGGTGGGAAAGGGTGGCGAATGAGGGAGACCAGCCGCGGAGCGCTCCGGCTGGCAGTTTGTAGAACGCCCTTGTGGGCTGCGGGAGTGGGGCCTAGCTGACTGGGCGGATCCCCGGCCTAAAGTTTGGAGGAGCTCTGTGCTCCGAAACATCCCCAAGGCAGTGGAGGAGACGAGACTGCGGATGCAGCGGAGGATGCAACCAGACCACAAAACATTAAGAAGGACAAAAGATAGAATAGGTGAGACCTATTGGCTTTACCATTGCTTGTTTTTCTTTCTTTTTTAGGTTTCGCCTGCACAGCACTTGCGCTGTGCTTAAAAATCTATTGTTTTTAATATAAACTTAAAAGGGACTTACATTGCGCCTCCTTTCCTGGCTTCTCATTGGATCCTGTGCGTGCCACTTACCTTTCCTCCATTTGTATTGGCTCTAGCATATTTTCCTGCATTTACCAATGCTTGTTCCCCATCTGCCTCTCTTATCAGTTCCCTGCTGCTGAAATACTGTTAACATCCTCTTTGGTGGAACTATATTTTCATAAAGTTTTGTTTTTTACTCTTGCAGCATATTTATATAACAATTTATCACCCAGAGAGATTAAGTGATTTGCATACAATCATAGGATGTTGCAAACCGGGATCCCCAGGTCTCGAGTCAGCAGCTCTGGCTGCTGCGCCACATCCTCTCCATTCCCGTGCTATCTGTCAGGGAGCTCTTTCCTTCTCCCGGAGGATAAAATAGCTCTTTATTCATTACATTGGTGAAACCAATGCATTACCAATGCTTGTTTACTTTCAGTGCTGCAGTACAATCTAGCTATTAAAAAAAAAAGACAAAGCCAATATATCTCGCTTATGCAAAACCTTTTGGATATACCAATGCTAATTTCTCAGGAGTTGATGATGGTGCATATAGGTAAGGATGAGCTGTTGCCTCAGTACAAGTGATATTCCCTAAAAAAGCTTCAAATTGATTTTAAAGTCTCGTGGTAAACCATATCCTTACAGGTGCTATCAGGCAGTCCTCTTCATCCATTTTTCACAAGGAGCGCATCCTCATACAAAGAAGTTCCCTTCAGATCCAGGGACTACTAGAACAATAGCATAGCTGCAGTTTAAACACTTTTCGTACCTACGATTTGTTTTCTAAAATGATTAGCACAAAGGAAAGATTTAGATCAGCGTGTTTTCTACAGGCTATGGTTTATTACAGGAAAGATAGTAAGTACCTCTGCTTGTTAAACTCATTCTGAGCTGCAGACATTCTGAATCTGATTTATATTAAACTGATTCCATTAATGTTTTTTAAACAATTACTGATTTAGGTGTGTTTAATTTTGCACTACAAATTCTGCTTTTATTCTTCATGTCTGCAACCACACTACCTCTTTCATACGAAGGAGCAAGGCACTAAGGGGCTTATTTACAAGCCCTTTGCGCCGCCGCTGCATCACTTTCAACATGGGGAAAAGTGGGGCACCCGTGGCGCAAGGGGCTTGTAAATAAGCCCCTAAGGATTTAACTGGTTTATGGGACATGTGGTGGTGTTACCATGTATTATAAGGAATAAAGTATGACCTGCTGTTCATTCAAAGGCTACTGCAAGTAACCTTGGAGTTCCATGTCCCTATAAATGAAAGGGGCCCCTGGCCGTGTTCCGCTATATGGTCACGGAACGCTTCATTGCTTTCAATGTCCTTATAATGTACAGCAGGAAGTATTTAACCTATATATAATACATATAAAAATTATTATTTTACACACACGTGAGTACGCACATACACACACCAGTACAGATGCAGATGATAGAACGTCATTATTGCAGAAAAAGACCATTTACAACAATTAAAGCACAGCCACAGAATTCTCAGCAAGCTTGCTAATTAATAAAAAAAAATGACCTCTACTTATGCTCATGGTATGCGTACTTACAACTAGCGCCCCTTCTATTGACCGCTAGCTTATGTGTTTTTGCAACCCTTGCCGCTCCTTCATTACGCGTTTTCCGCCAATTCCTCACAAAATCACATTGTGTCACTTTTATGGTACTTCGTGTCACTAGGCCGCATCGAAGACGTCTGTTGCCAATATAACCAAGAGCATGCGTCCATGTGCGCCTCCTCAAGTGTCCTCACTGCAAGGGCGATTACAGAATGCTCTGAAGCATGTGTGCAAAGAGCAGAGGGAGAGCTCATCCTAGCTGTCAGACCACCAGCTCCTTCTGCTTTCCAGCCAGCTTAGGGTGACCCGATTTTGAAAAGCAAAAACCGGGACAGGCTGGAAATAAAACTAGGACAAAATCCTTCAGTCTTACTAAAGGGCTGTCCTGGTTTATGCATAGCCCTGTAAATGTATGCATACGTACATAAATATATGTATACACACGTGTGCATATATTACCTACTTGCGGTCGCCAGTAGGTATAGTTAGGACCAAAGTTTCCATACGAAAAGCGTTTTTTGTTTTGCCAATAACTTTGGCACCACTAGACGAATCTTCACAAAATTTTCAAAAAGCTTCCCCTTTTTGGTTCAGCTGCTGTGTTGAAAGTTTCAAGGTGATCCGTCAAGTGGGAGCCGAGAAAAAAGGGGGTCCCAAAACGCGTTTTCCCCATGTTATGTCTATGGGGATTTTTCATTTTTTGAACACGACTACAGCCCGAACCGCTAAACGGAATTACACCAAATTTGGCAGAAAGCTAGATGTTGGTTCAGAAAGCGTGCTTTTTGTGATTTGGCGTAAATCTGTCCAGCCTAGGCTTCGAGGGGGCAGGGGGACCAAAAAAAGCATTTTTTTGTACATTTTCCACGGGATCCGCAGATTTTTTAAAAACGCGCTGCGTTTATTATTGGCCCCCGGGTGGACCAGGTCCCGGACGCATGATTTGTAACTATAGGAGGGGGGCGCACTGACCCCCCTCCTGGGGATTATTATGCCCCAGGGACCGCCACCTCCCTGGGGCTTCTGTAAATGTTAATGCAGGGAGGCCCGTATGCTGCTCCGGGGGCCGCCACCTCTCTGGGGCTTTAATGAAAATAAGTGTGGGGAGCCGCGCAGTAGCAGCCCCAGGGGCCGCCACCTCCTAAGGGCTTCATTGCACCCCCCCCGCTGCCCCTCCTGGAGCCCTAGAAGGCCCTAGGAACCACCAAGCCCCAGGGCTGGCTCCAGCAATGTTGCAGGTTGCGGGACACTGCAGTTTGCTATGGCAAGCTTTGCTCCACTTCGTGCAAGCGAAAATGCTCTTGCTTGAACGAAGAGGAGCAGAATTGCTTATGGACAGAGGGAGCTGCATGTTAGCAGCTCCCTTTGTCCAAAAGCAATGCTGGGTGACGCAGGCTCCACCCGCGGTCCCAAACGGAGAGACCCGGCCCGAAGGAATGGGGTCCCCGGGGCCAAACTCGGCCCGGGGAAGGGGGGAGGTGGTTCACTCAGCAGCCCTCCCTATACATGTTTTTTTTTTAAAAGCCTGGGCCCTGGGGGATGGGGTCCTTGGGGCCAAAATCGGCACAGGGAGGGGGATTTGCACAGCCCCCCTCACCCACTGAAAAAAGGCCTGGCCCTGGGGGATGGGGTCCCCAGGCCCAAAAATACCTCAGGGAAGAGGGGGTCGTGCAGCCATCCTCCCTTAAAAAATTTTTTTTTTTTAATCCGGCAAGTTGCTGGAGGCCACGCCCCCCGCACCACCACTCTGAAAACGCGCCTTCTGGCGCACTGCGGGTTACGGGATTAAGTCCCCTTGGACCAGAGGTTCCTTGGGGGCCAACAAGCCCACCTGTTACCTCAAGTAAGTCCCACAAAGCGGAATTGCTGAGAGGTCTTTGGAGGCCACGCCTCCTTTGTCCACCACTCTGCAAATCCGCATCCTGGCGCGCTGCTGTTTTAATGCAGTTTACGAAAGGAGGAACTAAAATAGGTCCCGGACGGATAAGAGGTGGCCTTATGACATTAATCTCAACTAAATGTAGTAAAGGTGCAAGAATCATCCAAACAATTAGTGAGTGACTTTTGGCTTGCTGCTTGGATCGGTATGATGGCTGCCTGCCGCATAATAGCCTTACAATTGCTAATGTCTATATAAACCACGTAGAGTCCCGCAAGGAGATGTGGGAGGTGCTCTAGAAGGACCTGGTGGGTCTGACAGAATTGCCAGGGTCCCCACCGGTTCTCCTTTTTGGGGACTTCAACCTCCGTTTGGGCCCAGGGAAGGTAGACGTGGGAGCCTCAGATATGCCAGAATCCTACGGTATCCCAAAGACAATCTTCCCAGAGTGAGCTCAATCTTAGTTAGAGGGGAAATGTACACAATTTTTCTCAGAGTAGGTTTTGTCTGTTTAAATGGACGTTTTGAAGGGGATTTACCGGCAGCCCACACATATCTGCATGGGAACCAGCACTGCCCAATAGACTATATGTTTATACAGGTATTATTTTTTGACCTCTGTAAAGGCTTTGATGTGTTAAGAATCAGGGGCAGTTATCATTGGGTTTTGAAAATGGTTATTGCCACAGACCCATTAGTAAGAGAGCGGGTGATACCGATGTAAGTTGCCTTCCCAAAACGTCAAACAACATGAATAGATGAAAAGTACATGACCCAACTGACACAGTATCAAATCCTTACCGAGCTGGATCTTGGGAGGGATACAAAGTTGACAGTCTTGGAATGGTATGCCAAGACCATTACCGAGGTAGTTAAGTGTTTGACCCCAATAGTAAGGCTGTGTAATAAGGAAGCAAGAGAGGAAAAGTCTTGTTGGTCCCCAAGGCATCCGTGGTTTGATAAGGAGTGCTTGCAGGTTAGAAAGGAGTTAAGGAAAGCAGGAAGGGCCAGGCGCTCCAGGGACGCTATGATTACTCTTGAGAGCTATAACCATTAAAAAAAAGGGTGTATGAGTCACTGGTTAGGGCTAAGAAGCAGGCCTACTACCAATCAAACTGGGACCTCATGATTAGCACCTTCCAGGGTAAGGACAGGAGGAAATTTTGTAAGTTAGTCAAGAAGGGATGTGGAAATGTGACATCTCTGGTAAGATGCATGGTTCCAGAAACAGATTGAGTAACCTTCTTAAGTGATATTTACAAGCCTGTGGAGGAAATTGTGAGGGATAACTTGGCCAGAATTGGAGGAGGAGGCATTGGAGTCCTTCTCCGTCCAATCTATGGTCAAGTTAATAACATCTTTAAATCTGACTAAAGCAGCCGGGCCAGATAATCTCCCCGCAATTGTGATTAAGACTGACCTTCTGTGGTGGGCAACTTTTTTTCAAAGTTATTATAGCCATAACTAAGTCGGGTATATTCCCGCTTAGTTGGAAGGGTGCAGTAATCAAACCGAACCAAAACAAAGGGGAGATGGATGTACCTGGTAACTATCGTTTGATAAGCTTACTAGATGTGGGTGCAAAACTGCATTCAAACATCATCCTTATCTCTTTAAGAATTGGATTGATTGTTATTAAATAATACTAATGGAACAAGGGGTTTTTAAACGCAGGCACTCAATGATAGATCATTGTTTTAGTTTATAGGCCCGGGGCCAAAAGGCAATGGAATCTATAGGGAGTTTATTCGGTTTCGTTGATTTTAGTTCGGCTTTTGATTTGGTAGATCACAGTTTACTTTGGGCTAAACTACGACAACAGGGTATTTCCCTATGTTTATTGGCAATCTTGAGGAACTTCATTCCCAAAATTGGGCCCAGGTGGAGCTTGACATGGATGTGCGCTACACAGTTATTCTCGCCGAAAATGGGGGGTAGACATGTGCCTTGCCTACTTTAAGCAGATGACCTGGCGATTCTTGACCTGACCCAAATTGGCCTACAAAGGAAACTGAATAAATTTAACAGCTACTGTGAGGCAAATAAGTTAAAGGTGAATATGGGTAAAACAAAAATAATCCCTTTTGGGGGGAAAAAAACCTTTTAAGTGGGCTCTGGGAAATAAGATAGTGGAGGTGGTGTCTTCATATAAATACTTAGGTAAAAAGCCGCAACTGTAGGGAGCCTAGTCCACTTTAGGAATACTTTTGGTGGTCCCTCCTGGTCTCCCCTTTTAACAGCATATAGTGCAATATTTCCCACTCAGTGTCTTTATGGAGCCGAGGTAATGTCCTTAAGTATGCCAGGAAGTTGGGAGAGATGCGAGAATAAGTGGCAGAAAAAATTGTTTGGTCTCCCCAAATCTATGATGGGCCAGCAATAAGACTTGAAGGGGATTTGCAGGCCTGGAATTTCTTGGCTCACAAAATACCCTGAGATTCTGGGATAAACTCTGGTCCTCAAAGGCTCAGCTCAGAAGATAGCAGTTCTCTGTGCTACCGAAATAGGAAGAAGTGTTCTAAGGTGGGCGGTGCAGGTCAGGAAGAGATTAGGCATCATTGCTGAGGCCTTAAAAATGGAAATATTTAAGGTGACCAAGGCTTCACGCCTCTCGAAGGCTGAGGTACATATGGCCAGCATAAGGGAGTCTAGATTGGCTGACATGAAGTATGCTGGGAAGTTATATGTTAGATTCTTGGGAAAATAGAAGAGTGTTTACCTACATAGCTGCTTTCCCTGACGCCAATTTACGTTCACTTCTCTTAAAATTTCGGGTGGCTTTGAATGTTCGGTATCTGAGGGAAGAGAAATTTAAAACTTTCTTGGATATGGAAAATAATTGTACATGTGGACTGAAATGTCAAAATATTAATGGTCATTTTGTAATTGATTGTCATCACTTTTATAGGCCTCTTTGTTCCATTTTTAAAATGCTTTTTATAAAGTATGGCATAAAACATTGCAATAATGCACTTGCACTTTTAATATGGAATTTTTAGATGTTGCTTTTGCCTCAGCAAGATTTTTAAAAATATGTATTGGCTAGAAATGTAGGAACCCTGAGGGAAGAAGTGTTTTATTGATGTGTACTTAAATATTGCGGCCCAGGCCTAGGGTAGGACAAAAGACTGTATTTGTATTAGAAAAATGGTTAATTTTAATATTGATGTAAATCTTAATTGTTATGTATTCATGTTTAAAAGACTTGTCTAAACATTTATACATTTGAACTGAACTGATGCAGAGTAGAGTGCAGTGACAGAGTACAGATGTGTAGAGTGCACTGGTTAAGAGTAGAGTGGCGTAGAGTGCAGTGGCGCAGAGTAGATGGTTTCATAGTAGAGTGAAGTGGCGTGGAGTGGTGCAGGGTAGAGTGCAGTTGCATAGAGTGGCATAGAGTGTAATGGCGTAGAATAAATTGATGTAGCGTGCAGCAGCATAGAGTGCAATGGTGCAGAGTAGATTAGACTGGTTTACAGTGGATTGGCGCAGAGTGCAGGGGCATAGAGTTGAGTGTTACATAGTAAAGTGCATTGGCATAGAGTGTATTGGCATAGAGCGCAGTGTTGCAGAGTGGAGCTGTGCAGAGTAGATTGGTGTGGCCTAGACTGGAGTGGTGTAAAGTGCAGTGGCAAAGAGGGCAGTGGTGTAAAGTAGAGTGGCGAAAAGTGCATGGGCACAGAGTTATATGGTACAGAGTTGAGAGGTGTAGCATGAAGTGGCGTAGAGTGCAGCGGCGTAGAATGGAGTGGTGCAGAGTAGAGTGCAGTGGTGTGGTGAGGTTAGAATAGAGTGGAGTATTCATGGTGTGGTAGCACAGTGCCATTACAGACAACACAATTTCAATCAAAATGACTATTACATTTGCACAGACATACAGTTTTATTAGTACAACTGTACAGTGAACAGACAAAAATGTGTGGCAATTGCATCCCCTAGTTGAATGATTCATTTTGATCATATTAAAGTATGTTTCAAACACACTTCAGAAATAACAGAATTGGCTTTATTGGTGCGTTCATAATTCTGATGTATTCTGAAATACTTACAAAGTTCATTTAAATGTTGTCCTGTGCTAGAAAAAAACTCTTTCCTACCCCCAGTATCCAGCAAGATTGTCACATAAATCACTCACTTTGAAGTCAGAGAAAGTAAAGTAAACAAGCGCCCTTGGAAATCAGCTCCTGACATTTGACTTTGAATGCACAGCAAATGTGACAATAAAATAACAAGACTTGAAAAACTGTTAACAGAAAGAGTTTGTGGAAGAATACCGTAAACATGGTTTAGGAAATGGAAGGGACAAACTCAACTTGGAGAGTCAAAAGCCAACAAAGCCAGCAAATGGCAAGCCAGAAAGTTAGAGGTACAAACCACAAAGCCAATGGTAATCAACAAGCAGCATGCATTCCGAGGTCAACTTTCTGAAAGTCCCCAAGATGTCTTTCGCAAACCAGACAGCAGCGCTGTCTGGTAGGCTGCAACCTAACCAGAACACACAGTGTTTCCGGCACTTCTCCCTCTTAAAATAGCATGGATGTGTGTGTTTTAGGGGGTTGGGGTCATTGTAAAACCTGCCACCATATTAGCAACCTCGCAGTGCTGTTCCAGGTCAAGTTGGTTAGCGAAGTTTGTTGTTATGCTTAGATCTCACAATACAAGCATTTTTAAACAGCTTTTTACATTTACCTATTTTGCTTTGGTGATTTGGTGGCAGTACCTATTTTAGTGGCAGTAAATACCCCTGTCCCATACATACACCCATATCAAGAAAGCCCACTACAGTGGCACTTTATTTGGAGGCGTTTTAAAGGAACTGTCAAACATGGGGTATCATTTTCTTCTCCTTCTCCTACCCACCCCCAGCTGTTTGTTTTTATCCTCACACTACCGGTCTGTTCATACCACACACCTGTCCGTTTTGTTCCCTACCTACCCCAAGCCCTCGTGCTGCATAACCACCCCATCCCGCTCAATTTTTACATATTACAGAGCAGCATGAACTACTGTGGAACATTTTTTTAAAGAAAAAAGTGCTATGGCGTAGTCAACGCTGGTCACGTCAAAGCGCTTTAAAAAAAGAAATGTTAAGCACATGTTGGCTTGTATGATTACACCAGGATGAATTCAACGTATTTTAGTGGGTCCATCCGAGATCCCCATCATTTCTTGCACTGCACATCAAGTTGTCCAAACTCACCAAACATGCTCCACGTAGGCAAAGAACACAAACACTCTTAAAAATGCATGCACTATGAAGGGCGTCTAGTAAGCGGATGCAAAGCAGAATCCTTTACAACCTCACCAGGGTATGATGCACTGAAAAAATAATCCAAATGAGCAATTCGGAAAAGTGATTTAGGTCTTGCAGGGGCTATGGAAAGTACTATAAAAATACCAATTATGTTACAGGATATCCAGTCCACTTGATTCCCAGTGAGTAACTAGCCACTGATATGCTAGGCATTTATTTATTCTACTGATCTGCTCCACACACCTGTTTTGTAGACCAAGCAATAAGAATCCACCCTTTTGGAGGACTGAGATCGGGCAGAGGTAGTTCTGCAGGTTTCAACTTGATACTAAAAGTCGGTAAAGAAGCATTTACTAGTTTTGAGTTTCGTTAAACTTTCACGATGACCAAGATGGCTCTACCATTAATGAAACACAAGGTGCTTCTGAAAGGATTTATACAGTGTACTGCTAAAGGCACAGGAAGCATTAATGTAAAAACAAAAAAATACATACATTTCCAATGTCCTAAAATATAGAGGTACCAGTACAGCGCACTCTAAAAAAAAAGCAGCTTTGGGATCTACTGCCTATGTCTGTCTCAGAAAGGAGTAGAGAGTAATAAGTCGATGGCGACCGAAAAGCACACCGAGGACACGCTGACCCCCGTACATCGCATGGCGGTAATTGGATGTGCGCAAGGGCCATATGGGTCGTTGTTTATCGTGGATGTAATTGTTAGTGTGTCTAACGTGCAGCAATAGCTAATATGGCCCGAACTGTGCACATTTCACAAGTACAGGTTTATGAGCTTGGTAATTAGCCGCCTTCATTCTTTTACTCAGAAGCGTCTGCATAGTTTCAGGCAGCCACATGATCCACCTTCCAGCAGTGGACGCATTCCTTGGGGTAGTCCTGGGCACTGGTAAAGTGAGCCCATGCTGCAGGATAGTGGGGTGTACAGCACTCCACAACAAAATGCTCAATAGATGTGACCACACCCAAAATGAAATCATTTAGTATTCCGCTACGCGTTCTAGTGGTCAAAGTGGGTGTTCTTAGATACATGCATTAGATGTCACTGGGTTTTCAGGTGCAGGATGGTGTGACCTACCAAAAGGCATACCCAGTGCACAAGTCCTAACAAGATTTACAGGTCTGTTTACAGAGGAGTTTGGAACGAATTAAAACAGGTGCGCTCATGTTAGGTGCTCTTTAACAAAGAAAAGAGTAGTTCCTGAAAAAGATCCTAAAATGAAAGCAGATAGTGTAATTGGTCTATGCTCTCGGAGAGGGCTAAACACAGGAAGAGGCATGACAAATGCATGGCATGGACAAATGGGGAGAAAGGTTATGAGCGCCACAATGGAGCCAGCAAATGGGAAGCCTATGGGTGGGCTGAAGCCTACAAAGTATATACAACATGTCTCAAAGAGACTGCGCAAGCGCTGTCTAAGAAAGACTTAGGAAAAAAAAAAACTGGTGCTGACCTTAATGGAACATCCAGATGGCCAGTTACAAATGGTTCTACTGGAGTTACTGCATAGGTGTTTTTGCGAGCTACTGAACTTCGGAGGAGTAAATTGGCTGACTCTTGCCACAGTTTTCAACTGTTTATTGGTCTTTCTCGGTTTCATTTAACATTTTAATTTAGCCAGCAGACTGTGTTTTCCCCCGGACGTGTTCAGTCCATGAAAAGAAAGCATGGGACGAAGTTCTGGCGGAAACCATTTGGTGGAATGCCCACTCTCAAACAGGTGTCACAAAGCTTTCGCTTTCCTTCACCTCTTCACTCCAGAAAGGGCTCTTCCAGGTTCTTACGTGAACACTTCACAAGAACAAAGAAAAAAATGAAAAGTGCCATGGTGGGAGCAGCAGGGAGAGTGGGAGGGGATAAGAAATACTACCTCAATCACATCTGGAGCAGCGCATGGACACTTATCAAGTTGAATTAATCTGTGCTGGGTCCCTGCGCCACAGAAACTATCGGAATTGATGTTCGACCAGCACTGGCCAATTAAGGAGGCTGCAAAGAAGAAGAACACTGAAGCCACCAAATGGTAAACAATGTGCGGATCCAGCCCTTTTTGTAAACTGTCTCTCGTAAGCAAGAGCGAATGTGCTAGCTTGACCCTAAAAAGTATCTCCAAAAGCCCTATGGTGGATGGTTCAGCTCCACTATGGTTGGCGGCTCCTGTCTGGAGCTTGACAGCCCTACACATAGTAACTTTTTAAAAATATTCAAGATAGAAAAGAAATGGCGAATGTCACCCATTTAAGAGAATGGATAAACTGTTGAGCTGGGTGTCAATCCAAATTAAACCACATGCATATGTTTTTTACTTAACTATCAAGCAAGTGTAAAAAACGATATGAAACCCTGCAAGGAAAGCCTGCATTAATGTGTAAACATAAGTGTTGAGCATCGATGAACTTGAGCCTGGTTTGTCATTATTAACTTAGATTCATATATTGGTCAATTCAAAACTACTGGCTTTTATTGAAATTAACATCATCCACTTTAAAGACCACACCGATTAGTTCTTCTAATTTTGACCAGACAAAGTGATTTGCATTCTGATGGCCATGCATATGACTGGACTCTAAACACTTGCCTGGTACAATCCGAAATAGGCTCCATAGCCTATTTTACTTGTGCATTGCACACGTCGTCTTCCCATTTTACAGAGAAGGGGGGCAAACAAAGAAAGGTAGACGCACTCGCCAAGATCGCACAATGTGGTCAAGTGTGAAATTGGGACTACTTCTTCTGCAACTACCTTATATCACTGTACTTGCCCACTTGGAGCTCAAGATGTAGGGCACTAAATTCCTAGACAGGTGTGCCAAGAACATAGAACTGTGACTATGAAGACCAGTGCATTGCCATAGCTCTCAACCTACCAGCAGAGCTGTCGGCAATCAGACACTGCAATGCCCTCTAGCTTTTAATTGAAAACCAGTGACCTAAATGGGAAACTGCTCGCTTTTTGTCTAAAAAGAAAAGTCATTTAACAGTTATGCATTCCTCCACTGATCATCTATAGTGCCAATGAGGTGTAACTGCCCCCCTCCCCCCAAAAACAAAATAACGGCTGACAAATACAACTATTAGCAATAGCTCTGAAACACAAGGACAGAGAACAATTAGCAATATTTTAAATGAGCTGAAGAACTGGACACTACGGAGTTACGGGGAAAGTGGGAGGAAGACCTTGGGAAGGAAATACCGGAAACGACGTGGACCCAATTGGTTCAGAGGGCCTGGAAGAGTACACGGAATGCCAGGTTTCAATTAATACACTTCTTTATACTGCACAGGGCTTATTTAACCCCGGCCAAGATTAATCGATATTATCGGATGGATACCGCCCGGTGTCCACGCTGTAAGTTAGAGGGTGCAGATTTACCACATATGCTATGGACCTGTGGGCGGTTGGGAACGTACTGGAAGGAGGTAGTCGAACTGCTTTGTGGAATTACAGAGCGCCACATAGACACAGACATGGGTACCTGTATACTACATTGGTTTCCGCATACACCTAAGACGAAAACTACGAGCAAGTTTCTAGACCTAGGCCTGCTCTTAGCTAAGAGAGAGATCACGGCCCAATGGAAGTCGCGCCGAGGACCTACCATGGGGAAGTGGAAGTCGGAGTTACTTAAATGGGCCAAAAGCGAGGGTACAGTTAGATTGCAACAGGCTATACGTACTAACAATGAGGGGGCGAGGGAAGCAGCAAGAGCATGGGAGGCCCTAGTGATAGCACTACAAATACCTGACACTGACTCGGAGGCGGGCCTGGCTGGGGAAGATCTAGTGGGCTCCCCCTGATCGCTCACGGAGCAGAGCCGGCAGCAAGGGCCTAACCCTGAGGTGGGTGCATGGGGTCATGCGAGAGGTACTGAATGCAGCAGGTATTGTCCCACACATTATCCCGACACGTGAATTGAAGGAACTGGTATTTATATTAGACTAAGAGCCTAGAAGTTTGGACAGACCAGAGGCAGAGGGAGGGGGGAGGGAGTTTGAATGCGATGGTCTGTTGCGTATTCTATGGCCTATATTGTTAAATAGATAATGTGCTAGGTAAGGTGCTATGCACTCAGTGAATTGAGAATGTGTACATCCTGATGCCGACTGTGCAGGGACTTACATTGTCTTAGATTGAAAAGCAAGAAAGTCTCATCACAGGAACAAATGGGGGCCCAGGAACTGAAGACGGATGTAAAGTATAACTTTGAATCGCTAATGTATGATTGTTATGTTTGGATTTATAAAATAATAAAAACAGTTTTAAACAAAAAAAAAAAAGAACTGGACACTAGGTGAAGGTACACTGTGTAGGAAGGAGGGCATACAGCAAACAGTTGAGGATACCTCCAGCATAGAGCTGGTTAACATTTGGGTTATGCAAGGCATAACTGTCAGAGTCTAGGCAGTACGAAATATATGCCAACATAGAAACAAAAAAACTGAAACATTTCAGTGCTTAAGAATTGATTAAAACACCAACAGCCTCCGGAGCCGGCAGACTTTGCAATAATGATCTGATATCATAAATACCATGGCACTGCAAACACAGTGGCATTCATTTGCTGTTTTACAGGGCACAAAAACAAAGCAGCTCAGCAAAAGAAAAACACCTTCTTCAGGGCACAGATTGCTTACTAAAAACACACAGGAGGAGCAGCCCAACACATGTCTACAATAGCAAAAACAAAGTCAACGAATGACAAAACACAACAACTCAAGGTGCGTGGCACTTTAGAACACCTTAAACCGAAACACGTGTCGGCACCTACGAAACATTTGTGCTGGCACCAGGAGGACAGGAATGTAGTGAAATTGGATATATTTACATACTGTTTAATTAGAAGTCATAATTATTAATGCATTGTCTATACAAGAGTTCCATACTTGTTTTTTTTTTTAAAAAGAGCTTGACTCATTGACGGATTGTACGTTACTATGTTTTCTTAATATTTTGCATAAATAAAAGGTGTCTCCAACCAGCCAATCGCAAACTACCAGTAACTCGCAGAAACCTTCAGAGTAGCTCCCAGCCTTGAGTTAATTTTTAACTAAAAACTGCAATAAATAAGAGTTGTGGTTTTTTCTAAGTTAAGGAAAGGCTATGTTTATTTTACATGATTATCAGACTGCAGATAGCAGAGCCTGATAATGAGCAGTGCTCCACTCAGAGTGATGACTCATGAGTGTCACAGTTTCAGAACTGAAGCACTGAGGTATTTAACTCTTAAATAAAAGTCGTTCTCGACTCAATATTAGAGCATGTGAACAAAATGATATTTCTGAATGCTTTAAAACGAAAAAATTAAAATGATGAGTTAACTTAATGATTAAGTTAACTTTTCATTTTAATTTTCTCCCTTTTCAAAATGTCAGATTTACAAACAGCAGGCATTTTGCTCCTAATAGCTGGTAGACACAGTGCAATATTTCTAACTGAAAAATACAGTCATTTTCTTTTAAATAGGAGAAATTTAAAGTGAAGAAAAATGTTTCTATGAAACATTGTCTTAATGTTTTTCTCTACTTTAACAGGGCTCAAAAACTCCACTTGTCCATTTGCATTTGCCAGCCAGATTCAATTAGGGCGAGCTATTTTTAGGTCCTACTCACCCTTTCTGGCAAGTAGGAAAGTAAACTGACTTTTGACCTCTGTCTCTGAAAGCAGAGGAAATGTGACAAGATAGCAAGATTTAAAGGCATCTTTATTGCTCACAAAGTGAATGAGCAATAAAAATGCCTTTAAATCTTGTTAACTTGTCACATTTTCTCCGCTTCCAGGAACTGAGGTAAAGTGCATTTCAGTTAGGTCGAGTACATTTTTTTAGGTTACAAGACCTGCAGGTCTAGTAAAAATTAAACGATTTTTCGAGCCCTGTTTAAGTTAAGCCAATTAAATCCTAATGTTTAACGAAGCACGTTTCTTCACTTTAAATTCCTCACATTTAAACAAATAACTGTATTTTCCAGTTATAAATATGGCACCATGTCTACAAGCCAATGAGAGTAATATGCCTGCTATTTGTAAAGACACTGACATGGGAGACGATTAAAATCCTGAATTTTATGTAATGCATATTCACAAAGGTAACTCATTAAGTTGAATTTTCTCCCATTTCAAAATTTCGCTTTTAAACACGGCAGGCATCTTTCTCCCAGTTGCTGGTAGATATGCTGCCATATTTATAACAGAAAAATACAGCCATTTTTTTTTTTTAAATGGAAGAAATTTAAAGTGCAGAAAAATGTTCCTTATTATGAACATTTCTACAGAACATTTTTCTGCACTTTAAATTTCTCCCATGTAAAAAAAAATGGTTGTATGCTTGTGTTGTACATGTACCGGTCCCACATAAATCGAAAGGTATATCCTGTGCCACAAGTACATACGACACACCCTCTCAGTCACCTATACACATATATCCCATTCATTCACACACATGTTCATACATCCCCACAGATCATGCACTCACTGACGCACATGACAGCCCTATCATAGTACCCCCAGTCACAGTATTTTGTTCAAACCATAGTATCGGGCTCCATGGACATTAGGTTTAAAGTAAATGAAGCTGGGCGGGGGGTGTCCGATAATGTGCAAATTACATGCCCTTCAGTAGGTCACGACGATTTTCACTGATCAGAAGTAGCTCTCATTACAGAAAAGGTTGGAGACCCCTGAATTAAAGCAACTTAATTGAGTTCTCTTATGAAAAGTATGATGCTGCACAATGTTTACGTGAGGATATAATTTTTAACCTTAGTATGAATTGTATGGATGTAGTTTGAGTGTCAAAAGGTTTTTGTTCTTTTTTTGGGGGGCGGGGAAATATGGCAACATTTCTATATAATAACTGATTTCTCTACATTCATTATGTTTAAAGTGTATTGACATGCATGCCGATAAAGAAAATAAAGATATTGTTGATAGCAAAAATGAATGTGTTTTATTTGAAAATATGACTTGTTTTTTAGCATTATAAGAGGTGGGTTGTTCTCTTTCTCTTGTGTTTTTTTCCCTGTCCCACTCTATATTGTAAGACTAAGAATGTGTGGGTGAGCACTCCTATTTGGACAAGTGTTACACCCTAAATTAAATTCTAGTGAGGCTTTGTGTGCTACGCCCTCCAGTGTCTGCCTGACACGTGACAAACTGAACTGAGGGCCAAGTAATGAGGGGACAAAGCGAGCACAACTGTAAAAAATTGTATGTAAATGATATCAAGTATATACAATAGATTAATAAACTGACAACCATTGATATTACAGTATTTCAGAATCACTTATCTTTTGCAAAAAGAAATTTTTTCATGGTATAATATCATCAAAAAAAATGGTCATTACAATATCATAATCAATCATTCTTCATAACTATCCAAATTATGGCATTCCATGAAACTGCATGTCAAATTTCAGTAATTATGCCCAATGCATTTCAGGACATAGTCCCTTCTTCAAGGGCAAATCTAAAAAAGAATGAAGAAGGTAATGATAATACAGCTTTGAAATACTGCATCAGAGTGGTTCGATCGAACCAGAATTTAACCATAGTGAGGTTAATTGAAAAAACATGCCATGTGGATGTTACTCTTTATGTACGACAAAAACATTATTGTTGCCCTTCTAACTACTGATCCATCATAATGAATTTCGGAGCTGTGCCATTGACTGTAGTGACCGTAAAGTGTATCATTTAAAAATTGAAAAAGTGCTCAAATCAAATCAATGTGCTGTTCCCTATAATCAATTCAACATGCATCCATAAAACACGAATGCAACAGAACACCCGGTGTAAACCAATGATACCTTGGTCCACGACGGGATTGTCCTGGAATCGAGAGTATGTCTGTAACATGAAGAAGTCCATACCTAATGACACTACAGAATGCGCGATATCCTGCATTTCCTTCAATGTGACCAAGGCAAATCTACCAAAACAGAATGTATACATCAAACCGATGTCTAATCTCGGTGACCAATTCCCTGTTGAAAACAACACATCTAACCCCCGTACCTGTATTTTCACGGAATCCAAATCCTCACGACGATTTTGAAACGAAAACATGTGATTGGATAAACGCTAACGCGAACTAAAAAATAGCCGGAAGTACGTCCTAGATGACGTTCGGTAATCAACTGTACTCTAAATGCTAGCAACTAGTCACGACATATTGGAAGATGTATTCACGTATGCGAACTAAAATCATGAAACAGTACTAAATCTTAACTCCGGTCTAAATGACTGCATGCTTGTATAGACACACAATTTGAATCCTTAAAAACATCTTAAGCAAAAACAAAACGGTGGTTCAACGACCGCGGCCATGACCTAATCACAGAAAGAGCTAGGTAATAGGTGACATTCCGTAATCAATCAAGCATTTGTTACCAACAACTAAGCGCGCCATGTTGAGAGGTTTTTTCACATACGTAAGCTAATCTGATATAATCATAACATTACCTGAGCAAACTCAATAGACGATAAAATAGAACCAATCTAGACTACAAACGATAAACGGGCAAAATCATTGACGGAACATGTAGTGATGAAAGTGCAAAGATGACAGGAAAAGAAGTTCATTAGTCGGTGATTAAACACATGAAACAATACCTAAATGTTCACTTCGCATTACTCAACGGAGCAAAAATAAGCAAAATTTGGTACATAACAAAAATTATCAGCAATTGTTTGATTCGAATTCGAGATGCCATAATGGGAACTATGTCTATTCATGAATAGTTATGTGTGTGAACTATTTTGAAATTACAACTCTCTCAGTGATAGGAACCCGTGCGAGTGTGGGTGCTTAAATGCTGAACCTATAAGAAACATGCCATCTCTATTTTGTCATTGAGACCTTTTGGATTTAAAATGTCCAATTGTTTAATCCAATAGACTTCACGTTGCAACAACTTCTTTGTGTTATCCATGCCAGTTATTTTTGGCACTACTTCTACAATTTGAAATTTAATTTGAGCAACTGTATGTCGCTGCTCAATTCAATGTGCTGCAAGGTTTTAATTAAGATACTTATTTCGGATTTTACTCTTGTGTTCTGTCAGTCTGATTTTCATTTTTCTCTATGTTTTTCCAATATACAATAAACCACACGGGCATTTGATGCCATATATCAGATTACTGGAGTTACAGTCCGCTGAGTGTAACAGCTTTATAGATTTTCCAGTTCGTGGGTGTGTTAGAATGTTACCGAGAGTCACATTATTGCAATGAATGCATTTCAGACATTTTTTCGTTCCTTCATATTTCTGGTTCACAGCTTGTGATTTTTTTGTGAGAATCTCCTTGAGATTGTGGGATCTTTTATATGCAAATAGAGGTTTCAGGTTAAACAAACCATGAAAATAAGGTTCTTATTGTAGCATTTCCCACTGATTAAGAATAATGCGTTTAATCTTAGAAGATTGTGTAGAGTATATAGAGGTGAATACCATCCTGTTGGTGGTAACTTTAGGTTGCTTTGTCAGTAATTGCTCACGTGTAGTAGAAAGTGCCCTGTGCTCATGAGCATTCAAAAGATCCATAGGATATCCTCTATTTGTGTATCTCTTTTTCTGTTCAATTAACATTGCTTAACATTTGCTTTCATCAGAAGTGATTCGTCTGATTCTTAGAAATTGGGAGTATGGTAGATTGCGCACTAAACTTGTTGGATGGAAGCTTTGGAAAAGAAAGGTGTTATTTCTGTCTGTAGGCTTCTTATAAACCGAAGTTTGAAAACCAAACTCTGTTAATTCGATCCATACATCCAGGAATGATAGATCCGTTTTGCTAATGGTGTAGGTAAATTGTATCCTAGGATTTTTGATTTGAGTTTTGCAATATTTTTTGTTAACATTGTTTTAGTATTCTTTCACACTAGAAAAATGTCAATGTACCAGCAAAAAAATGCCAAGTTGCTGGACCATTCTGGATCGTCATAAATATATTCTTTTTCGAATTTGGCCATGTAAGTGTTTGCGCAAGCAGGGACCCCTGCAAAGCCCATGGAAATGCCATTTAACTGAAGACAAAACTTGCTGTTCCAAACAAAATAGCTGTGATGTAAGCAAAAATGAAGTAATTCAAGAAGAAAAACTTTATTTGTGCCTGTCACTGGATGTTGCAAAAGAGCCCATTCGATGGCTTCGAAACCATCTGAGTGTGCAATTGATGTATAAAGAGATACATCAATTGTACATAACAACCATACTTCATCCTTTCGACAGGATAGAACTCTTAACCGTTTTAAGAAATCAGTCGTAAAATGGATATATGTGTGCCATGATTGCACAAAAGGTTGCATGTGTGTCAGTGAATATGCCGAGGGGATCAAAAATAGACCCACTTCCAGATACAATAGGACGGAATTGTGGATCCGTTATGCTCTTATGGATCTTCGGAAGCATATAAAATTTAGGTCTTTTAGGAAATGGTGTTGTCAAAAATGCTTTTGTTTGCTCGTTTATCCAATCCATATCCTGTGCCTTAGTCAAAATTCTTTGTAACAAAGCTGAAAATTTCCAATGTAGGATCTGCATCTAGTTGTAGATACTTAGCAAGATCTCCCACATGCTCCTTTACTTTATCTTGATAGAAGATCGAATCCATTACCACCAAGGCACATCCTTTATCTGCCTTTTGACAAACAATATTAGGATTCTGAGCTAAAGTTTGCAATGTGCTGTTTTCAGCTCTACTTAGATTGTACCTAGTTTTTTCTTTAGTTTTGTATTTCAAACAACTCAAATCTTTGCTAACTAATTGCTCAAACAAATCCAATGTCTTGTGAGATATTGGAGCGGTGAAGGTGCTCTTAGGTTTGAATTCTGTTGTTGAAGACATCTTGTGTTCCTTCCAAACCCGGAATGATGTTTTCAAAATAGTTTCTAAGTCTGAGAATTCTCATAAACTAATAAACTGCTACATCCGTTTCCAAAGAAGTGCTTATATGTGTCGGAACGAATGAAGTGCCTTTATTAAGTACTGCGATCTTTGTAGGGGTCAGTTGAATAGAGGAAATGTTGATAACTAGATTTTGTTCTGACTTCTGAGGCCCTTCTTTGTTTTTTCTTTTTCTTTTTCCTCTCCTGGTTTTTTTGTGACTACTGTTGATTTGTTTGTAATGGGATCCGGTGGTTGCCCCCTGTCTGGAGACTGGGACAAAAAAGAAACCGATAGAGTGAGATCAGTGTGTTCTATGTCAATATGAGATTCTTGGGAAACTGGTATTTTAGATCTAAAGGGAGCTCGTGATAGATCAGTGTCTTTGTCCAAGACCACACTCTCTTTAGATGATGTGTTAGTTCTTCTGGTGAATCTTTTCTGGGCATAAACTTCTGCCCAAGTATATGTTTCATTGAGTTTATAGTCAATTGTAGCCCGTTTAAATTTCCTCGATTTTGTTTCCTGTAGTTCTTTCCCATAAATGTCAAATTTTTTATTAAGCTCCCCCAAAATGTGTTTCCTGTTGTCTTCTTCCATACGATTTGACAGATCTTGTTTGATGCAGTCAATTTCATCTTCTAAATCATGAATTGTCCGTGAGAGTTCTTCGATCAATAGAAGTATAAGATCTAATGAGCAAACCATTTGTCCATAAATGCTTGATTATGTTGCAGTTTATAGAGCATGGGTTTGATGGCTTACCTTAATCCTCGTGATATGCGTTTAACCTTATGATATTGAATTAAAGTCAAGGCATGTAAACGTTGATTAAGTTTGCGGCGCATCAGATACTCTATATTGTGACATACTGGGGACCCCTTTGCTTGCATTACATATCTCCCCTGCCATAAAAGCTCTTCTTTGACTTCCAATCTCAAGAACCTCTACTGTTAAGATACTCGCTTTATAAAGACCATCAACAGCAACAGCACAACCTTCTTGTAAGTAAAGCGCAAAAGGATACAGTCAGAAAAGGACACTGCAATCCAGAGCACCGCTACAACTAATCATCCATCCATCCAAAAAGAAAAGCAGCATACAAGCTCTTTCAAGCTGCTGAAAGTGGTCAGCAAAGTTAAGTACCACTGACAACCACAAGGAATTTAGGAAGATGGTGCAGACCTTCTTCGTAGATGAAGCCACAAGAATATGGCCTGGGCCTTGCCTATCCTAGCTCTCATAATACAGATGAAGATAGATGGGGCACTATGTACTGCCTAGAATATGCAACCATGACACACTTGCACTAAAATCACATGAAAACAAAGAGGCTGCACATCAACACTAGTCACACAGTTACCCACTAAAGATTACTCAAGGAGCAGTCCTTGTGTGACCCACCACATCCAGGAGCTTGTCCTGGCAGGCCCTCCATGATCTATCGATCCCCTTCTTGGGGTCCCTCATATATTTACTAAAGAAGGTGCACAGCTTAGGGTCTATCTCGGGGGTAGCTGTGACCTTGTCGGCCCGTGATGATCAGGGGCATTCTGACCTGAGGCGGGCCCTCACCTCCTTGCTTAGCGGTTGTCTAATCTTGTTGCCCACATACTCAGCCACCTTCCTGTCAGGGACCCAATATGCAGAACGCGGCCTAAAAATACCCTTGGGGTCAAACATGTCAGAAGGGGCACCATCCCCATCACCTGGATCGGAGTTGGATGACTGCGGGCGCCAAAACCTGCCCGAATCTTGTGTCTCGTCCGAGGAACCCTCTTCTTCCTCAAAATCACCCTCTCCATGTCGGGGAACCTCTCTTCGGGGTCGAAATCTGTGGCAACCTCGCCGCTGGTAACCCCAGGTATGTCCTCCTCCCGGTAGGGCGCCTCTTTGAGCATTCGCACACTCTTTTGAAAGACTTCAGTTAGCCGGCTGAAAGCCTTCAAGGTGTCCCGCGTCACGCTTGTTAGCCTTATGTGGGTGAAACTGGGTCACCCCACTAGGCCCCCAGTGCCCTTGAAGACCTGGGCAGACAGTTTATCAACACTCTCCTGCAGGGGGGCCAGCGCCTGGGAAATGGCCCCTGAAAGGAGCTTGTCCACCCCTGCAGGAAGGCGCTGTTGGGGGGCCCCTTCCTCCTCAGAGGAGTGAGAGGGTGCATAATCGTGGTCCCGCTGGGACTGCATTTTATAGGAGGGCAGGAGCACTTGAAAAACAAAATATGCCCTTATTACTGTGGGCTGCCCCCTCGCCGGTGCTCCTTCACAGATCCTGCTCAGGAATGCCACAGTAGTAGCTCAAGAAAATCCCTAGACTGCCGGTAGCAGAGACGAGGGAATTTAACTTATGTTAATGGGCTATGCCCGTAGAACCTACCGCAGCGCGGTGTCAGGCGAGGCTTGGGGGGAAAGTAGGCACAAGCGGGCAGCCGCTCAATTTCCCCAAGCGCAAACGCTCAGTAAGCTGCTCTGTGGTGCGTCTGAAGTGCGTTAGAAGCGCGAAAGAGCACCACCTAGCGCACCCTCGAGGGAGCAAGAAACTGACGTGCTCGGGCCAAAAAGCCTGCCACGCGGCTGAGAAGTGGGGAAAACCACAGGGAATTTAGGCGCTCGCAGAGCGTTGGCACAATGAACAATAGCAGCTCAAAATCAACACAGTAACAAGCAAAACGCCAGATAAGCCCTAACTCTAACCCCCTTATGTCAGGAAGAAGGCATGAAGGGACTTAACTGACGAGGCAGCAGCGAAGAAAGAGGAAGGACTACGGCACCAGCATTATTATATGGACTTTCGGACTGCTATGTGATTAGACTGTTGGTAGCCATGGTTACTCCCAGTGTTCATGGGAGTTGTAGTTCTTTGAACGTGCTGTAAATAAAGAGTGAAGAAAGAAATGCATAATCCTCGCCTCCGGTCCTGACATAGAATGAGGAGATTAGGGAGCTTCATAACAAATAAGTCTCCGAAGATGGCCACCAGAGAGAAAAGAGCCCAAATGTAGCACAAATATCACCCAAATGCAGCCCAAGTATAGCTCAATGTCAAACTTGTGCAAAACACCCACACATATTGGGCTTCCTTATAAAGGTGCATGAAAGGGTTAACACATACTAACCCTTCAGGAATGGAGTGACAAAATAAAAAAATTTAAGATATGTTTTTATTTGCTGCTTTTCGTGTTATCAGAGGGTGCAGGGTTGAAAATGTTGCCTTTAATGGTTGCTTTGTGTGAGAGTGGTGTGCCATTCTTATGCTTAGTTTTTACATTTCCTGATAGTATTGCATCTATCTGATAAGACCAAAAAATAATATTTGATCAACGAACTCAATTTTCAGGTATGTGAATTACATTTAATATGGAGAAAAAAATGAAAAATGATTGCAAAAGTATATGTATATGTGAGAATGTTATAAGAGAATATCAAATATTTTTGAGAAAATATTGAAAGTATATGAGGTAATGTATGATTGGTTTTGTGAGTGGCTTTCTATGTTTAATAACAGGTCAGTAAGATGCTTTATGAGTATTATAATCTGACAGTTTGTCTGATTTGCAGACTAGGTGTGTGAGAAGCAGGACTGGGCGTAGTTCGCGGAGTTTTGCTACGCGAAACTTCGCTAAGTTACAAAAAACTCCGCGAAGTTCCTTGAGTGGCTGAGTGCAGTGCGAACTGCAGTTTGTGCTGGTATTCCTGCCGCTCGGGTAGAAATTCTACCAGAGCGGCAGCTCGCGCTCGCGAACTTACTGTTCACGATCGCAAACTTACCATTCGCGATCGCGAGCGGGGAAAAAACTCTGCTGCACATCGCGAAGCGGAGTTTTCTGCACTCCGTCAGCTCCGCGGAGTACAGAAACCTCTGCAAACTCCGCAAACGGAGCGAAGTTCACCGCTCAGGCCTAGTGAGAAGTTGGTTCACAATCTGTTGCTTTGAATTAGTATGTTGTACATTTGCTGCTTACTACTTGGTGTAATTGGTAGTAAAAAAAACTGTAGCTAAGAGTTAAACTTTTAGTTACCAAGGCATTAGAAGGTGTGGCAATATTTACATGTGTATATATGATGTGCTGTTCTTAAAGAGTGTTTTTCTTTGAATTCTGGGTGTTGTAGTTCTGTTACACTGCGTTGTCAGACAGCTACAGAAGCACATATACATTCAGTCATTTACCCAGAAACTACTTGTGCATGCAGCAGATTCTAACATAGTTGTAGTCACATCTATATTGCTCTCTTTTCTGTACTGTTACACAGGCACTGAGGTGTTTGTTTATAGTCACTTACAAAGATAATTAGAGAGTCATAGAGATACTAAATAGACAGTCACATACCAGCACATTTACTTACACGTCTCATGGCACTGCTACAGGTGTACTCCTACAATTTCTCAGATATGTTGACAAGTACTGACACAACCTTCTCATTCATGTAGAGAAATACTCTTTCAAACATGGATAATGCTTGGTAGTACAGGTCCTGTGTGTGCACTTTCACTTGTAGCGTCATTTGCCATGTAAAAACTGTTTGTCAAGCCTTTAACCCAAGTTTCAGTATGCACAAGTCACATGTGAGAGATGCTGTAGGTGTGCTATAAAGCATGCTGGTTTGTGCTTAAAAGATGAGAGATGTTCTTTTCAGTTCACTAAGTTACTTGTGCACTTGCATGCAGGGGTGGCTCCTCCGTAATGGCAGAGGAGCATCGCCCCACAGCCCATGCCAGCAGACGATAAATAAAATGATAATAACCCAATGTTATTATCATTTTATTTATGCTGTTGAGCCCTGCAATACAATAGGTATAGGGCTAGGCTGGGCCGGGCATGGCAGGGAGGAGGAGTAGTGTGTACTCATAAGTGCGCATGTGTGTTTGGCCAGCTGTCCTAGGCTGGCCAAACACATATGCGCACTTATGTTTCTCCAACCGGCTGTGTTACACAGCCGTTTGGAAAAAAGCCACAGACTCCAATTCACCGTCTGAGCTGCAAACGAGGCCACTCAGACCAATCCTGGCACTGCTCTCATGTGAGAGCAGCGTCTAGATTGGGTGTGGAGCCTGTGCCCTGAGGGCCCAACCCCTTCCAGCCGGCCAAACAGAGGAGCTGCGAGGCAGGTATCAGCGGGAGCGGAGCAGCAGGTAAGTCTATTTTATGTTTTTAACTTATATTTTATTTCTCCACCCCCCTCCCCAACCCGCTGCCCTCTCCACCCGTTGTCACCCTACCACTTTGGTATGCGGCGGCCGCCACTGCTTGCATGCCCCTATGCCACGTACTACAGAGTATGCCATCCCTAAAGAACCTGACATACATGTTCAGAAAAACATAAAGCCTCTGTTTCTGCTATTGAGCTAGCTACAGAAGCACGTATAGATCCAGTCACTCACCAGAAGCTATTAATACATGCAGCAGACTCAAAGGTAGTTGCAGTCACAACGTAGCTCTGTATTGCCTAACACAGGCACTGGAGTATTTCTGCAGCCACTTAAATACACATTTAGACAGCAATAGAGGTATTATAGCAGGCAGTTACATACCAGCACATTTACTTAAACATCTCATAGTAGTGATAGAGGTGTACTTCTACACTCTCTAAGATATGTAGGCAAGTACTGACACAATCTTCTCAACCATGCAGAGAAATAGTATTTCAAAATGGGTGATGGCTACTAGTGCAGACCCTGTCTGTGCACTGTCACTGCAAGCTTTACATGGCATGCTATAGGTGTTTCTGAAGTGTCAAACTCATGTTTCAGTGCACATAACACACTTCTAAGATATGCTGTACATATGCCATTAAGGATGCTGTTTTGTGCTTAAGAGATTGACAGATGTCCTTTTGAGTAAAATAAGTTACTTGAACACTTGTAGGTCCCTTTGCGAAGTACTACATAGAGTATGCACCCCTAACGCAACTGATATACATTTTCACAAAAGTACAGGCCCTCTCTGCAACATAATCAGACAACTAAAGAAGCACATATACATTCAGTCACTTACTAGAAACTACTTATGCCTGCAGCAGACTCAAAGGAGGTAGTTGCAGTCACATGTCATAGCTCTCTTTTCCCTTACAGAGGCACTGAAGTATTTGTGCAGCCACTTGCATGCACATTTAGACAGCCATAGAGCTACTAAAACACAGTCGCCTAACAACACATTTACTTAAACATCTTATGGCACTCATACAGGTGTACTGCTATACTCATGTACATATGTAGGAAAGTACTGACACATCCTTCTGAACCATGCAGAGAAATATTTCGTCAATCATGAGTGATGGCTATTAGTGCAGACCCTGCCTGTGCACTCTCACTGCAAGCTTCAGTTGGCATTTTATAGGTCTTTCTGAAATGTCAAACCCACATTTTAGTGCACATAACACTTCTAAGATATGCTGTAGGTGTGCCATAAAGGGTGCTGTTTTGTGCTTAAGATGTTGACAGATGTCCTTTTGAGTTGAATATGTTACTTGCGCAATTGCAGGCCTCTATGCCAAGTACTACATAGAGTATGCCATTCCTATAACAATTCACATAGATGTTAACAAAAGCATAGAGCCTCTCTTTCAGTTACAGAGACTGCTACGGAAGCACTTTTACATTTAGTCACTCACCAGAAACTATTTATGCATGCAGCAGACTCAAAGGTAGTTGCAGTGACACCTACATAGTTCTCTATTGCCTAACACAGGCACTGAAGTATTTGTGCAGCCACTCACATACACATTTAGGCAGCCATAGAGGTATTATACCAGACAGTAACATACCAGCACATTTACTTCAACATCTCATGGCCCTGATAGAGGTGTACTCCTACACTCTCTGAGATATGTAGGCAAGTACTGACACTACCTTCTCAACCATGTACAGACATAGTCCTTCAAACATGGGTGATGGCTACTAGTGCAGACCCTGTCTGCGCTCTCTCACTGCAGGCTTCACTTGGCATGTTATAGGTCTTTCTCAAGTGTCAAATCCATTCAAAATCTCATGCACCCAGTCACTGACTCACTCAGACACTCATGCACCCACTTAGATGTCTACTCAAACAGTCAGAGACTCACTCACACAGTGATTCACCCACTCACACACCCACTGAGTCACTTAGGCAGGTAGTCCCAGACCCACTCAGACACACACACTCCCAGTCACACACCCATTGAGACACTCACGCACTAGGTCACACACCCACTGAGGCACTCTTGCACTCATTCACACACTCATTTTCAAAGCTTACAGGTTACAGGTAGAAAATAGAATTTAAAAAACCTTAGGATTTCACTGAAAAAAACAAAGGTTACAGGGACGTTATAGTTAGGAGATAGAATTTTAAAAAACCTTAGAAATTCACTGAAAAAAACCAAAAGTTACAGGGATGTTATATTAAGGCTCACATTTCACTCGTACAAAACCAGTGAAATTCAGCAGTTATAGTTACCTGAGCAAACTATAACTTACCCCCACGCAATGCACTGCTTATGACCTCACATATTACATCACTCATGACATGTTCAGTGACATCACTGATATCACTGATGACATCTCAAACGACATCACTGAATAATATAATATACCCTGAATATAATATACACTGAATAATATACACAATATAGTTTTTACATAGTTCAGACATGAGAATTGTGAATTTAGGAATTGTAGAGTTAGGGAAGGTCTCCAGGCAGTCCACGCCCCACCTCACCTTTTGTGCTGGGGTCCATCTGCCCGCATCTGGTGCTCACAAGATGAATTTGGTAGCAGCGAGGACCAGAAAGTTTTTACCAACGTCATCAAAAAGTGTAGTCAGTGTCCACACGCGACGCTGACTGCTGTGTGTGACGCGGCCGTGCAGCTCATGATGTCTAGTAAGCAGCATGATGATGTCAACATGTAACACAAGACACATCATGGTTACTAGTCGATACGGCGCAATAGCTTTGCATAGTAGCATGTCACCATCAACAAGTTGAATTAACACATTGTCATAGGGGACACCCAAATGCTACCAGTGACAGAAACAAAGGAAATCCTTCATCGCGGTCAAGCGGAGGCTGCGTGACCTAAACCTGAAATATAGTCTCATGTTCCCCTCAAAGCTCCGGGTGGCGAACGAAGGTTGCACGCTATTCTTTTTTTCAGCAGGAGAAGCATGTGAATGGCTAGACACCAGTGGACCGGGGGGGCGACGCCTGGCCTCATCCATGGGGTCCACCGGAAACCCGACACAGGAACATAGGCAGCCCAGACGGCAACAGCACACATAAAGAGCAGGGGGTCCGGCCCGGATCAAAGTCCTCCAAGACGGCACATTGCAAGCTTCCGACACGGAGACGGTGCCGGAATCCGTTGAGATAACGCAGGAGTCAGAGACTGATAATGGAGACCAAGGAAGTGGACACGAACAAAGGCAATCTAAACTTCAAAGACCAGATACGCAGATAAGTGACTAATAAGTAAACACATGCTAATGTGGAACTATGTAGATATAAAATGTATTGATGACATGGGCAATGCATAGGTAAGAATGATAAGTCAATAATACCCGGGATGGGTGGAAGAATGGGTGGCCATGGGGTAGTGATGCCCCCACCAGAGTTCGGGCCCGCCTGGGAAGCTTGAGAGTAGACTCGCATCTTGGTGGAACCAGTTCTCTAGCACAACATTCAACAACGAACAATAAACAAACAAGCATTGGCATAGCCAATAGGTCTCGCCTTTGGGACATTATAAGTGTTTAGCCATGCAACACTTGATGTTGTTGCACCAAGGATATTGTACTGCATAACTAAACACTTATAAGGTCCCAAAGGGGAGACCTATTGGCTATGCCAATGCTTGTTTTTTTTTAAAGGACAAGCAGTGCTATCAGGCTCCGGCTGCCACTTAGTCCACCGCATCCCACGTAGACGCTGCAGCCATCTTTGAATGGTTTTAAAGCCAATTCAAAAGCGGTCGCCAGTGTATGTGAATCCCTATCTCAACTGTGAGACTGTTCTCCTGCTTCCCAATTCTATTAAATACAAATTATGTAAAAAGAACATCCCTTTCTGAGCTGCACGGCTCATTCTACCCATGTTTCACGTGCAGATTTGAAATACTGATGGTTTGGGCTTCCCGGAATTCAACTGGTTGAGGTGTAGAGAGGTGTAGAGAGAGGTAGAGAGAGAGGTAGAGAGAGAGATAGAGAGGTAGAGAGGTAGAGAGGTAGAGGTAGAGGAGGTAGAGAGGTGTAGAGAGGTGTAGAGAGGTAGAGAGTGAGAGGTGTAGAGAGGTGTAGAGAGGTGTAGAGAGGTAGAGAGAGAGAGGTAGAGAGAGAGGTAGAGAGGTAGAGAGGCAGAGAGAGGCAGAGAGAGGCAGAGAGAGGCAGAGAGAGGTAGAGAGAGGTAGAGAGGTAGAGAGATAGAGAGGTAGAGAGATAGAGGTAGAGAGGTAGAGAGAGAGGTAGAGAGAGAGGTAGAGAGAGAGAGAGGTAGAGAGAGAGAGGTAGAGAGAGAGGTAGAGAGAGAGGTAGAGAGAGAGGTAGAGAGAGAGGTAGATAGAGAGAGGTAGAGAGAGAGAGGTAGAGAGAGAGAGGTAGAGAGGTAGAGAGAGGTAGAGAGAGGTAGAGAGATAGAGGTAGAGAGGTAGAGAGAGAGGTAGAAAGAGAGGTAGAGAGAGAGGTAGAGAGGTAGAGAGAGGTATAGAGAGAGGTAGAGAGAGAGGTAGAGAGAGGTAGAGAGAGAGGTAGAGAGAGGTAGAGAGAGAGGTAGAGAGAGAGGTAGAGAGGTGTAGAGAGGTAGAGAGGTGTAGAGAGGTGTAGAGAGGTGTAGAGAGGTAGAGAGGTAGAGAGGTGTAGAGAGAGAGAGAGGTAGAGGTGTAGAGAGGTAGAGAGGTAGAGGTAGAGAGGTAGAGAGGTGTAGAGAGGTAGAGAGAGAGGTAGAGAGATGCACAGTTGTTTGTAGTCCAACCGTTTAAGAAGTTTAACTAAGTACAAAGAGTTGCAATTTAAAATTCCTTTGATCGGAGAGCATCATTCTCTGTGAATATCCTTGTTTAGGATGCATAACTGTAAGTGAGGCCGTGTCTTATAAGCCTGGAACATTGAAGGCGGTTTAATAAAAATTGGGACTTATATTCCCATGAATGGACTAGCCATATAAACTACAGCTGGCTGCATTAAAAGCATCACTAAACACGAACCTGTTTCCAAAGTTGCAACATTCACTACAGTTTCGCATCACAAGCTTTTCCTGGCAGTTTTCAATGTTAAGAAGATTGGGTGTGCGCTCAGTCACTCACTTGCAAAGTTGCTTGTAATATCCAGGTGCACATTTGACCGTTTTCATTATACAATGAAGAATGGGCTCTAAAGCCTCAAAATGTAGGAGCAGGGACCATGTTAGAAATGGGATGTAAATGACTTACCTTGTATGAGAACTTAAGTAGTGCTTAGAGTAACTTCTAGACCCTAACATCGAACTTGCTACAGTAATACCCGAAATGTACCCAGTTTCTTGGATGTTATGACCCTCAGCAAGTTGTTACATGATGTATCCCATAAAGCACCGAAATGTCACACAAAATAATCTGAAAGCTGTTCAGCTATGCAAGTGAGATGGTCGAGATCCACGTGCAGTCACTCAGACCACCATGGTATCTGTGCACACCCACGCTCCAAGCCATACGTCTTTGAAGCGTGTCCTCTTTCCAAACAGCATTGTGGACAACATTCTTTAACAGAGACCCTTACTCTACCAACACTGCACCTTCACCGTACCTTCAGAGCGAGTCCAGACGATGTTATCTACCTCTGCCTATTCAATGGGAGCCGCCATGACACAAGACACGTTCCAGGAACGCCTGTACGACTCTACCCTACCACGTGCAGTCGCCATCTTGGGAGGGAAGAATTTCAGGGACATGCCGAACATCAAATGGAAACGCAACTTCCCTGAAAATAAGTGTAGCGGCCATCTTACATATGTGGATTTATGGGATCCTATACACAAGAAGAGGCAAGCGCTTTGCAATTATATCCATTTATGCTTGACTAAACATGTGTTTCTATTGTTTATTATACTTTTACATATAAGAATTGAATACTTAAATAGATTTGAAATGAAACATGTAAGTCACTCTTTCAAAATACAACAGTACTTCTTGACAACGCAGCATTTGAAAAAGGCACCTATAAGTGCCTGTTAGTATTTTGGGTTGTCAGTCAGGTGTTTCCTTGACATTACTGGAAAATTCTGTCAGTCAGAGATGGCCACTACTTTCAGTAAAAGCTGTGAGTATTTTCATCAAGTGCCTGGGAAGCCCACACCGAGGCTTGCATCGCAAACCTTACAGTGTACTACAGGAAACGACCTACCAGGCGGTAAAACCAACAAGCGCTAAAACACAAGCGCGGCCCCGCGGCCGCGAAAGTTAATTGTTGTGAGAGAGAGGGGGAGCAGGAGGTGAGCCCGCGAGTGGTGCACGCGCGCACGCTTGGGAGAGTCTTCACTTTTCAAGCACTGCACTCGTGCTTGTGGCGCGCCCTACTCGCTCCCGCAAGGTGGATGCCGCCACAAGCACGAGTGCAGTGCTTGAAAAAGTGAAGAGCGACGGCTAAAGGCCCTCCTATGCAGCGCATGCGCGCTGCGTAGGCGAGACCTAAAAAGGGATCAAAAGGAGGCCGGAGTAGCTCCCAGACCTCAGACATTGATGTTATGGACCAATATGTTGCGTAAGGCTTGGGTGGAGGGAGGTATGGGGCCGTATGTGCTGTATTTGTACTGGTTGTAATACGAGCTGCGGAATTCACGCAACTGCTCAAGGGGTGGGGGGGGATTGGGGACAGTTTAGTTACAGAAGTTGTATTAACCAAAGGGGAAAATGTGCATATTTACCACAAGATGTCGGGACGAAGAACAGATATCCACAGGGAAGGTATATGGAGGAGGAGAATGGGAAGGGAGATAATCATGTCTGCACAAGTACTGAAAATTCTTAATTGGAATGTCCGTGGTATGGGGGCCTAGAAAAACGTCGCAGAGTACACGCATTTCTGAAACAATATAAAATAGCGATAGCTGGGCTACAGGAGACACATATATGGGGAAACACCATCTCTAGTATACGTAAAAGATGGAGGGGGCAGCTATATGCCACCTCCTACTCGGGCTTTGCACGGGGGCCCTTGTGTGGGTGGCACCTGGGGTTCCTTTTCAGCATCTGCACCATGTCCTGGACCCTGAAGGGAGATATGTGATCCTGCATGGAAAATGGGAGGGCAAAGAGATATGTATGTTCAATGTCTATGCCCCTAATACAGGCTGTCCTGATTTCTTCCCGGCTATCCTGAAAGCAGCGACACCATACATAGGGGCGGAAATTGTTCTCTTGGGGGATTTTAATTGTGTCTTCGATGTGGTGTTGGATAGGGAGCCCCCCCAGAGATAACACTAAGCCTCGCATGTCAAAGTCATTGAATACAATAATGCAAGGTATGCAACTAAGAGATGAGTGGAGGGTCAGAAACCCTCTGAAAAGAGTGTTCTCCTGTTACACCCCGGCTGCCAACACATTCAGCCGTATCGATCACTGCTGTCTTACACCTGGGCTTTCCGCTGCCACGGAGGGAATCTCCTACCTTCCCCGCTACCTATCTGACCATGCACTGCTTCTGCTCACCCTAAAAGGTGGACTGGGTCGCCCGGCCATCCCATTATGGCGGCTAAGAGTTGAGGCACTCACAGACCCACCATACGCAAAAACAGTATTAGAGGCCTTACAACATTATTTTTGAAGAAAATTGGGGGTCGACAGATACCAGATCAATAGAATGGGAAGCCATGAAGGTGGTTATTAGAGGGGTATGTATGAAGACCACTTATGGGGTGAAACAGCAACTGAATAGGGATATTACAAGGCTAGAAAACCAACTGCTGGGGTTAGAGGGCATCATACACACATCACCTAGTCACATGGCCAAATGGACTCTGGTCCGTGGAGAACTGCTTGAAGCCTGGGCTAGACTAGAAAAGCACAAGCATACTGCCTATAGACAAAGGCTGCATATGGAGGGGGACAGGTCAGGGGCACTTCTTGCGCGATTGATCAGGACTGAGAGGGAACATACACCTATTCTTCGACTCCAAAATAGCATTGGGGTCACACTCCAGACACAGGGAGCGATCTTGAAAGAATTCACAACACACCTAGAGACCGTATGTGCGACTGACCTCCGTGTTCGGCCGCACATGATACAGGAATTCCTGGACGGCATGATACTCCCCACCCTAGAAGAGGCAGACGCAGAGGCTTTGGGGGCGCCAATCTCCAAAGAGGAAATTCTCGCATCTATCAAAAAACTGAAACCGGAGAAGTGCCCCGGGGGGGACGGGCTCCCAGCGGAGTTTTATAAAAAATGTGCCCCGCTGCTGGCTAACCACCTACTGGATGTGTTCAATGAAGCCCTAGTTCACAAAGTGTTGCCACAAAACCATGCTGGAGGCGGTGGTGTCCATGATCCCTAAGCCTGACAAAGACCCCCTCTTTGCGAGCTCTTAAAGACCGATCTCCCTACCAAATATAGACACAAAAATATTAAGCGGAATCCTGGCTGCCCGATTGTTGCCCTACATGCCCCAGCTGATCCACCCGGACCAGGCTGGGTTTATTCCTAGACGAAATACCACTCACAATCTACGTAGGCTGGCGCATGTGTGGCACGCGCCAAGCTTAGAAACAAAGAGTTGGGCGCTGGGTCTGCTGGATATACAGCAGGCCTTTGATTCCGTAAAATGGAACTATATATGGGCGGTGCTTGAGAAGATGCGATTTGGAAGTCAGTATATAAAATGGATGGAAATTCTATATACAAATCCGGCAGCGAGAATACGCCTCCGAAACCAGGTGTCGGAAAGCTTCACATTATGGAGGGGTACCCGACAGGGGTGCCCTTTGTCTCTGCTCCTGTTCGCCATCGCAATGGAGCCGTTGGCGACCACTCTGAGAAACAAAATGGAGGACTTGGAAATCCGATTAGGGGACACAAATCATGTGGTGTCTATAAATGCTGACGACACGTTGGTGTACCTACGCCGCCCAGAAATAGCAGTTCCGACACTCATCACAGTGCTGGAGAGATTTGGGAAGGTGTCCGGTCTACGCCTTAACTCGTGGAAATCTAAACTGTTCCTCATGGGTAATCTCATGGGAAAAAGTGAGGCTGAACTACCCGGGGTGGGGATAGACTGGGTGTGCGGCGAGGTGAGGTATCTGGGGATCAGACTGGCACACACACACACGGTTTACCTGGACAGTAATATAGGAAGGAATGTGGAGGGCATAAAAAGGTTGGTTGCCTTTTGGAAAGAACTCCCACTATCGCTGATGGGCAGAGTCGCATTAACAAAAATGGTCATCTTACCGCGGTGCTTTTATGCCCTACAGAATTCTCTATATAGAATCCCATATAGATACTTTATACAACTAGAGTGCCTAATAGTGGAACTTCTGTGAGGATCCAAATGAAAACGGATAAAGCTGGACACCTTACAGAGGAGATGGGAGCAGGGGGGGCTGGAAGTCCCTAGATTAGAACTATATTATATGGCCACACAACTTCAGCATGCGGTGCACTGGTTAGATGAGCGGGACAACTGGGAGAAACAGCTGTTAGCAGGTACACACGAGGGAGCCCCCTTGCCGGAGCTTCTTATGATGGGGTCTTGAGTGCCCGAATCCTTCCCATATGTTATCAGGCACGTTGCTGCGATCTGGGAAACTGCTGTGCAGAAGGTAGTTAAACGAGCTCCATACGCCCCGGATGCTCCGCTGTGGATAATACAGCCCTTCAAAAAGATAGGGCAAACAATGACAATTAATAAATGGATAGAGGGAGGCTGCCACACGATGGGAGACTTATATAACTCTGAGCTGTTTTTAACGGGGGAAGAGGGAGAGAGCACATTTGAGCTCGGTAGAGGGCAATTCCCACACTATGCTAAACTTTCCGCAGTGGCTAGGGAATTATGGCCGTCATTTCTGCAAGAGCCACCCGTTACGGCAGTCCTACAGACAATATCCAATCTGGCAGGAGGACGTAGACTGGTCTCACATATATACAGAGCGCTTAGGGAGGATCTCCCCACCAGTCCCCTTCCAATTCAGACAAAATGGGACGCTGCAATGGATGAACCCCTAACAGCGACAGAATGGAAGAAAGTGCATGAGGGGGTCGAACAGATAAGCTCTAATACAAGGTTCAAACTCATACAATATACCATCGTGCATCAGGCATATTTGACCCCGCGAATATTACATAAAATACACCCGGAGCGCGCAAATCAATGTCCTAGGTGCAGGCAAGCGGACGCTCATCTTATACACATGGTGTGGGACTGCCCGGAACTAACGCACTATTGGCGAAATATAGCACACAGTCTGCAAACCGCCACGGGATGGAAAATACCACTTACCATCAAGGTAGTGGTGTTTGGGCTTCTCCCCACGCCAAAATATAAAAAACTTAGTAGAAAATGTGTTCAATTAGGGTTAGTACTAGCAAAAAGGAGGATAGCAATTAGGTGGCTGAACTCAGATCCCCTCACAATCAAGAGATGGGCTAAAGACATACACGAATGGGCCACGGCGGAGCTAATCCAAATGAAAAAAGTCAGAAGGGATGATAAACTAGACAAAGACACGAGGGCCTGGTACCTCATGACAACAGAAATACTTAAGAAAGAAGTCCTCCCCCCGACAGGGGAAACAGATTTGACGCAGTCAGGACAGGAAGAGATAGTTGCAGTAGCAGAACCTGGAAGCTACCCAGCAATCGAGAATGGCAAAGAGAGAGGAGACGTATAAAAATGGGATGTCTTCTTCCCGGGGATGATATGACACAAACACAGCCTTGGGGGGGAAGGAGAGGGGTATATGTTTGATGTTATTGTTCTACACAGTTGGGGGAAAAAAATGGTATGAACAATATTTATGCTGTAAACGTCTCAGAGGAACTCTGTGAACAAAAGTTTATGATGTGTGAAACTTATATTTCCGCGCAGCGGAGTTACAGATTGGTATGTTGATTTGTCACATCTGATTATACATGTACTGTTATTATGGAAAATGCCAATAAAATAAAATAAAAATAATAAAATAAAAAAGATGCTACCTGTGTCTGCAATACCAGTATAATCGCTAATAGACCTTCAATCCAAGAAAGTTGTGGATTGAATATTATTACTTTGGGCGTAACCTGATGGGAAATATTTTTTGTGGCTCAATCTTCACAGGGCTGGGCCAGTTAGATAAAAAGCGAAAAGTCAATTCTGTTCCATAAACCATCCAAGGAAAAGATAGATATAGAGACTGATGGACTGTATTTTGGAAGCAGTGGTATGGGGGTGAAAGAACTCTTGGGCAATTGTTACATCTGTTAGTATTGCAGTGGCTGGAGGAGGCAGCAGTCAAGGTTAGTCGATTAGCTCACATATGGCTTCACTCAATTTCACTGTTCAACCATGTGGTGTTTTTCGAGAGTCCGGACACCCATGTTTGTTCTTTTTGATGTAAAATGTGTTGTGCTTGTTCAAAGATGTCTCTAATTTTTTCTTTTTCAAACACAATCCACTTTAAATCACTGTTGTTTGGTCCTTTTTCATAAAATGTTATACCAGCGTGGTAATTAATTTGCCACACCTAAATGTTTCTCCTGGGTTTAGTAATCCTAGTTCGTATTTTCTAGTTAGTTATGCCAATGCATTTATATTTGCATGGACATGCAAGCATTATACAATAAAGTCACTATTGCTATTAGTGTGAGTCAGTGGCGTAGCTAGAGCTTCTGGCGCCCGGGGCTACCCCTCAGATTGCCGCCCATGGCAGGTAGCAGGGGGTGGGAGGGATGCTGGGTAAAAAGAACGGCGAGCACTTGAAAGAGGTCCAAGAGACACGTGGTATTACCGCTAATAGTTACCTCGATCATGCAAGTTACATGCACATACATGACACGGGCCAAGGCTACACAGTTGAATACACCGGCAGTACAAAGACATACAATTGATGGACGGAATGCAGAACAAATCAAAACATTCACCCCCAGTCAAGAGATCTGGGTTAAATCCATCATTCTTTTGCTCACCATGCCACCCCAGTTTAGACTTGGTCATATGCAAATCAAGACTGATTTGCATATGGCTGGGTTCAAACTGGAATGCCATAGGGAGCAAAAAAACGAAGGATTTAGGCCCAGATCTCTGTACTGGGGTGAATGTATGACATTGTTCTGTATTCTGTCCATCAATTGTTCTTTTTGCAATAATAATATATAAGTACAGAGGTATCAAGGTTGACTTGTTTGCAACCTCTAGCATATTTAACCAAAAATATGACCAGAGTCCTATATGCAGTGGCATTGTGTTAGTCTGAATAGATGTTATTACACCTTAAACGTATACCTCCTTGGGTGGAGATCTCAGCACATAAAACAGAGAAGTAGTAGAGGTAGAGGTCTCCGCACATAGGTTTGTGAATTGCATTTTGTAGTATGCGAGTAGTACTACTGTACCAGTGGCGTAACGAAATGAGGGGGCCCCCCTGCAAAGTACATGGAGGGGGCCCCCACGCTCTGGACCCATTCAGGAGCTCTCAGGCCAGGGCCCAGCCACTCATGCACAGTGCTCTGGAGTTTGGGCCCCCCCCTCGCACCACTGGGTGTGCGGGGGCTATTGTTATGTCACTGGTGAGAGGATAGGTGAATGAGGTGGGTCTGGTAGCTCGGTGGACTAATGTGTCAACTGTAGGGGCTTGTGTTTGACCTCATAGTCACAGATTCAAATCCCGGCGGGTCCACTCAGACTTTCATCCTTCTGGGGTCAATAAAATGAATACCATTGAGTTGGGTAACAATAAACATCTGTTATTCAACGCCAAGATACCCTTCTGCATGAATATGTGCTTTACAAATAGATATGTTATGTCAGAGGATAAGTAAGTGAGAGGAATAGATACATGGGTGGATGAAAGGATTACAGAGTAAAGGGAAATTTTAGAGGATGGATGGATGGCAGAATAAATGGAAATCTGAGGAAGGGTGAAAAGATGGTAGAGTAAATGAAATGGATAAAATGGCCAATGGATGGAATGGTGAACGATTGAAAGTTGGATGAAATAATGAATGGATGACAGAATGTAAAGGTGAAATGATTGATAGCAGAAGGTGGATGGGAGGGTGAAAGGATGAATGAATAGATGCTTGGATGGAAGAGACAGAGGAGCACTTCTAGGGTGTTTTGGACTCACTTGCTGCGCTTGCTTGGTGCCATCAGAGCTTTGGTTCGAAGTGGTAGGATATTCTAATTTTCTGGCTACTCCATTACACACAGGCACATCTCTCACTCTGCATTCACCCAGCCCCTCCTCTTCCCATGCATTCAGACAGACGTGCCTCTCACCCTGCATTCACACAGTCACACACTCCCCCTGAACTCACATGAATCACCCTCTACTTAAGCGAGCACGCCTCCCACTTTGCACTCACGTGGGCACACCACTCACCCAGTACTCACACAGGCACCCCTCTCACCCTGCACTCACATGGGTAGACCGCTACTCACTCACAGAGGCACACCCCTCCTTGTGCACTCACATGGGAACATTCTCCCCCGTGCACTCACCAAGGTTTATCTCTCATCATGCATTTACAAGGGCTCAAATATCCCCTTGCACTCTCCTTGGCGCCCATGCATTTACAAGAGCTCAGATCTCACCATGCACTCACATAGGCTCACCTCTCACCATGCACTGTCACACACTCACCTTTCACCATGCACTAACATAGGTACGCCTCTCACCCTTCATCCACACAGACTCCTCTCTCACATAGACTCACCTCTCACCATGCACTGTCACACACTCACCTTTCACCATGCACTAACATAGGTACGCCTCTCACCCTTCATCCACACAGTCTCCTCTCTCACATAGGCATACCACTCACCCTGCATAAACATCAGCTCACGTCTCAACCGGCACTCACAAAGGCACACCCTGCATTCACAAGGTCTGAAGTGCATTCACAGAGGCCCCCCTTTCACACTGCATTCACACGGCTCAGCTGTCACTCTGCACTCACATGGGCTCAAACTTCACTCGGCGCTCGGACACGTACATCATTCACCCTCCGCTCAGACGGGCTCACCTCTCACGCTGGAGTCACAACTTCAGCTCTCACCGTACACTCACAGCGCCACATATCTCAATCTGAACTCGCAGTCACACTGCATTTACAGCCACATCTGGAGGAAATTGGCGCTTGTGCAGGGAAAGTAGAAAACACCCAAGTGCTAGATATGCAAACGAACCAAACTGACGCAGTTTAATTGGTCACAGCTTGGCTTGCATTTACATTACTCCGACGTAACGGGTGAGTCTACCTTATTAGAGGCACCATGTTCTGCCACTGAAATTGAATTTCTCATCTAAGTGACGAGGCGGGCGTGCAGAGGTAATGTTTAAACCAAGCCTCGTGAGGGCTGTCGAGTCCTGCTGGTAGGACGACTTTAAAATACTCAGGTCCCAGCCCCTGCCAGTGGCCTAACAAAACGTGAGAGGGCCCCCCCTGCACGATGTGCTGAAGGGGCCCCTCATACTCACATCAGTAGAGGCTGAGGAGGCCCCCTCCATTATGGGTAAGCCTGGGGCCCCCCCGCACCGCGGGGGCTGCGGGGGCCTTTGTTACGCCCCTGTAACTGTACTGATTCTAAAGGTTCTACTAAATGCAGTTTCTGAATTGTGCTTGAACAGTCTCTGATGTCTTGCCAATTTGCCACTACGGAGAGGGGCCATATTGTGTTGTGCCTGCTCCCCTTGATTTTTGCCCTAACGTGGGACCCATTTGCAAAAGAGATGGGGAAAGGATTTGGGGTTGAAGGACTTTTACGGACCAAAGCCTGTTGCATAGCAATATGCTAATCACATACTCGTTTGGTCCTGGACAGGTATTGCCTGCTGTCTTCTAGCAGATTGAGGAATTAGACTTAACATTGGGTATATTAATTAAAAGATGAAAGTTTGCCTTAAAAGTCTGCTTTATGCCCCTTACCTGAATGCAGATTTGATGATCGGACTGATCTTTTAAACAGGGTCTCCAGTGATTCCTTCAAATAGTCTGGGTTAACAATATGTTTAAATCCTATGAAATTGAAATCCCTATTCCAAGCTTAAGTGACAACTTCAAACAATTACCGCAATGTGGTGCTTATCTGGATCTTCCAAATGAAACTATGAAATATTAATCAAAGAAAAAGCTGTTGAATAGTTGTTTACATCTCCAAGAAACAAATCAAAAGATTCACAATTGCTGATGTCAATAATAATTAAATTTCATTATCATATTGCTCACTGTCTAATGAAGAAATTATTAAACATCCTAATTACCAGCTCCATAAACTAAACCAAATGAGGATTAGCTGGTTTCTTCTTTTATAGTTTCAGCGCTAGCAGTCACTAATGGTGTGGGTGATTTGTAGCTAAAGTGGAATTCAACTACAGGTAAAAAATCCTGATGAACATCATTGTCAGTTCCATTGAGAAGGAGTCATGCAGCGGCAAAACCTACATGAATTCAGGATGATCCATGAGTATCTCGTCTCTGCAGGTCATTGGAAATCCTTGGATTTAACTTTCATCTGATTGGCTAGTATATCCCTAAAGGGCAAATATTAAATAGTTTCATTCCAGTTCTTCTCCATGTTGAGGGGTTTTAATGCTCTGTTAAGAGACTTAGGTCAAGGATGGCTGGGCGTGTCTTTTAGCGTTAACATTTCTGCCGACAATAAAGATGTTCTAGTGGGGCCTATAATTTTTGAAAGAAGGTGGCAAAAAATCAGATTCCATGGCTCAAGTTTGTTTCATTAGCCGAATTTGGACTTGGTGTGTCAAAATGGGTAAGTCGAACAAAGTTCTAAAGGAAGCTTTGTAGATGGTACAAGTGAGCACAGAGCTGCCATCTATAAGCCTTCCCCCGGTGAGCCTGGTTCCTGTACATCAGCAGGAGGGGATTACTGCACTCTACTTCCCGGGTGGGTTCCAATGCTGGCCCTGAACCACCTGACCTGGTGCTTTCAGGTCATGACCCTTTATTACTAATCGTGGAATGGGGTAGACTCCTTACTTGTATGCTATTGGACCAAGGTACACATTTACTGTGTCAAAGAAATTTCCTGACATGCTAATCTGAGTCTGAAAAGGATTGTTGACAAAAGTAATACTCTGAATCACAGAATCAAGGGTCCACCTGGAGGCAAGCTGGACAAGTGCAGGCAAGTCCCATATTCATACTTTACTACACAGAGGTTTCTACTATTGATCACATGATCATTTTTCTCACAAATAATTACGAGCACGAGAATGCAAGGGTGACCTTAACAGGTATCAAAAACGGAAACATGTTTTTGCAGAGCAAGCTATTCACCTATTTCACGTCTCAAATGCCAAACGCAGTTTCTCCCTCTTGCCCTATATTATTTACAGAACTAAAGTCGCTTCACTGTTGATGAATCTGTTCACTTCCGGTTCAACTCCACTTCCACAGTATTCTAAAGTACCATAGGCAAAACACCAGCCATCATAATAATTGCTATGATCCCAGTTTGGTAACGAGTAAAATGGGAAAATACCCTTGTTTCCAGTAAAGGTTAAGATAAATCAGTCTGTAAGGCAACTGGTGCTCATGCAAAGCGCTCTGATACCTTCGGGTCTAGTTCGCGCTATATAAAACTACAACAACAAAAAAGATAGAGGCATTGCAGGCTCAGACTAGGATGTAAATCAGGAAGAGAGCGAAGACAGTTAAAATAACACCAGCAACTCAAGTCCGTTTAAAGTTTTTCACAAAAACGAATCTGCTTTTCGTGATAGGGTCAGTTTAAACCGTATACAGGGACTTGGGAGGCTTCTGATGTAGTCATGCAAGACTTAAGATCACAACATAATGTGGGACCAGAACTATGTTGCACCAGGAGGCCACACAAATAGAGGAGTATGAAATGGAGGTATTGGAGAATACAGTGGTATTACATCCGAATGTCAAAATTTACCTGTTTCAAAGCATGCATAAATATAGCAAGAATGCGACTCTGTTATGTCTTCAGAATGCTACAGTTTCGAATATTTTGTCTAAACACAATTCTCATTTGGAACTTCTTCCTTTTCCTCTACTCTCTTTAAGTTCTATCAGCATTCATTTTGCAATGTATGCGAGCCTTACTTTGTGGCGTCACATCAAGCGCCGGTTAGTTCATATTCGGACATGTTGTTGCTGCGAATATTTAGCTTACCTCTCCTGTAGACTCCACAGTGGTGGCAGGGCCCCTACCGTAGGGGTTCTGCAAATCGCCCAGCACTCCCCTGCCGAGACTCCACTTAGTCAAAAGAGCGCGTGGTGGTGGCGCGCGTCACTGCTGCATTTTAGCAACACTGCGCGGGGGCTGGCCAAAAATGATGCCCAGGGCCGTCATTCGTAGCGCTTTCGCGCGCTACAAGATTGACGGCCCTGGGAACCACATACACGGTACACCGCGCAACGCATCACCACCACTTGCTAGGTGGTGCGTGCGTGCACTGCAGCCGGTGCGCTTTCACTTGCATAACTGCACGTCACGTATGCAGACAGTGCTCCGACCTCAGCGACAGACTCACAGCCGCACGTGTGGGGGTGGGTCGGTCTATGTCAGTGTCCCCAAATCATAAACGCCGCTGCCATGTGCCACCAGGGTCGCGCCACCGTCCCCAAAATAGTGCCGCCTGGGGTGGACCGCCCCCCCCTAGCTACGCCCCTGGTGTGAGTTCTCTATTTTCACGGAGTACTTAGTCCAAGGTCCAGTTCTTTACTACACCTGGTAAAATCAGCAGACTCTACACCCTCCACATAGAAATTCACTTCTGATTTTGGGTATCATCCAGAGGTTTGGCTGGATTGGTCCTTCGCTGTTGTCATGGGGTCTAGTGTGGACGTTTGTCGATTTCTTGGCTTAGGAGTGGCTGGAGACATCTTTGCCAATTATTTGCTATTGATGCAATGTTGTGCACATGTCAAGTGGTCTATTTAAGTTGACGTTTTCTCAATATTTAATATGTGGCTTGGAGCTGTGGTGTGTGCTGGATGGTTCAGGGGACTTTCTCAGGACAGTGCCGCCCATATAACAACAAGACAGTATATGAATTTTAAAAATTGATGTGTTCCACTTCCCCCAGGCAGCATCACCTGGCTGACCAGAGATGAAAAACACGTTTCCTCCACAGATTCAATGATATATATACTCCTAACTATTGGAAAACATTGTTTCATTTTTAAAAAGAAAAGACATCACAATAAAATTCGGAGTTTAACAAATAAGCATAACTTTTGGGCCGGGAACGAACAACTGTTTAAATGAAAACTAAAAACTGTATAAGAGTGAAAACTCCAAGCAACTGGTAAAGACTTCAACATTTAGATGAGCCACCTTCAGCTAAAGCCTTAATCATAAAATAACACCCTAACCGGCTATGGGAAACCAACAGTGAGTGAGATTAGAAAGGTCAGTCTTCACATGGAAAAAAACAAGACTGGCAATAAAACAGTGCAGTAGTCAAAAAGTCAATCTCTTGTTGAAAACTCCACTGCTGTTGTGAAAAACCAAGGCCCTGGTTTAAAGCTGGTTTGCAGCTAAGAGTCCTCCTATTTGGGAGCTAGACCTACAACCGTGGGAAAATCCATGATTGTATTTTTTTTTCCTTATTATTCCTGTGGCAGAGGTAATGCCGCTAGTTGATTCTCCCACGGATTTAGCACTTCCTCTACAAACTGAAGTATTTGCTGTTACTATCCAACTCAAATAAAAAAATAAAAAACAAAAGTGAGGTGAAAAACCAAGACAGAATGAATACTTTAACATTAGGTTGAAAACCACAACCCTAGGCTCCCACAGAAAATAATGGCGGAAGGGACTTAACATAAAAAACAATAGGAACTAATATTAAATAAATCTAATTATTTCGACTTTTAAATATGTATATAATTGTTTTAATGATAAAAAGTTAGATTAAGTTGACAATTAAATATTTTATCATTAAGAAATAATTACATTTTTAAAATAATTTAATAACATTTAAACTTTTAAAACCATTTTACAATATTTAAATTGAATAAAAAAAACAAATTTTATTAAACGTACTAAGTACTAATTAAATATTAAAAAGTGAGTAGGTTAGGTTTTTTAAAGATTGATTAAAAATCATATTTATAAATAGAAATTAATATATTTTAATTATGTATTATTTGATTTGATTAGGTAATGTGCACACACATATTTATATATATTACATATATACATATTACATGTTTGTGCCATATGACAAACCTTTACAAAACGTTGAAAAAAAAGTTCATCCACCTAAGCTCCTTCATGGAAACTTTCAATGTGATACGTCAAGCGGGGGACGAGAAAACTGTCGGAAAATCCATTGTTGAATATTTTTTTCACCCTATCTTTCCTGTGGCAGAGGGAATTCCGCCAGTTGATTCTCCCAAGGATTTATCACTTCCTCTACAAACTGAAAGATTTTCTGTTACTATCCAATTCAAATGAAAAAATAAATAAATAAAAAACAATTAAATATTTTATAAATAAAACATAATTACATTTTTAAAATAACTTCATAGAACATTTAAACTTTTAATAACATTTTAAAATATTTAAATAGAATACAAAAATACATTTTATTAAATGTACTTAGTATTAATTAAATATTAAAAAGCGAGTAGGGTAGGGTTTTTTAAAGATTAATTAAAAAATCATATTTATAAATGGAAATTAATATATTTGAATTATGTATTAATTATTTGATTTGATTAGGTGATGTACACTTATATATATATATATATATACACACACACAACGTCCTCCAAGCACAGGAACCCCCGACCCTTCAGGGCGGCCTCAGAAACAATGGGCACGGAGAAGCCCATAAACCACCATCGTAAACAATAACTATGAGGCCCAGTTCCGGATATGTGGCATTTTATTCAAAGACACATCAGCACATCATGCTTCATTTTTCCCTACGCGTTTCGGCGTTCATTCGCCTTGATCACAGGTGGAGGTAATCTGCAAAGTGCTTACGTGCATGCTTTTAAAACAACCATTTGGTCACATGACTGGTGAGTAAACTACATTTCCCAGCGTGCATTTTAAAAGTCATTTTTAAATTTTATAAGTTGGAAGTCCATATTTTCAGCATTGTGCTTACTTTATCACTTTTTTCTTGCACTGGCGTTGGTATGCGATCCCGATGGAAACCAATCACGTGAATACTCCTCTTGGCGTAGTGCTCGAATTCTACGATTGTCTTGCAAAAATGCCACTTCTCCGGACCGATCAAGACAGGATGTAATCCTATCTGAATCCCTTCCTTGCACACACAGATTCGCTTTGTTAGCTTTCCTTTGTAGGTATGCGAGTGCTAGTGGGTCATGCTCCAGATCAAAATGCACACAACGTCCTCCGAGCACAGGAGCCCCCGACCCATCATTATGTATTAATTATTTGATTTGATCAGGTGATGTGCACTAATATATATATATATATACCAACATCGATTTCAGGAAGTCTCCAAAAAAAACACCAGAGCCCAGATCCATATGCGTGGAAGTTTTAATTTATTCCAGTGGCAAACGCCCGACGCGTTTCGGAACAGCCGTTCCTTTATCACGGAGCCCGCCGTCGTTTGAGGCAGAGTACACGCGACTTTTTCTGTTGATATATATATATATATATATATATATATATATATATATAGTGAAACCTATACGCTGGCAGGAGTCGGGGCATTATTATGTGCATGAGAATAGATTACATAACCCAAACTCACATTTATGGGTTCACGTTATGGAATTGTAGACAGACTAAGGAGTCTAATTACTGTGCAATTAAAGGGGCATGGTGACCTTTGTGACATAATAGCATTGGGAGGACAGTGTATGCTATGCCGCAAGTAATTCAGTACCATACCATACCAGAATCGGCAGTCCTCCCTCTATGGCCACGGAACATTCTCCAATGAAAGTGCAGCATAGACGTATTTAATGAACTACAGCTGGTTGGGCCCCTTGTTGCAATCCGCATTGAAAAACAAATTTCTGCCGAAACGCGTCTGCGAGGAGTTTTTAATTGCACACTAAGAAGACTGTTTTCACCACAGTGTGGCAGCAATAAATCCACTTATTGTGAACACGAGCATGTGTCGGAGCCCGTTCTTCAATCAGGGGAGGGTTTTGGATTATATATATATATATATATATATATATATATATATATATATATATATATATATATATCCCACAACAAGGCAAAAAGCGCGTTCGCCTTACCCGGTCCTCAGTTGGCGGCGTTCTGTGGCGGGGTGGTGAACCACTATCTTTCAGTCCAACTGCTGTTCCACCTTATCCCAACAGCATGCCACGGACACAGTCAGTTTGTAAGCAGTTGTTTTTATTTTTCCTGGCAACCCAACGGTAAGTATTATTAACAGGAAGGTGTTTGACAAGCGGTGGCGCAGGATAGCGCAATAAAGTGTGAAATTATAATGGCCCTGGCAAGAAACATGAAACGCTGTGAGGCAGCGGGCAAAATGTTTGACAACTGCAGACAGATTGACATTACTGATGAGAGCGCACTGACAAGTAGTGCAGAAAAGTCACCTAGTAAGAAACACCTTTGGGACTACCTTTGGAAATCCCTCAAACAAGAACAGAATAAATGGTGGGAGGCAACCACGTTACAGAAATATATAGATGTAAGCCGGGTTCCGCGTGGCCTGAGAATCTTCGTTACCCCCACTTTTAATAATCCCGATCTAGTCAGCGATTGGGCAGCTAATAATCATAATTGCTCAACAATTATGTTGGGATTACTAGTGAAATATGCACGCAAAGATTGCGAAAGAGTTGCAGAAGAAATAGAGACCACGACAAAGAAACTCAAAACCCTGTGTGGGCAAGATGAGTTTGACAAAGAAATGGAAAAGATGGATATGAAACTAGACAAGATTGAGGAGGAAATTAAAATGAAAAAACAACGCAAATTCCACCGAGACCAAGTGGACTATGAGAAAGGACAAATTCTAACATTTGCCAGGAAATATGACCACTTGAGAACCAAAATACCGAGTGGAAAGGGGTCATCAAAAACTAATGGTACCACCACCGAGGGTGAAGATTTGGCCAATCAACCATCCAGCAGTCGACAAAGAGAAGAAAGTGACCAAAGTGAGAGTGATGTATCCAGTATTTCAGAAATCAGCGGAGCAAAAAACCGCATTTTAACCGAGTTCAACCTCATGGCACAAGGGAGGTTAACCGCCCACAAACAAAAGGCGACAGGATACAGGGGTCGCGGGCGAGGAGGCAGAGGCGGCGCAAGAGACAACGCAAAATTATTCGAAGATATGGGAAGCCCTGTGGGAAGCCGGACAAGGGGCCAGAAAAAGACAAAATGTTGGACAAACAAACGGTCATGAATCTTTCAGGTAGGAACTTGAGTTACAATGAAATTGAAATACTTTCATTAGGCCTATCTTTCTGCCCTTCGAACAATTTTAACTACACACAAAGCAGGATTGATTTGTTCTATTTTACAAGGAAACTGAGAATAAAAAAATGGTATGCAACTAAAACATCTGAAAGCAGTGGGAACACCAGAGAAACACCGAGTGGTATTTGCATCGGAGACATTGAACTCTTACACGTAATGAATGAGTTGGAAGGGAAACCAGAATTTATTCAGGATCCCTTCATCAACCTTATCAATGACGATATTAAGTTAGATTTAAGTGTACAGAGTGGTTTTAGACCAAAATCGGTATTTTTACCACAGATTAATAACGATGCAATTGATGTATTTGAGAAAGGGATGACATAGGAGTTTGACAGATTGTCAAAAAAGAGATGGCACAATAGAATGAATATGAGCAGGACACAAATGAAGATTGTTGAGAACTTAAGGGACGATCAATCTATTGTTATAAAAAAATCTGACAAAGGGGGCAACGTGGTTGTGTTATCTAAGCAAATGTATATTGATGAAGGGATGAAACAACTGAGTGATACGGAAAAATATGAATTGAGTGACAGAATACAGTATGAGAATTGTACAAAAACATATTTGTTGCAATTGGGGGATTGGAAGGATAAGGGCTTCTTAGAGTGGGAAGAACATGACTTTCTAGCTTGCAAATTCCCTAAGTTGTCAGCATTGTACCTCTTGCCCAAGGTCCACAAGGAAAGTCAGAATCCACCAGGGAGACCAATAGTCTCCTCACGAGGAAGTTGTTTCGAAAACACGTCAAGATATGTTGATTTCTTCCTCCAGCCTCTAGTACAAGGTCTCCCGTCCTTTATCAAGGATACGGGAGACTTTCTGAGGCGGATTGAAAACATAACATGGGGCAATGAATATTCATTGCTTTGTCTTGACGTGAACAGTTTGTACACGTGATACCTCACGAATTGGGACTAAAAGCCTGCCGCCATTTCCTAAGAAACAGATCAGTGTCATACTTATTCCACACGAAGATGCTTTTAGATATGATGCACACCTGCCTCACACAGAATTTCTTCACCTTTGATAACAAAATCTACACGCAGACTCTCGGGACCGCGATGGGGACCTGCTTTGCTCCTAGCTTTGCGGGTCTCTATCCGGGGTACTGGGAGGAGCAGATTGTTTACAAGTTAGACTTCTTCACTAACAAGATCATCATGTGGGCCAGGTACATAGATGATATTTTTTGCATCTGGAACGGTGACGACACAGAGGCAATTGAGCTGGTCAATCAATTGAACAATAACCCTTTCAATTTGAGATTCTCAAGCAAAATTGCCAAAGATAGAATAGAATTCTTGGATTTACTGTTAATAGTTAAGGGCAACAAACTTGACAGCTTCCTATTTCGTAAGGACACGGCTGGAAAAAGCCTTTTACATGCTCGGAGCTGTCACCCGGAAAGCCTTATCAGAAGTATCCCTTTGGGTGAATTGCTCCGTGCTAAACGGAATTGCAGCTCGGTGGAGGGCTTTAAAATTGAGGAAATTCAAATGACCAATAGATTCTTGGAAAGGGGGTACACCCGTGCTATGGTCAAGAAAGCAAGCCGGGAAGTAGAGAAAAGATCAAGGACGGAACTGCTGACACCTAGGGTAATGAATGATGAAGCCAAACAAACGATAAGATTTATTACCACATTTCATAACCAGGCAAAAGAAGTCAGAAAGGGTCTAAGTAAATTCTGGCCAGTGTTGAAAACTGATAAAGACCTTGCGGAAAGTATTGAGGAGTTTCCCCAAATTACTTTTAGAAAGGCAAAATCTTTAAAAGATACCATCTGCAAAACGTTGGTTACACAACCTAAGAATAAGATGAATATAAAAGGTTTTTTTATATGTGGGAATTGCAAAGCCTGCAAGTTCAGCAAAAATTGCAAAGAAATAAAATTATCTGAAAGTTGCAAACCCTATGTGATTGAGAAACATGTATCATGTAACACTGATCATGTGGTATATGCCTTGTTGTGTCCCTGTAATAAATCCTATATAGGGAGCACAATTCATAAAGCAAAGAAGCGACCAGCAATATCCAATTGCAAGGCATTTTAAAAACTACCACAATAAGAATAGTAGCCTGTTGAGATTTTGTGTACTTGACACAATCCCAATACAAGAACTGGGGGGTAATCGAGTACAGGATTTGAGACGTTTAGAATCGAAGCTAATAATTCAATACAGAACACCAGCCCCCACAGGCCATAATGGAGACGAAGAAATGTCAGTCCATTTAGGTTAATACCATCAGGGATTTGTCCAAGGGTGCACTAATGAGTCAAAGATATTGCTCTTTTATAATCAGATGAAATGTCAATGGTCTTGAATGATGATATGTTTAACATTTTTTTAACCTCACTTCAGTTTTTTTTCAATGTTGATGTATGAAGTAATACATGACAATGAATTTGACACTATTTTATGTTTGTATGTTTTTACAGACTTGAAGTTGTGTATTGGTGACGAGTGGAAGGCATCGGAGCTACAATATCTACTTCACCTTATGGTGACATTGCGAATTGACATTTAGAACATCAGCCCACATGGGCTAGATTAACTGTGCAGTGAGTCCCGCTTAAATGTGACATCGGGATATGAGTTAATCTCATTTACCAAATTCACCCGTTATTGTTTTGGGGTACACTCAGTAGTGACTTTGCCCACTAGGGCAGCACTTCTACTAATACATCCGTATGATATAGTCTCCATAGTGACACTGTTCACAAGGAAGAGAATTGGATGTTTCCCCGAGACGTATCCGTTGAAGGGGGTTTGCAATTTAACTAATGATGGCTTGGGTTTTAAGATTGATGCATGGGCATCTCACGATTTAGACACATGACTATTAAATAGCCACGATACGGGAATTGTGCAAGCGATAATTAAGTTGATTCAAATCTTTATTGAGACACATTAGTGCAACACGAACCATGGTGACGTTTGTTGTATGCAAGGTGGAATGCCAATGAATCTCTTTCCCACTTGTCGGATCTAAATATGTATAAAATGCTATTATCGGATTGTGTAAAAATACGGGTAATATTGACAATGATTTCAATACCGAGTGAATTAACTCGATGATTAACGGAAAGTCTGTCCATTATGTTTATAATTTGTGTGTGTCACGTGTTTATTTAACCACTTCCGCATTGGCACTATCATTACTCGTGAACAAAAGGCGTGTGGCCTCGAAACGCGTTGGGTTGCCAGGAAAAATAAAAACAACTGCTTACAAACTGACTGTGTCCGTGGCATGCTGTTGGGAAAAGGTGGAACAGCAGTTGGACTGATATATATATATATATATATATATATATATGAAAGATCTGTGCTCCTTCTGTCTCCCCACGCCCACGGCAGAGGATCGCCAGAGCCGGCGGAGCACGCCGGACAGAATTATAAGTAAAAGTTCCAATAAGGCGATCACTTAGAGGTTTTACCAACACCAGTAGATGGTTTACTTAACCATCTACTGGTGTTGCTAAAACCTCTGAGTGATCGACTTATTGGAACTTTTACATATATATATATATATATATATATATATCATACATATGTAATAAATACATACAAGTTTGCGCCGTATGACAAACCTTCACGAAACTTTCCACAAAAAAAGTTCATCCACCTAAGCTCCTTCATGGAAACTTTCAATGTGTTATGTCGGGTGGAGGACGAGACAAAAGGCCAGTCCCAAAATGTGTTTTCCCCCCAGACATTTTCCTTAGGGAAAATTAGACAACAATAGAGAACATCTGAACAGAGTTGCACCAAATTTGTCATAAAGCTAAATATTTATCCAGGAAGTGTGCTTTTTGTGATTTGCTTTTATTCTGTTCAATCATTTTAGAGAAATTAATGTTCAAAAAGTATAGATATCTGTTGCCACGGGACTCCAGCAGGAGTCCTGCAGGACCAAGTGGCACATGAAGCATTCTGATTAGCTGGTCCGCGGGACTCCTACGGGACTGACCGGTGAGATTGGTGGCTGCAACATGAAGACAAATGTAGCAGCCACCATTACAGGTAACGGGGACTAGGTTCTCGTGGCCGGCATGTTAATTAAAAAAATGCAAGTGGCAGGATAGAGGTACCCAGACCTCATGCAATTATGGAGGGGTCGTGGAGGGCCCCAAGCCCAAAGGACATAAGGAAAATTCTAACAAGCAGTCCCACAGTAGTTATTTGAGACCACACAGGGGCCGCATTAGCTCCTGCAGGAGTACCGTTGGAGTACAGCAGGACTGACAGTTGAGGACAAAGAAAGATTGAAAAGCAAACTGTCACTAAGGGCGCCGGCCCCTACTATGCACAGCTTAAATCTTGTACAGAAGACCTCATAAATATCCCCTTCTCTCCAGACACCCACACCCCATTAGGTGTGCTAGCCCTACTACTCACAGTGGGAAACAACCTTTAGAACGCATGCATTACATCGCATGCCATTAGATTGCGGTTTTTACAACGAAAGTCGTTACAACGACTTGCACTGGAGGGCGCTATAGGACAAGGAGTAGTTTAAATTACTATCCAACACCTTCCCTACTGTACGTAGGCTGGAGTTGGAATAGTAAATTAAACTACTCCTAAGTCCAGCGCCCTCCAACGCAAGTCGTTGTAACGACTTGCGTTGTTAAAACCGCGATCTAATGGCATGCGATGTAATGCATGCGTGGTATCATCATACATCCCTCACAGTCAAAGGCTTGTTCAGAATTCATCACAGAGAGCCCACTCCCTCCAGATAGCTACACCCCCTTAGGTGGTTGAGGCCTTACAATGTACAGTCTAAGACTTGTACAGAAGACTTCACAGAGAGAGCTCCCTCCATACACCTACGCCTCATTAGGTGGGCAAGCCACTACTACGTAAACCCTATGCCTTCTACAGAAGACCTCAGGTAGAGCCAACTCCCTTCAGGCAGCCACGCCCCATTAAGGGTACTAGCCCCTACTCCGCAACCCTACGCCTTGTACACAAAGTTTTGCAGAGAGTCCACTCTCTTCTCACACCTATGGCCAATTAAATGTTCTAGCCCCTACTACACACACTCAATGCCTTGTACAGTAGTCTTTACGGAGAGCTGAAACTCCAGATACATACACTTACTTAGGTGGGTAACACTCCACAACGCACAGTTTATGCCTTGTACAATAGATTATCTGGAGAGGCCACTCCCTCCACATACATATGCCCCAATAGGTGGACAAACGCTACTAGAGAAGACCTCACGTATAGCCCACTCACTTCAGAGAGCTACATCACATTAAAGTGTGCTAGCCCCTACTATGCAACTCTGCGCCTTGTACATAATGTTTTGCGGCAAAACCACTCACTCCTTACCCAATTAAATGTACTAGCCCCTACTATGTACACTAAACGCCTTATACAGAAGTATTAAGGAGAGCCCACTCCCTACAGATATATACACCCCCTTTCCCTACAATGCATAGTCTATGCCTTTTACAGAAGACCTCACATATAACCCACTCCCTTCCAGTGGCGGCTCCTCCGCTAAGGTAGAGGAGCGTCGCCCCACTGCTCACAGAGCAGGAAAAATAAAATGATAATAACGTTGTTATGTTATTTTTCATAGGTTCGGGGCTGGGTTAGGGCGAGAGGGGCTGGTAGCACAGGGGGAGGAGTGGTTTGCACACTCCAAGTGTGCATGACGGTTTGGGCGGCTGCCTTAGGCCGTCCAAACAGTCATGCACACTTTGCATGTTCCCCACCAGGCTGTAATGCACAGCTTGGTGGGCAACATGCACAGGCTCACACTGCCTGTCTGAGCGCCGAACACGGTGCTCAGATCAATGACAACGCTGCATTGCAGCGTTGTGATTGGCTTAGAGGAGCCTGGGTGCTTCCTGCTTCCAAGACTCGCCGGAGAAGGAGACACAACGATGGAGAGACGGTCACGGAGGCTGTGAGGAGGTAAGTGTTTGTTTTTTTTGTATTTTGCCCCTCCCCGCCGCTTCGCCACCCCCATTTCTTGCCAGCCGCTACTGCTCTCTTCACAGAGCCGTGCCCCATTAGGTGTGCAAGCCCCTTTTACACACACCAGCACCTTGTACAGAAGTCCTACGGAGAGATCACTATTTGCAGATACCTACACCCACCTAGGTGGCCGAGGCTCTACAACACACAGGCTATCGCTTGTACAGAAGACCTCACAGAGACCACACTCCCTCCACACACTTGGGCACCATTACAATGAATCTGCATTAGTTGCATTGCATTGAATATAATCTAACAGAAAACGCATTTTCAGTTAGAATATAAATAGAAATATACACTAATATCAGGTATGCATTATAAAAGTAACACAAACCTGCTACATTTTTCAAATTGTGAGATAAATCTATTGTTATAAGTGCTTGAGTTTATTTCAACCGATAACAATAGAGTTATCTTTTATTATTAAGAATAGACTGCTATCAAATAGAAACATAAAGACACATACAAGGCAAACAACAAGACATTTTTCAATTTTTAAACCAGAATAGGCAGATCTTAAAAAACAATTTTTTGGGGGCGGGAGGGGTTTCAGAACTTTCTTTTGTTATGTTTTATTATTTTTTTAACGGAAATGAAGAAAAAATATAAAAAGGGGATTCAGAACTTGGATGTTTTAAACAAAAAGTACTGCTTCTTTCCACACTGGGGTGGAACCACTAACTTAATGTGAGAGGAGGTAGACTCCTCCCCCAACAATGATGATTGTGTTGCACTTTGAGCAGTGCATAATCATGCCTTTGTACTGTGGTACAATGTTCGGTACCACTTCAGTATCTTGTTGTGCGACCGTATCTCCAGGAACAATTGATGATCCAGTTGTAGAGGTAGAAGCTTCTGGAGCACGGCTTTCAACCTCTGCTTCTACGAGCTGTCGAGGATGGATACTCCACATGTGTTTCCACATGCCTGTGATTGTATGGGAGTATTTCTTCCATGTGCCCCTCGAGAATCCTTTGTTGCAAATATTGCACTGGACAATATTTGCTGTTGCTTTCAGTAACTTGCAATATCCTTATAATGTACAACAGGGGTACTTTATCCTTATATATAATCGGTGATTGGGTGCGTCACAAGTCGGCAATTATAATGAAATTAGAGATATGTTTATATACAGAGATTTCGGAATCCTGAGTATTATATAAGTATTAATATACTTTATTACGTTTTCCTATAGTTTCCCATAGGAAGATGTCTGTCCCAATGGCAGAGATCTCCTCCTATGTGTGAAAAGTTATTAGTAGTAAGTTTACACTTGTAAATTATGTCTTAGATATCACCACCCCCGATTTCAGGGGGGTGGAGACATGTAAGTCTTCACTTAGATTTAAATCTATACCACAGAGAAAAAGTGTAGACATACACCTAGGTCACGGCCGGACTGGGAACAGCAACCAACCCTGGCAGATTGCTGCTCGACCGGCCATGGGAGCAGGGTGGTGGGGGCAGGAGTGCTAGTGAGAAGCAACGCTCCCGCTTTTGTTACAGGGGTCCGATATTGCAGCACTGCTGCAAAACTGGCCCCCAGTAACAAAACCGGCCCCCACGGGTACAAAACCGGCCCCCACCCCTATGGCCCACTGGGGAAGTGCCCGGTGCCCTCTACGGCCAGTCTGGCCCTGACCTGGGTGCTACAAGAAATTTACAAGTGACCAAATCTATTTTTGAAAATGTACCTTTGTGAATACTGTCCTTTGATATTAATAACATTTCTGAGGCAGGCAAATGTAGTAGTGCTGAATAGAGCTTTGTGGTAGCTACATCAGAAATTGTCCAGAGCTCTACAAAAGGACCATCGTTTTTTTCTGTATTTCATGATCATTAATAGTACAGTAATTAAAATGACACGGTTGGTGTGCAGTAGTACTTTAGCAGGAAAACAGAAGTAGCATTAAATATTGCATCCAACTGAATGAACTGAACATGTCATATAATATGAGCTGACTTATTGGATCCCTTCTACAAGCCTTTACTAACCAAACCTGTAGAAACGAATCCCTCCATGACAGACTTTCAGTTGCACATAGTATAACAATGCATTGAGGAGCACTATTTTACAGTTTAACTTCACCTCCGAGCAGTGCAGTTAAAAAAAACACAAGAGCAAGTTCAAATATCTGCTGCTGTTGCAGAGCTTCTCATTCTAATGAGTGTGACGTATGCAGAGGGGAACTGTGTGTTGTTCCCGAACGTGCTACTATATAGCGCTCAGTAAGTGTAAACAACAGAAATCTTGTCGATAATTAATTACAAACTCAACCCAGTAGAATTCAAAGATAAATGAAGAGTGAATCAACAACAAGAGAGAAAACAAAAACAAGCGGAAGATATGTGAATTGCAACAATGCATATATTTTTTTACATGTTTTTGTCACAAGTACATGTGAAAATCTCTGCATAGTGAATTAACGGTTGCTCCAAAACGTTGGGACGAAGTGACAGATTTTCACATGTACTACGGATGAAGCCAGTTAATGGTAACTAATGGACAGGCTCTAAGCCCACTCAGTGCTTGAGATAGAAAAATAGAAGTACAGGTACTCTGAACCAGAGTACCTGTTTGTTTCTGAGAAGTGCCGGTGCTCTCCAATTAAACGTATTACGTCACTCTTGAAAAGTGCCGGTACTCTCCCTCTCAAAATAAAAAAAGTGCCGATACTCAGTACCGGCCAGTACCGGCCCATTTAAAGCATTGAGCCCACTGTAAGTTAACAAAATGTCATGCAAACGACAACGCATGCGCTGTCCTGTCTCAGACAAAAACGAGCAGCCATACCTTTCATTCAGTAATATATTTTCTTGCAAAACCACTGCGTAACAAAAAGTAACTGAAAGGCACTTTATGGAACTAGCACGTGGCCTCCTATTAACCAGATGTGCTTCATCTGATCCAGTGAGGTGTATATTTGGTCTATGAATATAATCGAAAAAAACCTGTTTAATGTAACTCGTGCTACCTCAGTTTCCATACATATGCAAATGACGATCGTCTGATCTGTCAGTGTTTAACCCACTGAGCTATCTTGCTGCCGAGCCTTTGATTGTGTCAAACAAGCTGGTACTGCACGCCTGTGCTGTGAAGTGTTCCACTCTGACACTTGCTCACTGGCACACCTTTGTGCCAATGGAAAGGATGCCGCGTCATGTTCAGTCACGCAACCAAGTGGGTCACCTTCGGTGCATCTCTGTCCGCCTTTTAGAGGACTCAGCCTGTTAGGAAATCCCCTGCTTCCTAACAGGCCATCATCGACTGAGTCATCTTGTCAAACCAGCCATGCTACCTTCCTCGTGTCTCTCTATCTCTCCCTGCCTCCCTAACACCCCCCTTAACCCCCCCCCCACCTCCACTATCTCTCGCTCTCTCCCCTCTCCCCCCCCCCTCCCCCGCCCCCTCGCCCGCCCCCTCGCTCTTCTCTCCTGGAGAAAGTCGCAGAGGCGTGAGCAGCAGCCTCCTGCCCAGGCCCGGCTCCAGGAATTTTTATTTGGGTGGGCCAAGGGTGCATTTGGGTGGGCCACTACCGGCCCAATTTGTCGTTTCTGGAGGTAGTCTACAAGCCATAGATTACATCATATCTACTTGGAAATGATACAAGCATTGCTTCTGTGTGTATACAGAGCATGTGGAGAGTTATTTATTGGCGCCTCACCACTGACCTCTTTCTCTGTAGATACCTTTACTACCACCCTCCAACAGTGCACTCCATCTCTCCGTAGCCCCTCCCCCTCATGACCTCCTCCTCAGACTCCCTCACTACCACCCTCCACAAGTGCCCCTCATCTCTCCGTATCTCCCACCCTCCCCCCATGACCTCCTCCTCGGATTCCCTCACTGCCACCCTCCAACAGTGCCCTTCATCTCTCCAAAGCCCCTCCCCCTCATGACTTCGTCCTCGGATTCCCTCACTACCACCCTCCAACAGTGCCCCTCCTCTCTTCAAAGGCCCTCCTCCTCATGACCTCCTCCTTGGATTCCCTCATTGCCACCCTCCTCCAGTGCCCCTCATTGCTCCATAGCCTCTCCCCCTATTGACCTCCTCCTCGGTTTCCCTCATTGCCACCCTCCACCAGTGCCCCTCATCCCTCCGTAGCCCCTCCCCCAATGACCTCCTTCTCGGATTCCCTCACTGCCACCCTCCAACAGTGCCGCTCATCGCCCCAAAGCCCCTCCCCCTCATGACCTCCTCCTTGGATGCCCTCACTGCCACCCTCCAATAGTGCCCCTCACAATCTCTCCATAGCCCTTCCCCCTCATGACCTCCTCCTCAGACTCCCTCACTACCAACCTCCACCAGTGCCCCTCATCTCTCCGTATCTCCCACCCTCCCCCCATGACCTCCTCCTCGGATTCCCTAATTGACACGCTCCACCTATGCCCCTCATCGCTCCATAGCATCTCCCCCTATTGACCTCCTCCTCGGATTCCCTCATTGCCACCCTCCACCAGTGCCCCTCATCCCTCCGTACCCCCTCCCCCAATGACCTCCTTCTCGGATTCCCTCACTGCCACCCTCCAACAGTGCCCCTCATCGCTCCAAAGCCCCTCCCCCTCATGACCTCCTCCTCAGACTCCCTCACTACCACCCTCCACCAGTGCCCCTCATCTCTCCGTATCTCCCATCCTCCCCCTATGACCTCCTCCTCGGAATCCCTCACTACCACCCTCCAACAGCACCCCTCCTCTCTCCAAAGCCCCTCCTCCTCATGACCTTCTCCTCAGATTCCCTCACTGCCACCCTCCATCAGTGCCCCTCATCGCTCCATAGCCTCTCCCCCTATTGACCTCCTCCTCGGATTCCCTCATTGCCACCCTCCACCAGTGCCCCTCATCCCTCCATACCCCCCCCCCCAATGACCTCCTTCTCGGATTCCCTCACTGCCACCCTCAAACAGTGCCCCTCATCGCTCCAAAGCCCCTCCCCTCATGACCTCCTCCTCAGACTCCCTCACTACCACCCTCCACCAGTGCCCCTCATCTCTCCGTATCGCCCACCCTCCCCCCATGACCTCCTCCTCGGATTCCCTAATTGCCACCCTCCACCAGTGCCCCTCATCGCTCCATAGCCTCTCCCCCTATTGACCTCCTCCTCGGTTTCCCTCATTGCCACCCTCCACCAGTGCCCCTCATCCCTCCATAGCCCCTCCCCCAATGACCTCCTTCTCGGATTCCCTCTCTGCCACCCTCCAACAGTGCCGCTCATCACCCCAAAGCCCCTCCCCCTCATGACCTCCTCCTTGGATGCCCTCACTGCCACCCTCCAACAGTGCCCCTCACAATCTCTCCATAGCCCTTCCCCCTCATGACCTCCTCCTCAGACTCCCTCACTACCACCCTCCACCAGTGCCCCTCATCTCTCCGTATCTCCCACCCTCCCCCCATGACCTCCTCCTCGGATTCCCTAATTGACACGCTCCACCAGTGCCCCTCATCACTCCATAGCATCTCCCCCTATTGACCTCCTCCTCGGATTCCCTAATTGCCACCCTCCACCAGTGCCCCTCATCGCTCCAAAGCCCCTCCCCCATGACCTCATCCTCGGATTCCTTAATTGCAACCCTCCACCAGTGTCCCTCATCTCTCCGTATCTCCCATCCTCCCCCTATGACCTCCTCCTCGGAATCCCTCACTACCACCCTCCAACAGCGCCCCTCCTCTCTCCAAAGCCCCTCCTCCTCATGACCTTCTCCTCAGATTCCCTCACTGCCACCCTCCATCAGTGCCCCTCATCGCTCCATAGCCTCTCCCCCTATTGACCTCCTCCTCGGATTCCCTCATTGCCACCCTCCACCAGTGCCCCTCATCCCTCCGTACCCCCTCCCCCAATGACCTCCTTCTCGGATTCCCTCACTGCCACCCTCCAACAGTGCCCCTCATCGCTCCAAAGCCCCTCCCCCTCATGACCTCCTCCTCAGACTCCCTCACTACCACCCTCCACCAGTGCCCCTCATCTCTCCGTATCTCCCACCCTCCCCCCATGACCTCCTCCTCGGATTCCCTAATTGCCACTCTCCACCAGTGCCCCTCATCGCTCCATAGCCTCTCCCCCTCATCACCTCCTCCGCAGAATTCCTCACTACCACCCTCCAACAGTGCACTTCATCTTTACGTAGCCCCCCCATGACCTCCTCCTTGGATTCCCTCACTGCCACCGTCCAACAGTGCCCCTCATCGCTCCATAGCCTCTCCCCCTATTGACCTCCTCCTCGGATTCCCTAATTGCCACCCTCCAACAGTGTCCTTCATCTCTCTGTAGCCCCTCTCTCATATTCGATTTCATTTGTTGTATAGCGCTACTCATAGTGTAGGGTGTCACAGTACTTTACACCATGCACACATTATGCAGAGACAATGAATCATACAAGTATGTAAATCAGCTTATAGGGAATGTCACATAAGCCAATGAGGATTACAAGGCGTAGGAATCACATGTCATCCATACTGGTGGGCAGTATGTTTTAAGTGGGTGTGGTCTGGAGAAGCACAAATGCAGGATTTAAAGCATACCCCAGGGGTTGCGGGGTTGGCTTTACTGATTAAAATGTATATCTGCCCAAAAAAACTCTTTATAGCAACATTAGAGTAATGAAAGACTGGGGAAATTCTAACTATATTGCAACACAAAAAAAATAAGTTCTAATTATACCATTCAGGTTTGTATGCAGCTCTTTGATGTCAGTTCATAGGTCACTGTCCTATTTTAGGATTGTAACTTCTGTACTGCAAGTAACCCACTGAGCTATCCACATAAAATACAGTTTATCTGCATTTAAAAATTACGAACAGACAAAATATTGCTCTCCAGCAGGATCATTAATCACCAGAGTTATCTGGACATTTTAGTAGTTGTGTCTTGCATCCGTCATGATAACGATACAACGATATAAATTAAATATACACAGCATACACGAAGTATGTGTCTTGCTAGGCCCTCACAGATTTTAAAATATTAACTAATATACACACATCCTCGAAGCATACACTTAGGGGCCGATTCCGATCTCGGCCGGTAGGGCTCCGAATCGGATTCGGCATGACCGGATCCGATTCGGAGCCCTATTTCCCGACCGATTCATACGCGCGTCCGGACGAGCGAGTACGATGCGAAATCGCCGACCGACCCGTTCGGGCGTCCCAACCGCTCCGACCGACTCGTTCCCGGGTCTAACCGCACCGACCGACTCGCTCGGGACACGACTCGCACCGCGCAATGGAGACGTTCCCCGGCCGGGTAAGCACGATGCGCGCCGCGAGCAGTCCGACCGACACGCGCCGTCCGGCTTGAAAGAGCAGTCGGAGCCGTACTCCGGGGGTCCGTGTCGGACCCCCTGTACGCGTAGCCGCGCGAAGTCGCCCACAGGGGGACCCATGGGTCCCCCTACCTGTGCGTGTACGGCGCGAGTCGCTTCGCCGCGTACCCGCTGTAGGGGCGCCCTTGTTCGCCTCGCACCCATTGGAGGCAATGGGAGCCCGCGTACGCGTTGTGACGACCGGCTCCCATTGACTTCAATGGGAGTCCGACCGACTCGAGTACGATAGCATACGGACGCATCGTACTCGTTCGGTCGGGCTGCACGGGTCCGATTCGGTCGGAAATCTCTCCGGGTCCGGCTCGGTCGGAGAGATTTCCGGCCAGAATCGGAATCGGCCCCGAAGTATGTATCTAGCTGGGCCTTTGCAGATTTTAAAAAACGGAACAATAGCCACACATTCTCTTACCTGCTCGTTCAAACTCTGTTTCACAGCCGGATCTGATAAACAGCTGAAGGGGTCAGGAAAGGTGAATCAGGATCAACAAACTCCTTTTCTCCAGCGCTGATAAGAAGGATATATCCACGCAGCAGGACAGTACGCACAGATTACCCGGTGCCAAAGAGGATTTCTCCCCTTCGCCATGCCCCTGTACCTGCACAAGTGGGCGGGGACACAACCCACCTTTCTAAAAGGAGTTGCGTGATTGGGGGTGCCTGTGAGAAAGAGCCCAGGCCCAATCACGCAACTCCTAGAAAAATAAGAAAAATAACGTTCAGAGGAACGTTTTAAATTGCAGTGGCCATTTTCTGTTGGCCTTCCTGACGTCACTGCGAGGGCCAAGGTTCATGTTTGGGTGGGCCAGGCTCATGTTTGGGTGGGCCTGGCCCACCCGGCCCACCCGCTAGAACCGGGCCTGCTTCTGCCTTACAAAACACAGCCTGCAATAACTCCAACTCAGCGGTCGAAGTGCATTAAAAAAAAGTAAGGGAACTGTAATGCTGTGCGTAGGGGCGTGGTCAAGGGCGTGGCTAAACAAACAAAATATTCAGTAACTTTTTTCGGTCTTTCATCTTCAGGTATGTACGTATAAAACAACACACCGCTCGCTTAAATGCGGCTGCCTGCGGCCCACGCAGTGGGCCCCTTAAGAGGGCGGCCCCCTAGTGCCGCTTCAGGCACCTGCCCGCCCTTGTCGCTGGGACTCCCTCATCTGGGAGTCCTCCCTCGGGTCTGGCGCCTCCGTGGCGTCATTTGCGGTGCGCAGCGGGCTGGGGACAGGTATTTATACCTGCCCCAACCCACTGGCCGCCCTCTATGTCCCCCCGCTGGACACGCTGTCGTGTCCCTGGTCTGGTGTCGGTCACACGGTCATGTCCCTGGTCTGGCGTTGTTTTTCCTTGGTAAGGGCAGGGCATTATCGCCCCCCCCGTATTTCCCGCCCCCCGATACCCTGTGGCTCGAGGCCCCAAGTTTGGCAATATGTGTGTTGCAGGGGGTAGCGGTAGGGGTTGAGGGCCCGCGGCCGGGCACTGCCTTTGTGGTGTCCATGGGGGCCATAGTTTGCAGTGTGGCTCGTGGGGGGCGATCGCGGACCGGAGGAACAATTTAGCAGCATGGTGGGTGGTCCGGAACCCCATGGGCGAATTGCTATTGAGGCAGGCGCCTGATTGATGCAGGTTTTCCTGTCCTGCGAGGGGGCAAGTGAGCTGCATGTTGAGGGTCCGCGGCCTGGTCAGGCCTGGGCCCGACGTGTTTGTTGTACGCCTGGGCGGCCTGCCGAGCGTCAGCTAGTGATGAAGGTACCGGCGTGGTTGCCATGCATTGACGGGGAGGGCAGAGGCGTTGCGGCAGATGGAGGATGGATGGCATTGGTGGTGTCCACATTACTTAGTGGATATGCTGTCCTCGCGGTATCGCTTGGTGGTTTGTGCAGGCAGCGTCAGTGTTTTAGGCGGGGCCCGATGGGACAATTTCTTTAGCATACTAGGTCATGTCGACCTGCTTGGCCGGGGAGACTGGGCTGCGCTGGTGCGTTTGGGCACAGTGGGTAGGATTGGTACCTTGATACGCAGACAACTCTTTTGATAACCATTACAAACTGTGGCTTCCTTTTGCACATCAAAGCACTTCATCTTACTTTCTCTGTGTCCCTTTAACTTTATTAGGGCTCTTATATGACTATATATATTTTTTTCTCTAAAGCCCTCTCGTTCCTAGTGACCGGCCCTTTCTCAGCTGACACATCAGTGGAACTTTTTCACGCGCTACAATCTGCTTCACTGAGCATGCGCGGACACCTTCCACTCCCCCGCCTTTAACCAGCTGATACGTCAGCGATACCTCCCTTTCACACGCGCCACAATCCGCCACATTGAGTATGCGCGGACACTGGCCACTCTCTAAACAGGGACTGGCATGAATTAACAAAGGCAAGTGCGTACCAGGGGACACGATCCATAACTTCTCCATGCACGCGCTGCACTTTTACATCATAGAGCATGCGCGAACACGGGCCATCTTTGAATCAGGCACTCGCACGTAGGACACAGGAAGTCACGCACCTGATTCATTACTTCCAGAGCTTAGTCATAGCTCACTCTGAGCATGTGCACTTGACCGCCATGATTAGACCAGGCTTCTCTTTACAGGGACAAAGGAAGCCATTCACCTGATGATACTTAACACCACCTGTGAACCACTTGATACCAATTAACATGAGAGGAGGCACTACATATAGCGCGATGACTTCCTCCTCATTTGTACATCGGGGAGGAATGGGAGCAGACGCTTAGGAACCACATGGGAAATTTCCCTTGAAGCAGTAAGGGTTTGAATGAGGGCTGAGTGAATGTATGGTAACTCTACCACTTCGTGTATAAATGTGGTTGAATACGATGTGGATTTTCTCCCGCCACAGACCACAATTTTCACGCTAATTGTGATTTGTGTCTTTCAATAAGGCTTGACAACAGGGGTTTGAATAAAGGCTGAGTGAATGTATGATAATTTTACCACTCCATGTACAAATTTGGTTGAATGCGATGTGGGTTTTTTTTCCCCGTCACAGACCACAACATTTACGCCAATTGTGATTTGTGTTTCTTTTAACAGGGTTTGACAATAGGGGTTTCCCCTCCCCTCCTTCCATGGGGCAAGTAGTTCTGGTATTTAGGGTAAGAACAGTGAGACTCGTGTTCTCACTATTTGTTTCTCTGGATTCGTGTACACAAATAGAGTGTCACATGTCACACAAGTAGTCACTCACGCTTTACTGAAACAGTGCATGTAGTGTGTTCAGTATTCCACCACAACGAAGGTTTGTTGGTTTATATGTGTTTTCAATATTTTCTTTTACAGGCTTGAATGTTGAAGCCATCAAACTGTGGAGAGTGACATTGATCACGCCCACTCAGTGGTATACTCTTGCCACTAGTTGGTAAGAACGGAGCCCTTCGTTTTCTAATTAGGTCCTGATGAATGCCCTGGACCCAACTAGGCCAACACGGCAGAAACATGTTGACCTGACCTTTCACATAACGGTTAAGGGACATTAATTCCCCTATATACCGTCATCTGTTTTTAATATCATATAGTTACCTTTCACATTAAAAAACACGACAAGGATAACTATAATGATTTTTAACCACACTCACTTATTTATGGGCCCCCACTTAGTTTAGAAGTGCATCCCTGTCGTCAGGTGTATGCCCGCCCTCTATCAAATCAAGGTTTTAGAGGGCGAGGACTGGTCAATGATGAAGCATGACACCAGGTGGTGTGTGAGACCAGTCCATTACATTTTGTGAGATGTCTTCACTCACAGTGTAACCCAAACCTCACAGTGGTCACTGAGTTAGGAGCAGCTTTTTGTGGTTAACATAGTTTGTGAGGGCCCCAGTTCCCCCTGTACCCCCTCTAAACGTCCCGCCCTTATGCTCACGAGCTCCGGCTGTTGCTGTGTAAGGGGGGGTAATCTCGTTTCTTACTGTGACGTGTATATGGGGCCTCCGTTCGGTTGTGGCACTGGCTTGCACTGTCCGGAGCTGAGTGGAATCTCGCTTGCGTTTCTTCCAGCCTGGGAAGCTCCCACCCTATTGTTATTTTACCTTACTTTTTATCAAAACCGGCAGGGGTGCGTCAGGTGTGCTTCAGTGCAGCGCCCTCGTTTTTATCTCCCCTTCACATTAGAGTCTGGACAGCTGCCCTTCAACACGCGGTCGGAGCGGTACATCCTGCTACCAAATTTCTCGTATTAAGTGTTCCCCTTCGTGAGTTATTTCCAACTTGCCCCCATATTCAATAAAAAAATTAAATAGAAAAAAATACACTGCAGAAAGTGTAAAAGTCTATCTAGTCGGAGTATATTTCAAAGTGCACCGGAATGCAGGTGACTGCAAGGTCAGTTAGCAGCTACGGATTCATAAAATACTTGAGTGGTGCTGGAGAAGCTGGCCCCGGCTCTTGGCGTGGCGCTTGGGGGGTGCCTCCTGTGCGGCTGAGATATGGAGTGTTGTGGCAGCGAGGGAACAGGGAGAAGCGTGTTGAGTGGCCCGCAGCCCTGTCAGGCAGAAATTTCGTCCGGCTGCTGAGGCCCGGGTTAGCTTGCGGGGCGGGCTTTGTTAGGCGGCGCCATTGCACAGGGCCGGGAGGTGGGCGACTTCGGGGTGGGGCGCTGAGAAAATGGCAGCCATGGTGGTTGATGCTGGCGCCTTGCATGCATCGATCTTGCCATTTCTGCTGCGGGCAGTGCACCCATTCGGGTGGGGAGGTCTGCCATTCAGGTTTTTGATAGAGCCTTTGACCAGCGTTGGGTGGGGGTGCATAAGAGCACAGCATGGGCGGCCCGGGCGTGCCTGTGTCCCAACCGGGCTAGACGCCCGTCAACACCGGAGCTCCATGGGGGTCGCGGGGACAGCACAAGCTTAGTCAGAGAGCACGGGTGATCATTTACTATGAATACTTTTGACCCGCCAGGTATATGTTGTTTAACATGTTTAAATGTCAGTTGTGGAGCAGTCGTGATGACTACGGGCGTGTCTCCGCCCACACACTCTTGCTGCTGTCACTCTCCTTGGCACCGGTTGTTGCTGCTGTCCCTAGTCTTGGGGCCGGTTGCCCGACCCCCGGTCGGGAGGTAAATGGGGTGCTACGTTTGGAGGGTTACATTTGAGCTTGGGGTGGGTGGCTCGCCCCCGGTCGGTAATTTGCGGTGAATCTGGGCCCAGGGGGGCATTTTCTCCTCGTTCCCGGGAGATGCTCTTCTGAGGCTGGATGCACCTACCCCCAGGCGTTTTGGGGGCGCGCCTGGCGTCTGCACCACAGAGGTGGGGGTAGAAGCAATTCGAGCAGTATGTTTCCAGGTATATACCCGCTCTGGGAACCTGAGGGATTGAGAGGTCGGGCGTCATCACCAAGCAGGCTTTGGAGGTGATGTGGAGTCGTTTTGCAGGGGCCGAAGCAAGGCGTTGTTGCCGCCTTGTAGATGATTGTGGATCTATATTCTATAGTTGTGTTCACAAAGATAAGCACAAGGTAATGTGCACCTTTTTGGATGGCCAGGTAGATACCGTCGCATCTTTGGCTCGGCCCCGCTCTAAGAGCTATCTTTGATTCAGCAGGGGTTGATTGTCTGGCAATGTGGGGAGGGCGACCAGGTGCCCAGGGCAGAGGATTGCTCTGCAATGTGTTGTGGTGAGGCTGTTCCCTTGTTGCGTTTCAGTTTGATGGTGTGCCCGACGTGGTGGCTTGGGTGGGGCAAGGCAATCTGTTTTGACATGGGGTGAATATTGCTCACTTTGAACCAAATATATACTGCTATGGTACCATAGGGTGTTGATGCCACTTGGTGGCACTGTTGCTTGCTTGGCTGAACATGGATGATTGGTTCTGTTTTGTTCACTGTATTGATCGGATGGGTTGCAGTCCCATCCTTTTTCAGCAACTTGGGATGGTTTGGTCGGTTGTCTTGTTTTGATGAGCTATTTGTTCGGTGTTTCTTTTACATAACTATTTCACTGGTTTTGGAGTGGATGTTTCACCTCGAGCTTAAGGTTTGTACACCGCCATTCGGGTTTCAAAATGGCTGTTGCTTTCCAGTTTGGGCCACTGCACGGCAGGCGCGCACGTGACCGATCTGGCTGCTACGGTAGTACGGAGGGCGCGGCGTGACACCGGTGGTCACTGCAGTTTCCCAGTTACAAACCGCTTATATTGGTTTCATCTGCTAACAGCTGGGTTTTACATACATTTACCTGCGGCACAGGGCTGTACCGTTGATTTCAGTTGATTTGTGGTGCTGCTTATTGGTAATGGTCTCATTTGCTGTATATCTTGCCTTTTCATTTGAAAGGAGTCATTTAATTCAATGTTCAAAAACATAAATGCGACAGGCTCACCATTCAGAATGGAAGCATTTTCAATATGCTATGCAACGAAGCCATAAGGGTGGCGCATTTATCTTATACAACTAACAAGCATTGACAGAGCCAATAGACCTGGCTTGTTGTAGGTGTAGTGTTGCGTTTGTAGTATATACCTGGAGGCAAGACAGAAGCCGCAAAGACCAGTCAGCGGCACACCAAGTTATGCACAAATTTTCAGCTTACGTTTGAAACCACACCCTTAATGCATCGACCCCCCGTTCTGAGGCTGCCTCGTGTGCACTGTGCTGCATGAGGACCAAAGCCGAGGTGACCAATGGCTTTGTGTGAGGCAACCGCTGCCCAGGTCGAGTGCTCCAACACCTGCTGGGCGTGCCCGCGCATGATAGGACTGCGATATAGATCGATAATTAATTAAAGAACGCAGCGCAGGGGGCGGCGTTTTACGAGGAAAATTACCCATCGGGGACCTGCGTGCAGATTGCGGGCACGTGAGTAACACTGCTATAAAGTTGCAGTTTGGGGGAGTTTTGTGACTGTGATGTAATTCTAAAAAACTCATGATAGACCTTGCACAGTTCACCATTTCACAACTGAAGCATTTTCAATATTCTTACAAGGAAGCCATAGAGGTGGCTTATTCGCCATATGCAACGATCAACTATTGACTATGCCAATAGTCCTGGCTGGTGATAGGTCCAATGCTACAGGTTGATTAAATAGTTGGCAGTAGGTCCACAGCAATCCACCAGTCCGTCTCTAGCACGGCTAGTAACTGGGCTGCATCCATGACCTGCAGCTCTGAGGCAAGGTCTTTCGCACCTGGTGTCAGGGGCCCTTTCCAAGTTCAGGGTGTGTGTGAAACGGGTTCTTAGGGAACCCTGACAGAGCATGGGTAGATGTTGGGAGTAGGTCCACAGCACTCCACCAGTTCGCCCCTAGCAGTGGTATTAAATTTACCCAATTTTATTACGAGTATGAACAACATATTAGCTCAATATTCAAACACAATGGTATGATTCATACAGAGGATATCTTGACCACAGGTATGTCAAGGTGCCCTTATGTCAAAAGAAGGGACAAGTAACTCAGGTAGGTGTCTAGTGGCTAGCAGACGATTGCACCCCGGTAGGGGGCCGTGTTTGACCCCAGGGTCACAGGCCGGCCCAGTAGGTCCACCCAGCCCTTCAGCCTCCTGGGGTCGATAATATAAGTACCACCAAGTTGGGTAACAGACACCTGTCATCCAGAGCCAAGATATCTTTCGGGTGATGGGCGCTCAAATACACGTTAGAGTTGGCACAGCGAGGGTCAACCTCATACTTGGCTTGCCACCTAGCTCCCCTTATTGGCTACCTCCCCCCTGCTGGGTAATGACAGGGAACACACACTGTAGTAGCATCTGCCAGACTCGATGCTGAGATAGCAATTCAAGTGCTGGAGCGCTAGGTAGAACACTTTATTGGTAATTGTCCATTTATTAGTTTTGTACGAAAGCTTCTCGTCCAACTTCTCCACGAGTCACGGGGACAGCATTGTCAGGAAGGTTTTATGGTACTCGAAATAACTGCAGGAAATCTATATTAGCCTCCAGGCCATCCATATGTGATTGGATACCTCTCCAGAACGTACCTCTCCAGAACGTACCTCTCCGGCGAGTGATGCTTGCCATGAGTCCCGTGGAGATGTGGATTAAAGAGTAGTTCAGGGTTCCCATGGCTTTTAGTCAAAGGACCACTGCACAGGAGGATGGAGGGTGATCACAATGGGCAGAGGATGGGTGACGGTGATAGCAACGCTAGACTGCTAGCTTGCTTAGAAAAATGTATCGTATCACCAAATAAATGGGTACTGGGAGGCAAACACAGTGAATAGGCAGGCTAGCATACCTCAAAGGTGTATAAGCACTTACAACGTAGCACATTAAGGTGGGCGGTGTAAAAATTACAAGTTGCAAGCGGGAGATTCCCTCATTAATGTCAGCAACTGCTCACATTGCCAGCAGTCAAGCTGCCAGAGAAGTCTGGGGGCAAACACCACAGATTAAACTGAACAGGCAAAGGTCCTGTAAGAAAGGAGGGATATTGAATTGTTTGCCCATTTAGCAAAATGACTACTCCACAGGAAGATGGAGGGTGATTCAAGGGGCCCAGGTGGCGTGATGGCAACGCAAGACTGTCAGCTTATGCTGGGTAGAAGGTTCCTTATCACCAACCAGATGGGTACTCGGTGGCAAAACCAGTAAATAGGTTTAACGTGTGTGTATCTCTGGTCTTATGGCTGTGTAGAGCCATTCTCATTTAGAGGTATGTCCATGTAAAAATGTTGTGCTTATTAAGGTTCTCATGACCGATGCGGTTTGTTGTATCTTTTCAAGGGGAAGAGATATAAGTTAGGTACTTAATCGCTATCTACGTAGCACATTAAGGCGGGCGGTGTTTAATTTCAAGTTGCAACCGGGAGATTCCCTTATTAACGTCAGCAGCTGGTCACATGACCAGCAGTAAGCAGACTGGGAAGTCTGGAGGCAAACACCACAGATTAAACTGTACAGGCAAAATTCCTGTAAGAAAGGAGGGATACATGGCAAGTACACGAGGACTCCCTTGTTTAATGTCACATATTTCTAAGCTCATCGGATAGTTGAACCTTTACACATCATAGTGGGATAGTCACCAAGGTGGGACAGGCTATTGGGTATGCCTTGCCAGAACAGTGACACACACTTCACACAAACTGGAGCCTCTATAAAGGATAAATGCTGAGAACACGGACTGGGGTACGTTTGGCTCAAAAATCCTCTTCACCAAGCTGCGGGGTGTCATGTTGTTGCCAGGTGTCTTTGAGTGACAGGCAAGTGCCTTAAGAGAGCTGTATTAAGTAACGAGGTTACTTGCAGGGAGGCAGAGGGGTCCCAGCGGTCCCACAAAAGGTGGACTGCAACAAAACATGAAACTGGGAATCTTGGATTCTGACACTATCATTGGATTAATAATACGCAAGACCATCTGGTTATGCGGGGCAAAATGTTCCAACATGAATTACAAGGTGCCCAGAATGTAAGCCGAACCCAGCCTTGATTCTGTGGAGGGCAGTCAATTTGGGGAAAAACTAAGTGAACTAGGTCTATTGCTGGTTTAAGCATCAAGGGTCACAGCTGGTTAGCAGGTACTGTGCATCTGTGATCGGACGGTAGTTAAGCAAGCCTGGTGGGCTGCGCAAGTTGTCACTCCAAGAAAGGGTGCGGTGACTGCAATAGTGGGCACAATACATACATTCCCTCAAACCAGATTTGACACCATTAATGTGTTTGCCATGGTTTAGCAATCAAAAAGGTCTGTGCAAATGTCTGGTCAAACTCAGCAAAGTATGTGCACTCTGGAACCGAGCGCATGTTACAGGTTGCTTCAGTTAAGCAATAAATTCCCCGCCCTGATAGCCTTAGTAGCTAGGCTGGTTATGGAAGCTGTCATCACAAGTGTGCTGCTGTCCCAAAAGTTAGGGAAACAAGGTGTTAAAGCACTAAAAGGCTACAATGTATTAAGAATATTTGGCAGGTCCATTATTCAAGAAAATTAAAGCTGGTAGGGGCAGGTAAATTTCCACTGCTGGTGCAGTACACGGTTATCAGTGTGAACCCCCAATTTGTGGGAATAATCAAGTACAGGGGTAAACAAGGGCTTAGTCAACCCTGAATGTTAGGCACTATATTGCACGCAGTGCACAATGGGTTAAATCAGACAGAACCAGGGTTACGAAGAGCAGTAGTTTTGCATTCCCATTTGGGTAAGAATTCTGGCCGGCAGCGTACTCCTATACAGGAGGAGGCCAGCTTGTAGAGAGAATGGGATAGTGTTGGCCACAAACAATAACTTGTAATAAATCCAAGGTTAGAACAGAACAGTAGTCCCCAATTTAAGTGGAGGCCAGCAGACTTGCCTTCGATGGGGTAAATAAGCCATTCACAAGCCCATCAAGCAGGAGGGCTTATACAACCTGTATGCAAAATCAAATAAAATGAGAAGGGCTTGGTCTATAAGGCGTGGCCCTGTGAGCGGATACGCCACTAGGTTTCCCCGAGGTGGATGGGAGTTGTCCGGCTAGAAGGACTTGGAACCTTCAGAGATAGAAGGAAAGTGTACAGCTAGAAGGACTGGTGATCATACGTTGCAGGATGTTATGAAGCCTGCCATGGTGGGGTGGGGGCCCTGGATATGACGGCGGACACATCCAGGGCTGTAGCTGAGTTACAGGGTGATCCGGAGGCTGATTGGTACGAGGGGTACCCTTTCAGGAGCACAATAGAGGGGCATTATGCCAAAATCCCAGGAGTCTTTACGGCAGGACCCTGGTTAAAAGCGACGGCGCCCCGCTAGTCCTTCGGGCGGTTGTAAGCCTGAGCAACCGGGGGCTTGCCTGGTTACGCTCCGCCCCTAAAAAGGCGTGAGTAAAAGGTATGGACTGGTGGTCCATGATATGTAAAGGGGATAACCCCCACATAAATGGTAGCACCGATTGGATTGGCCACGGTGCAGTTTGGCTCATCAGGAGGGCAGGGCAGCTTAGGTTGGTCACCGCTGCCTGCCTTTGGATCGCCCGTAAGTTAACCCACCAAGTTGGCATACTCCTTGTATGTAATAAACCTGCAGCAAACTTTCTCCAACAAAATCTTGTGTGGACTGTTTATTTTGCGCAGGGCGTCTAAGTACTGCTGAGCGGGGGGTTGCCGATATCTGCACTAGGTAAAATAAATGCAAGTTAAGTTAATCAGTGGGAAATGCACTGTCCTTCTTTAGGAAACCTCTGTTAGCTAATGCACTGCAGGAGTCTGTGTCTGTAACCAGCAGCCATGGAACTGAATCCTGGTTGGAGCAGTGGAGAATATTTAGGGTCTAACACAGGCCCCTGAAGCCCTTGCAGCGCAGGGACCTGTGTTACACCCCTTTAAAAAGCACACCCTTCACAGCTCAGCTGGTAGCTCCTTTCCAATACTACTCAAAGGAATAAATCTATGTCATCAGGAAGCGTCAAGTGACCCCATTTATCAAAGCCAATACCGGCTTCTAAGCACCCTTTACACTTGTAGATCAACAAGTTATGCACATTTACATTTCTTTCAGGTAAGCAGGCACCCTGGGAAGAAGGTTTGTTTAGCAGTCTGCCCGCCTTCGGTTTCCCAGCACAGGAGACTCCCTGCCTTACACTGCAGCTGAAGCATTTCTGCTCTCAGAATTAACCATCCACGGAGGGTTAAATTTTCAAGTAGGGGAACTGTTTCTATTAAATTAAAAAAGTATGGCCCCTCCAATCCCGCCCACTTTGACCACTGTTCCAACCTACCGGGAAATGCCTGGTGGAAAAACAAACATTGGCAAACCCAATAGGTCATACCTATGTGAGAGCTACTGACTTTGCCAATGTATGTTAGCCTTGTTGTAGAGCGGCTGCTCTACAGCATGACTAAAAGTCATAAAAAGAGCCATAAAGTTAATTTAAAAAGCTCTAAGACGGAGAAAGCTAGAAAAGAGCTATGACGCAGCCAGTGCTGGCCGATTTTTTCTCATGGCAGGTGGGTGGGGGCAACAAAGTTGGGATGGGAGGGAAGAGGCAACATGTACAATGGGAAGATGGGGGTGGGAGGGAAGAGGCAACACAGAAAGCAGGAGTGTGGGGGATAGGAGAAAAGTGGTAACACGGACAATGGAGGGGGTGGGGGATGGTAAGGAAAAAGCAACACGGACAACGGAAGGGTGGGGGGTGAAAGGGAAGAAGCCACATGGACAGGAGGGCTGGGGTGAGAGGGAAGAAGCAACACAAAGCAACACGATGGGAAGAAGAAAATAAAAAGAAGAAGCAACACAAAAATAGTACATCAATCACAGAGCCAGCAGCGGAAGGACCCTAATTAAGATGAAGCTATCTGTACTTGGTCCGTGCTCCCGAGGAAAGAAGAGGATGTGAAGCTAGCGTGCGTCGCCCAATGAGGAGGCAGAAAAAAAGAGTTACAATAAAGCCAATGAAGGGTAAGCAATGGCTTACAAGTCCCTTGTTTCTATACAATATATCTGGCAAGCGAGAGTGCAAGCAGCAGGTGCTGTCGCAAGGGAGACCTAAAAAAAGGGCAGTCCACGGCTGCAGGTGACCCAGGTTCTAATCTCTGATTCCCTTTAAAAACACCATGTAGTCAGTACTATCAACATTCTGTGAACAATTTGGAAAAAAAATCAGTTGCAGTTGGGCACTGGACGAATGTAAGACAGGCTGGTGCCTCTGACAGGCCAAGATGGCTGGCATAGTCAGTCAGATTCTGCCTGATAATGTATCTTGACCGTGTCTTGGTGCTTTTAACCATTTAGAGGTACCAGGCAGTTGGAAATGTAGCTGATTTTCTTTTTTCATGATGTGCACCTCTACAAAGGAAACTAGAACAGACACACACCTGATTCCAGCCTCCTTTCCCCATCCAAACTCTGGTTTCCATTCTTTCCTTTAGAAAGGCTATCAGAACTTTTCTTTCTACTAGTCACCATGTACTGCTGTTGATTCTTGCTCGTCTTATCTCTTGGGGTTGTGTCTAGAACTAACAAACTTTACTGTGCACGTACAAATCTTCTAATTAAATAAATATTTGTATCCACGTGCATCAATTCTTTCCCAAGACGTGAGGTGAGATATAACTAGGAGGGTAGCCAAGTGGGTGGGACTTCCTGGCAGCAGACCAGTTGTTGTATTGGGAAGGCAACTCTTGCCTGACCCTGTCGTGACCCCTGCAGCCTAGGCCTTGCCCTGCTGTGCTTCAGCCTCAATTACTGTGATTCTGTTGGGGTGATTGGGGGAGTAGGAGCCATGCGCTCGACCCCCCCCCTTTTCCTGGCTCCCTGCTCCACTTCTTTGGCCTCTTTCTTCTCCTTAGATTTCCACTGTCCAATCTTCACTTTACTGTAATTCTTGTTTGGGTGCCAAACAGGTAGGGAAATGGGTCATAAAGCTGGTTTTTACAATGGATTCCACTAACTTCCTGTTGCAGTTCTATGGTTTACCATTGGATTATCAAGGTTATCATTGTGATACCTTTTTTTATTGCGTATATGATTTGTGTGCTTTTTACTATTTGATCAATCTTCTTACTGAATATACATTTGAGATACTATTAAAGTAGTGTTTTAAAAAAACTCCCTGCCCTGGCAGGACATTCACATCTTTGCTACAGCTGTGTTGATTGTTTTGGACTGTACCACAACTCAACCTCACATAAACTGATTGTGGTAGGGACTATCGAATCCAAAATATTGACGGGTCACAATACGACGATCAGACTATCGATGGACAAAATGTCGACAGCACAGAGAGCGGTAAGAATTTATTATATTTAACTTCACATCTACGTCCATTATATATATATATATATATATATATATATATATATATGTTTTCACCGAATAAATGGCTTTTTGCTGCTGGATGTGCGAGTGCGTCTTTGCCTAGGTGGGCAAATTCAGGAGCTTTCATTTTGCGCGGCAGCCCTGCCGCGAAAGATGCACCACCCCTTGAACATTGGGGGCCACGGAGCCTAGTATTCAACGGTGCTCCATCGTGGGACATCCATTAAGGATCTACAAACAGGACCCGCTTGCCGAGGCCCATCTGGGGGCTTTTAATTTTGCAACAGCAGTAAGGAGTTGGCCGACTACACTACAAGATCCACAATGCACGCGGGCTCATTGGAGCTGCCCATCGGAGGGCGTCAATTTTCTTAATTGGGGGTGTGTCGGCACAGCGCATTAGACTGTCGCGCCTTTGAAAAAGGTGCAAGGAAGCATTGAAACGCGTCAGGCGTACACGACAGTAAGCTGTAATTCCTCATTGGCATGCGGTTCCTGTTTTCACCGAATAAATGGCTTTTTGCTGCTGGATGTGCGAGTGCGTCTTTGCCTAGGTGGGCAAATTCAGGAGCTTTTATATATATATATATATATATATATATATGAAAGAAAAGGTTGCCCTTGCTCGGCGAAGCACTCTCAGATGAGTATTCCATTCTTTTATTGGAGGCTGCGTTACAACAAGCAGGAGACATACAGAGCAGTAAAATCCACCTTACGCGTTTCGAGCTGGCGCCCTTGATCACAGGTGTCTCAGGATAATTTTGAAGAATGCTGCTTGGACGCTTTATAAATCCCAAATGTACCCGCCCAGTGGGCGTCGCAAGTGCTTGTGGTACTGGTAGTCCTGTGCAGTTCTGTCCCTCATAGGAGTTCTCCAAAACCCCAATTTCCTCAAAAATTAAAATTCAAGTGAATTGTTGAGTGTCCCACCGCTAATTGTAACACGCATATCCACCCTCCAAGCAGGTCTCACTGTCCAGACTAGTGACTTCACATCGACGTCACCACAGGTCCGCTACCGCGGCGGTGCTTCTGCCACGACCAGGCCGGCCGTAAATATGAAAGAAAAGGTTGCCCTTGCTCGGCGAAGCACTCTCAGATGAGTATTCCATTCTTTTATTGGAGGCTGCGTTACAACAAGCAGGAGACATACAGAGCAGTAAAATCCACCTTACGCGTTTCGGGCTGGCGCCCTTGATCACAGGTGTCTCAGGATAATTTTGAAGAATGCTGCTTGGACGCTTTATAAATCCCAAATGTACCCGCCCAGTGGGCGTCGCAAGTGCTTGTGGTACTGGTAGTCCTGTGCAGTTCTGTCCCTCATAGGAGTTCTCCAAAACCCCAATTTCCTCAAAAATTAAAATTCAAGTGAATTGTTGAGTGTCCCACCGCTAATTGTAACACGCATATCCACCCTCCAAGCAGGTCTCACTGTCCAGACTAGTGACTTCACATCGACGTCACCACAGGTCCGCTACCAGCGGCGGTAGCTTCTGCCACGACCAGGCCGGCCGTAAATATGAAAGAAAAGGTTGCCCTTGCTCGGCGAAGCACTCTCAGATGAGTATTCCATTCTTTTATATGAGGCTGCGTTACAACAAGCAGGAGACATACAGAGCAGTAAAATCCACCTTACGCGTTTCGGGCTGGCGCCCTTGATCACAGGTGTCTCAGGATAATTTTGAAGAATGCTGCTTGGACGCTTTATAAATCCCAAATGTACCCGCCCAGTGGGCGTCGCAAGTGCTTGTGGTACTGGTAGTCCTGTGCAGTTCTGTCCCTCATAGGAGTTCTCCAAAACCCCAATTTCCTCAAAAATTAAAATTCAAGTGAATTGTTGAGTGTCCCACTGCTAATTGCACCACTCCTTGAACATTGGGGGCCACGGAGCCTAGTATTCAACGGTGCTCCATCGTGGGACATCCATTAAGGATCTACAAACAGGACCCGCTTGCCGAGGCCCATCTGGGGGCTTTTAATTTTGCAACAGCAGTAAGGAGTTGGCCGACTACACTACAAGATCCACAATGCACGCGGGCTCATTGGAGCTGCCCATCGGAGGGCGTCAATTTTCTTAATTGGGGGTGTGTCGGCACAGCGCATTAGACTGTCGCGCCTTTGAAAAAGGTGCAAGGAAGCAGTGAAACGCGTCAGGCGTACACGACAGTAAGCTGTAATTCCTCATTGGCATGCGGTTCCTGTTTTCACCGAATAAATCGCTTTTTGCTGCTGGATGTGCGAGTGCGTCTTTGCCTAGGTGGGCAAATTCAGGAGTATATATATATATATATATATATATATATATATATATATATATATATATATATATATATATATATATCCAGAAAACTCCGCTGTAGCTTGATTCTTTCAAAAAACGGAGCACGGACCACATGTAATCTTGGCAGTGTCTTTTTATTGTTCCCCAAACACCTCTACAGCCATGACGCGTTTCAGCCCTGCCTGGGCCTTGATCACATGACACGCTCTGTCAGGTAAGTGGATTTTTTTATACTTTTTGCTAGTGAAATTTTTAAAGTGACAGGTGTTTAAGTTAAAATGCATAGATATAGACAAAATATAAACAGTTATTTATATTAAACCAGGTGATGTGTTTTGATTGAAGCCTGTTACAAATACAATACAATTTTCAATGTATAATACACAATTGTTTCAAGGCTGTGTCATTATATATAAACACAGAGACAATGTGTCTACCATCAAAGCATTCAGTTAGCCATCAAATGTGCTATTTTCCGTATGATGTGTAAACATTGCCTCTCATTGACATCTGGTTTTGAATAATAATACTGAGGTAAGAAATAAAGGATTTAGGTAGTTGTTAAAAAATCCAAATATAAAAATACCGGCTTGAATGCCACATAGCACCAATTGTTTTGAATATCTGTCTACTTAACACCTGCTATTAATAAAGTGTAAAAAACCTCCTCTAAAAAAGTGCTAAAAACCCATGTATACAATCCTAAAAACCTAATGTAAAAAACTACCTAACCCTGTGTGTGAAATCTACAATAAAAACAAATTGTATATATATATATATATATATATATATATATATATCACCGAGGTACATATATGTGGAGTTAGTTCTAGAAAATGCATACAAGCCTACCTTTCGATATTGAAACCCGTCAATATTCTGGTTTTGCTATTTCCAACCCATACCACACAAACTCCTTTGAGCATAGCCTTAGCTGCTCGTCCACATCTGCCTAGAGCGTCAAAGACGTTGGAGCGGCCAACTTTCCCTCACCCACCGAGCTCCCAGTTAGTAGGGAGTTCCTGCCTGTTCACCTTCCTGCATGTTCACCTTTGAGAGTGCACGATTTTCCCTGCAGCGGACCGGATGAGAGAAAAAGCTAGACACTTAGGGTTTTTTGAAGAATATTGATTCTTTGAGTAAATTAGAGACTGGTCGGTGCTAACTGGATTGCATCCAAGTATCTTCCCACGAAGGAAGGTACGCTCCACTCTTAGTTATAGGGGGCGATGTTCATTTATGAAGTTCCGGTTTCTGCGCGTACCTGTCTTCGATGCCGTTGTGGCTTGGAAAGCACTTCCACAGTCTCATCACAATACAGGCTTTGTGATCTTGCCAGGGACAGTCTTATCCACACACTATGTCCTGGTTTGCGGAAAATTGCCATTACCTATTGAAGACTTTACTTTGTGAAGCCATTGTTAGAAGCACCTGCAAGGCTTATTGTATTCTGCCCTTTTGGCCAAGATAATACAATATGTGGAAGGGCAGAAACAAAATGATGTGGACGAATGTTATCTATATGTTATACTAGAAAGAAAGAAAAAAACAATGAATAAGCTTGTATATTGTCATATAAATAGTAAAAATATTTTCTTAAACAGATCGGTTGATTAAAGTTAGTTTTGAACTGTACATATGATAGACCTATATATTGAATAAAATGTTATCCCTAATTATAATTCTGAAATTATGTATTACTGTGTTTTCGTGTGTATCTTTGCAACATATTAAATAATATTTTGTGCTCCACAGCAAGTTTGCCAGTGATTTGGTGTGGTACCAGAATATTGACTGACATAAATACTGTGTCCTAAATATCGTTTACGATAATATTGCCCCATTGGAGTCAAAATTAGAAAATCTACCCAGGGGCAATATTTATTTAAATATTATTTAGGACAAGATGGTTATGGCAGAGGCGGTTTCTATTTATAATATTCAGACATACAAGCTAATAATATTCAGTAAGGTTTATATTGCACTTTATTATATGGTTTGTGTAAACCAAAATGCAAATAGTGCTATTAAATCCTCCCATCGTTGGGTCTGGGTTGACACTTTGTTGTCTGCCAGAGCTTCTGTCAGAACATATACAACTTCCAATAAACAGAAGGTTTTGGTCAGCCTACTTCAGATATTGGCTTATTTCAGTGAGCCCCCTTTAGCACTGGCTTAAAGATGTGTCTTTCGCAGCCCGCCCACAATATTTTGCATGTTTTATGCCCACTTATATAAGGTAGATAGACCGAAACAAAGCAGACAGCCTCTGAATGTACGGTGAGAGGGGCTGGCTTCCCCACTACTGGTGCCAGGTGCTCTTTTTACATTCGGAGTGCCCTTGGCTTCTCTGATGGGAGGTGGTCTGGCTTTAATTAGGCTTAGGCGAAATTTGTATTATGCAGATGAAATTTGCAAACTTCCTAGATTTTGCTTTATGTCAGATCTTCAAAATTTCTTGAAATTGCACTTGACATGATGTTGCGTAATTTTCACCTATTAAATTTTGGCTTGCAAAAAAAGTTTCAGAGATATTTTCTGTTAGGACAAGACTCCTGCCTGTATCTTGCATGACTTGTTTTTTTACATGAGGTCTGCCCTTGTGTGAAAAAAGGTAATGTGAGATATTGCCAAACCACATTCAATGCTAAAAGCATAGCTTTGCATAATTTATTTTCATGAACAAAAATTACAATGTTTCACACACCAATAGCATTAATATGTTTTATATCTGGTTAGAAACAACTTTTGGTGACCTCAAGATCTAAATACAATATAAATGGAGGGGCCTTTTCTCCACTCTTTTTAAAATGTTGTTTTACCATGGCGAGATGGAAGCATCTAGACATCATTGACAATAGAAAGTGGTTGAATACACTCAATAACAGTGCCCATGTAAGTACAAGTGTCAGATGATACAATTAGGTGGTTGGTCAATGGATTTATTAACATTATGAGTTAGGGCAGTGCTTCCCAAAGCTTTTAGATCCACAACACAATATTCAGAATGACAAATTTTCATGACCAACCTAGCTTTAATGGACATGAGGTGGGCAATTTTTGAATGTAACTAAAGCATCGTGTGGTAGCACACTGTCATTTACAAACAACACATTTTCCATTGAAATGGCCACCAAATTTGCACAGACTTACAAGAACACAAATGATAATGTGTGGAAATCGGGTTTCAGTGACTAATTATCATTTGTGCATCACCAAGTAAAGTGTCTGGATTTGTTTTGATCCTATTAAATTCCTTGTTTCCATCACACTTCAGAATTACAAAAAAAATGTGCTTCATTTTGGTTTCCCAACAGCTGAATGTGTACAGTTCATTTACAGCTATTTGCATTTTGTTCTGTTACAAAAAATGACATCCGACGTCCCTTCCTTTCACACTCTCTGCACGCCCTCAAGATTGTCACATAATTCACTTTACTTTCTCCGACAGAAAAGTGAGAGGAGTTTGTAAACACCGTTCCCTGTAATACAAAACATTAGCAGCAATTTATCACAAGACATAGATTGACATTTGACCTCTGTCACTGCAGTGCACCAAATATGACAAGATAAATACAGAATTTAAAGCAGTAGCGGCTGCTACCGGACCCGGGTGGTGGGGCGGAGGCAGAAGGATAAGGGGGGGCCGAAAAAGTTTTTAAAGATAACCGCCGCTTCTCCTCCGTCCTCTTCTTCCTGTCTGCCGTCTGCAGCAGGATGCAGAAAGCAGCAGGAAGCACCCCACAGCCTCCCGATAGCCAATCACAACGCTGCAATGTGGATCGTCGCTCAGCCAAGGAATGGGGGCCTGGGCATTTTCTCCACGCAGGCTGTAATGCAGCTTGATTGGAGAAGATGCGAAGTGCGCATGAATGTTTGGCCGGCCCAAGAGGGCAGGCCAAACAGTCATGTGCATTTAGGAGTGGGCAAACCACTCCTCTGTAGTCGGAGTAGCCCCGCTCCAAAAGCTGCCGCTGCAGAAGGAAACATAAAATGAACATAACGGGAGTTATTATCATTTTATGTTTCCTTTACTTCACTGCTGTGAAGCAGTGGGGCGGCGCTCCTCCACCTTAGGGGAGGAGCTGCCACTGATTTAAAGGCATCTTAAGTTATTGCTTGGACTTTCATGGCCCACATAAAATGTCACCTTGCCAGTGGGAGAGCTTGCATCATTAATTGCTCTCCAATCTTTAGGCAGCCTCATTAGAGAAACTGAACCACCAATGCTCACAAGCGGAGGTAGGAGACTCCACTTGGGAATCAGTACTGGAGTATTGTTCCAAGAATAATACTCATCCATCATTCAATCAGTATGCGGGGTGTTTTCAGCAAGGACCTCAATAAATCCACCACAGGAGCTGTTAAGCCCCTTATGGTGGAAGGGCAAAACAAGCTGAATATTGACACTTTTACGCTGCACACAGAGTAGCAGCCTCACACTACTGACAGCACTCTCACACCCCTCACACACTAGCAGTCTCCCAAGTGTCAGTATCTTTACACCCCTCCCAGATCTGATTTCGCTGACAGCACTCCCACTCCTTACACACTAGCAGTCTCACTACTTACAGCACCTTTGCAGCCCTTACAGTTCTGATGCCACTGACAGCCTTCTCAAAATCCTCACACATTAGCAGTCTCACTACTGACAGCACCTTCACACCCGGCACAGATCTGATACCACTGACAGCACTCTCACAATTCACAATCATCGCACACTAGCAGTCTCCCTACTGACAGCACTCTCTCACCCCTCACACACTGGCGATCCCACTACTAACAGCACCTTCACACCCGGCACAGATCTGATACCACTGACAGCACTCTCACAATCATCGCACACTAGCAGTCTCCCTACTGACAGCACTCTCTCACCCCTCACACACTGGCGATCCCACTACTAACAGCACCTTCACACCCTTCCCGGAACTGATACTGCTGACCGCACTCTCACACCCCTCATGCGATAGCAGTCTCCCTCCTGACAGCACTTTCACACCTCTCTCAGATCTGACACCACTGACAGAACTCTCACAACCCTCACGCACGGGCAATCTGACTACCGAAAGCACCCTCACAGACTAGTAGTGAAATACCACGGACAGCCACAGCACTCTTATACCTCTGACACACTAGCAGTCATGCAGTACTGAAAGCGGTCTCACATCTATCACAAACTAGCAGCAAAGCTAATAGGTCTGGATGTAACTGAAAATGACTCTTCATTCATGGTGAATTTATCCGTGTGTGGTATTGCGAATGCGCAAGGGCGTGAAAGAAAGAATGAGCCAAAGGGTGAATGATAAGACATGTGATGGAGGGATGAGTGACAGAGTGCATGGATGTTGAATGATTGATCGCATGGACAAAGGGAGGAGAGACGACGCGGATGGAAGCAACCAAGCACTTTCAGTTATACGCAACATCATGTGGCATTGCTAGTGCTTGTTTTTATTACCCTTTGCACTGACTGAATCAAGCTCAGTTTTCTCCATCTCCTGTTACAATAGGGGTAAAAACTGCAAAGAAACATTTGCTACATAATATGCACTGTGCCAGACTTTGTGATATCAAGCCCTGGTGTTATACTCACTGTTTGTGGCACTGCAGAGCGCCCAGGAATTCTAGACTTGCTGTGCAGTCTGCCTGATAATTATTATTATTATAGATATTTGTAAAGTGCATGCGTCAACACCCTCCCCCCAAGGGGTCTTTCGACGCTCAAGTAGGCCGCAGAGGTCAAGTTTAGTGAAATTCAAAGATTAATAAGCCAAGTTTTTAGAAGTTTTTTAAATGAGGCTAACTCGACGCAGGAGATATAGTGGTAGCTGGTTCCAATGATGAGTGGCCAAAAAAGGGAAAGAGCGGCCCCCATACCTCACCGTACGAATACACCAAAGGCATTGTAGTAGTTGCTCACTGAATCTAAGATTGCGGGTAAGAATGTAGGATTGCAGCTTATTTTGTAGTTAGCGAGGGCCCACTTCTATGGAGGGACTTATGGACCAAACATAACAGCTTAGAAAGAGCGCCCTTTCTTATAGGCAGCCTGTGCAGAGATCTCATTGTGGGCTCAGAGCGAGAACGAGAGGGTAGGTTGCAGATCAATCGCACGGCTGTGTTCTGTATCACCTGGAGCTTGGAGAAGAGACCCTCATTCATTGCAACCATTAGAGAGCTTCCATAGTCCAGGCGACTCGCAATGAGTGCCCGGATAAGGGATTTCCTGGTCCGCAGGGGTAGCCACTGAAAGGCTTTTCTGAGCATACGCATCAAGCCACAGCGTGTTCCAGAGACTGAATCCACAGCTTCTTTCATAGACAGATTTTCATCAATTAGAATGCCTACGTTTTTGACTGCTTTTTAGGTCTCGCGCCTGCGTTGCAGTGCGCAGCACTGCTCGCGCAGCGCGAGACCTCTAGAAAGGGCTTCTGAAAACGACCCACACGCTCGTGCGTGTGGTTTTGTTTTCAGAAGCCCTCATTGGCTGTAGCGTGCGTTTTTTTAGAAAAAACGGCACGCGATTGGGCAAAGGCGGGCGCATGTCCCACCTTCGCTCCTCCCATTCCCGACGGTGGCCAGTACGCGCAGCAGCGCGCGTTCGCCTCGCTGCCGCTGCAGCGCTCCCTGGCCCCCGCTCCTCTGTGGTGCGCGCGCACCACTGTTTACTACAAAAACAAGCATTTTTTTAATGATTTTGGTGTGAATGAAAAGCGATCTGATGATGGCTCTTGTAATGGAACCGATCAGCAAGTGGGCGCCCAAGCAAGTGGTGGACTGGATGAAAGGTAAGCAGATTCCGCTGTGATTCGACTGCCCTGCCTGCGCCCGCATGCTGTTGCCGATTACTGTACAATATATCGTCATGCTGCCCTGCGCCCGACTTCTCGATTGTAGCTATGTCCCGGTGAATTGGGAAGGGACCCCTGTGTCTGAAGAAACGGGGTTCTGTTGCAGCTGTGGTTGGGAGCGTGCTTCGGGGCTGATGTGAGCATGCCGTCTTTTGCTTCCTCATATGAGACCCCATTGGCTTCGAGGGTCCAGCGAGCAGCGTGTGCACCGCATGTGATGCCAGTGGTGGCTCACACCCTGATCAGGTGTCTGACACGCGAGAATCGGGAGTTGGTGGCAGGCTGAGGTGCAAGGCGCTTCCTAGCACGAGCTTGTCAGCGCTCGCGGGCTCTCTGGGCTGTGGTTCCACGCGCGTCGCCGGCGTGCACAGGCTCGGGGGCAGGGCAGTCTTCTGTGTGTTTGGGATGTGCTGCAGGAAGTACGGACTGTCAGCCGGCAGCAGAAGCACGGACTATTTCTCTAGTTTAAATGGCGTGAGATGAATTTTTCTGTGGAGGAATACCCGGTTTTCCCGCACGTGAACTGAGGAGCGAATTTGATCTCGCTGTCCGGTTGACTTTGGGTGTAAAAATGAGGCTGACATTTTGGAATTGCCCATGCACGGCATTTTCCGTTTAACCTGCAAAAATGTGTGTTTTGTAATCAATAGTATATAGTGACCGTCTTCGAGCTCTCCCGACAATGCTCTGTCTTCTTTCTTCTGTACACCCCTCTCTCTCTCTCTCACACACACACTGTGACACACATATGTATATATATATACACACAGACACACATACTGAACACACTCGTGCACATAAAATCCCATAAACACACAAGCTGATGTGTGTTTAGCTGCACCGAAGATGAGTCCTCAATGACAGCCTCGTACAAAATACATTTAAAAAGTGCATAAAAGGTATGGTAGCTGTGATTCTGAGTGCACTGGGGGCAGGGGCAGGTGGTCTGGCGACGAGGTCAGAGACGTGGCTAAAAAGAACAAAATATACTGCAGCTTTTTTGTTGGCCATTCACCTTTTGGTACATGGTACAAATGGAAAATATATTCCGAGCAACCCTTAGTCCGCCCTACTTTGTTTAACTCGTGCAAAAAGCAAACATATTGAATATCGTATAAAACAGCCTCGTACACAAAGGAGGAACAGCATATGAAACCGACGTGTAAGTGCTTTGATTTCCTCTCTCGAAGGTGTTATTTTCTTTTGATACACGTGAAAGGTGTCATATTACCAATTCAGATGTGTGCGGTTTGTTCCCTTGCTGGAATAATGCATTTTGAAATAATTGTCTTTAGAAAATGTAGCAGGTATTCTAATAACAAGCATTTGCAATGCAATAGGTCTCGCATTATTAAAGTTTGAGCTATTGGTGTTGCATTATTTAGCAATGCCAATAGCTCAAACTTTAATAATGCGAGACCTATTGCATTGCAAATGCTTGTTTGGGATAGGAGTTACCCGGGCGACCAGTCGCTAGAACAGAAAGAATGTGCTTTTCCAAAAAGCAGTATATCCGTCTTACCGGTGTTCATTTGAAGATAGTTGTTGGGCATCCATGCGGCAATCTTAGTCATACATTCCCTGAATGTTCATTTCATAGATTCAGGGTTGGGCCCCATAGTGATGCCAAGTTGGGTTTCATCTGCATACGAGATGACCCCAAAGCTGCATGATCTTATCACTTCCTGCGGGAGATGACGTATTTCCTTCCTCTTGTTTGCCTCCCTCCTTCTCTCATATTCCAAGCAGGTGGGGCAACTTTTTCAGAAGGAGTACACGCAGGGACAGTCAGTCTGCTGTGGTGAGCTTCTGTTTGCAGTGATGTACTCTGCAAACGAAGAGAGCTCTCTTAGGTGTTTGTTTGGTAATTTACGCTACGCGGCCTCTGTCTCAGGCAGCCGGAAGGAAGGCTGGGGGATCTCGCCAGCCCCATTGACTTAGGAGGTAGTTTGGTGGTTTTTTCAGCAGAGCTGCAGATGTGTCTGAGTCATCGGACTGCTTTTGGGGAAGCTGCGGATTGAAGGCGAAACCCGGCTCCGTGAGCTGAAGAGAATAACCACGTCTCCGGAAGCTGTGTAGTGTTGTGAAATGTAATTTCCTGTGACGTCATCAGGCTAACGTTTGTGTGATTTACACTTCCTCTGATGTCATCATTATGCTAACGTGTACTTTAAAAATATGAAAACTCGCCCTTCGTTTTCGTTCATTGAATCCTGGCAGGTTTGCTTGGGACACTTTAGGGTACAAAAAGGCCAGGAGGGATCAGTCAGCCCTGACTCAGGGTTTTCAGGTTGGGCTGGGCCTATGGACACGGGGAAGCGTCCAGTAAGCTGGATGATGGGGCTGTTTTCAAGGTTGTGTACACTGAGAGATCCTCGGGCCACTCAGGCTCAAAAGCAGCACACATGTTTCATGCAGGCAGATACACGGTTTGCTCCTGTAGACAAATACTGCTTCCATGTGCTGTTCTACATTGTATTGAATTGTATTGTAATTGCATTTGTATAGCGCTTACTACCCCTGACGAGGCGTCGAAGCGCTTTTCGGCGAGTAGCACGCTACTCCGGGACCCATAGAGGATTAGTGTTGAATTAGTATAGTGAAACATGCAAGTAAATTTTAAGTGGTGGTCAGTTATTTGGATTCGGAAGGATAGCAGAAGGCATATTTCATATATGTATTCCTTTCCTGAGCTGCCTTTTAAATGAATTGCTTTTTGTATAGTGGGGATATAGTGTTGTAAAATGAGCCATTTGGCTCATTTTCTTAAATACATACATTGTCAGGAACCCTCCCTCCCCCCACCACCATGAGAAGGTCTTGCTCATTCACTGTTAGACAAAATGAAGGTGTGGTTTTTAAACATTTTCCAAGGCTTCGTCAGGTCCTAGTCCAACACTGCAGCTTTTAAAAAGGCACCGGCATGCAGAGAAGTTGTCTGGTTTCCCTAAAAACCAGTCTTTTTTAAACTTTGTTTATTGAGTTTTATGGTACAGTAAACACATCACAAGGCATTGGATTCAGACAGACGTAAATTAAAGCAATACAAGAGGCAGGCGTAGCGCTTACATCTGTACATAGCATCACAGATACAGCACAAACATTATCTAGTTCGGGTCAGAACAGCCTATTCCATAGCCCTGACGGCTAGACCAGGATTTGAGATTAAAGCTACCCTTCCCGTGCTGGAGTGGGCCATGGGTCACACGCTAAATGACGTGGACAAGGACATCTATTTCATTCATGATCCACTTAACTTACTACCTTCACAGATAGGCTTAGTCTCTAAGATGTACAAACATATGATCTGTGGCCCAGTCTAATCCAACTGTTCCTCCCCCTCATCCTGCTGTGAACGGGCCCATGATAGAAAAGGCTCCCAAATTTCCCGTGGCCTGGATGCAGTTGGCATTAACTCCCAGAAAGTCGTTAGTTGTGTATGACCAAAGATGACATCCCGCAGCCAATCCTTCATCCTGGGGCCCTCCCTCCTGCCCCAGTGTATGGCTACTCTGCGTTTAGCAAACAGTAATAGCATGGCGTGCAATTTTCTGTGCTCCGCCGGCGTGTCTCTCACATAACCCAGTAAGCCAACATGAGGCTCGGGGTCCGCTGGTGTATTGATTATATCATGAATTGTATTGAAAATCTCAGCCCAGAATGTAGCCAGCCTAGGACAGTGCCATGCCATGTGAATGAATGTGGCCGGGCTAAATCCACACCTCCAGCATCTATCGTCCGCCTTGATCCCCATTTTATACAACTGGATAGGTGTTCTATAAAACCGATGGTGGAATTTAAAATGAATGAAACGTAGTTTATAATTGGGTGATAGAACAGTAAGCTGACTGCAGCAGAATACCCTTTGGTCTTCAGTTAGGGGGATTGTAAGTCTGAGTTCCATCCCTGTAACGCTTTCGGCTTGGTGATGGGAGCAGTATTCTGCATGTTGCTGTACAGGCGAGTAATGAGCCTACGAGGGGATGCCGTTTTAATAATGTTTTCGAGTGCCAACAGTATGGGCGGCGGTTTGGGGAAAGTCCCATGTAGTTGCCTGCAGGTGGCTCTTAGTCTGTAATAGAGGAAGAGTGCCGAGAATGATCCAGCCCTCCCGGCTGTGGTCACCGGCGGGGCTCTGAACCGGTCATCAGGATATAGATCCGCAAAGGTGTGTAAGCCTATATCTTTAGCTATGGATCTGCTGGCTCCCTCCGACATCACGGGAAGCAAGGGGTTATTTGCTAGAGGAATGGAAGGGGCGTATAATATTGACAGTTGGGCTCTATCTCAGAGCTTTTCCCACGCCCATCTCAGGGTCTCAACCGTGTCTACACCATCCCGCGGTCGTTTGTATGCCTGGTATATCTCCACTTGGAGGGGCACCGGCGCTGCCACATCCATCTCTACAGCAGCGTGCGGCTGAAATGGGATGGGATGCACCCAAAAATGTAGAAATTGTGCTTGTGCACAAAAGGCATACAATTGAAAGTCCGGGGCACACAGCCCTCCCTGCGTCAGTTGCAGCGTTAACAGCTCCCATGAAGTTTGCGCTTGCCTGCCCGCCCATACCAGGGCTATTAATAAGGATCAGAGTTTGCTAAAGAAGATCTGTGTGAGTGGGATCGGGATGTTAACGAATAAGTATAAGAATTTAGGTAGGACCACCATCTTAGCCACTGCGATCCTTCCGGCCAGGGAAAGGGGCAGCCTGGCCCAGGCCTTCACTTTTTCTTCCAACCATGCAATGGCTCTCCCGAAGTTCATGGCCCAAATCTCTTGCACATCTCTACTGAGCCATACACCTAGGTATTTTACCAGACCGTTCGCCCACTGCAGAGGATACTCAATGGGGAACAGGGTTGTGGCATCTGTAAGTGGAAAGATAGTGGATTTTTCCCAGTTAATGGAGATTCCAGATATGCCGCCAAAATTGATGAGTTCACGGATCAGGGGGGCGGTGTTCGCCTCAGGGTTGTTTATGCATAAAGTGATATCGTCTGCGTATAGCGATATTAGTAGCCCCCTCGTACTAAAACCCAGACCTCTCGCCGCGTGATGTTGCCTGATCTGCGCCGCCAATGGCTCCATGGCTATAGCGAATAAGAGGGGGGGGAAAGAGGACAGCCCTGCCTCGGTCCCCCGAGTAATGTGGAAAGGGCTCGAGAGCATGCCGTTGAGCCGAATCCTAGCGGATGGTGCTGTGTATAGTAAGCGTATGAGACCCAGAAATAGGGGGGGCTGAAGGCCATTCTCGCGAGAGTTGCGAATAGGTACCCTCACTCAAGCGAATCAAACGCCTTAGTTGCGTCTAAAAACAGGGCGTCTGCTTTCATATTCGGGTGGAGATAGTGAAGGACAGTAAAAAAAGGTGCGTATATTATGTGCCATAGATCTGTCAGGTATTAATCCCGACTGATCGAGGCGTGCAATTAGTGGGAGTAGAGGTTGTAGCCTATTTGCAAGTAATTTCGCAAAAATTTTGACGTCCACGTTTATAAGAGAGGGTGGTCTGTATGAGTCCACTTCATCGCTGGGTTTCCCAGGCTTAAGCAGCGTGATAATTATTTATTTATTTATTTATTTATTTGGAGTTTTATATAGCGCTGGCTAGACCCGGAGGTATCAGAGCGCTTTACATAAGGGAGAACGTGGACGTTACATAGGTTACAAAAAATAGATACACAACATCAATGTCCAACACTAAAAGTGCAGTTGAGCAAAGGAAAGAACACAATTACACTTAGCAAAGCGGAGAGGGGGATCAGGAATACGACAGAGGAAGGAGGCGGGGAGGGAGGGAAACATAACGGGGAGACGAGGAAAAACAAAGTCCGATGTCCGGCTGGGTAGGTGACGGCCGAGGGGGTGAACCAGAGTCAAACTCCTCTATAGCTGCGTAGGACAGCTCCACCGGGCATTGGCCAAGGTTGTTCTGGCTCCACAGTAAGTATTTATGGATTCCGCCCAGGGGGCATCGTCAAAGTTCCATCTAAAGCCCCGGTCCCGGTGTTACAGGGAAGCGCTGTCCACCTCGTCCTCCAGCTCGCCCCCAGTTCAAGAGTGGTGAGAGGAGAGATAGAAGGGACAGTTCCAGAGTCAGCAGATAATCCCCATTCACAGCAGCAGTAGTGAAAGTAGTGCATTGGTGCAGGATCCCAGTGGAAAGGGGACCCAGAGCGCCTTAGGGTCCAATAGTGATGCCTCAACACGGAACGTGGTAGGCCGTCGTTAGAGCCCCCATGCCTCCACCAGGAACCAGGGACTCAGAGCTCCCAGAGGTCGCAGGGAGAGATCGCAGGCGGAGGCATAGGAAAGGATTCCCTGGCGGTGGATGGTCTGGAAATGTCTCGTTCAGAGGAGTGTTTTGCATGTAGTGGGACGGTGCGCGGCTGCTGCCAAAGTCTACGTACCTTCCAGTCGTGGGCTCAGTCCCCGATATAGGCCTGGACTCGGGGGATGCCGCAGGTCGGGCCCGCGGGCCCCTCCCCCTCCAGCCGCACCCGTGCCTCACAAGCGGTGCAGGTTAACGAAATCCACAATGCAGAGTTTTTCTCCCCAGTAGGGCCAGCCTGCAACGTTTCGAGATGCGGGCGGGGGGGGGAGGCGCTGTCTGAAGGGGAAACGGAGGTCGGTGGCATCGCAGAGCCCATTTTTACGGCCTCCGGGCATGGACTCACAGCTCCCCGGGCTCCATCTTGGCATGTTCACTGGCGGGGACGTCTCGGCTCATTCTCTGCGATGCACGGACGGAGAAGGGCGATATTAAGTCTCCGGTGATCCGCCTGTATTCCGGTTGCGGAATTATTGGATTAGGTGGGAATTAAAGCGCGGCGGAGCGCTGCTCTGGAAGCTGAAGTGAGGGTTCGCTATAGAGCTACAGCTCCGAGCGGCCATCATGGTCGCTAGCTCCTCCTTAAATAATAGCTTCCCACATTGAGGGCGGGAGGATCCCGGCGATCTGCGCCTCTTCAAAGACTGCAATGAAGTGCGGGGCTAGCTCCTCGGCATAGGTTTTATAAAAAATTGTGGTCAGGCCATCAGATCCAGGGGCTTTATCCGAGGGTAGACTTCGGATGACTTGTGCAACGTCTTCCACAGTGAACGGATTATCCATATATTCCCTATGCCCCCTGCCTAGCCACAGGAGTTTGAGGGATTCTAGGAAAGGTTGCAGGCCCTCTGGATGCGTTTGGTGTGTGGTCGAATATAAATTAGAATAAAATTGAGTGAATCTATCTAGGATTTTGGGTGGGTCCCTAAGTAGGGATTGATTTTCACCCCTGATCTCCGTGACATATGCGGCATTTCGCGGGGCTCGGAGCATGTTCGCGAGAGTCCTGCCAGGCCTGTCCCCCTCCCCGTACCGTCTGGCCTGTGTATATTTGCCCACAAACTTCACCTCCCGATGTGCCTCCTCCTCAAACTCCAGCAAACTTTCTTTCAGTTGGACAAGTAAGTCAGGGTCGTTTGTAGTGTAAAATAGTGTCTCAAGGTTCCTAATACGTATTTCAAGGGACGCGAGTGAATTCCTGATTGCCTTCAAGACCCCTGCCTGGCGCACGATACATTTGCCTCTAAAAACCACTTTAAACGCTTCCCAGAGGGATGCCTGTGTCTTGACCGTGTCAGTGTTTAACTGAAAGTATTCATCAATGTCCCCTCAAATCTCTTCTTTAAAAGCCCCGTCCAGCAAGGCATTTGGTGGAAGCCTCCAGGTGTACAGTCTGTTTGGCGTATTAGGCATGAACACACACAGGAGGCACGGAGCGTGGTCCGACAGGGATCTAGGAAGGTGGCGAACCTCCCGCATCCATGTCACCGCATCTTTAGATAGTAACCAGAAATCAATCCTGGACCAGGCCCTGTGGTGGTCTGAAATGCATGTGCCTTCCTTTGTGTTAGGGTTAGACTTTCTCCAGACGTCCGTAAGTAGGCCATCTGATATAATGGCGTTAAGTGTGTTACTGGAGTTTGGATGTAGCGAGCGGGACAGTCCCCTTCTATCTTGAGCATCATCAAGCACAACGTTGAAGTCCCCTCCCCAGATGACAGTGTCGCAACCTGTGGATTTGATTTTTGCCCAAATAGTCTGGAAAAACTCTGGTGTGTCCGTATTTGGGCCATATATAGCTGCTAAAGTGAACAGCATTCCCCCAAGTAAGCCCAGCAAAATAACATATCTCCTTTCAGGATCAATAATTGAGTCACATAATTTCCAGTCGAGGCCCTGCTTAATCAGCACAGCCACTCCCCTCGCATAGTTTGAATAAACGGCTGAGTATATATGTCCCCAACGTTTATGTTGTAGCCTAGCGGATGGAGTGCAGTTCAGATGTGTCTCCTGTAAAAAGCAGACGTCTATATGGTGTCTGAGTAGATACGCGTGGACCAGTCTGGCCTTCCTATGATCGTTTAAACCCCGGATGTTTCATGTTCCAATGTCATATCTCTTCGAGTGTCTGTGCGTTGCTGACTGGTACTGTCTTGTGACCCCATTGTACTCTGCATGCATCTCTAGGTGAATGTGTCTTGTCTACGGCTAGTAGTGTGGTGCAGGTCCGTTTCCTGCCTGACAATGAAACATAAACTTTACCCGCCCGCCCTCCACCCACGCCAACCCCCCAAACAGGTTGTGCGAAACCATCCCACCCGAAGGACAAAGACAACATAGAACACCCCATCTAGATTCAGAAACGGTCTGTGGGAGCTCTCCCTGGGGGGCGTGGGGTCTCCGGCATTCTATCCTGCCGAAGGCGGGGTGGCCGTGCTTATAATAAAGAGCCATCATCACAAGATACAGGGTAAGGACCTGTGTTTGCATCCCGGCAACAAACCTGAATTTAGCATTCCGTTACAGCATCTAACATGAGCTCTCCCCCCCCTGAAAAAACAACTTACAACTGGTAACGTATAAAAGTACAGTTCTGATTCAGCATTTTAGGAAAAGTGAAAATAGAAGTTAATCATTGTCGCTTAGCCCACCTTCAGAGGTATGGCCAGCGAGTGACCTGTTTGCGTTTTTCTTTCCTCCCACATGTTTCGCGAACTTCAACGCCGATTTAGCATCTGTGAACATGTGAGCTGTTCCGTCTAGTGTCACCTTAAGTTTTGCAGGATAAAGCAGGGCATAGGGGATCTTGGCCTGCATCAGAATCCGCTTCGCGGGTAAAAACTCCCTGCAGGCCTCCTGCACCGCCAGTGTAAAGTCTGGATAGAAAGAGATGGAATTTCCCTTGTAGTCTATGGCTCCGCGCTCTCTTGCTAATCTCAATATCGAGTCGCGGTCTTGATAATTTAACAGCTTAGCTAAAATCGGCCTGGGCGTTGCTCCGACAGGCGGCCTGGGACCCAGCTCCCAGTGTGCCCTCTCGACCGCGAACACCGCAGATAGGCCAGGGCCAAAGAGCTCACGTAGAAGTTCAGTCACATAGGTCTCCATTTTACCAATGGCAGTAGTCTTGGGAATTCCGGTGATGGGGAGGTTGTTCCTCCAAGATCTGGCCTCCAAATCATCATTCTTTGCCCTAATGAGATTGAGAACCTTATCCATCTGCAGCAATTGCTCTCTGGTTTCCACTTGAAACTCGTGATTTTCAGAGCTACGATTCTCCAGCATAACCAGTCGGGTCTCGTGAGTGTCTACTTGTTTTTTGACCGCATCAAGTTGGGATGTGAGGACATTCAGCTTAGTATCTATTGTTTTCAAACTTTACCTCATTTCAAGAAGCAACGTGCGCAGGTCATCTCCTTGTTCCTCGGATTGGGGCATAGGTTGACGATCAGCATCTACCTCCCCCTCAGCCTCCGTTAGCCTCGTATGTCTTTTATTTTCGAAGGTGAGTTTGGGTTGTTTTGCATCTTGTTTACCCATGGCTCCCAGTGGAGCGTATAATCTTCACTTAAGTTGAACCTATGTGTTGCTGTCCCAGGGGGATTGCACGCCCTGAGATCCAGGCACCTAGGACCCTCTGTGACAAGAACAAATCGACTCTGCGCTCAGCTAAGACCCCAATGAGCCGATCTACCACCTAATTTACAAGCGTTCAACAGGCTCAGTACACGTGGCCGGTGTATGTATTTTACAACTATTGTCCACCAACCTCAGGGCTCCTCCGGTCCATCCGCAGCACAGGAGTGTGTGTTTCAGGGTCGGGCCACCGCCCCACAGCATCCGCCCCAGCGATGTCTCCGCCTCTCCCAGGCCGGCCACCCGCCGAGGGGTCTTCGCGACAGGCAGGGAGCTCCAGGCCACGCATGCACTCTCACTGAGGGCGGCACCACGAGGGCCGCCCAGCCCCATACTCTCGAATCGTCTCGCCGTCCGTCCTGGAGCTTGCACAAAAGAGGCGCCGGCAACTGGAAGAGCCGCTCACCTAGATACTGCCGCTAGCTCCCAGGCCGCCACAACACTCTTCGCGTGCACAATTCTGGCTGTGCCTGACTTCTAGATGGCGGCACTGCTTTAATGTCGCCCAGAGGCCCAGCCGCAGTCCGCCGGAGGCACTATATTCGCTGCTAGAGTCGACCCGCCAGGCAGTGCCGCCTCCCCACTGTTCCGGCTCGAGGAAGCGCAGGCCCAACACTGACCCGAATGTCATTGGAGGTCCCAGAGCGTTCCGCACTCAAGAGATAGAGTCCGCGGTGCGGCATGCAGGCCTCCCCCACCGGACACCGCAGAGTCGGTCTATCTGCCCGTTTCAGCTCCGGAATGCAGGTCTGTCGAATCCCCGCCTTCTCAGCTTCTCCCAGGGGCTCTAATATTCCCTCAATGACTCTTCAGTTTATAGGATTTGGAGAGGATGATAGCACGGCCGGCAGAGCTTGCTTAACAAGCGGCCATTTCGCAGCTCGGTTAGGTCACACCCTGTAGTGTAGTTCCTATTTCCCTAATAGGCTCTGCGCATTGGAATAATATAACCTATAGGTTTGACATAGGACTAAGGTCGGTATGTCCCTATCGATTATATTAAACTTAATTACCTGTGCCAGCTAGCTCAGAGGCCACTAGAAACTCCTTGAGAAAAAGAAGGGAGTAGTTTCTGGCAACCGAAAAACATGACAACTTTGTTTCCCTTTAGAAGCGGAACATGTCTCAGAATCGTGGAAACAATAGATAACAGTTTCACTCATTCAATCGTGCATGCTTAGTTTCTGCAGAGTTACACAGAAAGGAAAGACAGGCGTTTCAATAAAAGGGTTTTATTGAACAGTCTTGTTTCTCGTGTAAGAGATATGTGCTGTTATGATCACAAGACAGTATGCAAGATAATGTACAGCGTAAGCAGTAGAAATAAATAATACTGCGCTAGCATTATCTTTTAGCATATATTCACGTACATAAATAACATGAGCTTAAGAATGCGAGTACTCATACGATGCGTCTCTAAGCTAGTTCTACCCCAGTGTACCTAACCTAGTCTAGGTGTAGGGAAGAGTAGAAGTAGGTGGAGTATTCTCTAGTATGGTAGACTAAGAGTATGTTAAGTCTAGTATGCCAAGAGTCCCTCTAGGATCTAGTCAGCTCCATACCTTGAGAATGAGAGAGGTGGGAATCTCCTGCCGGATCTTGGAACTCTAACACCCCGCGAAGGGAGTCAGAACACTGGAAGCTGGATTCGTCTGCGTGCAGGAATGACAGCGTCTTCTCAGTGCGTCAGGCCGGGATACGGGCTCCTCTGAAGTCGAGGTCTCCTCTAACTTGCTTGGGCAAGGGAAGGTATATTTATACCTGGTAGGTGTCGTGGAATGTTAGCATTGACGTGAAGTCGGACAGAGGAAGACGTCAGGAATGAACCCTTAAGGTATAACGGTTCATACATAATAGATGAGTTCTTGGAGAAATCAATAGTCCTGTGCTAGGGGAACTCCCGAAGCTTACGGGTCTGGTTTCTAAGAACTCGTTGTGACGTTAGGGTGGACGGATGTCGGTGACCCTGCCTGTATTTGGAGTGCACGGTTAATGCCTAAATAAGGACAGGGATTCTATGCCTATATAATGGCAAGGCGAATTGTGCCTATATAAGGACATGATTCAGGAAAACCTATATACGGATCCCTAAAGCGGAATACAACAACCCACCCCCTCCCCCTATAAGCCAGTCAGTCCATCTGCAGCTGTGGTCACTTGTTCAGGGCCAAATTCTGATCCCCGTGCAAATAGGAGTTTGCACAGTGATTGAAACTGCGAGTTTTCCCCTGGCAGATTCTGGCAAGTCAGGCCCGACAAAATTTGTCGGAGTCAAAGGACTACAAAAAAGGAAAAACTTGCAGAATTTGGTGTGTTAAATAAATATTCATTCTCCATGTTACGACACCTTTCCAAGATGAAAATTCTGAATAGGAGGTCTTTACCACGCCTAGTGAATGGCATTTACTAGGTGTGGTAAATACCCCACCCTATTTCACACGACATGTGGTCATGGCCTGTGTGTGCAGACATGCCTTCTTACTTCTTTGTTCATGTCACTGTACACCGCTCCCGGATGCCTGAACTTTGATATTCATAGCTATCTATACAAGAGAATTGTGATTTTATTAACAATATGGAGGCTGTAATTCTGCATTTCCCTGTCAGCAGCAAAGAGAAGAGTACAGAGTGTAAGAAAAAAATTAACCCAGAAACAAACGCGTGTGAAATACACCAGGTGTCCATTAATCACCACCCAGAGAGCTCCCAGCACAATGTATAAATAACTGTCTCTCATCTGTAATCCTTCTTCTTTTTTGCAAGGGATATAAACTGAAGTCAAACTTTACAGAGAAGCACAACACCAACTGGCCAAAAACCTCTATCAAGGGAGCTTTCCATTCAAAGAATTCATGAAGACAGAAGGGTGCTCAACTACCCACAAGATGAAAATTCCCAGGTCCCTCCTGTCCACGCCCCATTCATGACAAGTGGAGATAATCATCTCCCGACAGAAAAAAAGAACAGAGGAATGCTGGGACCCTAACCCCAGCCCCTCCCACTGGGAGTACATAAGCAGTACTTACCCAGCATTCCACCTGTTCTTTTTTTCTGTCTATCGACAGAATTGGGACGAGGTGCTGGTGCTGCTCCTGCTGTCCTGGAGTGGTGTTTGTTCTTCCACTCCCCGTCTGGCTGCCTGGCTGTGCAGGCGGGGTGTCTGCTGGGCTGCCTCCCAGCCTGCAGGGCTGGCTGGGAGGCTTGGTTGTCCCGGCCGGCTCTTGGGTGCCGGCCGGCCGGCCCTTTGTGGCTGGTGCACCGGCCTCCTGGTTCCTTCCGGGTTGCTGGGCGCGTCTTCCTGTGGCCTGGCTGGGTGGAAGTCGCGCCGCGATTGCTGGTTCTCCTGCCTTCCTGCTTCCTCCTGCAAGGTGTGGATGTGGTCAGGTCTTACTGGAGGAGGAGGGGGGGCCCTTGTTCCTGTCTCCCGCCCCCCCCCCAGTGAGTACCGCGTAGCGATGTCTCGTTTTTTTCCTGCTGACATTTGGCTCCATGCGGTGTTTGGCTGCGCGCCTGGGTCGCAACTTGCCTCCTGCCGCTGTACTAGTGGTGTGTGCTGGCCTTGGGCTGGGAATGGAGGTAGGGGTGGGGGCCTTGTTTGGCGTCTGCCGGCTCCCCTCCCCGGTGAGTGCCCCATTGCGTTCTTGGGCTGGCTGCCGGCTGTGGATGGTGTTCTGGGGTGCCAGTGCAGTTACGGGCACCCGTTGTGGGGCCTTGGACATGTGCCCCGTGGCGCGGGGGTGCTGGGTGTGGCCCCCCGAGTCCCGTGGGCCGAGGTTACTGGATGCGGGGTTGGGTGGGCGGAGTCTGGGTGTCTGCCTGCGCCGGCTCCTGCGGTTCCCGTACCCGCTGTCTCCGTTTCGTTTTTGCTCCTGGTTCCGACCTGGAATCCCCATGGCCCTGATCTGGTCACATCCTGGGCCTTGGGGCGCCTTGCTTTCGGCGCTCCTGCCTGCGTCCCTGTGGCGTGCTCCCTCCCGGTGAGCATGAGGCTAGTGCCGTCCTCAGGGCTGGGGCACCTGGTTGGGTCTCGGCACCCCGTCTGGGTGTTCTGGCCTGGTCGTGGGCTCTCTTCATGCCTCCCCCCTCTGACATGTCGGTCTCTGCCGGTGTTCGTGCTTGTGCCGGCTCTGGGAGGTGCCGGTGTTGTCCTCCAGGGACCACCGACTCGTGTGGGGCACTGGTTTGTTTTCTTGGCCCTTGTTTGAGGCCTGTGGGTGCCCCTGGGGGGGGTGGGAGGGTGCTGCTGTTTCCTCGCGTTGCGGCCCGCCTGCCGGTGCTTTGGGGTTGTTTGCCCCTCTTTTGGGTGCAGCTGTGTCTTCCGGCTGCAGTGGTGGGCTTTGCTGTTGCGGCGTCTGGTTCATGTTTGTGGAGAGGCTCGGTTGTTCCTGTGGGCTGTTCTCTTCCTCTCTCCAGGCCTTGCTTTGCCTGTGCACTTCTGCCATGCCTCGGGTGCTCCTGTGCAGTGCTTTTGTTGTCTTCTGTGCCGGCTTTTTGGCCTCCGGCCTTTCCTCCCTTGTCGCCCCTGCTCTGGTTTGCTGTCCAGGGTTGTGCTGGTTGGGCCTGGTTCATTCTTGGGCCCGCCCTGTTTGGCCGGTGTTTGTGGGTGTTCGCCTGGGGTTCCCCAGTGCTGTTGGGTTGGTCCTCCATGCTGTGGTGCCTTTGTTGGAGTTCTTCTGGCTTTGTCCCTCCGTTGGCCCTTCTTCCCTGCCCTGGGTGGTTGGTTTGGGTCAGTCCTGATTAGTCCCTGGTTTGGGGTCCACCTGGGTGTCCGGGTGCTGTCTGCTCTGTGTTGCCCGTGCGCTCGCTTGCGGCTCTTCTGGCTGGTAGGGCTGTGCTTGGGGCTGGCTGTGCTGTGGGGTTTGTGAGAGCTCTGGGGTGTGTTTCGCCTGGCGTTCCCCCCCCACCCCCCGGTTGTCTGGTGTCAGTGTCCTGGCTTGCGTGGTCTCTGCCTGTTGGGTGGATGGTCCCTCTGCTGTCAGGTTCCGGTCCTTGCGGGTGTGCGTGGTTCCTGCCGTTGTGGCCTCCTGGTTCCGGCAGGGCCTGTCTTTGCCTGTCCGCCGGCTCCTGTCTTCCTGTGTGCCCCCCATGGGCCTGCTCCCTTTGTGGGTGTTTGTCAGGCGGCACCCTCCTCTCTCCCCCTGTTGGGGGGGGGTGGTCTCAGGGTGTTTGTCTTGCCTCACCGGCCTGGCTGCTGGTTCCCCGGGGTCTGAGGCTGTGTTTTGGGGGGAGCCTTGTGCCTCTGACCCTCCGCTTCCTTCTGTTCCTGGGCTGTTGTCCCTCGGCCTGCCTTGCCGGTTGTGCTCTCCCCGGGGCTGCTTGCTCTCCGCCTTCTGGTTGTGTCTGGTTGGCCTGCTTACGGCTCTATCTCTCCTTTGGTCTCTTCCGGTCTCTGTTCCCATGTGGGGCGGTGGGGGCCGTGTGTCCTCTGTGGGGGCTGGGCTCTGGGTCTAGTTCTGGGGCTTTGTCTGCTGCCTCTGTTTTGTTTTGGGCCTAACTGTTGTGTTCTCGGCCCTGGGCTGTTGCCTTGTTTGGGTTTCGGTCCTGCGTGGTCCGGCGGTTCTGTGCCAGGGGTTTCTGTTGCCCTCCCCCTGGCCTTTGCCTTTGTGTTGCTGGCTTTGGGCCTTCCCCGGGTGTGGGTTGGGCCGTCGGGTCCTTCTGTTTGGCCGGGTTGCTTGGCTTTGGCACTGGCTTCCAGGCTGCGTTTAACCTCTGTTGCCTTCGTTTTGTCCTGGGGCTGCTCCCCTGCCCTCCCTTGGTGTGTGTTGGGCCGTGGAGTTTTGGATGCCTGTGCTGTCTGCTTGGCTTCCGCCCTGGCTTCTGTTAACTCTGTGGCTTGGCTGGTTTTGGGGGTTCTTTCCCTCCGCTCGGGGTTGGGGTTTCGGGGTTGTTACTGTTGGCCCTGCCCCTCCCCTTCTGGGCCTCTGTGGGTTCCGTTTTGTTGGTCCCATGTTTTTGCTGGCCTGTCTGTTGTTTGGTCGGTTGCCTGCCTGGTCTCTTTGGGGGCATTTATGGCTTCGGCTCATCTGCTGGTGTTGGGGCTCGCTTGGGGTTTCCCTTTCTGTGGTCCTGGGTTCTCTGGGCCACTTGGACGGCTGGCTGTTGTGTTGGGGGTCCTGTTGCTCCTCTTCTCCGGTGGTCGGTGTGTGCCTTCTCCGGGACTGAGGTTTCCGACTCCGGTCACCCCCGGGTTTGTGGTTGGGGTGTTCTGCTGGGGCTGTGTTGTTTGGGGCAGGGTCTCCCTCTTGTTCCCCTTTGTAATAGAGCATCAGATGAAACCTTCTCCAACTGGAGGAAACTCCCACATGTAATCAGGGATGTGAGGGAGTGAAGGAAGTGACCCGAAAAGGGCCACCCGGGTTATCTGCAACCTCCTACGCGCCTTCTACCAAATGAAGAGTCGGTCAGACAGTAGAGAATACAAACAGTTATTTATTAGCAATACTCTGCAGAGGAGTCCAATCTGACATGCACCCTAAGATGTCTGCCGAGGGACTGACCCCCCAACAGTCTGCAACGCATAACCATTCCTCCCAAGAACCTCCAACCACGCCCACAGTGGAAAGTTACCGGCTTAGGCCGAACATGAACAGAGGCACAGGAGGATGGGCAACCGCCTGCCAGAGGGGTACACACTATCACAGTTTCAAGGTTGCCGTGCTGGGTCTCAGTGTCTCCTAACGTGGGAGCAGGACTACAAACACACGGATAGGTATGCGAGGGCAGAATGGCCTATTCATTAGTAAGTCAGAAAGCAACCTTGAACACTAAAGAAAATAATAACTAAATACAGTGTTCTGCTAAGGCAAGCAATACGAATAATGAGGCCTAGTTCAGACACAGCCTAATAGGGATTACGAAATACAAAATGGAGTCGCACTTGCTAACTGAAGCTTACACATTGCGGGGATAACTCAGTGGGTTGCATAACGTGAATACGAATGGTGCCTAATTTAGCTGCACACTGCTAACCTAATATAACATGGAACGAGTATATAGCGAGAATGGGATTTTCAAACCTAACAGACCCTCCTTTTAGCAGTGGAGGCTAAATGCTTTATTGGCGCTATCCGGTAGGGTCTTTACAATTCTAAGCAGGGGAGAATGAAAATGCATAGTCACTCAAATTGTAAAGGAAAACAAAACAGTATAAATGTATCAAGATCACTTTAGTATTCAAAAATACCCTCATCTATCAGCATTATATCCTGTACGTCTTGCATCATCATAGCAGAGTCTTTATTATCACGTCCTGGCAATTTGGGGGTAGGTGTGAGCTTGCTCACGCAATAAGTGCAACATGCTGGAAGGCAATTGACACATAGACAGCTCGTGAAGATGACACCTGCAATAGCTACTAGGAAAAGAAATATCTTCCAACCCCAGGATGATATCAGACCCCAGAACCACCCTGTCAAGGACCATGAACCATTGTCCTGATGAATATCAGATGCAAGCCTATGCAGCTTCTGGATAGCGGAATATACTTTAGGGGCATGGTCTGGGATGTAGACACAACAGCTGCTGCCGATGACGCGACAAGCTCCACCCCTATCTGCAAGGATGACGTCTAAAACCATCCGATTTTGAAGAGCAACGAGCCTGGTAGCCTGGAGCTCAGCAGTAACGTTAGTGAGTATGCCCGCTGTAGTATTAATGACCCCTTCCACAACCCTGGTGAGGCCGCGAATGCTAAGACTGTTATACATAGGTCCCCAAAAGGGCATTATACCCTTCATGGCATCCATGAATTGCTGTAAAGTGGTGTCCGTCTGATCAATATCTGCTGTGTCAATAACTCCCCTCAGCCGGGACAGTTATATGCTTCTCCGCTGTAGTCTGTAGTCCTTGTGATAATTGGAGGGGGCAATATAAACAGGAGGTAAAAGAAACTGGGGGTGAGTGCTTGCAATGTTCAACACTCCGTCCATCATCCCCTTTGGTTTTGGTAAAAGAAACTAGACATAACACCGGCCAGACCATCCCCTAGGGAGCCATGTATAAGCATGCGCTCCACAGACAAAGTATACGTTAGGAGGCGTGAGTAAAGGCGGGCTACTAGGAGTGTTTAATCGATATGTATAATTACAGCCGCTCTGTCCCACCAGAATGTTCCCAAAACCTTCGACACAGAAACTAGCTGCAGTATCAATCACAGGTACGGGCATGACTGTGTCTCTAGTGATATTTCGTGCATGAAAACAGTGAAAGTATTCAGAGACCTTGAATCCCTGAAAATCCAACATTTCATCTTGCAACCATGTGACATTTTTGTGATTCTCGTATACATTCATGCAAGCATTGGGATGTAAGGTACCCTCCTTCCCATCTGTTCCCGGAGTATAACCCTGGTGTACTGCTATATATTCCAGAACTGTCTCATAATCAGACTCCGTGATATTCATAGCGTCAGCATGATAATGAATATACACCATGGAAAGCAACTGGAACCACGCCGCACAGCTACCTAAGTACGACAGGGGTAAGGACACTAATAGATCATTCTTGTGTATAACAGAGGGGAGTAACCCACACACCCAGCAATTTGTTGTATTAGTCGTATTGTGAACCTGATGTAACATCTGCACAAAGGCATTGTCAACATATGTCTGTCTATGTCTTTCCTTATGCGGGGTCAATGTGACAAACAGGTGTTCGGGTGGAACCGGGGTAGTCCCTATCAGAGTGTGGACTGGATGTTGTTCTTCTAAATACCACACCACCCCAAACAGTATGATCATTACAATGAGAAGGAAAGGCACCACTACTATCTTACTCCTCGTAGGCAAGTTAGACCAACCAGGACCATTATGCTCTAGTGGAGGGGCCACTAGGGGCTGTTCCTCCCTCATGACTGCACGGCCAAATGGGTACATAGAAAAAGCCTTAGGAATTGGAGCCACAAAACACAACCGACCAGAGGGGCACAAGTCACCCAGCGTCCGTCTAGAGCCTCGCTGGTAGGCTCCTATTGTTCATCAACGACTGTGCTATGCAGCACTCCCTCGATGGGGCTGCGCGATCGCAACCCTTGCTGGAAACAAATCCTTCTTCTTTCAGGATAGGGCACCCTCCCTCCAGGGCAAGTACCCTCAACGATCCTGTCCAGTGTCCAGGGCAGTGCACCTGTTCAGCTCACCCTAATCTATCGCACGCACCTTAGACACAGTACCCACACCCTGGTCTTGAGTCCTTCCCTACCTGCTAGACTGTCCCTCTGGTGCACTGTCCTTCTTCTGGGGGCGTAAATTATACCTGGTGACTCCAGGCACTGTTTCGTCAACAAAAAGGGGGTGAAACTCAGGATCAGATGGGCACTGAGACTCAGACTCTTGTGGATCAGAAGCGGGAGAAATTGGGGTGGCCCCTATCTGCGAGGGAATCGCCTCGTGCAGGGTAGCATCACTCTCCTCGTTCGTCTGCGCACACCTCAGCCGGGCGTCAGAGAAGGGAACAAAACGGGGCACCCGTTCCCCTTCCTGGTCAGCAATGCCCTCAAGCACCCACTTGTCGTAGGGAAGTGGGAGAGGGACCTTCTTGCAGTGGGTTGCATGCACCCAGTGCTTCCGGCCGTCGAGCTTCACCGCGGTGCGGGTGGCAAGGAGGACCAACAGTGGCCCTTTCCAACGAGGCTCCAGGCAGCTCTTCCTCTGGAAATTCTTCACCAGAACATAATTACCTGGCTGCAACTGATGTCCGGGCCCCTCTGGTACTGGTCGCAGTGTCTCCTGAATCTGTTGATGAAGAGAACGAAGATCTTTAATCAACTCATACAAGTAGTCCACAAGTAGAGGGTACTCTATCTCGGAAAAGCGCTTGGGCCTTGGGACGCCCCAGATATTAGCAGGGGGGCCAAAGACCACTTCATAAGGTGACAACCCTGTCCTAGAATGTGCGATCACCCTGGTAGATAACAATGCTAAAGGCAACGCATCTGGCCATCGCAATCCTGTACTTTCTTGTGTTTTTGCTAACTTCAGTTTGAGAGTACCATTGTACTTCTCAACCAAACCAGCTGACTGGGGGTGGTTAGCTGCATGGAACTTCTGCTGGATGTGCAACCCCTTGCACACCAACTGAATCACCTTTGAGTTAAAGTGACTTCCGTTGTTACTCCAGATCACACGTGGCAATCCATAGCACGGGAATTACTCCTTTACGAGTGCTTTCGCCGTCACCATAGCTGTATTCTCTATAGTGGGGTAAGCCTCAATCCATTTACTGAATGCACAAATCACTACCAGCACATACTTCAAATTGTTCACTCGTTCCATTTTGATGAAATCCATCTGGAGGACCTCGAAAGGGAAGGAAGGCGGTGCAAAGTTACCTGAGGGTGTAGGAGTACCTTTCCCGGGATTATGTGTCATGCAAATCATACAGTGTTTCACTAAATGAGTGGCTACTCTGGAAATATTGTTGTTCTGCCACACTGGGTCCAACACCTTGCATATTCCCTTGGCGCTAATGTGGGCTGGGCCATGGGCCATGGTAACCACAGGGAGTACATAGGCGTTAGGCAGCATCCACCGCTGCTTCTCGGACTTATCAGTCCAACACCCATCCTCATCTAGACGCCCTGCACTGTCCTGCCATATTGCTAATTCGTCTAATGTTGCCTCACTCTGGATCTCTTTAACGTTTTCTAACATGTCTTCAAACATTCCATTGTCTGGGACCCACCTAGCAGGTCCTGCCACAAACATCTTTTTCATCTTTGACCTAGCTGTCTCTTTAGCTGTTTGGTCTGCGAAAGCATTTCCTCTTCCAACATCATCTGTTATTGCCTTATGTGCACTACATTTTATTATCGCTAACTTGTCGGGAAGTGTTAGGGCTGACAAAAGTCTATGTATTAGTGGGCCATTCTGTATTCGCAATCCATGTGAAGTCAAGAACCCTCTCTCCGCCCAGAGGCGCCCAAAATTATGGGCAACCCCAAAGGCGTACTGGCAGTCAGTGTAAATATTGACAGTCAGTCCCTCGCTCAACTCGCAGGCCCGAAGAAGGGCAACTAACTCTGCAGCCTGGGGTGATTGGTATGGGACACGGGATGTCTCAACTACAGTACGCAACGTTGTAATTGCATATGCTGCAGTGGTGGTGCCATCTGGTAATTTGAAACAAGTGCCATCGACATATAGTTCCCCTTGGGGGTCAGATAGGGGAACATCAGTCAGGTCTACCCGTCCTTTCGTCTCCTCTTCCGTTCTGTACACACAATCATGTGCATCTGTGTCATTACTCACCGAGGGGAGGGGTAGTAACGTGGGTGGGTTCAGAGTGGCACATCTTTTGATGGTAATGTGCGGAGCAAACAAAGTGAGCTCATATCCAGTCAGACGCGCACTAGTAAGGTGCTGCGTCTTTGACTTGTTCAAAAGCGTATCCACAGCATGGGGTACCATTACTGTGAGGTCAATGTTAAGAACGAGCCCTGCCGATTGCCTGATAGAAACCGCCACCGCCGCGGCAGCTCTTAGGCAGCTCAGGAGCGCTCTGGCGACGTTATCCAGAATGGCAGAAAAATAAGCGCAGGGTCTTTGCTTACCACCAAAACCCTGTGTTAAAACAGAGAGCGCGCAACCATCCACCTCGTGTACGTAAAGCACAAAAGGCTTCTGGTAATCAGGAGTACCAAGCACAGGAGCAGAGCAAAGCGCAACCTTTAATTGCTCAAAAGCTTGCTGGCATGCAGATGTCCAAGGCAGGGGCTCATGCACTTCTTTGGTAGTCAGGTAGAGGAGGGGTTTCGTTAGTAGGGAATAGTTGGGGATCCAATGTTGACAATACAAGGTAATACCAATAAATGCACGTACTTCACGCTGGGTCGTGGGAACAGGCATATTAGTGATATCAGCTATCCGTTCAGGTGTTAGACTCCGACCCTCCTTCGACAGTAGGTGACCTAAATAGGTGACCTCCTGTCGACAATATTGATACTGGGAAAGGGACACCTTATGGCCATGGTGTGCCAAATGCAGCAGCAGTTTAACAGTGGCGTCCTTACAGCCATCTTCAGTATCAGAGGCCACAAGGAGGTCGTCAACATACTGCAATAGCGCATTACCAGGAGGAAGTACCACAGAATCCAATTGAGTTTTTAAAGCTTGACTATAAATACTAGGACTTTCTGTATAGCCTTGAGGAGCACAACAGAATCTAAAGCTCCTGCCGGCTAGGGCAAACCCAAACAGATGTCTGCTATCTGTATGGATCGGAATACTAAAGAAAGCATTCTTTAAATCAATCACGGAAAAGAATTTGGCTGATGAGGGAATCATGGTCAATATCGTGGTAATGTCTGGGACTACAGGAGATTGAGGCACTACAATTTTATTAACCTCTCTGAGGTCAATTACAAAGCGATAGACGTCAGGATGAGCATCAGAAGAGTCCAAGGGTGCCTTCTTGAGAATCGGGAGGATAGGGCTATTACACACATTCGCCGTTGTCTCTTCAACCACACCAGACTCACCCAAATCCTGTATTATTCGCAATAAGGCCTTTTCTCCTGCTTGGGAAATCTTATACTGGGGAACACATGGCAATATAGCATTATCTTTGATCCTAATAGAGACCGGCGGGATCTGGAGTAATCCAACGTCCGTATCTCCTGCTGCCCACAAGGTGCGTGGCACATCTTTAAACTCAGCAGGGAGGGGCGCATCTTTTGGAAAGCACTGTGTTGCACGGGCCACCTTTGGCCCTATGGTCATGTAAACACCATCTGGGGAACAAAAGATGGTGGCATGTAATCTCTTCAACAAATCCAAACCCATCAAATTCTCTCCACAATTTGTCGTTAACAGAAATGGCGAATCTACTGTAAAGGGACCAATAGTCAGAGCAAGAGGCTTGGAAATAGGGCTAACAACCGGCATGCCCGAAAACCTACCGAAACATTATTTTGGCCAGACAGAGCTGCCCCCGGGACCAGTGAACGGGAAACAGAGCTATTCATAGCCCCTGTATCAACTAAAAATTTCTTGGCCGCACCTTGCAAATCTGCAGTGACATAGGGTCCGCGCTGATCTACAGGCACCGAAACTGGTCCCTCACCCTGTCCCTGGCTGTCCTAGCTGTGGGAGAACCCATCACTTCGTCCATGTCATAGTCATCATGATAGTACGGCCGTCCCCTGTTTTCGTCAAAACAGTTATTTTGTGCTGATCATACGATGCATTTTCGGACTGCACCTCCCCTCGGCCTCCTCCTCCTCTACCGCGCCCCCTGAAAACCCTCCCTCTCGGGGCCTCGACTTTCTGCAACAACTCCGGACACTCATTTCGCCAATGCCCCTCCTTTTTACAGTACGCACATTGGTTGTACCCTACGGGCATACCGAGAGTACTGTTCCTGTCCGACCGGGACCCTCGCTGGGCCGGTCCCGAACCTCCACCTCTGCCATTTCCTCTCGTCACTTGCTGCATCAACACCCTCGTCTTCAATTCCTTGGACTTTTTCTCTACCTTCTCTTTGTCCTCATTCTCCCTATGCTCGTAGTACTGTGCCATACTCAAAATTACTGACGGGGATGATGTAGTCCAAGTACTTTCCAAAGCCTGCAACCTAGTCGCAATCTCGGGAAGCAAATTAGTGACAAATCTGTTAACGAACAAACGAACACCACCCTCCTGTGACAGATCTTGGCCACTAAAATCCAAGAATACCCCTTCAAACCTAGTAAAGAAATCAAACACACTTTCATCCTTCTTCTGACGACACGCAGTCAACTTGTCCCAGTCCACTCGTCTCGGCGGGATGAGGGAATGCATGTAGGTAATAATACGCGAAAGTGAGTGTGTGGCAAAATTAACGCCACGTGAAGTTGTGAATATGAACACACGCGCTAAGGTGAGTTGTAAAATAGGTGGTGTCAGTATACTTACAGGCCCACGAGTAAAAACACTGGCTACGTCTAGTGCATAGCTTATGCAGGACCCGGGAGGGACGCCCGTCTGTAGTCACACATTCATCAAGACAGTGCATCCGCCGGAAGCACCTACTGCGGTCTCCTCGTGGTCCTGGACTACACTACACTAGTTAATTTTGTCACACACTCACTTTCACGTATTTGGTCCTGACGAAAGCCCCCCCATTTTTTCACAGGGGCTGAAACATGTAGACTGACCATTGGGGACAACAAGGAGCATTTTCTCTCCACAGTTGCCCGCCCTATATAGTTTTTAACCTTATCCTGGGCCGCAAAGAATAAAGTACCGTTTGCAAGGATTCCCAGAGATAATGTTAACTTTCACCACTTCCTTCACATATCACACAACACCAGCTCCGCTGTAATCAGGCATTGTAGCACAACCGGGTGGCATTCGGCTACCCGGTTGGGACCCCAATGATGAAGCATGCCACCAACTAGGTTGGTGGGTGAGGGGTCTTTTAACAAACCAAAGGTTTCCCTGGCACCTTTAGACCTGTGAGCCGTCCTTTGATAGTGGGTTCGTCCACATTGTTTATTATTAGCCTTAGGGGATAGGGACGTACTCCTTTATTATCCTCGCTCTCTCTTTGTTTACTCACATTACTGAAAGCCTCATTAGGGGCCATATCTGTCGTATATACCCTGTCCCGAATGTCATAGATGATCTGCGGTGCAATACCCTTGAAACACTGTTCCCACAATCCTATCAATGTAGCCGACATATGCTTAAGAGCATGTTGCTGTATAAATGGCTCATAATCTTTCATCACGCTCCACACATCTTCCACACTATAAATCGGATTCCGAGCCCACTGTGCAGCTTGGTCAGCCACCATTCTCTTTTCCTCATCACCCACAGCAGAGCGCACCAACACTTTCTCCAGGTGGTCACGTGCCGCTGCCCAATTCGCTCCATGCACTCCACGCACAGGCGTCTCTGCAACTTGCAATGCCTGAGGTAACACACTCAAGGGAGAAGGAGCAGATGAAGAAACAGGCACCATCACGAACAAAGACTGTGTTGTAGGGGTATGAGAAGGCGTAGCCACAGATACAGAGCCAGGGGACAGAGTAGGAGAGCTGATGGCACCCGCCCCTGTAACTTGCGAAGGTGGGGAAGAAACAAGCGGGGCTGGGGCCGAAGCAGCAGAGCTGGAGGCAGAAAGACTAGGAATAGCAGAACCAGAGGCCGAATGCTGAGATGTTGGGATCCTGGGATATATCCGTTCAGAGGCATAAGGAGGTGGTGGTCGAGAATCTAGTAACTCCTCAACGAAATCATCATTTTCCTCTCGAGCAACATAACATTTATCACTCTGTAATCGAAACTTCCTATCTGCACACTCTATGCCTTTCTCGATCTTTTCTCTATCATAGGCCATTGCTTTCTGCGTTATCGTTTGCATCTGCCCCCTCCTAGCTTGCTTCTCTGCCCTCATTCATCGCTGCTTGGCTTCCTTCTGCCATACCCTCAGAGAATCGAACATCGACTGCCTGCTCATATTCGCAAACAATTTGTCCTGCAAGTAATTCAACTTTTGTTCATCAAATGTACCAGTAAGCGGCCACTGTAAGTCAGCATTGTCCCTCGTATATTTATTCCACAACGTGCTAAACATAATATGGCCAATGGCATGCTTGACGTATACATCAAAATTTGGGGTACCCTCCGGAGGCGCAGGCTGTCTCTCTTTCAATTGAGCCTCGGTGGAACAACACCGACACCCAAAACACCCTAACTTACTTAAACAAGGCATCTTAATATAAGACACATGCACTGTCCCTCATGGACAAATACGACATCAACCACAAAACGGTCCAAGACCAAAGCAAACAAAAAGAACACATTCCGAAAACTGCACTACACAGTCCGCAGACTGCACCAAAACACGACAGTCCAAAGACTGTTTCAAGACAAGAAGACAGGCTTCAGCCCCAGACCTTTTCAAGACTAGACCGAATTTCCAGTTGGCCTGGCAGATTGCTTGCAAACAGTCCCAGACCTTTTCAAGAATAGGCCGAATTTCCAGTTGGCCTGGTAGACTATTCACAAACACTCTGTGTCTTTCAAGGGTCCACAAACCCACCAAGATCAAGACAAGACAGTCCGGAGACTGTACCAGACACAGCCCACAGGCTCATGTCGTTCAACCATGGCGCCACATTTTCCAAGAATTCAATTCACTCACCTGGTGCACTCCGGTCGAGCAAGATTATTCTCCACTGCCGACTCTTCAGACCAAACGGTCAAATCCAAGGTTTTGCCTTCTCAGGACCCCAGCCGGTGACCCTAGACGAGGAGTCGCCCGATCAGACAGGCGGGGCAGCTGCGAGAAATAGGCTCAATCATGTGGGGATCCCCGATCCGCCCATCCGACCGGACACAATCCCGACCCCACAACCCGATTACGGGCGAGTCGGGTCACCTTGCGGGGTCCCTGTTCGGGCGCCAACTGAAGGAAGTGACCCGAAAAGGGCCACCCGGGTTATCTGCAACCTCCTACTCGCCTTCAACCAAATGAAGAGTCGGTCAGACAGTAGAGAATACAAACAGTTATTTATTAGCAATAGTCTGCAGAGGAGTTCAATCTGACCTGCACCCTAAGATGTCTGCCGAGGGACTGACCCCCCAACAGTCTGCAACGCATAACCATTCCTCCCAAGAACTTCCGACCACGCCCACAGTGGAAAGTTACCGGCTTAGGCCGAACATGAACAAAGGAGGCACAGAAGGATGGGCAACCACCTGCCAGATGGGTACACACTATCACAGTTTCAAGGTTGCCGTGCTGGGTCTCAGCGTCTCCTAACGTGGGAGCAGGACTACACACACACGGATAGGTATGCGAGGGCAGAATGGCCTATTCATTAATAAGTCGGAAAGCAACCTTGAACACTAAAGAAAATAATAACTAAATTCAGTGTTCTGCTAAGGCAAGCAATACGAATAATGAGGCCTAGTTCAGACACAGCCTAATAGGGATTACGAAATACAAAATGGAGTCGCACTTGCTAACTGAAGCTTACACATTGCGGGGATAACTCAGTGGGTTGCATAACGAATGGTGCCTAATTTAGCCGCACACTGCTAACCCAATATAACATGGAACGAGTATATAGCGAGAATGGGATTTTCAAACCTAACAGGAGGTGCCACAGCACCCTAAACCTGAAGGAGTTGGGAAAGAAAATGTAAACTGTCAACATTGTGGTTTTTCAAACAATTTTCTTTTTTTCTCTAAAGGTATTTTATTGATTTTAAACACCTTACATAAGTATGCCTTCAATAGTCAGCACAATTATTGTAGAGCCAGATTCGGATTTCCCTTTGGTCTATCCCTCCTCGCTTCTCCTGACCCTGAGATTAACTGCCTAACTAATATCGAAAACGCAACTGAACTGCACAAGGAGCCAACTTGGATCTTGCGTCTTACCCCTCTCACTGACAGCATTATAATTATGTAGATACAATTCTCAATTATTTCAACGCTCATTGCAACGTTAAAACTGTGGAGACTTGGAACAAATAATGAAGCAATGGTTTAAGAAATGTTTCAAGTTCACGCCCACCCCTCCCCCCTTAATCCTACAGGTCCCAGATCCGTTTTCCATTGCCAGCAGCGACCACAGTTGACATGACCACACCGGAATACTAGCTATGAGTTTGGGTTTCCACTTCTACACTATCAAATGGTTAGACGCTAATATCACATTTCTCGCGATTCTCCATCATCTCTCTGTAGCCCTTGGATCTCAATAGGTTTCAGTTCAAGGATTATCACGGCTGGTCAGGATACAGTCGGTAGCCCAGAATGCTCTTTACATGACCTTCATATTTCCTAGTTCCAAATGGTCTGTAATACGGTACACAACCACCATACATGCAAGTCATCCCATCTTGGCCACATTCTCACCACCGTCTTTCTTCAATTTTACCAGGTATGAGCTACCATCCTGTGGCTGTCTCTTCACCCCGATGAAGGAGCTGATTGCTGCTTGGAGGTCTCTTATGTCTTCTAGCACTCGACTGAGGAAATACCAATTAACCCTGTTGAATGCTTTTTATGCATCCTAAAACAGAATTGCCAAAGGAATATTTCTCTATTATATGTAGGGTGTGCCTGATATTATCAAACGCATGTCTATTGGGAATGAACCAAAGGGATCAGATAGGGTATACAGGCCGAAAGTCTGTTCACCGAAACCTCAGCAATAATTTTTGCATCAACATTTAAGAGTGTTATCAGCCTGCATGAGGCACATGAGCTTTATCAATTATTGTAGCATTAGCTTAAGTGCATCGAAGGGGTGGCTGTGTGAGATTGGAGAAATGACTCAAATGAAGCTACAAGCAATTGGACTAATTCCATTTGGAAATATTTATATAATACATTTGATGTCTTTGATTGCTACTGAAACATCTTCAGCCGAGATCAAGTGTCCATCACCTTCCTGATAACCTCTGTTATTTTTGGCAAACTAATTGTCCTCAGGAAGGCATCCAACGTTCTCTGCTCAACATGTCCCTTAGTATAATGTTTGCGGTAGAAATCCATGAAGGCTTCTTTTTTAAACCACTGGGGTCAAACAAAGTAGGAATTCTCTTGGCTACAAATAGCATTTTAAGTCTCCTCAACAGGAGTGAATCAACCTTGTTGAACTTCTCATAAAACTTCTGCCTCAGACTTAAAAGTGCTTTTCCAATTTTTCTGTGGACAAAAGGTTACGTTGTTGCTTTCAAAGAGCTTAAGGGGGCCAGAGTATATGTATTTCCCTTCTGCGGTTCTGAGGTTTACCTGTAGCCTTTCTGTGATAAGATTATGTATATGCCTTTTCTCCTTCCACAAGACATACGTTAAACCTTAAACGCATCCTAGAGAGTGCTCTGGGGCAGATCCCCATGTCATTATCCTCATAGGATTTCTTAATACTCTCCTTTAGGTTTCTTTGTTCTAAGCCTGTCCTTTACAAGGGATTTATCAAATCTCCAGGTGGCTCTCTTGTTGACAAGCAGACCCAAATCCAGTTCCCAGCTGATAGACCCCCCAGGTAATAGATTTAGAGGATTCCAGAACAGACAGAGATCCCCATGCCAGGTCTGTCCAAGATTTGGATCTGTGGATGTGGGGAAAATAGGTGAATTCTAGCTATGTGTTTCTCTCCAGATGTCTAGGAGACATTGTTCTTTAAATCTGAATTTAAATTTGAATCTTTTGTATCTTTACAACCTTCTAAACATCACTCCTTGTAAGTACCTGTTTTGTGGATGCCTTTCTAATGTTGGGCCTGGAAATCTCTCAGCCAGATGAGTTCTTTCGGGGCCCATTCTTTCAGTTTATCAAGCACAGAGGAAAAAAAAGCATCCTGCCCATCATTCGGTGCATATGTAGTGATATGGCTATGCCGTTCACCTCTATATGTCCTTCCAAATACACAAATCTGCCTTCTATCATATCACAGACCATCTTATCTACTTTAATCTGGAGATCTCTATGTAGAGCTAGTACCACTGCACACTTCTTTGTCTCAGCAGTAGCACAGCACTAAAGGAGGAATGGCTTATTTTTCAGAAGCAAAACTTCTTTTTTGATATGGGTTTGCTGAATGCTTACTATATCAGGGAACTCCTCCCATACTGCCCTGCAGATCATCTACCTCTTAACTGAGGAGTTTACACCCCTAATGTTCCAAGGTAGAATTTGTACCATGATGATGGTGGGAGAAATATTTGCATGTGGCGAAGGCCGCCTCATCACAATGTGTCGGTACACTCCCCAGTCTATGAATACTAGCCACTACAAATGTAACAGATCGGTGTAACCCATTCTCCTGTTGCCCTCTGTCCTCTCCAACTAGAAAACGTACCATGCACCCCAACCTCTGATGCCACGGCCCCAGGAAGGGAATAGATACATCACTGGTGCAGTGATGAGGTGGGCCGTGGTCTATCACTCCTCCATGAGACCCTCCCAGCCCAAGAAAACATCTGCTGAGCTACACATAGTGAATTAGTAACAGAAGTCAAAACAAGTTACTAAAAGTGGTTTGCATTCTCCATTTCAATCATCAGAGGGAAGCAGTGTTCCGCAGCCTACAGGCTCTTGGGTCCAGCCCTCTTAGACCAGAGCCTTTACTGTCAGAGTTCATCTGTTATTCTCCTCAGTGGTCTGGATTTCTCCCACTTCTCCTTTAGGTGCCATCTCAGCTCTGTGTCTCTTTCATCACCGACTATTCTGTTTCTCCTGTACTCCCAAGAACCTTCTGGTCGTCTTCGACTATATGGATCACATGAGTTTTAGAGTTCAATTGAAAGCATAAAGCAGTCCAATCGTATCAAACCTGCCTCCATTGAAGTTCTGCAGTGACAGGCATCAGCGCTCTCCTTCTATTCAGTGTACTCTGAGAAAGAACTCAAAGTAGGGACGGAGTAACCTCTTAAGAAGAAATCCTCTGCTTTGAGTTGTGAAGATCCAAGTCTCGCTAGGATGTCTCTGGGCTGGGCTTCCGATGCATCTCAGGGAGCTCCTTCTCTATGTGCCATGACAAATGGAATTGCAAGATTCTGGTTTTCCTGCAGCTTTGGCCTGAAGAGATCGATACAAGACTATACAGTGTCAGATCCTTCCTCCGAATCCTTCGCATTGCATATCTTGACATTGTCTCTAAATGACTTATCTTCCCGGTTGCTGTATTTATCCCATTGCTCTCTCAGTTTTTCCTCTAGGTGGACATGCGTCAACTGGGATTTTTCCATTTCTTGGCTCAGAGCAGCAATGTCATCTTCATAAGTGGCCACTCGCTCTCCAATAACTTGGATATCCTTATTCATATCAACTAGAGCGTAGTCATATCTGATTTCAAGGTTTGAAGCTGTGTCGTTACCGTATCAGAGATCTTCTGATGAAGCGCAGATAAACAAACCTGCAGGTCTTCCTTTGGAAAGGGATGATGCGTGCTCCGCTCTCTTAGCTGCCATCTCCTCTGTCATTTCTTAGTAGCTGATAGATCCAGTCCACTGAACTTGTGCTTCTTGTTGCATTCCTCATACAATCCTGGGGGCCTTTCTCAATTTTGACTTGGGCATCTATCTCCTCCCAACCTGGCTTCTCATGCGCTCCATCAAGAATCAAGCATCAATGGAGTACGCCACTGAGTTTAAGCTAACGTGGAAGCAGGTAATAATTGCCAGTAGTAATTCTAAGTCCAGGCTGCACCCCAGTGCAACTTTCCTCAAATGTCAAAGTCCCCTACAAAGCATTGCATGAGGTGAAGCCTGGGCCCAAACCTGAAAAAGCTGTGGCAAACAACAAGGGCCCCAAAGTCCTCCAATGGGCTTCAAGCAGTGCTCATAGTCCACCACAGAAGTTGTCTATGATCTTCATTACAGGCCCATAAATCTCCTCCCCCTCCAATGCTTCGAGCTGAGCAAGTCACTCCCCGTCCTCTTCATTGTTTGCTGGGCCACGCTCCTCCTTAAGAGCGGCCTCATTTTCAGCTGCTGAATGGCGCGCAGGCCTCAAAATGACGGCCCGGCCAATCCTAGTGATCAGAGGGAGAGGTGTTGGCTCATCTTCAGCAGGCGGCTCAACATTCATTGTGGGAAACCGATGGGATCCACACTCCCCTGCTAGCAGATACTGCTACTCTAAAACGGAAGTAGCTTCCCATTCTGCTGTGCAGCGGCAGGATCGGGAGTCTCTGGTGTGAGCTCATCACTGAGGCGCCATCTTTGCCCCACCGCAGGCCACTATCCCAAACGTTTTTTTATTCACATAACATAAACTGTGCATTCAGTTACAATAAAAAGTCAATCGTAATTAAGCAGAACTCAGAGAAGTTTTAACAAACCACTGTGTACACTCTTCTCATTAAGACACATGTTTACATTTACCTGGCTTCAAGGGCGTGAGATTGACTGGCATAAAATGTCATTCTTGTGATGGGATTGAGTCCTACAGAGAATGAAAGCAAGGGCCATGTTCAAGGCATTAGTGAAAAAGGGAAATCTAGCTCCATTTGCAAAGTTTACATATATTCTAAATAGGGCTTATTACGACGCTTACTTCTGGAAATTGATGGGAAGAAAGTTTCAAACTTGAGTGGAATAACAAACCAAGACACACTTAATTAATGTTGCATTATGACAAGGTAAATATTGCTCTTTTTTTCTATATCCCAATTCTACACGGTTAAAACCTTACGTAGGTATCCAAGAAAAGCAGCCCCTGGGACTGGGACCCAAAGAGGAAACAGCAGAGACAGATATATAGACTGCTGTTGTATTCCGCTTTAGGGGCCCTTATAGGTTTTCCTGAATCATGTCCTTATATAGGCACAATTCGCCTTGCCCTTATATAGGCATAGAATCCCTGTCCTTATTTAGGCATTAACCGTGCACTCTAAATACAGGCATGGTCACCGACATCCGTCCACCCTAACGTCACAACGAGTTCTTAGAAACCAGACCCTTAAGCTTCGGGAGTTCCCCTAGCACAGGACTATTGATTTCTCCAAGAACTAATCTATTATGTATGAACCGTTATACCTTAAGGGTTCATTCCTGACATCTTCCTCTGTCCGACTTTACGTCAATGCTAACAATCCAAGACACCTACCAGGTATAAATATACCTTCCCTTGCCCAAGCAAGTTAGAGGAGCCCTCGACTTCAGAGGAGCCCGTATCCCGGCCGGACGCACTGAGAAGATGCTGTCATTCCTGCACGCAGACGAATCCAGCTTCCAGTGTTCTTACTCCCTTCGCGGGGTGTTAGAGTTCCAGATCCGGCAAGAGATTCCCACCTCTCTCATTCTCAAGGTATGGAGCGGACTAGATCCTAGAGGGACTCTTGGCATACTAGACTTAACATACTCTTAGTCTACCATACTAGAGAATACTCCACCTACTTCTACCTTTCCCTACCCCTAGACTAGGTTAGGTACACTGGGGTAGAACTAGCATAGAGACGCATCGTATGAGTACTCGCATTCTTAGCTCATGTTATTTATGTATGTGAATATATGCTAAAAGATAATGCTAGCGCAGTATTATTTATTTCTACTGCTTATGCTGTACATTATTCATCTTGCATACTGTCTTGTGATCATAACAGCACATATCTCTTACACGAGAAACAAGACTGTTCAATAAAACCCTTTTTATTGAAGCGCCCGTCTTTCCTTTCTGTGTAACTCTGTAGAAACTAAGCATGCACGATTGACTGAGTGAAACTGTTATCTATTGTTTCCACGATTCTGAGACATGTTCCGCTTCTAAAGGGAAACAAAGTTGTCATGTTTTTTGGTTGCCAGAAACTACTCCCTTCTTGTTCTCAAGGAGTTTCTAGTGGCCTCTGAGCTAGCTGGCACAAGTAATTAAGTTTAATATACTCGATAGGGACATACCGACCTTAGTCCTATGTCAAACCTATAGGTTATATTATTCCAATGCGCAGAGCCTATTAGGGAAATAGGAACTACACTACATGGCGCCCAACGTTTGGTAAGGCAGTAATTTAACGCTAGATACTGAGTAACTCATTCGTGCTTTCTCAGAGACCCCTACTCATATACTCCATAACACGTCTGGAGTGGGTAGGGTTAAATATCCACCATAACTAAATAGGGAAGCACCCTATAAATTAGTTGTTTAGTTTGTTGAACGTTGAAGGATACAGTGTTCCAAAATATTGTGCACCTTATCTTTTTGTTTCCTTGAAACTTGTTCTACATTTTTCAAAAAACAAATGTCCATAAACGGGGACGATGCCACCAACACCGGTGGAGCTGCGGCTCAACCAGTCGTAACAGCTTTTAACTTTACAGGTTTAATTGAAACCGAGGAGGGTGTTATAGACATCCATCCAAACTTAAGAAGAGCCATCACTCTAAAACTTATAAAACACGGCCTACCGCCAAGAGGAGGTAGAGCAGTTTTCGTGATAGAGGCACACGAATCTTTTCAGACAGAGGTATTCTATTCATGGATAGTATTCCCAGAATCAAATCCAGTTACAAGAATGTTTCACTTCTACAAAGAAGATGATCCACCAGAGGAATATATTCCTTTCGAGGATATTGAAATTCCACTAACATACCAGGAGCATCAGCTCTGGTTTAAAGGCGCCCTAAAACATCACAAAAACATTACCAGGCTCGGTCCACTAGGTAGACCAGGAGCAACATGGCCGATTCTAGCCGGGCTATACACCTCATCCTGACATCGAAATAATGTCAGACGAGAATTACTTACTCAACTTACAGAGTTAATAAAAATCTACAGACAATTAGTCCAATATGTCATGCGGACTTTCACAGTCCAACCACCATTGACACTTCCAAATCAAACCCCTCAACAGGGAATACACTAAAAATTACACCACAGACTCTATACGCAGTCATGGGAAAAATGCCCACAAAACATGAGCAAATTCCATTCTGGTTAGCTCAAAAAATTACTCAAATCAAAGCAGTATTTCCAAATACTAGCCCTTATGAGAAACACAGAATACTAACAATATGTTTAACAATGGGGAGCACACCACAACTGGAAGACTGCACCACTTGGGGCTCAGTCTTTGCTGCCATCTATACTAAAACACATGGTATTCCGTCAATTGCAGTAATACCAGATGTCCTGAAACAAATTCAAAATGAATACAGGGCAGAGCCTGCTTTAAATTTAGGTATGAAATTACTGAAAAATTTCGACCAGGTCTCAACAATAATATTATCTAATATTAAAGGGGAGGCAGCAGCAGTGGCGATCCGCCAACGATTAAGGGAATTCAATGTTACAGAACATCAAACAGAACTACCCAGAATAATAGAATAATCTTATGCAGAATTAGGCAGAGATAGTTTGGGTGGAAGACCAGTGAAGCCAAAACTATCTGAAAGTCCTGAGAAGGACTTTAGTACACAAACTCCTACATCTTCTAAAAAGAAGTGGGAAACTAACAAACAAAATTCAATCGAGAAACGTTCTCAATCCCGAGGTAGGTCTCCTCAAAAGGAGCCCTCTGAAAGGAGGTATAACCTCAGGAATAGGTATCATTTGAAAAAGCCTGACAGGTATTAAGATACTGATACACGTTCCTCTCGTACCTTTCAGATCTCGTCACAGACATCGGAAAGAAGAGGACGGTCAGAACACAGAGAAGAACGAGTGAAATTGAAAGACGACAAACACGTTCCCAAAAATAAATCCAAACCTCAATTCTCAAAGAAGAAGGTAGCAGGTCTGAAGGTCAGACATGCCGAGGATACTGAGAACACAACTCAAGAACGGAGAATGGGCTCAGACAATGCTGGACAGTGCAGCAGAAGTCACAATAGCTCGCCAGAACCTGAAGGAACTTGTAGAGATAGTGGACTTGAATGAGTACATTACAGTTGAGACTGTAGACAGCAGAGTTAGTACTCCTCAAAAGTTATATCAAATAACACTCTGGATGGAGGGAGACATACCTAGACAGGTGAAAGCACTTTTTGGGGAAAAACTTTCAAGGGGCTATGACATACTTTTAGCAGAAAAAGACTGGCCACCACAATTTGTCAGGGAGTGCCCACATGGCGAGGACATTATTATGCCTGCCTTCTCTAACCATATTCCAATTCACCTAAAATATACTTATGCCAGGAAATGGGCAGTTGCCCAGGCCCCAGCACTATATAAAAATCATGTAGGATGGGATGAGGACTCACCTCACCATAAAATACATCTAAAAAATGAACCTACTGCACAGAGGCAGTACCCAATAAAGCAAGAAGCTAAAAAACAGGTCAGGGAGATCTTAGATCAACTTGAATACCAAGGGGTGATTGAAACATGCACCTCTTCAATGAACAATCCTTTGTTTCCTGTCTCCAAACCAGACAAAACCTATCGTCTAGTTTTGGATTACAGACACTTAAACACTTGTTCTAAAACTTTTGCAGTGCAAAATGCACACAGTACAGCATTAATGAATAACATTGTGCGTAAAAAATATAAAACCACATTGGACATCTCAAATGGTTTCTTTTGTCAAAACATAGCACCTGGAAGCAGGTACTTAACAGCTTTCTCAATAATGGGGACCCAGCGTCAATTTTGTCGACTCCCACAAGGGTTCAAGAACAGCCCGGGGTTATTCTCAGCGAGGGTAACGGAGTTGCTACAAATTTATGATAATGAGGCATTGTCATATGTCGATAACATCTATCTGACAGACGATGACCTGGATAAACACTTGAACAGGGTGAGCACCATTATACTGGGCTTCGCCTCTGAGGGCTACAAATTCAACTTCAAAAAGTCCAGAATTGCCCATCTCAATGTCCTCTTTCTAGGATATGAGCTTTCAAGTGAAGGCAAGAGCTTGGCAGCTAACTTTTTAGAAAGGTGTGCGCTGCTCCAACCTCCAAAGACGCTGAAAAATTTACAATCCATCCTGGGTTTCCTAAATTTTGGAAGAACTTACATTCTAAATTACGCAGAAAGGGTTAAACCTCTCTACGCATTAATCAAACCTGATTTTTCAATCAAAAATTGGACACAGGAACACACAGAAATCTTGCGTTCACTCCAAGCTAACATGTTAGCAACAAATCACTTACAAACACGCGTAAGTCAACGCAATTTAGTGATCCGAATAATTTCGGGTCAATGTGGATTCACCTACTTAACATTTAATGAGGGTGAAAAAGTACCAATTGCATTCAAATCACATTTGTATACACAAGCAGAAATGCGCTTCACTTCAACAGAAAAAATTCTGACAGCAGTTCAAACCGCTGTAGCAAAAGAAAGAGCTCTAGCCCAAGGGAAACGCATTATTGTCGTAACCCCAGTACCGGCTTTAGAGGCGGTAACTAAAGCGAGCATACCAAATGCTAAAGCATTACATCCTAGATGGATACAATGGGTTAATTCTCTTGCTGCAACAGATGTTGAATATGTTTTTGATCCTGATTTAAAAACACAAGCGTTCCTTCAATATGAACATGAATGTCCTCTGCCCATTGAGATTCTGCCTCTCGATCAGTATGAATTCATAATTTACACTGACGGATCCGCACAACCCGCTACAGGGAGTAAGCAAGCTTACAGTGCAGCGTGCGCAATCGTTAAAGGTCGCATGCGCGATGGCAACTTCAGACCTATGGTCACAAAAACCCAGTCTCTAGGAGATTGCACAGCTCAGCGAGCTGAACTACAAGCATTCAAACTGGCACTTGAAAGTACAGATCGAGATTTCCCCACACTAATAGTGTGCGATTCTTTCTACTGTGTGCAGTCGTATAATGAATATATACAAACTTGGCTTGAAAACGGGTTCAAAGATGCAAAAGGTGGCACAATAAAGCATAAAACGCTTTGGGAATAAGTAGTTCAGTTAAAAAGCGAACTACCAAAGGCTCACGTGATACACACACTGAGTCATCAACGTGATGGCGTTCACGTTGCAGGGAATTCATTGGCTGACGAAGCCGCAAAGGGGGCTGTTCAGACAGCTTCCGTAGCTGCGATCACTCGTTCAAAAACGAGAATAGACAGTGAGATAATGTTGGCTGTCAATGCTACGAGCAAAGGCAGTGGTGCAGCGTTACCAAAAAAGTTTCCACTCAAGTACTCTTATGTAATTGATGCGAACAACGTTCCCTTTGCTCGAATCCCTGGAGTGGGGGATAGGGTAATTCCAAACAAGGAACGTAGATTAGGACTAATCCTAGCAGCACACAAAGGGATAGCCTCTGCCCATGCAGGCATTTCTGCGACAGTATCTTTACTAAAACAAAGATATTGGTGGCCTGGCATTAGGAAACAGACCAAGAACTATGTTCTGGAATGTGAAATTTGCCAACAGATGAAAGTCTCCACAGTGAAACGTCCTGCGCAGACACCCTTGTTAATTTCAGACAAACCATTAGCTTGTGTTTACCTGGACCACTGCGGTCCCTTGCAAAGGGACGGTAACTATAAATACATCATGGTCGCAGTGGATTCTTGCTCTAGGTTCCTATGGATATGGCCTCAGCGCTCGGCTAACGCTCGAACTGTTATAAAAGATTTGCGAGTCTTTATCGGCACATACGCAATAGGCACGCTACATTCTGACCAGGGCCCTGCGTTTAGCTCTCGGGCTTACAAAGAAGCCATGGCCAGTCTGGGCGTTGCATTGCGGTACTCCTCTCCGTTTCATCCTGAGGGAAATTCTGTTGTGGAAAGGAAAAACCGGGACATAAAGCAGTCTATAACAGCTAGGGTATTAGGTTCGGGTGATGGGTGGGTCAAACATCTTTATGGGGTCCAACGCTCATTAAACAATTTGCCAAGAAGTTCTCTAGGGGGGTCACTCCATATGAGGTCCTATTTGGGACAAAAATGTGGGTGCCAGATCTGGAATGCAGTGGCACAGTGGTGGAAAATAAACCCTTTGATATCAAAGATCGTTTGGCTGTTTTACAGGATCTAAAAGAACTAGGATCGAAACAAAGCAACGTGTTCCTGCAGCCAACCACCACTGGGGAAAAACCGGCAGTCCCAGCAAGGCCTGTCTGGATTTCAAAAGTTGGGGATCTAGTCAGAGAGAAAATTGCGGACAAGAAGGAATTTGGACCTTCTTACAGACAACCAGTACCTGTCCTAGCCATACACGGAACAAGAACAGTGCTTCTGCCGCCCCTTGCTGGGAAAAAGGAGAAAAGATTTGTGTCCATCGACCTCATCAAACCACAGTATGTGGCCAATACTAAATAGTAGGCCTCGTGGACTCCGACCTAGTAGCAGACACACTCCTCTCGCTTCTATCCAAGAGGTTCAGACTGAAAGACTGATAACCATCGAGAATTCAGCAGTAACAGATGAAGGACTGAGCAACAACGCTATGGAACTCATCCCTCTTGAAACTCAAGTAACAGTTCGTCCAAATACACCTGTCTACACCAATGTAACAAGTGATCAACTGGTTCCAGGGATTTCTACAAATCCTGATGCAATTCCAACAATTGACAGAACTGCTTCTGGCTATTTCATTAACTTTGATACGTTTTCTGAGGATCTGAGTGAACCCAAGACGTCGCCAGCATCAAAAACTTTTAAACAGGTGGGCGTGGTCTCGCGGCAAACCAACATGGCCGCAACTTAGGGCTGTTCCGGAGCCCTTCCATCCTACCTCATTGATCCGCTACAATTATCCGACGGAGAGGTGCAGAATTTGGAACAGGGGCGCAACCGATGCCCGACAAAGCTTTCCCGGGCACAATCGGAGGTGGTGGGCAGTAGCTGTGCCGATCGGCGACTCTGGGCCTGTGGCTGAAGAAACCGGGGCCTCGAGTGCTGGAGGTGGCCGACGGGAGACGCGAGGACGTGGGCATGACCCCCTCCCCCATCCTCGGGGGGTCGGGGAAATTCTGGCAAGCGACTTCGGTGCCCCCCCCGCGACCGTGACGCTGTTGCCTGTGGCACTGGATTGCGGCCCCCGAACGGGTTGGGTCGTGCGGAGGCCGGAGGCGTGAAAAGGGATCCAGTGGCCCAACACCGGGGAGGTCACTGATGACTGGGGCTGCGTGTGTCTTGTGGTGCCCTACAGCGTCGATAGTATATTGGCAGCCCGATCAGCCCCCACAGACACCGGAGCGGGAAGAGCGGCGCCTGTGAGTGACTGCCCCCAGCGTCTCCTTACCTGGGACTGGGATCCGGGGCTGGATGGAGACCGTGATCTTTGGGTGCAGTGCGCACTTCCATGGCGCAGCTGCACCTACTGTAGTAGAGGCGGCGGGGGGCCTACGAGACTGGTGAGCTGCATCCATACAGAGACTGGGCGGGCCCGTTGTGAGAGCGGCCGACAGTGATCTTGACCCTACCTATTCGGGCCTCGCTAATTGAAACGACCCCCGGGACCGGGAGGATTTCTGCTGTGTGCTTTCGCTGTGGTTGGTGGGGACAGGGAGGAGTGAGCGTGGAGCGGTCTCCCTACTATACCTGCGTTGTGGGGGCCGGCTGCTTGGGGCCGCATGGAGTGATCCGCCCTGCTCCCCGCCTTTCCTTGGCGCGCCGGTGGCCCTTGAGTCGGCATCGTCGTGGATGCTCCCTGCTGCCTGGGGGGTGCTTTGGGGCTGGCGGCGTCCAGGGAACGGGAGATGGCTGGTCCGAGTGACACACTGGTGGCCCGCGGCTACGTCGGTCTCCGTGGCTGCCATTGCCCGCAGAGGTCACCGCAAACAGTGCCTTCACAGCCGGCGACGCCCTAAGTGCCCACCTCCATTGCTTGACTCCGACTCCTGGGTCCCATCAAGCAGCCAGAAACGACGGAGCTAAAGCAGCGTCATCCACATCAGTGCGCAACTGGCCCGGGGCTCTGCGGACAGCCTCGGAGGGCCTGGCCAAAGACTACTCCATCTGACGTTTCCTCTAGTATCCAACCTAAGGAACGGCGTTGACCTCACCATGTCCAGCGCCAAGGGTTCCCGGGCGTCTCAACAAAGCAGGCTTGACCGCTTTACCTGCCCGAAAGCGGACATTACTGAAAAGAAGGGGGCCAGCGACAAATCGCAGAGTGGAGCCGAGCACGACCCCACCGAGCCCACAATGACGGACTTAATGGCAGCCATCATGGGTGTCCGCACGTCCATTGACACCCTCTCCTCGGAGGTGACGCTGATCAGAGCGGATCTCACGAAATATAGAGAGAAGGTCAAGCAATTGGAGACTCCCACCGCCAGTCTCATAGAGGACACCTCACAACTCCAAACGGACATCGGGGAGCTTCAATCATTTCGCAAATACACGGAAGACAAGCTGGATAATTATGAGGGGCGCCTGCGACGCAATAACATCCGTGTTCTTGGCGTGCCAGAGAAATCGGAAGGTCCGGCTGCCGACCTGTTCATTGAGGAATTGATCTCGACAAAGCTACAACCAAAGGGCCTTTCTAAACTGTTCGTAATTGAGCGAGCCCACAGAGTGCCTGGGGGTCGCCCAAAGCCTGGGGCCCCCCCTCGTCCAATACTGGCCCGACTGCTCAATTATAGAGACAGAGACACAATCCTCCAAGCGGCAAGGGTTGCTCCTCCAATCCACCTAGACAACTCGGAAATCACCTTCTTCCCCGATTTCACCCGAGCGGTGCAGATGAGGCGACGCTCCTTCCTCGATGTCAAGCGCAGGATGAGAGAAAAAGGTTTCAAGTACGCCATGCTCTTCCCAGCCCGCTTGCGAGTTGAACTTGATGGGAAAACCCGTTTCTTTGACCTCCCAGAGGTGGCATCCGACTGGCTGGACAGCCTTAGACCCTCGCCGGAACAGGACTCCACCGCTCATTGAACTCCGCAGCGATCTCTCATGAAGTGGCCTCTGTTGCTTCAAAACTGATTTGCTTCAGCCGCTGCTGTACCTTGAGCCGCCAGTACTCGGCCCATGCTGGTATGAACCTTGTACCGATGCCTTGGGAACTCTCACATTTGGTGAACTGAACATTGGTCATGTCCTGCATCGATAATCTGTGCTGGTAGGCGGGGGGCCGACGGAACTCTGAGGCCTTCCCCAGTGTGTTATTTTTCTATTAGTAGAATAGTTGGGCGACAGGCACTCTGCATTTAAATAACATGGGCAGTTTTAAGCCCGGAGTGCAGGGGAGCAGGGTGGGGGGATGTTGGGAGGGACTGTTGTTTATTTTGTATGTTGTTTTTTTGTATTATCTCGACGGTACGATGTCTACATGTGACCCCACCTGTGGGGAACTGCCTCGCTCTCAATGGGAGTACAGTACAACAGGGCCGTTAAAATCTTAAGTTGGAATGTTAACGGATTGGGGGACAAGATCAAAAGAGGTGTTGTGTTGCAGTATATTAGGAGACAATCGCCGGATATCGTTTTACTCCAGGAAACACACCTCGTTGGCAACACAAGCAGGGCAATGCACAGATGGGGGTATTCGATGGTGGTGCATGCGGGCTTTACCTCTAGTTCCAGGGGAGTAGGCATTATGCAAAAAAAGTCATTCCCTTTCTCACTTACCACTACATACATAGATGACCGAGGCAGATTAGTTGGAATCACAGGCACCTGGGAGGGCAAGCCTACCACTTTTATGTCAATATACGCGCCCCCCGGGATGCAGGGCACAACATTCACTGACCTGAGTGCTATACTCTTGACGTTGCCTGACGGACACCTGGTGCTCGGAGGCGATTTTAACTCAATTGTCTCGGGCGCTTTAGACAGACACCCCCCGTGCAACCCCTCCAGCCGCTCATGCGTTCTCCAGCTTCTTGGAGGCGATGGGACTGATGGATGGCTGGAGGACATACAACCCCGATAAGATGCAGCATACCTTCCACTCTGGGGCGCACAACAGCTTATCCCGACTGGATTATATACTTGTCCCGGCCTCGCAAATTACCAATATTCATGAAATCCGTCACCTGGCACGAGGTATCTCCGACCACTCCCCTCTCTGGGTCCATATAGTTTTAGATTACACGCAGATAGGAAGGGTTGCCCCAATAAACCCTTGGTACCTCAAGAACCCCAAAATACGGAAAGGCCTAATTAAAACTCTTGATGACCATTTTCTGGAGAACGAACACACAGTTGAGTCACCCCAAACACTATGGGAAGCTTTCAAAATGGTGGTCAGAGGACAGGCCCTCTCCTTGGTGGCGGGCTCCAAAAAAGACAGGGTGAAAGAAATTTCTGACATAGAGCAGGAACTATACCGCCTAGAACAGGATGTCACCTCGGATGCCAAGCCTGAAGCCCTCCACTTCCTACGCCTGCGGCAGGAAGAATACCGGGCGTTGGTCACCGACCGTGCCAAACTACTGGGACAGGAACGGCTGGGACGGATATATGACTGGGGCGACAAGGCCGGCAAACTGCTCGCATGGTTAGACAAGAGAGAGCAGGCCAGCAGGCTCGTGCCTGAGATTAGGGGCACTGATGGTTCCTCGGTGACAGATCCCCAAGACATAGCTAACCACTTTGCAGCTCACTTCCAAACCGTATATAGCTCGGTGGCGCCGTACCCTGAAGCAGACTTTATTGATCTAGTCAAAGACATATTGCTCCCGACATTATCGGACTCAGACTTTACATTCATGGACAGTGAACTAACTGCTGATGAAATAGCTACGGCAATAAGAGCGCTGCACTCGGGGAAAGCTTTGGGCCCAAATGGCATCCCAATAGAGCTCTACAAGCTTCGACCAGATAAACTGGCCCCCTATTTGAAGTCAATGTTTGAGGATAGCCTCACCCAGGGGATGTTGCCATATGACCAGAGAATTGCCACTATAGTCACAATCCATAAAGAAGGGAAGCCCAAAATGCAGTGTACCTCCTACCGGCCTATATCGCTGCTGAATGCAGAACCCAAAATTCTAGCTAAAGTACTTGCCACCAGGCTGACCAAGGTGATGGGCGACCTAGTCCATCCAGATCAGTCAGGATTCATGCCCAAAAGAAACACGGCTCTCAACCTGCGCAGACTACACGGGGTCCTGGGCAGGGTACCGATGATACGAGAGGATGCCGTGGTGGTCTCCCTAGATGCCACCATGGCTTTCGATACACTGGAATGGCCCTATCTCTTTGCAGTGCTTGGTAAACTGGGATTTGGGCCAAATTTCTGCCGCTGGATACGGCTGTTGTACAGCGCGCCGCTGGCCCAGGTAGTGGTAAATAACAGAAAGTCTGAACCCTTTGTACTCAGCCGGGGGACCCGTCAGGGGTGCCCCCTCTCTCCTTTACTGTTCGCTTTGGCCCTTGAACCACTCGCAGCGTGGATCCGTAAAGATGTGAGGATCCGCGGAATGCGCTGGTCAGCGGAGTGGGAGGATCGGATATCCCTGTACGCTGATGATATTCTCCTCTATCTTACGTCCCCTAAGAGATCCCTAATAGTAGCCTTTGACATACTAGAGGTTTTTGGCAGGTACTCTGGGTTTTGTGTCAATTGGCAAAAATCACTCCTATATGTCCTATGGGGAACTTCTCCACCTTTGCCCCGAAATTGCCCGATCCCAGTGGTCTCAGACGGCTTCAAATACTTGGCCATATTTATATCTTTAGACCCATCAGTTCGATTCGCCCCGCAATCTGCTCCCCCACTGCAACGGCTCAAAAGCGACATAACACACTGGAAGTCCCTCCCGCTCTCGCTATTGGGCAAGGCTGCATTATTTAAAATGATGTCACTGCCCCGTTTCCTGTATGCGCTACAGAACTCAGCCGACCTTGTCCCGAACTCGTACTTTAAAGATCTCAAAGGGCTCATGAGAGACCTTCTATGGGGAGGGAGACCGCGTATCGCCATGAAAAAGCTGACACTTAGCTGGTATGATGGGGAATCGGGTTGCCTGATATTAAAAAATATTACTGGGCTGCGCATCTAACAGCTATCAACCACTGCACGTATGGTCACCCTGACAACCCGGGGTTCCTGATGGATCGTTGGCTTTTACCCAAAGGGACCTTTTCGAGAGCTCTATATTCAAAACCGGAGAAATACCCGCTCACCGGACCCACTGCCCACACAGTTACAATCTGGCACTCTGCTGCTAAATCAGTCGGATGGCAAAATAAGTTGACGCTGGCCACACCCTTGTGGGACTCACAAAAACTAGGATATATGGGGAACTCAAAAGGATTTGCTAAAAGGGACTTAATAGGGATTTCCCATGTCAAAGACCTTTGGTACGCTGGGGGTGTGAAATCCTTTGATACCCTACAAACTCAATATGCCCTGGCGGACTCCGAATGTTATCGCTACCTACAAATCAGGCACTCGCTGCAAACAGCTATCCCCGACGATTCGACTCCGCCGGACGCCTCCTCACTAGAGGACAGACTATTGGATGGTCACCTGCCTGACAGGGCCATCTCCCTAACATATCAAAAACTCATCAACAATATTGACAACCCCCTATTACAATTGCGTGACAAATGGACTGAGGACGGAATAGAGTTAGATGATGAACCCTGGCAGGAAGCGGTCTCTTCTCCTAAGACGGTCGCTATCCCAGCGAGACTCAGACTGGTGCAATTAAAGATCCTCCATAGAATTTATATAACTGGTCCCCAGCTGGTACACATGTGTGGGCTGACAGACGGCTCTTGTAGGAGGGATGCGCACAATTGGGCACATTCATACACATACTATGGCACTGTGCGCCAATCCAGGAATACTGGCGTAATATCCATGCGGTCATGAGTGCAGTGTTGGGGGTAGAAATCGAACCGGAGGCACCTAGGTGCCTCCTTAACATCTGGGAACCTACCGACCTCAACACCTATACTAAGGCATGGGTCACGCTTGGCTGCATGATTGCCAAGAGAAATATCGCACAGCTCTGGGGAGCCCCACACCCGCCCACTGTAGTAGCCTGGGAGCAAGATCTAGACTGGTGTATGCTGAGAGAGAAAACAGTCTATGTGGCTAGGGGTTGTCCCCGAAAATGGTCCAAGGTTTGGGCCTCCTGGAACGCATACCGAGGAGATATATGTGCACCTCCCCTTAAAGCCGATGATGATGACCCCCCATCCCCGTGAATTCCAATGAATTGTATTGCTGTATTGTATGTAACCTGATTTTACTGTAACCCTAATTGATTCTGTGAATTTGTACCTCATGTCGAGACTGTTTAATAAAAAGATGTTTTAAAAAAAAAAAAACTTTTAAACAGCAAGTACAAGACTTTTTACATTTTTTGAAAAAGACTTATCTGGTTTCACCATGGATTGAACTTTGGGTTATTTCTGGAATATTTTTCTTCCTGCTTTGGCTAGCTTTGGCAATGACTATGAGCATGCTTATAAATGGCAGATACATCCATTTGGACACTGAAAGAAAAGACGTGAACTTACTTTTAAAACCTCACAAATCATCCCATCGTGAAACGAGAGACTTGTCTGCAGTGAACATCACAGCCGTTCCTATACAGGATGGTATAGTGTAGGACAAAACTGATTTCGATATTTTTGGCCCGACGGAACATTTGAACATTCCACATTTATTTAAGATTTCACTAAGTGATTTTGTTTCATCCAGTACCTACTCTGATGATTGGGACTTTGAAACTGTAAACAACATGATGTTTGACCTAGAAAAATCTGCTGCATTTTCTAATAATGAATATTTAGAGGGTTCATCAGACTATGAACAGCTGTATAGCTATAACCACTATGGTCATCATTTTTTGCATAAATCTGCAACACCTAGAAATGTGTTTATGTTTAACCAATGGGAGCATTGTCCTACACCACCAAAAGGTAGTTCAAAAACATTTGCTAAAAAGTTTCCATATTTTTCAGGATACAATACATCTGATCCAGAAACATTTTACTGTAAAAATATAAACAAAACAGGACTGAAAATTATGTTAACAAATACAAAACAGATTTACTCTGCAGCATTTATTGCCCAACTGTCTAGACAGGGTTTTGACTTATGGAAAGACACAATAGACACAAAATCTGTCTGGGGTACTAAAGATTGGCAAGTGCAGGGGATAGAAGCTTTATTTAGAGCCTGTATCGTCCCTCAGCAAATAATGTTTTTGAATGACACGGTCCAACAAACGTCTTGCCTTGGGTTAGCCAAGATTAAAGACATGAAACTACCTTCTGTACCAACACCTGCAAGTGATAATAATACACAGGCAGCGGTTACAGTTGACACAATACTACAACTCAACAGAACAAATCCTGATCGGAGAAAATGGTTGATCTGGCCCACAGACACAAACAACTGTCAAGAGAGATTCCTGAATAAAACACAGGGGTTTACTATTCATAGGCCAGACCCACGATACGTCCAAAGACAGAATCCGGGGGTAGTAACAACATACAGTGTAGGAAAATTATGCCTCGATTGGCTGCAAAAATCTACACTTAAGGATGTGAAACAACACTTATCTTTACTTAAAGAAGACGCAGACCTTAGGGAATTCTTGCTTGGACCAAGAAAACCGCGTCAAAAACGTTTCATATATGCCGGCATTTATGCTGCTTATAATGAAGCATGGAAGGTGTCACAGATGGAGGCCGCAGAACGAATACGTGAACTTGATCGTATTAATTTAGAGAAAACTCTCTCTGTGGTCGACAATGGGTTAACAACTTTGTCCTCCAGAATTTATTCATTGGACAGTATTGTATCCTCTGCTATCGACATACTGGAACAAGATTTAGCCATGTTACAACAAGGCCAGTCTCAGTTACGTTCTATTATGTTATTAAGCTGGACGCTGCAATCTTTGCGTGCGGGCTATGTGCCTTGGCGTTTTATCAACACGACGGCTCTGTTTGCAGAATACAATCTAACTGATAAACAGATCGAATTGGCACAAAGGGGAGCAAAGTATACAGTACTGAGCATTGAAAAACTTGAAAAATTACCATTCACAGTGGCAGAAAAACCAGCTACAGAATGGCTTATTCATGGCAAAATTAGTCTACCTGTGACTACTTTCCAGTTTCAGTATTGCCTTCAACAGATGCAAGCAGGCAAATATGAAAGGTTGGGTAGAGAATACATTATGACATCCTGGAATTTACCTTACACCTATATATGTTGGAGTGGGGATCGTGAAGTGTTTCTAAGCGGTACACACTGTGAAAGTGCACTAAGCGGTTCACTGATTTGTCAGGACATATCTTTACACAGGCTTGTAATGGTTCTGTGGAAAATTTGTCCTGCCACCAGCAGGGTACACCAGCTGCTGTGATTAATCCAACGTTTGGACAACTTTCTAATGGGCGTTACCTCATGTTGAATGATCAGAGTTGCTGTGGCATGTTGCCAGGCATCCCATATCTAGTAACGGTCAACTCCAGGGTCACTTGCTGTATGCAAGTATTGGTTGCCCCAATAGACACAGTCAGGGAGTCGCCTCTATGGCCTTCGTTGAATTTCTCTTTTATACGATTTGATACTTTAAGCAGAATGAAAGCCATGCTTATACAACAATCAGTGCCTTTGACCTCGGCCAAAGAAACCTAAGATCTGCAAGTTGCAAGGACTTCGGCTGAGATACAAGCTTTAATTCGTACAAACTGCCCTATACATTTTGTAGAAATGATAGGACGTATCTTTAACATGTCTGATACAAGCGGAATTGTACATGTATTTAAGACCATCTGTTCCGGACTATTAGCACCTTTCCAGGCTGTCCTCGGAATCATCCCAAACTTCGCACATTCGGTGTTTGGTGGTGTGCCGTTAATTCTAGCACTTGTTGCAGGAATTCTGTTTCTATTCCTCCTACTACGCTATGGCAAGCCTCTTCGCCAACATCACTCCGAGCGATGTGGAGAGAGCCCTCCTTGAACGGAAATGCCGTGAGCGAATAGTACAGCTTTTGGGCATGCCTCGTGTACGGGAACTTAATACAACGTGGTTCCTGTCATTCAGACCAATCTGGCAAGATTGCATCTTACATGTTCTACGCTGCCTGTTTTGCGGTGAAGAATGCGTGCTAGACACCTGTCTAACACTCCCATCAGTCATGCCAACGGATATTGATGCTCTGCTGGACCCGATAACGGCCCATGCTGTGTGTTGTCCCCAGAGGCTTCCAATCCTGATGGCGGCATTCATTGAGATCTCACAGACGCTTCCGGCTGCTGCTGAGGTACGAGATGGATCAACGGGCACACAGGTAACAACGGACGCGAACATTGCATCTTCTGCTGAAGGCGATGTTTCTCATCTCTGTGCAGTTAACCTTCTGAACGAGGTGTTCCAAATGTCACCAACTTCGGTGGACGATATTTTGGCTACGGAAATAGATGATCTAATGTTTACGCCAGACCCATACACTGACTTTGATTCGGCTCACAGTGTACCAGGGCAACAATGAAAATTTGGCCTTCATATTTTTCAAACTTGGAACTTTTCCCAGAATTAAACTTTAAAAAAAAAAAAAAAGTTTGAAATGACATGGCAAATGAACAATCTGCTTACAGTAGAACTAGTCTTATAAAACGGACTTCTTTGAATACTTCCAGGGACACATTGTCACCTTACTTGTCTAACATTTCGTTTAATTCTATGATATATAATGGTTTTGATTTTGTGAACTTATCGACCATTTCGTCATATGTATATATTTCTGTTTCATTCACGTTGCATTTTACTTCCGTTATATGCTTAGAATGAAAACGATGCTTTATATGTACAGTACTTATTGCATTTCAACAGTTTTGAGTTTTTTTTTTTTTAAATGCTTTTAGAAATGTTTTTAGCAATATGTGGAACTCAATTTTATGTTTAGCATTTAAAATGTTTAGCATTTAGTATTATCATTCAATCGAAGATGGAGTGGGTGTTGTATTCCGCTTTAGGGGTCCGTATATAGGTTTTCCTGAATCATGTCCTTATTTAGGCACAATTCGCCTTGCCCTTATATAGGCATAGAATCCCTGTCATTATTTAGGCATTAACCGTGCACTCCAAATACAGGCATGGTCACCGACATCCGTCCACCCTAATCGTCACAACGAGTTCTTAGAAACCAGACCCTTAAGCTTCGGGAGTTCCCTAGCACAGGACTATTGATTTCTCCAAGAACTCATCTATTATGTATGAACCGTTATACCTTAAGGGTTCATTCCTGACGTCTTCCTCTGTCCGACTTTACGTCAATGCTAACAATCCAAGACACCTACCAGGTATAAATATACCTTCCCTTGCCCAAGCAAGTTAGAGGAGACCTCGACTTCAGAGGAGCCCGTATCTCGGCCGGACGCACTGAGAAGACGCTGTCATTCCTGCACGCAGACGAATCCAGCTTCCAGTGTTCTGACTCCCTTCGCGGGGTGTTAGAGTTCCAGTTCCGGCAAGAGATTCCCACCTCTCTCATTCTCAAGGTATGGAGCGGACTAGATCCTAGAGGGACTCTTGGCATACTAGACTTAACATACTCTTAGTCTACCATACTAGAGAATACTCCACCTACTTCTACCTTTCCCTACCCCTAGACTAGGTTAGGTACACTGGGGTAGAACTAGCATAGAGACGCATCGTATGAGTACTCGCATTCTTAGCTCATGTTATTTATGTACGTGAATATATGCTAAAAGATAATGCTAGCGCAGTATTATTTATTTCTACTGCTTATGCTGTACATTATTTATCTTGCATACTGTCTTGTGATCATAACAGCACATATCTCTTACACGAGAAACAAGACTGTTCAATAAAACCCTTTTTATTGAAGCGCCCGTCTTTCCTTTCTGTGTAACTCTGTAGAAACTAAGCATGCACGATTGACTGAGTGAAACTGTTATCTATTGTTTCCACGATTCTGAGACATGTTCCGCTTCTAAAGGGAAACAAAGTTGTCATGTTTTTTGGTTGCCAGAAACTACTCCCTTCTTGTTCTCAAGGAGTTTCTAGTGGCCTCTGAGCTAGCTGGCACAAGTAATTAAGTTTAATATACTCGATAGGGACATACCGACCTTAGTCCTATGTCAAACCTATAGGTTATATTATTCCAATGCGCAGAGCCTATTAGGGAAATAGGAACTACACTACACTACAGGAGGGGAAACCAAGCTCTACAAGGCTAGAAAGGAAGGGCCACTATCACTTCCACTGCTTCCTCGTGAATTCATAGAAGGCGAAGAACAAGAAGAAGGAAAGGCACAGAGAAGATGGTGTGGCTAAGGTATAGAAAGAGCATTCACCTCCCCTCCCTTCCCCCAAGACACTGGAGTAGGAACAGAAGAGCAAAACCTTTAAGAGTTGTGTATCCTCCAGGGAGGAAAACAGATCTAGAAAGAGTCTCCCAAATCTCTGGCAAATGGTCCTGAAGATCGAGAGAGAGAGATTTTGTGTGACTAGATAAACACTCTGCTCCTGTCAACCTGGCGGTTGTCCTGACCATTGATAAAGACTTCCTTCAGAAATAGCAGATGAATCTCTCCCTAGGATCCTAATTTCACTGCTCCCAGATTGAGAGATGTTGACTGGGCTCCTCCCTGTCAGTTTATATATCAATAGTCATCTAATTGTCTGTCCCAGTCAGCACTTGTTGATGCTCCAGATATGGCTGAGATTGGAACAGTGCTCGCAGAATTGCAGACAGGGCCCTCCAGATCGAAGGGAGCCAACTCTCTCAAGTTTGATTCATCTTGAACAGAAAGCTCTTGAAGAGGCGCTCCCTGCCCTTTTGCACTGGCGTCTGTTGTTACTATCAAAAGAAGAGCAAAACAAAATGGCGGACCTCTGGCTTCTTCCCATATGCCTTCTGCAATGCTGGTTCAGTCTCATCCACAGTGTCCTTTAGCATCACCTCCCCAGCCATCAAGGTGGCTGCTAAAGTCTACCAAAACTGACTGGAGTAGGCATCACTAGGATACAGTTTTGACAAAGAACGGGGTTTTGGCAAAGAACGGGGTACATCAATCCGGTCTGCATCTTCCATTCCCTAAGAATCACATCATGAACATGTTGATGCACAGAAAGACCCGAGAAATGGACACACTGGAATTGTCTCAGTACTGGCTCAGAAGTACTACTAGGCAGCTTTTCAAAACAGGAAATCCCATATTATTTCCGGATTTCAGGCAACATCTGCTTTTTTAATGTATGTGCCTCTTTGATCAGAAGTAGGGACTTCTACCTCTTCTCCCTCGGGAGCAGACAAATCCCACTATGTCTCAGGTCTGGAAGCAGGAGAAGCAGGCGACTGCATAGTGGACATTGGATCATATCTCATCCTGCAAGGTTTATTTTCAGAATCCTCTTCACCACACTCTCCTGACCTCCTTACATGCTTTCTAGGAAGAGAAGGCAACCAAGAGGCAGAAGAAGAGGACTCCGCAGCAGTGTCTGTTCTCGATATGGTCGCCCATAATCACAGCCTTAGGACTTATTCAGCAAAAAGTCAAACAAAATCACAGACTAAACCCACAACACCTTACAGTGAAACACACTTCATAAATAAAGCCAGGAAAGTGAGTAGAGGATATGAAAAGAAAGCAAAGGTTCGCACATGGGCATCTAAAGCCCAACTCAATTTACCTACGCACGTGGGAAACATAATGGGACCACGGAGGTACATTAACTTCCCTTCTGTAGCCTGTACTGAACAGCAAATCTGCTTATCACCGCCGGGCGAGAGGTCAGCATAGAGATAGTGCAAATGCTTTACTATACAAGCACTCACTTATAAGGCACTGCTTAACCACATCAACGCCAGGTTCAAACTAGTGAAATCAAACATGGCAGGGTTCAGTGCCTAACATCCCACCATGGGCCAAGAAGTATTGCACAGCCCAAATCGTTCGCGCCTGGAGCAGAAGAATAAGGGGAGCGGTGTTGGGCACCCAAACCCAACAGGAATCCCACCCACCCATCCAGGTCATAGTCTCAGTTTGGGACAAGTAGGAAAAAAACAGGAAGAATGCTGGGTAGCCTATCCCTCTACAGCGCCTTTGAGGGTGGAGCGGGGGTCGTTTTTCTCTTGTCTAGATGTGGCGATGCATTTGTGATTGACAGCTCCGTTGGGAAACTACCAAGAGGTACTACATATTATAGAGGTCGAAATATCGACCTACAGGTCTATCATGGCCATATTATAAACACAAAATATCATCACAGAAGAGTCAGCAATTCTAAATTATACTGACATTGACCATCTGTGTGAATTTAATATCATAGTCATGGCAAACAAGTTACTTGCCTCGCTCTTTCTGGTGAATACTCTTTCACCTTTTAAATATCCCCAGATGCCAGGCTAGATGGAAGATTTAAACAGCATTGCTCCCGCACATCAGTAGGCAGCTTAGTGCGGCTCCGCTTCGACTTCATTCCGTCCCCAAAGTGACGAGCGGAGCTGCATATATGTGCCACTCCTGCATGCTGATGTCAGTTTCTTTCTTGACTCTGTCTTCGGACACAGAGCCCAACAATAACCAGCAATATCAGTCTGCAAATTCCTAGGTTAGGACCTTTTTGCATTGGAAAAGAAACAATTCCACAGAAGGATGAGGAGGGAGGGCAGTGAGGAAACTGCGGTTAGATAGAGTATCTACCAGAAAGAGTATTACCGAAAGTAATGATCTGATGGATACTTCTAACCACAGATTCCTCACCTTTAGAATAGATACCAAAGGAGTACCTCCCAAGGTGGTGGGTTTGTGGAATGACTCAGCTTAAAAAGTCTTGCAGAACTGAACGAGCAAAATACCCTTCCTGTCGGACCTGGCTGTCAAGGCAGTAGTCCTTCGTGAATGTGTGTACTGATACCTATGTCCCAGCCTGACAGATGTCAAAGACATGCACCCCACTTGCCAGCACAGTAGTAGCAGCCTTGTCCCTGATGGAATGGGCCCTCAACCCCGCTGAGGCTGCTTCTTGGCCAATATGTAGCATGTTTTGATGCAGAGGATTATCCACCTTGACAAAGTTCTTTTCTGAACCCTAAAAACAGCTGATCATCCACCTGATGGTCTTTGGTGTGACTGATGTAGTAACTCAAAGCTCTTTTAGGGTCCAGCTGATGGAGTGTCTTCTTCTCTTTCGAGGGGTGAAGCAGAGCAAAGAATGTTGAAAGAGTAATGGATTGCCCAATGTGAAAAGCAGTACAGTAACAACTTTAGGCTTTAAAAAAAACGCCTTGGCCTGCAGTACCACATTGTCTTGAAAAAAGGTAGCTGCACCAAGATAGCTTGGAGTTCACTCATGTGTTGAGCCGAGGTCACCGCAGCCAGAAACATAGTATTCAGAGTCAGGAAACGTGTGGTACAGCTGTGCATGGGCTCAAATGGCTGGCAGAAGTGGAAAGTGAGGACCAAATTAAGGTTCCTCTGGGGCATCACAAATGGTTTGGAAAGAAACAAATGGGTCAAACCTTTTAGAAAACTCAAGACTACAAGTGATTTGAACAAGGACAGCTGGTCCAGTAACAGTAAAAAGGATGAAAGGGCCGAAACATTATCTTTAACTGTGCCCACTGCACATCCTTGCAGGTCCAGGCATAAAACAAATAAAACATCCAACAGCTTGATCTGTAACGGTTCGGTATTGTGAATGCCAAAACTTCCTACAAACTTGTCCCAGTGCCCTGCAAAGAGGGACTGCGCAGAGGGGCGCGATGCAGCAAGGATGACTTTAACATCTTCAAGAGGAAGGTCAAATGAAGTCAGCTCTCGCCACCCAATCACCATGCATACAAGACCCTGGCCTTTCTTAGAATCAAACGTATTTATTTTGTGGCACACAAGTAACACATACACAGCTTCACTGCCTACATCAAAGCACCGGCAGAGCGAAAACTCCTGAAAGTAACACAGCGTTCAGGTCTACATCCCTGAGGACGACCTCGCGTAGATTGCAAGCCTTGAGTGATACAGGCAGGCATCTGGTGAGTATTCCACTTTTCAGAACATTCACACAAATAAACATTCCCTCCCTCCCTTCCCACCCTCCACCCTCCCTCCACATCAGTTCTCACTCTCTAAACTAGGACAATCCTACTTCCTCAGGCGCCAGCACCCAAGAAATCTCACTTAAGATGCACCAGATGGTCCTAGGGGTATAAGTCGCAGAATTTGAAGATATTTTGGACACGTTACTTCCCTCATATCTTTAGTTAAAATCTGTAAAAAGGGGGCCCACAGCTCCGGAAAGTCCTCGCCCCTCCCCTCCACGCTAAGCGACAATCGTTCCATCGCTAAGAGTTGCCAAAGGTTCTGAATCCAGTCACGAGGGTCTGGAATCGTCGGAGAGCCCCAGTGTGCCAAAAGTACCCTTTGCGCAGCAAGTAAAGCCATGGCTATTTGCTTTCCCTTTAGGGATTTCAGTGGGAAGGACTTAGGATGGGGAAGGCCCAGTAGCGTATACTCGGGAGCACGAGGGAGCTTAATCTCAAATGCTGCGTCTATGTCATCAAGGACTGCCTCCCAGTAACGCACCAGTTTTGGGCAGCGCCAGAGCAAATGGACCAACGTGCCTGTGAGACCACACCCCCGCCAGCAGAGGCCCGACTTGGACCTGTCCCAACTCCTGATGCGCGCCGGCATATAGTACCAGTGAGTAACTACTTTGTATGCAGACTCCGCCCCTGCTGTATTCGCGGCCATGTGATGTACTCTGTAATAAATGTGCTCCCACTCCTTGTGCGTGAGAGGCCGCCCTAGTTCCATTTCCCATCTAAGTTGTGCTTTCGTACGGTGTTTCTTAGGTGGTGTAGTGATCATGGCATACAACTCGGAAATGAGTTTACGGTCGTCCTTCTTATACACTAGCCATCTCTCGAAAGAAGTCAAGGGGCGGGACATACGTGCCACATTCTCTGCTCTCGTGACCCAGTGTGCTACCTGCGAGTAGTGGAAGGCATCCATCAGCGGCAAATCGTAGTCCCTACGCAACTGCTGAAAGGGGATCAGGCCCTCGAGGTCAAACAGGAAACCCACTCTTTTATATCCCTCTTCCCTCCAGCGCTGGAAGACCGGGGAAGCGCATCCTGGTTGGAAGTCGGGGTTATCCACAATAGGGGTCATAGGAGAGGGGAAAGAGGTCCACCCTTTTGGGCCTGCCAACTGGTCCCACACCTTGAGTGTCGGGGAGGTGACCGGCGAGGAATAGAGTCCCCACGCTCTGTGCTTACGCGGGAGCCACAGTTCCCGCCATATGTTCCGACCGGCGACCGTTTGGTCCATGAAATTCCAGTGTTTGCTGGACAGCGGCCTATTCCATTCCATGATGTACCGGAGGCATGCAGCTTGGTAATATGCACTCACTACCGGAAAACCCAAACCCCCCTGCGCCCTCGGGGCAGCCACATGCGCAAATGCAAGACGTGGTTTCTTGTTATCCCACAAGAATTTATTCAGCAGACCCTGTAATTTCCGCAGGACTCCTGGCGGTGGGCTCAGGGGAAGCATTTGGAAAAGGTATAGAATGCGCGGCAACACCGTCATTTTTACTGCCGGGATCCTGCCGTACCACGCCAGCTTGAGCCGCGACCAGGCGTCCAGCGCCTTGGCCGTCTGCTCCAGCAGCAGCGCATAATTAAGAGCAGCTGTCCTAGCCATAGACGAGGTCAGCCGAATGCCCAAGTACGTGACATCCGTAGACACCCAGTGGAATGTAAAGTCCTGCTGCAGATCTTGTACTTCCGCCTCCAGGATGGATATATTGAGGATTTGTGATTTCGTGAAGTTGACTTTAAACCCCGCGACAGTACCGAAAGTGGTAAGCTCCCGCGTCAGATATCGCAATGAAGACTGGGGTTGTGTGAGGGAAAGTATGACATCATCGGCGTACATACTGATTTTATGAGTATCCGCCCCAAATTTAAGGCCCACTATGCCAGGGTTCGCGCGAATGCGTTGAGCAAATGGCTCCATGTAGAGCCAAATAAGAGAGGGGACAAGGGACAACCCTGCCGTGTGCCCCTAGCAATGGAGAAGGGGGCCGACCGGCAACCATTGACCCGCACCGCCGCCGTAGGGGAGGCATAGAGACACCGGACCCAGCGGATAAAAGTATCTCCGAATCCGAAGGCTCGCAATACCGCAAATAAGTACTCCCAATTCACGCGGTCAAAGGCCTTCTCCGCGTCGATCGAGAGTAGGAAGGCCTGAGTGCGTGATCTGTGACTAGAGTCAATAAGGTGCAGAAGTCTCTTGGTTTTATCTCCCCCTTGCCGCGTCGGTATAAAGCCGGACTGGTCCGGATCTATAATATTGTCCATGAGGGGACTGAGGCGGGAGGCTAAGACACCCGCAAACAACTTCGCATCCACATTGAGGAGCGAAATCGGGCGGTAGGAGCCACACTCCGCCGGGTCCTTTCCCGTTTTAGGGATGACAGTAATTGCTGCCTCAGACATAGTAGGTGTCACTTCCCCAGAGTCTAGAAAAGAGTTAAAAAGCCGCATCAGGAGGGGTGCCAGTTCCGCACAGAAGGTTTTATAAAACAGGGCGGGGAATCCGTCCGGGCCCGGTGACTTAGCCACCTTGAGCCGGGCGATCGCCGATATCACTTCTTCCATACGAATAGGGGAATCCAAGAGATCCGCCGTTGGTCGGAGTAAGGGAGTGATATCGCACTCGGCCAAGTACTCCCCAGGATCCTGTAGGGGAGCAGTCTCCTTTGCGTAGAGGCGTCGATAAAACTGGCGAAAAGTATCGGCAATGAGGCGATCTTCCGTATGCTCAACCGCCTGCTGGTCCCGCACGGAGGAGATCGCGGTCGCCTGCGCCCGTGCCCGCAGCCTATGCGCAAGCATCCTCCCGCACTTATCCCCACTGAGATAAAATTTGTGTCGGAGTCGCAGAAGCGCATGTTCAGCCCTGTCAAGGTCCAGATGCTTCAGCATGCGGCGCCGCGTCTCCAATTCCCTCCACACTCTCGGAGCCCCGGTGCGCTTGTGCACCGCCTCTAATTCTCCTACCTCTTTCTCCAGTTCTGCCCGTTTCTCTTTGCGGAGACGCGAAAAGGTCGCCGCGACCGCTATAAAGTCCCCCCGTACCACGAGTTTCAGAGCCTCCCAGACCGACGCTAGAGAGATACCTCCCTGATCATTCTCAGAAATATAATATTTTATAGTGTCCCGGATGCGCGGAGTAACTTCCTCCGATTGAAGAAGGGAATCGCGAAGGCGCCAGCCCGAAGGGTTGGAGCGGTCGCATCGCGCTGGGAGCAGGACTGAGATAAGGGCATGGTCCGAGAGGGAGCGTGGGGTGATATCCGCATCGTGTAGGAGAGGGAGGAGGGGTAAGGAGGCTAAAAAGTGGTCTAGACGTGCATATGTCTTGTGTGCCGCTGAATAGTATGTATAATCACGTTCTGTGGGATGCTGTATACGCCACACATCGCCCAGGCCGCAATCCGCTAGCCACTGCTTCCCTGCCTGTGATAGCGTCCCCGCTTGGGTAGCCCTCTGCCCAGATCTATCCAACTCCGGATCCATCACTACATTCAAATCCCCCCCAATCAGAAGCGCAGAGTCAGGGGAAGTAAGGACCTCCGCCAGCGCGAGACGCAGAAAGGGCTCCTGTCGCTCATTCGGGGCATATAAGGATCCAAGTGTTAAGTGCGTACCTCCCCATTGGACCCGTACCGCCAACAATCGGCCCTTCACTTCTGCTACTGTAGAGACCACCCTGCATTGTGAGCGCGCACTAAAGAGGATTGCTACCCCATTTTGTTTAGACAGCCCCGAGGACCAGAACTGGTGCGGAAAGTGCCGGTCTCTCATTCGCTTGGTATCTTTGGTTAACAGATGGGTTTCCTGGAGCAAACAAACATCCCCCCTGGAATTTTCTAAAAGGGAAAGTATCGCTGAGCGCTTAACCGGATTGTTTAACCCACGCACATTCAAGCTAACAATTTTCAAGTCTCTACCCATCCCGGCTGCGGAGGAGCGGAGCGCTATGCAACTGCCCCTGACCAATGGGCTGAAAACCAAGCGGGATCACTTCCAGACAATGGGCCAACTGCCTAACTCGCCCGAGAACTGATGCGGAGCCCCCAAATAACCCCAAAAGAAATCCCAAAACAAAAACATAAAAAACCCCAAAGAACAACAAGGTAAAGGAAAAACATGGCACCAGGACAAAAGTTCGTCTCGATGTATTGCGTGTAGGGAGATGCGGCCAAGACCCACAACACGGCAGGGACAATGTGACCACCATCCGGATACTCAGGGCGGAAATCCAATTGAAGGGACTCCTCCCTCCGACGCCTGCTGAGGCGCCCCACCCGATGCCATGCTAAGTATCGCCAGATGTCTCGGGGTTGTCAGTGACATGGGAGACTGATGAGAGGGCCGCCTCCCTCTCCAGCTTGCTAGCCGCTATGTCTGGCGCGGGGCTAGGTCTTGCACTCCCCACATGCTGCCATTCGGAGGAGCGACGCCGCCTGCGGGGGAGAGGTGTGGCGTCTTGTATTTCTGCAGGCGACCTTTCAATGCCCAGCTTGTCATAGGCTTCGTCCAGGGAGCGGATCTGGTGCAATTTGCCCTGCCACTTGAAAATAAGGCGAAACGGATGGCCCCATGAATAAGGAATCTTCTGGTCATGGAGATGGTTGGTGATGGGCTTGAAAGACCGACGTTTAGTCAGAGTGGATGCCGCTAAGTCCTGTTAGAGCACAGGCTGATGACCACGGAATTGCACTGGGTTGATATCCCGAGCCCTGCGGAGGATGCGCTCCTTTAGTTGAAAATCATGCACGCAAACGAGAATGTCAGGAGGGGGGGCCTTAGCACCACGCGGAAGGCCCACCCGGTGCACCCGGTCCATTTGTATCTCTCGTACTTCGTCATCCCCTAGAATTTGTAGGAACAGGTCGCCGACGTATGCCCTGAGGTCGTCACCTTCACCTTTCCACGGAACCGCCCGAATACGGATATTGTTGCGTCGGGAACGGTTCTCCAAGTCCTCCACATGGGCTTGCAGTTCCAGGTTTTGATCACGAAGGCGAAGCATCTCCTGCTGCAGCTGGTGCAGATCGTCTTCCCTACTCAGGTCATGCTCCTCCAACGTAGCCACTCGCTCCCCGATGCCGTCAACATCTCGCCGCACCTCCCGCAGGTCTGCGGAAAGCTGCGAGCGCAGGTCTTGGATGTCCTCCTTGATGGCGGAAAAGAGCTCAACCATAAAGGCCTTGGTCGCTGGGGCATCGTCGCCGTCCATCAGTGCCGCGCCAGCTCCAGATTGCGCTACCGTAGGCCCCGACGTCTTCTGTAGCAGGTCCTTCAGGGATTTGTCTCGCCTCCCCCTTGCTGACGACATATTGAAGCTAGGCGTCCCCCTGCAGGCCTACCACTCTCTCTTCCCGCGTCCAGGGAGGTTGTCTAAAGTCCACCCTCACACCTGCCAACCGTCTCGCCGTACCGCTGACTAGGAGGGTTCCCTGTTCCTCTAGGCAAGGGGTGGCACTAGGAAGAAGGAGGCCTTTGGATGATGCGGAGTCTCTATGAGGACAGTGCCCAGGGGGGAGTGGGCGCCCTGCCTCTCGATGTTCACCTCACCACCGGCGCGCACCTGTAGTGCCCCTCTGCCAGGGTCGAAGTCACACTGTCCTCCACAGGGCCCCACCAGGAAGGAGCACAGGTATCGTTGGAGCTCCGCGGCACCACCACAGTTCACTCAGGCCAGGCGCCAATGGGGGACGGGAGCACCAGCCCACCACTTGGGAATGCCGGGACCGCAAGGTATGGGAGGCCCTGGTTCCCTCACACGTCCTCAGCTGCAGTACCCCTGGGCTCTGTAAGTCCTGTGGGGCGCCCCCGGACCAGCTCCACAACTGGGCAACACTCTGCCCCCCACGTGCAAGCCTCGCTCCCAGGTCCGGTCAGGCGTCACACCGTCTGCCGACCTGCAGACCGAGCCCCCCACGCATTCAGGGCAGCACACCTCCCGGCCTGCTTCACCTTACCGGCATGTCGTTCTGGGGATCACCGCGATCCCGGCTGCACCATTCACCCGACCGGCGCTCAGGCCCCGCTCCACCATCCGGGCCCCAGGCCGTGAGCAGGCTGCAGGCCCCCAGGCAAGGGGGGGGGCGAACCGGAGGCCGCTGGGCAGGCGCTGGCTGTCGTTCAGGAACCCTCGGGCAGGCCGCCCTTTAGGCCGCAGGCACCTCTCGCCGGGCCGCGCCTGAGTCCCAAAATGGCGCCAGTAGCCGGCCGTCAGTCCCGGCAAGCCCCCAGCAGTCCGCACCAATCCGTCGGGCGGGCCTCCGGGCAGCACGGGCCCAGCGGACAGAGGGCTCACCCCGCCAGGAACAGGGGGCTCCATCTAAGCACTTTCGCCGCAGGCATCCGGTGCCACAGGACGGCCTCCCGCCCGGCCGCACAGTTCCCACCGGGCCGCAGCAAGGCCGGGGCCGGAGGGGATCACTCGGCGGGGCTGGCTGCAGACGCCCCGGGGCCGAGCTCTCTGCGGACTCCCTGGCAGCTCCGCAAGGTAAGGCACCCGTCTGCAGGCTCGGATGGGCACCAGAAAGGGCGATATGACAATGCTAATAGGCGGCGGCGCCGGAGGGATAGGAATCCACGTCCTTTCTCGCTGCCATCTTGGCCACGCCCCCCGACCCTGGCCTTTCTTTTAGAGTTTTATATAGCGTTAACTCGACCCGAAGGTATCAGAGCGCTTTACATGAGCACCAGTTACGTTACAGACGGACACATTAATTTTTGTTTTAGGCACGGGGAGATTAAGTGATTTTCCCAGAATCACAGGATGTTGAGCCTCCCTGCCGAGACTCAAACCCAGTTCCCCAGCTTCGAGGTCGACCGCTCTAGCCGTTAGAGCGCATCCTGTCCTCTCCTCTTGGCTGCTGCGGTGAGAGAAAATCCTCCAGAAGTGGTAGCTTTATCAGAGGACCGAAGTTCATACCCAGAAGTTCCGGGTACCACACTGTCAAGAGGTGGCTGGCAGGGGCATGGCCAAGATGGCGGCGAGTGCAGACGCGCTTTGTTAAGCTCTGTGCCTGGCCTGCCGCATTATCCTGATATATGCTACCAAGACCCGTCTATCCGGGGTCTAATTTGCAGCGCTGGTCCCCTGAGTGCTCGGTGCCCTCAGATCGAGCAGTAGAGACGGACGGAATGGCGACGGCATCGGAGCGGCGCTGAGGCCGCCACAGATAGCGGATCGCGCCCGAGGCTGAGCCGCCTGACGCCGTCACAACGAAGGGGAGGTGAGGAGGAGCAACGTTGAAGGTAGTGCGGGAGGAGGCACCCCCTGTTCCCGACGCCCAGTGATTTTGCGAGGGTGGGCGCCTTGGACCATACGATCCTCCTGGTGCGGTGAACCTGCTGCAGCGGCCAGCGCTTGGCCTACGCGTGTTTCGCTGGGCCCGGCCCCTCCCTCAGCCGAGCCATCGCATCAGGGAGCCGGCAACCGTCGACTGGGGGTGCGCCACAAAAGTGCTGACACCATCTCCCCCTCCTGTGAAGAGTATGGGGGCGTTGGAGCGGCGCTGCGGTCGCCGCTGACAGCGGATTTCGCCCAAGGCCGAGCCGCCCGAGGCCATCACAAAGGAAAGAGAGGCGAGGGGGTATAACGACGGGGGCAACGTGGGAGGTGACATCTCCTACTGGAACTTGGTAATCCTGCGGGGGACAAGCGCCTTGGACATCCTGACCCCCCGCCCCAGTGCCGTATACCTGCCGGCAATTGGGCTGCACATATTGCAATTGGGCCCTGGCCCTGTGAGGAGCGCCGTCCTCCCCTACCTGCGCCACTGCATCGGGGACCCTGCGGCTGGTGGCAAGGGAGTGCCAAGTGTGCGCTGAGACTCTCCCCCCCAACCCTGTGAAGAGACCTGGGGCTGGACTGCCTACAGGGGACTGTGAGGCAAGTGCCATATGGGCTACTGTGGCAATACGGGGGGGTGTGATGGCGGGGACCCCGAGCTCCTGCACCGAGGCCTAGCTGCCGAAGTGATTGTGTGCTACTCTCCCCCACGCACCAGAAATACTATCCGCACCGGGGACCCGGCGGCTTCTCCTGCGCCCTGGGGGCTACACGGGCGAGAATTGTGTCACATGCAATGAGACCTGCACAGCGTAGAAAGCTGTCCGGTGGCCTCTTGAGCGGCCGTTGGCCCCATAGATGGCGTGAGGACTGTTGATGGGGCGTTCGAAGGCGGTGAGACTGACGTCATCCTGAAAAGGGGAAGAGGCCCGGGCCCCGAGGCAGGCTAAGCATTACTCTACTATACATTAGCCGCAGTGGCATCCTGGGTGAATCGACAACCACTGAGTGGAGTGGCCCGGTGGACGGAGTGCGTCCCTCACTCGCCATTTGCGCTCCTTGAACCATCGCACATGGTTCCCTCCCCCACCCTTCAGAGATACTGGACTGTAACGGTATTGCTGCACAACACCCTGGGTCTGGTGGAGTGAGCGGGGAGCTGGCTATCGCTACGCGAGACGGGAGTGGTCGATCATTAGACGGCCCATCTAGGACCGCCACGAGGGAGCCGCGGCCCGTGAACTCATATCTGATGGGAAAGCCACAGTCGGATAAAGCACAGCCCCCACAGGCTCAGACAACGACATCTGCAGCAGATGGTGGGAGCACACCACAACAGGGTGCGTCTGGTGGCGGTGCCCCACCAGACTACTCACATCGATTCGATGAGCTGATGGCAGCAATACTAGACATCAAGACTACGTTGCGGCCCAAAATAGATACGTTATGCATCAATATGGGATTCCTACGGGATGACCACAAAAAGCTCAAGGCCAGAGTGGAGGAGTCGGAATCGACGCTGGCGGCCCAACGCCCTACAGTGCCTGTTGCCACAGATCAAATTAAAGCCCTGCAACAGGTGGAATACTTAACGAATCGGGTGGAGGACCAGGAAGGTCGCTCTCGCAGGAACAATGTACGCGTTGTGGGGCTGCCGGAACAAATAGAGGGACCAGCCATGGACCTGTACCTGGAACAGTGGTTCTCCAACGAAATCCTACAAGGCAAGGTCTTAAAATTATTTTCCATAGAAAGGGCACACAGGTTCCCGGGTGGCCCTCCACGCCCAGGGAACCGGCCACGACCAGTTGTGGCTAGGTTGTTCAACTACAGGGACAGAGACCACATTCTTCAGGTAACTAGGTCCAGGGGTCCCTGGCAGGTGGAAAACGCAACTGTGCATATATACCCTGACTATACCCTGGCTGTCCAACATAGCAGATCCTCTTACACAGAGGTTAAGCAATGCCTGGGAGAGCACCAGATACAATATGCGCTGCAATTTCCAGCCAAGCTACGTATCCACCATAAAGACTCCAACATATATTGCTCCACCCCGGAAGAAGCCTGGTCGTGGTTGGACCAAAATGGGTTTGCACATCCTCCACCCACTGTCAAGGCACACTCACGGCCAGCTTGGAAACTCGTGGGCGCAGGCAGAAGGCGAGGGAGGAGCAGGATACAGCAGCCTACCAAGACACAGGTGGCAGCGGAACGAGCGCAGGCTATAAAGACAGCGGAACATCTTAACAACGCCACAGTGTCGATTAGCCCTGACTCGGACTCCGAAGATGGCTGGGACCACCTGGTGCCCCTAACAGACTCACAGCGTGCAGAACTACAAGGAGAAGGCCCAGAGGTAACCCCACAGTCTGTGAATGAACTTGGGTGAGGGCTTGGAGTATGCAGAGACCCAGAGACAAGACTGTTGGACAGCGAAGGGACTGGGGGGGCCGTCCTGCGAATCCTTTTCTGATAAGTTGTATTATTGACACATAGTAAACTGTGTAAATGTTGATCTGAGGGTTGCCTCACCTAGTTGTTTATTGTTTTCCTTTCCGAATATGGGGAACTGTGCTATGTGATATCCTAAGGTTGGTTGATTAATAACAGGCAGCCAAAGTCAGGCTAAAATAGTGTTCATCTGCGCCCCCACAGTCCGTTTGGTAGCTGAGGTAGCAATTGTTTTATAACAGAGTTTGAAGGCATTGCAGTGCATGTGGCCAATTGCCCGTTCGCAAGCCGGCCTTGGGTAGGGAGTTCTGGGGATGTTATCTTTGTTTAATGCGATCTCTATTTGTTACTGTGTAAGACATGTGATGCAGTGGTGCAAAATAACATACAGTGGAGCGGCTGGGGGGGTTGAGGTGAACAGATGGGTCGGGTGGCTGGGCAGGGGGACCGCCTGGATGGGGCTTCTCCCGCTCTCTCCATTATAGGGACTGAATGGCTAATAATGAGTACACACTAGTAACCTGGAATGTGCGTGGGCTGGCAGGATGTGTCAAAAGACATAAAATATACCAATACTTGCGCTCCCATAAGATCGCAATCGCATTATTGCAAGAGACGCATCTTACCGCACAAACACTGGCTTCACTGCGCAAGCGCTGGAGGGGCACGGTCATAGGCACCTCATACTCGGGATACGCCAGAAGTGCCCTTATATGGGTGGCACCGGGTGTACCGTTGATATTGGAACACCACCCGCATTGACCCTCAGGGCCGCTACGTGATATTAGAGGGCCTGCTGGATGGGTCCCCACTCGCACTGGTCTCTCTGTATGCCCCGAACACTGGACAGGTGCAGTTCCTACATACACTCACACCGTCCCTACTGTCTGACCCTACAGCACCAACACTTTGGGGGGAAGATATAACTGTACATACGATCTAGATCTGGACCGCTCACGTCCGCCGCTCATGGGTGCACAATCCATCCACCTTGCAAGACACATGAGGGAATGGACAGAGCATATGCAACTAAAAGATGCCTGGCGTAGTCAACACCCTGAAATGCGCATATACTCTCATTACTCTAAGCTGCATGATCTTCACACACGGATCGATGCAATATATTGATCCATGGAAGCCCTAGCTAGGGTAACAGACGGAATATCTGGCACCGGCGCTATCTGATCACAACCCACTGCAGCTGCGCATCTCGTGGGGCGTTCGGAGGGCTAGGATCCCGACATGGCGTCTTTCCGTAGCCACGCTCAGGGACACGACCTTTCGCGCTGCTATCTTACAGACGATCACCGCATATTTCCAGGAGAATGCAAGTACCGCTTTCAACAGAGGCGTGGAATGGGACGAGTTTAAAACGGTCGTCCGAGGACAGGCCATCAACACGACATATGGCTCCCGTATGGCATTGATAGGGGATTTGCAAAGACATGAGACGGAGATTAAAAGATGTGAAAGCCTGGCGCCCACAGATCCCCAGGTGATCCCGCTGCTGGCTCAGGCATGGCTGGCGTAAGAGACCTCAGATAGCCTAAATGCACTAGACTACAAGCACTATTTAGCCCGACAGCATGCAGAGGGTGACAAAGCTGGCAAAACGTTAGCTTGGCTTTTAAAAACAGACGCTTCTCAACTGAAGGAAGTGGCCTGTTTAGGGTCACCCGGGTCACTCGCGACCACCTCTCAGCCTTCCATATCAAATGAAGAGTCGGTCAGACAGTAGAGAATACAAACCAATATATGTTTATTCATATACGCTCGAGCGGAGGCCGGTCTGCCCAGTCTCTAGGAGTGCTGCAGAGAGGGACTGACATCAGCAAACATGGAGATACATTATGTACAATTCAGAACTAATGAAGGCACGCCCATAATGGAATTTTCCAAGCAGATGCAGCTGAACAAAGAAGTACAGAAGGACAGGTTTCGATTCTCGGGCCGGGCACACACTATCTTCAATCCAAGGTCAATCTGCCCGTGCCCGCAACTAGACTAGTGGGAGAAGGCCTTTATCTTGTGGGAAAGGTATGCGCTAATAAGAATAGTGCATTCATTAGCAGAGCAAGGCCCAACCCTGGAGAAATGAAACTTTCCACAACCCGTTCTCTTGAGGAGACAATAAGCAGTTTCAAGCATGGCTCAAAATGGCGGCCAAACATAAAATGGTGGCGCGAATGCTAACTTACGTAGAATGGTGCACATGCAAAACTAGCGAAAACATTTTCAGTACAACAGACCCTCCTTTTAGCATGAGCTAACAATTTTTCAGGAAATGATCAAAGATAATATAACATTTTCTTAGAAAAAGGAACGTCAGTATTCGGAACAATCCATATATTCAGTGTCAGGAATAGAGGCTGCAAGGAAAGATGTGGTCTCAAAATTACCTTCGTCAATCTGCATTAAATCATCAATGTCCTTCTGTAGCATAATTGCAGCATTAGTATCATGAATTGACTTTTCTGTTTGGGTGTGAGGGCGTTGACACAATAAAAACAACAAGCTGGGAGACATTGTATGCAGAGGCAACATGTGAAGAAGATACCAGCAACCACAGCCAAGAAGGTGAGAATCTTCCAACCCCAAGATGTGAGTGTGTTCCAAAACCACCCCGATAGTGTCCAAGTACCTGTGCCCTGGTGTATGTCAGATGAGAGTCTGTGTAATTTTTGTATAGCTGCATACACATTGGGAGCATGATCAGGTATGTAAACACAACAGCTGCTGCCGATGACGCGAGAGGCCCCTCCCCTATCTGCAAGGATGACGTCTAGCACCATCCTGTTCTGCAAAGTGACTAATCTCGTATCCTGGAGCTCAGCAGTGATATTTGTCATTATGCCAGCAGTTGTATTGATAACCCCCTCAACAACTCTCGTTAACTGACGAAGTTGAAGGCTATTAGCCATGGGGCCCCAGAAAGGTAGTAGGCCCTTTATAGCATCCTCAAACTGCTGTGCAGTGGTGTCTGTTTGATCTATATCCTTTGTGTCAACAACCCTTTTTACTCGAGTCTGGAAGGTGCTCCTACGTTGTAGCTGATGATTTTTATGATAATTGGACGGGGCAACATATACGGGGGGAAGAAGAAAAGAGAGATAACATGTGCCAGACCATCCCCTCGGGAGCCAGACGTGAGCTTGCGACCCACAAACAAAATAGACATTATTGGACAAGATCAAAGGCGGACTATTAGTCGTATTCAGCTTGTAGGTGAAATTATATTTACTCTCCCCCACCTTTATCTCCCCAGTCCCCTGGACACAAAAACTAGCTGTCGTATTGACCACTGACACAGGTATCGGCTTATCTTTGGTAAAATGTCGAGCTTGGAAGGATTGAAAGTACTCTGATGTGTTAAACCATTGGAAATCAGCCATTTCCATTCGGAACCAAGTATTGTTCTTCACGTTACGGTATGTATTCGCACATGACTTTGAGGACAGAGTCCCTAGAGTCCCTTGTCCTGCCGGTCCTATGGGGGTAAACCCTTGATAGAAGCGTACGTATTCATGCGTAGTATGAGAATCAATATGTGTCATACCCAAAGTTGAAAGGTGAAATTGGAAGTACACCAGCCGAAACAATTGAAACCAACCCTCACAGCTGCCTATATACGACAGCGGCATGGACAACAAGTTAACACTTTTATGAGTGACCAAAGGGAGCAACCCACAAACCCAACAATTAGTGGCATTAGACACATTATGAGCATGATGCAACATTTGTATGAATACATTGTCAGTGTAGGACAATCTAGGCGCCTCTTTGTGGGTGGCTAGAGTAACAAAAATGTGCTCAGGAGGAGCGGGAGTTGTACCAACCAAGGAATGTGCAGGAAACTTCTCCTCTAAAAACCAGGATATTCCAAGTATTGTTGCTAATGTAATCACAACTATTAATATGCCAATTATTTTACTCTTTGTCGTCCAACCCCTCATTGGATGCAATGATGCAAAGGGCTGTTCCTCCTCATCAATAGGCCGGCCAAAGAGATGCATAATTAAACAAGGAAAGAAGTGCCACACAAATGATGGTGCAACTAAAATGATAGCAAAGACAAGTGTTCCCAGTGTCCGTCAGAGCCTCACTGGTACAGGCTCCTATTGTTCATCAAACGTTGGCGCTCTTGAGCACCGGCAGTGGAGCATGCTCAGTCCTAAGGTCTGGATGAATCCCACGTCGATCAGGATAATGTACCCCTGAGGGGATACCTTTTGAGCTATCCTGTTCAATGCTCCGAAACAGAACAGTGCACAAGTCTCACATCACCCTAATCTGTGGGTACTATAGCAAAGTATACCCCTAACTTACACAGTCTATCCCTGTCTAATCTGACTTCTCCTTTAGTGCACTATTCCTCAACCGAGGACGCAAATTGTACCTGGTAGCCCGAGGCACCGTTGGATCAACAAACAGCGGCTCCTTAATAGCTCGTATTTCTGGGGGAACAGCTGCATTCAGCACTTCATAATTTTCTGCATCCGTTTGGGTCCACGTTAGCTTTGCATAACTGAAGGGGACAAACTGAGGCACCTTCTCACATCAGTGTCTCCTATGCCTTCCCTCACCCACTGATCATAGGGCAAGGGTATCCTGCGGCAGTGGTTGCCGTGGATCCAGTTCTTTCGGCCGGCGACCTTCACGGCAGTTCGAGTGGCCAGGAGGACCTGTTCAGGTCCCTTCCAGTGGGGCTCCAAACACTTCTTCCGCTGGAAGTTCTTGACTAATATGAAGTCCCTAGGCCGAATATCGTGTCCGGGTCCCTCTGGTGTGGGCGGAAGGGACTCGTGGACCTGTCGGTGAATAGAACGCAAATTTTCAGTTAACTGGAAAAGATAGTCTGTCAACAATGGATACTCAATATCTGAAAACCTACGAGGGCGCGGGACGCCCCAGACATTTGCCGGGCAACCAAAAACGACCTTGTATGGTGACAATCCTGTTCTAGAATGTGCTGTTGTTCTTGTTGACAAAAGAGCTAACGGTAGAGCATCTGGCCATTGTAACCCTGTCGTCTCCTGAATCTTTGCCAACTTCAGTTTGAGAGTACTGTTGTACTTCTCAACTAATCCTGCTGACTGTGGGTGATTTGCAGCATGAATCTTCTGTTTTATGTGCAAACCATCACAAATGAACTGAATGACCTTGCCATTAAAATGACTTCCGTTATCACTCCAAATCAAACGGGGCAAGCCGAAACGAGGAAAGAACTCCTTCAGGAGTACCTTTGCAGTCGTAACAGCTGTATTGTCTTTAGTGGGGTAAGCCTCAACCCATTTACTAAATGCACAGACAACCCAGAGTTTGGCATCTATAGACGGCAAGATAGACTCACTGGCTTTCCGTATTGATCGTATGTCCGAACGCATGGACAAGCATGCCGAGAGGCTCGATATGGCGAAGCGCAGAATATCGGAGGCCGAGGACGCACAGACTGAAATGGGGACAGTGCAGAAACAAATGGCGAAATGTTTGACAAAGATGCACAGCAAAGCCGAAGACCTTGAAGTGCGCTCTCGCCGCAATAATGTGTGCATACTAGGCCTGCCTGAGACCACAGCTACCGGAAACATGGAGCTATTTGTCGAACAATTACTGGTGTCCATGCTGGGCCGAAAAACATTCTCAGCGGTGTTTGTTGTAGAACGTGCACATCGTACTCTGGGCCCCAGACATCCGCCGGGGGCTTCGCCCTCTGATTGCAAGAATACTGAATTATAGGGATAGGGATGCCGCTTTGTGGCGCGCCAGAGACCTAAAAGTGCTCAAATATGAGGGATTGGAGTTAGCCCTCTTTCCGGACTTCACCCCGCAGGTGCAAGAGGCACGCAAGAAATTTGGCCCTGCGAAGCGCAAATTAAGAGAACTTCAGCTGGAATATACGCGATGCTCTACCCGGCCAGACGCAGGGTGAACTTTGTCGGCAAATCCAAAATATATACGGCGATCCTAATCAGCTAGAGCAGGACCTCAAAAAGTACAGCATTGAGAAGTTGCAAAACTCTGCGTGATCACCAGCAATAGAGCGGGACGAGGCGCTCGAGAATATGGAACAGGACAATCAGCTGGAGCCGGGCACACCGGCGTCGTAAGTGCAAAGCAGGCCGCAAGTTATAGCACAGCTAAGATAGACATTATTTGTACTGAACTGCCTACACCACAGACGCATGGCTGCAATCACACTGCTAAGATTAATACAATGTAAACCCACTGCATATATATATAGTACAATTGATCATATGCCTGGATAGAAACCCGGCGCATGTGCGGTCGCTGGCCATCAAGTTACACCTCAGGTCTGGTAATCACCGCCCCGAGTGTATTACACCTGGGTAGTATTTGTGGGATAATTGTTTTTGGGTGGGTGGGTCTATTTCACAAAGGGAGGGAGGTTAGTTGAGGTGTTGTAAAATGCCATGTCTTACTGTTTGGATATGGTGTGGGGGGGGAGGGTGGGAGTTATTTTAATTCAGCAGTCAGCATGCAGCGATTAATGTATCTACAGAAATTGTACACATCAAACTACATGGTATCATATACCCCACACAACATGGCAGTACGCCTACGTAAATATACTCACGATGCAGTCCACTAACGCTAAAACCCATTTTAGGTTTATGTCCTGGAATGTCAGGGGCCTCAACGATCAGAGGAAAATTCGCAAAGTGGTGGCCTATTTGCATTGACACCACACTGATGTTGCTATACTTCAAGAAACACACCTTACCCCACAATCTGGGCTATTGACCCCTAGAAGAATGAAAGGCATGTGTATATCGTCCGGGTTTACATCCCATGCTAGGTGGTGCTCATCTGGGTGCGCAAAAACTCAGGCCTACAGATACAAGAACTAGAGGTGGATACAGGGGGCAGGTATGTGCTGGCCAGATGCCGTAAAGATTGCTTCAGTGCGTTGCTGGTGGGGGTGTATGGGCCAAACTATGATGACCCCCAATTTTTTCATGCATTACAAGACAAGATAATGAGACATTCCCATATGCCAATACTTTGGGGGGGTGACTTCAATTGCATACAGAACCCCGAATTGGATCGGTCGAAGGGCGCTCCTAGACGTCCATCTCGCGCTGCATGCGCCATAGCCAGCATCGCTGAGGCGGAAGGTCTCTGTGACGTCTGGCGGCATCGCTCTCCCTTGGGTAGAGAATATACGCACTATTCCTCAGTCCACCACACACACACTAGAATAGATTACTGGTATGCCTCTCGTGCGCTACTCCCTTTTATAGAGGACTGTACACATTTGGCGCGTACACTTTCCGACCACTCACCGGTAACTCTACCGATTACATTAACCAATCTGAGCAATAGTGTGCGCACATGGCGTTTCCCACAATACTCGTTACTGGACACAGTTTTCCAGACAGAATTAGGTAATGCAATTGACAAATTCTTTGCCACAAACCTGGGTAGTGTATCCACTATGGACTCTATTTGGGAGACTTTTAAAATCTACATAAGGGGCATGGCGATCTCTAAACATGCAGGGGTTCTTAAATCTATTCATACTCAACTACAAAAGGTAGAGACCACGCTTAAAACACTGGAGCGTAGGCTCCACGAAGGTGACGATCCTCAGACACTTGCACAAATCAGAGCACAAATTGATGAGTATAAAGAGTTGGCAGAGGCCGAAGTTAAACATTTAGGGAAATATGCAACGGCCAGGGTATATGTGGAAGGGGATAGACCTAGCGACACTTTGGCAGCAGTTGTTAGGCCCGCTAGAAGCGACGGATATGTCTCACATATATACAATGAAAGTGGCGAACTGGTAGGCAGCACACCGGAGATAGTGGAGGCCTTTGCTAAGTATTATACAAGCTTATATACCTCTAGGGGGTCCTCCGCCTTGGAGTCAGATGAGGAGTACCTTGCACATATAGCGATGACATGGTTGGAAGATAAAGACAGGGAGAGACTTATAGCCCCTCTTAGGCCAACGGAAATCTTAGCAGCACTAAAGGAAATGCCTAACGAAAAGGCTCCTGAGGCAGATGGATTAACTGTGGCCTTCTATAAGGCATACCAGGATAACCTGATCCCGCATTTGGTAAACCTCTTCGAAGAGATGGCTAAGCAGGGTATGATGCCACCATCTATGAGGGAGGCCACCTTGATCACCCTATTAAAACCGGGCAAACCCACCAAACACTGTTCCTCCTACAGACCCCTATCCCTGCCTAACACAGACACCAAACTGTTTGCCAAAGTGCTGGCAAATAGGTTGGCACCCCTACTGCCGAAACTGGTGGGGCCGGAACAGGCAGGGTTTGTCCCGGGGCGCTCACTAACGAGTAATTTGCGTACTCTCTTTGATACCATAGCAAGAATCAACCCGAATGTCAAAGCCGCAGCATTATTCATAGACTTGGCAGAGTGGAGGTTCCTATACGCAGTCTTAAGAAGAGTGGATGTGGGGGATATATTTTTAAAACTAGTGGAGGTCCTGTATGCGCAGCCGGTGGCACATGTACGAGTCAACGGTGCATTGTCACGACCGATAGTTATTGCCAGGGGCACGAGACAAGGATGTCCCCTTTCCCCCCTTTTGTATGCATTGGTTGCGGAACCACTGGTGTGTGCGATGCGCGAATACCTCGCATATAGAGGTATACGATCACTGCAATATAACCTAACTATCGCAGCATACGCAGATGATAAATTACTCTATATACGCAACCCGGAGCTAAACCTTGCACCGATGCTGCAGGAGGTGGAGAGATTTGGGCAACACTCAGGTCTATACATCGATTGGCATAAGTCAATAATCTTCCCCCTAACAGCAACTACTACACCCATTCACACTGATTATCCTATAGAGTGGACCACGGACCCAGTAAGGTACCTGGGCATAAAGATACATACCGACCCTGAGGTAGTAATGTCAGAAAACTATGGATGCGCTATACAAAAACTAACAGAAGTCATCGAGAAGTGGATTAAACTCCCACTGTCCCTAGTGGGCCGTATTGCATTAATGAAGATGGTAGTGCTCCCTCGGTTTCTTTTCCTTTTTGTAAACATCCCCAGCAGTCTGCCTTGATCCTTTTTTTATAGTTTGCGCTCATTACTAACACGGCTCGCCAGGGCGGTAAGCAACCCAGTGTTAAATGAGACACCTTAACCAAACCATACTCGGAGGGTGGGCTGACCACCCCAGATTTGGAGAGATACTATAGGGATGCGCAGACACTGCATGCGCATTGCTGGATACATGGCCCACATAACTTGCCACACCTATATATAGAACATAACATGGTTTCCCCCACTCCGCTACCGAAATTACTGACTGGTGGCTCTCTGGGCAAACCCTGCATAAAAGATCCTGTAGGGTGCACAGGGTCTCAACTTAACCAGAATAGCAGTCACTCAACATTTGAACATAATATACTCTCCCAAACTACCCATAGTGTGGTGCGATTGGTTCCCACTCAGTAATGACTGCGCAACATTACAAACTCTACATAAATTGCAAATAGTATACATGGGGGACCTATTCCTGGACGGAGTAGTGAGAACGTGGGAACAAGCGTCTTCTCTGGGCCAAAGGGTTACTACATTAGACACTTACCAGTACTATAGAGTGCGTCAGGCACTGCGCGCGATACTAGGCGAAGATATGACTGAGCTGCAAGAAATGAAATCGTTGACTTTTCTGTAACAATCAGAGTCCCCGCAGCATGGCATCACAATACTTTACACACTCCTAAAGGAACAGACAACCCAAATAAAGAAGAAATTTCAAATAGAATGGGAAGAAGAGCTAGGTATGGAAATCACGGAGGCACAGTGGACCCACTGTTTTAGTAACATTAAGTCCCTTTCGCAGAACAGCCGGCACAGATTAATTCACTTTAAATACCTCCACAGAGTTTATTACACCCCGGTACGCCTATATAAATACGGGTTGAGGGCTGACGATTTATAGCTGTGCATAAGATGCACAGCTAAAAATGCCAATTTTACACACCTGGCCTGGGATTGCCCCGGGATCCGTGCATTTTGGGGCGAGGTGTTTACCGCGTTGAAGGAAATGGCAGTACCAGAGACACCGTTGGTTGCTCTCTTCGGGTTTGATAAGAATATACCCAAAACTGTGTGTAGGCTGGCCTCCATCGGCCTATTACCTGCGAAGAGAAGGATTGCAATGAGATGGATGCGTGGCCCCTTACCCAAACTGACAGAATGGCACAGAGACCTGGCCTACTGTTCTACACAATCAGAGAATTATATTGCATTAATGCCTGTTAGGTGTCAACCTAAAGATATATGGGGGCCATACCAAGCATACTTGCTGAAAAAAGCCGCAGAAGATACTACACATGCAGAACAAAATAGAGTGGGTGTCGGTTGAATAACGCTAATACTAGTATTTAGATGTCTGACAAATATGTGGGGTGGCGGAATTGACTTGGGATAAGGTTGGCGAATTAATATACTGAAGATATAAATTGTTGGGAAAATAAGAAAAGGTCATAGGACCTGCAGGACACAACATGGATCCTGGGTACAGAGCACAAGGATTGTTGATTGGGTGACAGATATGCTGCTTATACTGACATCAAGTTTTTATATTAATTCAATCTGTGTACAGAAGAGATTGTATTGTATACATGCTGCTTGCACTGCTGAAATGTTTTTTCTCAAAACCTTAAATAAAGTTTAAAAAAGAAAATGCACAGACAACAACCAACACATACTTCAAATTATTACACCTGTCTAGTTCTATATAATGCATCTGAAGGACCTCAAAGGGGAAAGTAGGTGGTGCAAAATGACCGGGTGGTGTAGGAGTACCCTTCCCAGGATTGTGCATCATACACACCATACAGTATTTCACTAAATGTGCGGCTGTTTTTGGGATGTTGTCATTCTGCCATACAGGGTCTAACATTTGCAAATACCTTTAGCGCTAATATGGGCTTGGCCATGGGCCATTGTGACTATAGGGAGAACATATGCCTCTGGTAACATCCATCTCTGCTTTCCTGACTTATCAATCCAACATCCCTCATCGTTCAATTGTGCTGTACTTTCGTGCCACACTGCTAATTCTTCTATTGTGGCCTTGCTCTGTATTTTCTTCACATTCTCAAGTGTATCCTCAAACATTGTAACTTCAGGTACCCACCTAGCAGGCCCTGCCACAAACATTCTCTTCATTTTTGTCCGTGCCGTTTCCTTAGCTGTCTGATCAGCAAAAGTGTTCCCCCTCCCTACATCGTCAGTAATTTTCCTATGGGCGCTACACTTCACTATTGCCAACTTCTTAGGGAGTGTCAAACCAGACAAAATCCTCAATATGAGGTCACTGTGTTGGATCCTTGCACCATGGGAAGTAAGGAACCCTCTCTCAGCCCAGAGTCGTCCGAAATTGTGCGCGACCCCGAAGGCATACTGGCTGTCAGTATAAATATTGACAACCAGTTCCTCGCTCAACTCACAAGCTCGAATAAGGGCGGCTAACTCAGCTGCTTGGGCTGACTGATAAGGGACTCGTGATGTCTCTACGACCGTACGCAATGTACTGATAGCATAAGCAGCAGTTGTAGTGCCATCTGGTAATTTGAAACAAGAGCCATCAACATATAGTTCCCCTTGTAGGTCAGATAAGGGAACATCAGTCAAGTCTACCCGCCCTTTCATCTCTTCTTCCGTCCGGAAGATACAATCATGTTTCTCATTTTCATCATTTTCAGAAGGGAGGGGCAGTAACGTGGCCGGGTTCAGAGTGGCACATCTTTTGATCGTAATATGTTTGGCAAACAAGGTCAATTCATAGACAGTTAGACGTGCACTGGTGAGGTGCTGCGTCTTTGTCTTATTCAAAAGTGTATCCACAGCATGGGGTACCATGACTGTGACTTCAGTATCAAGTACGAGTCCAGCCAATTGTCTTATCGAGACAGCCACAACCGCGGCCGCTCTTAGCTCGGGAGGGCTCGTGCGACAGGGTCAAGAACAGCAGAGAAATAAGCACAGGGCCGTTGCTTATCTCCACATTTTTGTGTTAGAACAGAAAGCGCACAACCAGCCGTCTCATGGACATATAATACAAATGGCTTGTTGTAGTTAGGCGTGCCAAGCACTGGAGCCGAGCAAAGAGCACTTTTTAGTTGCTCAAAAGACTGCTGCCATTCAGGCGCCCAAGGCAGGGGCTCATGCACATCTTTAGTGGTTAGTGCGATCAGGGGCTTGGTTAGTAAGGAATAGTTAGGTATCCACTGACGACAGTAAGAAGTGATACAGATGAAGGTACGCACCTCTTTCTGAGTCTGTTGAATGGGCATTTTAACAATGGTACTAATGCGCTCAGGAGTCAATATCCTACCCTCCGTCGACAGTAGGTGACCTAAATAGGTGACCTCCTGTCGACAATACTGAAATTTGGAAAGGGACACTTTATGTCCGTGCTGAGCCAAATGCAACAACAATTTCACTGTACTATCCCTACAACCTTGTTCTGTGTCAGAAGCGATGAGCAAGTCATCAACATACTGTAGCAATACATTACCTGTGGGGAGCGACAAAGAATCCAGCTGACCTTTCAATGCCTGACTATAGATACTCGGACTTTCAATATAGCCTTGAGGAGTGCGATAGAATCTAAAGCTTCTACCAGCTAGAGTGAACCCAAACAGACATCTTCTATCAGGATGAATAGGAATACTGAAGAACGCATTTTTCAAATCAATGACAGAAAAGAATTTAGCAGAAGAGGGAATCATTGTCAAGAGAGTGGTGATGTCAGGAGCCATCGGAAACTGGGGAATCACTATTTTATTAACTTTGTGCAAATCAATCACAAAACGATAAACATCTTCATGGTCATCAGAGGAACCCGGGGGCGCCCTTATAAGAATCGGAAGAATAGGGCTATTGCAAACATTAGCCGTTGTCTCCTCAACCACACCTTTCTCAATCAAATCTGCACAATCTGAAATAAGGCTCGCTCTCCTGCCTGCGGTATTTTATATTGAGGTAAAATGGCACCATCCTTAACACGGATCGAAACAGGCGATATCTGCAACAATCCCCTCATCTGTGTCGCCTGTTGCCCACAGAGTGGGTGGCACATCCTTGAATTTAACAGGAAGGGGCGCATCTTTGGACAGACACTGCTTAGCGCACACCACATCCGGATCCATGGTCATATAGATACCTGCTGGGGAACAATAAATTGTGGCATGCAACTTTTTCAATAAATCCAGACCCATCAAATTCTCACCACAATTAGATGTCAGCAAAAATGGCGAATCCACAGTGAAAGGACTGATGGTCAATGCAAGAGGTTTTGAAATGGGGCTCACAACCGGTACACCAGCCTACCGAAACATTATTATGGCCAGACAGAGCCACCCCAGGGACCAAAGAGCTAGAAATAGAACTGTTCGTTGCACCTGTATCCACCAAAAATTCCTTCGCCGAGCCATGCAAGTTTGCAGTAACATAAGGACCGCGTTGATCTACAGGTATCGGAACTGGTCCCTCACTCTGTCCCTGGCTGTCCTAGCTGTAAGACATTCCTGTCACCTCATCTGTGTCGTAGTCATCATGATAATACTGTCCGCCCCGAGGGTCATCAAAGTAATTATTATCAGAACGACCCTGCGAGGCTGCAGCATTCTGAACCCTGTCTGCTCCTCCAGCTCCACGACCCCCTCCACGAGAACTTCGTCCTCTGGAGGCCGCCACATTTTTACCTCGCGTTCGCACGGTGATGAGAGCTGGCCTCGCCCGTTGACACGCTGCACCGCAGAGGCGGATTGGAGATTCAGACAATCCCGTATATCTCTTCAATCTATACTATGAACCTGTCAATTTAAACATGACCTAACATCGTATTACATAGTAGAAGGTATATAAACAGGTCCTGGTGAGACACCATAACACTTGTTGGGGGTCCCATAAAATCCTCTTTTAAATCAAACTAGTTTGGAGGGAGACAGTTACAGTGTGACATCACTGATATCAGTGCAGAATAAAGACTTGCGTATTCTTCCTGGGAGAGAGGCCCAAATAATACTGACGCTATCTCATCATATTGAGTGACTCATTAAGAAAAAAACTCTTCTTTTCCTAGATGATATACCCCAACCACTTGCCTAAAGTTTGTAACATTGGCGGTCCTGAAGAAGGTGGTCACAATTTGACAAATACCACCGAAACGTGCGTTGACCTGTCTGTGTAACACCCAGCCCACAACACGGTCACGAAGACTCAAACATCTTTGTCCTTTATATGACCATTATGTGTATGTGTTCTTGAGTGGGTATGATAATTTGTGTGGCATGAGTGAGTATGTATGTGGATGCAAGAGGCTAGTATGTGTATGTGGTGAATTTATAGGGGTTATATATAAAAAACCTTTCACTTGGATGAAAACGTTCATAAAGATTGCTTTTCTTTATTAATGAAATGAACAACACATTTGTAAAAATAGAAAAATGAAAAAAACTATGAACATAATGTGTCTTTTAACTTTTTTGATACAGATAATGAAATAAATGATTTTTTTTTTTTTTAAATAAAAAAATGTTTTTATAAAACAGCAACTGGTTTATATGTCATGTCTCTAATGTAAGTAGCCCATTGGAGCTGGTCTAGCCCCGCAAAAAAAAAATATAGGTCAAGTGGGAGGTTTTGAGAATCTTGCTGCCACCTTCTGCAACAACACAGGACACTCGCTATGCCAGTGTCCCTCCTCCTTACAATACGCACACTGGTTCGGACCTAAAGGCGTAGTATTAGGCTGCCTGCTAGTGCGTGGAAGCTGTCGGGCCAAACCACCACGTCCTCTACCATTCCCTCTAGAAGCCTGCTGCAACTACACCTTCGTCTTCAAATCCTTATGCTTCTTCTCCGTCCTCTCCATATCCTCATTTTCCCTGTGTTCATAATACTGCACCATATGCAAAATAACAGAAGGGGAAGAGGTGGACCAAGTGCTCTCGGAAGCCTGCAATCGAGTCGCTATTTCAGGAAGCAAATTAGAAACAAATCTATTGACAAACAACCGAACACCTCCCTCAATCGACAAATCCTGCCCACTATAATCCAAAAACACATCTTCAAACCGAGTGAAAAAATCAGACACACACTCATCTTTCTTTTGGCGACAAGCCGATAACTTGTCGCAATCAACTTTTCTCAGTGGAATAAGAGAATGCATATACGTGATAATGCGATCTGGCAAAGCAAGTATCTCTGCTTTAGGCTTCTCACCGGGCTTCCTCTCCTGATCCCATACTTTAATTTGATCCCAGGTACCACCCAATTCCACAACATGATCCTGGGTGTGTACTTGTCTCCAAATATCAACCGGAACCAGTAAACCAAAAAACATTTCAATGTCCGCAAGCGTCATTACTGTGGAAGAGGCAGCTTCAGTCAATTCTTTATAATAGGCAGTAGGATTTTTCCTAGGATCAGGTAACTGAGTCTTAAGAGACAAAACTTCACTCCTTTTCCATGGAGTAGAAATCCATTGTTCTTGGAAACGGGCCGCTACACCTGGTCTAGTAACAACATTGTGCTGATCCCTTAGCTCTGGTATTTCAGGGTGATATATGGGATGAACCTCCCGCATCGGAAACTGAGATACTGGGGTGGGACTCTTCTCAAGTAGCCTACCCCGGTAAGTGATCAAGGTCGTAATACTGCCAAAAACTTGATCAGGCCCCATATTAGTGATGTATTCATGATCTTTAATGTCATATCAAATCTGCGGTGCTGCATCTTTGAAACACTGCTCCCAAAGACCAATCAAAGTAGCAGACATATGCTTAAGAGCATGCTGTTGTACAAAAGGCTCATAATCTTTCATCACATTCCACACATCTTCCACACTGTAAATCGGGTTTCGGGCCCACTGCGCAGCCTGGTTAGCCACTACCCTTTTCTCTGCATCTCCCACTTCAGATCGGACATACGGACCCATGCGCTCTTTAAACTTTGTCCAATCTCCGTCTCCAAACCTGCGCACAGGCGTCCCATCACTCAAGGAAACCGGAGGATGGAAAACCAAGGAAGGAAAGGCCACCGGGGTGGCAGGTAGTAACGATGCTGAGGGCTGCGTCGCAGGAGAAAGAGCTGGTGAGAAAGATGCTGAAACAATGGGCGTGGGGGGGTGCTAACAGTCACAGTTGCTGCAGACCGCGAGGAAGCAGAAGGAAGAGAAAGAAGAGAAGGAGCCAATGCCACGGCCAGCGGAAAAGCAGCAGTAGATACGGGGACAGAGACAGTAGAAGCAACAGTAACAGACTGTTGTGGGAGCAATGGAACCGTGGGGTATATTCTTTGCGGGGCATATGGGGGTAGGGGCCTACTAACTAATAACTCCTCCACTAAAGTATCTTTTTCTTCTTGAACCACATAGGAGTTATCAATATTCAATCGAAAGCTCCTATATCTTCACGTCCTATCCCTAACTCCTTTTTCTCTCCATCATGTGCTACGGCCGTCTGAGTCAATGTCTGCATTCTCCCCTTTCCGGGCCTCTTTCTCTGCTTTCATTCGCCTCTGTTTAGCTTCCTTTTGCCACGTTTGAAGAGAATCAAACATAGACTGCCTACTTCACTTCGCAAACAACTTTTCCTGTAAAAACTCAATTTTTTGTTCATCAAAAGTACCCGTCAATGGCCACTGCAACTCAGCATTGTCCCTCGTATATTTGTGCCATAGTGTACTAAACATAATAGGGCCAAGGCCATGCTTCACATACATATCAAACTTTGGAGTGCCTTCTGGAGGCGCTGGCTGACTTTCCTCCAGTCGAGCATCAGCAGAACAACAACGACAGCACAAAGAAACCAGTTTACTTATTCCAGGCATTCTCAAAAGAAAACAAGTTCACTACTTATGCCTGGCAAAGTATTTGCAAACACTTTTTACCCAAAATCGGTCCTCAGACCGTACCAAATACAAACCAAAATGGTACCATATCCACAAAGAACCAAAGCAAACTCACCTGATATATATGCAGGTCAAACGAATTTATTCTCCACTGCCGACTCTTCGAACCAAACGGTCAGATCCAAGGGTTTCGCCGTTCAGGACCCCAGTCGGGATGACCACTGGGCGAGGCACTGTCCGGCGGGACAGAAGGGGCAGCTGCGAGTTCAGGAACTCTCTCATGCAGGGATCCCTGATCCGTCCGCCCGACCCGACTGATGGAGCAAGGTTTCATAAATGAAACTTGCTTGTATTCAATCCTCCTCACAGTATTAATTTATTAAACTTGTATTGTTAATACTAACCTTTGCATTCACTACACAAAAGAAAAAGATACTTGCCTATGTGTTTTACTAATGAATAACGCTTGTCTGTAATCCAAAATGGCCGCTATGTGCGGGAAAACTCAATGCGCATGTCGCAACCATATCACATGGTGTGACGTCTTTCTTTGCTTGGTGGGAAACTTCTGCTTCTGCGCAGTGTGCATTAAAATGGCTGCTCGATGTTTTCACATGCTTCTGCTTGCTCTCATGTCATTATTAAATTGTCGTTTCCTAACGCTACTAACGCGGGATAGTATATATATTTAATTGGGAATAGAATAGAAATAGTGGGTATACAGTGAAACATTTTATTTGTGATTCTAATATTTTCTTCTTGCACTTTTATTAGTTCGTAAACTTGGGCCTGGGTTGGTGTTCTGAAACTCGAGAGGCAACTGGTTCTGCGCATGTGTCCTGTGTGCCTGCCAAATGAAGTCAACCTGGACGAATTCCAAGGCCGTAACCTGATGGCCGAAGATGTTGTACTAGCACTTTCCTGTCATACATTGATACAATGTCTATGAAAATTGGTTTACATTTGTCATGAGACGGGTGGGAAATAAAGCGAATGTATTAATTTGAAGGGGTGGGAACGTAAAGACAATAGGCTTTACAATTTAGGCCAAATCAATATGGTACGAGAATCCACCTCCTGTCCCTGTCCAATCAGAAGTAGTGGCCCCATATTTTAGCAACATTAAGGGGCGGTACATGGGCGTAGAAGGGTATAATAGAATATAGCATTAGTTAATTAGTCAGAGCAAGATTCCATGGGAAGAGCATGCGTTCATGAAGAACAGGCGTCCATGCTGCCAGAGCGCTCTTAGCTCCAGACCGCCAAGCTGATCCATTGCAGACCGAATTGCTGTCCAGAGAGAGGTCCTGAGGAAGGGGCGGCAGAGTCCATTAGAAGGAAGGCACGGGAGAATCGAGGAGAAGTCGAGTATCAGAGAGGGGAACAACGCAGGTGTCGTTGTAGAGAGGTCACCGGTCCTGTCCTGATCCTGGAGGAAGTCTTTGCTCTTCATCCTACCTGGGTCCTATCCTTTCAACTCCTTGGCTAAGGAGTTTGGTTCTCGCACTTAGGTAATTATAATGCAACCTTTAGTTGCGCTGCTGTCTCTATCTTCTTCTCTTCTTTAAACACCGTCATTGATTAGCAATAATCATTTCTATGCTTAATCTTGGGTATTGCGATTAAGTACCATGTGGTTCTGTATTTTACTCTGCTAAATCTTTAGATAAACATTTAAAAAACTTCCTGACTCAGTGGTTATTTCAGGATTATGTACTATAATGAATGTCACTCATTTTAAATTTCCCAATTAGCAAAGGATTCATTGCTAAGTCATTACTCTTCAATCAGAAGGTAATTGGTAGCAGGGATTTTGATAGAGAGTAACAACTGATAAACCCAGCGTAAGTATTAGCGTAGTATGAATGTATGGGCCCAAGTGAGTATCTGGTGTATGAATGCTGTTTGCTAATATCGCGCTGAATCAGTTTTCTGGTTATCAGAGGATGGTTACTTTTTGTTAATTGGGTAATGAGAATTTTATTTGTATTTTTATGAACTAACATCCGCTTAAATTTTGAGTTTTGTTTTATGTTGTCCAGAATACCCGGGGTAAAGGAATAGCGGATGGTAAGTGGAAGCCATACTGCAGTGAGGTTATCTGTCAGGCAGAATTAGTACTGAAAAGTTAAGCAGGACTTTCAGTACTCGTTAGGGATTCTATGCGTGTGAGTAATAGCAAAAGAGTACGCTGGTGAAAATTTGATGTTTTATCACCTAGAAAGGGTAACATTGGAGAAGTAACAGGTACTTCTGGAGCTTGTGTGAAGAGTAGACGGAAGTGTTTTACTCGTAGTGTATGTTTAGTAAACGGAAAGGTTTTACTAAGTGTGAGAGAAAACTATCTTTTCTATTTTAGAGAAACTGGCACGATAGCAAATGTTTTATGTTGTTACTGAAATTTAATTAAGATTTATAGAGAAAATAAGTTTGCGTAAATTTTTGTAAAGGGAGGGTCAGTTGCCGGAGAGGGAGCCGACGTCACAAAACGCCGCGCTGGGATTGGTTGAAACAGCGGGTGTGGAAAACCCTTGTAAAGGAGGGGTCAGTAGTCAGGAGAAGTACTGACGTCACAGGTGCCGCGCTGGCATTGGTTAAACCAGCAAGGACAGAAAAGAGCAGATTGTAAAGGAGGGGTTCGGTTTCGGAGGTAATATCAGTGGGCATCACGGCATTATAGAGACCAGTATCATATAATCAACCGAGTCTCATCTCATTATCAGACAAAAACACGAATCTGAATTCGGTTGAATCTTTTTATATATACAAAAAGATATTGTGAATTTTTCAATCAATAAAGTTCTAAATCTTATATGCCCTTGAACCAACCTTGTTGGACAAGAGAAGTGTGCCGATTTTAACTGCGCCCTACATGCAAAGAAAAGTGGTGTCCTGTCTATATACTGAAAAATACCCACTATAGAAGGATACGTATAAATATAGACATCTGTGTATTCAAAACTATAATCAGCTCTTAGGAAACAAGAATTGCTGTTTCTTAACGTAAAAGAGTACTATCAACCACAGTAACATAAGAAAAAGTATAGCTGGGTTTCTGACGAAGGCATACATGCCGAAACGCGCGTAGTTTTCATCTACCGCCAGCCTTTGTACCACTTCATTACCTATTACTTTTCTTGTACATTTTAACTCTGTGTACATTGTCTTTTTTGTATAATTCATGTTATATATATAGTTGTGTGTTGTCTTCATTCATAGTTAGTTTCTGTATCACTGTATAATTTGTCTTTTTGTATATTTCATCTGTATGTATAGTGTTGTTTCTGTATTAGTCATGTCATATATATGGTTATAAAATAAGAGTATTTTCCATCAATGAAATACCTAGAATAAAAATATTTTGTTATACATCAAACACTTTTGGTTTCTGTTACATATATATGTTCATGTACATGCATTTTGCTATGTTTTTCTTTTAACACACAGAAAAGTTAGGCCTGATATGCTCTGTATGATCATCCAACTTGTGTTTAGCGAATTCTTTACCCCAATTGTAAAGGAGGGGTTGACAGATAAACGTCACCAAAAAGCCGCGCAAGGATTGGTTCAGAAATAAAAGTTAGCAGAGACTTGATTGGTTGATATTTAGAAGCTAAAATCTTAGTGGATAAAGATTGCATGTTAAAACGCGATCCGACTTTAACAGGAACTCGTCCGGATAGGAGATTCCTAGGTTTTGCAGAATATAATTTTATACACCGAAGATTAGATAGAATGTACGGAGAGAAGAGAAAAATGTCCTTTCTGCAAAAGATTAAGAACTATTTTAAAAAGGACAAACCAATCAAAACTAGAGAAGGAATTATTATTCCACCAGCTAAAACGCCCGCTTCATTCATGATGATGGAGAGAGGTTATCATACTTGTGTATGGATGGAGAATTGGATAGAATATACCAAAAATGATGGAATACTAGCATTTCCCGAGAATGGCACGTTCAATGGGCGAATTCTTCAGAATTTGAGATTGAGGATGAATGACTTAGAACCCAGACCTAGATTAACTCAGTACGAAGCTCTAGAAGAATGGGAAACCGAGGCATTTGAGCGGGATAGATCTAGAAGTAATAGGAGTTATCCAGGATTTTTTCCCAGATATCTACGTGAGTCTAGGGACGGTCAGATGAAACAATGGAGAAGGGCAATGATTACAGAAGGATTATATCCATTGTTAACAGCAGAGGAGAAATTAGGAAGTAAGTGCACAGAAAAGACAAAACATCTAATGAGAAATGAGGAGTCTGAAGACGAATTTATGGAGGAAATGTTAAGAAATCCCCCACCCTATCAGGAAGGAACAAGTGGATGCACCCCAAGTGCACCACCAAAAACTCCATTAGTGCCACAGGTAATGCATGAATTCACCCCGAGTAGAATACTTCATGACAAAGAAAAAGAAGCCCTAGAAAAGACCAGAGCAGAATTAATACAGAAAATAACTCAGATAAAAGTACATCCTGATTCGTTGACCATACCAGTAACAAGTGGTCCAGTAGTTCCATTATATGGTACTCAGGGAAGCTGTCCTCCACCGATACTTACACCTACTCCTGTGAATAATCCAAAACCTGAAGCTCCAGTTTTAATTGAGGATCAATTTAGTGACTGTGAATCCACAATATCACTCATGGACTTGTCTATTCGAGGTTCTGTAAATAGTACTCCCAGGAAAGATGTACCTGGATGTTCAAAAGATGTAAGTTTAATAACTTCATCGGGAGCAAAAAGTGCCACCATAGTAACACCTGAAGATCTAGAAAAATGGGTGCAAGGGTCAGTTAAACAGTGCACACCTCCGAAAATAATGGACATTCATAAATTGAAAGTCGAATTAGAAGAAATAATAGCAGGAAATGTAGGACTAGAACGCTTAAATACCTATGATGAAGAAGAATTATTGTTCCTGTGTAGGAATATCACCAGAAATGTAAGGATATTCCATGAAAAATTATCCAATTTAGCACTACAGATGGGAATAGAAATAGGGAGATCAAAGGTACTACAGAAACCCTATAGAGCAGAATTTTCAGACAAAGATTTAGAAAATATGAATGCCTCTGGAAGAAGATTACAAATAAGAGAATTAATGTTAGTTTTGCAAAAATGGGGAGACCTAGATAAATGGAAAACTAGGTGGGCCAAGAAAAAGGAAGAAGCACGAACAAGTAGAACAGCATCAGAATATGTGATGAAGGAAACAAGGAAAGCAGATCAAATGTATCCCATGCGAGAAGTTGCGGGAGGAGGATATGTACATGTCCCATGGAGCAGACAGGATATTTTGTCATTTACGAATGATTTTCCAAAATTGAGAGAAAAACCAATTGAATGGTACAAGCAGGTTGACAGGTTTGTGAAGGTGTCAAAGGTATTGTTGAAGGATTTGGATGGTTTGTTTGACATAGTGGTACCTGCCGATTTGTGGACAGATTGTAAAATTACAGTCGATTGGCCTAGTGATGAATATCCTAGAGATCCGAAGACAGGTGCCCCGTCAAATGATGTAATGAAAAAGTATCACCAAGTGATAACTTACCTGAAAGGAAAAATACCACCGAAAGAAACAGATTGGGTAAAAATAGATCGAACTACCCAAGAAGCTAATGAATCAGTACATTCCTACTATGAACGTCTATTACAGGTATTTAAACAGTATAGTGGATTTGAGGACATTGGAGACAAGAACATGAGTCAGTTTGTGTATCGATTTGATTAAGGTTTAAAGCCAGAGATTTGTCAGATGATTAAACAGCATATGCTGTGTTGGCAGGGAAAGCCCATTGACGAAATTTTGAAATATGCGAAATATTGTGGAGACGATATTGAGGATAGACACAAGAAATTGCAGGAAAAAGTGATGTGGGCACAGGTGAAAATGGCTGAGAAACAGGGAATTAATTTGGAAAATCCGAGTGAAAATCAAGGAAAAGATTCCGGAACGAATGGTGATACTGGGAATGGTGGAAAATTTAGAGGACGAATGAGTAGAGAAGAAGCTAAAAAGAAATTTCCTTGTCATGGATCCGGAAAATTGGGGCATTGGAAGGATGAATGTAAAAAGATTCGGAATAATAATGGCCCAAATCAAAATTTAAATCCACAGACGCAGAATGACTCACAGCAGGGTGCAAATCCTCAGAGTCAGTTGCCACCTGCACCTATTCTGGGTAATGTAAGCAGAGCAAAGCATGGTACAGACATCGGATATCCAGGAGGAAGTGGTAAGAATGATTATATGACATCACAATTTCTTTTGCAGGACGATTTCTGTCAATACAGTCCATGACGTTGCCTAGGAGAGGGGAAGAAGGAGTGCATACTTGGCGCATGCTTACAGGTAGATCAGTCAGGTCCATATGTTGAAGGGAATGTGAAAGGTAATAATATTATTTTCCTTTTGGACACTGGTGCTACCCGGTCTACTGTGAGAACAGCAGACATTCCAGACCTTCCTCTCTCTGGTGAAAATATCCAAGTAGTGGGGGTAGCTAATCAGCGGATTAGAGCACCTCTTACCGAACCCATGGAAGTTAAAATCGGAAACTTCAGAGAAATGCATCAATTTGTAGTATGTGATTCCAGTCCAGTAAACTTATTAGGTAGGGATTTGTTGTGCAAGATGAATTGTACCATTTTCTGCACACCCGATGGTGTGGCAGTTCAGACACCAGATGAAGATCATGTATATAAAATTATGATTGCAAAACAAGGTACAGAAGTAGACGAGATGTTTTCGTTAATAACAAAAGTTGAGTTGCCAGAAGAATTAAAAGGTACAGTAAACCCCATAGTATGGGATTTCACCGGAAAAGAAGTAGGACTTATGGCTAAAATAGATCCAGTTAAAATTACTGTAAAGGAAGGTGCAATTTTCCCAAATACCAGACAGTACAAAATGAGTGCAGAAGTAAAAGCAGGAGTCATCGAAGAAATAAATCGAATGGTAGAACAAAACATACTAAAAGAAGTAATGAGTAGCCCATGTACTTCACCAATAATGGGATTAAAGAAACCTAGTGGAAAATATAGGATTGTTCAGGACCTGAGGAAAATAAATAAGATTGTAGAACCATGTTGTCCCATAGTACCAAATCCTGCAGTAATTCTATACCAGATTCCGTGGAGTGCAGGATGGTTCACAGTAATTGATTTGTGTCAAGCGTTCTTTTCAATACCATTACATCCAGACAGCCAGTATCTTTTCTCATTTAAATTTGAGAACAAAGTTTAAGTGTGGAATCGTGTTCCTCAGGGGTACACAGAAAGTCCTTCTATTTTCAACCAGATACTGAAAAAGTGCCTTGAAAAACTAGTGATGCCAGGAAGCTCAGTTTTAGTCCAATATATCGACGCATTATTGGTGGCATCGAACACCAGAGAGGACTCTGTTGTTGATTCCATAGCATTATTAAATCTTTTGGCAGAAGAAGGGCATAAGGTCTCACCTGAAAAATTGCAATTCTGTACAACAGCTGTTAAGTATCCGGGACACCAAATTGAGAGAGGAAAAAGAAGAGTAACAGCTGAAAGAGTAGCTTTAATAAAGAAAATGCAAATTCCTGTAACACAAAGACAAGTGAGAATGTTCCTAGGAATAGTAGGTTACTGTCGACAATGGATACCAGGATTTTCCATGTTAGCTAAGCCCTTAATTAACATGACAAAGAAGAAAGCAAAGGACCCTGTGGAGTGGGAGGATGAAAGTGTAGAAGCTTTTGTAAAATTTAGAAATGCCCTATGTTCAGCACTGCCTTAGGCATGCCGGATTATAAAAGAGAATTTACATTGTTCTGTCATGAGAGAGAAAATTGTGCACTTTCTGTCCTAACTCAAAGACATGGACTAGAAAGACGTCCTATAGCATATTTTTCTGCTACATTGGACCCAGTAGCAGCCGCATTGCCAGGATGCCTAAAAGCAGTAGCGGCTACTTGTTTGAGCATTGAACAAAGTGAGTCAATTGTGATGGGACACCCTGTAAAAGTGTATGTTCCACATGCAGTTGTCATTCTGTTGACAAGAACCCGAACTGAGCATCTTACTCCTAGTCGGCTGACTAAATATGAAAGAATAATAATGGGAGCTGAAAATGTGAACATGGTAAGGTGTACTATAATAAATCCAGCAACCTTACTACCAGACCCATATCATGAGAGAATTAAAGATGATGAAGACGATGAACCTGATTGTATACAAATTACAGAATTATGCACAAAACCACGCCCAGATATAGAGGAACAGCCTCTTAAAAAGCCAGACAGGGAGCTATTTGTTGATTGTTCATGTCAAAGACATGAAGATGGTAAACTAACTGCTGCCTATGCAGTATGTGAATTAACTGGAATAGTTGAAGCATCCTATTTACCAGGAGTCAAATCTGCACAAGTAGCTGAATTGATTGCTTTGATAAAAGCATGCAAAATTGGGAGGAATCAGAGAGTGACCATATTTACAGATAGCCAATATGGTTACGGGGTTGTGCACGATTTTGGCCAACTATGGATGCAGAGGGATTTCATGACTTCTTCAGGATCCCCCATTAAAAATGGACAATTTGTAAGGGAATTGCTAGAAGCAATACAATCACCAAAAGAATTGGCTGTGGTGAAATGTGCCGCACACCAGTCAGGAGATGACTGGGTGGTAGTCGGCAACAGATATGCAGATCTGGTGGCTCAACATTGTGCCAAAACCAGAATGTCAGTCAATAAGAGGGTGGAAAGAATGGGAATCAGCTGCCAACTTATGCTGTATATGCCACCTGAAACTTGGAATGAGGTGAAGAAATTGCAAGATGAAGTTGATGAAAGTGAGAAGAATTTGTGGATCAAAGTGGGTTGTTCCCAAAGAGGAGATGATGAAGTGTGGATCAGTGCTGATGGCAGACCAGTCATGCCAGACTGTTTACTCTCACAAATGGCTAGAATGCATCATGGAGACACACACATAGGGAGAGATGCAATGATTAGGCTGTTCAGACAATATTGGTACAATCCCAAATTCAGATGCATAATCCGGGGAGGAAGACAGTAATTGGATTTGGGAAAATTGGAAAGGCAGAGGGTCCATTTATGAGACTTCAGTTTGATTTCATACAGTTACCACCATGTAGAGGGCTGAAATATGTACTAGTCATAGTGTGCCTGTTTTCAAAATGGGTGGAGGATTACCCTACTAGGAGAAATGACAGCATTACAGTTGCAAAACTGTTGCTACGAGAGCTCATTCCTAGATTTGGTTTTCCAGTAACTTTGGAATCAGATAGAGGAAAACATTTTAACAGCGAAGTGATTCAAATAATCTGTGAAGCATTTCAAATAAAACAGAAACTGCACTGTGCATATCTTCCAGAGGCTTCTGGAGTGGTGGAACAATTGAATGCACTATAAAGTCAAGACTGGGAAAAATGTGTGCATCGACATCATTAGAGTGGCCAGATGCATTGCCACTTGTTCTAATGGGACTCAGAAGTATACCTGACAGAACCACAGGATTGAGCCCACATGAAATAATGATGGGAAGAGCAATGAGACAAACACATGTTCCCACAAACAAACTGGTGAATATATCTGATGATATGGTTCTGGACTATTGCAAAGGATTGGCTGACCTAGTGCGTTCTGTCTCTCATCAGGTTGGAGAAGTCGCAGTTTCCAGGCAGCCCGAGCAAGAACATGATCTGAATCCTGGTGACTGGGTGGTAGTGAAGAATCACACCAGAGAAACGTGTCTATCACCTAGATGGGGCAGACCGTGTCAAGTCATACTGACAACGAATACAGCAGTGAAGTGTGCCGGATTTCCTAATTGGATCCATGTAAGTCACACCAAGAGAGTACCAGATCCCGAGGAAGAGAATCCTCAGACAACGCCAATCACTGAAGAAGCTGAAGGTTGCCCAGCTGAAGGATCTCAGGTTCGAAATTCCGGAGAAGCTGAAGAAGAACAACCGAGCACAAGTCAGGATTGGATACCGGTGGTAGAAGTTCCTGAAGTATACCACAGAACAAGAAGTCAAGCGAAATTGGAAGAAATTGAAGAAGATCAGATAGGTGAAGAAGAAGCAGTTCAGGAACAAGAAGAAAAGACATTAAGAAATCCTGAACAAGGTCAGATAGGGAAAGAAAACTGGACTCAAAACAGTGAAGACCTTTAATAGACTTTGATCAGGGACAGATAGGTCTAGAAGAATCCGGTCAGGCTGCAGAAGTTCACAGTGCAATAAGCCCTGATCAGAACAAGTTAGATCAAGAAGAGTACCCAGAAGAAGAAAACCTTGAAAAACATGAACTTGAAGAAATAAACAAAGAACAAGGTCAGTTATTGGAAACTCACAGCGGAGCTGTTACAGAGAAACTAATCAGACCTGAAAAAGACAAAACAGAAGAAAAATTAACGAGATCTCTAAAGACAAAAACAAAGAAACAGTGCCGACAAAGAAAACAAGAAAAGGAGATCATTGGCTGAGTGTCATTAAAAGAGTGAAGTACCACATAACAACCAGAAGTGAAGATCCAGATCAAGTGAATGAAGTGACAAGTCAAACTGAACAAGAACATAAAACTGCGAAAAGAAGAAGTAAAAGACTGAAACTTGTGAATAACAAATTCAAGGGTCCTGAATGGACTTATATCATCCTTGAAGATTTTGAAAGCTCAGAATCAAGTGACAGTGGTGGCGAAGGAACAAGTGCAGAATTGACGTACGAAGAAGAAACAAGACCACCCTGACTAAGCAAAAGAATAAGCTAAAGAAAAGAAGAAAAGATAAGAAGAGCAATCTTCCTTGTCGAAAAATGCCTGACGATAGAGTTACTGGGAGACCAAAACAGAAATGTTGTAGAAGATGCTGTGCAATATGCATATGTAGTCTAGTAATGGTGCTTATAGTATGGTTAGTCCTGATTGTAGCAATTCCTTACCTGATGATAATAGATAAAAAGATTAATAATGAAACTAAGGGAAGGACAGCAAACATAAAGGGCAATAGAGTAGAACTAATGGCAGAAAGTGAACCAGAAATTCATCATGAAGTAGCTGACAACAACACTAGTTTAAACGTTTTCACAAAGTTATTGTTTCAATATGTAGACACCATGGAAGTTAGTAATTGTTACGTCTGTATGAAGTTACCCGAATCAGTAGCAGAAGGATTAACATACCATCACTTACCACTGACATATGGCATATCATGTAGTGTTTTGTCTAGTTTATTTTATAGAACAGGGAAACTTCAGTATTATTATTCAAACTTAGATGTGATATTTTCTGAGGTTACGATTCGCAAGAGTATGAACCCAGTGCTTAGTAGTCAAGACGCACAGTTTATGGGAGAATTTTTCTTAACAATGAAATTAATAGACATAACACATGCACATAGACACAATCTAACATGTTCTTTACTTGAAGAAGAAAAGATATTTTTGAATTTAGTAGAAGATAGAAGACAAGATTTTCAAAAGAAAGCTTCTGAGCATAAGGCTCATTTGCCACCTTGGGCTGAGAAAGAAGGAGTTACACACCTGGCAAGGCTCAAGCTGCTATGGCTCTGGATTTCGTAAAGACAGGAAAAATTTGTCTTCATAGGTTAAAGACTGATTATAATAATGTTCTCATCGGTACCAGTGAATGTGAACACAATTTTTAATTCTTGGAGGTTGGGGACTCAAAGGAGGAACAGATTCAGTTTTTCCTGGAATCTATTATGTGTGTGGGAATAAGGCTTACTTTAGGCTTCCTGCACGGTGGTATGGAAGTTGTTATTTTGGAATAGTATTTCCAAAGATATACCACGTAAAAAGAAACACAGAGCAATGAAAACAATAGCGAATTAATACGTAGTAAAAGAGCTAGTTTTTCTGAAATTGTAGGTGATATATTTGGTGCATTGATACCTTCAGTGGGAATAATTCTGAACTCAAGGAAAATATGTAAATTGTCTACAGTAGTTGATCGTTTATCAACGGATACTGCTGGAGGGTTTCTAATGATTAATGCGGAAATGATTGCGATTAGGTCTATGGTTATGCAAAATCGACTTGCTCTTGATATTATATTGGCAAAAGAGGGCGGAGTCTGTAAATTACTGAAGACGAAACATTGTTGCACTTATATTCCTGATAAGAGTGCAGAAATTGGAACGTACATACAGAATATAACTAAACTTGAGAAAGAACTTAAACCACTGGAAGTTGATAGTGTATGGGAAAGATTGACAAATAGTATCTCGTCAATTGGTACCTGGTTTGCTAATATAGGGAAAGGACTTATAGGTCAAATATTAGTACCCTTAGCAGGGATAGCAATAATAATTTTGGCAATAACAATATGGTGCAAATGCTGTAAAAAGAATGGAACGTATAAGGTGACAGGAAGAGGAAAGAAACGAAAGGTAGATGAAATCGAACTTGAAGAATGGAGAAGTGAATTATACAAGAAATTAAAAGGAGATTGTAAAAATAGAAAGAATAAAGACGAGAATGAAGTAATTTGCTAGAAGTTGGCATCTGATTGAGGGTAATGTTTTTGATGGCTCAGAAACGCCATCAGAGAGGGATTGATGGAGCAAGGTTTCATAAATGAAACTTGCTTGTATTCAATCCTCCTCACAGTATTAATTTATTAAACTTGTATTGTTAATACTAACCTTTGCATTCACTACACAAAGAAAAAGATGCTTGCCTATGTGTTTTACTAATGAATAACGCTTGTCTGTAATCCAAAATGGCCGCTATGCGCGGGAAAACTCAATGCGCATGTCGCAACCATATCACATGATGTGACGTCTTTCTTTGCTTGGTGGGAAACTTCTGCTTCTGCGCAGTGTGCATTAAAATGGCTGCTCGATGTTTTCACATGCTTCTGCTTGCTCTCATGTCATTATTAAATTGTCGTTTCCTAACGCTACTAACGCGGGATAGTATATATATTTAATTGGGAATAGAATAGAAATAGTGGGTATACAGTGAAACATTTTATTTGTGATTCTAATATTTTCTTCTTGCACTTTTATTAGTTCGTAAACTTGGGCCTGGGTTGGTGTTCTGAAACTCGAGAGGCAACTGGTTCTGCGCATGTGTCCTGTGTGCCTGCCAAATGAAGTCAACCTGGACGAAGTCCAAGGCCGTAACCTGATGGCCGAAGATGTTGTACTAGCACTTTCCTGTCATACATTGATACAATGTCTATGAAAATTGGTTTACATTTGTCATGAGACGGGTGGGAAATAAAGCGAATGTATTAATTTGAAGGGGTGGGAACGTAAAGACAATAGGCTTTACAATTTAGGAGAATCAATATGGTACGAGAATCCACCTCCTGTCCCTGTCCAATCAGAAGTAGTGGCCCCATATTTTAGCAACATTAAGGGGAGGTACATGGGCGTAGAAGGGTATAATAGAATATAGCATTAGTTAATTAGTCAGAGCAAGATTCCATGGGAAGAGCATGCCTTCATGAAGAACAGGCGTCCATGCTGCCAGAGCGCTCTTAGCTCCAGACCGCCAAGCTGATCCATTGCAGACCGAATTGCTGTCCAGAGAGAGGTCCTGAGGAAGGGGCGGCAGAGTCCATTAGAAGGAAGGCACGGGAGAATCGAGGAGAAGTCGAGTATCAGAGAGGGGAACGACGCAGGTGTCGTTGTAGAGAGGTCACCGGTCCTGTCCTGATCCTGGAGGAAGTCTTTGCTCTTCATCCTTCCTGGGTCCTATCCTTTCAACTCCTTGGCTAAGGAGTTTGGTTCTCGCACTTAGGTAATTATAATGCAACCTTTAGTTGCGCTGCTGTCTCTATCTTCTTCTCTTCTTTAAACACCGTCATTGATTAGCAATAATCATTTCTATTCTTAATCTTGGGTATTGCGATTAAGTACCATGTGGTTCTGTATTTTACTCTGCTAAATCTTTAGATAAACATTTTAAAAACTTCCTGACTCAGTGGTTATATCAGGATTATGTACTATAATGAATGTCACTCATTTTAAATTTCCCAATTAGCAAAGGATTCATTGGTAAGTCATTACTCTTCAATCAGAAGGTAATTGGTAGCAGGGATTTTGATAGAGAGTAACAACTGATAAACCCAGCGTAAGTATTAGCGTAGTATGAATGTATGGGCCCAAGTGAGTATCTGGTGTATGAATGCTGTTTGCTAATATCGCGCTGAATCAGTTTTCTGGTTATCAGAGGATGGTTACTTTTTGTTAATTGGGTAATGAGAATTTTATTTGTATTTTTATGAACTAACATCCGCTTAAATTTTGAGTTTTGTTTTATGTTGTCCAGAATACCCGGGGTAAAAGGAATAGCGGATGGTAAGTGGAAGCCATACTGCAGTGAGGTTATCTGTCAGGCAGAATTAGTACTGAAAAGTTAAGCAGGACTTTCAGTACTCGTTAGGGATTCTATGAGTGTGAGTAATAGCAAAAGAGTACGCTGGTGAAAATTTGATGTTATATCACCTAGAAAGGGTAACATTGGAGAAGTAACAGGTACTTCTGGAGCTTGTGTGAAGAGTAGACGGAAGTGTTTTACTCGTAGTGTATGTTTAGTAAATGGAAAGGTTTTACTAAGTGTGAGAGAAAACTATCTTTTCTATTTTAGAGAAACTGGCACGATAGCGAATGTTTTATGTTGTTACTGAAATTGAATTAAGATTTATAGAGAAAATAAGTTTGCGTAAATTTTTGTAAAGGGAGGGTCAGTTGCCGGAGAGGAGCTGACGTCACAAAACGCCGCGCTGGGATTGGTTGAAACAGCGGGTGTGGAAAACCCTTGTAAAGGAGGGTCAGTAGTCAGGAGTAGTACTGACGTCACAGGTGCCGCGCTGGCATTGGTTAAACCAGCAAGGACAGAAAAGAGCAGATTGTAAAGGAGGGGTTGACAGATAAACGTCACCAAAAAGCCGCGCAAGGATTGGTTCAGAAATAAAAGTTAGCAGAGACTTTATTGGTTGATATTTAGAAGCTAAAATCTTAGTGGATAAAGATTGCATGTTAAAACGCGATCCGACTTTAACAGGAACTCATCCGGATAGGAGATTCCTAGGTTTTGCAGAATATAATTTTATACACCGAAGATTAGATAGAATGTACGGAGAGAAGAGAAAAATGTCCTTTCTGCAAAAGATTAAGAACTATTTTAAAAAGGACAAACCAATCAAAACTAGAGAAGGAATTATTATTCCACCAGCTAAAACGCCCGCTTCATTCATGATGATGGTGTCATGGTTGCGATGGGTTTCCGTGAATCACGAGCAGCAAATGTATCGTGCTCCACGATTCCGCAGAACAGACTTGCCTCACTTCCGCCCTAAAAAAGGTCCGTGGTCTAGTCTTTAGCACCGGAAGCCACTGCCACGTCACTCAACGCTTCCGGTACGAGCCGCTTAAACCTCTGCGGTTCCGCCAGGTCAGCGCTTCGTATTCTGAGCCCTAACCGCCATCGGACGCCCTGCCATTCCGGACGCCAATTCCAGACATGCAGAACACCACGCTGGAAGCTGCCGAGCCGCAGGTAAAGAACCGCGCTGGAGCGCCTTGCCTCTTGTTGCCTGTTTGTTTGTGCCTTACCCGCGCTGGAGCGCCTTGCTGATTTTTCCTGTTTGTTTTGTGGTTTCCCCGCGCTGGAGCGCCTTGCCTCTTGTTGCCTGTTTGTTTGTGCCTTACCCGCGCTGGAGCGCCTTGCTGATTTTGCCTGTTTGGTTTTGTCTCTTTCCTGCGCTGGAGCGCCTTGCTGATTTTTTCTGTTTGTTTTGTGGTTTCCCCGCGCTGGAGCGCCTTGCCTCTTGTTGCCTGTTTTTTTGTGCCTTACCCGCGCTGGAGCGCCTTGCTGATTTTGCCTGTTTGCAACTTACCTGCGCTGGTGCGCCTTGCTGATTTTGCCTTTTTTTTTGTGTTGTAACTTACCCGCGCTGGAGCGCCTTGCTGATTTTGCCTGTTTCAGTATTTGACTGTTTTGCACAGGAGCGCTCACGTTTTCTTTTACTGTCAGGATGAGGTGGTGTAGTTAGCCCCTTTTCTCTTCTGGTGCGCCGGAGTTCGAACTAGTTCCTGGCCGTCTGTTACTTTCTCCTTAGTTGGATGTATATGTACACAAGACGGTACACCCGGCCATCTTACTGGACTACGGATGATTCCCTCCTTGTCATCTGGACACCAACTCCATCACCTCTAGCTTCCTTCCCCGCTCCCAACGCCATCCTAGCTAGATTACGCGTTCTATTGGGATAAGGTGGGTATGGTGGCGGTAGGTCATGTCGTCTCTGCAAGACCGCTTCACAAGCATAAGGTAAGTCTTGTGGGGTGCCCGACAGAATACGAAGCCCAAGCATAAACGTCTTGCCCGGTCGACATGAGCAACCCCGAGATCACCCTGCAGGATATAGCGGCCATGCTCACCAGTGTACAGGCCGAAAACCTCAGCCTGCGCCAGGACATGACAGCCTTACAAGGCCAAATGGCTGCTGGTGTAACGGGACCCTGGGGTCAAACACCCACATCTAGAGCTAGGCAGGAGGGGCTGTTGCGGCCACCTACGTTTACCTTTGGGGGTCCTTCTTCCTCCCAGGACACCTCCATACAAGTAATAGCTCCACATACCGTGCAACTAGCTCCTCCTGAACGCTTTTATGGCAAAAGTGCCAAATATAGTGTCTTCTTGCATCAGTGCCATCTACATTTCATGGCTCGAGCAACTGCCTTCCCGGATGACGCAGCCAAGGTCGCCTTTATCCTCTCCTACATGGGGGCGATGCCGCCCAATGGTCCATTTCATTAGTAGAAAACGATGATCCGATGTTGTACAACTTGCCGGTATTCAAGGAAACCATGAGAAGGATGTTCGCCCGCCACACCTTTGTCCAAGCCGCTGACAATGAACTACTCAGTCTGAAACAAGGCAGCACTGACCTGCTCCATTATATCACCACATTCAGCAGACTCGTCATCGAAGCTCGCTGGCCAGAATCCAAGAAGATATCCGTGTTCTACAGGGGTTTACGTGACGAGTTGAAAGACCTGGTGTCACAGATGCCCGAACCACCAGAAGAAATAGGACCGTTCATTGATTTAGTAGTCAAGATGAACTACCGGATACAGGAGCGAAGAACCGAGAAAACCAAGACGGGCGACAGCCGGTTCTTGGCCTTCAGGGACAAAACCAAAAACGAACCAGACCAGTCTAGTGAGGCACCGGAACCAATGCAAATAGGCAGCATCCGGGGCCCTCTTACCAAAGAAGAAAGGGAGAGAAGAAGGAGTCAGAATCAGTGTTTGTACTGTGGCAAGAACGGCCACTTCGTTAGGGACTGCCCAGTAAAACCTACCCGTGCTAGAGGGAAGAGACCGTTTGCCTTTTCTGTCTCCAAAGGAAACAAGTCGGAAACGAAGAAACCCAGTAGATAGTGGGGTCCAGCTACTGGGTTCGTCGTTCAACAAGACAATGACCCCTGCCTGTGTTGGTAACACTCAACACTTAGGAGTGGCAGTAACTTTACAAGCACGGACAGGCCAGACATGGCAGATTTCTGCCCTGCTCGATTCCGGGGCCACAGGCAACTTCATTGACACCCAGTATCTGGTGAACCTGGGTATGGCCACCATACCAAAGGCTAAACCAGAAACCGTAAAAGCCGTGGATGGTACAGACCTTACCTCCGGCCTTATCCGTTTCCAAACCGAGGACATGGAAATGACGTTCGACAACAATCACACTGAAACCATCGCCTTCGATGTCATTGATGCACCCCAGTTCCGGGTGATATTGGGTCTCCCGTGGCTAGTGCGTCACAATCCACGGATAGATTGGGCATCCAGACTGATGGTCCTGGATTCGGTCAGTTGTACCGCTTCCTGTTATCCTCGGACAGCCTTTTCCGGGGTCAAGGCCGTGCAAGTCCTCGCTCTACCCTTGACAGGAACTGGTGTGACTACACAAGGAGCAGTGCCAGAAGCATATCGGGACCTCGCCGCGGTATTCGACAAGAAGGGCGCCAATACACTGCCTCCTCATCGTCCCTTTGACTGCAGAATAGACCTGATCCCTGGTTCAACGCTTCCTTGTAGCCGGGTCTATTCCCTCACAGAAAAAGAGAACGACCACCTCCGCTCTTATCTGGATGAGTTTTTGCGCAACGGGTTCATCCGCCACTCCAGGTCTCCAGTGTCATTGCCTCTTTTCTTCGTGGCCAAAAAGGAGGGGGACCTTAGGACCTGCATCGACTACAGGGCAATAAACGCCATCACCATAAAGAACAGGTACCCCCTTCCTTTAATATCAAACCTGTTGGACCAGGTTAAGGACGCCTCCATATATACCAAGCTGGACCTGCGGGGGCCTATCATCTCGTCAGAGTCCGGAAGGGCGACGAATGGAAGACCGCGTTTCAGACCAGGTTTGGTCTCTTTGAATACCTGGTCATGCCCTTTGGACTCTGTAACGCTCCCGCGGCCTTCCAGTTCTTCATCGACGAAGTATTAAGGGAATTCATCGACCTCTTCTGTATAGTGTATATTGACGATATACTGATCTTCTCACAAACCCCTGCAGAACACGTCCAACATGTACGAGTCGTCCTGCAACGACTGGAACAAAACGGTTTGTACGTCAAACTAGAAAAAGCGTTTTCCACACTACAACTGTCGAGTTCCTGGGTCATCTCCTTTCCCCTGCGGGTGTCGAAATGGACAAAAAGAAAGTGGAAGCCATACTGCACTGGCCATCCCCAAACACCGTGAAACACGTCCAGAGGTTCTTGGGGTTCGCGAATTACTACCGGTGTTTTATCACAGGCTTTTCCGGGTTAGCCACCCCCATCACCAAACTGCTGCGCAAAGGTGCCCTGTTCCGCTGGGATTCTGAGGCTGAACACGCCTTCCAGGAATTGAAGAAGAGGTTCATCACGGCCCCCATCCTGATACACCCCAACTCAGAGCGGCCTTTTATAGTGGAAGCTGACGCCTCACAAGACGCTCTGGGAGGTGTGCTGTCGCAAAGAGATGTTGACACGGGTCTGTTGCACCCCGTGGCCTTCTATTCCCGTAAACTGCAACCTGCCGAACGCAATTACGCCATATCGGACCGTGAACTGCTCGCTATCAAGGCCACGTTCGAGGAATGGCGCCACTACTTGAAGGACGCCAAACATCCTGTGACCATTTACACGGATCACCGGAATCTGCAATTCCTCCGCTCAGCTCGTGCCCTTACGTCTAGACAATTGCGTTGGACTCTGTTCTTTAACGAGTACGACTTTCGTATCACGTACCGACCCGGCAGAGAAAATGCCAAGGCCGACGCATTATCACGCCTAGAAGGAACAGAGGACACCGTAACCACAGCCGAGCCGGTGTCTATCCTCCCTGAACGTTGTTTCCAGGGAGTGGTTCTTTCCTCCACTTTTTTGACCCAACTACAAGATGACGTCAACCAGATCGACCAGGTTGCCTTGATAAGGAACCATAAAGGGATTTCGTCACAGAACGGATTCATGTACAAAGAGGGCAGGTATGTCCTACCCTTGGTGGCACGCCAACAACAGGCATTGTACATGTGTCACGACCACGTACTGTCCGGACACCCTGGATATCATAAGACCATGGACCTGTTACAACGACGTTTCTGGTGGCCTACGCTGGAGGCAGACGCACACACACACGTAGCTCGCTGTGCGGTCTGTGCTCGAGGAAAGAATATGCCGGGATCCACGGTGGGTTTATTGCATCCTCTTCCGATTCCTCCCTATCCTTGGCACACCATCTCCATGGATTTCGTTGTGGACTTGCCCGCCACCAGAGCGGGATACACCACTATTCTTACCATCGTAGACCACCTCACCAAGATGGCTCATTTCGTACCACTGAAGAAACTACCCTCAGCGGCGGAGCTGACAGTGATCTTCCTGCAACACGTAGTACGTCTTCACGGCATTCCTTCTGTGGTGATAACAGACCGAGGGTCCCAGTTCGTGTCCAAGTTCTGGAGTGAAGTGTGCGCAGCCATGGATCTGGACGTGCGCTTATCGTCTGCTTATCACCCCCAGACCGACGGGCAGGCGGAGAGGACAAATCATACCATGGAACAGTACCTTCGCTGCTTATTGATAACGGTGGAGAAGGAATGGGCGGATGTGTTGTGGATGGTGGAATACGCCTACAACAACAACCAACACTCAGCCATTGGTATGTCTCCTTTTTTGCCTCCAGGGTCGGCATCCACGGACGGAGGCTTGGGAGGAACAACGGGACAGTCCCTTGCCCACGGTTCAGGAATATCACACCATGCTTCGCGGGCTTTGGCAGCGGGCCCGGTTTGAACTGGCCAAGGCTAAGGAAACCTATAAACAGGACGCTGATGAGCACAGGGCCATTGAACCCGCTTACAAAAAAGGGGATAGAGTATGGCTCTCCATACGGAACCTTAATGTGCGCGGCCCTAAGAAACTGTTGCCTCGCTTCGTAGGTCCCTACATCATTGACAAGGTGATCAACCGCGTTTCCATGAGGCTTGCTCTGCCCCGCAGATGAAAGTGCACCCTGTGTTCCATGTGTCCCTCCTTCGTCCTGTTCATCCTGAATGTTCTGTCTCATCTCCTCCTTCTCCGGTCCTTATTGACGACCACGTGGAATATGAGGTCAGGGCTATTCTTCAATCCCATCGTACCCGGGGTCGGCTCTTCTACCTGGTGGACTGGAAGGGGTATGGTCCGGAGGACAGGTCCTGGGAGCCCTTGTCTCATGTTCGTCATGCTCCCCGATTGGTACGTGCCTTCCACGTCAGTCACCCTCTCAGCCCTCGTCCTGCCACCCCTGTGTGAGCCGATGGATGTTGGCTGGGGGGATCTGTTTTGGTTGGGGGTGCTGTCATGGTTGCGATGGGTTTCCGTGAATCACGAGCAGCAAATGTATCGTGCTCCACGATTCCGCGGAACAGACTTGCCTCACTTCCGCCCTAAAAAAGGTCCGTGGTCTAGTCTTTAGCACCGGAAGCCACTGCCACGTCACTCAACGCTTCCGGTACGAGCCGCTTAAACCTCTGCGGTTCCGCCAGGTCAGCGCTTCGTATTCTGAGCCCTAACCGCCATCGGACGCCCTGCCATTCCGGACGCCAATTCCAGACATGCAGAACACCACGCTGGAAGCTGCCGAGCCGCAGGTAAAGAACCGCGCTGGAGCGCCTTGCCTCTTGTTGCCTGTTTGTTTGTGCCTTACCCGCGCTGGAGCGCCTTGCTGATTTTTCCTGTTTGTTTTGTGGTTTCCCCGCGCTGGAGCGCCTTGCCTCTTGTTGCCTGTTTGTTTGTGCCTTACCCGCGCTGGAGCGCCTTGCTGATTTTGCCTGTTTGGTTTTGTCTCTTTCCTGCGCTGGAGCGCCTGCTGATTTTTTCTGTTTGTTTTGTGGTTTCCCGCGCTGGAGCGCCTGCCTCTTGTTGCCTGTTTGTTTGTGCCTTACCCGCGCTGGAGCGCCTGCTGATTTTGCCTGTTTGGTTTTGTCTCTTTCCTGCGCTGGAGCGCCCTGCTGATTTTTCCTGTTTGTTTTGTGATTTCCCGCGCTGGAGCGCCTGCTGATTTTGCCTGTTTGCAACTTACCTGCGCTGGTGCGCCTTGCTGATTTTGCCTTTTTTTTTGTGTTGTAACTTACCCGCGCTGTAGCGCCTTGCTGATTTTGCCTGTTTCAGTATTTTACTGTTTTGCACAGGAGCGCTCACGTTTTCTTTTACTGTCAGGATGAGGTGGTGTAGTTAGCCCCTTTTCTCTTCTGGTGCGCCGGAGTTCGAACTAGTTCCTGGCCGTCTGTTACTTTCTCCTTAGTTGGATGTATATGTACACAAGACGGTACACCCGGCCATCTTACTGGACTACGGATGATTCCCTCCTTGTCATCTGGACACCAACTCCATCACCTCTAGCTTCCTTCCCCGCTCCCAACGCCATCCTAGCTAGATTACGCGTTCTACTGGGATAAGGTGGGTACGGTGGCGGTAGGTCATGTCGTCTCTGCAAGACCGCTTCACAAGCATAAGGTAAGTCTTGTGGGGTGCCCGACAGATGGAGAGAGGTTATCATACTTGTGTATGGATGGAGAATTGGATAGAATATACCAAAAATGATGGAATACTAGCATTTCCCGAGAATGGCACGTTCAATGGGCGAATTCTTCAGAATTTGAGATTGAGGATGAATGACTTAGAACCCAGACCTAGATTAACTCAGTACGAAGCTCTAGAAGAATGGGAAACCGAGGCATTTGAGCGGGATAGATCTAGAAGTAATAGGAGTTATCCAGGATTTTTTCCCAGATATCTACGTGAGTCTAGGGACAGTCAGATGAAACAATGGAGAAGGGCAATGATTACAGAAGGATTATATCCATTGTTAACAGCAGAGGAGAAATTAGGAAGTAAGTGCACAGAAAAGACAAAACATCTAATGAGAAATGAGGAGTCTGAAGACGAATTTATGGAGGAAATGTTAAGAAATCCCCCACCCTATCAGGAAGGAACAAGTGGATGCACCCCAAGTGCACCACCAAAAACTCCATTAGTGCCACAGGTAATGCATGAATTCACCCCGAGTAGAATACTTCATGACAAAGAAAAAGAAGCCCTAGAAAAGACCAGAGCAGAATTAATACAGAAAATAACTCAGATAAAAGTACATCCTGATTCGTTGACCATACCAGTAACAATTGGTCCAGTAGTTCCATTATATGGTACTCAGCGAAGCTGTCCTCCACCGATACTTACACCTACTCCTGTGAATAATCCAAAACCTGAAGCTCCAGTTTTAATTGAGGATCAATTTAGTGACTGTGAATCCACAATATCACTCATGGACTTGTCTATTCGAGGTTCTGTAAATAGTACTCCCAGGAAAGATGTACCTGGATGTTCAAAAGATGTAAGTTTAATAACTTCATCGGGAGCAAAAGTGCCACCATAGTAACACCTGAAGATCTAGAAAAATGGGTGCAAGGGTCAGTTAGAGCACTCAAACAAGCAAAAATCCCCTACCTATTTCTTTAATAATATGCTAAACGTCATAGAATATAAAAGAAGAACAGTGCTGAAGGAAGAAAAGGCACGGCATTTTCTGATACAGCCCACTGGTCAGCTGATCAATCTACTGAAATTCTCCCACCACTCTTCTGTCATGGTATCTACGCCCTGATGAAGGTGTTTTGCCATATTTGGGCTGTACACCGAAACGCGCGTCGGCGTTTGTGATACATTTATGATTAGCTGAATGCTGTTTATTAGATTCATGCTATTTATTGAACAGTTTATTATTTACTGTTTATGTGTTTTGCTTTAGTTAGTGTATACAGGTTAGTTGTTAGTATGATTGAAGTATGGTAGTTTATATGTGGCTGTGAGTTGTTGTTTGAGTGGTGGATCTACGTATATGTATTTATTCTACAATTACCCCAAAAAAAAAATATTCTTGTATCATATTCGGGTGTTTTGATCTTTTACTGAAAAAATAAATTAATTTTGTCATATGTTTGTCTTTTCTTCCTTCAGCACTGTTCTTCTTTTATATTCTATGACGTTTAGCATATTATTAAAGAAATAGGTAGGGGATTTTTGCTTGTTTGAGTGCTCTATGTTTCCCCTATGATCCCTTTACCTTTATTTGCCTAAATAGGGGCCCCCTTTGTTTGATTGCAAGGGTCAGTTAAACAGTGCACACCTCCGAAAATAATGGACATTCATAAATTGAAAGTCGAATTAGAAGAAATAATAGCAGGAAATGTAGGACTAGAACGCTTAAATACCTATGATGAAGAAGAATTATTGTTCCTGTGTAGGAGTATCACCAGAAATGTAAGGATATTCCATGAAAAATTATCCAATTTAGCACTACAGATGGGAATAGAAATAGGGAGATCAAAGGTACTACAGAAACCCTATAGAGCAGAATTTTCAGACAAAGATTTAGAAAATATGAATGCCTCTGGAAGAAGATTACAAATAAGAGAATTAATGTTAGTTTTGCAAAAATGGGGAGACCTAGATAAATGGAAAACTAGGTGGGCCAAGAAAAAGGAAGAAGCACGAACAAGTAGAACAGCATCAGAATATGTGATGAAGGAAACAGGGAAAGCAGATCAAATGTATCCCATGCGAGAAGTTGCGGGAGGAGGATATGTACATGTCCCATGGAGCAGACAGGATATTTTGTCATTTACGAATGATTTTCCAAAATTGAGAGAAAAACCAATTGAATGGTACAAGCAGGTTGACAGGTTTGTGAAGGTGTCAAAGGTATTGTTGAAGGATTTGGATGGTTTGTTTGACATAGTGGTACCTGCCGATTTGTGGACAGATTGTAAAATTACAGTCGATTGGCCTAGTGATGAATATCCTAGAGATCCGAAGACAGGTGCCCCGTCAAATGATGTAATGAAAAAGTATCACCAAGTGATAACTTACCTGAAAGGAAAAATACCACCGAAAGAAACAGATTGGGTAAAAATAGATCGAACTACCCAAGAAGCTAATGAATCAGTACATTCCTACTATGAACGTCTATTACAGGTATTTAAACAGTTTAGTGGATTTGAGGACATTGGAGACAAGAACATGAGTCAGTTTGTGTATCGATTTGTTTACGGTTTAAAGCCAGAGATTTGTCAGATGATTAAACAGCATATGCTGTGTTGGCAGGGAAAGCCCATTGACGAAATTTTGAAATATGCGAAATATTGTGGAGACGATATTGAGGATAGACACAAGAAATTGCAGGAAAAAGTGATGTGGGCACAGGTGAAAATGGCTGAGAAACAGGGAATTAATTTGGAAAATCCGAGTGAAAATCAAGGAAAAGATTCCGGAACGAATGGTGATACTGGGAATGGTGGAAACTTTAGAGGACGAATGAGTAGAGAAGAAGCTAAAAAGAAATTTCCTTGTCATGGATGCGGAAAATTGGGGCATTGGAAGGATGAATGTAAAAAGATTCGGAATAATAATGGCCCAAATCAAAATTTAAATCCACAGACGCAGAATGACTCACAGCAGGGTGCAAATCCTCAGAGTCAGTTGCCACCTGCACCTATTCAGGGTAATGTAAACAGAGCAAAGCATGGTACAGACATCGGATATCCAGGAGGAAGTGGTAAGAATGATTATATGACATCACAATTTCTTTTGCAGGACGATTTCTGTCAATACAGTCCATGACGGTGCCTAGGAGAGGGGAAGAAGGAGTGCATACTTGGCGCATCCTTACAGGTAGATCAGTCAGGTCCATATGTTGAAGGGAATGTGAAAGGTAATAATATTACTTTCCTTTTGGACACTGGTGCTACCCGGTCTACTGTGAGAACAGCAGACATTCCAGACCTTCCTCTCTCTGGTGAAAATATCCAAGTAGTGGGGGTAGCTAATCAGCGGATTAGAGCACCTCTTACCGAACCCATGGAAGTTAAAATCGGAAACTTCAGAGAAATGCATCAATTTGTAGTATGTGATTCCAGTCCAGTAAACTTATTAGGTAGGGATTTGTTGTGCAAGATGAATTGTACCATTTTCTGCACACCCGATGGTGTGGCAGTTCAGACACCAGATGAAGATCATGTATATAAAATTATGATTGCAAAACAAGGTACAGAAGTAGACGAGATGTTTTCGTTAATAACAAAAGATGAGTTGCCAGAAGAATTAAAAGGTACAGTAAACCCCATAGTATGGGATTTCACCGGAAAAGAAGTAGGACTTATGGCTAAAATAGATCCAGTTAAAATTACTGTAAAGGAAGGTGCAATTTTCCCAAATACCAGACAGTACAAAATGAGTGCAGAAGTAAAAGCAGGAGTCATCGAAGAAATAAATCGAATGGTAGAACAAAACATACTAAAAGAAGTAATGAGTAGCCCATGTAATTCACCAATAATGGGATTAAAGAAACCTAGTGGAAAATATAGGATTGTTCAGGACCTGAGGAAAATAAATAAGATTGTAGAACCATGTTGTCCCATAGTACCAAATCCTGCAGTAATTCTATACCAGATTCCGTGGAGTGCAGGATGGTTCACAGTAAATGATTTGTGTCAAGCGTTCTTTTCAATACCATTACATCCAGACAGCCAGTATCTTTTCTCATTTAAATTTGAGAACAAAGTTTATGTGTGGAATCGTGTTCCTCAGGGGTACACAGAAAGTCCTTCTATTTTCAACCAGATACTGAAAAAGTGCCTTGAAAAACTAGTGATGCCAGGAAGCTCAGTTTTAGACCAATATATCGACGACTTATTGGTGGCATCGAACACCAGAGAGGACTGTGTTGTTGATTCCATAGCATTATTAAATCTTTTGGCAGAAGAAGGGCATAAGGTCTCACCTGAAAAATTGCAATTCTGTACAACAGCTGTTAAGTATCTGGGACACCAAATTGAGAGAGGAAAAAGAAGAGTAACAGCTGAAAGAGTAGCTTTAATAAAGAAAATGCAAATGCCTGTAACACAAAGACAAGTGAGAATGTTCCTAGGAATAGTAGGTTACTGTCGACAATGGATACCAGGATTTTCCATGTTAGCTAAGCCCTTAATTAACATGACAAAGAAGAAAGCAAAGGACCCTGTGGAGTGGGAGGATGAAAGTGTAGAAGCTTTTGTAAAATTGAGAAATGCCCTATGTTCAGCACCTGCCTTAGGCATGCCGGATTATAAAAGAGAATTTGCATTGTTCTGTCATGAGAGAGAAAATTGTGCACTTTCTGTCCTAACTCAAAGACATGGACTAGAAAGACGTCCTATAGCATATTTTTCTGCTACATTGGACCCAGTAGCAGCCGCATTGCCAGGATGCCTAAAAGCAGTAGCGGCTACTTGTTTGAGCATTGAACAAAGTGAGTCAATTGTGATGGGACACCCTGTAAAAGTGTATGTTCCACATGCAGTTGTCATTCTGTTGACAAGAACCCGAACTCAGCATCTTACTCCTAGTCGGCTGACTAAATATGAAAGAATAATAATGGGAGCTGAAAATGTGAACATGGTAAGGTGTACTATAATAAATCCAGCAACCTTACTACCAGACCCATATCATGAGAGAATTAAAGATGATGAAGACGCTGAACATGATTGTATACAAATTACAGAATTATGCACAAAACCACGCCCAGATATAGAGGAACAGCCTCTTAAAAAGCCAGACAGGGAGCTATTTGTTGATGGTTCATGTCAAAGACATGAAGATGGTAAACTAACTGCTGCCTATGCGGTATGTGAATTAACTGGAATAGTTGAAGCATCCTATTTACCAGGAGTCAAATCTGCACAAGTAGCTGAATTGATTGCTTTGATAAAAGCATGCAAAATTGGGAGGAATCAGAGAGTGACCATATTTACAGATAGCCAATATGGTTACGGGGTTGTGCACGATTTTGGCCAACTATGGATGCAGAGGGATTTCATGACTTCTTCAGGATCCCCCATTAAAAATGGACAATTTGTAAGGGAATTGCTAGAAGCAATACAATCACCAAAAGAATTGGCTGTGGTGAAATGTGCCGCACACCAGTCAGGAGATGACTGGGTGGTAGTCGGCAACAGATATGCAGATCTGGTGGCTCAACATTGTGCCAAAACCAGAATGTCAGTCAATAAGAGGGTGGAAAGAATGGGAATCAGCTGCCAACTTATGCTGTATATGCCACCTGAAACTTGGAATGAGGTGAAGAAATTGCAAGATGAGGTTGATGAAAGTGAGAAGAATTTGTGGATCAAAGTGGGTTGTTCCCAAAGAGGAGATGATGAAGTGTGGATCAGTGCTGATGGCAGACCAGTCATGCCAGACTGTTTACTCTCACAAATGGATAGAATGCATCATGGAGACACACACATAGGGAGAGATGCAATGATTAGGCTGTTCAGACAATATTGGTACAATCCCAAATTCAGAGCTGTTGCAGAGAGTCTTTGCCAGAGATGTCTAACTTGCCAGATGCATAATCCGGGGAGGAAGACAGTAATTGGATTTGGGAAAGTTGGAAAGGCAGAGAGTCCATTTATGAGACTTCAGTTTGATTTCATACAGTTACCACCATGTAGAGGGCTGAAATATGTACTAGTCATAGTGTGCCTGTTTTCAAAATGGGTGGAGGCTTACCCTACTAGGAGAAATGACAGCATTACAGTTGCAAAACTGTTGCTACGAGAGCTCATTCCTAGATTTGGTTTTCCAGTAACTTTGGAATCAGATAGAGGAAAACATTTTAACAGCGAAGTGATTCAAATAATCTGTGAAGCATTTCAAATAAAACAGAAACTGCACTGTGCATATCGTCCAGAGGCTTCTGGAGTGGTGGAACAATTGAATGCACTATAAAGTCAAGACTGGGAAAAATGTGTGCATCGACATCATTAGAGTGGCCAGATGCATTGCCACTTGTTCTAATGGGACTCAGAAGTATACCTGACAGAACCACAGGATTGAGCCCACATGAAATAATGATGGGAAGAGCAATGAGACAAACACATGTTCCCACAAACAAACTGGTGAATATATCTGATGATATGGTTCTGGACTATTGCAAAGGATTGGCTGACCTAGTGCGTTCTGTCTCTCATCAGGTTGGAGAAGACGCAGTTTCCAGGCAGCCCGAGCAAGAACATGATCTGAATCCTGGTGACTGGGTGGTAGTGAAGAATCACACCAGAGAAACGTGTCTATCACCTAGATGGGGCAGACCGTGTCAAGTCATACTGACAACGAATACAGCAGTGAAGTGTGCCGGATTTCCTAATTGGATCCATGTAAGTCACACCAAGAGAGTACCAGATCCCGAGGAAGAGAATCCTCAGACAACGCCAATCACTGAAGAAGCTGAAGGTTGCCCAGCAGAAGGATCTCAGGTTCGAAATTCCGGAGAAGCTGAAGAAGAACAACCGAGCACAAGTCAGGAATGGATACCAGTGGTAGAAGTTCCTGAAGTATACCACAGAACAAGAAGTCAAGCGAAATTGGAAGAAATTGAAGAAGATCAGATAGGTGAAGAAGAAGCAGTTCAGGAACAAGAAGAAAAGACATTAAGAAATCCTGAACAAGGTCAGATAGGGAAAGAAAACTGGACTCAAAACAGTGAAGACCTTTAATAGACTTTGATCAGGGACAGATAGGTGTAGAAGAATCCGGTCAGGCTGCAGAAGTTCACAGTGCAATAAGCCCTGATCAGAACAAGTTAGATCAAGAAGAGTACCCAGAAGAAGAAAACCTTGAAAAACATGAACTTGAAGAAATAAACAAAGAACAAGGTCAGTTATTGGAAACTCACAGCGGAGCTGTTACAGAGAAACCAATCAGACCTGAAAAAGACAAAACAGAAGAAAAAGTAATCAAAGAAAACAAAACAGTGCTAAACAGTGAAATTAATCGAGATCTCTAAAGACAAAAACAAAGAAACAGTGCCGACAAAGAAAACAAGAAAAGGAGATCATTGGCCGAGTGTCATTAAAAGAGTGAAGTACCACATAACAACGAGAAGTGAAGATCCAGATCAAGTGAATGAAGTGACAAGTCAAACTGAACAAGAACATAAAACTGCGAAAAGAAGAAGTAAAAGACTGAAACTTGTGAATAACAAATTCAAGGGTCCTGAATGGACTTATATCATCCTTGAAGATTTTGAAAGCTCAGAATCAAGTGACAGTGGTGGCGAAGGAACAAGTGCAGAATTGACGTACGAAGAAGAAACAAGACCACCCTGACTAAGCAAAAGAATAAGCTAAAGAAGAAAAAGATAAGAAGAGCAATCTTCCTTGTCGAAAAATGCCTGACGATAGAGTTACTGGGAGACCAAAACAGAAATGTTGTAGAAGATGCTGTGCAATATGCATATGTAGTCTAGTAATGGTGCTTATAGTATGGTTAGTCCTGATTGTAGCAATTCCTTACCTGATGATAATAGATAAAAAGATTAATAATGAAACTAAGGGAAGGACAGCAAACATAAAGGGCAATAGAGTAGAACTAATGGCAGAAAGTGAACCAGAAATTCATCATGAAGTAGCTGACAACAACACTAGTTTAAACGTTTTCACAAAGTTATTGTTTCAATATGTAGACACCATGGAAGTTAGTAATTGTTACGTCTGTATGAAGTTACCCGAATCAGTAGCAGAAGGATTAACATACTATCACTTACCACTGACATATGGCATATCATGTAGTGTTTTGTCTAGTTTATTTTATAGAACAGGGAAACTTCAGTATTATTATTCAAACTTAGATGTGATATTTTCTGAGGTTACGATTCGCAAGAGTATGAACCCAGTGCTTAGTAGTCAAGACGCACAGTTTATGGGAGAATTTTTCTTAACAATGAAATCAATAGACATAACACATTCACATAGACACAATCTAACATGTTCTTTACTTGAAGAAGAAAAGATATTTTTGAATTTAGTAGAAGATAGAAGACAAGATTTTCAAAAGAAAGCTTCTGAGCATAAGGCTCATTTGCCACCTTGGGCTGAGAAAGAAGGGAGTTACACACCTGGCAAGGCTCAAGCTGCTATGGCTCTGGATTTCGTAAAGACAGGAAAAATTTGTCTTCATAGGTTAAAGACTGATTATAATAATGTTTTCATCGGTACCAGTGAATGTGAACACAATTTTTTAATTCTTGGAGGTTGGGGACTCAAAGGAGGAACAGATTCAGTTTTTCCTGGAATCTATTATGTGTGTGGGAATAAGGCTTACTTTAGGCTTTCTGCACGGTGGTATGGAAGTTGTTATTTTGGAATAGTATTTCCAAAGATATACCACGTAAAAAGAAACGCTGAGAGCAATGAAAACAATAGCGAATTAATACGTAGTAAAAGAGCTAGTTTTTCTGAAATTGTAGGTGATATATTTGGTGCATTGATACCTTCAGTGGGAATAATTCTGAACTCAAGGAAAATATGTAAATTGTCTACAGTAGTTGATCGTTTATCAACGGATACTGCTGGAGGGTTTCTAATGATTAATGCGGAAATGGTTGCGATTAGGTCTATGGTTATGCAAAATCGACTTGCTCTTGATATTATATTGGCAAAAGAGGGCGGAGTCTGTAAATTACTGAAGACGAAACATTGTTGCACTTATATTCCTGATAAGAGTGCAGAAATTGGAACGTACATACAGAATATAACTAAACTTGAGAAAGAACTTAAACCACTGGAAGTTGATAGTGTATGGGAAAGATTGACAAATAGTATCTCGTCAATTGGTACCTGGTTTGCTAATATAGGGAAAGGACTTATAGGTCAAATATTAGTACCCTTAGCAGGGATAGCAATAATAATTTTGGCAATAACAATATGGTGCAAATGCTGTAAAAGAATGGAACGTATAAGGTGACAGGAAGAGGAAAGAAACGAAAGGTAGATGAAATCGAACTTGAAGAGTGGAGAAGTGAATTATACAAGAAATTAAAAGGAGATTGTAAAAATAGAAAGAATAAAGACGAGAATGAAGTAATTTGCTAGAAGTTGGCATCTGATTGAGGGTAATGTTTTTGATGGCTCAGAAACGCCATCAGAGAGGGGATTGATGGAGCAAGGTTTCATAAATGAAACTTGCTTGTTTTCAATCCTCCTCACAGTATTAATTTATTAAACTTGTATTGTTAATACTAACCTTTGCATTCACTACACAAAAGAAAAAGATGCTTGCCTATGTGTTTTACTAATGAATAACGCTTGTCTGTAATCCAAAATGGCCGCTATGCGCGGGAAAACTCAATGCGCATGTCGCAACCATATCACATGGTGTGACGTCTTTCTTTGCTTGGTGTTAAACTTCTGCTTCTGCGCAGTGTGCATTAAAATGGCTGCTCGATGTTTTCACATGCTTCTGCTTGCTCTCATGTCATTATTAAATTGTCGTTTCCTAACGCTACTAACGCAGGATAGTATATATATTTAATTGGGAATAGAATAGAAATAGTGGGTATACAGTGAAACATTTTATTTGTGATTCTAATATTTTCTTCTTGCACTTTTATTAGTTCGGAAACTTGGGCCTGGGTTGGTGTTCTGAAACTCGAGAGGCAACTGGTTCTGCGCATGTGTCCTGTGTGCCTGCCAAATGAAGTCAACCTGGACGAAGTCCAAGGCCGTAACCTGATGGCCGAAGATGTTGTACTAGCACTTTCCTGTCATACATTGATACAATGTCTATGAAAATTGGTTTACATTTGTCATGAGACGGGTGGGAAATAAAGCGAATGTATTAATTTGAAGGGGTGGGAACGTAAAGACAATAGGCTTTACAATTTAGGCCAAATCAATATGGTACGAGAATCCACCTCCTGTCCCTGTCCAATCAGAAGTAGTGGCCCCATATTTTAGCAACATTAAGGGGAGGTACATGGGCGTAGAAGGGTATAATAGAATATAGCATTAGTTAATTAGTCAGAGCAAGATTCCATGGGAAGAGCATGCGTTCATGAAGAACAGGCGTCCATGCTGCCAGAGCGCTCTTAGCTCCAGACCGCCAATCTGATCCATTGCAGACCGAATTGCTGTCCAGAGAGAGGTCCTGAGGAAGGGGCGGCAGAGTCCATTAGAAGGAAGGCACGGGAGAATCGAGGAGAAGTCGAGTATCAGAGAGGGAACGACGCAGGCGTCGTTGTAGAGAGGTCACCGGTCCTGTCCTGATCCTGGAGGAAGTCTTTGCTCTTCATCCTTCCTGGGTCCTATCCTTTCAACTCCTTGGCTAAGGGGTTTGGTTCTCGCACTTAGGTCATTATAATGCAACCTTTAGTTGCGCTGCTGTCTCTATCTTCTTCTCTTCTTTAAACACCGTCATTGATTAGCAATAATCATTTCTATGCTTAATCTTGGGTATTGCGATTAAGTACCATGTGGTTCTGTATTTTACTCTGCTAAATCTTTAGATAAACATATTAAAAACTTCCTGACTCAGTGGTTATTTCAGGATTATGTACTATAATGAATGTCACTCATTTTAAATTTCCCAATTAGCAAAGGATTCATTGGTAAGTCATTACTCTTCAATCAGAAGGTAATTGGTAGCAGGGATTTTGATAGAGAGTAACAACTGATAAACCCAGCGTAAGTATTAGCGTAGTATGAATGTATGGGCCCAAGTGAGTATCTGGTGTATGAATGCTCTTTGCTAATATCGCGCTGGATCACGACGATGGTCCCGACCTCCCCACCCGTCCACGGGAGGGGATGGGTCACCTGATGGAGTCCCTGTTCGGGCGCCAACTGGAGGAAGTTGCCCGTTTAGGGTCACCCGGGTCACTTGTAACCACCTCTCAGCCTTCCATACCAAATGAAGAGTCGGTCAGACAGTAGAGAATACAAACCAATATATGTTTATTCATATACGCTTGAGCGGAGCCCGGTCTGCCCAGTCTCTAGGAGTGCTGCAGAGAGGGACTGACATCAGCAAACATGGAGATACATTATGTACAATTCAGAACCAATGAAGGCATGCCCATAATGGAATTTTCCAAGCAGATGCAGCTGAACAAACAAGTACAGAAGGGTAGGTTTCGATTCTGGGGCCGGGCACACACTATCTTCAATCCAAGGTCACTCTGCCCGTGCCCGCCACTAGACTAGTGGGAGAAGGCCTCTATCCTGTGGGAAAGGTATGCGCTAATAAGAACAGTGCATTCATTAGAAGAGCAAGGCCCAACCCTGGAGAAATTAAACTTTCCACAACCCGTTCTCTCGAGGAGATAAAAAGCAGTTTCGAGCATGGCTCAAAATGGCAGGCAAACATAAAATGGTGCAGCGAATGCTAACTTACGTAGAATGATGCACAAGCAAAACTAGCGAAAACATTTTCATTACAACACAACCCCCCATCACCGCGATATATAACAACAAAGGGGTGCTAGTAAATACGCAAGCGGCGATCAATGATTCCTTTTACAAATATTACACAGCTTTGTATAGGGCGCCTGTCGCTAATACCCTCCCTCACATTCACAACTTTTTAACAACAGTACAGCTCCCACAGGCCACACAATCCAACATGATTCATTAGAGGAACCTATTACAGCGGACGAAATACTGGACGCTATTAAGCAGTTAGCAGCAGGTAAATCACCGGGTAGCGATGGCTGGCCCTCGGAGCTATACTCCGCTTATTCTGAGCAACTGGTACCTCAGCTGGCGAGTGTATATGAGGATGCCTATGAAAGGGGAGCGCTTCCGGCGTCTTTGCGGGAGGCGCTGTTGGTGGCACTGCCTAAACCCGACAGGGATCCCCTGCAAATGGCATCATATCGGCCCTTATCGTGATTAAATGCCGATTATAAAATATTGGGAAAAGTGCTGGCTAATAGACTAATAGAAACAGCATCCCTCCTGATACACGAGGATCAAAATGGCTTCATCCCGGGGAGAAGCACAGGGCTGACTCTGCGCCGCCTGTTCCGGCTGCTGGACTGGTCTTGTACAGCAGTCGATGCCCCGTGACTGGCAGCCTTGGATATCGAAAAGGCGTTCGATACCCTGCGGTGGCAATACCTGATAAAGGTGCTGGGAAAATTTGGCATAGGTCCTAAATTTATACGCTGGGTACGTCTATTATACACAAATCCGCAGGCACGAGTTAGGACAGGGCGTGACATCTCTCCACAATTTACCATCGAGCGAGGCACTAGACAGGGTTGCCCCCTATCGCCTATCCTATTCGCCAAGAAGCCATTGGCATGTAGGCTGCGCCAACGAGTGCTGGACTGGGGTATATACGCGGATAGACAATGGCATATAATTTCGTTATATGCAAACGACGCGCTGGTGTACCTACGAGGAGATAGCGATGTACTATAAAACCTAATGTTGCTACTAGATGCCCATGCTCTGGCCTCAGGCCTCTGGGTCAACTGGCCTAAGTCGGTAGTCTTTCCCATGAAAGGGATCCCGCTGGACCAAAGACAGGGTATGCCCCGAACGCCGTTGGAGTGGGCATTCAACACCTTTAAGTATCTGGGGGTGTAGGTTTATAATTCCAGCGCGGACATCATAGAAGGGAACTTGGGTAGGGCAGTGACGAGAGCACGAGCAGCGCTACCGTTCTGGCGCGGCCTCCCTTTGTCTCCCATGGGCAGAGTGGCAATAGCTAAAATGCTGTTGCTCCCGAGGCTCCTCTACTTTTTTGCCGCCCTCCCGTATAGATTGCCGAAGTCCTTCTTTAAGGACCTAGAGTCGCTTTTAGTTGCATTGATATGGGGGGGCTCGAGGTCAAGAGTGGCGCTCCGCAAGCTGTATCTTCCGCTCGCGGATGGGGGATTGAGGGCCCCAAATTATGAGCATTACTATGCTGCTGCACAACTTCAATGGCCAATGAGATGGCTAGGGAGTGCCCATGTGGCAGAAATATCCAGTTGAGCAATGCCATTGAGACGCACAGCCATTTTAGAATGGCTGGCGGGTTCCACTACCCCGATGCAGAGGAAACAAGGCAACCTGCTGATGACGGCAGCTAGACACAGCTGGCTGCGCTATGTGGTACCTAAAAGTCAAATAATGCCTTATGCTCCTATGCTACCGCTGGAGGTTCTGAGGGGCTCATTTACATGCCATGACCGACCGGAGCTAGAACCCTGGGCAGCGGTGGGACTGGATACCTGGGGTGATCTATTTACAAATGCGCAGCTACAAAGCCTAGAAGTACTAATGGAGAGCTTTGGTATACCACAGGGTACTTTCTTGCTCTATGCGCTGCTGAAACGACAATTCCTCCAGACATGGGGAGACGCGGAAAGGGAGCCAGATACATTGCAGGTGCTGCAGACCCTGCTTACACATGGGAAGGGCAGACATGCGGTGACGGCATTATACAGTTCTCTCAACCCCGCTTCTATCCTCCTACTGGCGCCACTCCGGGCATACTGGGACTCTGAGCTGGCAGTCACCATAACCGATAAACAGTGGACGCAGTACATTGGGTATCCCAAAATAGTATCCACGAATGCCAGACTCAAATATACACAGTTTAATTATTTGCACCGCACAGACTGGCTCGTATGTACCCCACGTCGGTCGATATATGCCCTCGCTGTTTAGAGTCAGATGCCACGTTCCTCCACATGGTATGGACATGCACTTGTCTGGGGGCGTATTGGAATTAAATTGCGGGGACACTGGGGGGGGGGAGGCAACTGGCACACTGACACCTGTGCAGGGCTTGCACTTTCTGCTCGGCGTCACCAAGCGCAATGCGAAGCAGAAAAACTTGAACAAATTCCTGGACCTAGCACTGACACGAACAAAGCGGAGAATAGCTATGTCCTGGAAGTCGAGTGCAGCACCCGAAACGCGTATATGGATGCTGGACCTCCGCAGGGCACTGGTGGGGGAATATATGACACAAGTGTTGTCGGCACCTCGTAACCCCCTCAGACCCATCCTATGCCATGGCAACAATATTTGTCCTTCGTGGAAGGCAGACTGAATGCGTCTAGCCCCTCGCAGGGCTGAGAGGGTCTCTCGCATTTGGATCCGATACCAATACTATGGAATACAGATATGAGCAACTCGGATGCTTCCTTATGGCGCTTTAGCTTTTCGCTTTTCCCTTATCCCCGTCCCCCCCGCCCCCCCTTTCCCCTCCCCCTCTTGCTCTCGTGGATCATAAAGAGCACACACTTATACACATGCCGTAGCTCATGCACGATTTGCATCACTGCCCATGTGTGGGCCATTAGAGATTGTACAGGTTTCTTTTTCTGTGTTTTGTTTTCTATTCTTCCGATGTGTTTATAGCGTTTTGATTGGTGTGCAAATAAGGTGACAAGGATGGTCTGTGGTATTATTCGCTGAGTATAAAGTGGATAACATACAAAGATATATGCATAAAGTTTGCTTTCTCCTCTTGTCACCAGCATACAGGGTAGCCCGGCTCCTCACCAAGTGTCAAGTTGGTAAATGTCACTGTATGATATTGTATAACGACGATGGCAACTTGTACTATGCTTAAAACTGTGAGAAAAAATCAATAAAGACGATTTTTAAAAAAAAGTGGTGGCTGGCATCTACTGAGGGGAGGGGGGTGGACACACAAATGAAAAAAGAAAAATACTTACCGGATAGTGTACGACGACGTCCTCCTCACTCCGTCCTCTTCTGCTGGGACTGCCCTGCAGGCCCCAGCAAACTCCCTTGACCAATCCTGACCTGCCCACGTGCTGTTAACCAGCATGTGAGCAGTGCCCTGACTGGTGGGAGTGGCCTCTCCCGGCAGCCCGGAGGGCACCGGATGCATGCGCTTGCTCTCAACCCAGCCTGTCTTAAGACAGCTGGGTTGATAGGTTTAAAGTGCGCATGTGTGGCTGGCTGTCTCAAGACGGCCGGCCAAAGAGACATGCGCACTTTAAACAGTGCAAAGGCACCCCTCTGCCTACCATTCCTCCCTGCTGTCACTCAGCAGGCCCGCCCTGTCCTGACGCTCGGTTCAGGACGGGATGATGAAAAATGAAATGGTAATAAATTACCATTTTATTTTTCATCTCTGGGACTTTGGGGGGCACTTAAGTGGGGCGGCGCTCTTCCGCTCCATTGGAGGAGTCGCTCCTGACACTGCCCTTGCCCAAATCTGAGCTACTAGGAAGACTTTGGCCTGGTTATTCCCAAACTTCGTCAGAACTCGAGACAGGAGAGGCAGAGGCATATAGGCGTAGGAGTCCCTTGCTCCACTGTAGTCGATACGTCCCCAAGAGAGAGCATTTTTGGAATCTCCAGAGTGCAGATGTTTTGACATTGCAAATTCTCAGTGGTGGCAAGAGTCAGGGTTCTACCTATTGCTGGAATATGTCTTGTGCCACCTCAGGGTGTAACCGCAATTTGTAATCCTCCAAATGGTGCTGGCTGATCTCGTCCACCCTGGTAGTTCATGAACTGGGAAATGCCCTGGTGCTTCAGCCAACTCCAAAGATGAAGTGCATCCTGGTAGAGGACCCCACGCTGCCCTGCTTGTTGCAGCACCACATGGTGATGTTGTTGTCCGTGAGCACCTGAACTAGCCTCCCTTTGATGGACGGCATGAATGCCTTCAGCACCAGTTCAATGGCCTGCAACTCCAACAGGTTGATGTGGAGGCGGATCTCTGTCGGACACCAGAGTCCTCTGATCTCCACCTCTCCAAGATGACCTCCCCAACCCAGTAGCGACACATCTGGCACCACCGTCAGATCTGGGCGGGACAGGGAGAGGTGTCTGCCGCTAATCCAATAGTGGTTAAGCCACCACTGCAGGTCTTTTGCAGTTTCCTCTGAAACATACATGGAATTCAATAGGTTGCCCTGTGCACTGCAGAGCCTACGTATACCACCTGGCATAGTTGACAAACAGAATGCAGGATTCCAAGAGGCCCAAAAGCCCTAGGGCCACTCTCATCGAGACCTTGGACTTAAGCTGAAACATGAGGCTCATTGCCCAAATGTCCTGCACTCTTTGTGGTTATTGTTATTGTTATTTAATTTTATAAGGCGCACAGCTACCCAGAGGTTTCCCGGCGCCGCCTGACACGAACAGAGTAGAAAAGAGACTATTGATTGAATAACCACGTTTTCAAACATTTTCGGAAGTTCACATAGATGGTTTCGTTACGGAGTGACACAGGGAGCGAATTCCAAAAAGAGGGGCCCATAGAAGAAAAAGACCGACCACCCATTCGCGACAGTCTGGTCCTGGGAACCGAAAATTTAGCCTGAGTGGAGGAACGAAGAAGGCGCGGTGGATGATAAGGATGGACTAAGACATTCAGGTACTGAGGTGCCGTACCAGATTTGATCTTGTGCATATAGCTCAGTGCTTTGAATTTAATGCGGTTCTCCACCCTGAGCCAGTGAAGATCACGGAGCGAGCCTGAGATGGAAGCCATTCTAGGAACCTGGCAGAGTAACCTGGCAGCCGAGTTCTGTACCACCTGAAGTTTACGTATCACCTCCTTATTGGCTCCTAGATACAGGACGTTGCCATAGTCCAGCCTAGAAGTAATAAGAGCCTGGACCACAGTTCTTTGCGTGCTACCAGGCAACATCCAAAGAATTTTTTTGAGCCACTTTAAGATGGTGAAGCAGGTTGAGGCGACCTTAACTGCTTGATGCTTCATTGAAAGCTGGTCGTCAATGATAACACCTAGATTGCGGACCTGGTGCGCATGTTGGGGAAGTGCACCCATTTCAGGAGGCCAATGCTGGGGGCCCCAGAGATCTTTATTCTTCCCCAAAATTAGTACTTCCGTTTTCTCGCCGTTAAGTTTAAGCAAGTTGGCTTGCATCCAACCTGCAATGTTTTGCAGCCCCAACTGGAGAGATGATGGCTTAGATGCCTCTTTAGTGGAGAGGGAGAAGATTAACTGGGTGTCATCGGCGTAGGAAAAAATAGACAGCCCAGCATCTTCGGCGATCGTCGCCAGAGGCCTGACATAAACATTAAACAATAGCAGGCTGAGAATGGAACCCTGCGGAACTCCGTGAGGAGAAGCATGGATCTTAGAACTGGCTGACGGAGAAAAGACCTGGAATGTACGATCGGCCAGAAAATCAGTAAGCCAATTGAGTGCTGCACCGACAACGCCCAGCGATTGTAAAGCTTCTAATAACACGGTATGGAATACCGTGTCAACAGCACTCAAATCAAGCAATATGAGTGCCACAGTTTCACCCATATCTAGACGGTGACGCAATGTTTCCGTGACTCCAAAAGAGTAGTTTCAGTAGAGAAACCAGCTCTGAAACCGGACTGTGAAGGATGCAAGATTTTTTGGGAATCAACAAAATGCGTCAGTTGCTGGTTAATATGTTTTTCTAATATTTTAGAGAAAGCTGGGAGTAAAGAGATCGGACGGAAATTAGATGGTTCCGCCGGATCAGCATTGGCTTTTTTCAGGAGTGGGAGGACCATGGCGTGTTTCCATTCAGGTGGAACAATTGCTTCCTGTAGGGATGCATTAAGCAACTCCATGATTAACTTTAGTGACGACGGCTCAAGCTTCTGTAGTACGGCAATGGGAAGAGGATCTCTTGGAGAGCCGGATTTAAGGCTATCTAAAAGGCGTCTAAAAGAGATTATGTCCAGAGGCAACCAATTTTCTAATGTATTGGAAGGTTCGACAGTCTGACAATCCAGTAGAGCAGTACTTCCCGATGTTGTAGGGGAGTTCTTAGTTTTCTGTGCCATACTGGTTGTCTCAGCATTCAGTGCTGAGTATATTTTCTCCACTTTACTGAGGAAAAACTTGGCTAAATCCTCACATTGAGATTCGGTGAGCACAGGGGGGGTGGGTTGGCAAGCTGCACCCGATAGTTCTTTAACTAGTTTGAACAAGGTTTTGGAGCTGTTCTGTGCCGTCGTGATGGTAGCGCTCACATATTCGGCTCGGGCAGCATTACAAAGTGAGTGGTATTCCCTTTTTGCCAATTTATATGTGAGTTTGGATTCGGGTGCATAGTCCTTCCTCCAGCATCTTTCTAACGCTTTACATTTACTTTTCTCTATTTTTAACCTTTCAGAGAACCACGGGGCAGGAGGCCGGTGATTGTTCACCTTTTTAATAGAGGATGGGAGGCACGCATCAATGGATGTTAAAATCCAAGAATGGATGGTGTCCAAATCTGTCAGACCAACTGAGGTAATGGCAGGGATGTTATTTAATAGGAGCTTGTTAAAGATTTCTATATCTAATTTCCTCCAGTCTCTAGATATAGGCTGGATACCCAAAGTTGGCGTGGATGCACTCTGCAGTTCTTTCCTGACCCTGAAACCGACCAAAAAATGATCTGACCAGAGTACTGGGAGAGCTGCATGGCAAAGAATATTAGATAAATTTGAGAAAATAGGGTCCAGTAAATGGCCCGCCACATGGGTGGAACCTGAATTACAAAGTAGAATATTCATTGCTGCCAGGTCAGCAATCAGTGAGGTGCTTGTCGTACATGTTGGGTCATCGAAATGAATATTCATGACGCCCAAAATGGTAAAGTTGGCAGCGTCCAAAAGATGGGGAGCAATAAGGTCAGAGAAGGACGCAGCCCATGGCCCCGCCGGACCAGGTGGGCGGTAGAGCAAGATCCCTGAGAGTGTGAACTGGGGTGTCAAGGTAAGTTTGAATAGGCTGGCCTCGCATCCCTTAAAGGGTAAGTCTTCCCATTTACACGTGTACGAGTTGTTAAAAATAACCACAATGCCACCTCCTGTTTTGGCTCCCCGATCCTTCCTCATTATCGTATAATTGGGGGGCAAAGCAGACGCTACATCGGGGCCGGAGCCCCGTGTAACCACGTTTCCGTGAGGAAAATAGCATCGGGCTGCTCATTCAACAGGAGGTCAAAGATGTCGGCCTTATGCAATTAATGTTAAAAAGGTAAATTCCTTGAGAGGTGCAACCCTACTTTTGGCAGGGGATTGAATCTGTGTATTATTGTTGATAGAACCAGTAAGATTTGTGCTATATTTTCTACTAGACCGTATATCAAAAGCAAAACCGCAGCTGAGACAGTTAGAGTCTAGGGTTTCCAGATTAAGTATATTACAATCATGCTGTGGGCTCAAACGGAGATCCAACAACTGACTTTGGGAGTAACTCGTACTAACCCTCATGGTAGGAGCAGGGGTCGTAGCCCATGGCCCCGGTCGGGCGCGGACGGGCGCAGACGGGCTTGCCTTTGGTGCGCCAGCGGCGCGCCCACTGCGCGCGTCGTGGATGTCATGGAATTAAATAGGAGCAGCAGCTAGACTGCTGACCGAAAAGCTCCGCCCCCCGCCTTAGAACTGGAAATCAGCAGCCCTGAATGCCACCAGCTCCCACCACTCAATCGGGAAAACCCGTGGTGGACCGGGGAGCGGGGCGGAAGGTGCCTACCTGTCCGGAATGACGAGAAAGAGTGAAGTGGCGGGCAGGATCCCCAGCTACAGGTAAGATCGAATAAACAAAGGCAAGTGTAGCGAAGTTAAAAATAAGAGTGCAAATGCGTCAAGGTTAAAAGTTAGGAGCAGCAAGAACAATGTTAGCAGTATAGATGAAAAACAGTCCAAAGTGTGGCAAGTTCGAATTTGCGAGGCACACAGAAGTACACAGTTGCAGTTTAAAATTCATGAACAGATAAAACAATTTTAGCAGCGAGTTTAAACGTCTTACTCCGCGCGCGTCCGCTGCGCGTCGTGGATGTCATGGAATTAAATAGGAGCAGCAGCTAGACTGCTGACCAAAAAGCTCCGCCCCCGCCTTAGAACCGGAAATCAGCAGCCCAGTGGTGGAGGGAAGGACCAAAACTGCACTGTACCCAGGATGACTCCAATAAAATTGAGTCTCTGCAAAGGAGTCAGGTGTAACTTCAGCATATTAACGTGAACCCTGATGTTGTCAGGAGGTTTCCTGTCATCTGGAGGTGGTCTACGACTGACTGTAGCAAGCACATCTTTTACAGATAGTCATCAAGGTAGGGAAAAACTGTGATCCTTAATCTCCTAAGGTATGCTGTGACCACCACCATCAGCTTCATGAACACTGAAGGGGCACTGGTGAGGCCGAAGGAGAGCACGGAAAATGCTCCTGGGCCACCTTGGGTAGGTAGGTTAAGGCAAGCGCCCTGTGGGTCCAAAGCCAGTATCCTGGATATAGAGCAACAGAACCTTGTCCAGTGCGACCATCTTGAACATGTCTTTCTGCAAGAAGGCATTCATTCAGAGGGCAGAGAACTAAAATAGGATGAAGGCTTCCATCCTTCATCGGCACGAGTAAATAACTGGATCAACAACCAGTCCCTATTCCTGGGCCAGAATGCTCTCTATGGCTCCTTTGGCCAAAAGAGCTTTCACTGCTTTGAGCAAGATGGACAAGTGCTCCTCTGCAAGATGTTCTGATGAAGGTGGATGGTGCAGCAGGTCAAAAAGCAATAGCAGGGCAGAGCCTCGATGGACAATTTATAGTACCCACGTGGCAGCTGTTTTCTTTTGCAACCTTTGGAAATTATATCTGATCATGCCTTACACAGCCTAGTCATGTGCCACTAAGGGTAAACTAAAGCAGGTTGGAGGTCGATGCCGGAGGCACTGGGTACTGGGAAATTCGCTGTCCCTGAAGGCCTGACTGTTGTCTGCTTGATACCTACCCCCATAAAAACATGGGTGCCTGTTGGGCTGGAGAGGAGGTAGGCCATGGCATGGGCAGTACACCAACCCACTGGAGTAGTCTCAAAAGGGGCAAAACTGTTAAGGATACTGTCTCGCAGGAGTAGAAAGGCCGAGGGAATGTGTCGTGGCCTGGCTTTCTTTAAAACAGTCCAATGCTGAATCAGCATTCTCGCCTAACAGGAGAGACCCATTGAAGGGCATGTCCATTAAAAAGGTTTGCACATCCCCAAAGAAGCCCAAGGATTGATCCAAGCATGCCGCCGCAGCAGCACAATAGTCCCAACTGCTTTGCCCAACCAGTTAGTGGTATCCAATCCAGAGTGGTTGATGTACTTTGCGGTGTCCTTACCATCCTGGATGGTTTAAGCCAAATTGTCCCGAAATTCCTCTGCAGATCTTGCCAAAGATTGTCCCATAAAGCATGGGTATATCTCACCAGCAGGCAGGTGGCATTGACTGACTGAAGGGCAAGGCGGCAGAGGAAAACGTCTGCTTTCTGTAAGTCTCAAGACATTTCAACTCTCTGTCAGGAGGAGTCATGGGAAAAGAATTGGGGCTTACTCTACTGGTAGAAGCTTGCACCACCAAACTCTATGGTGTATGGTGCTGCATCAAAATTTCAGGATCACCTGGCTCCAGCCTGTGGCGTCTGGTAACCTGCCTGTTCACTGGAGGACAGGTCGCTCTTCTCTTCTGTTGGTAATCCTGGGAGAGAACGCAGCTCAGTATTCATGAAAGTATCTAACCCACTGGCATCCTTTAAATCCACATATAAGTTGTCATCATCATAATGGTAGGAAAAATACTCCCCTTCATCATCATTGTCATCCCCAAAAGTTGGTTGGCTCGGACCCGAGTCCGAACTGGAAAGTTGCTGCAGCACTGCGATGCGGCTTCAAGAGAAAGGCATGGTTCTGTTGGAATCGGAATGAACTGAGGCTGGGCGCTTTTCTATATCATCGACACACAACTGTGGTCAGGCCTAGATGGATTTGTCTCAGAGTTGGAGAGGACTACAGGAACAGAGTTGTCCTCTGGCACCAGCGGCATTGGTAGTAGATTCAATTTCATGGGGATCAGTGTGGATGTTGGTGCCAGGTTCGAAGTCGGCTCTGGCATCGGAGTAGAAGCTTTAGTCGGTTCTGGAGGCACCAAGGGCACCCCTTAAATTAATTTTAAAATTGCTGGCTCCTGCATGGCCCCATGAAATGAGGCTGCTTGCAGGGAGCGGGCGGGGCCGCAGGGGCACTGGGACTCCTCCTGAGTTGGACCGGGACATCCAGAAAAATTATAAATGAAAAACAAAAAGGGAATAATAAATGTGCGGCCACAGCTGCTTACTTATTATTCACTGCTCCCTCAAAGACCGCCCCATAATGCTCTGCAAGGACTATTTACATAGTTTTTGTTTTTGGTGATGTCCCTAGAAAGGGCAGGGGCTGCCCCAATTTTTAGGTCGAGCCTAGAGTAGCGCGCAAGCGCTGCTTTGCGAGACTTTATGTAAGGGCTTCAAAGCTGACCACACGCCGTGCACAATGGCCTTTTCCGTGCGGTGACCAGTACGGTCGCCATCTGTTTTCAATTATCGTGCCCAGACGCGGGCGCGATGACTGAAAACACATGGCCATTGTGCACGAGCGTGTGGTCAGCTCAGCAGGCTGCCGCGCTCGCTCGCCCCCGCTCCTCTCTGACGCTGCCGACATCTCTGCTGTCCAGCGCTTCACTTCACTGCCCCTAAGTCTACATCGGGTATCTGAATGTAGTCTCCCCGTGCCTAACAAAATTAATGCGTCCTTGTGTAACGTAACTGGCGCTCATGTAAACCGCTGCAATACCTTCGTGTCGAGTTCCCGCTACATAAAACTGCAAAAATAAATGTTGAAAAGGGCAAACATTGGCGAGAATACTTGGGTTTTTAAGACGAGCACCTGACCAGGGCATGTCTGATATCCGTACTGCAGGCAACAAACCTCTTCCGTGAGCCCAGAAAATGAGGACACAGCTGAATCCTCGTCAGGGGTACTAAGCGCTATATCATGCAATTACGATATAGCAGGATAATACTGGAACCCTCGACCGCATGTGTCAGAGGGGGGCCCATCCTGATCTTAAATCTGAAGTCTGACGGCGTCACAGCCCCCTGCTGCAGCGCCCAGTGTCTAATAGCACCGCGGAAGCCTCGAAGCGCTGTAAATGAACGGACGGAAGAAACGCCCTAGCCTTTAAATCCCGTGCAAATAAAATATGCAATCTGTCAGAGGGCGAGAGGGGGGGCTAAAACATGCCTAGCACCTTGAAGGAGCGCATTAGTGACGATGGTGTTTTCAGGACTGAGCCAAAGCCTGTGTTCAAAGGTTATTCCTGCTGTGATCACATGGCTTCAGATCTTAGCGCCTGGTTGGTAAACAGAGAGGACACAGATCTAATCACTCATTCTGTCCCTGGAGCATGCGCACTGCATACCAACGAGCAGCAGCCGAGGCCCCGGGGGAAGGGAGGCGTGACGTGCCCAATAATGGCTGATGGCCATAGGCTGTCAATGTATGCTTGTAGTGCACAAGGACACGCCGAGTTTTTGCGCTGAGATTCAGGCAGCACGATTCAGTGCACAAGTAAGATTACTGATGCATGCTGGATCTTGTAGTATGCTGCACCCCGTATCAGAAAGACATTTCTTTTTTATAAAATTATTAGCACTGGTAGCAAGGGTTTTGTTTTCTTTTCTTCCTTTTTAGTCGTTAGTGTTTTTGGGGTACTCAAACAAGGAGCGGCACTATAACGTTCGTGTCTGAGCACATGGTTCTAAGCACATACTGGTGGTGTGCTGAATATTTACAGTGCATGATGACTGATTTGCAGAGTTGGTTTACTACACTGTTCCGGGCATTTACGCTCTTTCATGCCATTGAAAGAACTAGATTATTTTAGAAACGAGTCACGTTCCTTACAATGTGGTAATTGGCATATTATTGGGTTTACAGCTGCCCCTGAAGAAGGGTGGAATAATCCGAAATGCATTGATAGTTACACACAAGTCATGATTTGCCATTCTGTTAATAACTTTAGGAATGTATTCAAAGTCAATAATAATGTGATGCAACATTGTTGGAATATTATGCACTGACAAGGGTATAAAAAAGGTGTTCATGTGTTTTACAAAAGAAAGCTTCTTGAAACCAATCAAAATTAAAATGAGTACTATTTTTTTAATTTGCCTAATGCATTGAAAATATTGTAGTCCACTGGCTCATTTCGTAGTGCGCTTCATTTCTATTTTATTTTAGGGGTGGTTGGAATGGGGAGAGCATGCTGAAACTTGGAAAGTGGGGAACAGGGTTCATGTCGCTAGCTACAGATGTTGTGCTACATGTTTAGCTGCTGTGATAATACACAGCTACTTTCAAAACATTAACATGTCAAACAAATACCCGATTTAATCCTTCCCCTACCAACCCTTCAAAAAACAATATTGTGCTTATAAGGTCCCAAAGGCGAGACCTATTGGCTATGCCAATGCTTGTTTTTAATGTTGTGGAGGGCTGCAAGGAATTCTGCAGCCCCGCAGCAACATTGGAAAAAAAGCAGTAAGTCTCCTGGGTCAATGAAACCGTGACCCACAGGAGAACTTAAACATATTTTTTTTAAGTACTTCCCAAGCTGGAACTTTTTCTCTACAGCTGGCAGTGCTGTGCCTTCTAGCAACCAATACTATTTTATTTTTTTATTTTTTATTTAACGATTTTCATCATATGTATCATACATTACAGCTTCTAAGAATCATTGTACAACTTTGCAGCCTTCCTGCATCTAGGGTTCTGAAGGAAAAAAAAAAAAAAAAAAAAACACGTATCTAACTTTGCATACAGCACTGAAGGTAAAAAGGAAGAAGCATGCACATCCAACCCTGAATACAACCAATGAATAAATCCGTGACAGGGCATCACATTAGTAATATCAAACATTGTGATTATCATATATTCTATTAGCAACCTATACACCAAATAACCAGCTTCAACATTCCATCAACGGCCTATCATACTTTTGTTCCTAGTTTCTCAGGTTTCAGGGGTGGAGCGTCAGTGGCAACAGAAATGATCGTAGCCTCCCACCTGTGTGTAGTGGGAAGAGTCACTCACGTCCTGCATGGTGAAGTAAAGATCGTAGTTGCCATGAGCATGGAGTGATCAAGTATCTATTGAGTGTCTTGCCCCAAAGGTGAGGCATCTGACCTATCTGCGCCCCGCATTAAAAGATAACTTTGGAGAGGACCCCATATGTCTTTAGGTCTAGATGCATGTGGAAGTGTTTCTGCATAAATTGTTAGTTGCCCCTGACAATATAGCAAGTCATCTAGCCACTCCTTGAATTTCGGGGCTCTTCCCCTTCCCCATCTACATGCCACCCTACGCTTGGCCAGCAGGAACGATATGGAGACGAACTTACGGTACGACCTAGGTACCTGCTCGGTATAGCCCAACAACGCCAGCACAGGGTCAACATCCAGCGTGATACCTGTCATCTGCCCAACAGCCTCAAAGATCTGCACCCAGTACTCCTGTATCTGCGGGCATTCCCACGCCAGATGTAGGAACCCTGCTCCGGGCTGGTGACATCTGTCACATCTGTCATTATCCGTCAGCTTGAACCGAAATTTTTTAGCAGGCGTATAGTAGAGGCGGTGTAGGAATTTATAGTGGATCACACGTAATCTACAACTCGCAGAGATCTGTGAAGTTTGGAGGCAGCAATATGTCCATTGTTTGTCGGTTACCTCTCTACCCAGTTCAGCGTGCCACTGTGTACGGGCCTTACTAGGGGCTTCCACTTGTTGTGCGCGTATTGTATGATATAGCCGAGACACCAGGTGTTTTCCATCTGTGGATCCCAGCATTTGATGGAGAGGTGCAAAATTTGCAGGCTCCTGTGGGAACTCTGGGATAATGGCCCGCACTCCTTGTCGGAGTCGGATATAAAGAAAGGTATCAAGGGGTGTGGGTTGAGTCCCGCGAAAGAATTGTTCTGAGGAGCAAAACGCTCCATCTGGAAAGAGTTCTCCCCATTTAGTAACTTTATTGCGTGCACAAAGTTGTTGAAAGCCACGCTCCTGTAGGAGAGGTATTTTGGGATGGTAAGTCAGAGGAAGCTTCGAGGAATACAACACTGGAGAGTCAAGGAGAGCAGAAATCCGACGCCATGCGTCCACAGTGCCCGTGATAGTGGTAGGTGGCGTAGTACGAGTACGCCCAGGCGCTTGTATCAATCCATCCAGAGGGATGGGATAAGCAAGCCAGTGCTCCGCAGCCACTTGTGGCATGTGTCTGGGTGGATTGATCCAATAATAGGCATAATGAGCCTGCGCGCACAAAAAATAGACTTCAAAGTCTGGGATATCCAAACCACCCTGTGCATAAGGCCTTGTGAGCACAGACCATCTCAACCTTGATTGTTTACCTCCCCAGAGCAGTCGGAGCAGTTCCGAACGAAGGGTTTTAAAAAATTCCGTCCAGGGTGATATGGCACATTCATGAATAAATATAAAAACTGTGGTAGTACCACCATTTTTATCAGGGAGGCACGGCCTGCAAGCGAGATAGGTAGAGAGATCCATCTCGTGACATTACTGGTAAGCCGGTTAATAGCTGTACCATAATTGAGTCGCAGCAGTTCCTCTCTGTCCCCGGTAATTTGTATCCCTAGGTAGCGGAGGTCTGTATCACACCACTCCAGGGGATAGTCCAAATCAAAGGCCACAACTGCTGGCGTTAGGGGAAACACCTGCGACTTCCCCCAATTAATGTTCACCCCCGAGAGCTGTCCAAACACAATGAATTCCCTCAACAAAGGATTAAGGTTCTGTTGGGGATCTCGTATGTATAGGGTGATATCGTCTGCATAGAGAGACACCAGGATTTGGCGCAAGTGACAGCGGAGTGCCCTGTCCTGGTGGTGTTGGCGCAGCTTGGATGCCAGTGGTTCAACCGCAATGGCAAATAAGAGAGGGGACAGTGGACATCCCTGTCGAGTACCTCTCGAGACAGAGAACGCAGAGGAGAGATGGCCATTGATCAGCACTTTAGCCTTAGGCTGTTGATATAAAAGTTGTATCCAGGAAATGAACATAGGAGGGAAACCCATCCGTCGCATCACACCAAAGAGATAGTCCCACTCCACAGAATCGAACGCTTTAGTAGCGTCAAGAAATACCGCAGCTAAAGGAAGTTCGGGGCCACATTCTGAAGAAGAGTAAAGAGGGTGCGAAGATTGTGGGTGGTAGCACGTCCGGGGACAAACCCCGATTGATCCGGTAGGATAAGTTTGTCCATCAATAGTGCCAATCGGTTAGCAATGATCTTGGCCAGGATTTTCGTGTCGCAATTTAGCAGCGACAGCGGCCTATATGAGTCACATGAGTCCGGGGGCTTATCGGGCTTCAGAAGGGACGTGATAAGTGCTTCCCTCATCGAGGGAGGGAGTGTGCCAGTTTCCAAGGCTTCTTCATATATTTCTTTAAGCACCGGGGCCATAATGTCTATATAAGTTTTGTAAAATTCGGCGGGAATGCCGTCTAGGCCCGGAGTTTTGCCCGACTTCATCTGCATTATCGCCACCCTAACTTCGTCAAGTTCAAAAGGAGCACATAAGAACTCTCTTTGTGAGTCACCTAACCAAGCGAGAGTAATATCGCCTAGGAAGCTGTCCAGATCGAGCATCCCTCTACGTTGTGTGGTATATAATGTAGTATAGTGTGCAGTGAATGTGCCCAGTATGTCCACGGTGTCCCGTTGCACTACCTCCCCAGGTCCCTTGATTTCCAGTATGTAATTAGAAAAGCGCGATCGCCTGGTCACTTCAGCTAATGCCTTTCCGGGCCGTTCACCTTCACCGTACCTACGAGCCTCCCAGTATCTCCCTCTAAATTTCGTCTCTCTCGCTGCTGTTTCCGTGTACTCTGACACTTTCACTCGGAAGTCCCTCTGTACTTGTCCCGTTTCCCCGCTGCCATTCGAGATTCTAGCACCTTCAGGTCATTTTCCAGGGTCCTTAACGTTCCCCGAATGTCCCTGAGTACCCCAAAACTCTTGGATATACAATACCCTCTAATTGTGACCTTGAAGGCCTCCCATATCGTCTCCACATTATCTACAGATCCCCTATTTCTTTGAAAGAAGTCACGAATTTCCTCCCCCAGCTCAGTATTAAAGACAGTGTCTAGTAAAGCCGTGGGCTGCAGCCTCCAGCTAGGCCTAGGCTTATCAAATCCTGGTAGAGCGATCGTGAGTTTCACAGGGCAATGATCGGAAAATGTTCTGGCAGGATGTGTGACGTCTCCAATTGTCGGTCCCAGACCCCTAGTGACGAGATAGTAGTCCAATCGGGCCCACGTTGCCGCATGTGTTGTGAAATGTGTGCCTCCTCTAACCAGTGGGTGTGCATGGCGCCATGTATCTATCAGTCCTCCCTCAGCAATTATCCCCTGGAGTTCTGCCTGCGATTTATTATAGTGATGCGGTGCAGGGTTGGAACGATCAAGCAGTGGGTCCAGGGCTACGTTAAAGTCCCCCCCCATATGATATGAGTGGAACCTACGTTTACAATTTTACCCCAGAGGTTGGTAAAGAAGTCAGGGGTGTCTACGTTTGGACCATAACTGCATACCAATGTAACCGAGTCTATACCCAGGTGACCCCAAACCATCGCATAGCGTCCCTGTGGGTCCGCCATTGCACCTGCTAGCACAAAGGGGGTCTGTCGTTTTATCAGTATCGCCGCGCCTCGCGCATAGGAAGAATATGAAGAGAACAATCTGTACATCGCCCATTTGCTCGCGAATGTAGTAGGTAGGTTTGGGTTGATGTGAGTCTCCTGAAGCATAGCAACGTCAATCTGTTGACGTTCTAAATAGGCCAAGATCTGTCTACGCTTCCGCGGGTCTCCCAGTCCCCTGACGTTCCAGGACATAAGTCTCAGCTGCCCCACTCCTCTCTCGTCACCCATGGCCCCCTTTGGTGCAATATCTGCAACATTGCGATGCTGTACTCAGTAGTGTTCGGATACATCGATAGTCACAGTTACCGATGAAGTGCTGCAAAGTGTGTGTGCCATAACATTCATTAACCCATACCCCTACCGCCCCCCCACTGAAACATCCCAAACATGCCAGTAGTGTTTGTCCCTCCCCCTCCCTGTTACCCGCAAAAAACGAACATTACGTTCAACTTGTCTAGTCAATGACCAGTAACTATCTGTTATGGGGATCACCCGCAGGGGGACTCCTGCTGGGTGGCACACGGGTGCCTCGTGCCACTCAGGGGCCGCGCAGTAACAGCAAAACCCCCGACTGCCACAGAGGTGTCCGGCTGCAGTCGGTCCCTACATCCCATCCCTTCGGCATATCTCACCAGCTTATTCACTTAGCCCACTAGTTTGAGTTTCAATGATGTATTTGTCCATTGCTGCACGTCCATATATTTCCAATGGCCAGTGAGGAGAGCATCCCACCATGTTCCAGGTCTCTCATCAATCCGCTTGCGGCGAGTGTGTCCCTGAAGCGGCGTCCGGCTCAGTCCCATCCCTCTTCTGGTTTTTAAGGCGCTTAAGAAATTCTTCCACCTGTTGGGGCTTCGTATAGAACATTTGCTTCCCCTGATGCGTGACCCTGAGTCGTGCAGGATAAAGGAGGGCATAATCTATTTGAGCCAGTCTTAGTTTTTGTTTCACCGGGAGGAATTTGCGCCTTTCCTCTTGCACTGTTGCAGTAAAATCAGGATACATGGTGAAGGGTACCCCCTCAAAGCACAACTGCTTCTTCTCCCTTGCCACTCTGAGGGCAGTGTCTCTGTCCCTATAATTCAGGAGGCGCGCAATTATGGGTCTGGGCATACTACCAGGGGGAGGCCTCGGGCCCAGGGAGCGATGGGCGCGTTCAACTATGAAGTGTGATGATAGAGCTTCACCCCCACTACCTCCAGTAGCAACTTCTCAATATAGTCCTCCATTTTGCCTGTATTTGTACTTTCTGGTATGCCCAGCACGCGTATGTTGTTCCTCCGACTCCTTGCTTCAATATCCTCATTCTTTGCCGCAATGAGTTTTAGCAGTTTGTCCATCTGCGAGACGGTGTCTTGGATGTGGGATGTTGCATCTTCAGCGTCTGATATACGCTGCTCCGTCTCTTTTATGCGTACCTCATGCCCCTCTATTTTGCGGACGACTGTGTCCATTCGCGTGGTTAGAGTATCCATTTTGCCAGAAATGTTAGCAAAACCCTGCCGAACCTCCAGTAACAGCGCTTTTATGTCATCCCCTTGTGTGGATTGTGAGTTTTGTTGTGGCGTAGCCGTGCCACTATCTCCCTCCACCATCTGCTGACGGGTACTCTTCTTCGCTTCAAATGTAAGGCGCGGCTGCCGTGCATCTGGTTTCCCCATTGTGAGCGCCCACTAGTCCGGTATGAGATAAGGGGCAGTCCAGGATGGAGCGGAGGTCCAGGCCAGCGCTCCTCTATGCCAATGCTGCCTACTGGACGGGCACCCGGACAGGGACAATACAGTTACGTCAGTGTCTACCGAAAAGATACTCGGACCTCAATCAGCCAGAGGACCCGATTGATCCACCGGTGGCCTTCTCTACGTCTCCGCCTGCCTGTAGTTCTCCAGGGTCACTCCCCGTCCCACTGCTGATGCTAAGCTTGTGGCGATCCACTGATTTACGTGACGCGTGCTCCGCTAACCACCTCAGGGTTTACTACCAGGATGTGCCTTTTCACTTCTCACAATGTTTAACGTTGGCCGTACCTCATGTCAGCATGCCTGCCACATAGCCGCAGATGTCCGACTCGTCACCTGCTCTACGATCCCACTGCTACAGCCCAGCACTCAATGACGACAGGATCCCAGGTATTTTTAGAACCTAGCTGCACCTTTATTCAGCTTTGGCCAGTTCTCCGCTGCAGGGGACACATCATGACACTGGGGCATTTACCTCTTTTACTGTTCCAGCACCCCAACTGTTGGCCGAGAATCCGGACAAAGCCCCTTGTTCACCCAAAGGACCACGAGGCCCAGCCACTTCTGCGGAGTCTGCCTCCAGAAAATGTCCCTTTGCCTTCCACTTCAATCACTGCGCTCATCTACACAGCCGCAAATGGCCGATCCGCCACCCGCACGGCCTCCCCACTGCGACTGCACATATCCCAACAGCGAGGTCCCTAGGAAGTTAGGCCCATTCAGCATACACGCTCTGCTATTTCTCGTCCTCCGGTGCAGGGATCCCAGCGCCGCCTTGGCACAATTCAATAGTACCGCACTCGGGCCTACTCACCCCTTGGGAGCCCAGATCTCCGAGTCGGCCTTTGCGCCCAGTGTGCGTTCCGCACCGCTCAGCCTCCTCACATCGGTCTCCCGTCGCACCTTGATATCTGGACCTCCGCGTTTCTAGGTCGCCTTGGTTCCTTCTTTGCGCTCTGCCCTGCCTGCAGCTAAGGAGCCTGGTGGGGGTTTTGGATCACTCACCACCTCCTTCGCTACGACACAGCGACGCCAGGGCCCATGCGCCACATTGAAGCCCCGGTCCTTGCGTAGGTGTCCGCGCCCAGCGGCATTTCCGTACCGCCCAGGGCTGCACAGCGGGGTTGACACTCTCCTCTACTGCCTCGGCGCTCCGCGACGTGCAGGCCTCAAAGTCGCCTCGCCACCTCCCTAGACTGTGGGCTCGTGATTCCGTTTATTATTAGGCGATTTATGCCATCTGGGCAGGATCATCAGCAGGATAACGGCGCCGGACTGCGGGAGCCTCACGTTTGGACGGCCATTCCGCTCGTGCGCCACCTAGCGCCCTAGCAACCAATACTATGGCTGCTGTTATATGTGGTCTGACGATGCACAAAAATATATAAGCTTTTCTTATGGTTGTTTTTAGGATTGTGTTTTTAGAACTGAGAAATATTAAAAGAATAGACTCAGAGACATACATTTTTTTTTTTAAAGCAATATGTTTTTCTATTTATTTTCTTTTTTTCACCCACAAAATATAATAATAAAAACTATGTAAAAAGAAAGAGTCACAGACATGTATTTTAATAAGAATTTATTAAATATTTGTTTAGTAATCAATATTAATAAACATTGCATAATGTGTATCACTGCGGCTAATCCCCCTCTGCGCATGGCCCATCCGAATGCACTGCGCTGTGGGGGTGGGGGATTGGCTGCCTACAGAGGGTTGGATGCATGGTCTTGCCGCAGGTTGGGCCCTGTGGCCTATCTTGTGCTGCGCACAGCAACGTGGGGTTGGCTGCGTGCGGCCAACTGCACACCACGCCTGGCCGAAGGCTGAGCGTGGTGTGGGGTTGGCTGCCTGCTGGGAGATTTGCCGCATCACATGGCCAAAGGCTGTGTGTGGTAGGAGATTGACTTTACGTACGTATTAACAAATTATTACTTTACATTAAAAAAATCCTAGAAATTGACTGAAAAAACAAAAGTTGAAGTAACGTTATAGTTAGGTGAGAATTTCAGTGACGACGTAACGTTTTAAACTTACAAAACCACTGAAATTCACCAGTTATAGTTATCTGTGGTAACAATAACTCGTGCCCTAAGGTAACTATACCTTCGGCCCTCGCCATGCGCTGCTAATTACCCCACATATTACATCACTCATGACATCTTCTATGACATCATTGATAATATCACTGCAGCAAGTGCAATAAGATTATTGATAAGAAAACTGTGCACGGCGGGGGCGCTAGTTATAGTTACCATAGGGCACGAGTTTTAGTTACCAGAGATAACTGGAGTTGTGAATTTCAGTGGTTTTGTATGATCAAACATTACGTTGTCACTGAAATTCTCACCTAACTATAACGTTACTTTAACCTTAGTTTTTTCAGTGAAAAGATATATATATACAAGTCATTTGAACAGGAACACCTGAATCTTGGAATTACCAGATACACCTATTAGCAGACTCCAGAGTTCATGTGGGTAAATAAGAAGAACATTTCTACTAAAGAAGCTTTGGTCCACCTACGTGGGTGGCTAAGTGAACATAAATATGTCTCTAAATGAGATTTTCTTGGCTTCTGTGAGCAAATGCGTCTGTGCCAGATTAGAAACTATTGATGCAGTTTTTCACATGCCCTGTAGTAGACAAGCAGGCATAATCTGAACTATCTGAAGCCTACTGCTCTAGGATTTGGACATGCTCAGCCAAAGGGCATTTCCATAATGTGACCTAGTGGGATAGTCACTTGAATCACCTATAGAATTATAAATGGGTAGCAGTGAATGACAGGGAAGTTTTTCACCAAGGGGTTCTGATTGAGATCAAGTAAACAAAGAGCAAAGACGCGCCACTCCCACCACTCTCTATACTTTCCTCCCCCTCCACTCCTGTAGCTGTGCTCTCGGCTCTCCATTGAAGAGAGTGCAAGCATCGCGCTGATAGGCTCTCTGTGGGCCCTGCCAGAATAGTCTGGAATTCCCTTATGACATAGCAACAGTGAGAAACAACTTCTTACATCATGGAAGTGAATAACCAGCTTTAGAATCTGGAATTCACTCAATTGGCTGCCAGTGAGTGCCTGTGAACTGGCTGGAGAAACACTAGAACAATTACCTGGGAAAAGGAAGATGGGTCCCATAGCGCCAAGTCCGACGGGCAGGTGAACTTAGAAAGGGAGAAAGGACAATGCTTAAACAGAGAGGAGACAGAAAGAAAGGTGAAAAGTAAAGAATGACTCACTCACTCTCACAGGAAGGGTGCAGAGAGAAGGGGAGAAAAATCTGCGAAGACGGTGACAAGTGGAGAAAGCGAGAGGACATGGAGAGTGGACAAGGAGAGCAGATGGGAGAGACAAGTCCCACTTGAGACGTGAAGAAGCAGGGCATCGGCGACCCAAGGGTGAGGAGGCCCCAGGACGAGGACACAGACACCGACCACACAAGAGGAGGAGAGGACGCAGGGAGCGAGGAGGCGGAAGACACCTGGTTGGAGGAATGGTGGATGCCACCGACAATTGCTGAATCGCACGCCACAACTCAGGAGGGTTGTTGCTGCCCGGGTTCGTAACTGACAGCCAGGGGCTGGAGAAGACATTTTTGGTGCTATTTTCCCCCTGCTGTTTCTCCCTCTTCTATACTCTAAACTCTGAGGTAAAACCTGGATGGCGTGAGGAGGGGCACAGGCATGATGTACATACACTGATGATGGTGAAGGGAACCAGTCACTGTGGAAAAATGTGAAATGATGAAGAAAGGCACTTGTAACAACCCTTAAAACCGGTGGTAATACCGAGATAATTGGTGGAAAACACAGGTGCATAATGGTGAAGGGATTGTTCTGACTTGGCAGAAGTAACTCTAGAAATCAAAAATATTGGGAACAAAGGGGGGAAACAACCTAACAAATATCAGGGAGAATTTTGGAAGAACTTTGTCAGAATACTTACCTGGGATATTCTTTTTCCTGAGGGGCATTGGTGGCACCATCCCGCCGGACCTGGGAAAGAAGGACACATACAAGAGACCCTAGTTCACCTCTACCCTGACCTACAACCATGAGAGACGATACTCAAGGATTCAATTTTTTCTTTTCCCTTTGAAATCCCCTCTGTAATTTTGGTTTTCTTATCTGGTTGGTGTTGCTATTAAAGCCATCGTTCGTAAATCAGACAAGCATCCTACACCTGATTTCCGACTGTCCCTTCACAGTACCGTACATAAGAAGTCTTTTGCCATCCATTTGGAGAAATGGGAGAGTCACAGGGAATGGCTTTAGGCAAAGTTGTGCACTAGTGTCCTGCTGCCAGTACCTGTTGGGTTTGGCCTGCAGCTGTGGGCAGTGGGCACAGGGCATGGCCTGCCCCCATGTCCTGCAGCCAGTATCTCTGCTCGCAGTACAAACTGGCACGGCTAATGGATCTCACCATTAGACCCAATATTAGTAAGAAATGTAACTTCTTAGACCGGTCAAACTTGGGCAGATGCCGTCAGCGTCTGATACATCAGACCTCCCGAAAGCACCTGTTTTTACCTGATCCCCCATCCTCCTCATGGCCCTCTGGAGCCGGGCCTGCTTCTCAACAGCGCCATCCTCTAATGCGGTTCACCATTGCTAGCCTCTCTTTCTACCCATCAGTAGTCTAATCTGTAGGGTTTGTAAGCAGTGGTCGAACTGGGGGACACCTGAGGGGCACAACATGCCCATACTTTTTTAATTAAATAAAAAACAGTTCCCCTCCTTTTGTGAAAAGACGACAGTCCCGGGGCAGCTCATTCCGACAGTTGAAATGCTTCCGCTGCTGTGTAAGGCAGAGAGTGTTCTGTGCTGTGAAATGGATGGAGGGGCAGACAGCTAAACAAGCCTTCTTGCCAGGATGCCTGCTTGCCTGAAATAAATGTAAATGTGCACAACTGGTCAATCTGCAAATCTAAAGGGTCTCAGAAGCCGGTATTAGCTTGAGTTGATGGAATCACTTCCAGATGACACACGTTTATTCTCTTTGAGAGCTACTGTAAGGGAGCTACCACCTGGTGTGAAGCGTGTGCTTTTTAAAGACAGTTATAAATAAACTTTACACTATGTACAGTCTGGGTTTACTAAAATCTATTTTTTTGAAAGCACTTTTTTATCTTAAACCTTTTTGCGCATTTTGTAACTGCCTATCTGATATTGTGAGTAATGCAAATCTGAAATAATGACTTCCATGTTCTCAGTGCTTTCTGTCAAAGATTGGAACCACGTAGCACTAAACATGCACAATTCACTATTCTTCACTGCACCAACCAGGATTCAATTCTGTGGCTCTCTGGTGCAATGCATTAACTAACAGAGGTTTCATAATGTCTGATAGTGCATTTCCCACTTGTTAAAATAACTTGCTTTTAATTTTCATTAAAGCTCTGCCTTAATATGTATGTAGTTACATGAAGGTAGAAACCCTAAAAAGTTACAGAATATTTAGTTTTTTTTAGCCACGCCATTGACCCCGCTCAAACAATCACTTACCCCGCCCCCTATTGTGCGCAGCATCACAGTTCTCATACTTTGTTTCTTAATGCAATTCGACCTCTGTGAGTGAGTCCAACACTCGCTACTGACATGCACTGATGTGCAAGTCAAAAGTTCAAGTTCTGGCAAAGTTAGCAGAGTCTTTCATCCTTCTGAGGTCAGAAAATTGAATTGAATAATAGCAACGTTTATTTACAGCGCTTAGAAACAGTAGAAGCGCAATATGGAAAGCTATTCATAAAAGTGGCATCTTTAGTTAGCAGTGCCACCTCTCGCTCCACTCACCAATGCCAGCTTTTCACTGCTCGCTGGTGACGGCTGCACTATCTGCAGACATCTAATGCTGCCCACTCCAGTCATCAGGTTAGCCCTGCCCCCCACTCTTCGGACTGAGTAAATAATCACAGGGCCCTTATCAGGAGGCCACTGCAGCTTGCACCACCCATTGCCCCTGCCAGCATCGCCAGTCAGTACAGCCGCAACTAATAACCATCTCTTACAAGAGGGACAGTTGTGAGTATTCCAGGCCCCCAAAGCAGGAAGAATAGCTTAGCTTGCAGGTGTTAGCCGTTGTCCATGCATATTGAACCAATAAACAACTGTTGTTATGCTCAACTCCAAATTTGACAAACAACGCCACCATGTGGCAGACTGTCATAAGTGCTGGTGTTGTAATTTAGTGCAGGTGCGAAGCACCAGAAACCACCGGCTCAAATTAAGCACTGGTTCTCTCACTACCATGACTGCAGGCTTCTTACACTGCCCCTAGAGCCAGCTGTCCAGACTACCCATCTTTTCACTCTGCCTCCCGCAGTGCCAGCTTCTCATACTGCCTGCCAGTGTCTGTTCTGTTACACTATGCCATTGTAAGTCTCTCATACTCTTCTCAGCGCCAGCTTCTCACTGTTCCCCAGTGCCAGCTTCAAACACCGCTCACTAGTGCCATCTTATCTCGCTGTCCCCCGTGACAGTTTATTGCACTGTGCTCTGTGTCAGTTTATCCCACTGTCCTCAGTACTGACTTCTGTCACCAGGGCTTTAAGTGGGCCGGGTCTCACCGGTACTGAGCACCGGCAGTTTTTTAAAGGGGGCCTCAAAACTGGTCTCTATCGGGGTCTGTTTTGTGCCCTGGCACAGGCAGTCCGTTTTTTTTCTGGATTGCAGTGACAGCAGGCACATCGATGTGTGGTGCTCACACTGCTCACTTCTCACTAGTGGAGAAGTTGCGGCATGACGTCATGCCAAGTGAGCGTTGTAGGGGAAGGGAACTCCTTTAAAGAGAGTCATTTTCTCTCTGGATTTCCCTTCTCTTCTTGAAACTCAAGAACAGCAACATTATTCGCGGTGTCACCAGGGCTTTAAGTGGAAGCTTTTTCAATGTTATATACAAGCCATAGTTGCTGCTTATTTATCTTATGCAACTAACAACCATTGACAAAGCCAATAGTCCTGACTTGTTGTAGGTATGATGTTACTTGTTGTATCATATATCTGGATGCAATGACAGAAACAGCAAAATACAAGTCGGGTGGCATACTATGCTAAACACAGATTTTTGGCTTAAGTGTTTTTAAGCCATGCCCTTAATTACATTGGCATCGCCCCTTTGAGAGACCCTCCAGTTTTTTCATCCCACTTAAAGCCCTGTCTGTCACAGTGCCAGTTTATCGCACTGTCCCCAATACCAGTTCTCGCATTGTTCCCGAGTGGCAGCTGCTTCCATTAACCAAAAGTGCCAGCTTCACACTGCTCACCAGTCCACACACAACCTGCTAATTTGCGTGAACTGGGAGTTAAAACTATGCCCATCCAATCCCTGGCTTCTCTGTAGAGACTAGTAGCACGGAGTGCCACTTTTGTTCTAAGACTGGGGGAGGGGCTTAGCAGGGAACAGAATGCGGCAGCGAAGTGCCCCTCACCAACAAAAGACAGACAGTGTTGGAGAGACCCGTGTTTGGGGGCGCGTGAGTAATTGATGTATTGAGTGTGTGTGAGTAACCGTGAAGGACATTGCATCTGATTGGCCGCCGGCAGAGGCCGCTTCAGGACAGCGTGAATCCGCTGGAGAGCGGCTCTGGGTCACCTGCAGGGTGGCTACCGATGTTTAGGTCATGGGGTAAACGGAACATTTACTCTCTTTCTTTTTTGCCTTTTTGGTGGTATTTATAGAAGCTGAACCTAGCTAATGTGAGAAGTCACTGCACCATACAGGTAACTTTAAAATGAAAACAAAGGATACAAAGTGTGTAACAGATCAGAAACAGCGTCACAGAGGGGTGAAGGGGAGGGAGGGGTGAGATACAGTCTAGGATGGCGGCCAGTTTGGGACACATTTCAACAATACAGGCGCTAGTCTGCAAACGGATGTCGTGCCAGACTCTTGGGGGCTTATTTATATTTACTAGGCCCCTGCGCGACCGGGGGTCACTTTTTTTGCTGAGCCATATTTACAAGACGACGCAAAGCCACCCTGCCTGGCTTTTCATGGCCTTGTAAATATGGCCCCCTTTCACGCATTACTCTGCCTGAAAGGGGCGTTCCATAAGTATTGCTGTGGGTGTTCCCAGAGAACATCCGTGGATTCTGACGCATTCCCAGATTTACAAGGTTTCGTAAACCTGGAAATGCGTCAGATTCTAACGCCTCCCCAGGGGAGGCGTTAAAGTGGCGCAGCGAGAAGAATACCTTTATTTCTCCTTGTTTTTTGCTCTTTCTATGTGTGCTATGTTTGCTGCATTCTGCAGCACACATAGAAGGAGGAAAACGCCATCATCCCATGGTGCAAGAGTGCCTGTGTTGGCGTTAGGCAGCCAATTGTGCACCAACGCAGAGGAAAGCACAGGGATGCGTCGTATTGCTGTAAATACGACGCATCCCTGCACTTTCCTAATGACACAGCTTGGCGCAGCAAGATGGTTTGCAGCGCCGCGCCATTTTCTAGTAAATATGCCCCTTAGTTTATAGGCATAGAACTTCTGTCAGCCTGGGTGTCGTCTGTGAGTTTTCCAGTTTCCATCTTAGGTTGGGATGTGATCCTAGTAGAGCGGGCCCAGGCACATCAATATCCAAAGGTATCCCCTAGGAATTACTTTCAGGTCTGGGAGAAGGGGAAACAAACAAACCAATATAACAAAACCCCCACATGACCTATATTGCTTTTCTATTGACTAACAACAGCTCTCCGGGGATATCCACCAAACAAACTTCATTTTCTATATCCTTTTATCATTTTTTTTATTTAGAAATTAGTCCATAATTTATTTCTTTTTTCAGTTACATACAAAAAGATAGAAGATAAACATGTTTTTTGATAAAACAATTTTTTACATAATTTTCCTTTTTTCAACAATTTTCATCTGTTGTGACAAATTAACATGTACATTGTTTTTTCATCATAAGCAATGATTTCATTATTACATCATCATATATCCCCTAAATCATGACCCCACTTGCATACTAACCTGACATACTATCAAGCACTCTCATTCTCTCATCATGCATATTCAGTACCCAACCAGCTCACATACACCAAAAAGGTCACGGTAAGGACAGATTGAAAACAATCTCTGTGGTTGTGTTGTCAGTTGGGTATCAGACATCCAGGTCACATTGGGTTCGGTTCACAGATCTGTTCACGCATTTGCCATCAGTTTAGAAGTGCTCGTTGCCTTTTTGTGAGTGTACACTAATATTAGACCTCACAAAGGTTGCTTTTCTGCTAACAAAAGGATTTACTTAAAGATTTTTATGTAAGTAAATCTGCTTTAGGAGTTGGGAGTGGAATTCTCTGCGAGTTTGCATACACCGCAAAGTTACACATTTGTGTGTATTCACAAATGTGTCCAACCCATTCCTACTCTGGAATAGTGGAATCTTATGCTTACTTCAGAAGTCTATACCAAAATGTCTGGATCCACCAGCGTGCACATATATATTTTGTACACATCATCTTTCGAAATAAGACCTTTTACACTACCTAACTGCATAGGTTCAGGAGCCGCTGGCACTCTGTTCTCTTCTGTTTTCATGCGTACAACTGAGTGACTCAGGCCTCTGGCACCAGAATCAATGGCATGCATGACAATAGGTCCAGCAGCCATACCTCCAACAAAAGCGCAAGTGAAGGAGTCTTAAAATCGAAGGTAAATTCGAAAATGGCAGCAGAAGAACCTTTTGTGGAGAATTTCAAATTCAAATTCAATTCCTTTATTCGGCATATAAAAATACCATAAAAGTAACACTATAGCCGTAGGTTACAGTACAAACTTCATTTTTTAAAAGGAACAATACAACAATTTATAATCTACATGGTACAGATTAAATATATCTAGCTAAAAAAAAAAAAAAACATCGCATATAACGTGTCTCTCATAAAGCAATCCCATCTGCAGGGCTAGTTCACGCAACGCCTTGTGGCCCTTAATCTAAAAGCAGTCCTTAAAAAGTTCGTAATACAGAAGAGTGTAAAGGCATCTGTGGCCAATTTAAAAATAAAAGTGCCACCCGTGCTTGTTTAAATCTGGCTTTTTTAAAATACCCTCAAAAAGCTCTTCTTGGATCAGAATAAAATGGGCAGAATAAAACAAAGTGAAGGGTGTCCTGTGGAGACCTATGGTCGCAGCCACAGGGCCCCTTCAACTCTGGATGCAGTGAGAACCCTGCCGGTTCTGCTAAAATGTGGTGCAAAAGGTTTAGCCTGTCATGGGCACTACTTATACAAGACAGGTATGGTTCAATGCCCTCAGTGGATCTAACAACTAAATGTTGTGGAGAATTTAATAATTCCCCTTTAACAGTCAAAGCTACAGAAGCTCTAACCCGCCGCTCACTGTAACTTTAGAGGAGCCACAAGCAGTGTGCTCATGGATGATCTCACAATGGCATGCAGCCATTGCCTCCATTTTAGGTCTCTCCTGAGACAGCGCGCTTGCGACAATCTATTGTTTCTAAAAAAGAAATCTTAAATGGGGCTTTTAGCCGGCCCATTATTACCATTGGTTGGTTTCATTGTCACTCTTATTTTGTTCCTTTTCATTGGTGAGCGCATGTCTTCACTTCATCTCAGTGTGTTTGTTTTCCTTTCTGGAGAATGGACCAAGTACTGATTGATTTCTTGATTAGTGTTCTTCTGTGCTGCTTGCGCTCAGATTGTGATACTTTTTGGTACGTATTGTTTGTATGTTTTTTTACATACTCCTATGCCACTATCTCGTTTTTAGCAGCTTTTATGACACTTCATTTTTGCACTTTTGTCTTGGGTCCACCGCTCTCCTCACTGGATGTTTCCTTTCCAGATTCTTCCAAACTTCACTTTCCAGTAAGCTGCTTTTCTCCAGCCTGTCTTCACCGAGCCACATAACAAAACACCAACACAATTTATAACATTTTAATAAAGTTATGTGTTGTAACAATCACTAAAGGTGCTTTTGTTAATGACTCGGTCTCATTTTAGTTGCATTCTGTGTAATGCTGCGTTCCTTCCCAATACGGGGAAAGCCAACGTAGGTTACATGCTTTTAAATTGTACAAACTAGTGATATTGGCGCTGGCCTAAATGCATGTATATGCGTGCTGTTAGCAGTTCATAGGTTGCACGTCTCAATTACACACCATACTATACTCATACCATAATATACTATAAAATAACAAGCAATGAAATACGACACCATACTATAGAATAAGTCCATTATGTAACACATTGTACCGTACCATGCCATACCATACTATACAGTACAATGACAGTCCACTATCATATCACACCAAATTATACCACACTATGCAATAACAGGCTATATTATATTATACCATAAAATAACAGCCCATACCATACTATAAATTGACAGGCCATTCCATATGATACCGTACTGTATTGCATAATAACAGCCCATACCATACTGTACCGTACAATGACAGGCCATACCATATCAGACTATCCAACCAATTCATCCTATTCTCCCTTCACCTCTACCCACCCCTCAACCCTAAAGTCATCCTTACCTCCCTTTAACTCTGCCCATCCATAAATCCTAAAATCATTTTTTTAAATAACATAAAAAGTATCCTTACCTCCCTTTAACTCTACCCATCCATAAATCTTAAAATATTTTTTTAAATAACATAAAAAGTATGTTATTTAAAAAAAAAATACCTCTATGGTAAAGGTACAAATACTTACCTGCGTGGTACTTACCTGCATGGTAAAGACTGCGTGGTACAGACTGCGAGGTAAAGGCTGTTTACCCCTCAGGCAAGGCACAAATGTTTTGGGGGCATGGTCAGTTGTTTTATGCCCTATAGTATATGTCAGGCACCTTCGCCTCTTTGGGAGTTTGCTCCCTGCCCTCCCCCCCCACCATATACTTTAGGTCTCACCTGAGACACTGCATGCGCTGTCACTTGCACGATATTTTCTTTACCTAGGGGGCTTAGAGCCCTCCCATTGCTTACCATTGTTTGGCTTTTATTTTCACCCTCATTTCCTTGCTTCTCTTTGGTCAGCAAGTGCTGGCTTTCCTTCTTCTTTGTGTGTTTGTCTGTACCCTGGACCATAGCCCAAGTACTGTGCCCATTGCCTAGTGTCCTTACACTCCTCGCTCCTTTCAGGTACTTTGTTTTCCTTTTACTTGCACCCCATTCCCCCTACCACATTGTTGCTTGAAATGCCCCCACCCTTTTTCTGCGTTGTTGCTTTTCCCGTCTCCCTCTTGTTGCGTGCCCCGCCCACCCTCCAACCCTCCCTTTTCGTTGCTTGCCTCCTCCTGTCCCACTCATAAAAAAGCATCCAAAAGTTGCACCAACAGGTGTAAAGATGCTACAAAGATGCAAACTGCACTGCGCTCTCTGCTCTGCATGGTCGTTTCGGTGCTGTCTTCATGCAGGGCTAAAATGGTGAACTTCAGCTCGGATGTGAGATAATTAAAAACAGATCACTGACCCACGCGGTTAGTGCTGGCTGCTTCATAGAGATTTTTTTTACTAACTTTCAGCCATGCTGCACACAACATGGCTAAAAGAAATTGACAAAGCCAATATCTTTCCCATAGTCAAGACCTATTGGCTTTGCCAATGCTCGTTAAGCAAATTTGTTCGTTGCTGCCCTACCCTTTTAATATCTCAACCAAAAGCCTGACCTGCAACAACTACTGAGGCAGATTTTAGTACCTGTGCAGACAGGAAATCAGCCCAAGGATCCGCAAGTGTTTCCAAACCCCTTTCAGAGGACCACGGAACAACCAAGGGCTACTGGGCCCAACCGTGGTGGTTGAGGTCTTTTATTCCTGATGTCCCGTGGCCCAGCCTACTATGAATTCTAAGCAACAGCATCAAGTACCCCTTTCTGCACTTGACTCTCCATGGTAAACTGTTGTACTTAGTTATGCTTGTTCAATGTTTTTTTAGAACCTCTATGTGTTGCCATAGTATTTGTGTGGGGGGTGGGTTCTATAATTGTCAGTTGGTGCCTCTCATCTGTCGTGAGAGGACTTACTTGCTGTGTCCTGTGGTGGAATCCTGCGTCTGGGGGCACAACACCATTTTTGGCGACGAGCGGGCGAGCCACCGCAGCATTTCAGTAGCAGAAGAGTGTGCTGTTTAACGCCTGTTTATTTAAAAGCACAGCTGCACGAATTTCAAGTAGCTATGTTCAAAGATTGAACCTTGGCACCCCTGCTTGAACCTCCTCCAGCGGCTGAATGTGTTCCTGAAGAGAAGGTGATGCATCACTTCTCCCGCGGCTGTTAGCGATATTCTCTAAGCTTGAGGAAGAATCTGGTGAGGAGGTCAGCGGGAGGGGTTTGTGGTTTTTTGCACTTTGAAGCCATTTATCTGTCCGGAATACGTCCCGGTGTGCCTGCTTTCTAAGGAGCTTCATATGTTGCCAGTGATCGTTGGGAGTGATCGTTGGAAGCCGGAGCTCTTTCCGTGTGGGCTGCCTGTAGCAACTGATGACGCATTGGAATCCTGCAAGGGGATTCGGTGATTATCTAGCGTCATCAGTCTTCTCAACTCTTCCTGTGTGTGGTAATTGATGACGCCCGGACACGCTGAAGTTTTATTGGAGGATCTTCAGCGTCGTGAGTGTTTACGAGTCTGAAAGTCTTACGTTCACAGAGGGCTTTGTTTTTAGGTCTCGCCTAGCGTTGCTGCGCACATGCGCAGCCTCGCTCGGCGAGATTTATTGTAGATGAGGACTTTCAGAAGAGGGCTTTAAGCTCGCTCCTCATTTCCATTGGCCGGCGTCACCGTTCATGCTAAACGGTGGCCTGCCATTGGAAATGAGGGTTTTCTGTAGACGCCCTTTCGCCTCCGAGCCGGACTCAGTGGCCTGCTTTGCGTCTGTCGCAAAGCACTTTCTTATCTTAATGGGGCCATGTGTTTCTAATTAGAAACACATGGCCCCATAAAGACAAGAGATCGATGCTTGTAATTACTACCGGGTCTGACACCAGAAAGGACCCGCCCCACAAACCCAAACTCGTGCTTAAGGCTTCAGCTACTGGCCAAGCCACTGCTCGAGCTGTGGAAGGAGTGAAGACCTCGGCGCTGCAGGGGTGTCACTTGGCGACCTCTCTCGGCAGGTAATCTCCTTGGGCAGCCTCTCTCCACAGGTGTCTGTCGTACTGACAGCGGTCACAGCTGCAAAGAGCGCCCGCAGGAATCCGAGGAGATCAGACGGCGCACGCGTGGTCACGGGCCGCCAGCGAACCAGAGGCCAGGCATAGACTCCGGGAGGTTGATAACGCGACATTAAGCGGTAGAGGCCGGGTGGCTCATAAACCACGGGTTGCGCTACAGAAACCGCTGCGTAGCAAAGCTAGGCTTACTTTACTTTGATGAGTGAGCTACTTACCAACACTAATCTCATTCAACAGGGCTGTGAGATCCTGCTTCCTGGCAGGGCTCTTAAACATGCATACAGACTAGGCTGGATCGACAACACCATTTCCTATATGCATACTCCGTAAATAATCAGCATCGCTTGTTCCGTCCATGTGAAGCCGCCCACTCAACGAGCGGCGGGGCGTGCAGCCGCTAAATGCTGTGCCGGGTGAGTCAGTCACTCGCGCGCGTTCAGTGCCAACACACAAACAATGTAGAAGTGGCGAGCCGCGAGCGTGGCAATAACGTACATCAAAATTGTCTGGCCGCTCATAATGAGGGCCAAAGACTAAATCTGCCCTTCAATCAGCAGAATATATAAATCACCGGCAAGTAGCTCCATGTCGTGTTGTTTCAGCCATCCTGCACGTATAGCCAACAGTATATTGCATTCTGGGAAATGTAGTTTCCCTTTGAACATTGGAAGTATGGTCTCGAAAAAAACAGCCCGCGGGACTCCTTGCTGTCACACTTACCAAGGTCCTGCTTTGCCGCTGTTGGAGACGGGGTGAAAACTCATATGCGCTGTCACATCAAAACTCTAGAATCGCAACAACCAGCACCTGGAGTGGAGAGCACAACAGCCCCCATAGAACAAAGGCTTCTGAACACAGCTGGGTCCAATCAACGCACCAACTCGTAGCCATTTTTCATACCATTTCAGGTTACAGCAGCAGGAAACCCAATTGAATCAGAGACGACATTTTTGTCCTATTTTAGCTGATTTTCAGTTCATGAATCGTAATTGTTGTGAGATTAAAAATGAAAGTAGTCAAATGTTTACAAACTGTGCTACTTTGTAAAATGCCTGGGTTTACTATGTTGTGATGTATTAAAGTGTGCACAGAAACAAGTACATGTGTGCATATTAGGACGGTGATATGCAGAGTAGATGCATGTGATGGCAGAAAATTAAGATGCAGTGTAGAGAGATTGATAGACAAATTGTTTGTGATACCACAGATGACAAGATACCATAAAAATATGATTTTGGAAGAAAGTTGGAAATGAGGAACCCACTACCTTCTCACAAGGCACTGCGGGGGCCCTCGGGATATACCACAGGTGTTGGTGTGCATATGACGTATGAAGGAAGATCTGTGTGACATTAGGCTAGTTTAATCAGTTGTTTTTTCTGGCACTGAAGTATGTAGCTAAACATATTATATCTCACCTTGGCTGAGCAAAGCGCGAGCCCGGCTAAAGGTTAAACCATGAACTGACTGAAGCTCACACAACGCTCTTTGAGAGTTTTTGGAAGCATGTGCAGTGCTTGGGCTGGAAATTGCTCCTCCTATAGTGTGTCACGTGACGTACACATCCCGTCTTCCTGTTGACAGTCGCAGTGGCAAGGGCTCAACAAGCATCTGCAATGCAGTAGGTCTTGCATTTGCGAGATTTTGAGCTATTGGCATTGTAAATGACAATGCCTTTTATTTATGTGTTTAAAAAACAACACATAAATAAAAGGCATTGTCATTTACAATCCCAATAGGTCAAAGTTTCTAAAACGCGAGACCTATTGCATTGCAAATGCTTGTTTTTCACAGCTGTGTGGTATTTGGACTGGTGGACACCACGCGTCAGTGCCGGCTAGTAACAAGTTTTTGACTTTCTATTTGTGTTTATTTTAAAGGTTCTAAAATATTGGCACGTTAGCACTCAGGGATGTGTGCCTGTTTTTTTTTAAATTGGCAACGCAAAGTGTAGTTTTTCAACTGCTCACGCAAAGGTTTTGTGTACTTTTCTTCAAGAAAATCTGCCTGCAGTCAAGGTCTGGACGGGCTGAATCTTTGACAGTTACATTCTTTGTTTTTTTTGTAAAGGTCCTCCTTTTATTCTGCAATTGTGTGTGTAACATTATTTCATCATTATTTTCCTGTGCTTTTTGGGAATAGTGCATATTTTTTGCTACATTTATTGCATAAGTATAAAATAATTGTGCTGGTTTTGTTGTGTTTTGTCTGCAAGACGCTTTTGCTCACTAATATGCAATCTGTAAATCCACCACCACCATTTTTGGAAAGTCCGGGCTCACCTCAGATCCAATGGAGGCAGTGGTTCGATGCATTTGAAAAGTATTTAGGTGCTATCGGCACATCAGGTTTCAGGGCTGAAAGGAAGAAGTATCTTCTTCTCAACTCCTTAGGTTTTGTGGGAAGAGAAGTTTTCAAACATCTCCCTGATATTGTGGTGGGGGAGGGTGAAGTCGTTGATGATTATCAAGAGGCTGTAAAGAAATTAGTTATCAAATTTGATGTGCAACCGAGTTTAGTAGTTTTAAGGCACACATTTTTTAAGCGTGCACAACTCCAAAGTGAGAATGTTGATTCATATTTGAGTGCATTGCGTAAACTGTGTGCTGAATGTCAATTTGGGGAATATCGTGACCAGCTCGTCAGAGACCAGTTCATTGCACATTGTTGGGACAAGCAGATTCAACAGAAATTACTTACTATGGGAAATCCTAGCCTGGAAGAGGTCATAAAGGTAGCAAAGAGTGTTGAACTGGCACAAATAACGATCAAAGAGCTTAATGTGAATTCCACCCCAAAGGAATCTGTTAATGCGATTGCCGCTGCCAATGCCACTAGCAATACATTGCGTAAGGTTAAGCCGATTGAGAAAGGGCCTTTCAAAAGAAGCAATATTTGCTATAGACGTGGGTATGCTCCACATGGTAAAGACAATAGATTTTGTCCTGGTAAAAATGCCAAGTGCCATAAGTGTGGGAGAGTAGGACATCTGGCAAAAGTGTGTCAGTCTAGTGTCAGTAAAACTGACAAAGTTAATTGTGTAATACAGGATGAACCGTTTTGTGAAAATGACCTTGTTCAAGATTTTCAAGACATGATTGTAGCGGTCACGGATGAAGGGGTAGTTTCTGGTGATCCGTCTGATTGTGTAGACCCCTATGTAGATGTGTTGGTGGGTGGAGTTTATTTAAAGTTGCTGGTAGACTCTGGTGCCCGCATAACAATGATTACGTATGAATTGTTCAAGAAATCTTGGGGAGACAGATCCCTTTTTCCTCCTGATAGAGCACCCGTCCTCTTACGAGGGACGCAGAATTGATTTGGAGGGGTTCATAGAGGATGTGTTGGAATTCAGGGGGCACAAGATACAGGGTAAAATTTATGTGGCGGTTCGTGGATTAAATATCCTTGGTTGGTACCATCAAGGGCTTTTCGGCATGGTATTAAGACCCGGAACCAGTGAACAAGTCTTGGTTGTCAAAGACAATCCTGATTCTCTCTGCTTAGAACAAGAGTTTCCCAAAGTGTTTTCAGACTCTCTTGGAAAAATTGTGGGATTCAAGCACAAGATCAAAGTTAAGGAAGACGCTATACCGGTGAAGCATAAGGTCAGGTCTGTGCCGTTTAGCCTTAGGGGAGATCTTAAGACGGAATTGGATAGATTGCAGAATTGTGGGATCATTGAGCCTGTAGAATTCAGTTTGTGGTTAAGTCCATTGGTTGTCGCCTGCCAACGGAATGGTGAAATACGTTTGTGCATCGACTTGAGAAGTCTAAACAAAGAAATTTGGGTCGATTCGCATCCTCTTCCAAAAATTGGTGACCTGTTAGAAGAATTGAGGGACGCAGAATGGTTTTCCAAGATAGATCTGGCCTCGGCGTACCATCAAGTTACGTTGGATGATGAGTCTCGCCACTATACAGCTTTTAATTCCCCGTTTGGTTCTTTTCAGTTTTGTAGGATGCCCTTTGGTCTCGCCTCTGCGGCTTCTGTGTTCCAACGCATAATGCAGACAGTGCTTCAGGATGTAAGGGGTGTTGTCATCTTTCAAGATGATGTGCTCATTTTTTCTAAACATTTAGATGAAGATGATAAGGTTTTGAGGACTGTGCTTGGTATTTTTGAGAAAAAGGGAATTGTTGTTAAAAAAAATAAATGTGAATTCTGGAAGAGAGAAATAGAATTTCTGGGACATCTTGTTTCTGCTAAAGGTGTCAGCCCGAGGCCAGGTCTGGTGAAAGCAGTTGTCGAATGCCCATGTCCCAAAAACAAGGATGAGTTACGCTCTTTTTTGGGGCTGTGTGAGTTCTACTCACGTTTCATACCTGATTATGCCAGTAAAATTAAGGTCCTTTCTAATATGTTAAGGACGAATATCACTTTTGAGTGGGATGTGAACTGTCAAGAGACATTTGACTTGGTCAAGTCAGAAATGGTTAATGCAAAAACCCTTAGTGCTTATGACCCGGCTGTTCCCTGCACCATTACAGTTGATGCTAGTAATTATGGTTTAGGGGCAGTTCTTACTCAATCTTCAGGTGTGAGTGAAGTTACCATCAGCTACGCTTCCAGAGTACTGCGTGATCCAGAGCTTAACTACTCTGTGATTGAAAAGGAGCTTTTGGCGCGCTATTGGGCATGTGAAAAGTTCAGGACTTACAATTGGGGCAGGAAATTTGTCATCCAAACTGATCATAAGCCCCTTGTATACATTCTGGGGGGAGAACGTCTCAAATATGCCACGCCTCATATTGCACGGCTTACTACTAAACTTTTACAGTATGATTTTGTGGTTAAGCACATCCCAGGAAAGGAAAATGTCAGAGCTGGCATGCTGTCAAGACTTCCTTTAAGTGAGGATGATGTACTTGATGTGGATGAGGACAAGGAGGATTGTTTTATTGCTTTTGTCGATGCGGTTGAAAATAAGGCTTGTAGTGAGATTGAATGGAAAGAGGCGTTGAGTGAAGATTCTATTCTTGAAAGAGTAAAAGTATATATTGTGAAAGGTTGGCCTAGAGAGAGGTGTGTCTCTCCTGATATTCAACCTTTCTGGAAAGTTGCAGATGAACTGTCCATTGAAGATGGTTTCATCATGAGGGATGGTAGGTGCATTCCTCCTCTTAATATACGTACCAAGTTGGTTGATTGTGCACATGATGGACATCTAGGGGCTACTATGACTGAAGGGCGTGTCAGACTGCACTATTGGTGGCCTTGTATGGACAAGGACATCGAGTTAAGAGTCAAGGAGTGTGTTGTCTGTTGTGGAGCTGAAAAGGGTTTGAAAGTTGTCACACCTCCTTTACAGCCCATTCCTTTTCCAGAAAAGCCATGGCTTAAGGTGGGAATTGATTTGGTGGGTCCGTTCAATTTTCTTCCCTACAACTTACGTTTTGCGTTTGTGTTGATGGACTTTCACAGCAAGTGGCCTGAAGTCCGGTTTTGTGCCTCTCCCACAGCAAGCAATGCGATCCTTTTCTTTAAAGAGATCTTTATGAGGGAAGGATTTCCAGAAGAGCTTGTTTCTGATAATGGGGTGCAGTTCGTGAATCAGGAAATGAGTGTATTTTTGAATGAATCTGGTGTAAAACATTTAAGAAGCTCGGTTGGACATCCTCAAACCAACGGTTTGGTTGAGAGGATGAACAGGGTTGTTGTGGAATGTATTAAGTGGGCAAAACATAATGGTTACGATGTGGAAGGTGCTGTCAGATCCATGCTGTGGTTTTACCGCACAACGCCACATTCTCTCACAAAGGTGGCACCCTTTGTATCACTCAGAGGTAGGGTACCCACTTCTGCTTTATACCCGGCTTGGCTTTTTTTATCAAACATATGTTTATTAAGTTTTTCCAAGTACAGCGTAAGGTCTCAGCATCATTTCGCTCATCGCAGTGAGCGCCAACTTATCGATAAGACACAAATGGTGAAGCATAACACAATACCCAAGAGGCGCCCTGTCCCCAATTCCGAAATAAATGCTAATGGAAGATACAGCGGCTCTCAAGGAGGGAGTGCGGGCAGTCCCCTGTGGCATCAGACATGCGAAACAACTTAATTGGGCGTCTCAACGTGTGTCTGTAATGACATATTGTGACAAGGTGGGATCGGCAGGGGTACAGCAGGAGGACGATATAGACTGGTGGGCTGCAACGCCACTCTCTCCCCCTCTTCTCCCCCCTCAGCAGGACAAGTGGGACTCCCCAACCCTGCCCCTGTTAAAGGACACGGACAACCCACAGCACGGCGCCTTTAATTGGGGATTCCCTGATGACGGGACTCCTCCTCCGAATGACGTCACGGCATACCCGCCAATAAGGAGCGAGGACTCATGGAGGCCGGTGTGCATCGACACCGGAGCGGAGGAAGGAGAGTCAGCAGCGAGAATCGAGAGAAGCGAAAGACGAGAAGCAGGAGACCGGAGTGTGAGCAGCGGTACCGGACAACGAGGACTCCAGGATACGCCAGGAGGCCACCGGCACCACGCTTCGCCGAGCCACGCTCCAGGAGGAGCGTGGCTAACCCAGGTACGGGACCGGTTTACAGGGTGGTTAGGGAGGAGGGATTCCTCCGACACCTAGAGAACCGGGAGGGCAGCCCGGTGTCGTCCCTGCTTGCACCCTTCCCCGTACACTATCACACGGCCGTTATATTCTGTTGCACGGGTTGTTTTGAGGTGTCCTCGCACTACCCTATCCCTGACACACTTATAGACAAGAGCCCGCATACCCGCTATTTTCTATTTCTCCCTTTTCGGCACTCCCTTTGCTCCATATCTGCACCCCGGAGAACAAGACCGTTTGAAGACCGGATCTCCAAGAGGAAGAGTTCACCAAGCTGGAGAAACCCAGGAGAAGCGGACGGAAGACGGAACAGACCCCTTATACCCCGGAAAGACTGACCCATACCCCAAAGAGAGTGTTTGGCAAAATAAAAGCGTCTTTACCACGACCTGGCCTACGACCGCTTATTGCGACCCCGCCACAACTGGTGTCAGAAGTGGGATCGCCACCTCGGTCCGTCTGTACTCCCATGATGGACACGGTCATTCAACACCTTATCAAGGGCCTGGAGAAGTTAGAATGGGCCGTAGAACGACAGCTGTCATCCGCCCAAGCTGACAGAGATGTTTTCAAGCACACCATCACGGCCCAGATAGAAGGGCTACAGAAGATGGTACAGGAACCAGGGACTCCAGTGCCAAGAGAACGCCAAGGCACAACGCAAGGCCCTGCGGGTGTATCATTGCAAAAATACGTGTCCGGGGAGGACCCGGATGCGTTCCTGTTAAACTTCGAGCGCGCCGCGAGAGCATGCGGCTGGCCGGAAGAAAAATGGCCTTTTTTTCTGGCGCCTCTACTAACAGGGGAAGCCCAATCAGCCTACCAGGTGGCCAACGCCACTGGTAATACCCCTTATCAGGACATAAAGGACATTATACTGGACCACTTAGGCCTCGATGCAGAGGCCTACCGGGTCCGGTTCAGAAAGGAGAGGGGTCTACCTGGGGAGAACCCCAAAACACTATTCTTCCGCCTTAAAATGGCCGCCGATAAGTGGCTGAAACCTGCCTCCAGCTCCAAAGAAGAGATTATGAACCGTGTATACTTGGAACAGTTTATGGAAGCACTTCCCTATGGTACACAGAGGTGGTTGAGGCAACACACCCACCTTTCCCCGGAACAAGCCATTGAAATGGCTACCACTTACTCACGAGCACAGCCAAGGACTATAATATGGGACGCCGAGAAACCAAATAGAACACACCCCGGAAGAGCTGAAAAGAAACACACAAGCCCCTGAACGACTTTACAAAACACCGCCCTTCCAGAACAGAAATCCCCACGTTTAGAGGGCCGCAATGTTTCGAGTGTGGGGACTGGGGTCACATCTCGCGGCTGTGTCCTAAACGTAAACCAGTGGACAAACCCATGGAAGTGGGCTACATCCCTAGCTCGGTCTTATACACTGCTGAGATGGGGACCTCTTTTTATGTAAGTGTACAGGTGAACGGGAGGGTGATCAAAGCTCTTTTAGACTCAGGCTGTAGGCAATCAGTTATTCAGAAAACCCTCATTCAGCCATCACAATATATCCCAGGCACACTAGTACACATAAGGTGCGTACATGGGGATGTCAAGCCCTACCCTCTGGCGTCTGTCACCATCTCGCCATTGACTGGGTCTCCTTGCACTGTAAGGGTGGGGGTGTTGGATACCTTACCTGAGGATCTCATTCTCGGGACGGACAACCCGGACTTTCTATTGCTGTTTCACAACAACATAGAAAAAAAAGGGGGAAACCATACGTCACCACAACCCGCCCTTATAACCCCCGAGCCTTGGGTGCTAGATAGGAGCTTTAGGTTTGCCCAGACTAATGACTCTACCCTGTTCAGTGCCTGGGAAGCAGCACACGTCAATCAAGATAAACCTGCAACCTCCTACCCCCACTTCCTGATCAAAAATGGCCTACTCTATCGGAAGGGAACGGCTGAAGATCCAGCTCAGCTGCTTGTCCCTATGTCCTTCAGGGAGCAGGTGCTCTTCCTTTCCCACGCTCACCTCACCGCTGGACATATGGGTGCGGAAAAGACAACACAAAACGTGTTGCGCCATTTCTTCTGGCCAGGTATATACAAAGACATCAAGGTGCATTGTCAAGAATGTGTTGTATGCCAAAAAAAGAACCTACAACGCCCACCAGCCGTACCCCTTCAGCCCTTACCCGTGGTAGGAAGACCATTTGAACGGGTGGGCATGGATCTCATTGGACCCTTACCCAAGACTCAGAGAGGAAACCTCTACGTGCAAGTTATTGTAGACTACGCCACAAGATTCCCTGAGGCTTTTCCACTCCGAACACCCACCACCAAAAACATCGCGGACAAGCTTATGGAGTTCTTCTCGAGGGTTGGGTTCCCGAAAGAAATCCTAACGGATCAAGGTACACCGTTTATGTCGCGGCTAATGAAGGAGGTCTGTCGTTCCCTAGACCTTCACCATCTACGGACATCGGTATATCACCCCCAAACCGACGTTCTCGTCGAGAGATATAACAGAACCCTGAAGGCTACTTTAAAGAAAATGTTGTCTGTGGAAGGTAAAGACTGGGATCGACTGCTGCCACTGGCCCTATATGTCCTGAGAGCTCAAGTCCAGAGCAGCCTGGGCTGCTCGTCGTTCGAGCTGTTGTATGGGAGGCAACCCAGAACTTTATTGGAAATGACCAAGGACGCTTGGGAGAAGGAGGGAGAAGACGAGAAGAAATCCCTTCTAGCGTACACCCAACAACTGCACTCTAGAATTGGAAAATTAAGGGATTTGGCCTATTCCAATCTTGAAAGAAGCCGGGACAGACAAAAGGGATGTTATGATAAAGGGAAGAAATGGAGGAGGCTGTCCATCGGGGATTGTGCCCTTGTTTTACTCCCTTCCTCAACAAAGAAGTTTCAGGCCGAGTGGCTGGGTCCCTATAAAGTGGTGGGGGTCTTTGGCAAAACCACGTACCAGATCCAGATCTCGCATAACAGAAAACAGACTTATCATATAAATCTGTTAAAAAAATGGTTGGGACCCTTGCCTAAAACTGCACACTTGACGCTCCCAACCTCCTTGCCAGGAGGTACCACCCTAAGCCACCTCGTAATAAACGAAGAGCTGTCCAAGGAAGAGAAGGCCGACCTGGTGGCCTTGTTATTACCGTTCGCACCCCTTTTTTCAGATACCCCCGGAAAAACCACTCTGACTGAACATCGAATTGAGACCCAACCAGGGAAAAAAGTGAAACAGAGGCCATACAGGATTCCCGCCGCAAAAAGGGCAGCAGTGAGAAAGGAAGTTCAAGACATGTTACAGTTGGGGGTGATACGCCCCTCTAACAGCGACTGGTCATCACCGATAGTCATGGTCCCCAAGCCGGACGGGTCAACCCGTTTTTGTATGGACTTCCGAGCGTTAAATTCTATTTCCACTTTTGATGCCTAGCCTATCCCAAGGGTTGATGAACTCATCGAAAAATTGGGGGATTCCAAATACATAACCACGTTTGATCTAACCAAAGGATATTGGCAGGTCCCTTTGCGTGAAGAAGACCGAAAGAAGACCGCATTCGCAACGGAGGAAGGCCTATACAAATTTAACGTCCTCCCCTTCGGTCTACACGGAGCACCTGCCACGTTTCAGAGGCTCATGAACACCGTGCTCCGTGAATTCCCTTCTTTCTGCTCGGCGTATCTGGACGATATCGTGGTCTACAGTGCAATGTGGAAAGAACACCTACTGCACCTACAGAAGATCCTCAAAGCCCTGGAACGTGCAGGACTCCACATCAACTCCCGGAAGTCTCGAGCCGCTTATCACAAGGTGAAATATCTCGGATATGTTCTGGGGCATGGCGTAATAGCTCCACAGGTGGAAAAAGTGAGGGCTATCGCTGACACCTCCTTTCCCACCACCAAAAGGGACCTACGTGCATTCCTTGGATTGTTGGGATACTACAGACGCTTTGTCCCACAATTCTCTGAGATAGCCTCCCCATTGACGGATGTTCTCCGTAAGGATATTCGACCTCAGCGATTGCTACACCCCTCCAGAGAAATGCTGGAGGCGTTCCAGAGACTCAAAGACACTATAACCACAGGCCCAGTACTAGCGTCCCCCGACTTCCACAAGACATTCATCTTACACACTGATGCCTCTAACTACGGGTTGGGTGTGGTATTGTCCCAAATAGGTGAGGACGGGGTGGAACATCCCATTTTATACATTAGCAGGAAGCTGTTCCCAAAGGAGACCCGATACCCTACCATAGAGCGAGAATGTTTGACAGTGAAGTGGGCTGTGGATAAGCTAAGGTACTATCTAGAGGGACGTCCGTTTATTTTGTACACGGATCACGCTCCCCTACAGTGGATGTGTAGACACAAGTCACAAAACCCCAGGGTTCTCCGCTGGTTTTTGTCACTGCAGCCTTTTTCCTTTGATGTGCGCCACCGAAAAGGGAAGGACAACGGGCGTGCTGACTATCTGTCCCGTGTGTTTCCTCTCCCCGATCGGGAGAATCCAAGGGAGGGGGTGTGTGACAAGGTGGGATCGGCAGGGGTACAGCAGGAGGACGATATAGACTGGTGGGCTGCAACGCCACTCTCTCTCCCTCTTCTCTCCCCTCAGCAGGATGAGTGGTACTCCCCAACCCTGCCCCTGTTAAAGGACACGGACAACCCACAGTACGGCACCTTTAATTGGGGATTCCCTGATGACGGGACTCCTCCTCCGAATGACGTCACGGGATACCCACCAATAAGGAGCGAGGACTCATGGAGGCCGGTGTGCATCGACACCGGAGCGGAGGAAGGAGAGTCAGCAGCGAGAATCGAGAGAAGCGAAAGTCGAGAAGCAGTAGACCGGAGTGTGAGCAGCGGTACCGGACAACGAGGACTCCAGGATACGCCAGGAGGCCACCGGCACCACGCTTCGCCGAGCCACGCTCCAGGAGAAGCGTGGCTAACCCAGGTACGGGACCGGATTACAGGGTGGTTAGGGAGGAGGGATTCCTCCGACACCTAGAGAACCGGGAGGGCAGCCCGCTGTCGTCCCTGCTTGCACCCTTCCCCGTACACTATCACACGGCCGTTATATTCTGTTGCACGGGTTGTTTTGAGGTGTCCCCGCACTACCCTATCCCTGACACACTTATAGACCAGAGCCCTCATACCCGCTATTTTCTATTTCTCCCTTTGCTCCATATCTGCACCCCGGAGAACAAGACAGTTTGAAGACCGGATCTCCAAGAGGAAGAGTTCACCAAGCTGGAGAAACCCAGGAGAAGCGGACGGAAGACGAAACAGACCCCTTATACCCCGGAAAGACTGACCCATACCCCAAAGAGAGTGTTTGGCAAAATAAAAGAGTCTTTACCACGACCTGGCCTACGACCGCTTATTGCGACCCCGCCACACATATAAACAAATCCTTCCAGCTGGAGTAATCTAATAAGGCGTACTCGAGGCATATAAAAACAACTCCCCGAACCCAAGAACCCAAACCCCAACCCCCCCTCCCCCCCTCCCAAACTGTGGTGGCAGCAAAACCAAAGCTAGAAAATCAACTGGAGGTAGTGGCGATGTAATCAGTATTGAAAGAGGTGTAGTGCACGGACCGTAGGAGGACAAACAGCTGACGGGAGCCCCCTGGAAAGGAAGGCAACTAGCGGCCCCCACTTGAATTCAAAATTCTTATAATTATCTTGAAAAATATCAGACATTCTTTCCAGGCTAAGAAGCCGCCATAACCGTGAGTGCCAAAGGGAGATCGCCGGAGCTTCCCTCTGTTTCCAGGCGGCCGCCAGAGTCACCTTAGCTGCTCCTATACACAGCCACATGATGGCCTTGTCCGCACGGGTCTGGTACTCTAATGTAGGGTCTCGGAGTCCCAAAAGAACCTCTGCCATAGTAGTTGGAATGGGGTACCCCAGAATGTCTTTAATGTGTGCCAATATTTCTGCCCAAAAGGGGCGTATAGTCGGACAATCCCACCAAATGTGCTGAAAATCACCCAAGAGGCCGCAGCCTCTCCAGCAGCGGTCAGAAGTGTTAGGGAAGATCTGCTTAAGCCTAGATGGGTGGAGATACCAATCCATCATGGTCTTTAGGTGGGCTTCTCGGAGGTCCACGGAGTGATTGAATCTAAAAATGTCGGACCACAAGTGGGACCAGTCTCTCTCTGACACATCGCGCTGTGATATCCCCTCCCACATTGCCATGTATCGCGGACGCGGTGAGGTGGCGGTGGTAAGTAAAAAGTTATAGATGAATGATATCACCCCTTTCATTGTGGTGGTCTTGGAGAGGAAAGATTCAAATCTAGTAGGTGGACGAGTGGCCGCATCCCGAACCTTCGGGGTGAGAGCCCAATGAAGCAGTTGGGTATGGTGGAACCGTTCTGTGTTGTCCAAGTCATAGTCCCGTTTACAGTTGTCAAAGGTCAGGGGGTCATAGTTATGAAAGAGGTGCGTCAAGGCAAGGCAACCCCCACCTCTCCAAGCGTCAAAGGGTCCCTCCTGCATGCCAGGGGGGAAGGCAGGATTGAAGTGCAGTGGTGTAAATGGCGAGGGGAAAGTAGTCCATCGATCATCCCCCGCAACAGAGTCCCACACTCGCAGGGTGGTTCGCGTAGGAGTGCTACAGTACGCGTTCTTGGGTCTGTCTTGTTTGGGGCACCAAGCTAGGTCCCATATAATCCGCCCTGCGATACTACGGTCCATATGTAACCAATGTTTATCGGATTCCGGTTTGGACCTCTCAATTAGTACTCTCAGTTGCGCCGCTTTATAATATAGATGAATGTCGGGGAGACCCACGCCTCCCTCCGCTCGGGAGCGACGCAGTAAAGAGAACGTCAAGGGGGCACGTCCTCTTTGCCATATGAACTGTAGGAGCTTAGATTTAATTCGGCGAAAGAAGTCCCTCTCTGGCTCTATCGGCAAAGCCTGGAACAGGTAGAGAAGTTTAGGGAGGAGTGTCATCTTGACAGCATGTATGCGGCCAAGCCAAGAGAAAAAGAGGGGCTTCAACCTCGCGAGTTCCTCTTGAATTCGGGTGAGACTGGGGGGAAGTTAGCAGCATATAGGCCTTCCACCCTGGGCGTTAACTGGATCCCCAGATACTGTATGGATGAGACGGCCCATTGTAAGGGAGTGAGGGGCTGGAGCCTGTGCACCTCCGCCGGCGGAAGGGTAAGGTTAAGAATATATGACATGCCCAGGTTTATTTTAAAGCCTGCTACCCCATCAAAGCGCTCCAGTTCAGTTTGTAAGGGGGGAAGAGAGTGCGCAGGCTCGGAGAGCGACAAGAGGACATCGTCCGCGAAGAGGGAAATCTTGTGGGAGTCCCCACTAAAGGGGATGCCATGAATGTCGAGGTTGGCTCTAATAGCCACTGCTAGGGGTTCGATGCTCAGGGCAAAGAGAAGGGGTGAGAGGGGACACCCCTGTCGAGTACCTCTAGAGTGAGAAAAGGCGGATGAGCATATGCCATTGACTTGTACCCGGGAGCGAGGTTGAACGTAGTTGGCCCGAAGCATAGTGAGAAATTTAGGTGCGAACCCAAAGCTCGTGAGGGTAGTAAATAAAAATGCCCAATCGACCCGATCGAAGGCCTTTTCAGCATCTAGGCCTACCAGTACTGCAGGAATATGTTGTTTGCTAGCTTTCTCTATGAGGTGAACTATGCGGCAGGTGATGTCGTGCGTTTGCCGGCCCTTAATAAACCCCGATTGGTCCGGGTGGATGAGGTCCGGCATGAGGTCATTCAGACGTTTAGCCAGAATAGAGGAATAGAGTTTCGCGTCGAGGTTTAATAGGGCGATGGGGCGGTACGAGGCGCATAAGTGAGGGGCCTTCCCGGGTTTGGGTATAACAGAGATCACAGCCTCGGATAATGATCCAGTAGTCTCTCCCTCTGTCGCCATCTTATTAAACAAGCGCGTGAGGTGCGGAATGATGTCGGAGGCAAAAGTTTTATAAAACAGGGCGGTGTAACCGTCTGGACCCGGGGCCTTACGGGGCTTAAGGGCTTGTATGGCGGAGTTCACCTCTTCGGAGGTGATAGGAGCAGTAAGGGTTTCATTCCAGTCAGGCGAAACCTGGGGGAGGTATAGTGTCCGTAAATATTCACGTTGGGCGGCAGGATCTAGCTGGTCCCTCGTATAGAGAGTTTTGTAGAAAGAGCCGAAGAGCTCTGACTTTTCTTCATCTTTGTATGTAATCTCCCCAGTGGGCCCAAGAATACCTCCTATATATTCCCGTTCTCGTTTGCCTTTGAGCTGTCTAGCTAGATGTCTACCCACCTTGTTACCCTGGGAGTAAGAGAGGTGTCGGAGTTTGAGAAGTGTGAATTCTGCCCTGTTATTATAAATAGCTCTAAGTTTGTCCCTCAAAGCCGTCAGTTTGCGGAGAGTATCTCGAGTGGGGTTTGCTTTATGCATGTGCTCGACAGAAGCCACTTCAGTTTCCAACGCCTCCCGCTCTCTAGCTCGTTGTGCGTTCAGTGCCGAGTTGAGGGCAATACATTTCCCTCGGAGGACCGCTTTAAACGTGTCCCAGTTGTTGTACTCCGAGGTATCCTCAGGCTTATTAAGATCAAAAAAGTCAGTAATGCTTTCCCTCAATTTAGTGCGGGATTCTTTATCGCGCGTGAGAGACGGTGGGAAATACCAGCGCGGGGAGGAGGAGACATTACCGTGCCAGGCCACGCAAATGGAAAGGAGACTGTGATCCGACACAGAGAGGGGAAATATCTTAGCCTCTTGGAGAGCGCCCAGCAGGGATTGGCTAACAAAAATGTAGTCCAGTCGGGAGTATGTGCAGTGGACGTGTGAGTAAAAAGTGTAGTCACGAGAGTGGGGGTGGAGTGTCCGCCAAGCGTCTGTCAGGCCTAGATCATGAAAGTGTTGTTTAGTGGCAGGGGTAAAGGAGCCCAAGTCAGAGCGGTGTGGGTGAGTACTGTCGAGATCTCTCTGCCAGGTCAGATTAAAGTCGCCCAGGATTACTAAGGGCCCTTCCCGAAGTCCAAAATTCTCCCCGCCAGAGTGTTTAAAAACGCTGCTTGCCCCGTGTTAGGTGCGTACACTGCTACGAAGGTGCAGAGCTTGCCCATCAAACGGCCCTTGACCATAACCCAGCGGCCATCTTTATCAGAAAGGAAGTCCAAAGGTTGAAATTTGATGGAGGAGTGAAAAAGGAGTGCCACTCCCCTGTGTTTCGTTAGGGCAGAAGCTTTGTATATTAGGGGGTAGTGTTTGTGACGGAGGCGTGAGTCCTCTGATCTAGCCAGATATGTCTCTTGGAGGGCCACTATATCAAGGTGATGGTCTACAATATACTTCCACACTTTGTGGCGTTTCTGAGGGGAATTAAGCCCCTTAACGTTCCAGGAACCGGTAGTGATCGTCATTGCACTACAGAAGGAGAGAACACCTCATAGTCACCTCCAACCTACCCAGCCAGGTGTGTGAGCGGGACCACCCCAGGCGTGCCTATCCCCCATGTTAGCATCTCACGTGGGGAGACAGAAATAAAAGAAAAAACCCCCAGCGAATAAAATGAAAAAGCTGCCACCATCGCCCTCCCAACCCCCCCCTCAACCCCCAAAAACAACATAACAAACAGCAACAAAACGTGCGGCAAAAAGGCCGCTAGCTGGTCCCTGGACGAGGGCAACCTGCCCATCAGGGACTAGGGGGACGAAGAGTCCGAGGACCCCGTCCGCGCCATCCCGATGTAAGTCACAGAAGGCATCGTATGCGGTCATGACGTAAATGTCAAGACAGAGCTGGCTGCGGGAAAGGAGTAAAGTCACTGCTCTGAAACATAGAGGCGGATCATAGTCCAACAATCCCATAGTACAGGTAGCGGCATGGGCCCAGACCCCAGGGCCATAGTGGGTTCCGGGGCTTAGGAAGTGGATGGGAGTAGATCACCTGTAAACCCATCGAGCTGCTCCTACCTCCGCCCTCGAGCACAGCTTACAGTCAGGTGTGGTAAGATTCGGTGTGGGCTTCCGTTGGCAGTGATTCCTCAATCGGTCGAAAAACAGAGCAGTACATGTCTAAAATACGTTCGCTGATGTTTTATCTGCGGCCTCTACGTGTGCCCATAAGCCATGCAGTCGTCAGTGAGGGCCCCCGTAGAGCCTCCCGGGAGTTGTCGTGATCGGAGCCAGTCTCCCCCGGGGGGAGACCCAGGAGTTCCAGGCCCTCATTTAAGTCAGTGACATGGCGCGGTTTGTTGTTGAAATCGAAGCTTAGTCCGAACAGGTAGGTCCACCTGTATCTGATTTTATCTCGCAGTTTGGCAGTGATGGGTCGGAACATCTGTCTCCGTGCCAGGGTTGTCGGTGCCAAATCCTGGTAAATGGAGCATGAGTGGTTTTGAAAGGTGGCGGTCCCTTTTGACCTGGCCGCTAGGAGCACTGCCTCTTTAACTTTGTATGAGTGGAATTTCGCCAGTATGTCGCGGGGACGTCTCCTCTCGCCGGGCTGTAGGATTCCCACACGGTGGACCCTTTCCAGCTTTATTGTGAGGGTATGGGGACCTAGGACCTCCGCGAAAAGCCCCTCCATGAAGGCCTCCAGATCCGGCCCCTCCGCTCCCTCCGCCAGGTCCCTGACGCGTAGGTTCTCCCTCCGGGCCCTATTCTCGAGGTCTTCCGCCTTGAGCTGCGTCTAGTGGAGTTGGTCTTGGAGGGCGCGAACATCTTCACGCAGTTCGGCGGAGAGCTTCTCCTGATCCTGGTGGTGCGCCTCCAGATCGAGCACCCTGGTGCCCACCGAGTCGACGTCTTGTTGGAGGGAGGCCAGTCTCCCTGTAAGGTCCGACCTCAGCTGCTCTATTGATGTTTTAATGTCCTGGCCGAGGTCATTGCGCAGCTCAGTTTTAAAATCTTTTACCATGGACAGGAGATCCGCCTTTGTAAGGGCCATGTCAGCAGCTTCAGCGTCTCCGCGCAGCGTCGGCGTTTATCTGACGGGCCAAAGAAGTCCGATACCTTGTTGGATGTCCTGTTCGTCCCTTTCTTAGGCGGCATGCAGACTGGCCCGGGAGGACCCCTATAATGGCGACGCCCGCTGAAGGAGGCTCAGGAACCAGGATGTGGGAACCTCTGCACCGAGGGGCCGTGCAGGTGACCGCCGGCAGATCAATGGAGCAAGCAGAGGCACCATCAGCAGGCAGGCGCCGCAACGCCGGTCGGACCCTTGCTTACTGCTCAAGGTGGCTTACGGTGTAGTTGGTGCAGCTAGGTGAAAGCGCACCCCCCTCGGGGAGATTAGAAGCAGGGCATCCGGTCACAGCGAAGACCTCACCCAGGGATCAGTGCCACAGTTCGTTGCTCCATTCGAGCCCCGCTTCAACTGCCGGTTCCAGCCCTCAACTCGCAATCACGGCCCTCTGCGATATGGAGCGGGCGCCATTTTGGAGATGCAGGTACTGGTAGATAAAGGGCACTCACGGTGGCGAAGGCACCCGGGGAGCGTCAGCAGTCCCGCAGCCAGGGCGAAGGAAGGCAGGAGGCGGTGATGCCCGCCGAGGCGGCGTCTGGAAGGGAGTAGGCACGGGGGCCACAGGGTCCAAAGATCAGACAGGGCACTGAGTCACATTTTGGGCGCCATTTTAAGGTCAGGCAGGGCGGTAATCCGCGGAAGGAGCTGCAGCCCGGGGGAGGCCCTTGGAGTATTCCCCATGTCCACGCCTACCTTGGATCTCACCGCGACGGCGGGAAGCAGACTCATAGGCAGGGGCTTCACGCTCCGCGTCCGCCGGGATCTCTCAGCCCAGGGGGAAAGCCGCCATTTTGTAATGCGCCTGCTGGTCCCACGGAAGGCCTCGTCGGGTCCGTACCTGCGGCGGTGGAGGCGGATAAAGGCTCCCCTGTCGTGCCTCACATCCTCCACTTGGCACAGAAGTGGTTTGCAGCGTGCGGGATGCGGTAAGACCCCTGCTATCTGCTCCGGAACAGTGCGCGGACCGGGAGCCGAGACGGGCTACGTCCGATCGGCCATCTTGCCCGGCCACGCCCCCCCGGCTTGGCTTTTAAGAACTGTTTGTGACAAAGTGTCGTGCTGGGTAGATCATGTTGCTTTGGAATCCAGGGTTGAAGCTGCGCAGAGAAAAATGTCCGACAGGTATAATCAAAAGAAGTCGGCGAAGTCTGTTGATTTGCATCCTGGGGACATGGTTCGTATCAGAAACACAAATTTTGTTTAAAAGGGAGGTATGTCCTTTGGTGATCCTGTCTGTGTCGAGAAAGTTTGTGGTGGTGCTATTATGGTACGTGGTGGGCATTGGTGGAATGCTGGGAAAGTTGTAAGTTCATTCTGCAGCCAATAACTCAAACTGTACGAGGAGAAATGTTGATGTGCCTTCTGGCCCAATTGATGTGCCTTCTGATCATACTTCTGAATCTTTTGTGCCAAGTGAAGCGCCAAGGAGGTCTAGTCGTGTTAGACGTGTCCCTTGGAGGCTACGATAATTTACTCTATTTTCTTTATTATTCAATCTGCATGATTTGTATTACCTTAGATACCATTCTTGTATCCTTATGTTTCATTTTTGACTCTTGTTAGTTTCTTTTTAATTTTTGTTTTTTTTGGCTGTTGGTCCTCAACTGGGGAGTTGTTCATATGTTTGCTTTTTATGTTTTGTTTTTTTTCATAAACAAAAAGAGGTAATATGTTGTACTTAGTTATGCTTGTTCAATGTTCTTTTAGAACCTCTATTTGTTGCCATAGTACTTGCGTGTGGGGGGTTCTATAATTGCCAGTTGGTGCCTCTCATCTGTCGTGAGAGGAGCGGTGGCTCGTTGTTCCCACTAATAAATACTAAAGACTTACTTGCTGTGTCCTGTGGTGGAATCCTGTGCCTGGGGGCACAACATAAACGTTCTTGAGCAGTCCAAGGCTCCCAAGGGGGAGGTATGGTTACAGATTAATGAACAGGGGCTCATAACAGGAAATGCAAATGTCCAGCCAAATACTCACTTTTATGAAAAAATAGAAATATTGTATTTCTACTGCTAACCACCCAGAGGAAAAATATGACATTTACAAACAATAACACAATTCCCCTAGAGGTCAGAGCTCTAGTGTTTCAATGGCAATTCCGTGTCACTCCCTCCACACGTAAGCAATACTGATAATTCCCCATTCACTGTTGGTAACATCCAGGGAATGCCCTAATAGCAGTCCGTATCTTAAGTATCCACTCTGACTCTTAAATTCAAGTGAAAAGTGTCCTAGTGCCGCAATGCTCTCAGCAGTGAGAAACAAGTCTTACCTGCTCCGGTACGTGTTAAACGTGCAGAATCCTGGAGTGTGCCCTGTCCGCAGGTACTTCCAGTGGCTCAGGTCCGGATCAGGTGAATTGGCTAAACATGGACTCAGCCGCTGCACTCAGCAGGCGCAGGCTCTCTCTTCCTCACGATTGCCATGCACGCACTACTCAGTACTGCATCATCCCTGTATGGCACCCTTCCCAGGCACACATACACCCAGCGCAGGTACACCACTTGTACGCTGCGCAGCACTCTCCCACCAGCCTGATTTAGCTAAGGGTGAGTTAAGCACACTACAGCGAAACATTTAACAAGCGAGTGAGAGTGTAGGCCTCACTCCAGTGACACAGGTTAAAAATGACCTGTTTACTCCTACTGATCACTACACTGTATGCTACCACCATTGCCCTCATGCTGCTTAACTCCTGGCGAAGTCAGCAACCTCCCACCACTATAAGTGTAGCGCATTGGGCACCCCTCCCAGTCCAACAAGACCGTAATCTGTGAGACAGGCCTATGTCATGGCGCACATGCATCATCTGTGTTTGCCTATGACAACAAAAATCAGCACTGGGGATCCAGACATCAGCACAGTTGGGTACTCAGAGCAGGGGTGCAGGTCCATTACCATGAACAGGAATTTTCCGTCCCAACAAGATGAGACACTGCTACAATAGGAGGGGGGCATCGTCTTCCAATGCTGTTTGTGGCTCTGATAACCACTTACATCCTCCCCCATGTGACCTTTGCCAGTACCTGCAGGCTGAGGGGTAAAGGAGGAAAACAAAGAGTCCCTTGTGCTGTGATGGAAGCAGAGCACCCATCAGCAGCCTGAGGATCTCAAAACTGAGAACAAAAGAGCAGCCACAGTCTGCTGTCTCTGGTGATGAAGAGGTCTATCACAGGTGTCCTCACACTGCCTGACACCACCTGCAGCAACTCCCAACAATGCCAGCAATCATGGAAAGAGTGAAACACACAGCTTAGGATGTCTCCCGCTTGACTACCCACACTCCTGGTGCACACTGGCCTCAGGAAAAACACTTTCTGCTGTAGCCATGCCATGGTTCTTGTCACCAGATCTGCCTGGCCTTGATCCCTGTTCCATCTACCTATTTAGAACACGTATGTTTATCTTTTAAAACTTTTTTATAGAACACAAGGGGAGTGCATTGCTGGGCTCACGCCTGCCCTTAATTACTTATCGAACCACAAAATGGGTCACACCCTTGGCTTACGCTATAAACCTAGTTGGCTATTTAACGAAACATGAAGGATGGATTGACATACCTAGTATCGCTACCAATTTTGCTCCCAGTTTTCAGGCACTTCCAAGATTTGGACAAGGATGGCTCACTCACGTAATGAGACATGCTTCAACATTTGCCACCTCGTCCCACCCTGATAAGGTGGTACTACCGGGGCGGACTCAACCTCAGGCTGGGGCCAGGGCCGGACTGGCCGTAGCGGGCACCGGGCATTTCCCCGGTGGGCCGCAAGGGTGGGGGCTGGTTTTGGGCCCCTGGGGGGCCGTTTTTGTTACCGGGAGCCGGCAATATCGGCTCCCTGTAATAAAATCGGCCGAAACCGGCCCTAGAAAACAGCTCGGCCGCACTCCTCCCCCCTCCCCAGGGGCCGGCCGAGCAGTTTGCCAGGGCCAGTTTCGGTTCCCAGTCCGGCCCTGGCTGGGGCTAACCTGAGGGAGTTCTTAGATATTTCTTTTCTGGAAAATGCAGTGATTCAGTTTCCTAGTTAAATAAACCTTAGGATAAACCACAAAGATGTCCTTTATTCAGGTGGTATCCTAGGTATTTTAAAAAGTTACCAAACGAGTAACTACAAGAGGCATATATGGGTGACATGACCGATATGCATCAGTGTGAAATTTAAAATACAACAATCAATTTTGAATGAATCACAGAGCCTAAAAGATATTTCAGTGGGACAGGAAGTGCTTTCAGACAATTTGCCTTCGGACTTAATAATGTGGTGCAAGCCTGTTCATAAGTTCCATTGACGTTTTGACCTGTGATAAGTGGTGTGCTAAAGAGACACTCAGTTGAGTCTTCTTCAGGACAGTATGTTGTAAAACACTCCAATTGCGTCACAATGAGGCGAATCCTAGTCACACACCGTCTTCATAGTGCCATGGAAGGCTTGAAAGATAGCCCTCCTGCCTTGTCAGAAGAGAGCTTATTGGCTTTTAAAGGGCTCTCATTGGTCACCCCATCTACCATATCCTTATGATGGCGAAGGTGCGCTTAAATACTTTCAGACGCTCCAAGTTGCATCTCACAGTCCCTGTCCATGGACTCTCTCAATCCCGTCTCTTCTTTTTCAGAACTAGTGCATTTGTTAATGTAGTTGGGGCTCTGTTACTCCACCTACTGGACGGGCATTACGGTAGTTGGAGGCGCACTGTAACTATGCTCCTTGCTCCAGTTCAACCAACCTTTCTTTCATCAATTGCTTTTTGTTGTCTACTATTTTTGAGTTTATGGCATTTGGGACTTCCGGTCTCCGGATTGAGAAAGTTTACGGACAGGGACACTGCTAAACCTTTACTCCTGCTTTTTTTTCTTCCACAATCAAATGGGTTGATACTCCCAGAAAAAGAGTGCCTCCAGCCCAGCCCTTTAAGCTTACCTGACTCCAGTGCACTGTGCTGGCCTTACTCCTGGCGACTATGCAGCCCACGGGCTCCTAACATCACATATTCCGGAGGTGGAGAACATGTGTGGAGACGGCCCAGCCTCCCCTGAGCACACAACACTTGTGGCGACGTGCACTACCCGCATCACAGGAGAGCCTCACAGCATTGCCAGCCCCACTGGCGCTGCCCTCTGATTTTCAGGCTTCTGTGCACCGTTCCCCTGTAGGACCAATCTTATGTGTGCACCATAATTAGAATAGAAAGAGACATGCCAATGTTCCTCAATGACCCATGCTCAGAGGGGAAAACAGGACTTTCTGTGTGGCCGTGAGTGCATAAAAAAAATCTGAAGTCCACATGCAACGTCTAATCACTTTGTTACATCAGACATGAAGCTGGAAGCTCCTCCAGGGATGTGCCCGTCTCCCTCCATGATCAACTCATGATCCCTTAAGTCCATTCTTCTTCCTGGCCTCTTCTCTTCCCTCCATCTCTCTAGTCGGGATGAGGTGGGGAGCCCAACTGGTGTGTGTAACCCATCCTCAATGGAAGACTTGACAGGCATGGCAAGGTTTCATCTCTCAAACAGAGCATGTAGGGTGAATACCGCGCTCACTACACAATCATTATTTCTCCATTCCTGCCCATCCCCTTGGCTCACTGGCCATTGGACCAAGGGAGCCAATCCAGCTCCAGGGTCCTGGCCAGGTGCCCTGTCCTGGGACAGAGCTCCAGATCCAGGACAGGGCACTTGCACTCAGAGGCCTGTCAGGCTGGTGCTAACCCTCCTCTGAATGTCTCGCTAGCCCTATGCAGTCACTCTCACGCAGACCCTGAGCGTTCGTGGCCAGTCTGGGGTGTTCAGGGTTCTTTTTAAATGCTTTGAGGGCCACCAGGGAGGGAGCTTTACCTCCTGGCTCACTCACCCCTTGGCGGGCGATGCTCACCTGGTTCTCTATTTTGCTGGACTTCGCGCTTCAATCTATCAGGGCCTCGACCACAAGCTTAGGTTTTACAAAGTAGACACAAGAATCAAGTACTTAGGTAGAGCATGGCGTAGCGTTTAGCTTGTGTAGGCGCTTTTTAATAGAACTCTTGTCACTGAACAGAGTTGTACACATTTTATGAAACTAGAAACATGAAAGACTGGGCTGGGCCCCACCGGATTCGAACCTGCGACCAGCATTTTGTACACACTTTTCTCACATGGGCTCATCATATACCACTGTAACGTGTAGCAGCGGGTGAGCAAGAAGGCGCTCTCTAAATCCAGTTCCAGCTAGGGGTCAAGGGTCGCTCTCCAAACCCATCTCAGAAATGTTATTTTGGGGACGGTCTCCCTTCCGCTGGTGGTGGGTAAGTACTCATTCGAAAGAGTTTGTTCCTACCTGATATTTGACTCACATCCGACCTTCATTCTCCAGACTAGTAAACACCTCACTTTCCAATCGCTCCCCTTGTTTTACACCCTTCCCCTGACAGTGACTCCTGCCAGACACACCTTCTCACCCAACCCTCTCTTCGCCACTCGTTTCAGACATGCACATAGGACCGCCATCTGTGCCATGGGATCGGATGTTGTTCTGAATGTAAATACCACTTGCCCTCTCCCCCGATTCCTTCTTATCCATTCCATCCAGCGCCTTGAGACCCTCACGGGTGATTTGTCGCGCTTTACAAATCTCTGATGCCTTGATTGATCTTTCATCTATACACTGCCCCGACCTGCTCCCTCCTTCTTCAAGGCACTATACTGCTTTTTCTTCTATAGCGAGGGTTTTTTTTGTAGTTCTGTGCCCTGCTTATAATTCGTTTTTTAGTCTCTAGTAAAGCTCTCCATCGCCCTATGGTGAGGTGTCCACTGTATAAATGCCTTCAATAAAACAGATCAGATGTGAGCGCCTGCAGGCGGCTGGGTCCACGGGTGCTAAGTAACTGACTGGCAAGGCCATTTACGCAACCTTTATGTTAGAAATAAAATCAGAAAGATATCTGACGACTCACCTCCTTGGAGGACACCCACATCAGCCTGTACCTGTGGGATGGAAATCCAATTATTGGGCATAATGTAGGTCGCCTGTTGCCATGGATGCCCCCTGCGGTGCCAGACTACAGAGAGTGGAAAGTTCCTAGGACTAAAAACAATTAAAAGAACCGAAGTAGGTCGTCGCTTAACCCACTTTTCTTCAAGACGCTCCCTTCCAACTTTTCCAGAGCAAGGAGTCCTGCGTTCATTTTCTGCACCGTGGATACAAACTGCAGGCTAGATCGGATCCTAACACTTACCTACTCTAACCTTGATGTCACCTCTGAAATAAGGATTATGGAGGGCAAGAAGATACCATGTTTAGGATGACTTCTAAAAGTACTTTAGGAATAATGAAAACATGAGTGACCACTGTATACTGAGTCGATGCACAGAAAGCGTAAAGCTCACGTATTCAAATTGCCATGGATTGAACTAATGTATTAATCAAAGTCAGTTTACGGTTCCATTTTGGTGAACCTTCCCTTATTAGATGGGGCACATGCATTGACCGGGGAACATTGTGTATCATTCAATTGAACGATAGGAAACGTCACCACTTTGATATTCCCGTATACACCGACTGCAATTAACTGGTACCCTGTTTTTTTATTTTGGCCAAACCATCCTGCTAATCTAGTGTGTGTGCTGAGGACTAGGTCTGCCCCCTGATAGAAGTAATGCAGGAAGAATAATTGATGGACGGAATGCTGAATCAATTTCAAGCATTCAACCCCAGTACACAGATCTGCGCCTAAATCCATCGTTTTTTTGCTCCCCGTGCCGTTCCAGTTTAGATAAAGCCCCATGCAAATCAGTTTTGACCCTGCTCCCCATGGAAACAGTCCAGCCCAAACTGTCAGGCCAGGCCCTCCCTAGACCGGAAACCGGCATCCTGGGACCAGTTTCAGGGGTTCACCCCTCATCAGCCAGGCTAGCTTGACTCCAGTGGCATGATGAGCATGGGACTCACACCTGGGCATACCCTTCCCACTTAGGGCGACAGATGCAAAAAGAACAATTGATGGACGGAATGCTGAGGTGATACCCGAAACCAGTCCCAGGATGCTTGTTTCCGGTCCAGGGAGGACCTGGCTTGGCAGTTAGGGATGGACTGTTCCCATGTGGAGCAGGGTCAAGACTGATTTGCATATGGCTGGGTCCAAACTGGGGTGGGGTGGTGAGCAAATAAACGATGGATTAAACCCAGATCTGTTGACTGGGGGTGAATGTTTGCATTGTTCAGCATTCTGTCCATCATCTGTTCTTTTTGCCTTGATAGAAGTAAGGCCTTGGACTTGTCCTGTGACCCGTAGGGCTCATCAAGCACGCCTTCATTTACTGCCAGTGAACTACTGTCCCTGTGGTTGGTTTAGCACCTGGAGCAGTGGTAGTAGTGTACTGTGTTTTGTGAATCCATAGTTGTGATCAGACCTTTTCATCTGTGTCCCTGGAGTGCAAGCCCACTGATCCACTTGTTTAAAGTTAAACTTCTGCGCACTTTTCCAGTTCCTAGCACTGACATCCTGCATGTATGTCGTGCACGTGTGTGTAGCCTGCGTGGGACATGCATGGCATAAGTGTGAGTGAGCTATAGTAATGGAGGCCTGTGGGATCCATTCTGCATACCCAAGGCCTGGCCTTTGCCCAAGATGGAGGTAAAGTTGTTTTCCTATAGCTGGAAGGAAAAGACCTAGACACTGAAGTGAGGGGAATGGAGAGAGGGCTCTTTTAGAAATTCGATTAGGCCTTTTGCTTGGCAAGGAGCTGATGATTAAGTCTTCTTGAACACAGCCATTTGGTGGGCGGTAGGAGTAAGAGGTGCAATGCAGACTGTCGTGCAATGTGATGGTAACCTTTAGGTGAGGCCTGCCATTTTTTTCTTTCCTTGATTAACTCCTTTAATTGGGTGATGACAGACAGGTGGAGAAACCTCACATCTTTGTGCCTCGAAGCTGGTTGCTCCCGACTGGAGACTACCCTGCTGTGAAAATCATCCCTTTACACAAAGGTAAAGTGATGATTTTCACAGCAGGTGTTTGGAGAGCAGCCTGGAAAGGACACAGCTACTGTCTGATTTTGGTGTATAAAAGTGTGGCCTCACTACCCCCACCTGTTCCAGTTCCAAGTCCTCTATGGTAAAGGAAGGGAGTGCTCCGCAGAGTACTCGGAGGATTGCTGTAAACTAGATCTGGTGTCTGCTTAATAGCCATCTTCCTAGGCATGAGGTGACATCGCTTAAGTCTAGATCTCTTGCTGAAATCGCTGTGGATCTGTCCGGAAGCACCCAGAAGCCTGCCTGCCTGCTTCGAGAAGGAGCATGACTGCCCTCCAGGAGGAGCGTCTGTCCAGGAGGAGTGAGATGCAGCGAGAACCAGGTATCTGTGGGGAACACCCAAGAAAGGACTGAGAAGAGCTATCTGTAGACCCCGTGTTGGGGGCCTGCCATCCTTCCGTGTTGGTTCTTAGAGGGAATTGCCAAGATTATGACTGTGAATGCCGAGGCCCAGTTGGGCTGTCATTGAATGTCTAAACTAACCAGGCCTGTGCGTGGCCTCATCTGTCAGAAGTAACCAGCCTGTGCGTGGCCACAACTGCCCAGAAGTACTCAGCCTGTGTATGGCCGCATATGCCAGCCTGCGCAAGGTTACATCTACCTACATCATGAACCACCAGAAGAGGCTGCACCTGCAGCCGAGGCCCCCGACTGCTGCGACATCCAACAGAGGTTCGATTAGGACCTCAACAACCTAGAACTCCTTATTGAAGCCTGCCGAGTGCACTGCCAGAGTGTGGGCCCAGCAGACATAGCAGGGCGAATGAACAAAGCAGTAAGCTGACCTGCAACCTCTTAGGAGGGAGGGTATGAGTAACAGCAAGAGAGAAAGGGTGGGGGGGCAGTTGCAATGTTTCAACATGGTCTGATCCTTCACGTTTTGTAAGACTAAAGACTGAGCAGCAAAGAATGAGCACAATAACTTCAGTAGTAACTACACTTGGGCCATATTCATGCTAATACCTCTTACCCCAAAGAGGGGGACCAAATAGGTCTGGGTCTGGAGGGTTTGGGGCGACTGAGCCTGGATCAAAGGGGGGAGGGATTCAGAAGATAGCAGATAGAGGCACAGCACTGCTTGATAGCGCCCAAGTGATAATGGTGAGTAGAATTTTGTTAGAATGCACATTAAAGTACATTTCTTTCTTAAAAGAGAAGCACTGGGCTGGACATTTATTTATTGCGTTGTTGTGTGATTGTTGAACTCTGAGCTCGACCACACTACCTCCCCGAGAAGCCTGTGTCTGCTCGCCATCGCTACCACAGGGTATCAAGTGCTTAAGGGGGTTGTACTTGGCCAAGTTGTCAGACCCTTAGTAGGGCAGATGCTGTAACAACTGGGGCAAATGACGTCAACATCCACAGTTGAGAACCAGTTGTCCCTGCCTGCCCGGTGGACCCACGAATGGGGTCTGCCACACTCCAAAAACAAAACCCCAGTCTGTACACAACCTCCAAAATAGAGAAAGACAAAGGTCAGAACCTCTATTGGCTTACTTTGGTGATTTAGAGTGTCCTCTCCTGCTACAGCTGATCTTTCTTCAGAGACAGGTCCAGGGTTCTGTTGTTGTCCAGATGCAGGAACCAGAAAACCAAAATTACTAGAGCCAATCTGTAGCAATCATGATTAAGAAGATGCCGGGCTGTTTCAGAATTCCTGTAGAACATTTGTAATAACTGAAATGAGAAGAAATGCATTCAGGTGTTTTATTGACTAGTTGAACAGAAAAGAATCCGATAAGCGAGTTCATTTTGCGCCGTTCAGAAGGCAAGGCATACACACTCCAAGGACCTCCCTACAAGAGTCCATTAAGTTTGTGACTGTGTTGACTGGTGCAAGTAAATTAAAGTACACTTTAAAACATGATGGAGATGAGAAGGCCACCAGCAAAACTCCCTTAATTCAATCTGAATCTGGAAAATCAAGAAGCTGACTTGTGAGGTCACAGTCAGTTTGGTGTAATTACTTTCAAGAAAAATTGATTGTAAAGAGCAGCCCATGACTCTCTTATCAAGGAGTCTGGTGAATGTTGTAGGGACAAAATTCCCCATTTAGGACTTTTTATTTTTTCTTGGCTGTCCTTATTGTGTTTGTCTCAGGGAGCTTGATAAACTGCAAGTCCCCAGAAGGTGTTAGTCATGTGTTCGTTTACACAACACCAGCAGATCACAAGCTCTGCTGATCAGGTGATGTATTCAAGTGCACCCCCATCCATAGGGGGGAGTGCTTACTGCACCTCACAAATTTATCGGTGACTGAAGGTTTGTGGCAGCTGATTGAATTAAGCACAGGTCTTTTTACCTGTACTCGTTGTGGGAAACCCATTCACACTCCTAAACAATCATTTGCAATGCAATAGGTCTTGCATTTACGAGAGTTTGAGCTATTGGCATTGTAAATGACAATGCCTTTTATTTATGTTTTTTTTTTTTTTTAAACAGATAAATAAAAGGCATTGTTATTTACAATGCCAGTAGCTTGAACTCTCACAAATGCGAGACCTATTGAATTGCAAATGCGTTAGGAGAGAGCTGACAGGACAAAGCTCTTTGGGAAAATAGTGCTCAGAGGCTGTAATTAAAGCCTACCGAGCAACAACACTCGTAACATGGGGTGTCCTCATGGGAGGTTACAAAATGGGAAAAGGTGGTACTAAGGAGGGACTACTAAGCCTATTGACTGACGAAAAGCGACAGTTTACAATAGACAATGACACAAGCCAATGAAAACACTGGGCTGAGAGTGGGCGGAGCTTCACGTCCATACCTTAATACTGCATGCCTTACAGAGCAGCGCATGCGCTGCACAGGCTCGACCTAAAAAAGGCCTCTTTCAATTTGCCTGCGTGGATCTTTGGCATGTGTTATGTGTGGGATGTGTATTATGTCTGTGTCTTTCAAGCCTGGGTATCCTTGTGGCAAGTGTTTGTTGGCCTTTACGAGGGCACATCGTCTGCATCTCAACATAGTATCACCTCCATTTTATGTTTTTAAACTACAGCCCAACTGGGACGGTTAATTGATGAGGTATCCAAGATGGCTGCAAGGAAGGAACACTGACCTCGAGCTCCCGGGAGCAGGATCACGAATCTAGTGAAAATCCTAGCTCCCCCCCACCCCCGCAAAATCGAGACATTGGACTTACCGAAAAGGATCCTAAGGGTGTGAAGCGGGTCTGTGAAGTCGCATCTCCCCTGGAAACGAGGACCCTCGCTCCGGTACCTCGAAGACGGCAAGCGCCCCCTCTGAGCTACCGCTGCGGTGCGAATCCTGTGAAGACCCCCTAGCGACTCCCGACCAGCCCCGCCTGATTCTCGATCTCGACGGATGTCCTCCCGCAGGCACGGCTTCTCTATCTCCGAGAGCGTGCAGAAAGTTCAAAAGACACCAGAGCCCCGGCCAGCAAAACAATCCGCCTGACCCCAAGATGGCCGCCCGCGGACCTCGCAAGGACACAAGGTAGGAGCACGTTGCCCCGCTGCACCTTGATCCGCCCAATCGCCACTCAATGCAGCGAGACACGGCCCTCACCCCCACGACCTGTCTGAGGTGAAGCTGCGAGCGGCAGGCCACCGAACACCGGCCCTCAATCGGAGTCTGCCTGACCCCACGATGGACGCACCCGGGGACCTCTCAGCTCTGTACCTCTAGCCCCGGGAATCCCACACGCATGGTCGCCACACCACATCGTCCCGATCAATCCGAAGGGCAGACACTACCAGACACTGAGGGCTAATCTCTGAAACTGTGGAATAGCGCAAATCGAAACCAGCGCAGAATTCCACCTACCATCTGCCTGACCTCATGATGGCCGCGTACTGACTACCCATGAACTCGCCCCCAAAGAGCACTACTTCCCGCTCTCAGAGGACCTCCCAATTGCCTCTCACAGCAACGAGGCGCACCCTCACCCCTTCAACCTCGGTTTGGGACGGAGAGGACACTGATCGGCACAGTGCACCATCCCCCAACCTGAAACTGCCTGACGTCAAGATGGCCGCATCCAGAGACCTTTCCCCGAGGATTATGCCTCCTTCTCCTTGGCAACAAGATGCTTCGTAAAGCCACAGCAGGGCTCGGCTACCTGTTAGCTTACCCATAGAGCACATTCCGAGAGCTCGCTCTGAAAGAGTAAACTACCCTACCAGGGTGTTGCAGTGTGAATGAACCAAGACATGCACATTGGTATTTCTGCTTAGCCTCTGGCGATAGCCCGATGACCATTACTGCCCACACCTAGACGTGAGCGGGCATGCAACTAACATCCCATGATCAACCGGATGTGCTACCGGTTCTTGACTGCTAAAAAGCAGGGTTCCCACCCTCAGAACAAACTCGCCCATCCGCCCTGACCCTGCTGGGTTTTCCCGTCAAAGTCATGAGCGCAGGCATTGTTACCGGGGCGTTCAACGGCATGGCTGGACCACTTGAGGGCTGCCCCAGAAGCACAAGGGCCGTCACAAGCGCGAATGCAGGCACACATACCTTTACCTTCAGCGTCACTCGTGCACCCTCTACCTAGAGGAACATCTAAGCTCTGCCCCGCAACCCAAGAAGGTCCACCGCAGAGGCGAATATCTTAACTCCACCTCCCAACCCGGGATGGCCCTCCACATAGAGGTACATTTAAGCTCTGCCCCCCGGAGCGGTCCTCAGCCTATCGCATCCCGTAGTCAGTGTCCCTAGACCTTTCTCCTCCCCCCTCCCGAGAGAACCAGTTTCCCTTCCTCTCCGACCCGTCACCGCTAAAGGTATCACCGGCTCAGCCAATTCAAGGAAAGATAGAAAATGGCACCCGACACGCCCAGCCTCACCAGACACCCTGTTCCGACCCACTTGAAACCCCAAGGCCCGAACTCAGTCGCGATCACCTTCCCTCTCAACCTCTCACTAAAAGCGAAAAGAAACTTCAAGCACAGACTGATCAGACAACACCCGGAAACACTTTTCGCAGATATTTACCACTGCCCCTCCAAAGGACAGATAAAAACGGATCTCATCTTCCATACGGAGAGACCCGATAACTGGCTCACCACACTCAGTACTCAGCTTCCTATCTCCAAAACTACCACCACTCCTCATGCTGCAAACTGACAACCTCACTCACTAACCGCAGGCTACGGAGCGGGAACACGTCAGTGACCATATACTCGAACGGCACGGTCCTGATTCAATCCAATAATGATAATCTAGAGGCCTTTGACTCCCTCTTTCCCTCGCTGCGAATCGCCCCCCTGCACTCGCCCCTCCCTTCCCCATCCTACTCTTTACCCACGCCCAACCTGCCTCGCCAGGAGAACCGACCACTCACCCCTTCGCCCTTCCCTAGAACTTCCATCCCTCCTCCACGAGTCACTACCTGCACCTCCGCCCCATTAATTCAAGAGCTCCAACTTCCCGCCGATTGCCACCATCACCATCCTCCACTGGTTCACCCCAACTTGCAACTAAGGAAAGACCCCCACAGGCTCCCACTGACCTCTAGCCAGCTATCTCCAAGCACGAACATGGTAACGGCGCTATCACAACACCCCCCACTACGCCCCCTGACGCCAATCCTACTCCCGGTCAGCACACCCACCAACAGGCCTCCTAACACCGACCTGCCCAACGCCTCCAAGGACGCTCCCGCCCAAGACACCTCCACCACCCCATCGGATATCCTGGAGCATCGCCTCGCCTTCTTAGAATCCCAGCTAGAACTAATAACCCTGGGCCTGAGAGAAATCCTATCCAACCTAGACGCGACCCGAAAGTCCAAGCAAACTCTCCCCGGACTACTACTCTGACTAGCTCCACCCAACGGAGATCTTACAATATGTCACGCCCAACTATGGTCCCAAACGCCCCGCGACCCTCCCACTGATACCCATAGAAACTGACACAGCGACCCGAACACAGAGACAGAGAAGAACCATAGCCGCTATGTCCTCAAAGGAGGCGGCGGAGCTCTCCTCAACTTACGACTCCCCCCCTACAGCCTACCCTAATTCCAAGATCCAAGTGATCACAGGCATCACCCCACCTTGAATTCCCCAAGACCCTCGGCCTTTCTCACCACCATACCCAGAGCCCACCCCACAATAAAACACACCATTGAGGGGTCCCCTGCCAACTGCATGCTTATTAATTGCAGATCCGCCTCCAAACATGCAACAGATTTAGCAGAAACCATCCTCTCTCATGACATAGACATCGCGTTCATCACAGAGACTTGGCTGAACGAGTTCTCCACTCCAAACCTAGATATGCTGGTGCCCCCTGGTTTCTCCATCATCAACAAGGACAGAAAAGACCAAAGAGGTGGAGGTTTAGCAATCATACACAAGAACAACATTGCCATCACAGAAATAAACACCTTCAACTACTCCACCATGGAATGCCTTACCACCAAAATTAAGACAGGCAACAACAAAGCATTGCTCTGCAACCTTCTATATCACCCCCCAGGCAACACCCCCGCTTTTGGGGAACACCTCTCTGACCTGATCGCTCACTGCTCACTTGGTGAAGCGCATAACCTCATCCTCGGGGACCTCAACCTACGCTGGAATGATGCTAAAAACCCGCTAATCCAAACACTTACCAATCTTCTTCAGGAGAACAATCTCGCCCAACTCTGCTCCGAAGAAACGCATAGGAAAGGATCAACACTAGATGCCATTATCGCTCAACGTGACGCAATTACAATTGACAACACCCTCCCAGTAGACTGGTCGGACCACCACATCATTCTATTCCACATCAATCAAAAGATTCTACTCCAGCCTCCGCAGCAAGACCCCCCAAATGGTCTAGAAACCTAACTCAGGTTCCTAGATCGGTCCTAGAAGAGAAGATAGGAGCGATCCTTCACAACACCCCTGACCACCTCACCACATCAGAACTCACCTCGCATTATAATTCAAATATGACGTCCATGCTTGACCAAATAGCCCCCCTGAAATTAAAAAAACCTAGGACTACCCCATCGAGATCTTGGTTTAACACGGACATTAACCTCGAAAGGAGACAACTTAGAGCCACAGAGAGACTCTGGAGAAACAATCCTTCGATGACCCATCGGGAACAACTCAAAGTAGCGCGCAGAAAGTACAAAAAACACATCCAGTCCGAAAAATCCTCGTTCTTCTGCACCGCGCTGGACAACGCAAAAAACCGGCCCAGAGAGCTCTTTAACATCATTAAACAACAAACCTCCCAACCCGCTACCTTCCCAGTGCAGGCTTCCAAAGAACTATGCGACAACTTCGCCAACTTCTTTGAGGACAAGATCAACAAGATTGAGCTCGCACTGGACTACAACAGCACCCCACCTAACAAGAACGCAGCACCGGGTTCCACGGACAACGCACATAAGCCCCCTCCAAAATCCTGGAAGTCGTTCATCCCCATTCAGGAAGCAGAGATAGTCAAACAGATCACCACCGCCAACCCCTCTTCCCACGTCCTAGACCCTCTACCTCCTCAACTGTCAAAAACGCTGAAACTCGCCCTTGCTCCTCTCTGGTGCCGGATTATAAACAGCTCCCTGAAAACCGGAGTCGTACCTGACTGCCTCAAAGTCGGCCAAGTCTCGCCACTGATGAAAAAACCAGGCCTAGACTCAAACGATCTAAACAACTTCAGACCAGTCTCCAACTTACCTCTTCTAGCAAAAACCTTAGAAAGATGCGTACTCCTTCAACTAACGCAACACATAGATAGCATCAACCTTCTCGACTCCCACCAATCGGGTTTCAGAAAAGGATGCAGCACAGAAACCGCGGTCCTCAACGTCATTGATGACATCCACAAATCACTGGATGCAGACCAATGCTGCCTTCTCATTCTCCTAGACCTATCGGCAGCCTTCGATACGGTCGACCACAAACTCCTCATCAAAGTTCTCCAAGAAAGAGCTGGGCTAGACGAGGTAGTACTCCATTGGTTCTCCTCCTTCCTTCACAACCGCACCCAAAGAATTAAAATCAAAAACTTTGAGTCCGACTTACACCCTGTCACCAGGGGTGTCCCCCAAGGCTCAGTTCTCTCCCCGCAACTCTTCAATATCTACATGGAACCCCTCACCACCCTTCTCAAAAAAAGCTAACATCCCCTTCCATCTATTTGCAGACGACACACAGATATATCTGGAAACCTCCTCCATGTCAGACATCCAGAGACTCAATGACACGCTCAGAGATGTCCAAAGCTGGCTTTCAAGTAACCACCTAAAACTCAATCAAGACAAAACAGAAATACTCCTCATCTCTAACAAGGAAGAAAATCCCCAAATTGTGGAATGGATAAAAGCGATCGATGCACTCAACAGTAACCTCTCCCTAGCAGACTCTGTAAAATCACTTGGCATCACTCTAGACCCGAAGCTGGACATGACCAAACACATTAAAACCTCTGCCAAGAGCGCCTTCCTAAACCTGAAGCTACTGAACAACATTAAACCTTACATCCCTCCCAAGGACTTCAAACAAGCTACTCAAGCATTGGTGCTATCGAGGTTAGACTATGGGATTGCAGCCCTCTCTGGTTCATCAAAGACACACCTCGCTCCCCTCAAAACTACTCTGAACGCTGCTGCCAGAATGGTCACAGGAGTGAAGAAATTCGACCACATATCACCCGCACTTAGAGATCTAAAATGGCTCCCAGTGGATATGCGCGCCAGCTTCAGAACAGCCTGCCTCACTCATAAAGCTCTCCACACAGGCAAACCGGAATACCTAGCCTCTAAACTCAAAAAAGCCGGACAGACGAGGGCCCTCAGGAGCTCGAACACCCTACTTCTCATCCCACTGAAAGCGCGCAAACAAAGAACCGCAGCACGATCCTTCGCGGGCAATGCTCCCAAAATCTGGAACTCGATTCCACCCCATATTAGAACCATCCCCTCGTTTGCAAAGTTCAAAGGTCAGCTCAAAACCCTTTTCCTAGATCGCGCCTGGGGAAGGGACAAGAGCCACTGATTGTAGGAGGACACCAACAACGGATGAGTCGATCGCCCAAGGACCCTGGCACCCAGTGAAGACGTCTCACCATCTCTAATGAGCCTGGACTCTCATCTTTCGGGAATTCTCCCGCCCTGTTCTATACTTGTACTGTTCTACGTATTCCTCTGCTTCTCGACTGATGTAAAGCGCTCCGATACCCTCGGGTCTGGCTAGCGCTATATAAAACCTCGAAAATAAAATAAATGGTAGGGAAAAACATGGTAAAGTAATGGACGTCTTAAGATCGTTTACATTTACATGTAAAGAATATGTGGCAACTACGCATTCAGAGGGCGGACAGGCAGGAAAATGCTGGTTAACTACGAGCGCCATGCTGGCTCTGTACATGGGATTCGGAACCATGCAGGAGAAATTGTATACTCGCAGCTGGACATACACAATTTTGTTGTGCAACATTATAGGGAACTACACAGTGAACACCAATATGGCACAGAAGCTTCACTTGAAGTATTCTTTGATCGGGCACGTTACCGTGTGTCAATGACGAGAATAAAGACATACTGGGGGGACCGACTACCGAGCAGGAAACTAAAGTATCCATAAAAGAATGAGCATGTGGGAAAATACTGGGATCAGATGGTTTCCCTGCTGAAAGGTACCTCATCTATACCTCCCTGATCACTCCACACCTAGTTGAGGTGTATAGAGCTGCACTGTGGACGGTACCCTACTTGCCTCCACCAGAGAGGCGTTACTGATGTCACCATACCGACCCCTGTCCATGCTGAACATTGATTATAAAACCTACTGTAAGGTTCTAGCTGATCGCTTACACTCCCACATGCAAGAACTAGCACATGAAGATCAGAGTGGCTTTGTCCCCGAACACAACACGTCCTTAAATATCAGGTGTCTCTTTAGGATTCTTGACAGAATCCCCCCATTACAATATACGGATGCAGCGGTCCTTTTCATTGATGTAGGCAAAGCATTTGACACAATCCATTGGGAGTACATTGGAGCGATGGTGAAACGCATGAAGCTGGGTGTTGGTTGGGACGAATCGACAGCTCTTTTATATGCAGGTACCTGAGCCATGGTAAGGACAGGTCAGAACATATCTGAAGGTTTCAAGTTTGGAACTGGGAACCAGCAGGGCTGTCCGCTATCGACCATGCTGCACGCACTGCAATAGAGGCATTCAAAAGGATGGTTCGAAGAAAGCCATAACAGAGAACAGAACAAATCGCTGTACGAGGATGACATGATCCCATTCCTCCACAAAGTTAACTCTAGGATCGAATGGAGTATTCAAATGTGGACATTGTTGGGAGTTATGTCAGGCCTCTACACTAACTGGGAGAAATCCTGTGCACTCCCAGTCTCCACTGAGTCTCAAAATATTCTGCGGCTGGTGAAAAGGAGGAACATCAAAAGAGAACTGTAGATGTTTAAATATTTAAAGTTCAAATTAAACCACTAGGACACCAGAGAGGGAAACCTTGGTGATGCACTGCATTGATTTGGGTGGCACTCACCAAGATGATTATGCTTCCTAGAGTTTTAGATCTTTTTGAGCTCCCTCAAAGTGGCCAAAAGTCATAAATACGCTACTTCGAGACTTAATTTGGGAAGATGGGAGACAGAGATCCTTGTTACATAGCATAACAGCGCACCATTAGAGTGGCAGAGAGTGGTGGGCTGTCCCTCGAGGAATACACTTCCCTCTGGACATTTGATGCCACACGCTACATCCACACATGCCCATCTGGTGCTGTTCCGAGGGTTCCTTCGCTTCCACAAAGATATGAATGATATACACGTCTCCCAGTCGAGGGTACAGAGTTACAACCGTATAGGAAACGTGTTCATCACATTCGCCGAAGCCCAATCCACCATCTATAAAAGACAGGGGGCTCACTTGGAGGACTTTTCTGTCATTTCTTCACACTCAGACAGGAAAAGGATTAAAGCTCTCAGCCATCCAGTTGGCATTGGTGTCCTTAATTACACATGTGCCGGGGAAGGATGGGGTGGAATTAATGGGTAGTACAAGCAAGCATTATGTAAACAAACGCAGTGAAGTGAGCGCTTGCCTGGCTGTGAAGAAAGGTGGTAATGGTGTGAGTTTAGGTATATTCATTCATGCAGCCCACCTGGCAGGAAACAAACAAAATGACAGATGCGGCCATCATCATCAATCAACATGCTGCACATGGAGACAACATCAAGCGGTAGTCCAGCACACATCTGCTGTATGGCCTATGGCCATGGACCACTAAACACACAGAATAGGGGTCCCCCTAGCCTTCTCACTCCAAGTAAAAGGTTGGCGCCCACTTTCAAGCTGCAGTGTGATAAGGAACAATGGTGATCCAAGCTGGGTAAACTGGCACAGTGAGGCGCTAGGACCACGGGAGGTTAAATCAACAATTAAAACTCCATTTAAACTTAAAAACGCAACTAAACAGACCAGGATTACGAAAGTGTGGCCTTTCAATAGTTATTTAAAAACGAGCATGGAGTTCCCCTTGTTGCTTGCTTTAGTGACCTGAATGGATGCTTTGTGTTGCACTCTAATCCAAACACTTGTGTTCAGACACTATGACTGGGTTGTGTGCCCAGATTTAATGTGATGCCAGATGAATGGTTTCATTGTACAACACGGACAGGAAGTATGAAGTGGGTGGCTGGAGGGATGCGACTGGACGCTAATGAAACAGCTTCCTTGCTGCACTTATCCCTTGCCTAGGATTTTAAATTTTTACAGGCTGAGGCTTTGAAATGCACTCGATCACAGGCCTCTTCAAACTAGAGCTGTTTTACATGGAACAAAGGTCTAACTGTGAATCTGGATTTTAACAGAACCCTACATTTAACAGTTGGATGCCCATCTCTCTCTTGTTTCTGAAGCAGGCAGGCTGACCCCAGAGCCTTGAAATTGTCTGTACGCGCTCACCTCAGTGCTGTATGTGTTGGAATAGAAATAGCCTAAGATTAGTACTTCAAGATAATGGGTTGAGGGCAATGATGTCACAAGATAAAAGATATTGGGTTCTTAAGCCACAAGGCAGAGAGGTAGCACCATTGATATTATAAGGCAGACAAGTGGCGCTGATGGCAAAGGACAGGTAGGGAGGTGACACTACTAAAGCAGTGGTGATAAAGCAGAGTTTCAGCCTGGTAAGGTACATCGCTTGGCCATTAACAGATTACTGCCCATTTGTCAGACCACAAGGGCAGCTTGTTCCCACTTTTACTTAAAGGCCAACCCTGAACTAAACGTGGGTAAATTCCATTTAAATTTGAAGTCAGGTGGCCTCCCTTTGGCAAAGAACAGAAGTTCGTGAAATGGGCACAAAGTTAACGATTGATAGTGCCCAATATGTAAAAGGGGTATTTAGGACCACTGGCACGACCCTTTTGTTTCTCCGGTATTGCATGCACCGTAAATACTCCAGATCATTATTTCGACAGCGTAGAATAAGATCTGCAGAGGACGCGATGGCCTTTACCTTCACTGCCCATACGGTTAATGTTGGTTATCGATTAATTATTTAGATGTTTTTAATATGTTTTCAACTCTTTAAGGCTAGAATTGGTAGTTATTGCATTTTTTTTTAGGAATATGAAGTTTACCGTATACTAAATTTAGTAAAACGGCATGATAACATATAGTTAAAAGTTGTATTAGTTAAACATATTTGCATGGTTGCCTGTTCCCTGTGGAGGTACACGTTGTTTCTTAAATATTATATATTTGTTTAAATAAATGATGTCTCACTACTGCGACCCTGCAGTCGCAAGGCAGGCAAAGGGTTGTGCTATCACAACATGCAGGCACTGGACACTGTCAGGGGCTAACTATGGGAAACTGACTGGCGATTAGAGAATTTGGAGAGAATGAACTGGCTAGCAGATTGGAGCATCCAATGGGGAGACTTCATCGTGAGGCATCATATACCAATGCAATAGTCTGGAATGCAAACCTACAGACTGGGAGTGACCAAAATACTACTGGGACCAGGGGAGATCAAGATTACAAATCCGCTTAATATGTACCTTATCATTTGATGTGCCTTGTTTGCCTAGTCCGCTAGTTGTTTCTTTTTCTTTTTTTACCTTTTTGTAAACTAATAAAATTGTTTTAAAAAAGTGTCAGGGGAGATGCCAACCTGGCTCGAGGGAAGACACACCTCTGAGGAGGTTGCGAGCGGCTTCTCTTCTGTTGATCTGTTTGGCCTTAAACCAGCAGGAGAAATTACCAGGATGACAACAAAGATGAAGGGAAAACAAAGGTCTTCACTGTCATCCGAGTAATAAAACTAACTGAAGTTTCCATCCTCATGGCCAGTAATAACAAACTCTGCCTTGGCCCAATGGACATCAAGCCGCTTCTGCAGATTCTTTTTTTTTTTTAAACATTTAAAAAAAAAAAATTATTTTCCAACTGAACAATCAGCACAAGGCAATTCTTACATGATCCATCTGTAAAGTTCGATCTCAAACAGTTACAAATATGGTCGTCATCAACAAAGCCACCTCCCCCTCTCCCCATCGATCAGTGTGAATCAGTGCATGCCACCAGTGTCTTTTGGTCATGGTTATGTAGTTTTGCTTTGAACCAGGGAACGGCATCGAATAAGCTTCAAGGACAATCGTTATGCTCTCGGGCCCCTATGTCTGAGTCCCCTGTGTGATGTGCATGGCGGACTGTTGCGTGTCATCCCCCATATCAAGCCCAAAGTGCCATCTCCATGGGTCCCAGATCTTGCGGAATTTTTTCGGGCACCCTCTGCTACGATATGTGGTCTGCTCAGCCGTCATGTATATGTCCATTCCTCTCGTCCACTCCTGAATGGTCGGTCTGTCGGCCACTCCCCATCTCCTAGCTATGTCTCTTTTGGCTACTACCAACCACAGGGAGGCAAAAATTAACTGTGTTCTGGTGATGTCCACTTCACTTGGAATCCCTAGTATCACAAATCTTGGCTCCATCGGCAACGTTACCCCCAGGACCGTTCCTATTAGTCCGATTACCTGCGTCCAGTATGGTTGAAGTACAGGACACGCCCAAACCGTGTGGAAATAAAAATCGCTTTTAGTGGCGGTGCAAGCCAGGCAAAGTGGTGATTCTGCCCTTCCCATCTTATGTAGCCTATCCCTATCATAGTATGTTCGGTGTAATATTTAAAATTGGATGAGCTGGAGCCTTGCCTTTATGGCAACTTCTCTGGGGTGCATTAACACTGCCTCCCAATCAATATCTTCCATGGACCCCACATCCTTCTCCCATCGTGCTCGGAGCCCTATGAGCCTGCCTGGGATATTGTTGTTGATGGTTTTATATGTGAAGGAGACTGCCTTACGGGTGAGCTCTTCCTGTAAGCTCTCTAAGGGTGCATATTCAGGGAGTTGTTCGCTGGGGATATTTTCCGCCCGCCAGGCATGACACAATTGTGCGTATTTAAGGAATTGGGAGTTGTTCATATCATATTCCAACTTGAGCTTTGCCCATGTTTTAAGATCCCTTTTTTCAACTATGTCCCCTATCGTAGAGATCACCAGGGGATCCCAGGTCTCAAACCCCGTAAGCTTAGGTATTTCCCTGAACCAGGCCCCTCCCAGAGCGGTGTATTCCGCGTGATCTGTCCCGTCCATCCCAAGGTCGTTAGCCCTTATCCATGCTGACAGGGTCACTTGAGTCGCGTGCAGCAGACATGAGCTACCCTTCCCCCCGTAGATGTAATGTAAGTGTGTATGAGGCAGCATTTCCTCCTTCTCGATACGGTATGTGGGGTGGTCTCTGTGTTTGTGTATCCATTCATTTATGGGTATCAAGTGGGACGCCCAGTAGTAGGCCTCTATGTCGGGGAGTGCTATCCCCACCCTTGTAGGGATTGCGTTGCAATGTCTTGAGTGCAATTCTAGGGTGTCCCCCTTGCCACAGTAGTGTTCTAAGTTTACAAGCTATTTCCGTGAAAATAGCTTTAGGTAAGGGATGGCACGAGTTTTGGAGGACATATAGGAGTTGGGGCCGGGTGATCATTTTAAAGATGGGCGCTCGACCGAGCAGGGTGAGGGGGAAGGTCCCTCCATCTCTCTACATCTAGCCTAAAATTGTTTAGGACTACACCCAAGTTTTCCCTCCTACACACCTCCGAATGGGGAGTGACGAAAATACCCAAGTATTTAAAGCCCCTTAGCACTACTCGCAGTTCTCCAGGCGGGGAGCAGTCAATTTGTGTGTTGGTCGGGCAGTAGAGTGTGGATTTATTCCAGTTGATTTTGTAACCGGAGTGTCAAAACTCTGTAATAAAATTGAATAGGGCCGGTATGGTCGTTTCGGGGTACGTGATATACATCAAAATATTATCGGCATAAAGAGAAATTTTCTCCTCTTCTGTGTCTGTAGGCGTGATGTGGAAGCCCCGAATAGAGGGGTGTATCCTGATGGCACAAGCCAGCGACTCGAGAGTGAGCGAGAAAAGGAGGAGTGAAAGGGGGCAGCCCTGCCGCGTCCCTCTCTCAATGGGGAAGGGCGCTGAGCACCGACCATTGAAGCGCACCGCGGCCATCAGTTGATTGTACAGAAGTGCCACCCAGTTGTGGAATTTCGGCCCTAGCCCGAATTTAGCCAAAGTGGCGTCGAGAAATTGCCAATTGACAGCGTCAAACGCTTTTTCCGCATCTAGTGATAACACCTGCGGGCTTGTCCGGTTTCGTACTTTCATAAGCAAATTGTGGGTTTGCCTAAGGTTCAGGCGAGTAGATCTGCCTGGCATAAATCCAGACTGGTCTTCATGGATCAGACCCGAGATTACTCCCAGGAGACACGTCGCTAGGATGGTGGCCAGGATTTTAACTTCCGAGTTCAGCAGTGAAATGGGTCTATAAGACCCACATTGGTCACGTGGCTTGCCCTCCTTGTGTATGACCACAATAGTGGCCATCCGCAGTTCCGGTGGGGGAGCACCCTCTTCCTGGGCATCTGTGAAAAGTCTGAGAAGGTGGGGACATAGGATATCCGTGTATCGCCTATAAAATTCCACGGGTAGCCCGTTGGTGCCAGGGGTCTTCCCAAGGCGAAGCTTCGCCACTGCCTCCTGAACTTCTGTCAGTGACAGATGCTCTTCCAGTTCCTGAGCTTCCACTTCTCCTAATACTGGGGTGGGAATTGCCGCCAGGTAATCCTGTATTTCGGCCTGTGATTCTAGTGATCGAGCCCGATATAGGTACCTATAGTACTCGGCAAATGCCTTGGCCACCCCTTCGTCGGTGGACTGCTTGGTCCCCTGGGGGTCTATCACCTCTCTCACCCATCTGTCTTGGACCTCCCGCCTGCTAAGCCAGGCGAGGAGCTTCCCGGCTTTGTCTCCCACCTCATAGAGGCGGTGTAATGGTGCCAAGTGCAGTTTCTTGGCGTTGTCTGCGGCCAGTTCCTTATATTCCAGTCTTAGGGTTGTGAGTCTACCGGATATTTCAGGGTCGCTGCTCTGGGCGGCTTGCATATCTAACTCATTTATTTTTTGTTCCAACTCTACCAAGCATTTATCCTTCTCCTTCTTTTCCCACGCTATTCGGTTCTGGGCTCTATCCTGCAACACGGTCTCATAGGCTTCCCAGACCGTCACCCCGGAGGGGACAGAGTCTTTGTTTTCCAGGAAGTAGACTTTTCACGATTTTGGCGTTGTTCAGGTCTCATGGGCTCAGTCTCCAATTGCGAGCACTGTCCCGTTCCCTCAAGCCCATCTCGACCAAGAGCGGGAAATGGTCCGAGAGGCCTCTGGCTGTATAGTCAGCACGCCCTGCGTCACGTAGTTCCCCCTTAGGGATAAATATGTAGTCCAGTCTGGAGTGTGTATCGTGAGCCCCGGAATAAAAAGAGAACTGTCCAACTAAGGGGTGTTTATACCTCCAGATATCTGTCAAGCCCATCGTTGTGGAGAAACGCCGTAGTGGTGTGGTCGATATGGATCTGTTCCCCCCCCCCCCCGGAGCGGTCCGGAACTGGGTCCATGACATCATTAAAATCGCCTCCTACTATGTGCAGGGCAGAGGGTGTCTCAATCAGAATATCAATCACTTTTCGGCTACCACAGTTTCGGCTACCCTTTACCTGATAAGGAAACTGAAGAAGGTCCTGCCATACATCCCCCCTGACTCTAGGAGAACGGTTGTAACTACATTAGTACTATCTAAATTAGACTATTGTAACAGCCTCTATCTTGAGATACAGAAACAACATCTGAAAAAACTGCCGATGGTGCAAAACGCGGCTGCCAGGCTTTTATCGAACTTACCAAAGTATCAATCAGTTGCTGAAGACATTCGGAAACTTCATTGGCTGCCAGTGGCACAACGTATTAAGTTCAAGGCACTTTGCCTAGCCTATAAAGTCTTGAATAATATAGGACCAGTATCTCTGAAAAGGTTTTACTCCTGGTACAACCCTGGCAGACAGCTAAGGTCCACCAATGCCAGGTTGATGTTGGTACCAAGGATTCAAACCTCGAGCTGGGGAGGTCGAAGCATAAGCCATGGCACGGCTAAACTATGGAATATGCTCCCTGTGGACATACGAGCTGCCAACTCTCTTGCCTCTTTTAGAAAAGACCTGAAAACTTGGTTATTTTTAAATTATTTCCCCCGCGTTCCTACAGGGCTTACGCTCAGGTTCCGCGCCAAGACACCTCCGGGTATTCGTGCGCTTTAGAAGTTATATTAACATAACATAACTTTGGTCATGGTAGGCGCTTGTAGCCTGGGGAGTGCGTATACGCATATCAGTGTAACCTTGGTCCTCCCCCATAGCGCCAGAACTCCCACATATCTGCCCAAGGGGTCTTGCCAAAGGCGTGAGATTTGAAAGGGAATGTTCTTCTTGATCAGGATCGCCACCCCTCTTTACCCAGATGTGAACCCTGCGTGTGCCAGGACCTTGTAGGCCCCACGGCTGATAAAACCACACTGAGTACCCTTGAGGTGTATTTCTAGCAACATTGCGAAGTCTGGATGGAGCCTCTTAATATGTTGTGACACTAGTCCACGTTTAGTCTTGTCCCCCAGCCCATTAACGTTCCAAGTCATAACCGTCAAGGTGGGTTGTCGGGTCATGTTACCTCTAGCGACATTACATCAATAACGCTACAATCTAGGAGTAGGTGGGGGTGCGGTTTCCCCTATGCCTATCATTCTGCAGGAGAGTCCTGTCGTGACGACCCTTGTGCTCAACAAATCAAAGTGCAAACATATAAACCCCAACTGTGTGAAATCCCTCCCTTCCCCCCACCCCACCTCCCTCCATCCCCCCTCAACCTTCTGGCCCCCCATCTCTGGAAGTGGCCCTTGGCCGGTGAGAATAGGTCGGTCTGTCGCACCCCCCCCCCCCCACCCAATTATAAACCCCAAAACCCCAACTCTTACAGTTTGCTGCTCAAGTGTCTAAGCTGTCCGCCGTTTGAGGCTTAGCGCACGTCAAAGAAAACAAGAGAGCAGAGAAAGAGGGGCAGCAAAGGAATGGAAGAAAGAAAAAGAGAAAAAAAAAAAGAAGAAGAAGAGGGGGGGTGGGGGGTAAGGACTGGTCCATGAGGCCTTCCTGCCGTCGTTCAGCTTGCAGCACCCAGTTCATTCGGGTCACTTTCTGTGGGTGGAGCTCCATCTTTTGGCCTCTCGACTCCCTCATCTTGCTCAAGTGACAGGATTGCCTTCTCTAATGGATGTCTTGATTCTGGTCCGAAGGACATATCAGTATCTTCAGAGTCCGATTGCTGGTTGGGGGATCCAGTTCTTTGCGGCGTGTCAGTTTCGGATTGGGAGCGCTCGCCTTTGCGGTGGTCCGGACTCCCCTTGTCCTGCGTAAGTTTCCCCCTGGTATACGGCGTTCCTTTGCGTATTCTCCGCGGTCGGCCCACAGTTGTGCGACTCCGTCGGGGAGACTCCCCCTCACCCCCCCCCCCCCGTCGACACCGATCCGCGGCACGCGATTGTCCAGAGATGGTCCCCCCGGGGGTCGAGACATTGGTCTTTCCTCCACCCAGGCCCACGCCTCTTCTGGGGTCTGGAAGAAGAGGGCTTTCCCTTGGAATAGGACCTTTAGTTTCACGGGGAACAGGAGCATGTACTGAATCTGAAGGGCCTGTAACTTGACCCTGACCGAGTCGAAGGTGCGGCGTTGCTTCTGTACTTCTCGACTGTAATCTGGGAATGTCATGATCTTTAAGTTTTCATAGCGGACTTCCCCCTTGCGACGCATTTCTCTAAGTATCATGTCCCTGTCTAATACGTCAGCAATTTCGCAATAATGGGCCTCGGTGGGGACCCGGCAGGGGGTTTAGCGCTCAGTGCGCGTTCTATGATGAAGCATTGGGAAAATTGATCCGCCGGGATGAGATCAGTCAGCCAGTTTGTCAAGAATGCTACTACGTTGTTGCCCTCCACTCCTACCGGGAACCCCACGAAGCGGAGGTTATTTCTTCGGGCCTGGTGTTCCACATCGTCAATCCTCCACAACATATCTGCAGTAGTGCTGCGCATTTCTCTCATACCCTTTTGGAGGTCCTTGACTGCATCGTCCACCTCTGACACTCGGGTCTCGGCCTCCGTTACCCTCTCGGACACCTTGCGGAGGTCCTGTTGGAGTAACGACACCTCCGAGCAGACCTCTCCAATTTTCTCTTGCTTCTGCAGATTCTTAAGCCAATGACTACCCTTTCCTCATGAACCTGACAAGTAGCATATAACCACCATCCTTTTATTCAAATTACTGCATTAAACTATGAAATGGGCCTTGTTGGCACATTTAAAAAAAAAAAAATGTCCAACTCAAGTGTGTCAACAAAATAGCAATCACTGATGGTAGCCATATCTCTCATGTAATGAAGAGACAGAATCATTTCTAGGGTTCTGTTTGCCTTCCTTTCTAACAGACGTCTCAAGGGAGGCACTGTGCGAGTGTGGGGAAGACACTGAAGAGATGCCTCAGACAAACGGGTGCTGTGCAAGGAACGTCTGGTTTCGCCTCCCTGAGGCAAAGGCTGCTACTGTAGTGGTTTGGGGAGCTGTCTCTCAGTTTTACTGTAGCCACTGGGAGAGCAATGTCCAACAAGCCCTCACCACAACAGAAGCAAACAGATATAATAAATGAACCATACACCTGAGGGTCAAGCTCCAGAGAATGATGGCTGCTATCTTGAAGATGAGTGCAGTTCCTGCTGTGCTAATCCATTCTGCTTCCTAGATTCCCCAGATTCATCCGTGGCAAGCGATTCCTTGACTTGAAAAGTACCTTTCCGTCTTCACTGAAATGTCTTTCTAAAGCAATACAGCATTTCTTCATTGTTATTCACAAGAAATTACCAAAGCAATCAAAAAACTCATAGTAAAGTATACAGACCAAAAAAACGTATTCAACCCACCCGCTAACAATCGAGTGAAAATCACAAAGAAAACATAAGTTAATACCACTACAATACTTTCTATAAAGGACCAGACACCATGGTTCTAATAGCTGGAGCCACATCTGCATTTCGGGCTTAGGTTTTAAAATTATCAGACTTTCTGATTGGGTGCATTCCTTTATCCAGTTAACAAGGCTGGCATTGTTGATTGACAAGTGTTTTTATCAGTTTTTCGTCAAATTGGATTTAATGAGGACCACATCTTGGTATTCTAAGCAGTTATGAAGATAGGACTTGTCTTTAATTGTGGTGATAATTTTTTATGCTTAGTATTGTCATTAAAAGAATTACAGTATTGTGAACTATTTCTCATGAGATACTAGTGGTATGCTTTCTGCAGTGGATTTCCATAGTGTTTGTGTTGATGTGCTTTTCGGGCTTAGTACCATTAGTGATCAGGGATCTAAAGTACTTGACCAATTTAGCTGGAACCAGGTTTTTCTGGAGACAGACACTCAAAAGCTCCTTGAATATTTTATCACCAGCAACAAAAATGGACCCGCTAAAGACCGTCAAATGATGCATTCTCAGAAAAACAAAATTGGGTCATACTGCATTGATGTTACAGACCTGATCTCTGAACGCAACTTGCACATTCTGTCAAAGTAAATTCTTGCCTCTCAGAACATTCTTCAACCATATTTCACACCCTATTACCTTAAAAGTACTCCGTCCCTAATGAGCTAAAGCTGAAAAACCATTCTGGATGTCTAGCTGGCAATCCAAAAACAAAATATCACTGCTACAGAATTTACAAACCCCCACCTCTCTACCCACAAACAACCTCCACATCAATTCAACTAGCTTCTTTCAAGATTTTTCACACTGGGGAAAAATAATGCTCTCAACTCCCAATTTGCAGACTTTACAATCTCAAATAACCTATAAACATGCTATTATTTACTTAGAAAACTTCACCAGACACTGGACTAAAAGTAACTCCACAGTCACAACATTTACTAACATCGCAACTTAGCCAGAATGACACATCACTGTACATTTCTGAGACCTACCACAGGCAAAGACCCCGAGGCGCTGAAGGAAACAGGTGAAAAGACAAAGAATCCCCTGGACGCACTGAAAAATATAACCAAACAAATCATTAGCACTCATCTTGAAGATACTTCCAAAAAACTGTAAATCACTCTTCGGTTCATGAACTAACCACCCTGTTCACAGAGAAAAGTAAGAATATCGCCGCCACCCTAACTATACTGAAATGAAAAGCCAATATCCTAAGCCATTGATATTCTCAGAACCGTAACAAGAGTGAAAGGTTACAGAGAAGACTTAACACAGAAGCAAACAGCTTTACCAGCCTAAAATCACACCAACACCTCATTCTACACAAATAGGCCACATACATCAGATCATTGATTACTAATGTCACCAAGCTCCAAAGACACATTAACACAAGCACTCTGCAAAGTCACTGCTGAAAGCAACCATCACTGACTCTTCAGAAGTGATCCTCAATACTGGAAAAGGTTTTAATGAAAATACGTAGGACACAAATTTATTGACAATTAACAAAGACAGGTGCCAGCTTCATAATAGCTTGAAATATGAAGATGTGGTCCTCATTCATCCAACTGACAAAAGTACGGTAAAACTCTGCCATCAATCAAGAATGCCATTCTGGCTAACTGGATAAAGGAATGCAACAAAACTTACCACAATCATCGAATTGCTTGATTTTTACTGCAACTTGAACATGCAAGTATACATTGCCAAAGTTACCAAACTTGCATTAAATCAGTTTTCTCTGCACAAGACAATAAAAACCTTGCATTCTTTTGGTGGGTTTTTGTTAAGGAGTTCAAGTCCGAGTTCCATCACACTTGGAAACAGTAGTTGTAGGAAAGAAGGATCTGCTTTCATGGTTAATTGCGAGTTACAAAAACAATATGGACATGTATGTAATCTAGACATTATTTACGTATTTGAGAGATAAAGTAAGGCAATGGGTGATCACATGCAGCAGGACAGGATACAATATATCAATGATATTGGGGCAAGAATACAGTCTCGTCAGGATTGGGAGGGAACTTATTGGAGGGTAATGGTGGTATTCAATTAGTCAAGAGTGGTGAGACCATGGTCTACTGCATTGCAACGGGCGATCCATCTACATTCGCATCTGTTCAGTAGTTGGGGTAAATTACCTCCTATTTAGGGAAGTGTTGGTTGGTTTATGAACTGCCAGGTCAAATCGGTTTCCTTGTGTTTTTGTTCAAGAAAATGTGAAACAAGAGGTGCCATTTCAACTTTACAACGGATTCGGCTCATGTGTTGAATGATCCGTTGCTTGACCATCTGTGTAGTTTGTCCAATGTAAAGTAGGTTACAGGGACATCATATAGCATAAGGAAAATGCTACTTACCAGTATGCATCTGTTCTTGGCATGTAGAGTTACAGACATTCATACTTGTGCATAGATCGCCATCTGGTGTTGGGCTCGGATGCTTGCACCTTGTTGTTGTCTTGGAAGAAGTCTTTTGTAGTCACGAGATAGGTGACTCCTCCCTTGGACCATAGTGCGCATGGGCATCGACTCCATCCTCATATTGTTTTTCGCCATGATGGGAAATGATGGAGTTTGTAAGAAACAGAAAAGATGTCCATGTAAATGTATCTAAGTAAGATAACACTGGAACAGATACAGGTTCCGGGGAGGCGGGTGGGCGTATGAATGTCTGCAGCTCTACATGCCAAGAACAGATGCATACTGGTAAGTAGCATTTTCCGTTCGAGGCATATGAGCTGCAGAATTCATACTTGTGCATAGACTGTACAGCAGTGTCTCCCCTAGCGGTGGTAGCCTGTATCGGTTGCAGTGGTTTGAAAAAGTGTTTTAAGAACAGCTTGGCCTACAGAAGCTTGTTGCTTCGCCTGCACGTCTACACAATAGTGTTTGGTGAAGGTGTGTGTAGTAGACCATGTCGCTGCCTTACAAATGTCTTCTAGGGGAATGTTCCCTAAGAATGCCATGGAAGCCCCTAGTTTGCGTGTTGAATGCGCTCTAGGGGGAATTGTCAATGTGCGTTTTGCTTTCTGGTAGCATATTTGAATGCATTTGACTATCCACCTGGCAATGCCCGCTTTGGAGATGGGGTTGCATTTATGAGGTGGAGAGAAAGCTACAAACAGTTGTTTGGTCTTTCTAAAGGCTTTAGTCCTGTCGATGTAATAAAGTAAAGCTCTTTTGACGTCAAGCGTGTGAAGAGCTCTGTGCACTACAGAATCAGGGTTTTGGAAAAACACTGGTAACTCTACCGATTGGTTAAGATGAAAAGCAGAGATTACTTTTGGAAGGAATTTTGGATTTGGTCTGATGTATTTGTAAGAATGGTTCTTGTATGGTTAAAGCCTGGATTTCACTTACTCTCCTGAGAGAGGTGATTGCGACAAGGAAAGCTACTTTCCATGTAAGGAACTGCAATTCGCATTTGTGTAAGTGCTCAAAAGGGGGACCCATGAGTCTAGTAAGAACAATGTTTAGGTTCCACACCGGAGAGGGTGGCAGTCTGGGTGGAATTATTCTTTTAAGGCCTTCCATAAAGGCTTTGATAGCGGGTACTCTAAACAATGACAAATGTTGTCTGTTTTGTAAGTAAGCGGCAAGGGCAGCCAGATGTAATCTTATGGATGAGTATGCAAGATTACATTTTTGTAAATGCAGTAAATAGCAGATGATGTTTTGAATGGAAGCATCTAGCGGGTCAATTTTGTTGTTATTGCAGTAAATGACGAATCGCTTCCATTTGGCTGCATAGCAAGCTCTAGTAGTAGGGCGTCTGGCCTCTTTGATAATGTTCATACAGTCGGGTGGGAGGTTAAGGTAACCGAACTCTAGGACTTCAGGAGCCAGATTGCTAGATTTAGCTGTGCTGGATCTGGGTACGTTATCTCTCCATGGTTCTGCTTGAGTAGTTTTGGAGAGAGACGTAGCTTTTGGTGTGCAACTACTGAGAGTTCAAGGAGTGTTGTGAACCATGGTTGCCGTGCCCATGTGGGAGCAACTAGGATCATTTTGAGAGACTGTTGCTTGAGCTTGCGTACTACTAGCGGAATGAGTGGGAGTGGCGGAAAAGCGTACGCAAATCTGCCTGACCAGTTCATCCATATCGCATTGCCTTTGGACAACGGGTGTGGAAACCTGGCGGCGAAGGTTGGGCATTTTGCGTTTGCGTGTGTGGCGAACAGATCTATGTCTGGCTGGCCCCACATTTGGAAAAATGAGAACTTGAGGATGAAGTTCCCATTCATGTATCTGACGACTTAGCAGATCCGCAATGTGATTGTGGACTCCTGGAAGGTGTTCTGCCAGAAGATATATGTTCTGTGGAATGGCCCATCTCCATATGCTTTGCGCTAGAAGAGACAGTTGCAAAGAGTGTATTCCTCTTTGTTTCTGTATGTAATACATGGCTGTCATATTGTCTGTGCGGACTAGGACAGTCTTGTTGAGGAGATGTGGCTGGAATGCTTTTAACGCTAGAAATATTGCCAGTAATTCTAGGTGATTGATGTGGAGCACTTTTTGTTGAGTGGTCCACCTGCCCTTGGTTGTATGGTTTAAGAGATGGGCTCCCCAGCCGGTGAGGGATGCGTCTGTTGTTAGCACTATCTGTGGAACTGGCTCTAGGAACGGCCACCCTCTGGAAAGGTTTTGTGTGTTCCACCACTGCAGAGAGCGATGTGTGCGGCTGTCCACCAACACCAGATCTGTAAGTTGACCTTGAGCCTGGTTCCACTGACGTGCTAAGCATTCTTGTAGTGGACGCATCTGTAGTCTTGCATGAGGTACTATGAAAATGCAAGATGCCATCATTGAAATTTTATGATGAGGAGTTGCATATTAGCTATCCTGGCTGGATTGGGGTATGCTATAGCTCTGGAAGTGTCTATTGTGGCCCCTAGATACTGATGTATGTAGGAGGGTTGTAGATGTGACTTGGTGTAGTTGATTGTGAACCCTAAGTCGTGTAGCAGCTGAATTACTTGTGAGTGTGGTGAACACACTGACTGTGTGACTTGGCTTTTATGAGCCAGTCGTCCAGATATGGAAACACATGAATGTGCTGTCTTCGCAAATGTGCGGCTACTACCGCAAGACACTTTGTGAAGACCCTGGTTGCTGTGGTTACTCCGAATGAGAGAACCTTGAATTGATAGTGTTGGCCGTCCACTGTGAACCTTAGATATTTCCTGTGCGCAGGGTGTACGGGAATATGGAAGTAGGCATCATTGAGATCTAGTGTGGCAAGGAAGTCGCCTTGTTGCAACAGTGGAAGGACCTGTTGGAGAGTAATCATGTGAAAGCGATCCGACTGTATGTATAAATTGAGAGGTCTGAGGTCCAGTATTGGTCTGAGAGTACTGTCCTTTTTGGGGATTAGAAATTATAGGGAGTAAACTCCGGTCCCCTGATGTTATAGGGGAACTGGTTCTATTGCGTGCTTTTGAAGCAGTGAGAGAACTTCTTGTTTGAGAAGCGTTAGATGTTCTGTGGACATGGGACGCTGTTTGGGTGGTATGTTGGGGGGTATGTTGGGGGGAGTTGCAGTAAGTTCCAGGCAGTAACCATACTGGATAATTTGTCTTACCCACCTGTCTGTAGTGATGGAATTCCAGACAGGTAGGAACTGTGAGAGTCTCCCTCCGACCGGATTGGAATGGTCTGGAGGGAGCGAAGGGGAGTCACTGTTTGTTAGTGGGGGAGGTGCGAGTGTTGTTACCTCGGCCTCTCCCTTTATTTCCCCTGTACCCACCTCTGAAATATCCCTTGTTGGGGGATGTTTGTGTGGGGCTTTTACAGGAGGAAGAAGCAGTGTCTGTGCTAATGTTTTTGGATGCACCCCTATAAAAGGAGCGACGAAAGGAGCCTCGTGTTGATGGAGACTGTAATGCTCCCATAGATTTCGCAGTCTCCGAGTCCTTCTTCATTTTCTCTAATGCTGTGTCTACAGCTGTGCCAAAAAGTTGTTCCTGATTGAACGGCTGATTCAGGATAGTAGTCTGTACCTCCTGTTTGAAACCAGAAATGCGCAACCATGCGTGTCTTCGCAATAACACACTAGTGTTAATTGATCTAGATGCAGTGTCTGCGGCATCAAGGGCACATTTAATGGATGCATTTGTGATTAACTTGCCCTCCTGAATCAAATCATTGGCTTTGGCCTTGTATTGGTCAGGCAAATGCTGCATTAGGCCCTCAAGCTCGTCGTAGTGAGCCCTATCATACCTGGCAAGCAATGCTTGTGCATTAGCTATTCTCCAGTGATTAGCTGCCTGTGAGGCAACTCGTTTGCCTGAGGCGTCTAGTAATTTAGACTCTTTATCCGTCGGTGGAGCATCACCGGAGGTTTGAGAGTTAGCACGCTTCCGTGCATGGGTCACCACAAGTGAATCTAAAGGGAGCTGACCTTTAATGTAGGTGGGATCATTGGGTGCGGGTATATATTTTTTATCAATCCGAGGATTGAGAATCCTGGTCCTGACTGGGTCTTTGAAGACGTCTGGTGCATGCTTAATGACACCTTTGAGCATAGGTAGTGTTTGTACTGTCTTTTGTGACTGTGCAAAGGTATCTAATAGGAAGTCTTCCTCAGTGGGGTCTGAATGCATCTGGACACCATGATATTGGGCAGCCCTATGAATGAGCTGACTAAACCCAATGTTGTCATCTGGGGGAGATAGCCTTGTGGGGTATGCATCTGGATCAGGAAGGTCTGGAGGATCTACAGGGGTATCATAGTCATCCCATGTGTCCTGTGGTATGATCCCATCATCATCAGGATCAATGAAAGGGTCATTATGTGGGTCCCCACCCCCTAAGTCATCATCATCCTGTGGTGGTGGTGAGTATGGAGGAAGTATGGGAGACTTTCTAGGAGAAGAAGGCTTAGTAGGAAGAACAGGAAGAACAGGAGAAGAGGGTCTTAGTGGTGAAGTTGCACAGTCCTTTTTCTTCACAGGCACCTCAGGAGTGTGTGGGGTGTCTAATTTCCTCTTCTTGGCTGGGAGATTGACAATATGGCCTGTTTTAGGGTCCACATGCAATGTCTTGTTTCAGATCGATAGGATCTGGTAGAAACAGTTCTTCCTGAACGCCGTGTGCTTTCGGCGCCGATTTGTTCGGTTCCGGACGCGGTTTGGATTTCTGCTCAGGCTTCGGTGTCGAGTCGGAAATCTTTTTCGGATCAGAAGGTTTTGGAAGTTTGTTCGGATCCGAGGCCTTTTGGTATTTCGGTGCCGAAGTGCTCGGTGCAGAGGACTTTTTGGAGACGGCAGGAGTAGGATGTGTTCCTGATTTCGGCGCCGACGTTGTCTTTGGGACACCGGCGTGCGGCTTGCTCTGTCCCGAGCTGCCGGAAGGCTTCTCCTTTGTCTTCGGAGCCGGGCCCGGAGGCGGGGCTTCTGAAGGTTTCTTTCGGTTGCGACTAAGGCCTTCAGGCGAAGTCTTGACCGGAGCCTTTGGTTTTTCGGGTTGGGGCAGGGGCAGTTGTACTCACTCATTGACCTGGAGTGATCTGGTCATCGGAGTCATCTGCTTTGGATACGATGCTGAGATCTTCCAAATCCTCTGCCTCTGGAACGTCGGGGCCTTCATCGAAGATGTCTTGTGGCACCGGTGCAGCCTGTTGTGCCATAACGTGTCGTCGAGCCCGGCGATCACGGATAGTCTTCTTGGACCGGAAGGAGGCCCAGGCTTGGCAATTGTTTTCTTCGTGTTCCGGCGCGAGACAAAGGTTGCAGACCTTGTGTTGGTCGCTGTGTGGGAATTTAGCTCCACACTGGGGGCATTTTTTGAATGGAGTTCTTTCCATTAGCTGAAGGCCCGAATGGCGCCGATAGGCCCCGCGGCCCGCGTCGACGACCGGAATGGAGTATTGGAGTTAGCGCGTCGAAAGGCACGCGAACGAAAACAATACCGTCGAGTTTGCGATGAGTTGCGCGTCGAAAATGTTTGGAAAACACGTTACCGAACCGGAGCGCTGAAGTTACATCCGAACCCGATGGCGGGAAAAAACAATCTGAGGATGGAGTCGATGCCCATGCGCACTATCGTCCAAGGGAGGAGTCACCTATCTCGTGACTACAAAAGACTTCTTCCAAGACAACAACAAGGTGCAAGCATCCGAGCCCAACACCAGATGGCGATCTATGCACAAGTATGAATTCTGCAGCTCATATGCCTCGAACATGACATTTCTGGAGCGACAGTTGGTGAAATTTCTCAATTGGTACACATGTTCATTCACTTTGAACTCTTTGGTATTATACGTTAAGGAACAGACTGAGCAGTTTTGGCATTTGAAGTGTCCCAAGATAGGTGGAAGACCCCAGAATGATGTGATGGATTGGGTTTTATCAGGTTTCTTGGGCCATGTGATCGCGTGTACTAGATGGTCCGCAATGTTGTCCCCTGATCCTTGGCTCTCACAGACTCCGAAAGGCTCAGCAACACAGGTGGTTTGAGGCCAGTATCCCTCGTCTGAACCACTGGAACAGGACCCCTGTGCACTGCGTCGACTTGCCGTTGCCAAGGCTTGTTGACTCTCTCCTCCAGAGATCTTCGGGCTCCAAGAAGCTCCAACCTCAAGCAACTCCTGCAGCCAAGATCTTCACCCTCACCGCTTCCTATGCACCGTGGGCCTTCTTCATTGGTGAGCTGCTCGAGGTCCTCTTGCGACTCCTGTGCCTTCGGCCCATGGGTCCTCTTGAGGGTCTTCTTTGGCTCCAATTGGATCACCTGCTTGCTCGGGGCCTGCTCCGTCTTACCTGCTTGTGGTGAGTCACTTGGACCTTGCTGGTCCTGACACTGAACCTTTTTCTTCGACTACGTTGTTTGCCGTTGCCAAGGCTTGTTGGTTCCCCTGCCGGGCACAGACCCCCTGGCTCTTGACATTCGACGTGGGATAGCTCGTGAACCGCTCCTGGTCTTCCACAGCGTCGCCTGGTCCGCACAGCTGCAACTACAAGGGCACCGTCAACTCCCCTGCATCTACCGACATCAGTGGGCATTCGTCTTCCATGCCTCCTGGTCACTCCTGAGTGGCATAGACTCTGTCCCCTCTGCTTGCAGGTTGTTCTCACCTTGAATCCATCTTTGGGTTCCACCGAACATCTTCGTCTTCTTCTCTAGCAGCATCTTTTCTGAAGTCCTCCACTGTGGTCTACAGCGGTTTCCGACGTCACTTGACACCTTTGCAGTCGGCTTCCCTGGTGCAGGTATCCTGGTTCCTGGGGTATCCACTGGTGGGGTGACTATCCAACCTTCCATCTTCCACTGGGTTTCTTCAGGGTCCGCTGGGAAGGGTCCTCTTTCTTTAAAACTGCAACCGCGACTTACCTATTGACTTGTGTTGATCACGCGGTCGTGTTCACGCTCTGCACACGGCCTCCGTGGGGTTCCTGGGTACTTACCTTGGGTGGTTCCTTGTGTCCCCAAAACTTCTACGTCTTCTGGGTCCATTCTCAACTTAGGTCGTGGTTCACATTCCACTATTTTAGTATATGGTTTGGTCTCCCCCTGGAGTCCACTGTGTATTTGTGCTACTTACGTGTTCTATTTCCTAAGTATTGTGTGTATTGTGGTTGTATCTCCGGTTAGGAGATAATACAATGTGTTAGTGAGTGTTTGTTTATAACTACACTGTGTGATTCTTTTTCACTAAACCTATACCATAAAATTAAGTACTGGTAAAACAAGCTGCTTTACACTCCTTCTAGACTAAGCCAGAAGACTGCTCTCCATAGCTAGCACTTAGAGAGCTTTCTAAGGTTGTCTAGGACCACTAAAATCACCATAAGGGTTGTCTGGATTAGTGCAGGGTGCTACACTTATATAAGTGAGCATCATATACTAAGCCAGCCTCTCACAGTAGTGTTCTGGTAGTAGGCATTTTCAAAACCACAATTGCATCTCTCAAAGGGAGTCACAGGAACAAGACAATTCAGCCAAGTCACTTCTCACCATATCAGCTTACATGTAAGCATCTCATTCAAGACAATGCATCAAGTGCCAAGTCACAACATTACAACAACCAACTTATCTTCATCAGAATTCACCTGTGCAGGGGGGTCCACATGAAGATCAACAAAACACTCCTAGAAATCCTGAACATATCTAAATGAAAAGCCTCTGCAATGCGTGCTCATGCCTTGCTCAAAGAATCACATTCTTATCTGAGAAGTTCTAAAGCCAGCATGTCAATTGGATTTAGTCACCCTATCCATAAGAGTGAGTGCCAATGAAGCTAAATACACATTTTGCTCTGTTTTGTAAACATGTTACCTGGGTTCTAACTAGTGACAATATACAGAATTAGACAGTTTTGCGAAAGTCTTCAGGAACATGAGCTTGGCAGTAAAACAGCTGAAAGAGTTGACTTGGTTACACATGGCTGAGATATCACATCAAATGTCACAACAGAGGCAGGGAGTTGGCATCACTTTCACAAGATGCACGGAGTGCGAGGTGATGTCACAAGACAGGCAGGGAGTAGGAGTATGTACTGAGAGCACCAGATGGGCATGAAGTTAGTAGTGATGTCAAAACAGGAAAGTAGTGGGCTCTGATATCACACAAAAGGTCGGGAGTGCGTACTGATGTGACCGAACAGAAAGGTTAAGTGCAAGGAGATCACCAGGCAGAGTGGGGTGCGGGGGGGAGTTGATGCCACAAGAGAGGCACTTATGCGATGCAACAGGCAGGGAGTGGGACTTGATGGCAGAAGGCAGGCACGGTGGATAAGATATCATCACTGAGACAGGCAGGAAATTGGCAGTAATATTATCAGGCAGGGAGTGTGTACTGCTGCCACAAGACAGGCAAAGGATGGACAACAATGTCACCAGAAAGGCAGGGAGTGGTAAAACGATGTAAGCAGACAGGTAGGGAGTGGTCTCTGAAGACATCCAACATGCAGGCAGCGGGGTTTGATATCACGTGGCAGGAAGGGAGTGGTCTCTGAAGCCATCCAACATGCAGGCAGCGGGGTTTGATATCACGTGGCAGGTAGGGAGTGGTCTCTGAAGCCATCCAACATGCAGGCAGCGGGGTTTGATATCATCTGGCAGGTAGGGAGTGGTCTCTGAAGACATCCAACATGCAGGCAGCGGGGTTTGATATCACGTGGCAGGTAGGGAGTGGTCTCTGAAGCCATCCAACATGCAGGCAGCGGGGTTTGATATCACGTGGCAGGTAGGAAGTGGTACCTGAAGCCTTCCAACATGAAGGCAACGGGGTTTGATACCACATGGCAGGGAGGGCGTGGGACTGATGTCTCATCACAGGCAGCGAGTTGACACTGAGATTACAAGACAAGCAGAGAGTGTGCATCAATGTTTTTCGCTGGGAAGCAATAGGCACTACTTTATTGCTGATATTTGTAGTGTTTCTTTGGCCAATGGACAAACTACTCATTTATTCATTATTCTGTGGCCAACCGCTATGAAGAAGAAAGCGCCTTGAGGCAATGAAGGTTTTTGGGCTGTGCTATAAAATTTCATTAATTCGTTCAGTGATACAAGAGCCAGGCAGAAGTATACATTGAGGTTAAGTAAGTGTGTGGGAGGAAGAAGTGGATGTTTTGGGACACTTGCCTGCAGCACAATGTATTCAATAGCTCTTTGTCTTGCTCTAACAGTGCTCTCTGTGTCATATTTCAATACATCTGAAACAATGATGCCATCTCTCTTCATCGGGGATTTTTAGAAAATTTAGAAATTGAGAGGTGTTCTTAAGGTGGTACGCATTCTTCTCTGAGTGCACTTTGCGAAAAGGGGGAGAAGTAGTCTCTTTTTCACCCCTTCTGGTGGACCAGCTAGATCTCTGTGATAAGGTGTATCATCAAACCCATTCCCTAGCTTACATACCATTGACAACCAAAGTCACCTCTCTAGTTGGACACCTTTCCCCAGGTGAGAAGCTCAGACTAGGGAATTTGAATAGGGGCTGTGGAGCTCTGGAGTGGAGTAAAGAGGCTGGGGACGCAACTCTAGTTGTAAGTGTGAAAACACATATTTAATAGAAACTCTGCTAAACATATTGTCACATTCTTGATAGCTTTTGTTTGAAAGGAGGCACAAGAATAAATGAAAAAGCAAATAAACACATACATTTGGACTGTAAACAAACTGAACAAAGAGCACTTGATTTTTTTGAATGATGGATGATCAAAACACCATTCCACCCACTTATGTCCTTGAACGGTGCCTTGAGAAAGAACCCTTCATGTCATTTCAGGCACACATGTATGCATAACACTTGATCAAGTTCAAATCTCACTTAATACCATGATGCCGTAGAACATGCTTCCAAAATTGCCCATCACGCTCTAGACCCGTTGGTCATAGACGCCCATGATATACAACAACCTCTGGTGTATAATCAAGAGACACATCTTGGGAAGGAAGGGACACTGAACATGTGAAAATGGGATTTATGGCAGAGTTCCCTTTTTGCAAAAGGAACTTAGTAAAAGGAAGTTGCAGTGCTGGCCACAACAACTGGATCGTGAATTGGAACAGATAAGCAGGTGGCCATCAAAATGATAGCCAATAAAAAGGCTTCTAGAAAGGAGAAAACGCTGTCACCACATGAAGTTTGCATATACAAATATATGGGTCCTTTGGTTAGTTTTTTGAGAGAAAAGTATAGGGAATCACAAGGCATCTTGAATCCCAGGCAAGGCTCTAACGAATCCCTCAGAAACTTTGGGAGATGTTTTCCTTGCCCTTTTTGCCATTTTCAATCTTCGCTCAAGATATCCAAGTCCTCCCACCCGCTCACAAGTCGGGTGGCAAAATCGCTGTTGTCCAGCATCCAGTCTCTGTGTGGCGTTGGAGTCCATGGCACCTGGCTCATGATGACTGACCGAGGCAGGGTGAGTACGCAGGCTGCCATGCCTGATATGCCATCCTCAAGGTGGGGGCCGTCGTCCCAGAACTCCTTCTCAAAATCGAAAACATCGACGTAGTCCATGCGGTCCCTTGAGTCGTGGGATCTGCCGCCCAGGACGTAGATTTTGTTTCCCAGGACTGCAATACCAGGTTCCCCGTGCCCTGCGGGCATTGACGGCATCATCGTCCATTGACGAGTCTGGGGACTGTAGCAATCCACCTGGCAACAAAAAAGATAACACACATAAACTTCATGGATACAGGCGACTGTGAACATTCTTGGAGGAAATAAGTCCTCTTGTACTGTGGAAGGTGCATGGACACCAAACATTTATTTAGTTCCTGGAATTTGACTTTATTAATGTTTAGGAAAATATATAAAATCCCAATTAGTCATGAAGATGTTAGTGTTCAAAGGGAGGCTTAATATTCCCTCATCTAGTAGTGCTCAGTAGTGAATTATAAACTATCCTGGCTACATTTTCTTGAACTATGTAAAGCGCATAGGAGGAGTCTTTGCCTGAGGCAGGCTATTGTAACAAAATTAGATTTTAGACAGGTCTCCTGAGCTACTGCCGAAGGTTGCATAATAGTTTTAACACGTTCAAGTGAATCAATAAAATACAACACAACACACCCAGTAGATTTTACAATTGAAAAATGTTAAACATTATTTGTTCTAATATTTATTGCACAGAAGAAAACTGTCAAACTACAATAGCTTAACTGAGGAACTTGCAAAAACATGCATTCTCCAGTATTGGGGTAGCTTTCATAGATTCACATGCTTGAATCATTCCCCGTCGTCGAAGTGGGAGTCCCACGGTATCATACTAAGCAGTATGTATCCGTACAATAGGCTGTAAAGGGAATGCAAGGCTCTGCTTAATAGCCTATCAATGTCCTTTTTAAAAAAGGACCAAAGTTGAGCAATGACCAATCAGATGAAAGCACCCTTAGAACACTCCCAACAGAGGCATCTTCCCTCAGATTTTCACCACACATGATGTGTGAGGAAGTCTCCCGGAGCTCTGCTCAGTTCTTCAGATTTGGTGATTTCCAAATAGTTTTTTCTCTGTTACAGTGTATCAGAACTGGTCAAGAAAGGACTCTTCAGACCTTGTGCACCCCTGTGGTAAGAAAAGGCTCCATTCAGAAGACCCTCATAAGGACTGTATTTATTGCCTTCAACCCTCCCACAAGATGAGAGACTGCAAGATATGCAGACCTTTTTCTTACCAAAACCCTTAAACATTACAAGGGAAAACTTTTATTATGGTTGCAGAAACATAATTCCAAGACTGCTGTAGTTTCTGAGAAGGAAAGTAGTGAGTGTTCCATCTCCTCAGACTTCAAGAAAGAGGGAAAGATCTCATCATGAGTCCCTCATACAAGCAAGAAAGCCTTTAAAAAGACCCACCATGGATCTACATAAGGCTCCTCTCATGAGGAAAAACTAAAACGGGCTTCTTCAGACTCTAAATCGGAGCCTTCTACTCCATCTACAGCCCTCCCATTGAAACCTAGATCCTCCTCTGAACCAGTTTAAAAAAAGAGCAAGTTCACTGAAAAAATATTGTTGACAGCATCAAAGCCGTCGAAACCCTCGTCCACGGCCCCTAAAAACAAAATTTCGACAATGACTGGCAGTCCGTCAACATTCATCCCGTTGACGACGGTTTCCGGGTCGACGAAGACTACCTCGATGACCACTCCGTCGACAATGATCACCTTGTCGACACAGTGACGTCGACAAAGACTGTACCGACACAGTCGATGACAGCTTCGGCGTCAGTACCGCCATTGACGACGACCTCGTCAACGACACGGTCAACAACACACCCCTTGGAAAAGTTCTCCTTGTCGTCGGCGAAGTTCAAACAGCAGAAACTAACAATGTTGCTTTTGCCCACACTGTCGGCGCTACTGTCAATGACAATTCTGCCATCTCTAGAAAATGTTTGCCCTGAATACACAACTCCTGGTAAAGTGTCCCCACTTCCACCCAGCCACTTGTTGGATCTTCAAGAATCAGAGGATGACGATCAAGGGATGTTTGGTGCAGCCCACACCCTCTTGGAGTTGCATGTCAAATATCAAGATGAAGAGGATAGCCACGAGCCTGTTTATCAAAGCCACCACTACGTGGAGCAATACCATCCTTATGCTTCTCCTCCACCACCAGGCATGGTCAAGGATCTGGCTGCCTTGGTGCAAAGCATGCTTCAGGACTAATACAAGCGCTTCCCAACACCAGCTGAAGCACAACAACCACCTGCAGTAGTACCTCCGCCTGTACCTAAATCACCGGACCATATGCCTTCTCCACCTACTCCAAGGATGACGCCACAATCCCGCACTGCCATGCCGCCTCGAGAGAATTCCTTTACAACAGATGATGATGACGGTGATGGCGATAGAGAAGAAGGCGAAATAACGGACGATCGCACCATCGCCAATGAATGGGATGATTACCTGATTCCTCCACCTATCCCTCCAGCTCCACATCCAGTAAATTCTCCACCAGAAGATATTGGCAGTTTTCACACATTAATGGTGAGAGCGGCCAAGCGTTTCCAGCTCCCCATTACTGTTAAACAATCAGACTGTTTTCTGTACGATTTAAAAGAGCAATCCAGAAAAACAGTCATAGCAATACCGATTGTAGATTATATCTGGGAGGAAAAAGTAAGATAATGAAAACACCAGCGACCATCACTCGTTCTTCCTAGGATAGAAAAAATATATAAAGGGCCAGAGGACTCGCCTGCCTGTTTGATCGGACATCCAAGACCTGATTCGGTCATTACTCAGGCTGCACAGCGCAGGTCTAAAAATCCTTCCACCCCCAATCTTTTCTCCGCCTGACAAAGAGGACAGGAGGCTAGATAACATCGGAGAGAGATTCACAGTCATGTCAGGGACAACTGTCCGTGCTGCAAACTCTCTGGCCATTCTGGGGCAATATGATCATCAGACGTGGTTGGACATCGCCCTATATCTGGATTTCTTTCCGGAAGACAAAAAAGCTGAATTTACACACATTTTGCAGGAAGGCGAAAAGGCTGCATTGGAAATTATTGACTGTGCAATGGCTATTGCATCCATAGGCTTCCGCCAGTTGGTGGGATCTGCTTTCCTTCGGCGCCAGAGTTGGCTCAAGGCCATAGCATTCCGGCCAGAAGTTCAAACTAAGATCCTTTATATGGCGTAGGACAGCAACTCTTTATTCGGGAAGCAGATTGAAGACGCCCTGCAGGCCATCAAGGCGGACACTGAAACAGCTCGATCACTAGGAAGTCTCCCGTTCCGTAAGATAGATAAAAAATATAGGGCCGTGGCTAACTGCCCAACACGGCGGACGCGCTTTGAAAGCGCTCCGCGCTCTGGTCCCCTTAATCCGCCCAAGATCTATCGCCTGCAGGGCCATCTACTATTCCAGCAGTACCCCAAAGATGCCGGGACTGCTGGGGATCGACTGAGACCGAGAGAGATTCGTGCGACCTCTCTGTGGGCTGGGACGAGGCACTTGGTGCCGCTCCCGGGTGGCTGGAGGGCCTCAGTCGCTTCGCGGCCCCAACAACGAGACTGACCTGTGGTGAGAGATCCCACACGATCGAAGCCTCTCGGAATCATCGTGAGGCAGACCTGCCCGGGGCTACTCCTGCCGCACTTGATCTGCCGCGGCTGCGAGGGGAGGCTGCCGACTCTAGGTTCATCGCCCCGGCGCCATCCTGGCATGGGGCCTGATGGACCCTGACTACTGCTGCGACGACTACTCCCGCTGGGCCAAGCCAGCTGACGGCCAACAGGCCAGAGATCCCACTGAGCTGTTCCATCCTGTACCTGGACCCCTGGAGATCCAATCGGTAGGTTGGAGCCCTCCTTTGCTGCTTGGCGGGAGATGAAGGCATTCGCGGCCGGAGGGAGTTGCCGGGGCACGGGGGCCTTATTGGGCCTAGGCCCAGATCACGCACGGGGACCTGCTGACAACCTTAGCCGGGCATGCCCTGCAGATGGTGCCCGAGGGGGCTCTGCCTTCTTGCTCCTGTGGGTCCACGCGTCCAGAGTTGCCTGGCCGCCAGTGCGGTGGGCCGGGCCTCTTGCTGAGCCCATGGAATGTCCCAGGTGGCGAGCAAGGTGAAGAAACAATGTCAGACTCGGGTGTCGGATCGGGCCCGGGCTTGTCCTGAACATGACCATTGGCGCCACCCAAGCATAGCTGTCCTCTCACGCAGCTAGGTGTTGTGAGTGGCTAAGGGGGACTGATTGAGCCCGGACTAGAATACAAGCAGCCACCTACTGGGCCACCTCTGTCCTGACTGCTTCACGTCGGGGCCCCAGGAGGGACTCGGCCGCTCGTCTCTATTGACCTACATTGCTGAGGCTGTCTTGCCACTATAGCTGGACCCTGGACGGTCCCCCAAGCCCTACGTATACCCCGCGTGCTAAGAGGAAAGTGCGTGAAGCCTTGGACATAGGAGCCGTGCTGTGCCTGGGCCCACTCTTGACTGGGGAGCCTGGCCGGAACCACTACTCAGGGGACGCTCCTCACCCCTGACCCCTCATTCTGCAAGCCTGATCCCCCCCCAGTCCCACTTGACATACTTGGGGGACACAATACCTGGGGATGACCCTGCTGAGCCTGGGGGTCGGATTGGATCCAGGCCCATCCACCTACAGGTTGCGCGGGCGCGAGGCACCGTCCACTACTGAGCTCTACTGCACAATCCAGCCAGATCCAAATTGTTGGACATATGACACTGCAGACCGCCTCCTCCATCGCTCCCTTCCCTCCTGCCTCATCCCCCGCCTGGTTTGCAGCTTGGTATAGATCTGTGGCCTCTGAACGTGCCTCAACAGGCCTGTGGGATTAAGACGAACTGTGGCATATCCCGACGGGGATACCAGCAAGGATGTCAGCCACCATGTACCATCATTTCCCATTCTGAGCACCTACACCCGCTGCAAAAGTAGGGGGTCATATACAGCACCAGACCCCCCCCCACAACTATCACCCGCATCCAACACTTTCTGTGGACAACAATTTGGCCCACCCTCAAGAAATGGGTTGACAGCGAGGCCTTCCTGCCTGGGCCACACTGCAGCCAGGCTCTTCTTCCGTATCTCCACCGCATGGAGATCGTAATCCACACGCCGTGTCTTCTTCGGTGCTGGACACCAAATTAGACTCTGTATTGAACGCTGTGGAGAAGGTGGGTACTTTACTAGCTCAGACCAGGACCTCGCTGGAAGACCGCATTGACAAAATCTCTGCGGACTTTACCCTCCTCCACGATGATCACCGTAAGTTAGCGGACCAAGTGCGAGATATGGAGTCCTCTCTCGCGGAAGATGGTCCTATCATCGCTGACACAACAGCCAAGATGCAATATCTGACCAGAAGGGTTTAACTGTTGGAGAGGCAGTCTGAAGATGCGGAAGGTCGCTCCCGTAGGAACAACGTCCACGTTATTGGCCTGCCTGAAGGAGTGGAAGGATCCGATGAAGTACGCTGAACACTGGCTACAAGACCTGCTTCCTCCGGGTTCGCTCTCCCCCTTCTTCACAATTGAAAGGGCACACCATGTACTGGCAAGGCAGCCTCCACCCGGTTCGAGGCCTCGCCCCTTCCTCTTTCGCCTCCTCAATTACAAAGACCGAGATGCGATCCTGTGCAAAGTCCACAGGCTCGGGGGTGTACGAGTGGATAATGCTGCCGTCCTCTTTTTCCCTGACAATGCCATAGGAGTTCAGAAGAGGCGGGGCTCCTTCTTGGAAGTGAAAAGGTGCCTGCGAGAACTAAACATACCATACTCACTCCAATTCCCGGCGCGCCTCAGAATCACATCTGATGGAACCACACACTTTTTCGACACAGGGGAGAAGGCCTGGTCCTGGTTGGAGTCTACCACAAGACAGGGAACATCACGAGGCATGGGGAGGGCGCACCCCGCGCACTCCTGCTCGAACACACGCAGGAGGCTCCGTCTTCGGGCCCGCTCGACCCGATCATCCCAGCCTCATGCAATACCGAATCTGGAACAGGTGACTCACGAACGCAGGGAGGCCAAACAAGCGGCGTCGGCATTGGGCCTCCACGAGTTGGACAGAGACCTAGACGTCACTCCCGACCTCCCCTCCAGTGAGGACAGCTCTACTGTGGCCTCGCCATACAGAGAAGAGTCTGGACCACCCCCAACCGCCACGCCTCGCATGGCAGATGAACTGATCTAAAGTCTTTGCTTTTCCTCCGTGCTGCACAGGAAATGTAATATATCTCACTAGCCTCTAGCTCCTCAGCACAGCTCATTCACCTGCTTTTTAGCGACACACTCAAAAAGATCCCCCGCGTGCATCCAGGGGTCACTCCCGCTTCACACAAACATACCTGGTATACCATCTTACAGGTGCTTCCACGCAACATGTGGGGACCAGCAGCACGAGCACTCACATGATACTCTTGAAACTTTTGACACGCCTTATTGTCACCCACCCCGAACTTCTCAGTTGATCTGTTGTAGTGGGCTAGTTCTACATCCCCACAGTTTGGGCGGATACATGTTGTCCCTCTGCCCCAATACAGTTGCCTTTCGTTTTATTCCTTTATACCTTGCTTCGAAGGTACACATGTTCTCCCTCCTGTCCTCCTACAGAGTCTCTGATTGCAGCTTTAAGACACACATGCCCAGGTGATGCACACTTCAGCGGATGCAACGCCCTGCCTACATATCCTGTCACGCTACACGGCCCTCCCCAGGCGTAGGACATAACTGCACTAATAGATATTTCATTAGACAATGTCGTCCACTAACATCCTCACTTGGAACATGAGGGGGGATTGCACACTCCCACACGATGCTATAACACATATGCCTATCTCAAGTGACACTCAATCCACATAGCGTTATTGCAGGAAACACACCTCACCTCACTAGAAGTGCAGCGGCTCTGCCGTAAATGGCGCGGGCAGGTGATTGCCACAGAGTACTCTGCGCACGCCAGGGGAGTCCTAATATGGATAAGACCGGGCACTCCATTTCATACTGACGAAACTCTGATAGACAAAGATGGGCGCTACGATTTTGTACGTGGCCATCTACCGAGGCGACACATGGTTATTGGAGATATATACGCCCCTAACTCCGAGCAAACCCTGTTCTGGCAATCTCTATCAGCCACCTTAGCTCCCTGGAGTCACTTACCCTGGCTTATAGGTGGTGACTTTAATGCGGTGCTTGACACATCCCTCAACAGATCCCCCTCGCACGCACAGCCGCGGCCTCAAATGCCCAAACACTACGTGACTGGCTCTCTCACTGGCATCTGACAGACATTTGGCGCACCCAACATCCAATGACCAAACTCTATCCATATTTCTCACGCCCCCATAATTTACAAGTCCGTATTAATCGTTTCATAGGGACGGCAACACTGCTCCCAGACTTCCACCATGCCGACTACCTGGGGCGCACACATTCGGACCATAATCCCCATCTCATCCAGCTTAAATGGCCCAGCCCTGACCAAATCACACGCCTTTGGCGTCTCCAACCGAACGTATTGGAAGACCCACCATATCAGGAATCCTTAGGCGAAGCCATAAACACATACTTCGACGTTAACTCGGGCACAGGAACGGATGCAGGCTCGGAATGGGACGCACATAAGGCAGTGATCCGGGGTCACTGCATGTGCCTGACCTGGGGCATCCACAAACAAATAGACAAAGAGGTAGCACACATAGAGCGTTCGCTTCTCCAGTTGGAGGCCGTAGCAGCGTCTGACCCTGCGAAAACCCACCCCCTAACGGAGGCAAAGCACAACCATGTGGAACTGTTGGAATATTATAAAGTGTACGCCACGGAACTGGCCCCTCACCTTCTGGCCCTCTATGAGGCCTCACAGGAGAAATCTTAACTACAGGCATCGCTACGCAAGTCCCTGCTGGTCTCACTACCAAAACCAAACCGCGACCCGAAGCAGCTGGGCTCGTACTGCCCTCTGGCTCTCCTTAATACCGATTACACTGGGTTGGTGCACACGGACCAGAATGGGTTTGTCCCAGCCCGCAGCAACGCTTTTTCCGTGTGGCCAGATACGCGGCGGAGCAATGGCCACGATCCGGGTGCTTGCTTCTAGACCTGGAGAAAGCGTTCCATACACTGGAATATTAATACCTGTTCCCTGTGCTGGCCAGGTGCAGCCAGGGCCCTCGCTATCTCCGTCTGATCAAGCTCCTGTACACCCTGTCCTCAGCAAGAGTCAAATCTGGGCCCTACCTGTCCAAACCAATACCCATTAGACGCGGCACCAGACAAGGTTGCCCGCTGTCACCCGTGCGATTTCCTCTAGCCATGGAACCACTAGCGGCCGCTATCCGGCTTGGGGGAGGGTGGGGGGGATTGGGGAATACCGCTAGGTGACGCAATACATGTCATTTTCCTCTATGCTGACGACCTATTGCTCTATGTCAGAGACGTTGAGGCCCTCCCGAGGTACCATTGACACCAAACTCACAGAATTTGCGTCCCTGTCTGGCTTCAGAGTCAACGGGGCAAAATCGTGCCTGTACCCCTTTATCCCCACTGCAGTAGACCCAGGCCTATCTATCGCCGGTCAACAAATTCACTGGCAACCAGATTGTTTCCACTATCTCAGCATCAGGATATACCACTGTCCCGATGACCTGCTGGATGGCAATATCACACGCGCAATAACCGCCACGCAATCACAGATGGCATTCTGGCGCACTCTACCGTTATCGGTTATGGGCTGCATTGCCCTACTAAAAATGGTGGTGCTACCCAGACTGTTATATTCTTTGTGATTTTGCCGCTTTATATTCATCCACCAATGTTTCGCTCCCTTGAGACCGTGACGTGCGAATTCATCTGGAGTGGCTATCGCTGCCGAGTCCCATTATCCAAACTTTAACTCCGGGTGGATCAGGGGGGACTCGCAGTACATCACATGGAATATCACTACCTGGCAGCGCAACTCCAGTGGATCGCCAGGTGGATGAGTGGCCAGCACGTGCAAGACACGGCCACGTGGCATCAGGCCTGGTCAAATTCATCCATTCTGAGGCTTTTCCATCCGGGTACCAGGGACAAAACCCCGAAGCAACTAATGTTAGCAGTAGCCCACAGATGCTTCAAGCGCACCTTATTTCTCACAAAACACCACACTATGTACACAACTGCCCTCCCGCTGCTGGGCACTCCAAGAGGGCAAAGATATATTACCAGTGCATCCCTCTCTACGTGCAAAACAGCAGGGATACAAACACTGGGAGACCTATACAGGGACGGACAGTTGACCCCTTTCCTGACACTAGCATCGGAGGAAGGACTCCCCCACGGGCAGTTTCTTCTTCATGCTTCTCTTATAGCAGAATTAAGAAGGCGCTAGGGTGACATGTTGCAAGAACCGACAATACACCATACCATACAATATATTCACACTATGGGAAACGGGGAGAAGGCTAATCAAATGGCTCGCTGAGTCACTGCGCATGCACACGGCACACCAGCTACTTTTACTCAGAAACCACTGGGACACTGCCTTGCAAAGCCCCAGTACTGACAAAACATGGGAGGCTATACTAAAAGGTCCAGTTCATATACCCAGAAATGCATGTTTTCGCCTCATACAACTCTACATCATACACAGAGCATACCTTACACCGGAGAATATTAACAGATACTTCCGCCGTGCGGACGCTAAATGTCCCCGATGCCACCTGGTGAATGCAAACCTGTTACATATGCTATGGGATTGCCCCGCATTGGTCGCTTACTGGCACGCTTTCACCACCCAGCTCACAAAATGCACTGAGCGCACGGTAGCAAACACATGGGAGACCTGCATGTTGGGTCTGTATCATAGAGCCAAACAGAATAAAGCATTGCCAAGCTTCATCGACCTAAGCCTGATCACTGCCTAGCGCCTGATCACCAGGCGTTGGAAACACGCAGATCCCCTCCCCACCCCCGGGAAGCCTGGCGCTGTTCTTTCCTTAATTGGGCACAAGTGGAAAGCGTGGCACCAAGAGGATGCACTAGGCCTCCGCCAGATCCCACTCCCAACAGCCTTGGATGCCATGCTCAGAGACTTACAAAACCCCAGCCAGGCACCCTGCTCTCCTGCGTCAGACATGCGACCTGAAATGAATAATCACTAATATTCCCAATGAGAAGGCACTCTTGCACCTCCCCTGCACTTTTAGTTTCATCACACACCAAAGCATGCACTCCTCGCCTGGGTGAAGGGCTAATAACCAACCCTCTAACAGCAGACACAATTGCACAGTGAATAACCTGGGCACACAACTTGACGCACTCTGAGTCTCTGCGACCCCAACAAAATTCCCCAAACCCTCCTCCTCATGCATACCTGATCGATTCGAGGTCATCAACACTCAGAATATTATCCCGTCACTACACACAAGCCTCCTCCTGGTACCGGCCGCTATTCTACGGTTGCGACCTCAACCCATAACAAACGGGAAGGACCACACACCTGTACTCCTGACATGTTGTTGCCTCGGCCATCTGTCTCTTGCTCTTAGCTTACCTCATGGCTCCATATGTGTTAACCCCGTTTGTAACCTTAAGAAAATGTGAATAAAAAAATTTAAACAAAAAAAAAAAGATAGATAAAAAATATAAAGCGCCAGAGGACTCACCTGCCTGTTTGATCGGACATCCAAGACCTGATTCGGTCAATACTCAGGCTGCACAGTGCAGGTCTAAAAATCCTTCCACCTCAATCTCTTCTCCGCCTGACAAAGAGGGCAGGAGGCTAGATAACATCGGAAAAAGATTCACAGTCGTTTCAGGGACAACTGTCCGTGCCGCAAAGTCTCAGGCCATTCTGGGGCAATATGATCGCCAGATGTGGTCGGACATCGCCATATATCTGGATTTCTTGCCAGAAGACAAAAAAGCTGAAGTTACACGCATTTTGCAGGAAGGCGAAAAGGCAGCTTCTGAAACTACTGACTGTGCAATGGATATTGCATCCATAGGCTTCTGCCAGTCGGAGGGATCTGCTGTCCTTCGGCGCCAGGGTTGGCTCAAGGCCACATCATTTCGGGAGAAGTTCAAACTAAGATCCTTGATATGCCCTTCGACAGTGACTCTACATTCGGGAAGCACGTCGGTGATGCCCTGCAGGCCATCAAGGCGAAACACTGAAACAGCTCGATCACTAGGAACTCTCCAGTTCGGTAAGACCTCTTTTCACGGAGCGCATGGCTGCGGATATTATTCGTATAATGGAGGCTACCAGAGATACCAACCACAATCCTACCAGCAGTCCTTTTGACCCGCTTATCAACAGCATCAACCCTATCGAGCACCGATGTCAGCAGCCTATTCTAAGCAGCAACCAAGGAGGAGACGGGTGCTTCTGCCAGGGATGCTGCTAGGAAGCAGTAACAACTTCATGATGCCGGCTACACCCCCTACTCAATTTTCGGTGGGTGCCAGAATATCCCAGTACCTGCATCACTGTAGCAAAATCATTACAAATGGGACGTTTTAGTCATGTTCTGAAAAGGGGCGATAGAGCAATTTCCACACTCTCAAAAAGGAAAGGGGTTATACTCTCGTTTTTTCTTAGTGAGAAAGAAATCAGGGTAGTTGGGCCCCATTCTTGATATCAGGAAACTCAACAAGTACCTGAAGAAGCAATCTTTCCGTATAATTTCCGTCCAGAAAATTCTCCACTTTCTCAACCATGGAGATTTTCTAACCAGCCTCGATCTCCAAGATGCCTATTTCCATGTTCCCATCTATCCCAGGCATCGCAAATTTCTCAGATTCACAGTAGCCGGTACTCATTACCAGTTTAAGGTCCTCCCCTTTGGTCTACGACATGCTCCCCGGATATTTAAAAAATGCCTCGCCTCAGTGGCAGTACACCTACGGCAACAAGGCCTTCAGGTTTTACCATACCTCGATGACTGGCTGATATAGGGTTCCATCTTTCCAACAGGCGTCGAGGGATACTTCCAGGTGTCTTCACCTATTTCAAACCCTGGGGCTCACAGTCAACTTCCAGAAGTCTCTCCTTTCTCCTTGAATGAGGATAACCTTTCTGGGAGCAACTGCAGACACATTGCTCAACAAGGCATTCTTGTCCGTGGACAAGCTCTCCATTCTGGCCCACTCTCTTTCAAAAAGAAAGTGCGCTTCAGTTTGCATGATCAAATCTCTACTCTGCATGATGTCTTCAGCCATTCTCCTAGTGCCTCATGTTCTGCTCAAGATGCAACCCTTCCAAGAAGAGCTGGATGCACTGTGGCTCCAGGTGGAAGGACAATTCGACAACATCATCCAGATCACACCTGTGATGAAAGCAGCTCTTTCCTGGTGGTCAAGCTCCAGCAACCTCTCTGCAGGATTGACATTCCGTCTCCCCCTTTCGGAGTACCGCATTGCAACAGACGCTTCTTTAGAAGTGTGGGGAGCTCACTTGCAAGACCTACAAATTCAGGGCAAGTGGACTCTGGAGCAGTCCACAATGCACATCAACTTCCTCGAGCTCAGAGCAATCTTGCTGGTTCTTCAAGCTTTCTTGCTGAGGATTCAGGGGTCCTCTGTGTTAATAAGAACAGATTTTGATGTAATGGCCCAGGATTTATGCCTACGCTTTCCCCCGATCCAACTTATTCCCAGGCTTCTCAGGAAAATGAAAAGGGAACCATGCCGGTTCATACTCATCGCTCCATGATGGCCCAGACAACATTGGTTTACAGAGCTCCTCATGTTGTCGGAGGACAACCACTTTCAACTCAAACCCCAAGTAGACTTGTTGTTAATGAGCAACCAGCAGGTCCTTCATCTAGACCTGATTTTTCTGCATTTATCAGCCTGCATCCTGAGCACCATGAGCTTCAGCATCTAGCTATACAAGAGAATTGTAGGAGTAGCCTTGCTATGGCCAGAGCTGACTCTACCAAAAAAACTTATTGCCTCAAATGGAAACGATTTTGTCTATGGTGCGAGAAATCTAAAGTACATCCTATCGCATCGCCTCCACAACAAGTGTTGCTATATTTGCTATCTCTAGCCAAATCCGGTCTGTTAAAGTACATCAGGCTATTTCTAGGTTCAGGCAAACTTTGGGGTCTCCTTCCTTGTGGTCTCACAGATTAATCGTCTAATTCCTTAAAGAACTTTTCAGAGCATACCCTTCAATAAAGTCACCGCCACCTGCATGGCAGCTCAACACCGTACTATCCCCACTGATTAAAAGTCCATTTGTGCCTATCCATAGGGCCGAACTAAAGTTCCTTACTTGGAAAGTGGTGCTGCTACTAGCGCTCACTTCTGCTAGAACAGTAAACGAACTCCAAGCCTTCACTATTAAGGAACCTTTCATACAGTTCAAAGACACCGTGGTAATTCTTTGGACTAATCCCAAATTCATACCAAAGGTTCCCCCCTATTTTCATCTCAATCAACTGGTTATGCAAAGACTTTCTTTCCCAATCCTCAAACACCAGTGGAAACAAGTCTTCATATTCTTTATTTCAAGAGATGTTTAAAGTTTTATTCACATCGCACAAAGCATATTCTTACTACTGATCAACTTTTTGTGGCTTATGGCAACAATAACAAAGGTGGACCAGTATCCAAGCCTACCATTGCAAGATGGATTTCTACAGCCATTCAGTTCTGCCATTCTAAGGCAGGCAAGACTTTAAGACAAAAGACTAAAGCACACTCTACGAGAGCAGTTTCTACAACAGCACCTTTATTTGCTGCGGTGCCCATCGAAAGTAAATGCCATGCTGCAACCTGGAAGAGCAGGCACACTTTCACCCAGCACTATTGTCTGGATTCGGCAAAGAGCACTGATACATTCATGAGTCAAGTGGTACTTTCGCATCTTTTCCAATAAGGTGAGGCTGTTACCATACAATGTATAATGTTGTACCAACCATCCACTGTCAGAATCATGTGTTGTTTTATTGTTGATGTATTACACTGCTAACTATTCTGATTCAAGTATGTGAATCCACGAAAGATACCCCAATACTGGAGAACAAACTTCTTTCTTACCTGTAACTCCCGTTCTCCAGTATTGGTATCTTTCATAGATTCACATGCGACCCACCATCCTCCCCTTAGACGCTCTCCTTCTTGGCCAGTGAAGACTATCCCACTAGTGCTTGGAAAATCTGAGGGTAGATGCCTCTGAAGATGCGGTCACCTGATTAGTCACCGTTCAACTTTGATCCTTTTTTAAAAAGGCTATAGATATGCTATTAAGCTGAGCCTTGCATTCCCTTTACAGCCTATTATACTGATACATACTGCTTACTATGATACCGTGAGACTCCCACTTCGACTACGGGGAATGATTCAAGCAGGTGAATCTATGAAAGATAGCAATACTGGAGAACGGGAGTTACAGGTAAGTAACAAGTTCGTTTTCCTCTAAATGAAAACCACCACTCTGTCTTTTCTTAATTGCAGTAATGTGCAGAAGCAGTAATGTTTTACATACTTTTTCCCATCTGCTAAACAACCAAATCAATGTAATCAAGCAACTAAGTGAGAACGTTATTAAACTCTTCTGGCAGATACGAGCACCCAATAATATTAATAACACCAACCATGTTCTATAAAAGCGCTAAAACACTGCATTGCTGCTGCCGTTTCAACGGCTGTAAATAACAGATGTTATTATTATCCCATTTATGGTATTTAATTTACTAACGTAAGTAAGGATAGAAGACTTCATCTGCCTTAAGGGAATTCAAACACATGAATTATGGGCCACATTTTGTCAGTGGCAAACGGTTTGTTCACTAAGTTATCCTTGCAGCTAACTGTAAATTGCCTTTGCCCTTACTTGCAGAGAGTGCCTACTGAATGTCTTTAATTGAGAAAGGGCTCTCTGTCCTCTGTCCCAAGGTGACCCATGTAAGTCTTCCACTCGCTGAGACAGCTGGAATGTGATCTCATTAGATTTAAAGTGATACTCAGAGGCAGAAACTGGAAGCCCTCCAAAATCCTGGCACGACGGTCCCTAACAGATCAGCACCTTACAGGAGTAGGAGGATCTACCAATGGGAGCAATGTTATCTGTAAGTTCACAAACAAAACCTCACTGCGGCCCCTTCATGAGACGTACCCCCATATTGTTAGATTTTCGTAAATCACCATGGAAGATTCTAAGTTATTCCTGGCACGTCTGAGTTATAGTATTTGTTCCCTGTTGTGGTCGATCTCTAGCTGGGCTGTCTGCCAATAAAGACTGACAGTAGCACAAAAACGAAAAAAAGCCTTAGCAGTCATATGGCGGTAACCAAGGCAGTGTATTTAGCAGAGGCGGTTTCTTCATTAGGGCTTTGGGGTTGAGCACCACCAATTACAAATGGCCGGCACGGACTGCATTCTCTGATTTTCCATACTAGTGGTAGAGCTCTGCAAGTTACGGCACAACTTCAACTTCAAGTTCCTTGTTTAACTATGGAATAATTAATTTGTCATGCGCATGTACAGGGCCACCTTGACTTCCATCCCCAAATTACAGAGTTGCAAGAGAAGATGGGAGAGAGGACATAGCCCACGCTTCACTGAAAGCCTTGGGGCACTTCATCACACATCCCCACCAGAGCATCACATTTCGTGCCTGGCGCCCACTTGTAACAGTATAATGAAGCACATGCATACATGAAGCTTTGAGCTAGCTCTCAGTCTAAGTTGCTGCTAATGCTTGGGTGCTTCCGAATTTCCATTCTACAACACTGACAGCCACGTAGACCTTGCAAACGCTGATGAAGGCCGCATTCATGGCGAAGAAAACATTTTCTAAGGCAGTTTTACTCTAGTCTGGTCAGCAACCTAACAGATAAAAACATGTGGGCAGTAATGAAATGTGTAACCTTCACCTCTACAATGTTTACATTTCTGTGTTCAAACATGAAATTTTATTAGCACTTACCAGTTGAGACACTAACACTGGCATCGGTCATTCTGTTAGACTTGCTTTCACTTCCAGTGAGTTAAGGTGCCTGAGTTGTAGAGCTATTGCATGCAGTTTATGTAGAGCTAGTTTATGCATGGTCATCAAGCTTTCCAGTAGAAGGGGTACTTTTAATATGTGATAATAGAAAGCTGTAGGGAACTGGGCTTGTGTTGCAGTTACCCCCACTTTTTGCCCCTTTTCTTAGCTACTAGATGCTGATTTTCAACTCTGACAATGCACTGACGCCTGCTAACCCGACCTCCGTGCCAGTGCTCCTTCCCTAAAACAAGATAAAGTCTAATAAATTATGCTACAATTGGCTATGGACTTTAGCACCCATGTAAAGTCCCTAGTAAATGGTACTCCAGGTACCTAGGGCAGGTGTACTATAGAGGGTCCCTAAGAGCTGCAGCGTAGCTTATGCCAGCCTAAGGGACCCACATACAACTTCCACCAAGACTGCCAGTGCAGGGTGCGTGACATGGTGCAAACCATGAGTGAAAACATGACATGACACACCTGTGTCATGCCAAAGCCACTGCATCGAATATATGTAAGTCACCCCTACAGCAGGCCTTTGAGCCCTACGGCAGGGTGTATTATATTTTATGTGAGGACATATCTGCATGAGCAGATATGCCCCTGTGATGTCTAGTTCTATTGCTAGATATTGCAAGTGGGCAGGGAAGCCATCTTAGGGTATGTACTGGGCACTGGTCAAAACGAGTTCCCCAGCTACATAATGGGTTCACTGAAACATATGGTTTTTGGTATCAAACATCTCGTATAAATAAGCCCATACTGATTCCAGCGTCAGATTTATTAATACATGCACCCAGAGGGCACCTTAGAGGTAGCCCCTGAAAACCTACCAGTCTCTGGTGTGTTGGCTGAATAGTTTCTGCCAGTCTGCCACCCGAGACAAGTTTTTGACCTCCTAGGGTGAGAGCCTTTTGCCCTCAGGAGTTCAGGAACAAAGCCTGTCCAGGAAGAGGGTGTCACACCCTCTCCCACAGGATGACCTGCTGATTAGCCTTCCTAGGCTGGCAAGTTTCAAAGAAGTTGCTGCCTTTGAAATGTGAATCTGGCTCCTCTAACAGGAGAGGAAGCCGACCTTCTTTGTCCAGAGCCTTTTGTCACCTGGAAAGACGAGAAAATTAGCTAGTCAGGCAGGCGTGCCCACCCCCAGGCTAGTACCATGACCTGATGTGAGTACAACTTTTCAGAATTGGCCATCTTTGTGTTAGCACACTTAGGAACTCTGGGACAAGTTTATGCCCACTTCCCACAGGAAGTGGTCATATAGGGGGCGTAGTGACCCCATGGGTAGGTAGACCATTGACTACTACCCCTCACTCCCTTTAACACCCCTAAATTGAGTATTTAGGGGACCCCATAATACCAGATCTTCAGATTTTCATGGACACAAAATAAGGAGTGGAAGTGAAGACTGCTGACCCGAGAACCGAGGAGTACGACTGATTTGGTGCCAACCTCGCCAGGCATGTCTACTACAGTCAACCCTCGTGGAGCAATTGATTCGTCCTGCCGCTGTGCACAACTCAAGAAACCCAGAGGCCTGCTAGTGCTTCACAAACTCCAAAGAATCTCCCTTGGAGTAGTGGAGCTACTCCCCAGCAGCCGCAGGCATAAAAAAAGCAAGACCTGGTACACAGACCTGCCGCCTACGGGGACTACGGACACAGCAGCCACCCAGGAAGAGGTAGCAGTGCTTCTACAGGTCAGATCCATGCTCCCTACAAGTATGGGGACACCAGGACTGACTGGAGCTGCACAGTACCAATCCTTGGGGTACCGGACTCCTTGAGGCAGCCATGGCTAGTTGTGCCCAGCCCGGACACCAACACTGAGGAAGACCGACCTGCAAGTCAAGGGACTTCAGGGACAGTGAGACCCACTTAGTGAGTGGCCCGCTGTCCTGTCTGCCCCTTTTTTGCAAAACAAAGACCAAGACGTGAGTCTGTGACCGCCGCCACATAACGCCTCAAAGCACCTATGCACCCACGCTCCAGAGCCCAAGTCCAAGGGAGGCGACGGTGCCAACGGGGTCCTCAGACCCACAAGAGTCAAGCCCGTGCTAGGGTTTCCCAACTGGACTTCCAGTCGCTGCCTGCAGCCTCTTTCTGCAGGCACCCTCCAACTGCTAGAGGCTCCTGCACCGGAATCTGACCCCAAATGACACCACTGCACCAGAGCTGAACAGCCCGAGGGGAAGTGGACCAAGGGTGTCCCTGTATGCCCGAGGATCTCAAGGGTCCAGCCCCCCTGTGGGTTCCCCCAGACTGGTCCCCCAGTCCCAGCCTGCAGCCTCTTTGCAAACAGACCGTTCTCCCATTGAAATGAATGGGACACCAGACGCCATGAGACACCTCTGCACCCGGACACCCCAGAGCCCCCCCCCGAGGTGACCTGTTGGTGTGGCCTTGGACCTTGCCCCAAACTCACCTTAAGTCCAGAAGAACAGTCCTAAAAGTCGCTTACAAGTGCCCGAATGCAATACATGTTTTTCCTCCATAGGATAACATTAACGATCCAGAAAATGAAGTGTCCATTTTTGAAAATTGTTAAAAAAAAATCAAAAGTACTCACCCGATTGCGATGATCTTAGTATCTACATTTATATAAGTACGTGTTATTCATATAAATTAGTGTCGGATTTCTTTATTAAGTGTAGTCTCACTTACTGTCTTTGTGTGTGTAATAAATGCTTATGACTTCACTCTGATATGCCTAACTGCTCACCCACATTACCACAAAAGAGAGCATTTGGGGTGTCATTTGTGTCTCTGTAATTTATCTGGGATTTGCTTGGACTCTTTACACAGTGTACCTCTTTTTGGTCCACTGTATAAAGAGCCAGCTTCCTACAAAAACATATTAAAAACCACAAATGTTTGATAAAGGACAGTATTTTATTCAGTTGGTCCTGTGTGTACAATTGTGAATCAGTACCCAAAATATGTAAGCCAGATCTTATTTGAGGGTCTGCAGTGAAGCATTTCAGGCATAGAAGCTAATAGAAGGAAAGACCCCTTTTCCAAGGATGTGGGTGGTGGCTTTTGAAGATTCAATTATATGGACAGCAATATATATCTGGATAATATTTTCTATTCACGGGGCTACTGAAAAGTCTCAAACATGATAATTTATCATCCCTGCATCCATATCCCAGCTGAACAGTTATTTTTCTTTACTTAGAAGATGATGGAATTATTGCTTCTTTGCTTGTTGAACTCACATCTTGCATTTTATGTTTTTGCAGTATAATAAGCATGCTGGTGCGTTCAGATTATGTTTAGGCCCTGGATGGCCATGTAGATTTTTACTGAAGTACACCCTGCTCCCAGCTATAACTTCATGATGTAAATGACTTACCCTATGTAATAGACCATTCGAGCACTAGTTTGGCATTTTTGTACCATAGTAAATATCATTACACCAACAAGATGTACATTTTGGTGTGTTTACTTCTGATACATGGGAGTTACTGCTCCAACAAGGTCCTGTTTGCTAGATCCACAAGGACCAACTTCTGTTTACATGAACAGAAAGGAAGGCTAAGACAGCACACCAAGGTTGGCAAAAACAGACAGTTTCCCACCCATTGTGAATGCTATATAACAGTTATCCAACAATGGACATATAATTCTGGCCTACCTAGCATACAGGTTTTTCAAGAATATCAAAATAATTAAATTGAATCCAGAAGTTGGATTGCTGTGTGATGGCCAAACTAAAAGTGACATTTATGTAGAAACAACGTTTAGAGGTACTGACCCTAAAAAAATCATCATTGTCCTATTTCTGGCCTACGTAGACAATGTAGGAAATTCTTGGGAATAGAGGCCTATATTTAAGACCCTGACCTACTTAGGGCAAGGGAGTCTGAAAAACAGATAATAGTGCCGTTAGAATTTTATTTTCTGATAGGCCGATAACGCAAGAATAGACATTTCTCAGTTCAGAAGCATGAACTATGGAGAAGAGGCAATAACATCTGTATCTATTGACAAGGCTCCCTAGTGCACTTTTCAAATCGTTCTACATGTTAAAGAGAATTTGCCTAACTGGTGAACTGTGCTCCCAACCTCTTCGTACAGAAAAGAACTTATAAGCATCTTGTGACCAGCTTCCCAGAGTCCTAGCTTGCTTCAATGTTGACCCATTTGCTGCAGTGTGCATCCAATATTTAAGCTCTAAGTGAATTCAAGTACTTGGAGGATAACATGCATGACTTATGTCTGAGGTCATGGGTGCTTTATAATAGTGACAATGGTGGGCTCTCTCTCCCTGGACATTCAGAAGGATTGCAAAGTCTTGTGCTGTGTTAGCTTGAGGACTGTAGAGCCTCACACACATCTGCTTACCTCATACACATCTTTCCTGAAGGCGGCCACATTGTTGCTGCCTCCAATGACATAGAGTCTACCCTGCGCTGCCACCATCCCATGCCATGCGCGTCTTACAGGACTATCTTCTAGTTGCTCCCATTTGTCCGACTCAGGATCATAGCAGTGTGTCTCTTTCAAGTAATCGTCTCCTCTCTTTCCGCAAGAAATGTAGACCTTCCCGTCAAGGGCTGCTCCTGCATGGGCATATACCTGCAATTGGAAACATAGGTTAACAGGACATGCTTTGCTCCAACCATATCCGTAAAATATTTCACACTCACAGCTTAAATGACATGCAAAAGAACAATTAAAAAGTGCTTAACGATAATACCAAAAAAGGTAAATGTTACACAATGACCACAACACTTGTCTTTTGTAACTATTGTGGCCTTTGGCAAGCACTAGAAAATGATGGTATAACTCAGTAATTACTGAAAAATCAGCTTCGCTACATAGAAGACAAACAATGGGATTCTATTCTGTTTCCACCTCCTTGAAATACCAGTAGCAGAGGCAATTTGCCTGCCTTGAATAGATGCACAGAAGCGAAGAAGATCCAGAAAGCATCATACAGTGCTGTAAGTATGAAAAGACCTCCTGCTTGAAGTAGAATTCCAGCTCCAGTGCTGTACATTTGACTCGAATATTCAGTCATCAGAGATGTAAAGAAACTTGAAATCAATTATTTGGGACCTTTCATTATTGGCAAATGTGTCACAATGAAGGTAAAGGGACTGGAAAAGGGAAATGGATTCACAAAGACACATGGGGGCCTGAGAAAGGTGGTTTTTGTACAGGAGGCGCAGGAAGAAAAACGCAAAACAAGAAAGAAAAGGAACATTATTTCTTAAATGTGTAAAATAGTTTTCGTAATGAGTTATTGTACTTCTTTAACTGCATTGCATAAGGAGGAAAACTTTCATCTGTTTAACCAGTTGACCTTTTAGCTGAAAAGTACTCCCTTTTTTTTAATACATCACTATTTCAAAATGGTATTTTACAAAGTATAATCCTCAAAACAATTTCATCTTACGTTTCAATCAACGTCTTTGACGTTTGATTCTTTTTATCCACTGAACTAATCTGAGGAGGTACTCACAAAAGTCCATTTGAGAATGGAAAGGATGTTACTTGATAGAATGCCACTAGATGGGGTTAATAGCGCCTATCCCTCCTAGGTGCTCACAATCGAGGCCCAACTGTGTCATCTGGTCTCTTTCATTTCCCCAACTGGTTGGAAACTTCTTGCACCGGCAGACAGAATCATAATAGCTTCTCCAAAAGAATGCAACCACTCTACTAACATTTTGAAGTTTCCCCCTTTCCACCGTCCCTCCACGAGACATAGCCAAAGCCCCACCTATGAAGAGGATCAAGCATACATTTGTCTCAGTTCTGGCTTTTCTGCATATGAGGCAATAACCAGGGCTTTGCTTCTTCTACACTTCCTCTTTTCTGGGCAATTTCTGTTCCCTGAATGGGACCGGTTTTATTTTATTTTCCAATTCTTTTCTTCAAATAAGGAAGACATTGCATCCCTACTCCTGCACATACATGCTGGTTATAAAGTGCTTAAAGCAGTGCACAGGACATACCAAGAATTTATCGGCAGCTGACCATGATGAAGCCTACTTTTTATGTTTGGGCAGTCTTCATCTGGTCTGACCCCGTACTCATAGTACTGAAATTCAACCGGGGAACTACCTCCAATTAATGTTCAAGAAGGGATCAATACCAAAGAAGCCCCTATGGCATCTAGATGAGAGGAATTCAGTACTTGGTATGGTGACCAAGTAGGCAATACCTTTCAGTAACAATGAGAGTCACTCTACTGTTCCAGGGCTTTCTGCTGCTTATTTAGGAGAGGAATCATCCAGCAAACACACAGCTACCTACCTCTTACAGAGAACACAATGACTGAGAAGACTTGGCTACCTCTGGACCTGACAACCTTTTTCAAACTGGATGCAGTACAGAAGGTGCATAGAGGGATACTCCTGCCTTGGAACTTCACCAAAGAAGATCAAAATCAACTCCCCCAAAGTGGCTGATAGGTGTTTGGTCAAATCACTGACCCAGTCTTATTCCATGCTCTTGGTAACAGCAGGTATAGTCCATTGATACGGATGTTACTTGCGATCGACAAACTGCACAGAGTCTTCTGGAAAAACACATCCTACTCCCAGTTTGCTGCAGGTAGGCCTTAAGGTAGTACATAACTGTCATATTGTGTGTGTCTCTAGTCTTTCCTCGCTGTATCTTGTCTGTTGTGGAATGTGGGGTCTGTGACATAGGTGGGTTCCAGGGCGGTTGGGAGTTGGGGCTGTTGGTGTCTGGCTGTACAGATGCAGGTTTCCTCTGCTCTAATTACCTGGAAGTTACAGCTAATTGGAAGTACGCGTCTTCTGTCAAGAACTGAACACAACAATAACAAGGTGTAAAAGGAACATCCTTACCTACTCTGGCACCAGACCTGCTTTGAGACATGATTCTTTTTCTAACAGTCGTAAGAAACACAAGACGAAGAATAAAGCAAACAAGAGGAGCCATACCAAAATAATTGGTATCAGTACTAGAATTACACACTTTGGTATTGAAGCTACTATTACTGCCATTCCATTAGTGTCTACCCCAGTACCAGAGAGGCTGTCCCATACATATTAGTGCCTCTAGTCTCGGATTCTATAAACATTTCTGATTCTGAAGAGACAAAGACCCTCATTTTCAGATATGGGGTAAATGTCTGGATATACATTCTGGGTGGGAGAATTCATACCCACTCCGACTTCCACATGTTAGAATGAAACATAATATGCAGTATCAGTATTCATGCACACTAATATCACGTTTATCCTTTTTTCCAGCCATTTTCCCAGGAATGAGAGCAAAATGAGTTTGGGGACATTTGGGTGAGGGGTAATCGCTACAAAACTTGGAATCACAAATATGTGTAAATTTCAGTCTACTGGAGACAAGGGCATTACCTTCAAATGCCAAATTAATAAATCTCAAGGAACATCATTTTATTATGGTAGGTAAATTGACATGTGAATATGATGTTGTTACTGTTACTGCCACACTGGAAAAACAAAAAAAGTCCTCTTCCTGCTCCAGAAAGGAGGTCAAATATTAAAAATCAGTGCATTTAGTTTATACTTTATCTCCAGTCTTTCTGTTAGATTTAAGCAGTTTCTGCAGAATCCCCAGAATTGATGTAATAATAATAATAATAATTATAACTGGTATTATCATCATTATTATAATTTATTATTAATTGGTTATATTTAAAGCATTAAACACAGCTCAATTTGGTTTTCCAGTGCTTGCTGACTTGCAGCTATCACTCTCCAGGAATCTCATGGCACCAGAGAGAATACTTAACCCAAGATGCCACGAACAGTAACTGCCCAATAAGGTGGTCATTCATGTTCAGGAAAGTCAGGATTTCAGCTTCTTCCTAAACTTGGGTAACGATGGTTTGAGTCCGACGTTTACAGGGATGCTATTCTATACTGAAGCTACTTTAGACTATTCTGCCTCAACACTTTTTATTACTAGTCTTTGAGACTATGAATAAGGCCAGAGACTGGGAACGCAGCCAACAGGGTGGAAAATATCTGGTAACTTTCTTGCTGAAAAACCAAACACTACTGTTGTTACGTATCCTGTAAGCCATACAGGCCTTCTCGAATTAAAACCTTTACTGTCCAGAAGCCTGCGAAGCAGTTTCAAATATGGCGAAAAGCTGTCAAATGTCTTTCAATTGAAGGCTAGTCTGACAGTGGTTTTGAAATTCTGCAGCCAAGAAATTTGAGACAATGATTCTCTGAGGAAATTAAAGAAATGGAAAAAACAGTTGCAAAAGATATAGATGGCGAAAACTAAATTATTCACTGCAGAGATCTGGAGATTCATGTCAGGACTGACATTAATCATTACCCTAAGATTCCCAACGACAACTAGAGGTTCAGGAAATCAACCCACTGATTCTGGCCAAATAGATGCCTCCCAGAGATTACATTGTTGCCCTTAATCTAGACCTCTTACATAGAGGTCTTTAAATTTAAAATGCATTTGCTCATCCAAGAGCAGGCAGATTCATGGGCATTCAATTGTGAACCAACATGAATGAGCCTTTCTTCAGGTTGACTACTAGTTGGGTATTGTACGCATACAGGTATCTTGAAACCTAGATGTAGGTTAGTCAGTGGTCTTAGATACATGGTAAAAAGGAGATGGGGCATGAATGATCTTGTGTAACTCCCCACTTAAAAGATTTTGGTACTGCATTTTTTTTTCATCAATGAATGCTAATACATAATACCAATAGGTGCCAAACATGGTCAAAGAGGGCTATGTCTTGTACCTTTATTGAGATCCTTACTCATGGCCTCCAAGACATCAGAAGGCTTCTTTAGAGCTTCTTGAAGAGATCCAAATTTTTCTTGTTCTGGAGTAAGTAACTTTTCAGAAAACAAGAAAGGCATAGCATTCTATTCCACATACGTTTCTGCTCACCAAGAGGGATAGAGGCATCAGGCTGATCTCAGACCTATGGGATATGAACCAGTCCCTGGTAGCATTCCTCCCACATGATAATTGTGGGTTAAAAGGATGGCGTCATACAGATAGGGGACTGGATGGCATCTGTGAATCTTCAAGATGCTGGTTTCCATATTCCAATCAAGGTACAACATCAACAGTACGTGAGATTTATGATCAAAGGTCAGGACTATCAGTACAGATGCCTTCCTTTCTACACTCTGTTCTCAGAATAGCTATGAAAGTGCTTCCAATAGTTGTATCCCTTCTTCAGAAGATACATTTGTTTCTAGTCTGGTCAAAAAGCAATCTTACCTGCTATCTGGTCTGCAGCCTGAGGTTGAAGCTTCTAATTAAGTTTTTCTTTGTCTCCTGGCATAAAATAGTTGGAAGTGGTCAGCGTGCTTGTGCCTCCCGGTATCTGGTCTTCTGTGCTGGTACAGTGGACACCTCTTTCTTCTCTGATAGGCGCCTGTGTGTGCTTCACTGGTTGGTAGGGAGAGACCCCGTCGAGATGGAGGCTCAGATGTGGCTTGCTGCTACTATGTGCAGACTATGATACGAGTCCTCAAGGCTTAGAGAGACTTGATGTACTTGCTTATGGTACACCGTTAGCAGAAAAGGGCTGGAAGAGGGACTTTAACTGCAGCACCTCAACTTGACTACCACTGCTACTGTTGCCATTAATACCTGAAGCTAGCTCAGAATACAGTTCGGCTGCTCTACTGTTTCTTTATAATTTGTATCAGTGGATACACGATTTGATGAGCGAAAACCTCAGAGGGCTGGCCAAACGCACCACTGTAATTCCCTGATTGAAGCAGAAAACTGATTCAAAGTGAAGAAAGACATAAGTGGTATGGGTCTGGAGAAGGAGATTCTTCATTAAAGTCAGTCGGTCCAGTCTTCCACGGATGAAGCAACAACTATTAATTATCAGCCAGCTTCCACCAGAACTATATCAGAAAAGTCTGTGGTGTCATTTATGATGTCATCAAAGCGGACTCTGCTGTGAATGCACAACACATACACCATTTAAAACTGAAGCAATGATGGATGACACTGAAAGGAGCTCACAATAACAGTTGGAAGTTCCTTCTCTCTTTCAACTGAATGAAAATATGCTATGCAAATCTGATCTGATAGCATGCATCATCTGCATATTTTTGAAAAAAATACAAGAGTTTTAATCTTCCTAGGAAGTGTTAATGACAACCACTGGCCAAAAAAATGAGGCCATAAATCATGAACTAGAAAACTTTAAGAGCAGCGTGGCAAACTCGAGCAACATATATTGGTCATTCAAGACTTTAACATCAACATAAACTCATAGGTGGAGAAGTTAACTAAGGAAGGAAAACATTAGTTACTGTTCAGTGTGTAATGCTGTAGATTCGCATGTGCTGCATACTACTGTCATCTAGTATTGGGTTCAGAGATTTGCAAGTTTTTTCGTTCAAAGAAGGCTTTCAAGTCACAGGATACACAGTGATTCTATCCTAAGTGGGCAATGCGCATGGGCACTGACTCCATGTTAGATTGTTTTTCTCACAGTGGGTGAGAATAAGTATGCAGTAGCGAGTGAACGGAGTATGGTGCGCCAAGTATATAGTGAAAGTAATTTAAGTGACGAAAGAAGAGATCTGTAAGTAGAGCCACATGCATCCGCTAAGGAGGGTGGGTGCATGTGAATCTACAGCACTACATGCTATGAACAGATGCTTACAGGATAAGTAACATTTTCCTTTCATAGCATGTGTTACTGTAGATACACATGCTCTGCATAGACTGTAAAGCAGTACACCCAACAAACGGTGGCTAGCATGTGGATGATGCAGATGCCTGAAACAAAGTCCTTAGTATTGTCTGGCCAAATATAGCATGTTGGTAGGCTAAGACATCCACACAATAGTTCTTAGTGAATGTGTGCGGGGCTGACCAAGTGGCTGCCTTACTTATATCAGCTGGCGGGATATTACCAGGAATGCCATGGTTGCTGCTTTCTTGGATGTAGTGGGCACCATGAGAGTAACAGGGAAGGCTCTTTTTGTTTTATGGTAGCAGGTTTGGAAGCACTTGACTATCCATGTGGCAATACTGACCTTTAAAACAGGCAGACCAATGTGAGTTTTTGTGAAGGCTACAAACATGCTGGTTAGACCTGAGAAAGGGCTTGGTCCGTGTTTATGTAATACATTTAACATCTCAATCAATCAATCAATCAAAATTGTACTTGTAAAGTGCAACTTGTCACCCTGGGGGTATCGAGGCGCTGTGCTGCCGGTCTCAGTCGAAGAGCAGGTCTTGAGTTAATTTCTGAAGTGGTTCAGAGATGGTGAGGTGCGGAGATGGAGGGTGTTCCAGGCTTTGGCAGTGAGGTGAGAGACGGCGTGTCCTCTGGTGCGGCTGCGGCGGATGTGTGGAGTCTGTGTGAGGGTGAGGTGTGCGGAGCGAAGGTTTCTGGATTGTTGGTGGAAGGTCAGGCGGTGGTTCATGTAGTGTGGCCCTAGGTTATAGAGGGCTTTGTAAGCATGGGTCAAGAGCTCGAACTGGCATTCCTTCTGGACGGGGAGCCAGTGGAGGTCTTTCAGGTGTTGGGTAAAATGTGTCCTATTGGGCAGGTTGAGGATCAGACTAGCTATTGCGTTTAGGTTTGTCTAGAGCAGAGGTCTTCAAACATTTGTAGGTTGAGCCCCCCCAGCTAAATTTTTTTAGATGTTGGGCCCCCCCACCACCTGACAGAAATTTCTGGAATCTGGTACACTACATAATCGACCGCCACGCGCATATCACGGGCCATATCCGGCAAATAATGTTCTACACAATAAGAGTGTTTAGTAAACTGCGGGTTTGTGAGTGGTTGTGGTGAAATGACAGAGGCTTATTACACGTCTCAAAACACAATATTCCAAGATAAAATGTGCGCAAATTGTTTTTACTAGGATGCTTTTTTTTACACATCACCGACAGCAGCAGTGGAAGCTTCTGTCACACACAGAATAATGCAGCACAGACAGAAGCAGTGCAAACGAGACAGACACATAACCGACAGCAGCAGTGCAAGCTTCTCACACACAGAATAATGCAGCACAGACAGAAGCAGTGCAAACGAGACAGACACATCACCGACAGCAGCAGTGCAAGCTTCTCTCACACACACAGAACATGTGCAGCACGGACAGAAGCGGTGCAAATGATACAGACACATCACCGACAACAGCACTGCAAGCATCTCTCACACACCTAACAAGTGCAGCATGGACAGAAGCAGTGCAAACGAGACAGACACATCAACAGCAGCAGTGCAAGCTTTCCTCACACACACAGAACAGGTGCAGCACAGGCAGCAGCAATGCAAATCTCTGTCACAGAACAAGTACTGTAAAAAAGGCACGAGTGTATTTCTCAAGTAGGCGGTGTAAGCATAAACAGCCCAAGCTTTCATTACGCACAACGAACACGCATGGTATCAGAAGCAGCACTATAAGCTTACTTATGCAAAGACAACAGATACACCCTAGAATGGAGCAGTGCAAACTTTCATTAGCCAAATAATACAACTCGCTTTGCAGCAGGAAATACTTTCCTCAAGCAAAGAACAAGTACAGCAAATGCAGCAGTAAGCCAGGTTTCCTTAGCCAGACGAGACAGACAGAGCACAGGCAGCAACACATTAAGATTGCCTCACACATGTGGCAGGACAGCACAAGCAGCAGCAGGGCAAACATGGAATGTACATGGAATGTCCAGCAGCATCAGCAGAGCCTCAAACATCCAAAGAACCAGAAAAGCACAAACGAGAACAGTATAGACACCCCTCACACCAGAAACAAGTACAAGAAAGCAAGCAGCATTAGTCAAGCTACTACCATGTTCATTGCAGACAACAGATGCACGAGGCCAGAGCATCCTTCCACAAAATGAGAGGAAACTTTGGCCATGTATGTAGGGAACACAGGGAAAGAAGGAGGGGAGGGGAGAGGCACTTGAACACCCCCTTTTCCAAAGGAGGGAAAGCAATACCTAGCAGACGCTGGGGCCTGTCTGTAGAGAAGTCTTCTGGAAGGGTCTACTCGACTAATGGGAAAGAAAGGCCGTGGGGTGGGGAAGACATTTTTCCTGAAAATAGTTACTGTATGGGCTCAGCAGTGCAGACAAACCTTCCATCGCTAGTCTTTAAAGGAATGCATACTCTGTGGCGGTCTGGATCTTAAATATAGTGTAGATGCTGCAGTTGGGCATTAATGAAACAAACATTGGTAAAGCCTTTTGTCTTGCGTTTTTAGGTCTATGTGTTGTTTGTTTGAATGGGTGTATGTTGTTTGATATTACTAGACAAAATCAGAAACCACACTTCCAGAGATGTATATGCAAACATACCACTTCCAGAAGCAAACATACATGCAGAGCAAAACACACACAGATTCACATGCAGCCAGAAAATCCATATTGGCACTAGGTGGATGTTGGTTAGATACCTGGATGGATGAATCGATGGCTGAATGACTGTATACAAGGATAAACGGATGGCTGCCTGAGCACAAAATGGATGGGTGTGGTTATATACATGAATGGATTCAATGTGTGTATGGATATATGTTTAGTTGTGGGTTGATGGAAGAATGGGTGGATGTGAATGGATGGTTAGGTGCTTGGGTAATGAACACATGGGGATGAACCAAACAAAAGTACGATCCGTTTTATATACTATCACTTCATGTTCAAGCAATATATACATGCATTTAAATACGAATGATAAAATCAGAATATATATATATAGCACTAACTATACCAAAAAAAAAAATTGGCATATACAATGGACAATGACAGAGCTATTAAACCCAACAGAAGAGCCCTTGAGTCTGGAACCCACAACATGGCTCATGAATACACTTTAGTCTCCTTCGTCCCATACCCTCTGATTTCATTGGACATCTCGCTTAGTATCAGTCATTTCAGCTGCAGTGGGAGGCAGGAGTCTCCTCTGCTATGAAATCGAACGCAAAGGAACAGGACTGTCTGTTCGTTTGCTTTCGGTTTTAGCAGAGGAGACTTCCTGCCTCCCACTGCAGCTGAAGCATTTCAGCTCTACCAATTAACCCCCTCCTGGGACGGTGAACTGTTAGCTCTTAACAGACAAAGGCATGGGCACGTCGTGCCCCATGATTTCCCCTCCCTCCCCCCTCCAACCCTCTGTTACCGGAGTTCTCTAATGAAAAACAAATTCCGATTTGAAATGGGTGAAGACCTCCACCCGGGGACAGTGGAAGACAACAAAGGTAATATTTTAGGGTGGAGTGCGCGCCCCCCCTGACATGGTGTCGCGACCCCCTGGGGGGGGCGCGCCCCACAGATTGAAGAATTCTGGTCTAGAGTCTTTGCATAAGTTCGGAGGTTGTGCCGGCATAGAGTGCATTGCCGTAGTCGAGTCGGCTGGTGATGAGGGTCTGCTTTACAGTTTTCCTGGTGCTGATGGGGAGCCACCTGAAAATCTTTCAGAGCATGCGTATCATGTGGAAACAGACTGAGGAGATGGTGTTCACCTGGTGTTTCATAGAGAGTTCACTGCCTAGTACGATGCTGAGGTTGTGGGAGTGGTCTTTTGGTGTAGTGGTGGGTCTGAGCTCCGTGGGCCACCAGGAGTCGTTCCAGAGGGTGGTGTGTCTGACGAAGGTCAGGACTTCTGTCTTGTCCATGTCCAGTTTGAGGCAGTTCTCTCATATCCATGTCACAACGTTCTTCATGTAGTTGTGGAAGTTGGTCTTTGTCCGAGTGGGGTTCGCAGAGAGTGAGAGGACGAGTTGGGTGTCATCAGCGTAGGAGATGTTGATGTTGTGTGATCTGGTGACGTCTGCAAGTGATGTCATGTAGTTGTTGAAGAGGGTGGGGATGAGCCTTGGGGCACTCTGCAGATGGTGCGCTTAGGGTGCGAGGTGAAATGGGGAGCCAGACTTGCTGGCTTCTAGGCTATGAAGCACTCTCTCTGTTACAGAGTCAGGTTGGGGGAAAAACTCTGGCAGCTCAATAGTCTGATTGAGGTGGAAAAGGGAAACCACTTTAAGGAGGAACTTTGGGTTGGTTCTGGGTACAACCCTATCCCTATGAACCTGAATGAAGAGTTCTTGGAGTGTGTGGGCCTGCATACCACTAATGTGTCTGAGGGAGGCTATGACTACACAGAAAGCTACTTTCCATAAGAGGAACTGCAATGGCAACAATTCAAGGGCTCAAAGGGAGGATCCATGAGCCATGTAAGGACCATGCTCATGTTCCATACAGAGGCAGGGGGAACTCTGGAAGGGATGGCTCTCTTGAGGCCCTTCAGTTCCATACAGAGGCAGGGGGAACTCTGGAAGGGATGGCTCTCTTGAGGCCCTTCATAAAGGCTTTGATTACTGGGATGTGAAAGAGGGAGAAGTGTTCCTTGTTTTGCATGTATGCGGGCACAGCAGCTATATGTAGTCGTATAGAAGTCTAGGCGAAGCATGGCTTTTGTAAATGGAGAATATAACAAATTATGTCCTGGGCACTAGGCTTAAGAGGGTCGAGGACACTGGAAATGTAATGGTGGCCGGACCTTTTCCACTTTGCAGCATAGAAGGCCCACATGGTAGGCCTACGAAATTCATACAGGATGTCCATGCATTCCTGCACAAGCCACTGGTAGGTGAACTCTAGGATCTCAAGGTGCCAAATTGCTAGATTGAGCTGCCTTTGGTCTTGGTGTCCGATCTATCCTTGCTTCTGTGTATGAAGGTTCAGCCTGTTGGGGAGCTTCTCATGGGGGCTGATGGACATCTCAAGGAGTGTGGAGTACCTGGGCTGACTAGCCCAGATGTGGGCCACTAGGCTAAGCGTTAGCAATGTTTACTGCATTTTCTGAACCCAGTATAGAAGCAGTGGGAGAGGTGGAAAAGTGTAGGAAAATATCCTGACAAATTCATCCATAGTGCATTGTCCATGAACTGTGGGTGTGGGAACCTGGCGGAGAAACTTGAGCGCTTTGCATTTTCAGAAGTGGTGAATAGGTCCATCCGAATGGCAATCCAGTGTTGGAAGTACTGTAGTAGGAGTTGCCAGTGGGGTTTCCACTCACAGACTTGTTGATGCGTCCTGCTGAGTAGGTCTGCCAGATCGGCGTCCGTTCCTGGAAGGTTCTCCACCAGAAGGTGTATACGTCGATAGATAGTACAATGCCAGGTCTCCTGTGCTAGCGCTGACAACAGGGAAGGTTTGTGCCACCTTGAAGGTAATACATGGCCCTCATGTTGTATGGCTTGTTAAGGACTACCCTGCCCCAATTGATTTTGGGAAATCTTTGAGAGTGGGATGTATGGCCAGCAGCTCGAGATAGTTGATGTGCTGCCCATGATAAGGGGGGCACACTCCCTGTACTGTCATATGGTCCAGATGTGCCACCCAGCGGGCATAGGAGGCGCCCGAGGTAATGGTCACTTGCAGAAAGGGGTCTGAGAAAGGCCTGCCCTGCAACAGGCTGTAGCTGTTCCACCACTGCAGACAGCGAGAGACGCTGGCCTTTACTAACGCTAGACCTTCCAAGTGATCCTTTGCTTGTGACCACTGAACGAAGAGGCATTCCTGCAATGGGTGCTTGTGGAGCCTGGCATGGAGTACTATACAGTGCAAGATGCCCTAATCCCTAGGAGGCGCTTGACATTTCTGTGATTTGACCAATGGGCTGAAAAGGGGGTAGGAGCTGAGGGAATGCCAACAACCTCAGCTGGCTGGTGTAGGCTTTTCCTGTGACTGCATTGAGTAGAGCACCCAGAAGGGCTGGACCTGCAAGGGTTGTAGATGAGACTTGGTGGCATTTATAGTAAATCCCAGGCTTTGAAGCAGGGAAATCACATCTTGGGTGTGAAGTCGGCACTGTTGCGTGCCTGCACTCTTGATCAACCAATCGTAGGGGTGGGAAAAACGTGCATTCCCCCTCCTTAGATGAGCGGCTACCACTGTTAGGGACTTTGTGAAGACCCTTGCAGTGGTGGTAATTCCAAGTGAAGCACTTTGAATTGGTAATGATGACCACTTACTACAAAGTGGAGGTAACATCAGTGGGTGGGATGGATGGGGTTGTGAAAGTAGGCGTCCTTCAGGTGTAGCACCTTCATGTAGTTGCCTTGTAGGAGCAGAAAGATGACACCCTACAGGGTTGTTATGTGGAAATGTTCAGACAGGATGTATTGACTGAGGCCCAAGTCTGGCCTGAGGTAGCCAACTTTCTTGGGGATGAGGAAGTAAAGAGAGTAGACGTCCTTACCCCGGTAGTGAGGGGGTACTATTTCTATGGCTCCCCTGTGGAGAATCACCTGGACCCCTTCCTCTAAAAGTCTGAGATGTTCTCTGCTGAGGGTACGTGTTTGGGGTGTGAAGTTGGGAGGAGCTGTGAGAAGCTCTAAGCAGTAGCCATGTTTAATCACCGTGAGTACATACTAATCTAATGTGATTTCCTCCCAGCAGGAGAGGAAATCCTGCAATCTCCCCCTAAAAGGTGACATGATATGGGGCAGGTAGGCAAAGTCCGCGCTTAGATGTGGGAGCCCCTTTGCCGGTGCTGATCCTCCCCCTGCCCTTGTTATTGTTGCCACATTAGGCCCCGCCCTTGAGTACCCTCTGCCCACCTGCTGATGGAAAGACTGCTGCTGTCCCTAATATGAGTGGGTGGCATCAGGGAAGTGGCATTGACCCCTCCTTGAGGCTGCTCGCTATGAAAGGAGCCTCTGGAAACTGGAGTTTGAAGGGCACCCATTGATTTTGCCATGTCAGTGTCCTCCTTTATGTTCTCCAGCATCTCATCAACCTGAGGCCAAATAGGTGTTCCACATTGAGAAGCAGGTTAAAGACATGCTGTTGAACCTTTGGCTTAAACCTCGAGATACAGAGCCAGACATGGCATCTGAGAAGTACGCTGGGAGGTTTTGCCCGTGGCATCGAGGGCAGAACACATGCTAGTGCTGGATGTGGTCTTGCCTTCAGACATTATCTTCTTTCCCCTTTTCCTGAAGCCCTCAGGTAGATGCTTCAACAGCCCCTGCATTGCCTCCCACTGGGCTCTATCATAGCCGAAGTACAGTCTCATGGAATTGGCTATGGGCCAGTGGGTATCTGCCCCTATTGCCACCTTGTTGATGGATGCATTCAGTTTCTTACTATCCTATTCAGGCTGTGAGGCATCACCTGTGGCTTGGGCAGAAGCCTGCTTGAGGGAGATATGCAAGACCAGAGAATCAGGTGGAACATGGCCCCTGATGTAGGATGAGTCACTGGGTGAGGGCTAGTACTTTTTCTCCACCTTGGCTGTTACAACTCTGGCCTTTATTAGTTCTTTGAATGTCTCTGGGGCGGACTTGAACATAACCTTCAGCATGGGCAGACACTGCACTGTCCGCTTTGACAGCGTCTGTAAGAGGAAATTATCTTCCTCGTGGATGACGTGCATATCCACCTTTTGAAAGATGGCTGCTCGCTGAAAGACCTTGTGATAGGCAGTAGTACTGATTGGGGGGGGAGGGAGATGTCCTAACGGAGAAATGGTTGAAAGCTTGGGTCGCTACGTGGATCTATATCGTAGTCTTCCCAAGGGTCATCGGTGGCCCTGGCTCGAAGGGTGTGCCCTAAGAGTCAGCAAGCCGGAAAGGAATGCCTGGGCCATAAGGAGTGTGTGGGGATCCCTCTGGAAACTCTGTTGGAGGCAGTTGAGGTCATGTATGTGGTCGTAATGGTGGTGGTGTAGGTAGAGGAGGCAGTGGTGGTGGTGGAGGTGAAGATGGAGCATAAGGGGGAGGTCTGGTGTCCCGGTCTCTATGCTTCTTGGGTACGGTACCTGAAGGAGCCTCCAATGCAGGGCTCTCCTCAAATGCCAGTCTTCTCTTTCGAGAAGAACCTCTGTTGGTTTTGACAAAGGTTTTCCAGAATTCTGCCCGGTAAGGGGATGCACAGAGGTGCTTCTGCCTCACATCAAGCCCCTCTTGTAGGCTCTAGAGGATGTGCTGCTCTGAATCCTTGAAGCCACTAGTTGAGAGTGTTTTTGGGATGGACGATGGTTTCGAAGTCAATGTAGGTTTAGGTGCCGGCATCCAAGGAACCTACGACTTCGAATGTAGTCAAGACTTGCCGTGGCCTTGGAAACTCAACAGCCAGGAGGGGTTGACACCCTTAGACGGGTCCTTCTTCGGATCCGAAGCCTTTGCTCGGTGCCTACTGGAGCCTGGAGGTGGCGGAGGCTGTAGTGTTTTGCGTGGATGTGTCTTGAGAGGCTTGGAGCCGACCTTGCTTAGAACCCTGGCGGAGGCCTTCTTTCAAGGGCCACTGGTTGTGCAGATCTACAGAGCCTCCTCTTCCTCCTTATGGTCGGAGGCACTGGAGGAGATGGCCTCTGGGCTTTGTGACAGCTGATGAGGCGGGATGCCTGAAGGGCAGGCGTACTCACTTTGCTCAGCATTTTGAAGGGGTCTTGCTTGCAAGACGTTGGGCGTGTAGACTGCGAACTGGTGGTGCACGCAACACCTCTCCCTTGGGTACCAGATGGTGAGGCCAGCTTCACACTAGATGTCATTGTGGTTATGAAAGAGCAGGGGTTACAAATCTCATGGTGATCTGACTTTGGTACTTCGCATGGCACTGAGGGAAGTACTGGAAGGTCATTCATTCAATTACCCTGTGGGAATCTGCATTCCCCGGTTTGTAAGGTTGATGCAAAGGGGTGCACAGCCCCGGGAAGGATGCAATGTCCATTGTGTTTGGGAACTTGATTGGTAGGCATTGAGTCTCCGGAGAGTGGTGTTAAGAAAAAAACATGGACTCTGGGTGCCGAAGATTCACCGTGCAGGCTCGTATGAAATGTGGAGAACACGTACAGTCTCAGAGCTCAGGCGGTACATGTCCGAACAATGGTGAAAAATAAATCTAACATGGAGTAGGTGGTCATGCGTATTGCCCACTAAATGTGCAGCCACAGTGCATCCTGTGATACAAAAGTCTACTTTGAAGAAAAACAGCTTGCAAACGTCCGATCCCAACACTAGTTGGCAGGAGTATGTATAGTATGTGCATTTACAGCAACACATGTTTTGAACATAGTGTTCTTAAATTCTAAACAGGAATCTTAGAATACAGTTTTTGCCTCTTCGTGTGGATTACAGAACAGAGGTAGCAAACAGCAAATGTTGGGGATGTGGAGGTTGTGGTGGATACGTTGGTTCAATACAATGTATCACTAGGCTTTCAATTTGGCCTTTTTATCATGCTAAGTCACCAAGTCCCTTTGATCCCCCACCTCCGAAAATAATTCACAACTGTCTAACATAATTTTTTAGATTACAGTAATAAAGATGGAATTTTACCCAAGGCAATAAAACATCAGAGTCGAAAATAAGTTTGATTTGGGACATTATTCAGAATTCGAGTTTCGAGATTTCAAAGTGTCACACCCAACTGAAGCAGCTCATTCTGCAGTTCCATCAGATCAGGCTTCAATTATTAAAGAGTAATTGTGTACGGGTTTTGCCCGTGGACCGGTGCAAAGTGTGCGGCGTCCAAAGTGCCTTCTCTGCAACGCCGCTCCTACTCTGAATTCTTGCATTGGAAAAAACGGCGTCCTAGGCTGCCTCCACCTTGGGTTTTCAGGATGTACTAGAACTGTAGGGCGATGTCTCTGTATAGCGATACGCTGCACACAGGAGGGAAATTCTTATGCTAACTCAGCCAGTTTATTCTTATATTTCTGTTTTAGTGATACAAGATGCTGGATATTTTGTAGTAATGCAGCATTTTTTGTAACTTAGTTATATTTTATTTTCTTCCCAATCCAAGATGGCCAAACCAAGTTCTGGATTTGCTCACTTCCTGTTTGGCACTATATAAGGAGGGTCCAGTTGCATCGCAATTGCTTCTGCATCACTGCTTGCTCACCGGACCCTGCAGACTCTTCGTTTTTATCAGTTCCTGCTGCTCTTGATGGAGCAGTAAAAATAAAAAAATTTAACCCCTAACAAATTATATAATTAATTAATTAAAAATGTTCGTTTAAATGTATTAATCAACATTGTATATGTGGGAATGGTAATATGCTAATGTACGTGCTAAATAATCTACTAATGAATGTCCGTGTGTCTAATCATAACGTAAGAATAAAAAGCGTACTAAATAAAATAAATGCATGTTTGTGCTTCATAGAAATAAAATGTGTCGTTGCAAAAACAATAGTGATGGTAAGTAAGGAGCAGCTTAAATGTCGCTTTTGCTAGGTAACAGCTAATTGGGGTACGTAGACGGGAGGGAAACGAAAGGGATATTTTTCTCTATTTTAATTATGTTTTATTTGCCTCAAATTAGTGCTTCTAAAGTAGAACCGAGTGGCGAGATATAATGGCCGCCAGTGGGAAGATGTGCGCAGGCGCAAGGGGACACGTGGTATGGGATGAGATTGAAGAAATCTGGAGCCTCGTGATGTCTCTGAGAGGCTAGGATGCAAGAAATGGTCAAGGCTGGTGTGACCTAATTGAACTGATAGTGTGCCGTGATGATCAGGAGAGAGTCCGTGGGAAAGGAGCCCAAGAGAAAGGACAATGACTGCGGAGTTCTTGAATGTGTCAAAAGAAGATACAAATGGACTGATCGAATCGGATGGAAATGTTTAAGCGTATGGGAAAGGAAATGATCCAAGGACCTTTGAATCCAAGAGAACTTGATTAAAGAATGAATAAGCTGACATGCATGGACCAATGAAAGAAAAGCGTGATATTAATGTTGCAACAGTTAGTTAGCAAAGTTAGAATTGGGGTATAAGAGGGCCTACTCTTAGTGGGAGGGAGTCAGTTCCAGGGAAGTTCCAGAGAGTTCCAGTCAGAGTTCCAGGCAGTTCGAGAGTCGTGGTTGCAGTAGAGGAGACGGGTTGCAGGTAGCTGATGCTGACGAGCTGAAGTTGCTGTTGCTGTCTTAACTTTACAGTTGAGTATGAGAATCAGGCTATTTCTAATCCCAAAGTTAGGTTAGAAATCATTAGGCTAAATTAGGAAGCTAGGCAGGTAACTAGGGTTTTTGGCTTCATGACAAAATTTCCTTTTCTGCAATAAATTGGTTATGCTTAATAAAATTGTGAATTTAAAATGAATAATTGAATAAAGTATTAAATCTTTTCATGCTTTTAAAATTATATAAAATTTAAGATTCTTTAAAAACCAAAATGACTCAGTGGTTATTTTCCTAAATGATTGTGACCTGTGTAATTGGTTGATTGTGATTCAGCTGGTCTTAATCACTATGAACTAATTTCTTAAATGAATGATTCATCGACAAAACAATGAGCAGGAATATCTTAAGAAATAATTAAAAGAAAGTGACAAATTAAGGTAAATAGATATCCTTGCTCTTCCAGCGGTACACAAAATGGTGTTCTCCATTTAGTTCTCATGTTTCTCCTAGGAGTACAGAATTTCATAAAGGTGTAAAAGGAAAAATCCAGGAGTGTGCGTGTGTGTTAGACGATGTTTATGGGCCCCATCGTCATGTGGATATGAGAAATATAGTTTGCCCCTGGATGACCTATAAGTAACCTAGGAGGAGAATAGTTTTTATTGTACGCGCTGCATCACTCTCCTCCTCTTCGCCTTTCTGTTTGGCATGGCCAACTAGAAAGTTTTTTCTCGTCTCCAGTTTTCCTTCCCTTCCTGTTGGAATTTTTTTTCTGGAGCACTGGCAGGCTTCCAGTTATAAGTCTGGCATCTGGTACTGCCTCTGGAGATAAAAGTCCATAGGCACAAACTGAGAAGACCCTTCAAGCGTTACCTAGAAGACCAGCTCTTGAAAGGTTGCAACGCCCCTGGACTCAAGACATGGATCAAGTCCAAGAATTACTGATTGCAACAAACAACCTGACTCTTCAGCTCCAGAATCTGACCACTGAATATACCTCACAATGGCAGGCCCTTGCTTTTTTACAATAAGGTTCTTTGGATCAACATCTGCCTGGTTTGTCTGAATTAAAGTTTGACGGCAACCCCAGAAAACTAAAGGACTTTTTAGACATGTGTCAGGTCCATTTTACCTTTAAGTCCCACATGCATCTCCATACTTATATCTCCAATTTCAAGAATCTACCTAGAGAGATCGACAGGTCTGATTCAGCCCACTGCACCTTATTTTGGAAGGGTGTAAAAGATTAACTGAAGAATATTCTCGCAAGATTAGCTAGGCCAGCATCCCTACAAGACCTTATTCAATTGACCATTCAGACTTATAACTACCTTCAGAAAAGACAAATCGAACGCAGTAAACAGTCCTAATCAAGGACTCCTTCCAGGCCTGTGGTCAAGATACCACCTAAAAAACCACAACCGGTAGTTGAGCCCATGCAAGTTGGTTTCACTAAGGCCCCTAAAATAAAGAAGAGGAATCAGGGAGACGCAAACAAGTACTATGTCTAAATCAAGGTAAAAAAAGTCACCCTTTCAACTCTTGCCCAGTACGACCTGATGCAAGCCTAAGGAGTCGGAAAACTAGTATGCTCACCCCTAGTGCAGGGAATAGAGGCAAGTGTAAACCAGACACTCGAGCCTTCTCCTTTACAGACCTCCAGCTTTGTTTTTTTACAAGGCGAGTTACTGGTTCAGTTTTGACATCTCTTGGCACCAGTTCTTATAAATCGCGGAGCCTCCAATGTCTACATGGTTATTCAGTGGGCTACATCCCATCAGATGCCTATGCAAATGAAGGATGTTCTAGTTGCTGTTGAAGCGATGGGTGGGACTTTAGTAACTTCTAGCTTAGTCATTAAGGAAACTCTGGTCTTAACTCTTCTTATAGTTGCTCATTATGAAAACCTCACTTGTGATTTAGGGCCCGATTTAGATTTGGGCGGACGGGTTACTCCGTCACAACAGTGAAATCCCGGGGGACGGGATATCTGTCACCGCTTTGACAGAGTAACCCTTCTGCTAAAATCTAAATCAGGCCCTTAATCTCTTCTCGTTATCCTATCATTGTGGGAATCAACTGGTTGGCCCGAAATAACCCATACATTAACTGGTCAGCAAAGACTGTGTTCCTGGGTTCAGAGTTTTGCATCTCACATTGTACAGTACATCAACCTTCTTCTACCAAAGGTTTCGAAATTACCTCCTGTAGTACTACCCAGTCAATAGCGCAACTTTCTTGAGATTCCAGAAATCTATAATGAATACCTAGACGTTTTCCAAGAGTATCAAAGCCAACGAGGTCTGGGATTACGACGCACTCCTCTGTTGGTGCTAGCGGTGGGGGTAGACCAAGTCCTCCTTAACTAATGAAACATCCACTTTTGAAAAAGGAAGCTGCACTCCAGTCTCCGATAGAAATTCCACAATGTTTATTTAACGTAGCAAACACGTAGAGTCTACAGCTAAAGAGTTACCTTACCACAGACCTTTAATTGTGTCATTGACATCCTTCCTGAGTGAACAGTTTCATATGAGCACATTTTTTCATTATCTTTCCAGAAAGGCAAGCTCTAAGGAAGTATCTAGACATTAACTTGGCTAATGATCCCCTGGCAGAGCCTCATTGTTTTTTATAACCAAAAAGGGAACTTCTGCACTCCGGCATTGTGCTGATTACAGGGGTTTAAATGTAGTGACTGTCAAGGACCATATCCCTTACCTCTTATATCAGACTGGATTTAAGAGGAGCTTACCACCTGATCCAATCTGGTGATGAATGGAAAACAACGCTCAGAACACCTTTTGTGCTTTTCGAAATCGAGTGATGCCTCTTTGCCTTTGGAATGCCCCCTGCTATTTACCAGTATTTTAAGAATGCCACCTTCTCAGATCTTATTCCCCAGGCCGTAGTCATTTATTTAATTGATATCCTAATATTTTCTAAAGAGGTCTGCAGGTCATCCATTACGTGTCAAGCAAGTTCTGCAGCGCTCAAGGGAGAATAAATTGCTGGCCAAGCCCGAGAAGTGTCTGTTTGGAAAAGATTCCATGGATTATTTGGGTTACATTTTTTTCCTCTAAAGGAATAGATAAAGGTCCAAACCATTCTACGTCGGGCTATGCCTGGTTCAGTAAAACAGACACAAAGTTTTTTAGGCCTTGCGAATTATCACAGACTCATCAAGAATTTCTCAAAGCTTGCCTCACCAATTATTGATCTGCTGAAAAAGAATAGGACCTTTCTTTGGAGTCACACTGCCGCCCTAGCCTACGAAAGGCTTAAGAGAGTTTGTTCAATCCCCCGTATTGCATCAACTTGATGTTTCCTAATCCTCCATTCTTGACACGGATGCCTCAGATCTAGTTATGGGAGCAGTCTTGATACAGCTATGTGAAGATGGAGAAGAACAACCCATTGCCTATTCCTCCAAAACAAATTCACCAGTAGAAACTACTTTCAGGGGCGGCTCCTCCATGTGGGCAGAGGAGCATCGCCCCACTGCTTTCTCTCAGTGCGAGAAGCAGAAACATAAAATGGTTTTATAAATACCATTTTATGTTTCTGCTTCTCGCACTGCAAGAAAGCAGAAGGGTTTCGTTGGCGGCGGGTGGGTGGTCGTTCCTGCTCGAGGGCAGGGGAGGAGTGGCTTGCCCACTGTTGTGGGCGCTGACTGTTTGGTCGGCCCTCTTGGGCCGACCAAACCGGTCATGCGCACTCTACCATTTTCTCCATGTAGGCTGTATGCAGCCTACATGGAGAAAATGACCTCCCCATAGGCGCCTGGCTGGGCGCCGTCCCGACCAATCACAACGCTGCCATTGCAGTGTTGTGATTTGCTTAGGGGAGGGAGGCTGCCTGCGGCTGCTTCCTGTTGCAGAGAAGACGACGCGGGACCGGGCCGGCAAAGGTAAGTTAATTTTCATTTTAAATTAAACATCCCCACGTGACTCTCCGCACCCCCCACCCGCGAGTCATGTCGGCCGCGAAAGACTACTTTGTGCTGGAGAATGAACTCTTGGCAATTAAGTCAGTCTTTACTGAATGAAGAGCTTCATTTCTTGGAGCTCAATTTCGAGTAACTGTCTGCACAGAAAATCAAAATCTACAAGTGTTCCAGTAGGCCTATTGTCGTAACAGTACGTAAGCCCGCTGAGCATTCTTTTTTCAACAATTTGACTTCTTCCTTACCTACATTCCCGGCACTGAAAAGGTTACTGCAGACTCTCTATCCAGGTAATACCCTGAATATAAAAATTCCATGTTTGTTGAGATCATTCTTCCTCAAGCTTTTATTTCGGTAACATCATTCTCCAGACCAGATGCATCAGTACACACAGCTGAAATTTTTTTCTCAAATAAAATATACTAATAGACTAATTTTAATTCAGAATAAACTCTTTCTTCTCTCTGAACGTTCCCAAAAAATAATTCTTCAGCTCTATTATGACTCCTTGATATCTGAACTTAGAGGTATAAAAATCACTGAGGAGTTGATCCAAGAATAGACTAGTGAGCAATTCTCCATCAGGACATCACAAGTTTTATAAGGTCCTGTGTGGTCTGTGCCCAAAGTAAATCCGAAACACAAAGAAAAGGTGGATTATTACTATCATCTGAAACTCCTTCCAATCCTTGGGAAATCATCTGTACTGACTTTATAGGAGATTTGCCCTCACTGAAAAATTACACCCCTATTTTATACAGGTTATTTTACTGGTTACGGTGGATTAATACAATAAAATGTCTCACTATTCAGCTCTTCTCAAATTCCCAACTGCTTCAGAAATAGCCGAGATATTCTACTCTGACATATTCAGACTTCATGGATTACTCTTGAAGATCATTTCTGAATGTGGACCACAATATATCTAAACATTTTGGAAATCCTTATGTACAAAACTTGCCATTTAAAGAGCATTAACTTCTAGTTGTCATCATTAAGCCAATGGATTAACAAAAAGATTAAACAGAACTCTTGAAGAATTCCTAAAGTGTTACATCTCTGCCTCTCAAGACAATTGGAAAACTCTCATACTTGTAGCAGAGTTTGCCTATAATAACTCACTCCACACCTCCACCGGATTTACTCCTTTCTTTGCATTAGCTGGATTTCATTGTCAAACCTTTTTAGACTCCTTGGAAACAGAAGATTCAGTACCTGCAGTCCAGGGGTTTCGCATGCATTGAGAGAAACCTTGCAATGGAACTGCTTGTAGAAACTTAAAGTTGAAGAATTCTCTTGGAGCAGCTTTTTATTTGTCCTGCCTACTGAGGAGTTGTGTCCAACAAGTTGTGAATGAGGAAGAGCAAGAACCACCCTTAAGGTAATTTTTTGTAGTACTGTGTAGCGTGCTGAGAAAGGGTGTTATATGTAGGCTCTACTGTAGGTATGTTTTGAATCACAGGAGGTTTGTTTTGAGAATTTTCTTTGAGTTGAGCTGTGTCTAAAAAGGAAGTGTTCAATGAGGTCTTTAGTAGAGAAGTGCACCCTGTGTAATGAATTATTTCATTCTTTAAGTGTTGCAGTCCACTGACTGTGCGGCAGTGTTCATCTAACTTACCTCTCTTTCCAAGGGTGCCACATACGTCCACGTGTTTGTCCTGGGATCATACCGCTCCACTACTTTCAACTCTTCACGGTAGTCCCGCCCACCGACTGCATACAAATACTCTCCCACAGCACACACACTGATGTCAGCATGCTCCTGTTGCATTGACTGGATTTGGAACCACTTGTTGTGACGGGGGTCATATCTAAAACAAGGAAACCAGCGAACCATAATTACAAAACCTGACCAAAGCCACCATAGGTGAAAGTAGTCTCTTAAAAGCCAAGGCACAACATAATATACATTGTAAAAAGAAGGGTTTGCTAACATTCAGGATCTGAAATTTTATCTCCCTTTGAACAAATACTTGCGATGCCCCTCCAAGGACATTAACTGGGAAAAGAAAGGCACAGGCTCAATGAAGCGAAACCAGGCCTATCCTCTTGGCACACTGGAAGGGAATATCTGTTATGCAGACTAAATGGAAGCAGGAAAATAGAATACTTAACTTATTACCTGAAAGTCAGTTAACTTAAGCATGTCGGAGGCAGGGACAAAGTAGTGAATGCACAAGAAAGTAGCAGAAAACAAGGAAGGTTAGACAGGGAGAGAAAGAAAAGCAGAAATACAAGGGTGACACAAAGAAACAAGCATTGGCAGAGTCAATAGGTCTCGCCTATTAGCGCTATTGGCTTTGACAATGTTGTGTAGCCATGTTGTACAGCAGTGCAGCTGCTTTGCAGTGTGGCTAAAACAAATTTTAGAATGTGCTATGACGCAGTCATGGGTAATGTGCTTTTGTTTTAAAATATAATTTTTTTGCCACTCTGCTATATAGAATGAGTACATATCATTGTCAAAGTCGGCATTGCCCATGTTGTACAGCATGAACAAAAGGCAATGGCAGAGCCAATAGTCTCAAAGGCGAGATCTATTGGCTTTGCCAATGCTTGTTAGGCCTCAGCACAACACCAACGTGACTGAGCAAATCAGCTAACCTCCTCATGCATGAAAAAGAAAGAAAGAAATATGATATTTGGCAAAAACTATAACATAGAGAAAGCAATTGTGCCTATGTCCATTTCTTATTGAAAATACATTTGGAAACACATATGTTGTTACCATGAAAGCAGATAACATCTGTTGTCAAAATAAATAGCAATTTCAAAGGAGAAAACGGTTTCTTTGAAGTGCTTGTGGTATAGTAAAACATAGCTACAAATGGCAAGACGTTCTACATGGACGACAGGGAAGAAGAAAAACAAGCATTTACAATGCAATAGGTCTCGCAACTGCGAGTTTTAGAGCTATTGGTATTGTAAATGGCAATGCCTTTTGAAAAATTAACAGGAATTGTAATTTATAATAGTAATTTTCCACCAGTACCATAACTACCACTATTATTATTACTATCACCACAGAGTAGTAATAGTAATAATTGTAGTGATGGTTATGGTACTTGTGGTGGTTGTAGTGGTGGTGGTATTGGTACTGGTGGTGTTAGTGGTGGTGGTACTGGTGGTCTACGTGGATTTTATTTCATTACTTATGCTACTGCTGGAATATTTTTAACAAAAACTAACAAACATTATCATTTGCAACGCCAATAGCTCAAACTTTTAGTAATGCCAGCCCTATTGCATTGCAAATGCTTGTTTTATGTTGCAGGCATGAGGTGCATCATCTACTTCCCAAAATACAATCTTAGATTTGTAGACACTCGTAACAGTCCTATGGTAGGAGGCAGTTGTTCAGCCAGTGTAAGGCTAATAGCTCACACAACTTTGCATTTTGATACCTGAAGTTTTAAATTACAATAAATGTAGTAGACCTCAGGCAGGAGACTTGAGTTACCAGTAACTGTGGAAAGAGCAATAACTTTAGAAACTGGTGCTTTATTTCACCTTTTCCGTGGTGTGAAGGTTACGTAACTGTTTTATTGCGTTTGAATGGGCACAATGGGGCTTATTTACAAGTCCCTTGCACTGCCGGTGCTTCACTTTTGTGTGGGAAAAAGTGACGCAGCGGTGGCGCAAGGGGCTTGTAAATAAGCCCCAATGTCCTGTTTCTCTGGCTCTAAAGCAGCTTTGCTGACCTGGTTCTCTGGCTCTACAACGGCTCTGCTGACCTGGTTCTCTGGCTCTAAAGCAGCTCTACTGACTGGTTCTCTGGCTCTACAGCGGCTCTGTTGACCTGGTTCTCTGGCTCTACAGCGGCTCTGTTGACCTGGTTCTCTGGCTCTAAAGCAGCTCTGCTGACCTGGTTCTGTGGCTCTAGAGCGGCTCTGCTAACCTGCTTCTCTGGCTCTACAGCAGCTCTGCTGACCTAGTTCTCTGGCTCTAGAGCAGCTCTGCTGACCTGGTTTCTCTGGCTCTACAGCAGCTCTGCTGACCTGGTTCTCTGGCTCTAGAGCAGCTCTTCTAACCTGGTTCTTAGGCTCTAGAGCAGCTCTGCTGACCTGGTTCTCGGGCTTTGAAGCAGCTCTGCTGACCTGGTTCTCTGGCTCTAGAGCAGCTCTGCTGACCTGGATCTCTGGCTCTACAACAGCTCTGCTGACCTGGTTCTCTGGCTCTAAAGCAGCTCTACTGACCTGGTTCTATGGCTCTAAAGCAGCTCTGCTGACCTGGTTCTCTGGCTCTAGAGCAGCTCTGCTGACCTGGTTCTCTGCCTCTAGAGCAGCTCTGCTGACCTGGTTCTCTGCCTCTAGAGCAGCTCTGCTGACCTGGTTCTCTGGCTCTAAAGCAGCTCTGCTGACCTGGTTCTTAGGCTCTAGAGCAGCTCTGCTGACCTGGTTCTCTGGCTCTACAACGCCTCTGCTGACCTGGTTCTCTGGCTCTAAAGCAGCTCTGCTGACCTGGTTCTCTGGCTCTAAAGCAGCTCTGCTGACCTGGTTCTCTGGCTCTAGAGCAGCTCTGCTGACCTGGTTCTCTGGCTCTAGAGCAGCTCTGCTGACCTGGTTCTCTGGCTCTAAAGCAGCTCTGCTGACCTGGTTCTCTGGCTCTAAAGCAGCTCTGCTGACCTGGTTCTCTGGCTCTAAAGCAGCTCTGCGGACCTGGTTCTCTCCCTCTAAAGCAGCTCTGCTGACCTGGTTTCTCTGCCTCTAGAGCAGCTCTGCTGACCTGGTTCTCTGGCTCTAGAGCAGCTCTGCTGACCTGGTTCTCTGGCTCTAGAGCAGCTCTGCTGACCTGGTTCTCTGGCTCTAGAGCAGCTCTGCTGACCTGGTTCTCTGGCTCTAGAGCAGCTCTGCTGACCTGGTTCTCTGGCTCTAGAGCAGCTCTGCTGACCTGGTTCTCTGGCTCTAGAGCAGCTCTGCTGACCTGGTTCTCTGGCTCTAAAGCAGCTCTGCTGACCTGGTTCTCTGGCTCTAAAGCAGCTCTGCTGACCTGGTTCTCTGGCTCTAAAGCAGCTCTGCTGACCTGGTTCTCTGGCTCTAAAGCAGCTCTGCTGACCTGGTTCTCTCCCTCTAAAGCAGCTCTGCTGACCTGGTTCTTAGGCTCTAGAGCAGCTCTGCTGACCTGGTTCTTAGGCTCTAGAGCAGCTCTGCTGACCTGGTTCTTAGGCTCTTGAGCAGCTCTGCTGACCTGGTTCTTAGGCTCTAGAGCAGCTCTGCTGACCTGGTTCTATGGCTCTAAAGCAGCTCTGCTCTGGCAGGACAAAGTGCGGGGCAGAGTGAAAGGCAGGGCGAAGCAAGAATATGAGTATAGGTGGGAAGAGAGCGCAACTGAAGAACATGAGGATTAGTGTTAGGACAGAGTGCGGGGCAGAGGAACAAGCACCTAAAGTTAACAAGCATTTGCAATGCAATAGGTCTCGCATTTATGAAAGTTTGAGCTATTCAATGCCTTTTATTTATGTGTTGTTTTTAAAACAGATAAATAAAAAGCATTGGCATTTACAATGCCAATAGCTTAAACTCTTGCAAATGCAAGATGTATTGCAAATGTGTTTGTACTATAAAAGCTTTTTTTAAAGCAATATGGAAGAGTGTGTCCTGCCTGGAACAGCAGGTAGGACAAAGCTATTTGAGAAAATAGTGCTTGGAGGCTGTAATTAAAGCTATTGAGTAACAACATATGTAACAGGGGTTGCGGCCATGGGAGGTTACAAAATAAAACAAGGTGGTACTAAGGAGGGACTACTTAGCCTATTGACTAATGAACAGTCACAGTTTACAGTGTACAATGACACAAGGCAATGAAATATATAGGTGGAGAGTGGGCAGAGCTTTAAGCTTCTACTTGAATAAAGCATTCCTGGCAGAGCAGTGCATGCGCTGCCCAGGCTTGTGTTGTGGTGAACGGTTATGGTGGATTTGTATAAGAGGCCTGTTTTATAGCAATATGGAGCATTATGCAGTTTGAGAGGCAATACTGGAGCGGCATAGATGGGGGGGGAATATTATAGATATAGCATGTATGGTTTTTAATAGTGAATGTAATATATTTAGTGCTTATGATGCTGTAAATAGGCAGCTGCGGGGTAAAAGTATGCAATTATATGTGTGTACTGTAGGATGCTGCTGAGCATGTGATACATTTGTTATGTTTATTAGTGCGGCGGCTTCGGCTGTGTAAATGAGTTAAACAAGCATTGGCATAGCCAATAGGTCTCGCCTTCGGGACCTTATAAGTGTTAAGTTATCCAGCACAATATCCTTGGTGCAACAACATCAAGTGTTGCATGGCTAAACACTTATAAGGTCCCAAAGGCGAGACCTATTGGCTATGCCAATGCTTTTTAGGTCTCGCCTGAGCCAGCGCTTAGCGCTGCTCTGGGCGAGAGTTTTAGTAAGCGGGTTTTGGAAGTGCAAACATCAGTGGCTTTTGCTGGCGACCAGCTTGCGTTCACGTGAGCGTGCACGCGCGTCACGGGTCATTAAGTGCATCGCGATCGCGATCACTTTCACTTTCGCGGCTTTGAAGTAAAGAAATAGATTATTTTTCTATTTCTTTACTTTTGCTATAATCGCGGCACCCGCGCTTTACTTTTAACATTAAAAGTAAGCGCGGGTGCCATGATATAGCAAAAGTAAAGAAATAGAAAAATAATCTATTTCTTTACTTTTACATAATCGCGGCACCCGCGCTTTACTTTTAATGTTAAAGCGCTTTATTTTTAATGTTATAAGTAAAGCGCGGGTGCCACGATTATAATGGTGTAGCCAATAGGTCTCGCTTTTGGGACCTTATAAGTATTTAGTTATGCAACTGTTGCATGGCTAAACACTTATAAGGTCCCAAAGGCGAGACCTATTGGCTATGCCAATGCTTTTTTTAAGTGAGTGGCTCGTGCAGGTATGCCACTGTGAGGTAGAGATGCTGCGAGTGCTTTTACAGGAGCCCCTGTGACATTGCGCCTCTTCAAAATGTATCTTGGGTCTGGTGTAATACTTCTAGCCCCTATTCCCGTCTTCTCGCACCCAATGCATCCTTAAATGTCCCATGTACAGCCGGGGTTGACACTGCTATTACTCCTGCCCTCCAGTGACACTTTACCTGTTACGGGTGGTGGTGGTGGTGGACGTGGTGGTGGAGGTGGACGTGGTGGTGGACGTGGTGGTGGTGATGGATGTGGTGGTGGTGGACGTGGTGGTGGACGTGGTGGTGGATGTGGTGGAAGTGGTGGTGGACATGGTGGTGGAAGTGGTGGTGGACGTGGTGGTGGTGGAGGACGTGTTGGTGGTGGACGTGGTGGTGGTGGTGGACGTGGTGGTGGTGGTGGACGTGGTGGTGGTGGTGGACGTGGTGGTGGTGGTGGACGTGGTGGTGGACGTGGTGGACGTGGTGGTGGTGGATGTGGTGGTGGTGGACGTGGTGGTGGACGTGGTGGTGGACGTGGTGGTGGTGGACGTGGTGGTGGACGTGGTGGTGGACGTGATGGTGGTGGACATGGTGGTGGTGGACGTGGTTGTGGGCGTGGTGGTGTTGGATGTGGTGGTGGACGTGGTGGTATTGGTGGTGGTGGACGTGGTGATGGTGGGCATGGTGATGGTGGTGGACATGGTGGTGGATGTGGTGGACGTGGTGGTGGTGGATGTGGTGGTGGACGTGGTGGTGGACATGGTGGTGGTGGACGTGGTGGTGGTGGTGGACGTGGTGGTGGACGTATTGGTGGTGGAGGACATGTTGGTGGTGGACGTGGTGGTGGACGTGGTGGTGGAAGTGGTGGTGGACGTGGTGGTGGTGGTGCACGTGGTAGTGGTGGTGGACGTGGTAGTGGTGGTGGACGTGGTAGTGGACGTGGTGGTGGTGGTGGACGTGGTGGTGGTGGTGGACGTGGTGGTGGACATGGTGGTGGACATGGTGGTGGTGGACATGGTGGTGGACATGGTGGTGGACATGGTGGTGGACATGGTGGTGGTGGACATGGTGGTGGTGGTGGACATGGTGGTGGACGTGGTGGTGGTGGACGACGTGGTGGTGGTGGACGACGTGGTGGTGGTGGTGAACGTGGTGGTGGTGGACGTGGTGGTGGTGGACATGGTGGTGGACATGGTGGTGGTGGTGGACGTGGTGGTGGACGTGGACGTGGTGGTGGTGGACGTGCTGGCGCAATTTTGGGAAGTTTAACAGAGTGATCTGCGAGGAGCGCCGCACTATTGGTAAAGACTGCTTGGAGTGCGGGTGCAAAGATCACTCTGCAGGTGTGCGGCGCATTAAGAAACAGGACGTGAGCAAAAGGGTTTTTGTAAAGGAATGTGTGTCAGGGCTGTAATGAAAATAAGGGAAGGGGTTAGAGGAAAGACCAGAAACGCAGAAGAGAAAATCGACAGATCGATGTGTGTAGTGCATGCGGAAGGTGTCATGTTTGGAATTAGGGCAGATTTAGGCTAACCCTAAACCATGACCCATGGAGATTTGGAAATGGGGGGTTTGGGGAGGGATTTAAATTAACAGTGACTGTGATTGAGTCCCGAGGAAGAGAGGAACAAAACAAATAAAATGTTACAGAGCGTCGGCACCATTTGCAGTGAAATGCAAAACAATGTGGCATACATTGGGATTAGTGTAAAAGACCACATGAAAGTGTCCGGAATTAACTTAAACACATGAAAGTCTTTGTAAGCTGTTTTCATTGAATCCCCCCCGAGAGGAAGAAACAAAGGCGTTGGGTCGGTCTTGTTGATTGCAGTAAAAAGGAAAAAGAAACAGCTCAAGGTGGCATATACACCTTCATCAATCAAAATGAACACAACACAAGGTGTTGAAAGTCACCATCACTGAGCCCCGAAAGAGGAGCTTTAGGTACAACAAACACAACGTCGCAGAGTCTGTTATCGTTCAGCAGTGAAAACAACAAACAAAACGTGATATACACCGCAACTCACTCAAATTAACACATGAAAGTGCATACAAGCAGTATCATTGAACTCCCGTGAAAGGAAAGAAAAAAACTTAAGAAACGGAGCGCCTCAGGAACAAAGTAACAAGCATTGGCCGCGCGGCCGTGAAAGTAACGCGGCCGCGAAAGCTAAAGTGATGGCAGGGATGCGCTCTGTGGTGGGGGAGGGGCAGAGCGAGGCGCTTGGGAGAGCAAGGCTTAATGAGCCATGAAAGCCACATGGCGGCTGCGCGCGTGCACGCGCTCGTGAACGCAAGCTTGAGGCCAGGAAAAGATTGTGGTAGCACTTTGAAAAGCCACTAACTAAATGTCTCGCAGAGCAGCGCATGCGCTGGCTCAGCGAGACCTAAAAACAGCAAGAGTTCGCCAGTAGATGGGAGGCTTGGTGAGGGAGTAGGCTATGTTATTGGTGTTTTTTTGGCAGGATATGGAAGGCACCGTGTGGGAGTAGGCTGGGTTAAAAGTGTTTTATAAGGGGGGGGGGGGGAGGGGGGATATTACATGTTGTGGATAAAGTTATGGGGAATTTGTATTTTTGGCTTGCTTAATAGCGATATGGAGTATTTTACAGCCTTAATGTGTAGTGGTGAGCTTTTCTTTGTGCTTTGTGGAAGTGGTGTTGCTAAGCCTCTGATATATATGTGATGTTAATTAGTCGGTGGCTTGTATTGTTAAAAACCAGCAAGAGGTCGCTGGCAGATAGGAGGTCCGGTGAGGGAGTAGGTAGGACTGGTGTTTCAGTAGAGGTTGGAGGGGGGGGGGGGTGTTATGTATTGTGGCGAAGATTTACGGGGGAATTCTATGGGCAGGTGTATTTTGGCAGATAGGAGGTCCGGTGAGGGAGTAGGTAGGACTGGTGTTTCAGTAGGGGTTGGAGGAGGGGGGGGGGGAGGGGGTTGTTATGTATTGCGGCGAAGATTTACGGGGGAATTCTATGGGAAGGTGTATTTTATAGTGATACAGAGCACCTTGGAGCTTGAGAGCAGAAGTGCAGGGGACCGTAGTTGGGGAAATATTGTAAGTATGGGGCGGATGGTTTTTAATAGGTATTGCTAAAAGTTTTAGTAGTTACTGCACTGTATATAGGCAGCTGCGGCATAAAGTATGTAATTATATGGATGTACAGTAGAGTGAATAGAAGAAGAAAGGCGGGTAAGATCAAACAATGGATAATTTGGATAAATAACCTACAATTTAAGCGTAAAGTTATGGACAATATTTTATTTATATGTAATGCGTTTATATTGTATTCAAGTTGGTAGCGTATAGTATTGTATGTCGAGTTTATGATAGACGCATAAATAATGGGGCCTGGGGGGGGGGGGGATGCAGTGAGGGCTACGGAGCAAGAAAAAGACGTTGCTAGGGATGGAAATTTAGTAGGGGCCGAGGAGCTTATTGGCAGTGGGTAGCATGGAGCCTCTGGGGGGCGAGTGGGAACGAAAAGTTAGGTGCTGAAGATTTATAAAGTTAACATATTGTAGGGACGTTGAACAGTAGCTATTACATTTGATGTACTCGGTAATGTTTGCGGCGCAGTAGTGCAGTGAGAGCATACGGAGGTCCACATTTGATATGGTGGAAAACGTTTATTTTTATAGTTAGTCGAGAGTAGGGTTAGCGGAATGTTGGCGCCTGGGTGGGAGTTAATTAGAAGCAGAGCAGGTGGTAAGCACACATGACTGTGCGCACCCGTGAAAAGTAAGTGGTGGCCCTGTGATGGATAGAGTTCTAAGAGTATAGCAAGTGGCGATATTTGTAGACGAGGTGAGTGGAGAAGATGATGCTTTTGGGGAGTTTATCTGCAGCAGAGTAGCAGGTAAAGAGGCAAGACTTTGGGCAGCACTAGAAAAGCAAGTGTGCACCGTTGTAATGTGGAGAGTTGTCGTGCTTGTGCTCTTCTGCAATGGAGTTTGTTTTCCTTTTGTTTATGAAGGTGGTGTTGCTTAAGTTCTTATAGACTTTTGTTAGTTGTTAGTGTGGTGGCTTCGAGTATATTAGCGAGGTGTAAAGCAGGAAATGTTTGTAGGCAGATGGAAGGTTTAGTGAGAGAGTCCGCTATAGGTAAAGTTGCTTTACTGTCAGTGTTACGTGTGTAATATAGGTTTACGGTGATTGAGAGGGGATGAGAAAAAGAAGGAGTAAGGAAAAAAAGGAAAGCAAATAAGAGCGGCATTTATTGGATGTAGTAGGAACTTAATAGTAACAGGTAAGGAGAGAAAAGCGAATTAGTAAGGGAGAAAAAGGAAAGCAAATTGGAGTGGCATTTATTGGATGTAGGAAAAACGAATAGTTTCTTACCTGTCGGTGTAGTTTTGCAGCTTGAAGACTTTCTGGATTCACTATGCTGTGCATTATTCCGCCATCTCGTGGTTGGGTCCGGATTCGTAGTCTTTTCTTTGTTTTTTTTGTTGTTTTTTTGTTGTTGGCCCAGGTGGGCGGCGACGCCCCACCATTTGGTGTCTTCGGTGACGTCGTCGCGCTTCCGGCGGAAGCTCCCACCCTTGGTAGCCATCTTCGGATTCTTTTTTCTTTTCCTCTTACAGTTTTTGTTGTCTATGTCTTTCACTTTTTATCCTTCAATTTTTCTTTGATCCCTCTAAACTCTGTATGTAGTCTAGTTGTACCCTTAACCTCCTATGTTATCTTCCTGGCGGAGGCGGGTGGGATCGCTAGTGAATCCAGAAAGTCTTCAAGCTGCAAAACTACACCGACAGGTAAGAAACTATTCGTTTTGCAGCGTGAATCTTTCTGGATTCACTATGCTGTGCATAGACTTAGTAGCGGTTTTGTTATTGCGGTGGTTGGGTGGAAGATGAGCATTGGTTGCTGAAAATGTGCTGTAAGACCTTCTGTCCTACTTGTGCTTCTTTGTTCATCTGGATATCAACACAGTAGTGTTTAGTGAACGTGTGCACGGAAGACCATGTTGCCGCTTGGCAAATGTCTTGTATAGGTGTGTTCGCTAGGAACGCAACCGTTGCTCCCTTCTTCCTTGTTGAGTGAGCCTGGGCGGCTCCTTGTAATTGTTGCCCTGCTTGCTTGTGGCAGAGTTGTATTGCTTGTGCAATCCATCGTGCTATGGTATTTTTTGTTACTGGTCGTCCCAAGAAACTGCTTGCGAAGGAAACGAAGAGTTGTTTTGTTTTTCTGCATTTTTTAGTCCTTTCTATGTAGTGCATTACTGCCCTTCTGGCTGGACGCTGGACGCGTGTGTAGCGCCTTTTCTGAGGGCGTTGAAGGCTTCTGGAAGAAACTTGGTATCTGTATAGTTTGATTGATATGGAACCGCGACACTACCCTTGGTAGGAAGTGCGGGTCCGTCCTCATGACAATCCTGTCGTTGTGTATTTGCAAGTAGGGCTCTTGTAGTGTCAGAGCCTGTAGTTCACTGACTCTCCGCAGTGACGTGATAGCCACTAAGAAAGCCGTTTTTAGTGTGAGCATGTGCAGTGTGCTCTTGTGTATGGGTTCAAAAGGTGCTTTCATCAACTGTGTTAGTACAGTGTTGAGGTTCCAGCTAGGGGCTGGCATCCTTTTAGGGGAGCTATTCTTTTGGCCCCTTCCAGGAATCTTTTGACTACTTGGGAGGTGAAGAAGCTCTTCCCCGCTTCTCCCCTTGTGTAAGCCACAATTGCTGTTAAGTGAACCCTTAGTGATGAGTAGCTCAGCCCGCTTTGTAGTAGGTGCGTTAAGTATCTTAGTACCGTTGATTCTTTCGTGACTTTTCGTTGTCGACCCTCTGTAATGCACCATTGCGAGAACCTTTTCCACTTCGCAATGTAGCATTTTCTTGTAGTGGGTCTCCTTGCTTCTCTGAGTACCGCCATGGTGCTTGGGGGTAGTTTGAGGTGTGCGAATTCTAGGTCCTCAGGAGCCATGCTGCTAGGCTGAGGCTGTCTGGTTCTGGGTGGAGCACTTTTCCGTCTTGCATTGTGAGGAGGTCTTTCCTTCTGCTGAACCTGTGTGCTGGTTCCTGCGCCATTTCCATTATCTGTGAGAACCATGTTTGTCTGGCCCACTGAGGTGCCACCAGTATGAGTGTCATGCTGCTGCTCCTGCATTTGCTGAGTACTTTGTGTAACAGTGGTATCGGGGGAAAAGCGTAAGCAAATTCGTTCGACCAACTTATCCATAGGGCATTCCCTAGGGACCTTTGGTCCGGCTGTCTGGATGCGTAATGTTGGCATTTTGCATTCTGGGGTGTTGCAAAGAGGTCTATCCGTGGTGTTCCCCACTTTTGGAACAGTTGCTGCACCTCCTGTTGGTTCAGTTCCCATTCGTGGGATGCAGACGTCTGCCTGCTGAGTCGGTCTGCTTCTATATTGTCTATTCCTGGGAGGTGTATTGCTAGCAGGTCTATCCTTAGAGGGATGGCCCATCTCCAGATCTGTTGTGCCAGACTTGACAGCGGTGCTGATTGTGTCCCACCTTGCTTGTTGATGTAGAACATTGCAGTTGTGTTGTCTGTTTGTATCAGCACTCGCTGGCCGTAAAGCTGCTTTTGAAAGGCTTTTAAGGCTAGGAACACAGTCTTGAGTTCTAGGTAGTTGATGTGTTTCCCTGCATCTTGTTGTGACCAGAGCCCCCTGACGCGGAGTCTGGTCATGTGCGCGCCCCAGCCCTGCTGTGAGGCGTCTGTTGTGATGGTCACTGTTGGAGTTGGCTGTGTGAATGGCTTCCCTTGTAATATGTTCTCTTCTTTCCACCACGCTATTTCTTTCTGCACTGCGTGTGTGACAACCACTAGATCTTCCCAACTCCCTGTGGCTTGTGACCATTGCTGTTGTATCCATTCCTGGAACGGTCTCATGTGCAGTCTGATATGCGGGACAAGGTGGATGCATGATGCCATCATTCCCATTAGCCTGCTCACCGTCCTCACTGTCAGAACTTGCCCCTTGCGGTAATGACGTGTTTCCCTCAGGAGCGCTATAGTTCTCTTGTCGCTGGGGAACACCTTGGACTGTGTGCTGTCTATTTGTGCCCCCAAGAATATCTTGATTTGTTGGGGTTCTGATGACGATTTTTCCCAATGTATTGAGAAACCTAATGTGGACAGTGTTTCTATGACTTGTTTGATGTGATTTTTGGAGAGTCTGTATGATCCTGCTTTTACCAGCCAGTCGTCGAGGTAGGGGTATACATGTATGCTCCTTCTCCGAAGGTGCGCTGCAGCTGCTGCTAGGCATTTCGTGAACACTCTTGGTGCGGACTTTAGTCCGAAGGCTAGCACTGTGAACTGGTAGTGATCGTGGCCTATCACGAATCTTAATAGCCGTTTGTGTTTGCGGTTGACGGGTATGTGCAGGCATGCATCTTTTAGGTCTAAGGTCGCCATGTAATCCCCTTCTTGGATTTGGGGTATTACTTCCTGAAGTGAAGTCATCTTGAATTTTTGAGTTTTTACGAACTTGTTCAGGAATCTGAGGTCCAGTATTGGTCTTAGTGTATCGTCTACCTTTGGCACTAGGAAGTACGTTGAGTATATTCCCTTGTTCCTTTCGTTGTTTGGAACTGGCTCTATTGCTCTTTTTTGTAGCAGTTCCTCTGCTTCTAGGCGGAGGAGGGCTAGTTCTCTTACGGGTATTGACCGATGTCTTGGTCTTCTCCCTGGTGGGTGTTTTTGGAGGTCTATGCAGTACCCGTGCTGTATGGTGTTTAGTATCCATTTGTCCGTGGTAATTTTCCTCCATTGTGTGAGAAATTTTCCTATTCTTCCTCCCACTGGTGTCGTATGCTCGGTGGTTATTTGCTGTGTGCTTCTGCTCTTTATCTTTTCCTTTTGCGGACTTCCCCTCAACCTTGGTGTTAACGGTGGGGGGCTTGTTCTGTGTGTGGAGTCACTTTGAGGCGGGCTGCTGGCCCCCTCTTCGGGCCTGTCCCCGTCCGTACCCGCGCCCTCGAAAGGACCGTCCTCTGGGTTGGTACTGCCAATTCTGCTGCTGTTGTCCCTGCAGGTTTTGGCCCTGGTTGTTCCATTGGTACCCTTGTTGTTGTGATTGGTGTGAAGTGGTAGGTGCATTGCCTCCTCTACCACTGGCTCGCCTTGAGGGGTTCCCTCTTTAACTGCAGCGCTCCCATGGACCTTGCAGTTTCGTTGTCCGTCTTTAGTTGTGTTAATTTGTTGTCAACTGTTGCTCCAAACAGTTTCTCACCGTCGAACGGTGTGTTGATGATGTTGCTCTGTACTTCTGGTTTGAAGCCGGAGATCCTGAGCCATGCGTGTCTCCTCTCAGTCATCCCTATCATCATTTGCCTGCTGGAGTTCTCTGCTGCGTCCAAGGCTGACTTTAGGCAAATGTTCGCGATGGCCTTGCCTTCTTCCGCTAGGTAATTGGCCCTTTGTTGGTGTTCTTCTGGCAGGTGCTTAATGAGCTGGCTCATTTCTGCCCAATGCTGGTATGCATGCCTGCTGATGAGGGCGTTGGAGTTGGCGATACGCCAGTGTATGGCTGCGTTCCTCTCCACCTTACGTCCTGTGAGGTCTATTCTTTTGCTCTCCTTGTCTGGAGGTGGGCCTGTGTTGGTGGGCACACCGGCCCTCTTCCTGGCTGTTGCAGCGATAATGGAGTCTGCTGGTACAGACCCCTGTATGTATGCAGGATCTTTTGTGGAGTGCTTATACTTCTTTTCGCTCCTCGGGGTAACCGCCTTGCAGATTGCTGGTTCCCTGAAGGCCTCCCTTCCCTGGTCGAGGACGCCAGGTAACATGGGTAGAAATTGGCTCCTTGTCTGTTGGGGGAGCAGGGTTTCGAAGAGGAAACCTGCTTTTGTTTTTTCCTCCTGCATTTCGACCCCATAAGTCTTTGCAGCCTTCTGCACGACCTCATTGTAGACTCCGATGTCGTCTGGCGGCGAAGGTCTCGAGGGGTAAGTGTCTACCCCTTCTTCTGGTGACTCTGTGTCGAGGTCTTGCCAGTCTAGGTCTTGTACTTCAGAGGACGCCGAGTCCCTGTAAGACAGCATCTCTTCTTCGCCTTCGGCCTCGAAGTAGTAGTATTCCTCGTCTTGGTCTTCGAGCTGTTCGGGTGTCCCCGGGGCCTCGACGACTTCGGCCTCGAACTCCTCAACTGCCTCGTGGGCTTGCTTCGACGGAATAGCGTATTGTTTCATCTTCTCGTCGAAGTCTTTTTGCGTTGCAGGATGCTCGCCATCTCTGCCTCGAGCCTCCTCTTCTTTTTCGCCATCTCGTGGGCCTTTTCGGCGTCGAGTGGTGCAGTGCCTCTCTTCGCGGTCGCGGTCGTCGAAACAGACGCCGGGCCTTCCTTTCTTGGTGTCGAGGTTTCCTTTTCGGGGACGACCTTCGACGCCTTCGTTTTTTCGGAGGCTTTCGCCGATTGAGAGTCCTTGTCCAAGGATCCGCTCGGCTGTTTGTCCCTTGGTGCTGTTGCTTTCGTCGAGTGTTTCGGCGGCAACGCTCCCTTCGAGGACTTTGCTACACTTCTCGGAGTGTCGCTAGGGATTCTGGCTTCACTCTTTCGAGCGTCGCTTTGGTGTTTTGGGGTCGACGACTCCCTTACCTCCTTCGACGTTTTCTTTTCGATTTCGACGACAGCGCAGTCCTCTGGTCTCTCTGCGATGTTGTCCTCCTCCTCTCCGCTCGAGAGACCCAGGTCTCGGAGAGATGGTGCTGGTCCCTGGCCCTGCATGCTGTAGTTCGCCCTTCTCTGTCTGTCTCTCACCCGGAGGGTCTTCGGGGTGAACGCCGAGCACGCGTTGCAGTCTTCGCTGGCGTGGTCGAGCGGCAAGCAGAGGTTGCAGACTGGGTGCTGGTCTTTTTGGGCGTTTTTGTGGTGGCAATTTCTGCAGAACTTGAACGGAGTCTTGTCCATAACCGCGCTTAGGGAGCTCCCTGTGAGCTCATTCTCTGTAGGCGTCGAGATTTCGGTCGTGGACCTTCTACCTCGTCGTCCTTCTTCTCCGGTACTAGTGTCGTCGTCCGGTGTCTCAGGAGTACATCTTCTGTGATGAAATTTCGACTTTTCGAGATTCTTCGTCCAAACTTTCTGGCACTTCTCGGCAACGATCCAGACCCCACGGCGGAAAAAAGAATCTGAAGATGGCTACCAAGGGTGGGAGCTTCCGCCGGAAGCGCGACGACGTCACCGAAGACACCAAATGGTGGGGCGTCGCCGCCCACCTGGGCCAACAACAAAAAAACAAAAAAAAACAAAGAAAAGACTACGAATCCGGACCCAACCACGAGATGGCGGAATAATGCACAGCATAGTGAATCCAGAAAGATTCACGCTGCAAAACTTAGTAAAATAGGTAAGGAGGGAAAAGCGACTGAGGGAGCAGTAGTTTAGCTAAAGGCAAGTGCTGGTGCATGTAAATGTTTGGCTTCAACCTGTTAGAATACGAAATGAAGCATAAATAGACTGTAGGGATAATAAAAAAGGGAATAATATAGCAGTATGTGTATAAAAAGTTGTTGTGCATAGTAATGTGTGGGTTATATGAGATGTAAAAGAGTTCCAATAGTAGGAGAATAGGAGGTAGTGTGTATGTAAGAAGAAAAAGCAAATACTAGCAGTATTTAAAGAAAACAACTTAGGAGACATGTATGTAAACTGATGGTTGATAGCTGCGCCACAATGTGAGTAGTACTAGTGCAGAACTGAAAGGAAAAACGGTGAATCTGGGGGAGGGTGTTTTAGAATAATAAAGGAGTGGGCGATGAATAAGTAAATTGTTGTGTGAATGTTGTAAAAAGCAATGTGGTATATAGTTAGATGTAAAACTTAATGCCATATAAAAGTAGAGTGCATATGTCCTGTCCATAGTACGCACAGTAAAGCATGTGATGGTGTCTTGATTACGAAAAGCAAATAGTAACGGCATTTTATAAAAGCAAACTGCATATATCCTGTGCTGAGTACGTGCATTAAATGTGCTTGTAGACAGGGAGGAATCGAAGGAGCCGAGCCCTATGTGTAGTAACTGTGTGTTGAGGGAAAAACAAATAGTAGTGTCATTTAATGGAAGCACAGTGCATATATTATTTGGTATTTAAGTGCGTATAATGGAATATGGAGCGTTTGATAAAAAAGATAGCAATAGTAGCTGCATATAAGAAATAAACTGTAATAGCCCTGTAGTTAGTGCGTAAAGCAAAGCATGCCCGCAGACAGGGAGCGAACGAGTGAGCCCAGTTGTACGCATGGAGGGAGCGTGTGTTGAGGGAAAAGCAAATTTCTGCGGCATTAAATATAAGCAGGATGCATATGGGATTACTTGTATATAGGCAAAGTGCATATGTTATATCCTGTCTTGAATGCGTGCAGCAAAGCTTGTGAGTGTGTATTAAAAGAAAGCAAATAGTAGCGGGAGCGAGGGAGGACAGCCGTACGCGTGCACATGTCTTGTCCTTTGTACGCGCACATGTGCTGCCTCCTCGGCAGAGGGCGTTAGCTGTACGCGTGCACATTTTATATCTGTAGAGGAACAAGTAAGGAGACATGGCTCTGTGTACTGGCGAAAAGTAAGTGGTGGCCCCGTGATAAGTAGAGTTTATAGAGATGAGCTTTATATGCAGCGAAACCAAGCGTAAGTAATGGTAGAGGAGGTGAGCGGAGGAGATTGTGGTTAGCGGGGAGTTCATTTGCAACGGAGTAACACAGGGAGTGAGCGAGGCAGCCCAGTGGTACGCATGGAGGGAGCGCGTGGTGAGGGAAAAGCAAATTTTTGCGGCATTAAATATAAGCAGGTTGCATATGGGATTACTTATATGTAAGCAAAGTGCATATGTTATAGCCTGTCTTGAGTGCGTGCAGCGAAGCTTGTGAGTGTGTATTAAAAGAAAGCAAATAGTAGCGGGAGCGAGAAAGAACAGCCGTACTCGTGCACGTCTTGTCCTTTGTATGCGCACATGTGCTGCTTCCTCGGCAGAGGGCGTTAGCTGTACGTGTGTATATTTTATATCTGTAGAGGAAGAAGTAAGGAGAAATGGCTGTGTGTACTGGCGAAAAGTAAGTGGTGGCCCCGTAATAAGTAGAGTTTATAGAGATGAGCTTAATATGCAGCGAAACCAAGCGAAGGTAATGGTAGAGGAGGAAAGCGGAGGAGATTGTGGTTAGCGGGGAGTTTATTTGCAACGGAGTAACACAGGGAGTGAGCGAGGCAGCCCAGTGGTACGCATGGAGGGAGCTCGTGGTGAGGGAACAGCAAATTTTTGCAGCATTGAATATGGAGGTTTGAATGGAGCTTAATGGAAGGAGAAAGGAGAGAGGGAGAAGGTAGAAGGAAAGTAAATAGGAGTGGTATTTAATGAAGGCATAAGAAACCTGGTAGAGACAGGAGAGGAGGGACGGAGCGAGCGAGCAGGAGGTGAGGTAAAGCGGAGAGCCGGTGCATCGGAGGAGGGGGGGGTGGGGGAGAGGAGATTCGTAAGCAACTGAGGGTTGTACTGTTTTTTAGTGCAATGTGCTAGAAAGATTGTAGTTTGGCAACTAGTTCAAGATGGCTGTTTGTACAGTAATAAACATAAATAACGAATATTTCGTGTATTGTTTTGCGATTCACTGAAAAATACTACAACAGTTGTAAAAATATAAAACAGGTAATGTACCAGCCATGTGTGGGGAAGGCGCCTCCTAGTCTGAGTGTTTGTTGTTGAGAATTGTACTGGAAGCTTTTACGGGGACCGGTAAGCACAGCATGTGGCATATGAATGAGAAGAAACTGGGGTTAGCAGCTGTTTAAGGTCAGACAATAGATGGTATGGTAGATTAGGAAAAGGGATGCTTGAAGCATAATAAACTGTGCTACCAGCCACGTGTGGGGAAGGCGCCTCGTAGTCTGGCTGCTTGTTGTTAAATTGTAATGGAAGCTTTTACGGTGACCGGTAAACATAGCATGTAGCATATGAATGAGAAGAAACTGGAGTTGGCAGCTGTTTCAGGTCAGATAATAGATAATGTGGTAGATTAGGAAAAGGGGTGCTTGAAGCATAATAAACTGTGCTGCAGGGCAAGAGTTTGCTATGTGGAGTAATGCAGTTAAAAAAAAGATGGGCTACTCTAAGAATGCATTTTGTGAGATTAGATGTTTGTCGATAAATATTGTGGGAGAAATGTGCATTTGAACAACAGTCGTACTAATTTTAGAAATTGCTGCGCTTACTGCACCGGTAAACCCCTACTTGTGTTGTAAAAAATATACGTTTTAGCTAAAGTGGTTGTTTTTACAAACATAGCCGCAGTATAGTACAACTAGCACTACTGCACAATAGGAAGGAAACAACAAGCGCTTTACAAAAAAAAAAAAAAAAGTGAAGGACAGCTATGGAAAGCGAGAGGAAAGCCAGATGGCGCCTCATCGCGTGCTGTAAGGGTGCCGCGAGGAAAGCCAGAATGCGGCTGTGCGCGTGCCCGCGCGCGTAACCGCAAGCTTGAGGCGAGCAAAAGCGTGTGGTCGGACTTTTAAAAGCCCACTTACTAAATGTCTCGGCCAGAGCAGCGCATGCGCTGGCTCAGGCGAGACCTAAAAACAAGAGGATAAGTGGCAGGACAGTGTGGGGCAGAGGAACAGGCACGGCGAGTTAAAAACCTGAGGATAAGTGGCAGGATAGAGTGCGGGGCAGATAAAAAGCACGGCGAGGCAAGAACAATACTGTTGTGTGTTGAGGCAACAAAAGCGGAAAAAAAGCAAAGTAAATACCATGCGGCACAAAGTTCTTGATATGCTGAAGCGCTGAAATTTATGTGTCTGCCTTGTATAGTTGCATCGCGCAGTGAAGCGCTGAAATTTATGTGTCTGCCTTGTATAGTTGCATCGCGCAGTGAAACTGAAACCTAAATCAAGGTGGGAGCGTGTGAAAGCTTACATCGCTAGAGAGGAGACGCCGTGCGCATCGCCTGTCCAGGCAAGTGAACATGTCCTGTCCCCCTTCGCCCACTAAACCGACAACAATAGGTCTCACCCAGGCGAGCAGCGCGCATGCTAGGCGAGACCTAAAATTAAAGGTACCACTTCCAGCACGATCAGTGGAAGGACAGCAATCAAGATGAAGCAATCAGTACTAGCTCTATGCTGCAGCCGAAAGGAGAGGAAGTTTATGCAGCATGTGCTGGCCAATTAGAAGTCAGCAAGTAAGAGCGACAAGTAAGTCAACGAATGTTAAGTAATGGGCAGGGTACAAGTCCCTTGTTGTATACAATATCTCTCGTGAGTGAGAGTGCAAGCGCTGTCACAGACAAGACCTAAAAAGGGACCGTGGCTGTTCCTTCTTCTAGTCTGTTTTTCTAGATGAACAGTGATCAGCAGAAAGGAGATATTTATAGCAACATGTTTATTTTTCCACCCTTTAAATAATAATTGAAAGATAGACTCTCTGAGTTTAAATAATAATTGAAAGACAGACTCTCTGAGTTTTTTTAAAATCTGATTTGTACTAAACAGATTGTAATATCTTTCTGCAACACGTTTTTGGTGTGTTTGCACTAGACATTCTACTTTTATTCTTCATGTTTGCAAACATCTTATCTCTTTCATATTAAAGAGAAGCACAACGAGGATATAAGTGGGGGGGTGTGGCCAAGGAGCCAACAATGGCGGACGCGTGAGCTCGGAGCTCCACGCTGGCCCGCTATTTATTAGCCTCACTCATCGGCACCCGGGCCCAGGGACCGCCCAGAGTCTGGCCTGGTGGTGCCGGGACGTAAGGGAACTGGTTCCGGCGGACTATCGGCTCCCAGGCGACGGGGGACAGCCTGAATCTCCAGCAGCAGCCGGAGCCGGGCGCCTGCAAAATGGCGGCCCGGGACTGATCGGTGCCCAAGACCCGCGGAGGAGCCTGGAGCTTGCTGGGGCTTGTGCCCAGATTGTGGCCTCATCGCCTGTCGGCCGGACTGTGCTGCAGAGCAAAGTGGGGGCCCGGCGGCATACAGCTGCAGCGGTGACGTTCCTGTCACGGAGGCGAACGCATCGCAATACGGCCTCTGGAGGCGAGGTGCAGGGCGGGGCGAGTGCTCGGGTCGGGGCTCCCGGACCGGAGCGTGGGCCTTGCCATTGGCCCTGGAGGCAGAAGAACGCCAGTCGTCCCTGCTGACCACGAGGGAGTGCGGGGGCACCATGCGCCAAACGCTGAGGCATGGAGTACCTGCCGGTACCTGCGGACTGATGAGGGTGCCGCTGAAGGGGCGGTGGCCTCCCTGGGTGTGCCCCCACCCCCAGTACCGGGACCGGAGTCTGCAGTGCCTTGCCGGTGGGCTTTGGACTCGACCGCGGGGGAGCGGCCGCGGCAATTTTGGAAACCCATCCACGCCCAGGTGAGCAGAGAGGGTCTGAGCACGGCAGGCCCGCTACCTGTGGCACACATTGGATATTGCCCTGGAGCTTGGGGGGCCTCCCCGGAGAGAACTGAGGCATCATAGGGGGGTGCACCCTGGACTAAGACAGGAGTGACTGCGGGCAAATCGTCGCCTGAGACCTTGCAGGGGTGGCTCCAATCCCTGGGGGCGGCCTGACTGAGGACTTGGCCTGTGGAACGGCACTGGGACACACAGGACAGTGGGACCTACGACTGTGAGACTGCTTTGGGGATTGAAGTGTTGGGACCCTCCCGAGTGCCGCAGGCCTGCACCATATTGGGTGTGGCGGAGCCACGCAGCTAGTTGCTGGGTTGCCTTCCCTCACTGGCTGGGTTCATTAGCCGGGCGAGCTTTTTGGCGCCATGGGAAAGCCCCGAGGCCGAACAGCTGGGGCCTCGCATGACCCGGAGGACAGTGCCCAGGAGCAATCGCAGACTGCTCCAGAGGATCCAATACAGCAACAGCTGGGTAGGATTCTAGAGGCCATAGCGGACACGAAGGCCACTCTCCACCAGGACATCAGCACGGTGGCGATAGGGCTCGGCCTCCTGCGAGAGGAACACAGGAAGCTTTCTGAGAGGGTGAAAGAGACCGGGTCCAGCATTACCGCAATAGCTCCCGCCCAAAAGGCCTTGGAGCAGCAGTTGGGGGCCCTAACGGACAGAGTGGGAGTGCTGGAGCGGAGGGCTGAAGATGCAGAGGGGCGCAATAGGCGGAACAACATTTGTGTCCTGGGCCTGCCGGAGGGCGCTGAGGGCAGCGACATGGTGTCCTATTTGGAACAGTGGCTAAGAAGCGTGGTGGCGCCTGAGGGCCTGTCGACTTTTTATACTTTCGAAAGGGCCCACAGGGTCCCGGCCAGGCCCCGGCACCGGGGCGTCCTCCGCGGCCAGTGGTGGCACGGCTGCTCCATTTCCAGGACAAAGATGTGCTCCTGCAGAGGGCGCGTGCAGAGGGCCCCTACACCGTTAACAATAGTAAAGTTTCCCTCTTCCCGGATTACACCCTGGAGGTGCAGAGAAATCGGGCCTTGTTCCTAGAGGTCAAGAAGGCACTGAGGGAAGAAGGCCTTCAATACTCTTTAATGTTCCCGGCCCGACTGCGGATAATCTTGGATGGTGACACTCACTTCTGTGGCAGTCCGAAAGAGGCCTGGGATTGGTTTGAGGCCTACAAGATTGGGGCCCCCCCGCCCGCGAGCCCTGAACCCGAGTCGAGGGGGGCGTGGCTTGACAGGCAATGGTGGCGGTTGCACTCTATGAGTGCTCCAGACCCCTCTAAATCCGCCAGTATCCTGCTCCTCTGGCGGGCATCAATAAGGGCAGAAAACGCTGCCATTCGGTGAAGGTGGTGGCGGCGCTCCCGTACCCAGTCACGAAATTCACTGAGGGGGTCGGAGACACCTGGCAGACACCCAAGACCTCCCTGAGCCTAACGCAACAAAATGGCATCTACTTGATGTCGGGGGATTGAGCGGAGGAGAAATGCAGCGCCTCTCCGGCTCCCCGTAGCCTGACGGAGTCTGGCGGCACCAGGATTGATACCCTGCCGGTGAACAGGGGGATGCCGGTCTCGCCGGAGTGTTGGGGACACCGGTGGTGCCGATGGTGAGTGGAGAGGCCCCCCGCGGGACACGCAAGTCAGGGAGAGGCGCGGGGTTTGCTGCTGTGGGCGCCGCGCCGTCTCCTCCGCCTGCAAGGGACCCAACAGATTGCTCTGAATAAGCCGTGGGCTTTGGTGGTGGAGGCTCGGCCTGCGATCGGCAGGAAACGCGGCTCTGCAGCGGCCTGATGAAGTTGCAGCCTTGCCCCGCGAGGTAGGCCTCTCAGCAACCAGACCTCCTCTGGTGAAGAGCAGGCCCCGCCCCCGGGTCCGGGAGGCAGCGGGAGCTCTCCAGAGGCAGGGGACGGTGAGGGCGCCTGCCGCCGGGGCCGCGCCTGGGAAATTGGCCCCTCAACAGTTGATGCATTTCCCCCCTTCCCCCTCCCAGGGGGAGAGAGACTGCTGTGCCCGATTGCGGTGGAGGTGATTTGCGGGACGTGTGAGTGAGGGAGAGGCGCGGGGCTTGCTGCTGTGGGCGCTGCGCCGTCTCCTCCGCCTGCGAGGGAGCCAACAGATTGCCCTGAATAAGCCGCAGGCTTTGGTGGTGGGGGCACGGCCTGCGATCAGCAGGAATTGCGGCCCTGCAGCGGCCTGCCGATGTTGCGGCCTTGCCCCACGAGGTAGGCCTCTCGGCAACCGGTCCTCCTCTGGTGAAGAGCAGGCCCCGCCTCCGGGGTCCGGGCGGCAGTGGAAGCTCTCCGGAGGCACGGGGCGGCGAGGGTGCCTGCCGCCAGGGTCGTGACTGGGAAATTGGCCCCTCAATGGTTGATGCTCTTCCCCCCTCCCAGGGGGAGAGAGACTGCTGTGCCCAATTGTGGTGGAGGTGACGACGGGGACGCACCCAAGGCTCCCCGCTGCCCAGCTGAGTCTGCAATATAAGGACCCGGTGTCCCCGCAGACGGGGCCTAAAACCTGATCAGAAGACCTGGTGGCACCCAGGGCGAACAAGGCCCCCCCTGCGGACTTCCCAGGTGAGAAGGGAGTACGGGGCCAATGAGGAGAGGTCTCCTGGCTGGCGCTGGGCCTGGGCGGGCTGATTGGTGCTTGTGGTGAGACGCAGGTGGGGGCTCTCGGCCTGTGGCTGGCAAGACACCCCCCAGGGAGGTCTAGCTAGGCCCAGAAGCTAGAGGCACAACCCTCTGAAGTTGGGGCCAGAATTGGGAAAGAGTGAAGATCCGCCTTTTGGGCCTTGAGAGTCTGGGGTTACCGTTCAGAAAAGATACTGGCAGCCCGAGAGAAATCTAGAAATTAGCGCCCGGTGGCAACCAATGGGGCACGCCGGTGGGGGATCCTAAATCAGCGGCGCTGCGACGTCCCTGAAATTGGTGACTGCGAGAGGAACAAGACTGTGATGAAAGCGCCCTTTGGGCTCCTTGCCGTCTGGTGAGCTCAGTCTCTGGCGGGCCCGGTTCCCGTCCCCCTGGGTGAGGTCTAGTGAGGCAATCAGCAGCCCTACGGCTCAAGAGACATTGTGGACGAACGAAGCGATCCTGACGGATGCTCAGGGGGAGTAGGGGAGAGACCTGATTGACGACGGGGCCATTGCCTGATCTGTGGCGGGGGCGAGCTGGACGGGCGATCTGAGAGTGACCGCTGACTGGCGAGATGGACGCCCGAGGTGTGACCCGCGAGGCATCCCCCGAAGATATTTGGACTAAGGGATCGCCTGCCCCCCCATAGACTCCTAACCCTGATCTCTAAAATCGCGATGGAGTGTGGGATCTCTCTAGCCAACCGTTTGGGCTAAATCCAACAGCGCTCCACCGCGCCATACGAAAGAAAGAGGCATCCAATAGAGTATCAAACGCTTGGGAGCACTCTTCCCATCATGGGGAAGGACAAAGGAGCAAAGACTTATCCAACCCAAACTCGAATGGAACAATATATGCTTACTGCCCCTATGTCAGATCCATATAACAGGAGCGAGCCCCTGAGAATCCTCTCATGAATGTGAATGGCCTCTTAGATAAAATTAAACTGACGGAGATTTTAAGATATGCCCGAAGGAGTGACCCAGATGTCTTATTACTACAAGAGACACACTTAGTTGGGAACCGCTGCCCTTTCCTGGCGCGTCAGGGATTTGACAGGGTATGGCATTCTGGGTTTTCCAGAGGAGCTCGTGGAACAGCAATCATCTTACACCACTCCCTTCCTTTCACAATGACCCAAGTGGTTAATGACCCGTCAGGCCGATTCACAGCTCTCTCTGGTACCCTAGGAGAATCCACCATTAACCTAGTATCACTATATGCTCCTCCAGCAAATTTAGAGCCCACGCTCCAAGCTGCACTGAAAATACTATCTGCTCTTCCGCAGGGCTTGGCGATAGTGGGGGGTAATTTTAATGCTGTCCCGGAGCCCACGGAGGACGCTACGGGTCCTGTATCCTCTCATAGAAAATTGGGGCCCAGATATCTTGGGGATTGGACTGCTACACTGGGTCTCTGGGACACCCGAAGGCACGACAATATACACACACCTCTGCGGCGCACCACAACCACTCCCGTATAGATCTCCTGTTTATGCCCTCTTCAGACTGCCGTGCTGTCTCTGAAATCCAGATTCTAGCACGCGGAGTATCCGCTCATTCCCCGCTCCTTTTACAAGTGGGCGGTCCCACAAGGACGATCAGGCCCATATGGCGACTAAATGGTTGGTTCCTCCAAGACCAAGAATACAAAAAGAGTGTTGGGGAGGAACTTGATAATTACTTTCGTACTAACGAAGGCACAGTGCAGCGCCAGGGTACACTTTGGGAGGTGGGCAAAGCCACAATTCGGGGCTACGCTAAAGGACTCCTTAAACGCAGGCGTCAGACCCGTGACCACCAACTCGCTCAACTTGAAGCTAGGGCGCTCCGTATGGAAAGGACGGCAGCAACGACGGAAGGGGAGGCAGAACGCCGACAACTGCAATTAGTGCGGGAAGAAATCAGAAGTATCTCCATTGAGTCAGCTAAATTGATCTGGAGATCTTCAGTAGCTAGGGTGTATGGGTGGGGAGACCAAATCGGCAAACTGCTCCATTGGCTTGCTACTCATCCCATGGCCAATCGAATAGTCCCCGAAATTCGAGACACACAGGGTCAAACCTCCCGTACACCTGCAGCAATTGCGCAGACCTTTGCAAACTATTACAAGACACTGTACTCTGCAGATCCCACACACACACACACCAGGTGATAGTTCAGCCTTCCTGCAAAATATACCTCTTCCATAGCTATCAGAGATTGAGCAGAGAGATTGAGCAGAAAACCATGGATAAGCCTAGCACTACCGAAGAAGTGAGCGAAGCAATCTCCATGCTTGCCACTGACAAGACCCCGGGCCCAGTTGGACTCCCTGCGGAGTATTACGCAGCGCTCCGCGAAACTCTGATCCCACGACTCCATGCCCTATTCGAGGAAGCTATAGAGGATGGGTCATTCTCCTCCATCACTGACACAGCCACCATTGTGGTCATACCAAAGACGCACCCTCCCCCGGTTTCCTGTGCACAATATCGCCCGATCTCCCTCATTAATACCGAAGTCAAAATATATGCAACGATTTTGGCCACTCGGATGAAAAGAGTGCTCCACACCCTCATAAACCCTGACCAATGTGGCTTCATGCCGCACCGCAGCACCCGTCATTGCCTTCGACGCCTGCATGTGGCCCTTGCCCACCGAGACGTCCTTACACCATATCTGGCCTTAGTTTTATTTTACTTCGAAAAGGCCTTTGATACGGTTGACTGGGGTTACAATGCAAGACGTGCTAATAAGAGCAGGCTTCGGACCCTATTATCGGAAGACGGTAGGAGTTCTTTACTCTAACCCTTCAGCGAGGGTCCTTATAAATGGGGCGTTGTCTGAGATTTTCCCGATCGGGAGGAGGACCCGACAGGGATGTCCTCTCTCCCCTCTCCTCTTTGCCCTCACGATCGAGCCTCTGGCCTGTCACATCCGGACGGATGACCGGGTGCAAGGCTGGCGTTGGCAGGAATCTCAGGAGGACCAAATAGCGTTGTATGCGGACGATGTCCTATTGTACCTCACTGATCCAGCTCGATCTGGGCCGAGATGCTTGCAGATCCTTCACTCCTTCGGGCTAGCGTCTGGATTACGCCTCAACCCGCTCAAATCCACGGTGGTGCCCCTTCATGCCTCCAGGGAATGCTTCCACTGGCAGACAACCATGCCCATACGAAGACTATCCTTTAAATACCTTGGTATCTGGGTGGCGCTTCTCCCGGAACTGACCTGGTCCCTTAACGTCGGTCCACTTCTCTGACGCACTAAAGATGACTTACGTAGATGGCAAAAACTCCCTCTTAACCGTCTCGGGAGAGTTGCCCTCTTCAAAATGATGGTCCTCCCCCGCCTTTTGTATGTCCTCCAGAATCTCCCGATCCATCTCCCTCGCAGCTGGTTTCGGGATCTAGATGGGGTGATTACCAGCTTCCTTTGGGGGGGCTCAAGAGCGCGTCTAGCTCTCACAACTTGCCAACGAACCACGTACGAGGGAGGAATGGGCATGATGAATCCCTTTTTATACTATCTCGCCACTCGCCTCCTGATAATCCATGATTGGTTTAACGGGGGATGGTTGGATCCAGCATATCGGCTTGAATTGGGACATCTTGGATTCTCTCAGGCCCAAGCAATGCTGTACGGAGCCCCAATCCCTCAGGCCCTACTAGTAGTCACTCGTACGGCTTTCCTAGCATGGGGATCTGAGGCACATCCACTGGGACAACAGAATCGCACTACAAACCCCACTATGGCACGGCACCTGGCTGCAGGAGGTGGGGACTCTGACGGGTTTTCAAACGTGGGACCTGATCGGTATCACCTACCTGGGAGATGTCTGGAAGGGAGAACATTTGTCCTCCTTCCAGGACTTACAACGCACATACTCCTTACGCTCTACGCAATTCTTTAGATATCTCCAATTACATCATGCCCTTGCCACTCACATCCCTAACCAAGAGTCATTTCCCAAATTCAGCCCATTGGAGGCCAAAATTCTCATGGGAGACCTAGGGAAGGGAGGGATATCCCAAATATACCGATCCCTGATAAACAATACTGCATCCACGCTCGACCCTCTTAGAATCAGATGGGAGGGATGGGTGGGCCCTCTGGAGGACGAGGATTGGAGGGACGCTCTTTTGGCCCCCAGAACTCTCCCTATATCTGCCAGACTTCGCCTTATACAGATATACTATCTTCACTGCGCATATCTTACACCGGCACGACTGCACAAAGCTGGACTTCTCCCAGCCCCACAATGTCCACGCTATAAGGAGGAACCAGCCGACTTCTTCCATATGGTCTGGTCCTGCGCGGTCATATCTAAATATTGGGCATCAATCACAACGGAATTAAGTGGCATATTGGGGTGGGAGGTGCCCCTTAGTCCGCTTGCTCTTCTTCTGGGGGTGATGGAGGGAATGGACGGCTCCCGAGCCGACAAGTTGTTTCTAGGAACAGCCATGTTGAGCATTAAAAGAGACATTGCAGTGGCCTGGAAAGACTCAAAGTCTCCTTCTATTTCGAAATGGCGGAGGGGAGTTGATTGGTGTGCTATCCAAGAAAAAGCGGTTTATGAGGCAAGAGGGTGCCCAAACAAATATGAGCGAATATGGGGTGAAATGGACAGGACTATTGGACTGATTACTCTTAGCGCTAAGGGCGGGCCCTTTCCTATTTATCTTTTTTAAGCCTACTGTTGGGGACATAATAATTGGATATGCAATGAAATGTTATACATGTCACAGTGCTACAAGTGTTTTTATGGTTATCTTGTTTTTACAAAATGCCAATAAAATTGGATATCAACAAAAAAAAAAGCCTGAGTCGAAGAAAACTGCGGAGCTTGGGAAGCGCTCCAGGCGGCGCTCATGCAGGGGAGCCCCTAAGAAACCGACTTCATCGCAAACCGAGAGGGAGAGGGCTGAAGCCCTGCAGGTGGTGGCGGCACTCGTGCAGGGCAGGAGCCCCTCCCCGGAGGCCCTCTCTTCGAGGGATACTGGGGACAACGACTCCAGAAAGGAATGCAAGACGTCGCAGTCTGGATGACCAACAGCTGCCTGAAGCTCAACGCCGAGAAGACAGAAGTCCTCGTCCTCAGTACCACCCCTTCTGCATGGGACAGCACCTGGTGGCCGGCCGCCCTCGGAAGCCCACCTACCCCCTCAGACCACGCCAAGAACCTCGGCATCGTACTAGACTCATTACTCTCCATGAACCGACAGGTCAACGCCGTCACCTCCAGCTGCTTCAACACCCTCCGCATCCTCCGCAAGACCTTCAAGTGGATCCCCCCTGAGTCAAGGAAGACAGTCACCCACGCACTCATCACCAGCAGACTGGACTATGGAAACGCACTCTACGCCGGCATCAACAAGTACCTACTCCGCAAACTCCAGACAGTACAAAACACCGCCGCCAGACTCGTCCTCGGCATCCCCCGACACGAACACATCAGCCAACACCTACGAAGTCTCCACTGGCTCCCCGTGGAGAAAAGAGTCACTTTCAAAATCCTCACTCACGCCTACAAATGCCTACACAACAACGGACCCAAATACCTCAACGACAGAATCAACTTCCACGTACCCAAAAGAAACCTCTGATCTTCCAACCTCGCACTGGCCGTAACCCCGCGCATCCACAGAGCCAGAGCAGGCGGAAGATCCTTCTCTCACATTGCAGCCAAGACCTGGAACGAGCTACCGGCAGACATCAGACGCGCCCTCCCTGAACACCTTCAGGAAGACCCTCAAGACCTGGCTCTTCGGCTAAACAGATCTGCGGACCCCCCCCCCCCCCTCAGCGCCTTGAGACCCTCACGGGTGAGTAGCGCGCTTACAATTCCCTGATTGATTGACTCTGACACCTCCCGTAGTGACAGCGTAAAGTTGCCGGTGGTGACCCCGAAGACGGCTGACCAAGTCATCTGAGGCTTCTTGAACACTGTGGTGATCCTGGCTCCTGGAGTGTTGCCGAACTGTTGGTGACGGACCCTGGTCTCGAGCTGACCTTTTCCTGAGGGGCCGGCGCGCTCCGGACGGTTTGTGTGCCAGAACTATGTCTTTTTCTGTTCATTCCCTCCCCCCCCCCCCCCCCCGAGTGCCTTACTGGGTTAGGGCCTCATTAAGGGCTATGTTTCACACACTGTTTGGGCGACTGACCGTTGTCAGGCTGCCCTGGGGTTGGGAGTGGTTCAACATGGGGGTTCATTTGAAATTTTTTGTTGGGTTGTTTGCAGAGGAGGGTAGTTGTGCATAAATAAGGGAGCGAGTGGAAGTGGGGTCCCCCCTATGTGGCGGTGGGGCGTGTTCCTGTAGCCATGGCAGGTGCACCTAATACTGTAAGGTTCCTCACATGGAACATTCGAGGCATGGGAACAATGGTCAAACGCCACAACATTTACTCTTACCTGCGGCGCAGGGACGTGCACATTGCATTCCTCCAAGAAACACATCTTAATAGGGAGGAAGCCGGGAAGTTGAAGAGGAGGTGGCGAGGTCAGATCTTTGCGACCACCTTCTCGGCCTTCGCCAGGGGGGGTATTGATCTGGGTAAAACCTGGGGTCCCCTTCGCCCTTGAACACTCACGGCTTGTCACAGAGGGGCAGTATCCCCTGCTCACGGGGAGATTAGCGGGGCAGGAGGTGACGCTAGGCAATGTATATGCAGCCAATCAGGACCAATCGGTTTCCTGGAGTCTTTCTCCGCCTCCCTGGCTCACCATTTGAACGGTTCCCTAATCTTGGGGGCGACTTTAACTGTGTGGCGGATGTTGCCGCTGACCGTTCCCACCCTCCCCTACCGGGGACTCAGCCACACCGTACAGCTTTGGGTTTCCGAACCTGGATATCCCACTGGGGCCTTGAGGATACCTGGAGACTGCAGCATGCTGGGGACAGTGAGTATTCCTTCTTTTCGCCGGTCCACCAGGTCCATACTAGGCTTGATACATTCCTCTGTTCCCCGGCCTTTAATGGTTCCATCTCCCACTCCGAATATCTGGGGCGCACTTTGTCGGACCATAGCCCATTAATCATGTCACACCAGCCACCGGGGCGGCGTCCTCCGATTCCCACATGGAAATTTAACCCATCGTTGCTCGACGATGTCCCCTTCCGGGCCTCACTGCTTGCACTGGTCGAATCATACTTCCCTATTAATGCTAACACCGCCTCCTCCCCCGAGGTGGAGTGGGAGGCGTTCAAGGTGGTCGTACGGGGCCACTGTATGGGTCGAGCGTGCGGAGCCCATAGGGAGCTTCGCCGGGAACTTCTGGACCTGGAGGGGACCATCCGTAGACTGGACAATTTACAGGGTGCGGATGATGGGGCCCAGGTGACCTTACAGGAAACGCGGGTACGTTATAATGACGCATTGGGCAGGCTGAGGTGCTACAACTGTAAGGATTACCTAGATAGAGTACAGAGGGGGAAGGGGAAGGCGGGACGATTGTTAGCAAGGCTAATCAAACCTGAGATGGGGTGAGCGCCTGTCACACGGCTTGGCTTGGACTCGGGAGAGTTGGTGCACGACCCGAACGCAATTAATGACTCCTCCTTAATGTACTACGAACGGTTATATGAGGCTCCGGCTGCGATCCCCTTACCGGATATACAATGCTTCCTGGGCCCTCTGCAGCTCCGCACGCTGGAAGCGGATGCACGGGAGGACCTGGGGGACCCGATCACCTTGCAGGAGGTCAAGGCCGCCATATCGGCGCTGGCGCCTGGTAAGACGCCGGGGCCCGATGGCCTTCCGGCTGAGTTTTATCAGCGCTTCGCTGACACGCTAGCCCCGCATCTTGTTACGTTGTTTGCAGAGGGATATGGGGGGGGGGTTGCCCGACTCTACCCTTCCCTCTCCCTAAGTCCAAGAAGCCAGATGCTGGAGTGGAGTGAGGGATAGACCTCTCTCGATGCTCAACTTGGACTTCAAGATTTTGAGCAAGGTGTTAGCAGGCAGGCTGCTCCCGCATATGGCGTCCCTGATCCACCCGGACCAAAACGGATTCATCCCCTCTCGCAGTACCACTTATAATCTCCGCAGGCTCTACTCCATACTTTACCATGCGGATGCTCCAGCTTACCGGCGGGCGGGGGTTCTATCTGTCGATTTGGAGAAGGCCTTCGACACAGTGAGCTGGGAGTATCTATTTGAGGTAATGCTGCGCATGGGTCTGGGGGACAATTGGGTACGGTGGGTATGGCTTCTTTATGCCTCGCCCACTGGGAGAGTCAAGACGGGCAGTAGCATCTCCAGGCTGTACAGGATATCTAGAGGGTCACGGCAGGGTTGTCCCCTTTCCCCACTACTGTTTGCCTTGGCCATTGAGCCTCTTGCTGAACGGTTCCGCCTGGGAGGGGAAGGGCTGGGACTGTCCCTTGGCGGGCGGCGGCTCCACGTCTCTCTATACGCGGATGATCTGTTGTTATACCTAACGGTGCAGTTGAGGGTGCCTCTGAGGCTCTGCACATCCTGGACGACTTCGCTCTGCTCTCCGGCCTCAGGGTCAATAAATCCAAGACATATCTGTTTCCTATAGCAGGGCCATTGCCCAGACCAGTGGAATTGCCGATCGACATTCTTTGGGCACAGCGCACCTTCAAATACTTGGGCATCCATATTTTTCACGACCTAGAGGACTTAAAGGACGGGAACCTGGGGGGGGGGGGCTGCGTTCACTTCGCTCCTGTGTCCAGTTCTGGCGCACGTCACAATTACCCATCATGGCCCGGATCGCCCTGTCCAAAATGGTTATGTTGCCCCGGCTGTTGTACTTTTTCGTAAATCTCCCGGTATTGATGCCGAGTAGCTGGTTCCACCCCCTGAACACGCTCCTGCGGGACCTGGTGTGGGGAGATGGGCGCCCAAGGGTGTCCTTGAAAACTCTGCAGTGCCCTATGTCGGACGGAGGTCTAGGGGTGCCGAACTTCGAGTTTTACACGCTGGCTGCCCAGCTACAGTGGTTGGCACAGTGGGTGGAGGGAGTAAATGAGGAGGGAACGTGCCTGTCAGACCCGGCGTCCAGCCCCGGGCTGGTGATGGCGAAGATACTACTACCAGCTACGCCCACTCCTTACTGCTCCCTGTTGCAACGTACGGCCTTCCAGGCGTGGAGAAGGTGTTGCAGAGGTGGGCAGCAATCCACAATGTACTCCCCCATGCTGCCATTGGTAGGGCTACTGCATGGTGACCCCCAATCTATCTTTACGAGGGACCAATTGGTCCGATGGTCGGAGGCCGGACTGGACAATGTTGGGGACTGCTATTTAGACAAGGTACTGATTCCTTTTGCGGAGTTAGTGGACGGTGGTGGGCTTCCCCCGGGTCAGTTCCTACAATACGAGGCGCTAACACACACGTTGGCACATTTATGGGGCAGCGGGAGGGAAGAACCTGATACACACCCGGTCCACCATGTCCTGTTAACCCTGGGCACCGCGAGACACTTGGTGAAATGGCTCTATGCCACGCTATTAGAAGCTTCCGTCGGACCCCTGGGTGGGCTGCGGGCACGCTGGGACAGGATCGGAGGGTAGAGTCCTTACAGATTCTGAGTGGCGTAAGGTTTTGCATTACCCCAAAAAGATTTCACGAAATACCCGTTTGAAATATATCCAATTCAATTATACACATATGACCTATATGACGCCACACCGGCTTAACGTGACATATGGAGGGGAGGTGCGACACTGCCCCAGATGTGCCCACCCGGATGCCGATTTTGGCCATATGACCTGGGATTGCCAACGGTTGCGTCCTTTCTGGGAGGCAGTGTTGGGTAAGATCAAAGACGTATTAGGAAGGGTGCTGGCCCCAACAATACAGACGTGCTTGTTGGGCCTCTTTCCTAGGCCGCCTAAGCGCAAGGTCGGGAACAGGTTGATAGATTTAGCACTGGGTCTCGCTAAGCGCAGGATAGCGTTGGAGTGGAAATCTGTGAGGGAGCCGCAGTTTGCAACTTGGAACCGGGATGTTACTGCATGGGCAGGAGCAGAGGGTAGAGTACTAAGCTGGGAGGAAGCCAAGGGAATCAGAAAGCGCCCAATTGCTGAACAGTGGAGAGAGCAATGGTCGAGTGGGAGAAACCGGTGGGCTCTAGTAGTGAGGAGAGTGGGCCAGATCATAGACCCCAATCTGACACCGCCGCACAGGTCACTCTTCTCCGACCCTCCGTGGCTTCAAGGGTCTAACCCGTAGGGGGTTGTGCATGGGCTTTGGTTGCCGCGGAGACTGTTAGCTGGGTGCAGATGAGATGCCGGTTGGGGCGGGGGCCCCCTCCTGAACCCGCGCGTGGGCCGCTTCTGCTGTCACTTTCCTTAGATACCAGTGATTCAACGCATCCACACCACTCCTCTGCACAAGTTACTTTTTCTCTCTTTCTTTTTATTCTTTCCTTTCCACGGTTTGAACCTAGTTAACAGTAAGATATGCACATGTCTATGAGTGGTATATGATTAGGATGGACCGACGTTGGACGGCTGCCCACATAATTGATGTATTATAACTATAATAGTGGAGCAAGCACTGGCGAATGTAGCCAATATCAGATGATGTAAAATGTTTTGTTTTCCTTTTTTCCTCCCTGTATCTGGTGTGCTGATCTGTATAAAATACCAATAAAAATATCTTTAAAAAAAAAAAACAACAAGGATATAAGTGGCTTGTGTGAACGGTTATGGTGTGACCAAGTACTATAAGGAGTAAAATATCCCGTCGTACATGATAAGAATATTGCAAATCAACTCAGAGTTCCAGGACTTTAAAAAGTATCTTGGCCTTTGGCATTGTTCCTCTATATGGTCATGGATCTCCTTGTTGACTTGCAATATCCTTATAGTGTACTGCAGGTGGTACGTATCCCATATATTACCAGGCCCTTTCTGGCTGTAGTGACGCTTTATCTTCCAGGCCCAAGCACAGTACCACGCTGACTACGCAGCGTGCTCAAGCTGTTTTATGGCAGAAATACATGTTATGCCTTTTCTTTTGACTAGTCTGGGTCTCTGGCTACAGGCTGCTTTTTCGCATCTCTGGTGTTTTTTCTCATCTGTAATGTTTTGTTTTCACTAAAACCACGTTGATTTAGGATAGCTCAGGAGGTTAAAGTAACCTCCACAGCTGTCCTATAATGTTCCTGGTGCAGATGTTTCTGTCTAAATACTAGCACGGCCACCTTGACCTTTGATCCTTCGAAGGTCAGTAAAATGAGACGTCTAACAACTTCTGTTTGAGATTTAAGCTGGTTTTTTTCTTTCTCTGTTTTTCCTAATTCCATATAACAGCCTATGCAATTCTTTGATGCATCAAAATATACATCAATAAAAAGTAAATTATAAAGCGGCATTTCGAGATAGAAAGATATGTTTCACCTCCCACTCTAAACAAGAAACTGCATAAATATACCTTTACAATCGCCGATATTGGGCTTTTAGGCCTTTGTGAGTTCTAGGCGTGCTGCCAAGAGAGGTTTTAAACGGGCTTGTTACCTTCCGGCCACTGCCCAGCGCCGAGGTCAAAGGTCGCTTTCAGACCTAGGTCCTTAGCACTTGTTCTTCAGGTCACACTCCACGGAGATGCCTGTGGCTGTGAGAGAGGCCGTGATTTAAATGGCTTTCTTTTGGCAGATGTTACAGCAGAAGTGATTTCATACTAAACACTCCTAATTTATGTTCATTCAAATTAATAGTATCAGACCACAAATAGTGCCAGAGTTCTCCGTTAAAAAAAATAGAGAAATTGAAAGAACATTGAAAAAAATGACAGTGACAGAAAGTGGTAAAATTATGTTCTGGGTTTTCTTCAAACTAACGCTTAGTTTTTTTTATTAAATCACTGGGATTAAATTTGTATTTATGTGTTTTAGATCTGCCATCTATAATGCAAGCAGAAGGCGACATGAAGGGTGTGAAAAACTGCCTCTTAAGTAAATAACAATATGGGTGCGCAAAATGAAATTAATATTCCTTTGTGTAATTACGTGAAATTGTGGCTAAATTACACAAAAAGCAAAAACATTTTAAACTATTTTTTAGCCCAAAATGCGTCCTTGCGTCCATTTTGAGCTTGAGAGAGCAGTTTGTGTTAAGAAATAGTGCTTAATAGCACAGTAGTCCCTGGCATTCTGTTTGCTCACGTTGTTCTTCTGCTCCCACTGGAAGATTTTCCCCCATAAGGATTGAAAATTAAGCAGCATTGTGTAATTTTGGGCATTTAATATACAAAGTGCAAGAAAAGTGAAGGAAATTACACCAGACTACACCGTCGTCGTAACAAAGAATTTGTCCAGGGCCTAATTAGAACAAAAACATTTCAAATCAAAAATACTCTAATTAGTTATTGTGTATAGAATTGTTCTTACATTCTTCGTAATTCAGTGCTTAATTTGTTGACTAAGGAGCTAGAAAAACAGAGTTATAATCTGAGTTCTATGATGACACTGGTTAACTTTAGGCAAATCCCTTTTTTTTCTTTTTAGATGGGTCTACGCCGTTGTCAAATATTGTCAGTGCTTAGAAACCGGATATGAACAAGTATATATATTTTCATTAATGTATTTGGTCGGCATCTCAACCAGAAATGGTGCAAATATAGTGTTTTTATTTAGATGTTTTTATAGTATTTAGTGTCTGTAGGAAGCTGGCTCTGTATATACTATACCAAAGTGAGGTATTGTGCGCACAGAGTCCAGTGGATCCCCAAAGGTAGGCAGAGGTAAAGTTAGATAGCACCTCACTCTCTATTTGTGGTAGTGTGGTCGAGCAGTAAGGCAGTATCAGAGGACAGTGTTAAGCATTTGTTGTACACACTCAGTCAGCAAATGAATTCACACACTCAAAGACTGAACTTCAAACCAATTGTTTTGCATAAAAAATATTCTTCTAGGTGTTTTATTTCCTAGAACCAAGCAAGCCTGGCACAGGTAAGTGATAACTACTTTGCAGTATATATACAGATTGTAACACAGTTTGGATTGCAATTGTAAATGTACTTTGATTAGATTACAGTAGTGTTACTAATAATGCAATGCTTTTCAGAATACAGTACATATACTTTGAATGGGATTTTCAGTAAGATTACAGGTAAGATACTTTTGGATTACTTTTCTTACTCAGAGTAGTATACCTGGATACTACTCTGGGACATTTCCTATAAACGGGTAAGTAAAATCTTTTTGTTAAACAGTACAATTTTAAAGCATTTCTTTAGGTTTTCAAACTCCACACTTAGAAACTTTTCACAGAAAAACAGTCAATGTTATCCTATGGAGGAAAATAGTGTTATCGGTTTTGAGGTAAGTATTTGGTAGTGGGAGTGAGGTTCTGGGGGTAGACTCAGGGGTCCCCCAGGGTCAAGGATGCACTCTAGTTGCACCCTCAGCGGCACTAGGGCGGCCGGGTGCAGAGTGCTGAGGCCCAATGTTATCCAAAGGGGGGTAGGGGGCTCCTGGCAAGCAGGCCACTCGGTTGTGGGTGCAAAGCTCCTGGACCATTTAGCTCAGGGCAAATGGGGAAACAAAGTAGCACCAAAGGTGCACCCTCAGCAGCACTAGGGCGGCAGGGTGCAGGGTGCTGTTTCGACGTCGGGCGCCCTGTTGTTTTCAATGGGGAACCTCCGGTTTGCAAAGGCACTGCAGGCTTGGGGACGAAGTTATTCTGGGTGCGACCACCACTTCGAGAGGTAAGTTGGGAAGTTAGGGGTTGGTTAGGCATCGTCGGTTTGGGCACCCAAGGCCGTGAGGCGTCGGGTGCAGGGGTGCCTTTTAGGGTCGGATCCTCTTACCAGCTCCTGGTAGCGGTTGGGGGGACCGTCGGGATTTAGGCTGCAGGCGTCGGCTGGAGGCTTGAGGCAGGTCAGGAGTCGCCGGACCTCGGGTCAGGATCGCCGGGGGGACCTCCTCGTGGTGTTTGCCCACTCGAGCTCGGGCCGTAGACGGCTGGTGCAGAGTGGGGCGGATTCACGGTGTCCGGCCGGAGCCAGAGGTTGCAGATTAACAAATCCGGTGTTCAAGGGAGACAAAGTCTTTGGGGTTGAAGGCAGGCAGGTCCCCCGGGGTTTTCGAGGTTGCTGGCTGCAGGACACACCAGGATTTCGCAGGAGCAGGGTCGAGGTGGAGACAGGCTGGTAGGGCTGGGGCCAAGTCAGTGGGCGTCTTCCTCTTGTTAGCTGCTGCACGGCTGTTCGGTCCTTCTTCTTCTTGTAGTTTCTTCTTGTCTGAGGAAGCAAGGTTCAGGGGTGACCCTAAATACTAGATTTAGGGGCATTACAGGTAGGTTAAAGGCAGGGACCAATGGGTCCCTTCCCTGGGGTGGGTACACCCCATATTATACCACCCTCCAGTGGGAGGGGGGCATGAGCCTGTCCCAGGTTGGCTGAGTCCCTCCATCTGCAAGATGGCGGGGACTGGGAGTTGTGCTTCACCTCGCCTCCCCCACCTGAGGGGTGGAGTTGGCAGAGGTGGGCACACCTCTCTTCCTCACTTGTTTTTCCCGCCGGTTCTCCTGCCCAAAATGGGGGTCAGAACCTTTGGGGACCAGTTGCTGAAAGCAGCACGTGGCCTGGGGAAGCTCACAAAGGCGGCAAGCCTTTGAAGCTTCCCCTTCGTGAACACTGCCCATCCTGGGGGAGGAGGCTTGGCACCTCGTCCCAGGATATGCATTGTTTCAGGCCCAGGAGAGGAGCAGGCTCTCGACCCAGGGGTCCAGAAACATGTCTGGTGGTGGCAGCTGAAAGCAGCCACTCAGCCTGGACACTAGTGGTGGGTTAGTTTTCAGGGGGCATCTCTAAGATGCCCTCTGTGTGCATTTTTCATTAAATCCCACACTGGCATCAGTGTGGGTTTAATGTGCTGAGAAGTTTGATACCAAACTTCTCAGTTTTCAGTGTAGCCATTATGGTGCTGTGGAGTTCGTAATGACAAACTCCCAGCACCATATACTCTTAATGGCAGCACTGCACTTACAATGTCTAAGAATGGACTTAGACACTGTAGGGGTACAGGGCTCATGCACCTGTACCCTCACCACTGGTATAGTGCACCCAGCTAGAGGGGTGACTGATCTATGCCAGGGCAGCGGGTTGTAGGCATGGCACACAGAGATCTGTGCCATGTCGACTCTTCACTTTGTTCTGCACCAAAACATGCAGCCTGCAAAGGCAGTGTGTGTGTGTAAGGGTACAGGACATCTAAGGGTGGCACAATAAGTGCTGCAGCCCTTAGAGGCCTTCTCTGGTCACAGTGCACTGGGTACCTGTGGTACCATTTACCAGGGACTGACCTGTGGCCAGAGATGCCAATTGGGTTTAGGCTTCAATGCAGTTTTAGGGAAAGAACATAGGCCCTGGGTACCTGATTAGCAGGAGCCCAGGGCACACTCAGTCAAAGCACATCAGCAATTCAGCAAAAAGTTGGGGCAACCATGCAGAAAGAGGACGCTTTCTCACACAACCCCCCCCCCCAAACGAAAGAGGATGAGACTAACCTTTCCCTAGAGAGTTTTCATTTTCTAAGTGGAAGAACCTGGAAAGTCCATCTGCATTGGCATGGGCAGTCCCAGGTCTGTATTCCACTACAAAGTCCATTCCCTGTAGGAAGATGGACCACCTCAACAGTTTAGGATTTTCACCTTTCATTTGCATTAGCCATCTCAGAGGTCTGTGATAAGATTGAACTAGGAAGTGAGTACCAAACAAGTATGGTCTCAGCTTCTTCAGGGACCAAACCACAGCAAAGGCCTCCCTCTCAATGGCACTCCAACGCTGCTCCTTGGGGAGAAGCCTTCTGCTTATAAAAGTAACAGGTTGGTCTTGGCCTTCATCATTGGTCTGGGATAGGACCGCTCCTATCCCTAGCTCAGAGGCATCAGTCTACACAATGAACTGCTTGGCATAGTCTGGAGCTTTGAGAATTGGTGCTGAGCACATAGCCTCTTTCAGGGTGTCAAAAGCCTTTTGACAACTAACTGTCCAGTTTACCTTTTTGGGCATCTTCTTGGAGGTGAGTTCTGTGAGGGGAGCCAAAATGGACCCATATCCCTTCACAAACCTCCTGTAGTACTCAGTCAAGCCAAGGAATGCCCTGACTTGGGTTTGGGTTGTTGGAGCTGCCCAGTCCAGGATGGCCTGGATCTTGGGCTGTAAGGGTTGTACCTGGCCTCCACAAACAAGGTGGCCCAAGTACACCACAGTTCCCTGCCCTATCTGGCATTTGGATGCCTTCATAGTTAGGCCTGCAGCTTGCAGGGCATTTAAAACCTTCCCAAGGTGGATCAGGTGATCCTGCCAGGTGGAGCTAAAGACAGCAATATCATCTAGATAAGCTGCACTAAAGGACTCCAATCCAGCAAGGACTCAATTCACCAACCTCTGGAAGGTGGCAGGGGCATTCTTTAGACCAAAGGGCATAGCAGTAAACTGATAATGCCCATCAGGTGTGGAGAATGCTGTCTTTTCTTTTGCTCCTGGGGACATGCCAATTTGCCAGTACCCTGCAGTTAAGTCAAAGGTACTTAGAAATTTGGCTGTACCCAATTTGTCTATCAACTCATCTGCTCTTGGGATAGGGATAGGGTGAGCATCTGTCTTGGCATCAGAGTTGAGCCCTCTATAGTCCACACAGAACCTCATTTCTCTCTTTCCACCCTGTGGATGAGGTTTGGGGACTAGAACCACTGGGATGGCCCAGGGGCTCTCAGAGGGTTCAATAACCCCTACCTCCAGCATCTTGCTGACTTCAGCTCTGATGCTTTCCTTGACTTGATCAGACTGTCGATAGATTTTGTTTTTGACAGGTGAACTGTCACCAGTGTCCACATCATGGGTACACCAGTTTGTCTGACCAGGGGTCAAGGAAAAGAGCTTTGCATACTGCTGCAAGACTTGCTTGCAATCAGTCTGCTGTTGGGCAGAGAGGGTGTCTGAAAAGACAACTCCATCCACTGACCCATCTTTTGGGCTGTATGAGAGGAGGTCAGGGAGAGGTTCACTCTGTATCCTGATCCTCATCAGTCACCATTAGCATCGTGATGTCAGCCCTGTCATGAAAGAGCTTCAGGCGGTTCACATGGATAACCCTTTTGGGTGTCCTGCTTGTGCCCAGGTCAACCAAGTAGGTGACCTCACTCTTTTTTTCTAGGATAGGGTAAGGGCCACTCCATCTGTCCTGGAGTGCCCTTGGTGCCACTGGCTCCAAAACCCACACCTTTTGCCCAGGTTGAAAATCAACCAGTGCAGCTTTTTGGTCATACCAGCTCTTCTGAAGCTCCGGGCTGGTCTCAAGATTTTTGGATGCTTTTCCATGAACTCAGCCATTCTGGACCTTAGGCCAAGCGCATAGTCCACAATATCTTGTTTGGGTTCTTGGAGAGGATTCTCCCAACCCTCTTGAGTGGTCCTCTCACAGGATGGCCAAACAGAAGTTCAAAGGGGGAAAACCCTACTCCCTTCTGTGGCACCTCTCTGTAAGCGAAGAGGAGGCATGGTAAGAGGATATCCCATCTCCTTTTGAGTTTTTCAGGGAGCCCCATAATCATGCCTTTCAATGTCTTGTTGAATCTCTCAACAAGGCCATTGGTTTGTGGGTGATAGGGTGTAGTAAACTTGTACTGCACTCCATACTCTTTCCACATGTGTTTTAGGTAATCAGACATGAAGTTGGAACCTCTGTCTGAAACCACCTCCTTAGGAAACCCTACCCTGGTGAAGACACCAATGAGGGCCTTGGCTACTGCAGGAGCTGTAGTAGTCCTAAGGGGAATTGCCTCAGGGTACCTAGTGGCATGATCCACTACCACTAGAATAAATTTGTTCTCTGATGCTGGGGGAGGTTCAAGTGGACCCACTATGTCCACACCTACCCTTTCAAAGGGAACCCCCGCCACGGGTAGGGGTATCAGGGGGGCCTTGGAGGGGCCACCTGTCTTGCCACTGGTCTGACAGGTGACACAGGAGCTGACAATCTCCTTTACTTTGTGGTGCATCTGGGGCCAGTAAAAGTGGCTAACTAGCCTTTCCCAAGTCTTGGTTTGGCCCAGGTGTCCAGCTAGGGGGATGTCATGAGCTAAAGTTAGGAGAAACTCCCTATACTTCTGAGGCACTACCACTCTCCTAGTGGCTCCAGGTTTGGGGTCTCTGGCCTCAGTGTACAGTAGTCCCACTTCCCAATAAACTCAGTGTGTACCACTGACATCTCCCATTTCCTGTGCAGCAGCTTGCTGCCTCAGGCTTTCAACAGTTGGACAGTCCTGCTGTCCAAGTCACAGCTCTTCCCTAGAGGATCCCCCTGGGCCTAAGAGTTCAACCTGGTAAGGGTCAAGCTCCATGGGCTCAGTTCCCTCTGGGGTGTCCAAGTCCTCTCCCTGAGGCGAGGGGTCCTGATCCTTTTGCAGTACAGAAGCTGGTTCACCAGTCTTCTTAACTTTTCTCTTGGAAGGTTGGGCCATACTTTCAGGCTCCAACACTTCTTTATCACCATGTCTCTTGCTCTGTGCTCTTGTTTTTACACACACCAATTCAGGGATATCCAGCATTGCTGCATGGGTTTTCAGTTCAACCTCAGCCCATGCTGAGGTTTCCAGGTCATTGCCAAACAGACATGCAACTGGTAGCTTTGGAGAGATAACTACCTGTTTCAGGCCAGTAACCCCCCCCCCCACCCCCCCAGTCTAATGTCACCATAGCCATTGCATGGTTAGAGGTAACACTGTCAGCATTGGTGACTGGGTGACTTCTCCCAATCAAGTATTGCTCAGGGGAAACCAGTGTGCCTCTTACCATAGTGACACTGGCACCTGTATCCCTCAGAGCTTCTATCCTAGTTCCATTAATCCAAGGGTATTGTAAGTACTTTTTTAAGTTGGGTGGCCACACAGCTACAGTGGCAAACTCAACTTCCCCTTCTGAAACTAGAACTGCTTCAGTGTGCAACCCGATTTGCTCTTGGCACACTGTTGATCCCATCTGGAGACTTGCTACCCCAGGAGTAGCTGTAGTAGGACTAGGGGCCTTCTTGTTTGGGCAAGCAGCATCTCCAGTTAAGTGTCCCAACTTCTTACAGTTGTTACACCAGGCCTTTAAAGGATCAAAGTTCTTTCCCCTGTACCTATTATTGGACTGGGAAGAGTTTTGGGACCCACCCCCCTGTGCAGGTTTTTGGGCCCTTTAGAAGACTCAGGCTTTTTATCTTGGGGATTCTCACCACCTTTCCCCTGGGGAGGTTTTGTAACCCCTTTCTTTTGGTCACCCCCAGTGGTTGTTTTTGTCACCCTTGTCTTGACCCAGTGGTCTGCCTTCTTTCCCAATTCTTGGGAGAAATTAGACCTAGGACTACCAAATGCTGATGTAAGTTTTCATTAGTGCAATTACTTAAAATACGTTCTTTCATAAACAGATTGTAAAGTCCATTGAAATCATGCACATTGTGTCCAGTTAACCAGCCATCTAGTGTTTTAACTAAGTAGTCTACAAAGTCAATCCAGGATTGGTTTTGGGTTTTGTGAGCCCCCCGGAATCTAATTCTATATTCCTCAGTTGTGAGTCCAAATCCCTCAATCAGAGTTCTCTTCATGAGACCCAGCATCTGCCCCTGTAAGGGTCAGGAGTATTTCTCTGCAGTTACCAGAGAACAGTTCCCACAGGAGTGCCCCCCAGTGTGACTTCTTCACTTTTCTCATTTCACAAGCCCTCTCAAAGGCTGTGAACCATTTTGTGATATCATCACTCCCTTCATATTTAGGGACAATCCCTTTGGGGATTTTAGGATCATAAGATTGCTCTTTATCCTTATTGAACAAGTTACTTACCTTCGGTAACAATATATCTGTAAGAAACATAGGTTAGTTATAGATTCCTTACCTTAGAATCTCCCCCAGGCGTCAGACTGGATCCGGAAAGTTTTTCGTCAGCAGTACCCCTGCGCGTCGGAAGGTGGCGTCGGTCGACTCCGCGTTAGTCGTCGGCGTCGCCGGGATGACGTCGCAGTAGCTACATAGACGCCGCCCTCGCGTGCTGACGTCAGTTCTGTACACGACTTTCCACACCAGAAGCACACAGCCATGCAAGACACTGACCACTGGTGCACAAAACTAGGGCCCTGAAAGTCTGTCCTTAACCCTAGAAGTCAGTTCGCAGAACGGGGAGGATGGGTGGGGCGGTAAGGAATCTATAACTAACCTATGTTTCTTACAGATATATAGTTACCGAAGGTAAGTAACTTGTTCATCTGAAAGAAACAGTTAGTTATAGATTCCTTACCTTAGAATAGATACCCCAGCAATACCAACCCCGGAGGTGGGTCTGCGAACTAAGTTCACACCAGAAAGTCCTGGAGAACAGAACGGCCAAAGAAGCCGTCTCTTCAGACTTGGCTGTCCAGGCAGTAGTGTTTGGTGAATGTGTGCAACGATGCCCACGTAGCTGCCTGACAGATGTCATTTAGGGGCACTCCTCGTCCCAAAGCAGTGGTAGCTGCCGTCGCCCTGGTGGAATGGGCGCGCAGTCCCACTGGAGGCTCCTTTTTTGCCAAAGAATAGCAGGCTTTGATGCACAGAGCGACCCACCTGGAGATGGTCCGTTTGTGCACGGCCCGACCTTTCTTAGCGCCCACGTAACCAACAAAGTGCTGGTCGTCCACCCGGAATTGTTTTGTACGATCCAAGTTGAAGGAAAGCGCACATTTTGGATCCAGACGGTGGAGCCTCTCTTCCTCTTTTGAAGGATGCGGAGGCGGAAAGAAGGTGGGCAAAGTGATGGTTTGGCCAATGTGGAAAGAAGTAACCACCTTGGGAAGAAAGGAAGGTCTAGTTCCAAGGACGACCTTGTCCGGATGGACAGCCAGAAAGGGAGGCTTGGAAGACAGAGCTTGTAGCTCACTCACCTGCGCGCAGAGGTGATGGCCACCAGAAAAGCAGTTTTCAAAGTGAGAATTCTTAGAGGACAGTTATGTAGTGGCTCAAAGGGAGCAAACAAGATATGTCAGAACCAAGTTCAAGTCCCACTGGGGCATTACGAAGGGAACAGGAGGAAAAAGATGAGTAACGCCCTTAAGAAATCTATTTACAACAGGGGACTTGAAAAGAGAAGGCTGATCAGGGAGCCTGAGGAAGGCTGAAATGGCTGAGAGGTAGCCCTTAAGAGTGCCCAGCGCAGAGCCCTGCTGGGCCAAAGATAGGAGGAACAAGAGAACCTCAGAAAGAGGGGCAGAAAGGGGATCCACAGCCTTTCCTGTGCACCATGCCACAAACTTATTCCATCTGCAGGTGTATACCATCTTAGTGGAGGGACGCCTGGCTGCCAAGATTACATCACAGACTTCGGGAGGCAGGTCAAACGACGTCAACTGCCGCCGCTCAATATCCACGCAATGAGGTGGATGCTGGACAGGTTCGGGTGGAGGACCGTCCCCTGCTGCTGCGACAGAAGATCCTCCCGAAGAGGCAGTCTGATCGGAGGATCGATGGCCATGTTGAGCAGCTCGGGATACCAGACTCTTCGTGCCCAATCTGGAGCCACAAGAATGACTTGGGCCCGGTTGCGCTTGATCTTCTTCAGCACTCTGGGCAGAAGTGGTATAGGCGGAAAGGCATATAGAAGACCGCAACTCCACTCGCGACGAAAAGCGTCGCCTAGTGAATGCCGCCTTGGAAATTCCAAAGCGCAGAATTGCTGACATTGCGCGTTCTCTTCAGTGGCAAATCGATCTAACCAAGGCTCTCCCCACTGCTGAAAGAGGCCTTGCACCACCTCCGAGTGAAGACGCTATTCGTGATCCATCATGCATCTGCGGCTGAGTTCGTCCGCCCTGGCATTCAGTGAACCTGCCAGGTGTTGAACCACCAGGGATATGCCCTGATGTTCCAGCCATGTCCAGAGACGGAGGGCCTCTTGACATAGGGTCCACGACCCCACCCCGCCTTGTTTGTTGCAGTACCACATGGCGGTGGTGATGTCCATGAACACCTGCACTACTCCCCCCCGGACAGAGGGAAGGAATGCTTTGAGTGCAAGACAGATCGCCCGAAGCTCCAAAAGGTTGATGTGGAGCCCGGACTCCGCCGGAGACCAGAGGCCTCTGATCTCCGCCTCTCCCATGTGGCCACCCCATCCCAGAAGGGATGCGTCTGTCACCACTGTGTGTTCTGGTTGGGGAAGGTAGAGGGATCTGCCGTTGACCCAATCCTGGTTCGTGAGCCACCACTGCAATTGTCGTGCAGCGCCCTCTGAGATCTGGACACAATCGGACAGATTCCCCTGATGCTGCGCCCACTGGAACTTCAGGTCCCACTGCAGAGCCCGCATATGCCACCTGGCATGATCGACCAGCAGGATGCAGGAGGCCATGAGTCCCAGCAGCCTCAGGGTCGTCCTGACCGAAACCCAGGATAGAGGCTGAAAGATCTGAACCATGGCCCGAATATCCCGGACTCTCTGTTCGGGAGGATAAACCCGAAACTGCGTTGTGTCCAGAACCGCTCCGATGAAGAGGAGCTTCTAAGAGGGGGTCAGGTGTGACTTCGGCATGTTGATGGAGAACCCCAGCGAATGCAGGAGGACGGCCGTATTCTGGAGGTGGGAGACGACAACCTGGGGCGAGCCCGCCTTCAACAGCCAGTCGTCGAGATAGGGGAAGACTGGAACCACTGATCTGCGCAGATGAGCTGCGACCACCGCCATCACTTTCGCGAACACCCGAGGGGCGCTGATAAGGCCAAAGAGGAGCACGGTAAACTGAAAGTGCTTGTGGCCTACCGTGAACCGCAGGTAACGCCGTTGGCCGGCAGGACGGGGATGTGAAAGTAAGCGTCCTGCAAGTCCAACGCTACCATCCAGTCTCCAGGGTCGAGGGCAGACAAGACCCGAGCGAGCGTCAACATTTTGAACTTCTCCTTCCGGAGGAAGCGGTTGACGTTCCTGAGATCCAAGATAGGACGCAGGCCTTTGTCCTTCTTGGGCACCAGAAAGTAGTGGGAATAGCAACCACGACCTACTTCTGGGGCAGGAACGCGCTCAACGGCTCCCTTGGCCAAGAGTGCCGAAACTTCCTGTTGGAGAAGGGCCAGGTAATCCTCCGACATGCGATGGTACTGAGGTGGCATGGATGGAGGGGTAGTCTCGAAGGGGAGGGAGTAGCCCCTTCGGACTATTTGCGAAACCCACCTGTCCGACGTGATGGTGCGCCAGTGGGGGAGGTGATGGCGGATCCTGCCGCCCACTGGCGTTTGGTGGCCCTGAAAGGTCGGACTAGGAGGGTTTGGAGGCTGCTGCAGAGGGGCTGTGGTGGACTGGGCCGCTCGCTGGCCCCCAGAACCACAGCAGTGGTTCCCCTGTCCCCGTCCACGCTGGGGCTGAACAGCCTGTGGCTCTGGGCGGGACGTAGCGGGGCACCCCTTCCGTAGCCACGAAAGGGGCGAAAGGCAGACTGTGCAGGGCGGGTGGTGGAGAGGCCCAAGGACCTGGGCGTAGCCAGAGAGTCCTTAAAGCGCTCTAGTGCGATGTCTGCCTTATCGCCGAAAAGGCGACGGCAATCAAAGGGCATGTCCATAAGTGTGGACTGGACATTCCCTGAAAAACCAGTCGAACGCAACCAGGCGTAGTGTCGTAGGGCTACTGACGTGGCAATCGTCCTGCCAAGTGCGTCAGCGGTATCCAGCCCACAGCGGATGGTAAACTGCGCTGCGTCTCTCCCTTCAGCAACCGCTTGAGAGAGCACGGCCCGGGCCTCCTCCGGGCACTGAGGCAGCACTTGCGCAACCGTGTCCCACATGGAGTGGGTAGAACGGCCCAATAGACATGCGGTGTTTACCGACCGCAGTCCCAAGCTGGAGGAAGAAAACATCTTCTTCCCAAGATGATCCAGCTTTTTGGATTCCCTATCCGGGGGTGAGGTAGGGAATGCGCCCTTGGACGTAGAGGCTTGGACTACCAAGCTCTCAGGGGTGGGGTGTTGGGAAAGGAAAGTGGGGTCGCCCGGGGGTGGGGGGTGGCTTCGGGCAATCATCCTGTCCACAGGAGCCCCTGTGTTGGGCCTGGACCAGGTGCCCAAAAGGATGTCTGTCAGGGCTTCATTAAACGGCAGCAGGGGCTCCGAAGAGCTCGCCGCCGGTTGAAGCACCTCTGTCAGCTGCCTCGGTTTAGAGCAGAGCTGAGCAGTAGTGGAGGAGGCAACAGTGAGAGTGGCAGTGTCGAGAGTGGCAGTGAGACGGCAGTAACGCTACATAGATGGAGTAGATGCACTTGAGATCGCGCAGCAGAGTAGATGGTATACGGCACCATTAGGCGTCAACGCCAGGGGAAAGAGCGCGGGTGTCACGGAAGCGGGCGAGCCAAGTTTCGGTGTGGCTTGCGGTCCTAACCCCTATACCCTGCAGACCAAGGACCACAGGAAGGCCGATGAAAAACATTGAAGACCTGGGGGCCCTCCGACGGAAGCTTCCATACAATTGGACCAAGATAAGGAACAGTTTCGCTTCTGGTTGGAAAATGGCACACAGAGTGTTCGTTCAGAGGAGAAAAGCAGCTATGACCAAAAGCAACGCGTATACGGAAAAATGGGATAACGAAAAATGTGGAGAAGATGACGATTGGGCAATTAGAAGGAGACCGTAAATTTTCAGGGGGAGCCCAACCGCTACTATCCACAAAGACAGAACAGGAAAAATGTCTCTGGTCAGTGAACAACAAACAGGAGAGCAAACAGGGAAGCCAAATCATGACCGAGTATTTCCCCAGATTAGGAAAGAAATAATACTGAAGCACACAAACAAGTCCCGACAGTTCTCTTAGACAATGATATGTCAACAGTGAAGGTCAGCTAACTTTTGTTCTTATAAAAGATCTTTTCTTTATTCTTCTCCAAATCTTTGTATCACATACAATACATCTCCAAAAAGGCAGCCGACACGTGTTGACATATCGCTGTATAAGAGAACTGTCGGGACTTGTTTGTGAGCTTCAGTACAATTTCTTTCCTAAATTCACTGTACTGGGACCTTGCTCCAGGATGGAACTTTCACCTGTGGTGGCAGGGTGTGGGTACCAAGGGAGCACCACGATTGGGACTGTTTTTTCCCTTACTGATTTCATTTCCCCCTACTATGACCACGTGTTGGATGAGCGAAACCTTTAGCATAGCTATCATTCCGTTTTGTATTTCTCCAGATTAGCCAAGGGAAATCAATCCACGGGTATTGACTTTGCAGCAAGCTCACTCATCCTTTCAACAATGGAAAGTCCCGCTATACACTGATCCTAGGAGTCAGGTCCTGGAGGGCCTAACAGCACTAACAGTGAAAATATGGCACACAACCACCGCTAAATTGGGGTGGAAAAATAAAATTACCAAAGCAACCCCACTGTGGGACTCGAAACAGCTGGGCACAATGGGGATAAAAGCGGGATCTGATAAGTGGGATTTGATTGGAATCTCAAGAGTGGGGGATTTACACACAGGCACACGCATGATATCATTTGAGCAATTGCAAAAATCTAATGATTTAGACCCCAAGGAGGTTTTTCGTTACTTGCAGATTAGACACGTCTTGAGAACGGTGGTGCCTCAGGGAGAGTCCATACCTGAATCCTCACCATTGGAGTGCCACCTCCTAGATGAACACCTCACCTGGAAAGAGGAACACCTCACCCGGAAAGCAATATCCATGACATATCGGAAACTTATAAATAACATGCCGGACACGTTGGTGGGCCTACGGGACCGGTGGGGGCTAGATATTCTGCAAGAGGAAGACTGGCCGGAAGTCCTGGCATCCCCCAAGGAAGTGGCCATTCGGGCCCGGTTCAGATTGATCCAGTTGAAATTGCTTCACAGAGCATACATTTCTTGCAGCACACTTTAAAAAAAATGGGTAGAAAACCAAGCACCCTTTGTTATAGAGACTGCGGAGAGGAGGGGTCATTTTTTCACATCCTGTGGGAGTGCCAAAGAATTAAACAATACTGGGAAGTTGTAATTGCTTGTATGACAAAAGTTGTAGGAATGGAATTAACCTTGGCCCCGAAGTGTTGTATTTTAAATGTATGGGGAGACTCCGACCTGGGACAGGCAGAGAGGACTTCGGTCACTCTAGGACTGATGGTAATGAAATGCAACAATGTTCGGAAATGGGGGTCGGGTGAACTGCCAACTCAAAGGGAAAGGTCACGAGATATGGATTGGTGTAAGGTGGCCGAGAAGGCAGTGTAGATTAGATGGGGCTGTCCCAAGAAATGGGGTAAAATCTGGGATAAGTGGAATAAGCACAGAGGGTACCCTTGCACACCACCCCTGGAAGAGACGGTCCGACCTAGTCTCGGCCCCTCCAATAGAGGAGAGAGCTAGAGATAAGGAGAAAGATGCTGCTCAATAGTATAAGGTGCATGTTAAAATTAAAATTGGCCTTGCTGTACAAGACTGTAATGATGAAGAATGCATAATATGGTACTGTCTTGTTATTGTTCTGCTTGATGTCAACAATAAAAAGATGTTAAAAAAATGGTAAGTCCAATTTAACCAACTTATTCAGTCCACAAATCAGTTCCCAAACTGGGAATAAGAGAAGGGGGACCCAATCATGACCAAAGATGGGGGGGAAGTAATTACCAGGCATTGAAAAGTCCTAAACATTTTACTAGACCTGAAGATCGAGTAACTTGAATAATCTACTCGACCTAACTGTAATGTACTTGACCTGTAAACCGGTCTCAAACTGTGCGATTCTAGACAAATATTTTATTTTATGGGGCCACCTTTTTCTTCATTATCACATATGAGAGCACCTTTAAATATGCAAGCTCCACATTTCTGCTGCACAAAACATTTTTTTTGATTTATTAGACTAAACATTTGTTCCATGTATAATTCAGATCTGGCCCACATACAGGGTACACATGGACCATGACTTGCCTCATAATTCATTAATAGCATTGTTATCAGGGCAGGGGCAGGAACATTTCTGAGTTAATGTTTAAAACTCACTTTTAATAAATATATTACTAAAGCATGATGTGGTGGTGCACTGTCATTTACAGACAGCACATTAAATGGCCACAAACTTTCCCAATAACATGCAGTTTTATTGATAAAACTATGTAGCGCATAAACAATGTTTGGAAATTGGATTTCAGCAAAAATATTTATCATTTGCCCATCACCAAGTAAAGTGTTCTGATTTGCTTTCATCCTGTAAAAATCTTTTTTTCACTACCCAAAATTATTCAAATGTGCTTTCGTAACTACTGAAATATATTTTGAAATATTTGTGCAATTCACTTATTGGCTATTTAAATGTGATAGATAAAAAGCCTTTCATTTCACACGCTTTGTATAGCACAATTGTCAGACAGTTCACTTTACAAAATCCTCTAACTTCGCAGTCAGAGAAACAAAAGTAAATGTAAGAAGACAAACTGACATTTTTTGACCAAACCCTGAATGCAGATCAAATGTGACAAGATAAAAACAAGATTTAAAGGCATCTTTATTGCTCATTCACTTTGTGAGTGAACAGAATACCGGTTATGAAGGGCAGAGACAGATGCTTTCAAGCACATAGTGTCCCCCGTGCTAAAGGAGGGGTTGACAATTGTACAAGTGCACACAGAGCATCCAGAGCAAACAGCAATAGAAAAACAATTAGTAGAACTACAGGATTGTCAACAAAAAAGATTATTGGGAAGGCCATTGCTAAAGAGGTTAGATGGCCACGACCAAGCACAATCCAAAAAGGGACAATTAAATGATATGCAATATGAACACCCGCATGACAGCACCATCTGATCGAACTGCGATTTCACAATGAACCAAGACAAAGCACTTCTATAAATTCCACCATAACAGCTGCGATGAACGCATTCACATGGCAGTGGGGGGGGGGGCAAATGGGGCAGAGAAGGTCCGTCTGGAAAATGCAATTTTGGTGAAACTAGCCCCACAATCCCCATCAAAGATGCAAGGAGGACCATACATAGAGAAAGCACGAGATCATTTCGTAAAAACAGTTCATAGCACAGAAACCAACACAAGTTGATTCAGGACGAACCGGGGAACTCCAGCAAACTTTGAGAATCAAACCATTAACAAGGCGTGCAAAAAGATGATTGAAGAAACAGAAAAAACAAAAAAAACAAAGCTCAAGTGAGGAGGAGCAGAGGACAGTTTTGGCAAGATACACTAGAATGAACAGGTCCACCAAAACAGAAAGACAAAGACAATTCGAACAATAACCTCTATCCGATATTCCACACAAACAAGAATTGAAGCCACGATTAGAAGCATATCGAGCATAGAGAACTAGTCACACAGGAAAATACAATTATACAGACATATGCACAAGTCCTACAACAAAAGAGGGCTGACAATGATTATTTAAGATCCAGGAGAGCGGACAAAGATCACCCTGAAGAACAAAACAGAAAAAAGAGAACCGTAAGAGAGCCAATACAGGAAGTAGCTAGTAGAGTACTGCAAACAGCAGTACAGGTGAAACAGATAATAACGAAATCAGGGGATCACCATTCAGGGAACATCCCCCTAAGGGACAACAACATGGAGAATGGCAGACAAGAAGGGGATGGAATACTACAAAAAATAAAGTTCCTGCCTTAATATATTTCAAGGGGCAGGCAAGATATACTCAATCAGGCAAACATTTTAAGGCTAATGCAAAATATCCCTTCACTAGCTGAAATAACTAGTGAGGACATACTCAGCATCCAGTTCGAAGTAAGAGGCAAGGACAACAGACAGGAGCACACAATAACAACATGGAAAAATGCAGCTCTGTCAAGAAGGGTCTTATTAGAGAGGGAAAGATTTGCGGACTGGGGTATCTTGGTGCAGAAAAAGAAGGAAGAGAAATACCCGTATGTGCTGAATTCCCAAGCCATCCTGCAAACTGGTATCCCCAATTACCAAGAGGCAAGGAAAGGCCTGCTGATGGGAGTGTCCAACTAAATTCCAATTACAGCAACTTAAGGATATATTATCAGCTGAATTAGGGAACAACACAAACAAGGATAGTACGAGCGATGGAAAGGGCCAATGAGCACGAGGATGATGAGCTGGCTAGCAACAAACTTGGGTGGCAGAAAAACGAGATATACCTAGCATAAAAACCGTCCACCAGGACAGCTGCAGAAGGAATCCCCCCCACTGTGCCCGCAATAACGACCAAAAACAACATCACACAATGTACATCTTGGAACATTGCTGGTCTGACAGAAGTTGTAAATAGCAAATCAGTAATCACAAAGTTTAAGGAAGCAGACATTGTTTGCCTCCAAGAAACACCAACTCATCTCCAGGGAGTCTCAGAATTGCACAAATCAGCCAGAAAAAAACATCTTTTTGGAAGATCATCAGAAGGAATATCAGTGTACATAAATTACTCAACAGAGCTATCAAAAAATTAAGGTGGATGCAGAAATTCTGCAGGCTGGCATTATAGAAGGCTACTCAGGTGATGGAGGCAATATGGCATTTTTTTAAATAAATATATACCTCAATGTCCACGGCTCAAAGAAAATTGAAACAACGGAAAACTTAATAGCCCTACTGGAAGATCTAATGTGTGAATATCCAGTGTCAGCCATAGTCATAACAGGTGGCTTTAATCTAAACAACCTTGGAGATGATGCGACAAACAATGGGATTAGCAACCCGGCAGGGAAAAGATTTAACAACTTCCTGTTTATGCATAATCTTGCATCCGCAGAGGCAATAGCAAGAAAAGCTCAGCCAAATGCTCCTCGCACCTATTCTTTTAACAACAGTACAACGATCGACTACACTACATCTTCATAAGCTGAAACCGTTAAAAAGCACCGACAGGCTTTAGGATAACTTGACATGAAGAAAGTGACCATGCAATGCTTAACGCCGACCTTAACCTTCACGGAGGACCTCGAGAACAATTATCAGCCATTGATCATACAAAAGGAGCGGAAGAAACAACCTGGTAAAAAGATTAAATGGAATGGATGTAATGCAGCAAAAATAGAGGGCTGGAAGAGCAAATGGGAAGGCAGGTCGGCGGATATACACTCCATGCCTACAACCAATGATTGCTCTGGCTGGATTAAGGACTTATGATCTACCCTGCTGGTGGAAGAAGGGTACATGAAAAACCAAAAAGGACTCAACAGAGAACATACATATGTGGCCATAATCGTGAGCTAAAGGAATGTACCCGCAAGTTAACATGAGCTCATAATAGAACAGGTACCATCGCAATAATGAAAAAGCTAAAAGTGGTAAAACAGGAACGTGAAACCCTTATCTGAACTCTAAAACATAAACATTATAAAGCTGAACGTATCAAAATGTATGGCCTGATAGGAAATAAACAGCAGCAATTCTGGGACTATATAAACAAGCTAGATAATGAGAAAACTGACAGGCGTAAATCAGTGGCGGCGGAAGTATGGCTAACTCATTTGTCAATCATGTACACTGAGAAGCCAGAAAACGAACCAAAAATAAAACAAAGGATCCGATAACACCATAACAAAGGGCACTGAGGATGGCCAGCAGTCCACAAAGAATGGCGCCATGCTAGTGGACAAGCGGGAGTGGGTATTAGGCCCAGCTCTCCCGTGCTGCTGCTCGTCCTGTTAATTAGTTGGCTCGCCCACCTCTACTTTCTGCTAATATAAAGTGACAGTTAGGGCACATGATTGATTTCCGCCAGGCAGACTCAGACTTCCATCGTTCTGAAATATAGCTAAATTGAGTACCATTAAACTCCATATTACTAGCATCTGCTATTTACAGCTCTTAGAAATGGCAGAAATGAAGTATGAAGAGAGGGCCTCCCGAGAGAGAAACTGAATGTTTTCTCCTGCTTTTGCCTTGGTTATTTTTTTTTTTACTGCTTTCTCCTTCCTTTTCCCCCATTTTTCTGAGTGCTTTTTACTGCTTTTGCCTTGTGTTTTTTACTGCTTTCTCATTCCTTTACCCCTGTTATTTGAGTTCTTTGTCCTGCTTCTGGCTGTTTTTTACTGCTTTCTCCATCCTTTTCCCCCCATTTTTCTGAGTGCTTTTTCCTGCTTTTGCCTTGTTTTTTTTTACTGCTTTCTCATTCCTTTACCCCTGTTTTTCTGAGTGCTTTCTCCTGCTTTTGGCTCGTTTTCTTTTATTGCTGTCTCCTTCCTCTCCCCTGTTTTTCTAGGTGCTTTCTCCTGCTTTTGCTTGTTTTTCACTGCTTTCTCCACGAAGCAGTTAGCAACTCCAGCCAGTGCCTTTATAAATCCTGATTGATTGAATGATTGTTTGACAAGCAGCCAGTAACGAAAATAGTAAAAAAAGATAAGAAAAGACGGGGCTCCAGGCCCTAATGGACTCCCAGGAGCAATGTTCAGAGAGGACCCAACCATCTGGGCTGAGGTACCCTCCCCACTGTTTTAAGCATGCAGAATTAATGCAGACGTCCCCAATTCATGGCGTGTGTCGCTGCCCCACCCAATTTTTAAGAAAGGTGACAACACTGACCCAAAACATTACAGACTAATCGCCCTCCTGGACATTGAGGGGAAGGCATATGCGAACACATTGCTGCAAGAACTAACAAAGTGGATTGAAGAAGAAGAAATATTGCCTTATTAAACTGGCTTTTGAAAGGGAGTCTCAACCATTGACAACATCGTAGCCCTATCCTACATTGCAAGGCAGGGCCTCCGGCAAAAACTATGTGCCAGTGTTTGCTTGTTTTGTAGACTACTCTGCCACGTTTGACAGGGTAGTCCATAATAACCTCTGGAGGAAGCTTCAAAAGTGGAAAATTCCAGATATTTCCTTGGTGTTATTATTTCGCTGTACAGTGGGACTTGGGTTTGAGTAAACTTGCAGGGAGCACGGTCTCTTCAAGACTCTATACAGATCGGGGCTTAAAACAAGGATGCGCCCTTGCTCTAACACTTTTCAACTTAAACACAGCCTATTTAAGCAAGGCGCTGCAAAAAGGCAATCTAGTCAACCCGAAAGTTGGTCAGAAGAAAGTGTATTTAATGCAGTATGCGGCCAACCAGCTTTTATTAGACCACACAAAAACAGGTCTCCAGAAAGGGCTAGAGACATTATACACTTATAGTGAACGTAATGACCTGATTGCCAACCCAAATAAGACTAAAGGGCTTATATTTTAGCGTTACGCAAGGAAGAAATCGTAAACATGGAGACTGGACCCCCTAGACAATAGAAAGCGCAAGAAATTACAATAGTCTAGGGGCATGGTTTAGTGAAACTGGAAAGGTGACTGTACAACAGCACAAGATGAAAGTCCAGGCAACCATATACGCCCTGTGTAAGCTCAACGCACAACTACACAGTCCAAGTCAGGATCCCCAGACGATCCTTGTCCGCCCTCAGTTATCAAGCTAGTCCCTGACATTATTGCAATCCACCTCTCAAACATATTCAATAATATGTTTAGAACTGGTATCTTTCCATCCCAATGGAAGCGAGCCGCCATCCTGCCTTTATTGAAAAAAAACAATTTGGATCCCGAGGACCCGGCCAACTATCGACCTATTTCCAGGCTTCCTTTCCCAGCGAAAATAGTAGACAAAGTAATGAACAAGCAATTAAATCAGTTCATTAAGGACTCCAACTGCCTGGACCCCACTCAATTCGGATTTAGATCCGAACATAGCACAGAGACTGCTCTGATTAAGGCCACCGATGAGCTCAAATTCATCCTAGATAAGGGGGGAGGGGGGGGTCAGCCGCCGTTATCCTGCTGGACCTGTCTGTGGCGTTTGACACGGTGGATCATTCCACCCTGATCCACCGTTTGGAAGCAAAAGGTATAAAAAACCTGGCCTTGAAACTATCCTCATCCTTCCTGTCAAACAGGGAAAATATAATCAACATTGATGCCTTTTCATCAAGCTCGTTCCGCTTGCCCTGCGGGGTTCCACAGGGATCCTCTCTTAGCCCGACTCTTTTTAATATTTACGTCACAGATCTTGCTCCCCTGGTCAAATCCTTCAGGTTCTCCCTCACCTCCTATGCGGACGACACGCAAATTGTGTTATCAGCCTCCAATGATGCCAACCACACTGGTCTTCGCATACATGCCTGTATGAAACATATTAATGGTTGGATGAACAAACACCACCTTAAGCTTAATGCTGGAAAGACCGAGGTGATCTTACTCGGCAATAACTCTAACTTTTGGACTGCCCCGTGCTGGCCTGGTGACATGGGTCCCCTTCCCGTATCCACCAGGAAAGGCAAGAGTCTTGGTGTCATGATTGATGACCACTTACTCTTGGGCAATCAAATCAATGCAGTGGTCTCCTCTTCATATAACACCTTGAGAATACTCAAAGAAATTCTAATCTTTCTGCCCATCTCAGTCAGGAAGTCAGTTATTTCCACACTAGTATTATCCAAGATAGATTACTGTAACGGCCTTTACATCAGCCTGCAAGCTCAATATCTGAATAAGCTGCAGATTCTTCAGAATTCAGCGGCCAGACTCCTACTGGACGTGCCTAGGCACCACTCTGTCTCCTCTGGTCTCAGGGATCTTCACTGGCTGAGAGTCAAAAACAGAATCAAGTTCAAGGCCCTCTGCCTTACGTATAAGGCCCTCCATGACTCAGGACCCTCCTTTCTGAAGAAAGCCTTATCATGGTACACTCCTACAAGAAACCTAAGATCAGCAGGCTCTTTCAGAGTAAATGCCATTAGATTTAAAAAATCGAAATGGGGTGGCAACAGCTTTGTGGTTAGAGCTGCGACAGCCTAGAATCTTCTTCCACTCAATATTAGATCAGCTCCTTCCCTGCCCCAATTCAGGAAACTTCTAAAAACTTGGCTCTTCAATCAGTAGGTTCTCCTCTCCCCTTTCACTGCTTACAAACTCAGCGCCAAGACACCTTCGGGTATACGTTGCGCTTTACAAATAATTTAACATAACATAACAATGACCATGGCAATCAGGAGAGATATTAAAGCAAAACAGCAGTCTACAGCGGGCTATGAGCAACAGGCATTCCCAGGACGATGCAAGGTTCAGATTGAGAAAAGCCAATGCCAGGGATATAAGCGCATCTTTCGGTTTCCACCACATACACGTAACAGCTTGATACGACTGGAGTTCAGCCTTACCAAGCAAAAGTCCGAAGTCATGGGCACTCGTGCAATGTATTATTGGATCATGAACGCACCAGTAGGATCTCTGATGGAGGTAATAAAGAAAATATTCACCGCAAAGAACAGTCCCTGGAACTTTTACTTAAATACTGCAGTGGCCATCGAGAATTGGAGTACTGAAGGTACAAGTTACATGGCTCCAAAAGCCTCAATAAACAAACAAGTTCACCAGCTCTTAATTGGAAACCAACATCACTGGGCTCGGGGGCGGGGGACCCAGGTACACAGCACTCATAACATCTTACAAGAACCATAAAATACAGCCATACCTGAATCAAACCCAGCGAAAGACGTGTCTGAAAGCGATCCTGTGAGCCAGGCTGGTGCCTCTACAAATAAAAGAACTAAACACAACTTGGAAATCTGTATCATACAACACAGGATGCAGACTATGCAACTATTGAAAAGAGACATTACAGCAGCTGATATGCTAAAGCCCAACTCTGGAAGAGGTCAGATGGAAACTACTAAAACCAATCTTTTTGTCTCAAGGCGGAGGAACCTGTGTACAAGCGGTAACAGCTCTATTTACCAGTACCACACCCTCTGATTTGGCCAAATTTGGCAAATTCATGCGGATGGCCAGAACCGGTTTGAAAGAAGTCACCTCACAAATACTCAATAAGGATTAAGACCAGAAACATACGGGAGTGCATCCTGGAGAAATCAGCCTCTTCGCTAAGTACAAGTGCTTGAGAAGAGGATGGTCCATGAAAGGTACTACTGGGATGATCGGCTCCCCGCCAAAGTATAGTTGTGGCTGCTTGTATTGCTGCTATCCCGCTCTGCTCCACCTAACTGCTTTAACCTGAATTAATCTCCTTGGCAGACTTAGCACTTCATCTTGCTTCTTTGCACTAGTTTTAATCTTCAGCATATGGATGAAATATCGCGGAATGTCTGGCACCTTTTTGGCTCCCTAACCAAGCAACAGTGTGGCTGTTTGCTTGTGTTGCTATTCCACTGTGTTTTGTGCTCTAACCATGATCGATCTACATGGAAGACTTAGCATTTTATTTTGCTGTTCTGCACATTTCAATCATCAGGATATGGATGAACTGTAGTGAAGACTCCGGCATTTTATGCAGCTTCTGGTACAAGGATTTTTTTGGTAAATAGGGTTGCAAAGGTTGATTTTCAAAAGAAGAATTTTTTATAAGAAGAAATGAATTACTGATCTACGTTCAGATGTTGTGTTAAGTTATGCTATGATTTTATTGTGGAAAATTGCAACGATTTTAATTAGTCTTGCAATAAAGTATTAATTCATTCATTCACTGTTAATGGTCTTGCTCAGTGTACCGGATGGAAGAGGAACTACACTGCTTGTGCACGACTTAAGGTCTGTGGTTTTCGACAATATGAACAGTTCCTCCTTTTGTAAGCCCCAACGGGGTTCAAAAATAAATCTCCTGGAATGAGGGACGTTTATTCAGTAAGCATAGCTCCCTTCGTGCGCCTGTTGATTCCCCAGAAAGGCGTGGCACATAAACGCCATGGCTTCCATGTATGACGCGCCCCACTCTTCTAGACACACAAAAATGCAAACAACCAGTTCTTTCAAGCATGAGGATAGTTCGGGAAAGGTGAACCACTAATAAGAGCAGCATGAGGCCAGCAGGTCTTAATCAGCCTATAACCAAGGCTGAAAGTCAAATTAAGAAGCGGTTTGTTTTAACGTAATCTTACATAATTGAAACACCGGGCAAAAAAGTAAACAAGAATAGCAGCAAAGTAAAAAACATAAATCACAGCGTGAGCAGTAGAGAGACACTAATTAGGGAGCATCAATTTGTGCTAGGTCCATGCGCCAGAGAAGAAACAGGCAGTAACGCCGGACCTGCACTGTCCAATTAGGAGGCAGCAAAGTAGAAGTGACACTGAACCAAACAAATGGTAAGCAATAGTTGGGGTCCAAGCCCTTTTTGTATACAATAGTGTCTCTAAAGCGAGACGCATGCACTAGCACATGCTCTTGCAGGCTCGAGTCTAAAAATGGATTTAAGGAAGGAGAGTTGAAGGAAGCAGAGATTGTGGAAAACAGAGGAAGAGGGTGGAGCTGAAAAAGAAAAAAGCAGGGTAAAACGAGGAGCAAAGAAAGGCAAGATGGGGAAGAAAACAACAAAAGAAAAGAATAATGAAAAATAACGGCCAAGAACTAATGTGCCAGAAAGAACAGAAAAGAACTCAGAAGAGAGAGGAGTACGTGGAAAAGAAAGGGGGAAAGAAACAAACATTGCAGGAGGAAACAGCAGGACAGGAAGAGCAAACAAAGTAAAAAAAAACAGAAACTAAAGGCAGGAGTAAATGCTTGATGGGCGGAGATGAAAGAAAGCTATAAACAAAGGAGAGAGAAACAGAGAGGAAAGCACTGACGGAGAAATGGGACGAGCCAGCATAGAAACAGTAATGGTGCAAGAAAGGAAACAGAAGGCATGCACAGTGGGTAGAAAACATAGAAACGTGAAAGAGAGGACAGTATGAACAAGCATCTGCAATGCAATAGGTCTCGCAATTACGCGAGTTTGAGGTATTGGCATTGTAAATGACAATGCCTTTTATTTATGTTTTGGTTTTTAAAACATAGATAAAATAAATTGTAATTTACATTGCCAATAGCTTAAACTCTCACAAATGCGAGACCTATTGCATTCCAAATGCTTGAAGGCATCGCTGAGTTGCCCCCTTCTGTCTCCCATGGCCCCTGAAGAGCTCTCCGTTTGCTGTGAGTTAAATAAACAAGCCGGTGGTCACAACTGCGCACAAGACACCCTCCTGCATTAAGAGAAACTCAAAGAAAATAGTGCTTACAGACTAAAGAAGACGTACCGTGTAACAACCGAAGTAAAAGGACCAGTCCTCATGGGAGGTACAAATGAAGACAAGGCGGTACTAAGGAGGGACTAACAAGCCGAATAACAAATTAGATGCCAGCAGTTAAGAAGGACAATGACACAAGCCAATGACAAATATAGTCGGGAGTGGGCGGGGCTTCAAGTACATACTCCAATCCAGCATGGAGCGCATGCGCTGCCCAGGCTCGACCTAAAAAACCTAAGGTGAGACCGTTTTGCTGAACTATAGCATTTTTAATTCAACTTTAAATACTATTTGTTCTACAGCATAATGTAATGTAAGTAAGTTTGATGCATGCCAATGTTATAAAAACACAAAAATAGAGAATAAGTGTAAAACCAATATGGGTGGTTTAAAACCATTCTAGCTTGAAAAAGCACCTGCAGGTCTATAAACTTGCATTGGTGCAGTTTTATGATATTCAGAATTCACAAAAGTTTACAGAAATAGACAGACATCGGCGACAGTTGTAGGTATATATAGGTGTAATCGTAGCAACATTTTGTGAATTCCTTTCCTGCATGAGTAAACATGCATGTGAATATAAAAATGCATATGCAAATACTGCCCTATCCACCCTCAACTCCCAAGAAGGAACTCCCTTCCCCCCTGCACTTGTCAGGCATAAATGTCCAATCTTTTCAAAGTGGTTGGAGAGAAGCTGGTGAATACCCTTAAACTTGTTGGTAAGCTTAAACTCTCAGGAGATTCCAGTGCTCAAATGACCATTTCTCACCTACCTCCAGCCCCTGTAAGTGGTTTTGCTCACACAAAAATGTTCATGCAAAAAATCCATTTATGAGCGAAAAAGGTTTGCAACTGTAAGTCACAATTGTAAAATGTAAATGTGCCGTCACCGATACAGCACTTAGTAAGTGCCCACAATTATAGCAAACAAACAGTAGGTCAATGAGATTAAGTGATCTGCTCAAGAATTAACCCATGTGGTCAAGTGGGGAATGTCAGACTGGGTTGGCAACTAAGCACTGGCTGCAAGTAGAAACTGAGTTTATTTACAGTAACATTTTGTGAAAACGAGTGGATGCTTAAAACTAAATCTGCCAGAGCAACTAACTCACAAGACTCTGCCTCAGAAACGACAGTGAAAAAATTTGCAATTATATATCCTAAACTCTGCTATAATCAGAACGCCAGCATAATGCATTCTGAAGTCAGCTGGAAATTCAGAGGGCATTGAAAACCTGGATCTTCACATCAGCATAATCATAATCATGAGGCATACAAAAATTGATAAGCAAGCAATGGGTCCCGGCATGCACTTCAAAACGTAATGCTTACATTTTCCCTCAAGTGTGCCACATCAGCATAAAAGCATATCTTTGAACATCACCAACTTCGACCTGCCAACTCACATAACAAGCTACATCCAAATCCCTTTCAACTAGACTTGAAAGGGAGCCAGGAATCAAGATTTTAATGGGAGCACCTAATGACTTGGCTAATATTACAATACAGTAAACAAGTACTAACGCCAAATTGAAATTGGTACTCCTCTCATCATTCTCTGATGGATTAAATAGTGAGTCAACCATACGAGGATTCAACCTGCGCCAGTAAATCACACACATCTCAAAGGGCCCACTCCACACACTCACGGACAGTAACGTCTCATTTATCGATTCGCATTAATCACTTCATTATTGCCTTGAAGATGATCTTACGAGGGAGGACTAACCATATGCAAATCTTTGTAAACCCACTCCAATAGTATTTCGGGCACGAAACTGATAGGCCACATCCTCTCTTCACAGTACAAAAGCAACACCACATGCTCAGGCATCCAAGCTGTGGGTACACATTTTGCAACTCCCCTGTCCGGCCTGTTAGACACCAATCCAAATCCTAGACTCCTAGGGATGCAACTTTTTGGACCAGCCCTTTATCTCAGAACACCCAGGAAGTTGGAAGCTAGACAGTAAGCTACGCAGCATCTGTACTTCCAGAAGGCTAGATCAGCTGGCAACCCTGCCCACCAGGGTGATCCTGCGTGTCAAGTTTCTTTGCCTTGAAAACATTACAGTCAAAAGCGCCACTGCCAGATTATTTACTTAGTCAATATTTGTTAATGTCTTCAACCTAAGCAAAGCGCTGTTGCATATGTATGTGTGTCTGTAGCAATTGCATTCCACTGGATTATGCCTCTCTTCCACAGGACAGCCTTCGATCACATATATCTGTGGGCAGAAAAACAACCGTACCAGTATTACACATTATATCAAACCTTGTACCATCATAATTGCTCAAACCGGCTCCTAGGTATCTTGCTGGCAAATCACTTTCACATACCTACACCTTGAGATTGAGCTATACTCACTCTGCAAAAACTGTCAATAGACAACTCCTGCCACCTTCATAATCACAATACGTCTTCAAACTTTTTCACTGTCTAAGTGTTTGTCACAGCAACAATACCTCCATTGTGGGTATAGGGACACATCTACATCCCATCACCAGTCAACAATCAACGATTTAGAAGAACCTAATGTAAACCTACCACTACCACATACACAAAACATGTCACAAAAGGCTACATAATGGGCAAAGATCTATTGAAACAGTACTACCACCTAAAGCGGGGCAATAGACAAGTGCACAGCCCGAAAGAAAGAAACAAACAGAAGCATCCGGAGGTGCCCATCTACACGCAGAAAATGCTTTTCAAAGTCTATCTACCTTGCCCCTACACAATAGAATCAATCCATCACTCACACAGCCATTACTCTACTCCAAACTTCACAGTCACAATCCAAGATAACTCACCTCTGAACAATACGAAATACAAGCAAAGTACCACTAACTCCAGTCAAGGAGAATCTCAAAACTATAATGGGTGTCGAAATTATGAAAAAAAACTTTTGGATCTTACAAGCGATGGAAATGTACTAAACAAATTAACTTAATCATGTTGTATTTCTCCCCACTTGTTGCAAAACCCCTAAATTTGATAATTTCCTGTTAAACCAGTGAAGTGCTAAGTGGTGGCTCTCCGCACTTTGGCTGCTACATGTAATTATGGTAGATTTCAAGCTCAAAATGATTAGAGATCCTAGAAAGGAATAATAAAATGGTTTAAAAGAAACTTATCGACACAATATACCACTGTGGAAACCGCTTGGAAATTGATAATGCAACGATGAAGAAAAAGAAAATGTCATTGAAAGGGGCTAGGGTGACTATGTACAAAATGTTCAACTGGAGTTTAGGAGTAAGATGCAAATCAAGCTAGTAAGAAAGGAGAATGTGCAAATGCTGCAGGTGGGGTTGCTTTGCAACAAGTACGAAGTAAGTGGTTATTTATTGGGCGTGCAATGAAGGTGGAGTGATAAGAGAGTGGATATCTTGGTGGAAGGAAAAAAAAACCACCACAGATAAGAAGTCTTGGGCTCCGGAGTAGCGTGCTACTCACCGAAAAGCGCTTTGACGCCTCGTCAGGGGTAGTAAGCGCCATATAAATGCAATTACAATACAATACAAGGAAGGACTATTATGTATTAAGCATGGATGGGAGGAAGACCCCGTCTTTAATGTAGGTTTACCATGAGTGGCCCCAGGATTAGGATGATGGGGCATTCGTGATCACCATACACACAGATAGGTATCAAGAAAGATTTCAGCAAATGACCTTGAAGAAAAAGCCCTTTACATGTGGTAGGGAACCAATAGAAGTGTTATGAGGTTTCTATGTTAAGTTTGAATGCAAGGGAAACACAACTTCATGTATTGTATATGTTGCAAACTTCGGGTCGTCTTACTAGGTTGGGGGGGGGCCAGGAGGCTAGAAAAAAAAAGTTTGGGGCTGGCGCAAGAGATTCAAATAGGCATAAAAGCTATGAAGGCAAGGAAGAATTTCTGGGGACCGGCCGTGGATTGAGCAACATTTCATTATGGACAGCATCCCCAGAGAATTGAATGACAAATCTCAGGTGATCAGTTCTTCACCAGGCAAACGTGTTGAAGTGCCCAGCCAAGTTTGCGGCAAAGAGGATAAAAATATTTCTGGACCATGAGGAATTTTGGGTAGGACACAATACATACTCTGGTGAATAGGAAGTGTATTTTGTAGACCGTCATCTTAAAGGTGGTAGTGAAGTTTATGAAGGATGTCTTTGGCAGGGGAGGATTCCCAATTTGAGGATGTTGCAAACATTGACGAACAATTGACATCATTGCTGATGTAAGTTTTTACTGTGATTTAGGGTGGCACACATTAAAACATTATTGTAGCACACTAGGAGCAACAGACTTGTAGTCATCAGTGGCTGGTAGTTTGGGCTAGAAGAAACAGTTACCTTTGGTAAGAGCATTTCTGGTGGTGGGTACGATCGAAGAATTGTGTAAAATGTACAAAGAAACATCAAGGTTTTTCAAGCTTAAAGTGGTTGAAGATAACAGGTGGTGAGGTGGAAGATGGCTAAGTAAGGAACAAAATGAATGTATTGGTAATCCACTAGATTGTGAAAAGGGAATATGAAGGGCTGTTTGGTGAAGCAGATGACTGTTCAGTTTCCTCTGCGGTTCCAGGAAGGCAAGTGTCGGGGTAATGTATCGAGGATAAGGGCATTCTACAAGGCAACTTCTTTACCTAAACTTTTCAGGGGTTACCAGTGGCAGCTAAGGATCTTTGAAAGTGGTGGGGCATAATACCTGCCAAGAGTTCAATCCATTTATTTCAAAATTTGCCTCACTCATACTCACTCGCTCTCACATATACTCTCTTCTCTCTCACTCACTCTGAGTCACATTCTCTAACTTACTCATTCTCACTCATACTCACACCCCACTCACTGTTACTGGCACACAAACATACATATACTTACTGGTTCTCATTCTCAGTTACAAACACAATTACACACACACATCCTTTAACACTCACTGACTCTGGGCTCTGAAACAACTGTGTCTGCTGCACCATTGATAACTACACCCCTGACTCACTTCCACTCCCTTACACAATATCCAATCACTCACTCCTAATACACTCACTCCTTCACTCACTCCGTACTCACTGTCACTTACTCATACACACTAAAACTCAGATTTTCACTCACTTTCACTATCATTGACTTGCTTCATTTGCAGCAGAGCAGGAATTTGGTGCTTGACATTGGAACCAATAAGCCATGACTGTCAATGAGGAGCGAGACAGAGCAGCAAGGGCAGGGTTGAAAAGGGAAAAATACACCTCAATCCCTCTCCTAGCTTATTGACAGGAATGAAAGCACAGCCCTATATGAAGCTGAGACAGAGCTGGGGATCCTGCCCCTGCTGCTCTGTGTGGTTTCCGACCGGCTTCAGGTATGCACTGATGTGCGCCCTGACAGCCACATTTTAGCACATATACTGTGCTGCCTGAAGCATGTGCAGGATGTCTGTTAAATAAAATGGATTGTGCCTGTGTGAGGGGAAAGTAGTTGAACTACGCCTCTCATGACATGTGCAGTACAGACATCCTACAGAGTGTTGTGTTTTAACAGCACTCTGTAGCTGGACCTGCCTCATCCCACTCAGCCCCATCCTCCTCCTGTCATCAGGAGCCTGGAGACAAGGCCGAGAGGCTGACTTGCGCACTGGAAGTGTTCGTGAAAACATGAGAATAGGTGTTTTCAGGACCACTGCTAAATTAAATAATGAGCAGTGTCTGGATTCAAGAGGGAAAGCGCAGGATGTGGGGCCTCACAGGAGGCATAGGGGCTGCGCTCTGGAGCCCCAAGGAGCCGCCCCCCTGTGGGCTACAGTATGTTCTTAATGTCACTAACTTTGTGTTTGTGCGTAGATAAGCGCTGGAAGAGGAGGGGATGTGATGGGCCATGCTTGGAATGTGTGGAAAGTGCATTCTTCAAATGGCATTGAAAGTGAGAGTGAGCTACCTAGCACTTGGAGATGTTGAAATGTAAACTGCTTCCTCCTTGCCCTTCTGGGGGAGCCTGACGGTATTATGGCGCTTATGAGCTATTAAAGTACGTCTTACAAACGTACCTCGAGTATGGTGTCCTTAAGGCATATTTTTAATGTAAATGTCAACCAATGATCCAATACATAAAAAACAGGGACCTGATTCGATCTATATGTAATCTACCCCAAAAGCTTGCACTTCATGCGCGTGTCTCTTTGATCGTTGCATTTCATTCTCTTCTGTTTGTTATCACTGTAAACGTCGTCGTCTTTCCATTAATGTGGCCAAATGCCCTTTCTCCCTTTATACACCTACAGTAAGCTCTATAAGTAACCTATAACAAGCCGCCAGCCCGCGCCCTGTAATAAATGGACAAAACTGAGCGCGGCGCCGCTTCACGGACACCGCGCTTGGTTTCTTTATATATTTCTTAACTTTAACACTGAGCGCGGTGTCCTTGAAGCGGGCGCTGCGCTTAGTGCAGTGCTAAAGTTAAGAAATATATAAAGAAACTGAGCGCGGTGTCCGTGAAGCGGCGCCGCGCTCAGTTAAAGTTAACAAGCCCGCGAGCAAAAGAGACGCCGTGCGGTAAGCGTGCACATCGGATGTCCGGCCGCTAGCTGGAAACAGAGAGGAGACGCCATGCGCGTGAACATCGCCTGTCCAGGCGTGCACATGGTTTGTCTCCCTTCGCTACCAAAACCGACAACAATAGTCTCGCCAAGGCGAAGCAGCGCATGCGCTGCATTCGCTAGGCGAGACCTGAAAATGAGGAATAGTAAAGGCAGTTGAGAAAGAGAGAAAAAGACATGAGACAGAGAAGAAATTGGTGATTGAGTGAAAAATAAATACCAAAGAAGCAATGAAAGAAGGCAGACTGGGGGAAAAGTGGCAATGGCAAGGAGGTAGAGAGAAGGGGAAAATAAAAAAAAACATTAAGAAAGCAGGAAAAGGCAAACAAGTGAACAGAAAGAAGGAATCAAGGAGAATGGGATCGGGAAAGGAGACAAGAGGATTAACACCAGACACAAGAAAGTGAGGACATTGAAAAAAGAAAGGAAACAGGTAGGCGTTATACGAGTCTAGAAAGAAGAATAAGGGGAGGGCAGAAAGGAGAGTGTAAGAAAAGCAGAAACAATATAGGGAGACCGAAGAAAGATGAATAGATAAGGAAAAAGAGGGACAGATATGAGGGGAGGGAGAAAGAAAAAGCAATGTCACCAGCAAAATAGAGTAGAAAGAAAAGTAAACAAAATGGGGGAAGGAAGAGAAAGGGGTGGCAAAACAAAAACAAGCATTGGCATAGCCAATAGGTCTCGCCTTTGTGACCTTTTAAGTGTTTAGCCAAGTCTTATTATACGCAACCACAAGCATTGTGTTGTTTAAAATAATGATTTTGTGTTTGCACTCTTAAACATATGTCAACTAGTACGGATGGTATGTGACTCACACACCTTGTATCCCTCATTGTCTTATAACATTTCCTGAGCATTAGAAAGTAAATGGTCTTTCAAAGACCTGTGAAGTACTCGGGTGCGGCTGTGTGTGTGCCCGGGAAGCTGTTTTGTGGCTACTTTACTGCTTTCCTCCCATCCAGAACAACAGGCACTCCTCAAGCGGAACGGTGCGGTGCGTTTCTTGCGTGGACAGCAGGAATCTCCGGGAGAGGAAAGGTGTGGACAGGAGGAATCTCTTCAGATGAAAGGTGTGCGGATAGGATCGCTGTACGACGAAAGGTGTAGACAGCGGGAATATCCACAGTGGGAAGTAGGAATCTCCGCAAAGGAAAGGCGCGCGGAGAGCGAGATTCCACAAGAGTGGCAAAATGGGAACAGAGAATGATTCTACGAAAGTGGAAACTAGTGCAGACAGTACAATTTGAGGCAAGCAGCGAGGTGGGCGGAAATTAACATTTGCACAAGTGGAGCGGTGTGCAGACATTAACCTTTGTTGCAAGTGTAGAGACGCCAAGACATCAACATTTGCTGCGATAAGAAAGTTGTGTTGGCGGTAAGATTTCCCACAAGTGAAAGGTGTGCAGCCATCAGCGTTCTCCACAAGGGCAGAAGTGTGCGGAGGGCAGGACTGGATGCGGGGGCACTCTGCTCGAAGGGAAATGTGCACGTGAGTGTGACAGAGCAAAATGGTACGGAGCAGGAAGATACGCGGCCTGAAGGATTCATGGCAAGAAAAACAAGCATTTGAATGCAATCGCGGCACTCGTGCTTTGGCTGTAAACATCTCAAGCTAAAGCGCGGTGCCACGATTGCTTCAAAAGTAAAGAAACAGAAAAAAAAGGTTTTTTCTATTTCTTTACTTTTGAAGCAATTGTGGCACCGCGCTTTAGCTTGAGATGTTTACAGCCAAAGCACGAGTGCCGCGATTGAAAACAAAGTAAACAAGCAGTTGAGAAGGGATAGCGAGGGCAACCAGGCAAATGCAAACAGCTGTTTTCAAGCACTCGTGCTTGTGCTGGCATCCACCTTGCGGGAGCGAGCAGCTGCGCGCGGGCCATCTGTTTTCAATAAGCGCGCACGCCGCTGCTCGCTCCCGCAAGGTGAAGGCCAGCACAAGCACGAGTGCTTGAAAAGAGCTGACCAATTTCTAAAGGTCATCTCGTAGAGCAGCGCATGCGCGCTGCCTAGGCGAGACCTAATGAGAAGAAAGAAGAGAAATGTAAAGAGAAAAGACATACAAAGGATAAAACAGAGAAGGGAGAAAGATAAATGAGGTGCATTAGGTAATGCTTACAATACAAGGAAAGCCAAATGAATGTCAGTATGCGATAGGATACAAGGCTGTAGGAGTAATATGCTTTGCTGTATTAGCACGAAAAGAACATTTAGTCAAACACAGATGCAATTTGATTTGATTGTAAAATTTATATAGCGCACGAATGCCCAAGGGTGTCTAGGCGCTGTGCGGAGGTAAATGCCGAAATTTCAGTGGATGAAGGTGCAAGTTAATTGGAGAATAGCCACGTTTTTAATGATTTTATAAAGGAAAGCAACGTTGAGCTGTTTTTGATGTCTAACGGAAGCGTGTTCCATAATTTCACTGTACTCAGGACAAAACGTCTGCCTCCCCAACGGGCTTTCTTAAATCTGGGTATCTGGAGGAGTTTGCTCTGAGATGAACGAAGGGTTCTGGGAGGATGATACCAGGTGAAGTGTTCTTTCAGGAACGCGAGTCCGGTTCCATGCATAGCTTTGTATGCTAGACATAGAGATTTAAAATCAATCCTTTCTTTCATAGAAAGCCAGTGAAGTTTTTTTTAGGCCTTGTGAAATGGACTGGAATTTAGGGATATCCAGCAGCAGTCTGGCGGCTGCGTTCTGCGCCCGCTGGAGTTTTAGCATGTACTGTTTTTGAAGGCCCATATATAGTGCATTTCCATAGTCTAGTCTAGCCAAGGCTAGAACCGTCACCAGAGTTTTTACTGCTTGACGGGGGATGAAAGCGCGCACCTTCCTAATTGACTTTAGTGTTAAAAAGACCAGTGAGGAGACCTTATTGATCTGATGTCGGAAGGTCAGTCTGTCATCAAAGATGATGCCCAGATTCCTCACCTTACTGACTGGGACTGGAAGAGTTCCCATACCAGGAGGCCACCAGCTCTGTGACCAGAAAGAGGTATCAGAGCCCAACAGGAGGACCTCAGTTTTGCTTCCATTAAGCTTTAGGCAGTTTGCGCTCATCCATTGGTCTACCAGTGACATACATTGACTGAAGCGCTCAGCGGTTTCCTCCGAGTTGCTTGAGATGGACACTACAATTTGAGTATTGTCTGCGTAGGAGACCAACGAAAAGCCAAACTGCCTGATGCTATCAGCTAAGGAGGTCACGTAAAGATTGAACAGTGTAGGGCTCAGTGAAGAGCCCTGCGGCACCCCACATGGAAGCAAAAATTGCTCTGAGCACTAGTCCCCAATCTGAACATATTGAAGCCTATTGTTCAGATACGATTTGATAAGGTTAAGAGCAGAATTCTTCACTCCTGCCTCTAGTAGCCTTCTTATTAGGATTTCGTGGTTCACGGTGTCAAAAGCCGCCGATAGATCCAGAAGGATCAGGGCGGCCTTGGCACCAGTGTCCAGTATTGCCCGTAGCTCCTCTGCTGCCTTAACCAAGGCAGCCTCTGTGCTGTGCCCCTGTCGGAAACCATATTGTGATGAATCCAACAGGTCTGCCGAGGAGATAAAGGCAGTGAGTTGGGAATTAAGAATTTTTTACAGGACCTTAGCAGGGAAAGGAATTCTGTCAATAGGTCTATAGTTACTGTTCTCACAGGGATCTAGCTCAGGTTTTTTTAATAGCGGAAGAATTGAGACCAGTTTCCACGCGTCAGGAAAGATACCTGAACCAATAATTTCTTTAAAGAGTAAACTAAGTTGCTCGCTAATAATTTCCGGTGCCATTTGAAATATTTTTGGGGGGCAAGGGTCTGAAGGTGCTCCGGATTTTGTTGATCTGACTACCTGCAAGATCTGTTCTGTAATAGGTGGCACAAAGGAATCCAGAACATGGTCGGTGCACCGGGGGCTTGCAATGGAGGTGTCCGCTGTACCATCAGTGCCCTTAACTATAAGGAAATCATAGATCGTTTGCACTTTGTCCTTGAACAACCGGGCAAGTTGGTTGCAGAATTCCACACTGCTGTCCTCTTTTTTTGGTTCAGGTAGTTTAACTAGACTTTTTAAGGTCGCAAAAAGTACTTTGCTGGAATTACCTGCCTGCCGAATGTTCTCTGAAAAGTAGCTACTTTTCTTATCCAAGATCAGTTTTTTGTATCCAGATAAAGATTGTGCATATAGGGTTTTATCATCTTCGGCGTAATTCCTTCTCCAACATCTTTCTAATTTTCTGCACAGTTGTTTCTGTGCGCGCAGTGCGTCGCAAAACCAGGGTTCTGACTTCTTTGTACGCTTGCTAGTGAAGCTTTTCACCGGGGCTAGAGTGTTTACTGCAGTTTCAATCCAATTTGTGAAGCTACCTGTTGCCATATTTACCTCGGACCTTATGTCCGGTTTTAAGGATGCTAGGGTGGATTGCAACAGCTGGGGGTTAATATTCCTCCAGTTGCGCCCTTTAATTGTCCTGAGGGGAATATGAGGACGAGGGATGTGATGGGATGTAGTTACTACAAACAGGATGGCCTTATGGTCTGACCACGGAATTGGCAGAACCTCTTGTAAATTCAAATGTGGGTTAGATGTAAAAATTCCGTCTAATGTGTGACCTGCCTCGTGAGTGGACTGCTTGACCTTCTGTTCCAACGAGGCACTGGCCATCATCTCTATTATAGATGTTGTGTCATGGTCTTCTAAATGATAATTAAAATCACCTAAAATAGAGAAATCCTCTGAATCAGTACTTGCTTCTATAATTGGACTAATCATTTCTTCAAATTTGCTTTTAGCACCGGGCGGTCTTTACAGTAGAGTTCCGTTAAACGTGTAATTGTCACGTAGGGGGATTCTGAAAGAAAGCAGTTCACAATCTGGGCTGCTTCCTGCAGAGGAACCTTTTATGGCCAGAGTATCTTTAATAATGATCGCCAAGCCTCCTCCCCGTTTATCCTGTCTATCATTTCTAATTATTGTGAATCCTGGAGGGATGGCTAAGGACAGTTCAAGATCAGAGGTACTGTCTGCCCAGGTTTCAATAACAAAAGCCATGTCTATTTTGTGTGCTGTCAACAATTCTGCAAATTCTGTGTTGTGTTTGACCAAAGAGCGAGTGTTAATAAGCAAACCTGAGACCAACTTGGGTAAAGGTGCTTGTTGGCACTGTTCGTATTTTACAGTAGCACAAGTTTTTATTTTAGTAAAATGAAAATTCAAGGCACAGTGCCGACATGACTTGGGCTCCTTAAATAAGTCGAGCTGCTGGCAAAGAAGCTTCAAATTCGGTTTATTGAGACTCATAAAAGTCTTTCTTGAATAAGTCAGTCTAGGCCCCATATTCAATAGGAAACGGACAGGGGTTGTGGCCCTGGGCCCTGTCCAGGCGCGGCGGGCGCAGACGGGCTTGCCTTTGGCGCACCTTCGGCGCGCCAGCTGCGCGCCCGCTGCGCGTCCACTCCGGCATCCTGCTTATATAGCAAGGAGCAGGAAATTGGCGTGCAGACAACCGGCTGCCCCTTTTGAACCGGAAGTCAAATCAAGTGTTTCCGGTGCACCAAGCCCTCCACACAATCGGCACCAGCCGTGATGGAACAAGGCTTGGACCTGGAGTGCTAGGTAGGTGTACTATTAAATAACTAAGTTCCCCGCAAGAGTCGCTATTTTTAAAAACAATAAAAGGTTTCCTTTCCTTAAAAACAAAGTTCCTTAAAAACAAAGTTCTTTAAGAAGTGCCTAGAGATACCAAGTGCAGCGTTCAGTGCAAATCAGCTTTTAACAAGCATTGGCATAGCCAATAGGTCTCGCTTTTGGGACCTTATAAGTATTTAGTTATGCAGCACAATAACCTTGGTGCAACAACATTAACTGTTGCATGGTTAAACACTTATAAGGTCCCAAAGGCGAGACCTATTGCATTTTCAATGCTTGTTGTGTTTAGTACCGAGTTTGTGACTGGTTATCTTTTCGCAAACGCTTCATACATCTGGCCCCTAGTCTCCAAAGACCACCTAACGCCGAGAGGCGGTGCTACACTAAGGTCATTGTACACAGCTGCTTCACAGTGCCACGCCAGATGGGCACAACGGAGTCCCTGATTGCAACCAATGGTTTAAAAATGGCCTCGTTCCTAAGCGAAAGGGAGTGCCAAAACAGCGAAATACGATTTATCCGAGTTTCTGAAACTAGTACCACCAGATCTTCAAACACCATGTTGTTCCGTTTAGCGTACCTTGGGTTTGTGATGTTCATGCAGTAAGATTATTCTCTGACAGGCTCTCTGCTGCCTCTTGAGGCAGGTATGTACTAATTCAAATACCTAAAACTAAAATGAATTAACTGACCTCATATGCAGGAGCGAATCCAGAAGCTGCATGTGTCTAATAGATTGCCTAACTTATGCCTGAGATACCGATAGGGGAAGTTAGTTAGATTGACTGATTATATGTTTGTTTTTCTAATAGAATGTATGATGCTTTCTCCTGAAAAAGGGTTCCACAGTTCCCCTTCCAAACGCAGTAGCAGGTCGGAGGCGTCATTTTTTAACGAACATGAGCCAAGTGCAGCCCACAAGCGGGGTCCCCGATACTAGCTACCAAGCTTGCAGTGCGTGTAAACTCTGTTTTCAGTGGGTAGGGAGAACTGAAAGCGCAGTTTTCTATTACCTACGGATCCATGACAGAAAATACCAGCCAGGAGGCCGTTCACAAGAGGAGCATGTTCTTCTGCTAGTGGTGTCAGAAAAACCACTAAACGGCTTCTGTGCCTGGATCTGAGGAAGGTGCAGTTTAAAATAGTGCAGAAAGCTATTTCTTTGCCCGAGGACTCCTGCCGATAGTGCCCTATCACCAGCAGGGGGTGCCCTTTCACCCGCAGCTCCCAGCCTTGATCTTGTTTCAATGGTTCTATATATTTACTCTTTCAAGTGCTTGCTTGCAAGGCTAACGCCCTTTTAAATAACCACGCAAACAGTATTAATCGCCTGCTGCAAAGATCTGTAGGCAGTCTGAAGGAAGAAAACAGGTTCCGATTGCGGTAGGGCCTACTTAGGATTTCATCATTCAAAAACAGGTGAAATCGGGAGCAGTCTTTTTTTATACTAGGCGTTCTCTTACATATTTTGAAAAGTTGGTGACACTAGCTGATCTTAGGGTTTCCATGTTCAGCTGACTGACTGCTCAAGCGAACTTGAGAGGGTGCACTCTTTTTTGGGAGGGTGCACATGCGGCAGCGAGTGCACACTCTTCTTGGAGAGTGTACGCACTCTGGGACGATGCACGCGTTCTGTGGAGACCGTGTATGCATATATTTGCTGGAGCCAGCATGCTGTCTCGGAAGGTCGGCAGTGGCGCAGTCTGGGGACGAGGGCACGTGGTTGGTGCTGGTTGGTTATGGGCTGTGGTGAAGATGCATGCCCTCTTTAAGCATCGTGTGCAGCGTGCATGCACTGGGGTGGGGGTGGGGGTCGCATTCTGAGCGGAGGCGGCACATGCTGCGATGGGCAAGTATTTTAGGAAGCAGTGATATTTGTGAAAAGTGAAGGCTGTCTGGTGATCACGGCACGCGCACTGTGAGGAGGTGGCCTTGGAGATGGCATGGAGATGGGGGCCGGGCATGCGCCTTAACAAGCACGGAGGAGCGGGGGCGAGCGAGCGCGGCAGCCTGCAAAGCAGTCCCAAGAAACGCTCGTGCGTCGTGGCTGGCCTTTGGATGAGTACGCGCGGCAGACATGTGTTTCCACTTATCGCGCCCGCGTCTGGGCACGATAATTGGAAACATATGTTTGCCGCGCGTACCCATCTCAAAAAGGCCAGCCACGACGCACGAGCGTTTGTTGGACTGCTTTTCAAACTCGCTTACATTAAGTCTTCGCCTCTAAGCAGCGCTTGCGCGCTACTCGAGGCTCAACCTAAAAATCAATGCCAAGTGGCGCAAACAAGAAATTAGCCAGCTTGCACACAACAGATAACCGGGACATGCGGCATAAACCTACCGCTGGTGTCTGCGCGTCCGCTCCGGCATCCTGCTTATATAGCAAGGAGCAGGAAATTGGTGCGCAGACAACCACCTGCCCCTTTTGAACCGGAAGTCAGATTGAGTGTTTCCGGTGCACCAAGCCCTCCACACAATCGGCACCAGCCGCGATGGAACGAGGCTTGGACCTGGAGTGCTAGGTAGGTGTACTATTAAATAACTAACTAAGTTCCCCGCAAGAGTAGCTATTTTTAAAAACAATAAAAGGTTTCCTTTCCTTAAAAGCAAAGTTCCTTAAAAACAAAGTTCTTTAAGAAGTGCCTAGAGATACCAAGTGCAGCGTTCAGTGCAAATCAGCTTTTAAAAATCAATGCCAAGTGGCGCAAACAAGAAATTAGCCAGCTTGCACACAACAGATAACAGGGAAATGCGGCATAAGCCTCCCCCTTACCTCCAGCACCTTGCCTCAGCCCGATAGCCTCGCACGTTGTTGTCCCCGCCGATCAAGTATGCAAAATTGTTCAGCACAGCAATCCCTTGGTTGGACATTTTGGGTGCCTGTGAAGCAATCAGCTGCCTCCAGCCTCCAAACAACGGGTGCAGGAACTTCGCTTGGTCACTCAGCACCACGGACGAAGCAGCATACATTCCCCCGAAGCCCACAAGGCAATGGTGCTCGGAACGGAGCTCAGTCTGTGGCCCCTGGAGCACAGGCTGCAGACACTCATTCTTGTGATAGCTCAAGGCATTGGCCACCATCTCCTTCAGAGGGCACTGGCTCAGCTTGTCATGCAGTCGCTGTAGGAGCTGTACCTCCATCAGGGGGAAGCGGACTGCCTCCAGCAGCCTGGAGGGCTCTATCAACGATACCTGGTCTGTCTCCACCTGCTCCTGGGTGTAGTGGTAAAGTAACGCCGCTTCGTACACCTCATTCTCAGATTCCACTTCAAGCCGATTGCTACTGAGAAGAGAGTAGACTTTTTCCAGAGGAAGTTGCCGGTAAGACTGAGACTTTGAGAAAGAACTGAAGTTCTTCAGAATGTAGGTGTCCAGCTGGTTGCTGAAAGGACTGAGGTCAAAGAGGTCTGCTAAGCGGTACAGCTCCAGAATATTCTCCTCGTCCACCCAGGAGATCAGGAAGTCACAGCAGAAGGTGATCACCTCTGGTATCTGCAAAAGGCAAGGATCAGCATTGTAACCAGCTCCTAGCTTTATTTTATTTAACTTTTAATGAGCATTTTCAGTAGAATAGCAAACATGGATAAATTATACATTCATTTCATTTGCTATTTACCCATATTTAGATCTCCAACGCACCCCATGTATGTATATACTCATTTGAACAAATGGAGGTGCACTGAACACAATACAGGAAGTCCAATTATATTTTCGTCTTTTATTTCACTATCGACAATAGTTCACAAAGACAGCCAACGCGTTTCGTTCCCCAAAACCAGAAGTTTTTGGAACTTCATCAGGGCTTGAATTGATAATGACAAAATCTCACTAGGGTGATAATATGTGGTGATTCCTGGAGTGGAACTATCGTCTCCAGAAAATGTCAAATAACAAACCTTTAATAATATGATTCAATTAAGAATTCCAGTAGTTTCACAATTTTAGCCAATTCTTTAAGTCGAGATTAAGTTGTGAGGGAGTACAACTCTTGTCTCCTCGCCTTGCAGCGCTTCACGTCCCTGCCCTGGCGCCCTACACAAGGCGGGGTCTGTGGAAGGAGGGGCCAGGTTTGAAGTCTGCACTCCGTCCTGTCAGCGATTCCTCCTCCCCTTTGGGATTCCAGTCCAGGTTTCCTCCCAAGTGTCCCGGTGAGGAGGCTCCTGTGCTGCCGTCTCTGCCTCTGGACTCGGTGAGCAGTGGTCCGTCTTGTTCAGGATTTCACTCCTGCTGTACAGGTGGCCTCACCGCTCTTATTTGGAGTTTAATCTCGACTTAACGAATTGGCGAAAATTGTGGAACTACTGAAATTCTTAATTGAATCATATTATTAAAGGTTTGTTATTTGACATTTTCTGGAGACAATAGTTCCACTCCACGAATCACCACATATTATCACCCTAGTGAGATTTTGTCATTATCAATTCAAGCCCTGATGAAGTTCCAAAAACTTCTGGTTTTGGGGAACGAAACGCGTTGGCTGTCTTTGTGAACTATTGTCGATCTTGAAATAAAAGACAAAAATAAAGAAAATATAATTGGACTTCCTGTATTGTGTTCAGTGCACCTCCATTTGTTCAAATCGTTGTGGGAATCTGTAACCAGAGGCACCAAAAGGTGACAGGTGCCGGAGTATTGTGCACGACCATCCTGATAAGGCAGCAGAAAGATAGTGAAGTGCTAACCCATTAGTCCGTCACCTTGTATCGATTTTGGTTTAATGTATATACTCATTTGCTTATGGTTGAGTGTGGAACCCTCTCACTGTGACATTGGGTATCCTTTTCTAACAGACTGTGATGGATGGAGGGACACCACCCCCTCTATTTATGACTCAATTCCCGTGGGAGGGGGAAGAGTAGGGTCTGTTGAGGGAGTTGTCCCATGGACATAATGTGGGGTTTATCTCCAATAGCTCATATTTTACCTCTGTATTTTGGGTCTGCTCCAGGTAGCCTCTCATTGACTACAAATAATTGTGCTGCTCTGTCGTCTGATATTGGATCTACCATGTAGGTTCACCATCATATGTGGACTTGCAAAATGTATCAAAAGTTACCCAAGGACGCCTGCACCACCAAATAAATAATCTTAGCAGTTAGAGGAGCATTTTAAAAGTTGTTCCGGGTAAAGGGCTAGTTTTGCAGAATATAGACGATTGGGGGGGGGGGTTATTATCTTGATTAAGGAGATTCGCAGGATTGGGAGTGTTGACCAGTGTAGTATGTCTTTGCATATCTACTCCATCAGAGGCTGTCTATTTTCTGTTCTAGCAAACGTCTAATTTTTTTGGCTACCTGAATGCCTACATATTTAACACAACATACACGCTACTTAATTTACCTACTTGGTCAGTGCTTTAGTAGTCAGGCTCTGGGGAAACAAGCTAGCCTTGTTCCCATTTACTTTTATTTCTTTACATTGTTTTTTCTTCAAGCACTGCTTCTCCAAGCAATATTCGAGAGCTGCACAGCAAAACATAGAACTGCATATGACATAACCTGCTTACAAGGAACATCAAGCACAATTGTTATGAAAAAACTAAGTTGGTGAAGAGTAAGGTATAGGTTGGTGAAATGGAGGAAGGGTAGTGGAAAACAGCTGATAGGTATAGAGAGTTATGTTATATTGTGTGGTTTCTTCTTTAAATATGTCACAGAACTCTTGTTAGTTGGCCACCAGGGGCTTCCATATTGGAAGGGATGGGTTCTACTATGTTCATTTGGGGCATGATCCGATAGGTTGCTGGTGTGGACACTGTCAGTTATGAGGTTCAAATAAGCTGTGGGCATAAGGAAATCGCCTATCCGGAAGACGGATATATGCAATCCAGAGAAGAATGTGTATACCTTGGCTTCTGAATGGTAATGTCTCCAGAATCACTTGTCCTAGGGCCACAGAAAATTATGCCATAGGGTAGGTGGAGGGAGTGTCCATCAATGGAGGGCCTGCTCTTTCTAACTCACACACAGTGCATAAGCCAGCGGAAGTCGCCTCCTGTAATAGGGGCTTCCATTATGATGGTGACAATATGGGTGAAGATAGCTTGAGACACCAGTGGCAGTGCGAATACTGTAAGTAATGTGGCAAGCAGGTAGTGTATGAAGTCAATACCATTAGAAAATGACCTAATTTGTCCGTCCATGTACGATCTATTGTCAATGGGTGCTGGTGACTGATTAGTATTGCAACCCCAATCGAGCTACTGTGAAACCCTGCATGGCAGGCTCTTAAACAGCCATATCTACGTACGCACCTGCAGTCACAGACCAAGAAGTGAGGTACGTTCCTGTATCATAAAGATGTCTTTGCAGTATTGTTTTCCTTTCTTTAAGGGTTGCACCTCTATTGATTTTCTTGAGGAGTCCACTTACAATCCACAAAAGACATTTAGTTGTAATGTTGAGGTTCTGTGAGTGGGTCATTTGCATCGTGCTCGAAGTTTTAACCATGTCTTCTAATTCTGCCATTCATCCTTCCATTTCTGTTATTTTGTCTACTGCATTTCTCAGACCTTGCAGTGAGACATTGAGGCACATCTCTCCAATTTTTGCTTCCAGGATTTTCTTCGAGGACTGGATTGCATGCAAGAATGCAGTAGTGTCCTGAATGACCTCCCAGTTCATTTCAGTGTTTTTGGCTGCATCATTTTGTTTGAGTGTGAAGAGCTATTTGGTTACGTAAATCTATCCATCGTGTCCTGTTTGGAGCCTTGTCTGTGTTTGTAGTTCACCATTATTAATGTGATGTCGTCGGGTGTTGGCCACCTTCGTTCGTTACTGGAGGGTTTCTACAGTCTTTAGAATGTTGCTGGGTGTAGCAGACCAGCCAGCCCTCAGTTAGAGCACTGCTGCCAGTGTCTCAGAAGTGGGACAAGGAGTCTGTTGCAGCAGTGTGTCAGATGTACACCACAGGTGTTTCAGGCCTCATACAACTGTCCATTCACCACTGCCACCGATTATGGCTAGAACGACTCAGCAGTTTCTCATGGGTTTCACAGGAAATCTCAAACAGTGTCTGGTTGAGCTGGTTGTTTTTCTCTGAAGTGTGGAAACCTGTCAAGGAAAGTTTACCCCTGACGCAGGTATGTAAAGATTATTCTGTGTAAAGCTTTAGTGTGGCTTGTTGATAGCCCAATGCTGTCACTTATGCATTGGAGGCCTCCAGCATAGTGATTTGGCTCAATGCTGTATTTGTCATATCTAATATCCAACAATTGCAGATGGCATTGAAGTGAAGCTCATGATAGCAGGTTCTCGAGTGGCTGGCTCGCCATGTGTTATGCCCGTGTGAGTATTTCAGCTTCTGGGGAATTAACAACTGCAGGTCTCACATGATTACCTCACAAAGCTGTTCTTAAAGATGCAATTGGATAAAGAAGTCTCCAATCAGTAACAGCACCTATGTATATTCATTGGAAAACAGCAGCTACTCAAAATGTTACCATGTCCAATTTTGGATTTTGTTTCGGATACTCTTTATATTTTTGGACTGAGGCACTGGCAAAATGTGTCACAAATATTATGAAATTTGTGTAGTTGCACAGCTCAAGTTCAGTTAACATTTTCAGTTGGTTTAGCATTTTAGCTTTTTGATAAATGGGAATATACTGATGAGCAAAGGTTTTAAGCAAAAAACTAAAAATTAAATATTTTACCTCAATTTACTGATGAAAAAATCAGAGCCAAAATACTTACGCTCCAGGTCCCATTTGTGCTCCAAGACTTCAGGTAAATCAAAGTCCAAATCATGCCATAAGTGCAAAAGGTCAAGTGGAATGTGGTTCAGTCTTGTCTCTCCCACAAAGAAGAGAAGATCTGCAGTCAACACACCAAAGATCTGTCTCCACAGTCATTTCCTGGGTTGGTGTGGAACCCTCAGCAGGTAAAGGCGTTCAAAGAGGCCACGGTGCAAATTTTCAGAGCAATTCCGACTCCCTCTGAGGCGCTTTCAAGCCCTATGAAGCTGCGGGGGCCTTCTATCACACTTCTGAAGGTGGTCCCTTCCCTGGTGCTGAATGAAGCCTTTTTCTGTCACCCCACCAGCCCATGCAGGTCATGATGGCTCTGGCGCCGACTAAGACTCCAATGGCACCCGACCTGGATCCAGTTCTGATGCCCATTAGCGATCCACAGACGACGCCATCCTGTGCCAGGCCTTTATCTCGCTATATGATAATCCTGAAAGATCTCCAGCCTCTTCCCCAACTCCAGTGGTACCAGAGGCTGGAGAACCTGCTTGGCTCAGTTGCAGTTGTCGTTCAAAGGCTCCAAAATGCTTTGCAGGATGAGGACAACAATGTGGAAGCAGACAAATTGCTTCTCCCTCATTATACTGATGAGGATCTACACCTAGATTTTCAAAATATTAGTGGCTTAGATACTTCTCCTGAAACAGAATTGGAATTTCCACCAGGACTATCCACTGAGGAAAGTGTCTTTTTCGCAATTGTTGTCAGGAGAGCGTCAGAAATACTAGACCTTTACAATCAGACTATAGAAACCAAAGCCATCATTTTTATGCAGCCTGGGCCTGCTATGTCGAATTTCTCACTACCATTTAATGAGGTTCTAACAGATACCCTGATGGCATCATGTGCGAAGCCATGCTCAGCTCCTCCAGTTAGTTGCCTGATAGCTATGAGGTACTGGCCAGCCTCTTAGAAACTCAGCCTTTGTAACTCAACAACTCATGAGACCTTGGTGGTCCAAGGTTTCACAAGTAAAGTCAGCCCTAATGCATTCTCTTCTGCACCGCTAGACAGAGAATCAAATTGCATTAATGCATTTAGCAAAAGAGAGTTCTCTTCCACCAATGTGGCCTTTAGTGCCCTGCATGCGGTCTGTCTCGTGGGCTGATAAACACAACCATTTTGACAAATTCAAAAATGCCCTTGCCCAAACAATACAAGATAGACAGGATGCTGCAAAATATGAATTGAAGCCTGGCATTGACACCAGGCACTGTGTGGGCCCTGTCAAGGACACCAGTATTGTGATCAGATGTAATGCCTGGATGTATGTGGAACAGGTTTCTCTTGTGACATCCAGGCATCTGTTATGGACATGCCTTTTGAGGGTTACAGAATTTTTTGAGAAAAGTTCAACTGAGGTCTAAAGCATTTCTAAGACAGACCGCTTGTTAGGCTTACTCATACCAGCCTGTCAGTTCCTCAAACAGGACAGAAAATTCAGTAGAATGTTGCAGGCGTAGCTTACAGCCAAAAGCATCCCTTGCAAGCAATACAGCAGCTAGTCCAAACTTTTCAGGGCCTAGAGGACGTGCTGGTTGCACAGGTCATAGACAACACCAAGGACAAAAATCTTCAAATTTGTCCTCACCCGCTGCAACAGCTACCAGGCTGCTTTGTTTCCATTGCCATGCATGGCAGCTGGAGGGTGCATTAGATTTTTCCTACAGGCTGGGAAGCTAAAATGTCATATCAATGGGTGCTTAAAAATGTTCTGAGGGGTTAAGTCCTCCCCTTCACATCTTTCCTCCTCATATCCCACCTGTTTTTACTCCAACTTCAGCGGTTCATTTTACCATCCTTCTGCAGCAACAAGTTCAACCACTTTTGGTCAAAGGGGTCATAGAGTGTGTCCTGGTGGTAGAAAAAGGCAAGGGGCACACATCTTGCTATGCTGGATGCCCAAAGAAGATGGAGTGCTCAAGCTGATTTTGGATCTCCATCCGTCGATCTCCCAAGTGAGTGCCCAGTCACTTGGCGGGATCACTCCGCATGAGGGCAAATGAGCTCAGCTCGGGTCAGCTGGCAGACCACAAATGACATTTTCATCCAGAGGAGAGGCATACACTGGGTGGATCTTTTAATCACTGCAGTGAAGGCATGGTGTCACAATGACTGCACTCGAGTTCCTACCAACAGGATCCCTGAGGGATGCATTCTGTCTGCATTGGGACACAGGGCTTCTGAATGTCTTTTCACCGCTACCTCTTCTGCCCAGAGTTCTGAAGAATATCAGGATGGACCGGAATCACATCATATTGAAAGCTCCTAATTGGGCCAAAGGAATGTGCTACCCCGATCTGCTGAGCCTGAGCATTTGCTCACCTGCACCTGAATCTCCACAATCTGTACCTCCATGCATGGAGAATGAGTGGCAACAACTGACCTTCGATATTTAAGTCATACGTTTTGAGATTTCTCAAAGGACTGACTTACTGGTTATCTTCAACGCCTTTCATTTTGCCTCAATGGGACCTTAATTTCATCTACATGTTCCTGATGTGCACACATTTCGAGCCTATGCACAGTTGTTCTCTGTGACTGCTCACCATCCAGACAGTGTTCTTAGTGCAATTACTTCTGCACACCACCTTAATGAATTGCAGGTACTGCCACTACATCCCCTGTACACCACCATTTTCCCTGACAAATTGGTGCTGAGGACTTGTGCTTCATTTCTGCCAAAAGTTTTATCGCCCTTCAACGTGAGCCAGCCAGTTACTCTACCTTAATTTTTCTCTCAGCCACATCCCTTTCAGGAAGAAGAAAGGCTTCATTTTGTTAGAATCAAGGAGAGTGCTCAGTTTCTACAACAAGTGTATCACTGAGTTGATGACCAGCTTTTTGTGGGGTTTGCCGGTGGTAAGAAGGGGAAGGCGGTGCAGAAATTAACCCTGTCCAGGTGGATCATCCTGTGCTTTAAGATATACAATGCCCTGGCCAAGAAGGAGTACATAGAGGGCCTACAGGACCCTTGCCACCAGAGACAAAGATGCTTTAAAGGTTTTGGGGAGGGGAGTCCCAGTACAGGGCATCTGCCAGTCTGTTACATGGGCATATGTGTATGCATTTATCAAGCACTACTGCCTCAGCAGTCGAGTCAACAAAGAGGGCCATTTAAGTGCTTATTACTGCAAGACACCTTGTTGTGAGTACGCTCCTCAGACACTACACCTTTATGGATGGACTGCCTGGGAATCAATTCAAAAGGTGAGGAATCTATGGTCACAAGCATCCATCAGTAATGCTCTTTCTGACAGACACTATATAACTGCAGATTCCTCAGCACCCTTCCTGTTCCCCATTCTGTGGAGTGTTCATCTTTGATTATAAAAAGTGCCTACATTAGATTCAGCACACAATCAATCATTCAAGGGTTGGTAAAGTGCAACTACTCACCCGTGAGGGTCTCAAAGCGCTGGGGGGAGGTGGGGAGAAGATCAGTTTAAGTGTTGGGGTCGTTCGAAGAGCCAGGTCTTGAGGTACTTCCTGAACTGGGGTAGTGTGGGAGATAGTCTGAGGTGGAGGCGTGGGGTGTTGCAGGTCTTGGAAGCGAGGAAGCGAGGAAGGAGAAGGACTTTCCATGGGTTCTAGGCTTACGGATCCGTGGGATGGTGGCCAGGGCGAGCTGCGCGGAGCGGATGTGTCTTTTGAGTGCATGGAAGGAGAGGTGGCTGTTCAGGTATGCTGGTCTGGCGTTGTGGAGGGCACTGTACGTGTGGGTGAGGAGTTTGAAGGTTATTCTTCTATCTGCCAGGAGCCAGTGGAGTTCGCGGAGGTGTTGAGTGCTGTGACTCTACCGTAGGGGGGGTGTCGAGGACCTGTCTGGCTGCAGCGTTCTGGACATTCTGGAGCTTGCAGAGGTTTTTCTGGGTCACGCCGGTGTAGAGTGCGTTGCCATAGTCGAGTCTGCTGCTGATGAGCGCATGAGTGACGGTGTTTCTGGATTCGGTGGGGATCCACCGGAGGGTTTTTCGCAGCAGGTGGAGGGTATTAAAACAGGCCGAGGATACTGAGTTGATCTGGCGGCCCATAGTGAGCGATGCGTCTAGTATGATGCTGAGGTTTCGTGCGTGGTCCATCGGGGTGAGGGGGAGTTCCTATCGCAGAGGGCCACCAGGTATCGTTCCATGCGGAGGGGGTGTATCCCAGGATGAGGACTTCTGTCTTGTCTGAGTTGAGCTTAAGGCAGCTGTTCTTCATCCAGGTGGTGACGGCTTTCATCCCTTTTTGGAAGTTGTGCCTGGTGACATTGGGTTCGTTGGTGAGGGAGAGGATCAGCTGTGTGTCGTCGGCGTAGGAGACGATGTTGAGTGTGTGGTTCCTGACGATGGTTGCGAGGGGGGCCATGTAGATGTCGAAGAGGGTGGGGCTGAGAGAGGAGCCCTGGGGCTCTCCGCAGTTGGTCTCTGGCAGTTCCAAGAGATATGGCGAAAGTCTGACACGTTGTGTTCTGCTGGTGAGGAAGGATCGGATCCAGTCGAGGGCCTTATCGCAGATGCCGCCGTCATGGAGTCTAGTGGTATGGTGCGTTGGGAGACAGAGTCGAATGCTGCCGAGAGGTCCAGGAGGATGATGGCTGCGGCTTTGCCCTGGTCGAGGTGGGAGCGGATGTTGTCAGTGCTGGCGAAGAGGGCGGTCTTGGTGCTGTGATTGCTTCGGAAACCGGATTGGAAGATGTCCAGGATGTTGTTTGTTTCGATGGAAATCGGCTGTCATCTCCAACTTGTCATGGTTGATCCACGTGTGATTGGGTGGAAGAGCTCAAGATGAACTGACTTCATAAACGCAGCCACCTAAAAGCAGCTTTGAAATTATCCCATGGGCTCTGAATGGATCCAAGGCCTACTGGAGCTAGGCTTTGGGTATATAAAATGAGCCCCTCATTAAAGGCCAGCCTAGAATCTACAACTAATCACATTACATCACTCAAAGAGATTTCAAGTGACAAAAGCAGAAAGGCAGAGTTCTACAACACTGCACTTTTTCTCAAACCTTGTATTAAGGGCATCTCCAAACTAGCCATGTGTCAGGAAACTCCTGAAAACAATGTTGTTTAGATTGCCGGTTGACTATGGCCTCAATGATTTAAGTACTGGATAAGATATCTCCCCTCCAGCTGGATTCTAGCTACCCTCAACTTTTGCTCTAAATTTTGACTGAGAGGTCAGATATGTAGAAAATATCTTGTAATTTGTATTGGTTGCATAGCTTACATTCAGTTTATATTTTCATTTGAGTTTGCATTTTAGCGGTTTGATAAATGGGAATTTACCCTCGCTCTCTCATTGTTCCAAAAATGTACTTTCAGCTGAGCAAATGCTTTAAATAAGGAACTAACATTAACAAGCATTGGCATAGCCAATAGGTCTTGCCTTTGGGACCTTATAAGTGTTTAGCCATGCAACACTTGATGTTGTTGCACCAAAGATATTGTACTGGATAACTAAACACTTATGAGGTCCCAAAGGGAGACCTATTGGCTATGCCAAACTTGTTTTTTTAAAGGACAAGCAGTGCTATCAGGCTCCAGCTGCCACTTAGTCCACCGCATCCCACATAGACGCTGCAGCCATCTTTGAGAGAGGTAGAGAGGTGTAGAGAGGTAGAGAGAGAGGTAAAGGTAGGTGTAGAGAGAGAGGTTGAGAGGTAGAGAGAGAGGTGTAGAGAGAGAGAGAGATAGAGAGAGGCAGAGAGAGAGAGGTAGAGAGAGCGAGGTAGAAAGGTAGAGAGAGAGAGAGAGGTAGAGAAAGGTAGAGGGAGGTAGAGAGAGAGGCGCCGTGAAGTTCGATTACAATTTTATTTTAAAAAAGAATGCCGGCATCGCAAGTGCGCATAGGGAATGAAACACTATGATAGTAGAATGTAAGTGCCAGGGAACGCGCTTTACTGAATAGTTTAGCGCGGTAACGTTTGGCTTAAAGTTAATTTTTTTAAAGCAATATGTCATAGCCAACTTTGACCGCATTATAGTGTTTTTATTTACTTCAAGCCATGTTCCACAGCAGCTCAACTGCTGTGCAACATGCAAAAAACAGTGTCGGAGCTAATAGATTTTGCATAGGCTAAACCTATTGGCTTTGCAAGTGCTTACCTTCACAGCTCTTAATTAACATTCTACGAAATGCATGTAAAATGAACACTGATTACCTTTAGCCACCTCGAGTAGAAAGCTTGACCAGTTGTAGGCCTGAAAGGGTGGGATGTGGTTTGTCACACCAGTCTGGGCCTCTGACAGTTTGACAGGCTGCTTGAAGTTCAGAAGCAGTGAAATGATTGGCACTCTGTCAATTCTGGTATCTTTCAACCATTCGCCATGGTAATGTCATCCAGGATGCTCACTGGCCAGTTGCTAGATTAAATCAAGTGTTGTGGATATGAAACCACCACATAAAACTACAGAACCTATTTAAATCCTGGTTAGCTCCCCCTAGATGGTAGCCTGGTGTATGGTCAGAGAACTCTAAAGAAAGCTGCTTCGGTAATTAAGGAACCATGCTTAAGATCCAATAGGAAATCAGACTTCTTTACTCAGAATAGAGGTGGTGAACATCAGTACCTGCCTCTACTCATAAATACAATTTTGTGGTATCCTTGAAGGTTTGTGTGCCCTACTTCACACCCATACCCCATCCTCAAAAACCACATTCGAACTCACAAAGCTTCTGCTACTGTGGAAGAGCCATCACGCTCGGAAATCACATCTGCTACACCATAAACCTGTCAAAATCTTTAATGTATTTTCCAAAAGTAATGGTACTAACTGTGTGATACTTAAGAATTTTGTTTACGAGCCATAGGAGCCTTTTGTACATGCATTCTCTGCTATATCTGCTGCTCTGAAAGCACACTGGTATAAAATTCTAAATAAGGTAAAATCGGCACATATAATGTGCATTTGTATAGCGCATTAGAGCTATTTCGGCATCTAGGCACTGAATAAATGATGTTTACGTTACCCAGCTAAATGGTAAACGATACTAATCTAGGAAAGATGATGAGTGGGCCCGTCGGCATTTCAACATGCAACTCGCTAAGTATGATTAACATTTATTTGCAGCAAGTAATACTTTGGCTTAAAAAAAAAAAGACAGAATTCTAAGGTGTGATAAACAACAAACAATATCAGCAATTTCAAACCCCTGTTTACCTTGCTTTATAAAATATTGGGATGTGCAGTAATTTTCCACTAGGTGGCGCTTAGAATTCAAATATCCAAAACTTAAATCCCAAACATAAATTGCAGAAGTTTTATTAACTCATTTCATATGTTGTCTCAAATTAAAAAATTGTCCGTGAAAAGAAAACTTAATCTACATTCAAACACAAGTAACATTGTTTTAGTAAGAAAGACATACCGGTGCTCACTCTCTCAGGCACTTATCATGCAGCATGCAGACTCCTCGTCAGGGCAGCTGCTGAGACGGCGCCGCGGCCCAGTGGGCTGGGGTCTGGTCCGGTCTCTCCCGCTCCAAAGCGCAGTTACACTGCCATGCGACCTATATTTGCTGCATTAACTCCACTCCCAGTGTGACAATGGCCTGCCTCATGCGGAGTCACTCTCAGCCGGCGTTGGTGAGCCTGGGGTCCAGTCGCTTGGGCTGGATCTCCTATTCCGGTATTAATTATTTTATTATCGGCCGTGGCGTCGGTGAGCAGCTGCTGGCTCTGCCTTGCCGTGCGTGCGCCCAGCACTGCAGGTCACCAGCACCAGGCAACGACATGGCTCCCCGCTGCCGTGCGAGCAGCATGGTCGGAGGAGCTGCTGCTGCCCTTTTCTTAATCCCCAAATTTCAAAGCCCAGCCGAAATTTACTTATGCCGCCCGCTTGCACCGCGGGCGGCAGGAGGACAAACCTGTGACTCTCCGCAGCCTGTGCAGTTCACTCAGCCGCCGGTGGCAGGCATCGGGTGACCCGGTCTCGGGATATTAATTGTTAGATAATTTCTCGTGGCACACACGGTGGGAGCAGCGCTGCCATTTCAATTTAGCCTCTAACTTTATTCTCCTGAGCTGGGCTGACGCAGCCTATCATCTTTCTGAAGGTCAGTAAAATAACTACTGTTGCCTTGTGGCAACTGTTAATTTGCAGAGGTGCGAAGCCATCTTTCTTTCTTCCAAGGTCGATAAAATAAATGCTGCTGCATGCTATTTAAAAACCACAAAATATCCTTTCGGTGTCACTAAAATTTACAGTGCCAACGCGACGAATCATCAAGCCGATAATCTTATTTTCTTGTTGACAAACTGAAAGGCGTAAACTGTGCTCAGGGAGGGTCCTCGAGACTGCCTGCTTTACGACATGCAGATACGTCACATGCTGGAAGCCACAGCTAATGATTTAATTCGCCTTTATAGCTCTATGTTTGAAACGCTGGGGATAGGTTCAACAGCAAGGGAACCAAGAAGGCCGAGGGTGAGCTCCTGCCGCATCGGTTCTGTGGCCCGTGTGCCGGAGGAGGAGGCGCCGCGGCCGCAAAGGGAAGGGTGCTGCGGGAGTGAAATAGACCGCACACATTGAAGGGGCCAGGAACCACTTTAACAACAGAGGAGCGGGGGCGAGCGAGCGCGGCAGCCTGCAGAGCTGACCAAACGCTCGTGCGTCGTGGCTGGCCAATTTTGAGATGGGTACGCGCGGCAAACATGTGTTTCCAATTATCGCGCCCGCGTCTGGGCACGATAATTGGAAACACATGTTTGCCACGCGTACCCATCTCAAAAAGGCCAGCCACGACGCACGAGCGTTTCTTGGACTGCTTTGAAAACTCACTTACAATAAGTCTTCGCCTCTAAGCAGCGCTTGCGCGCTACTCGAGGCTCGACCTAAAAATGATACTGCAGTTTGCTGATGAAAAGTGACTCAAAATACAATCACTTTGCATTGGAGCAGAACTATTTCAAGGTGGTTCAAGTCAAAGATAGGGGAATTACTCAACAGTCTAAACCAGCATCCTGCTTGTATAAGCCTTTGTTTATAAGCAATTAACACACATATTACAGCTGTGAAACATGCTTACTAGAACATTTGTTACTTGGAGATTTAAGTGGTTGTACAACTTTTTAATCCTCATTTGTACTGTTTCCTTTAACTGACAGTATTAACGTTTGGGTCAAGTATTTCTTTGACAATGTATGCTCTGCTATGTATATGTAAACAGGGTCAAAAACATTATGGTAGACCGGGCGAATATGTACATGATTGCAATTTCAAGAAATATAATCATCCGATTCCTGAGGTGGTGCCTAGATTGCAGAGTTCAGGACAATTGCTCTCCTTAATATTTCAATTTAGATGGAAAAAATATTTACAAAACCCCACTATGATCTGCCAAGTAACTTTTAAATGCCTCTAACTACTGGATGCCTGCTCCAGTCAAATTAAAATATCTAGAGTATGTATCATAGCCAAACAAGGCCTAATGATTGACCCAAGCCCCTTACTATTACTGAGATCCAGAATAATCTTTCTAATCGTTCAACAAGGAAGGGAGGGAGGGAGTACCTCCCTTCTGACTCAACATTTGAGGCTTCAGAGAAATACTTAGAACAATGTTGTCAAGAACCATAGAGTCGTGTACCAGTTCCCGCATTTCTTGTTGCAGTGTGTATATTTTGTTCGTTCTTTTGGGTCTGTAAATATATGACATAATTGTTTTGTTACCGTGCAAGGTACACACTTTCGTTCACGGCAGAGCTACTAGTGAGGACAGCCCACCTATGTTCCTAGGCTGGCTGCAGTTTCAGCTCTTCTCCTGTCCCGAGATTCTGACCTGAAAGGGCCCCGATTGTGAAAGACCAATGGACCAACGTAAGACACATTTCAGCACTCTTCTACTGCAACCTTAAAAGTCAAGGTTTTAAATAAATTGGGGCTATTTAGCTCCTACTACTGATATACAATAGTCTGGTAAAGCTGGTGGAAGTTACTACTACAAGTGGCATTTGGCTGTCCAAAGCACTGGGATGCAGTGCAGTGGATTTTTTGGAATTCCCTTGAAGAGGTCCCTAAATCACATACAAGTCACAATATTTATTGTTTTAAAACTGGATACAAGTGTAAAAGAAGGAAGAATTTGACAACTTTTGTTTTTATGCACAGCACATAAATAGGAAGTAAAGAGCCTATGACATACTGCAGCAGATAGTTCTCCTCATCAAGAACTTCTATGACAATTTCACCTCAAAGGTGGGAGATACTGCGCACAGTTTCAAAGTCAAGACCGGCGTGAGACAGGGATGCATGATGTCAGCACTGCTTGTTAACCTAGTCATCAACTGGATGTTGTGACAATCATCAACTGGGAGTTGTGACGCACAACTGAAGACCAAGCCAGAGACAACAGATGAACCTTAGTCTCTACACTGGAGGACCGTGACTATGCGGATGACCTAGCCTCACTCTCTCACGCACCAGAATATGTAGGAAAAGATGTAGCGCTTCGAAATCTATGCACAGCAAGTGAGCCTGAAGATCACCATGAAGAAATCAGAAGTCATGCTACTCAGCATCCCAAGGCATTCATCAAGGAGGATGGCGAGGACCTAGCCATGGATGAAGAGTTCAACTTCCTGGGCAGAACTATCAAACATGATGGAGGGGCAGGCAGGGACATCAAGAGCAGACTGAACAAGGCAATAAATATCTTCAGGATGCTGAACAATGTGTGGAGCTTGTCTAAGTACAGCAACACCAAGCTGAGACTTTACCAGTGCTGCTTTCTGTCCACACTCTTATACGGAGCAGAATGTTGGCGAATGACGAAAAGCGACATAACCAAACTGTCAGTCTTCCACACCAGTAACTTGAAAAGAATCTTGCGCATTTTCCTGGTCGCAAAAGATCTCCAAACAGGAACTTCTCACCAGACACAAGCAAGAGAGAATGGACAGCATCATTTTGAGAAAATGATGGAGATGAACAGGACACACCATCAGAGGAGAACAAAACTCCATCAAAACAACTCCTCTCTACTGGATCCCAGAAGGCAAAAGGAAGAGAGGCATGCCAATGAATAGCTTGAGGCGAACTGTGAAAAAGGAAATGAAGCCCTGAACCACAGCTGGGGCACAGTACAGAAACTTGCCCAAGGCAGACAGAAGTGGAGTTCCTTTGTTGCTTGCCCAACATGCCAGTCAGCATAACAGCCAGCAAGTAAGTAAAAGCTTTTCAAATTCAAAATGTATACTACTTGTTTGTATACATGATGAAAAAGGAACAGTAAATGCTGGTTTCATATCTGTTGAATTTTGATCTATGACAAACTGCATATCTGCTAACTGATTCCTTGAACAATGAAGGTAGCTCTTGGTGAGTGAGAATATATTTGCTATTTAAAAGCCACTGTCAGCTCCAACTCGCCAAATTTGTATTTCGGTCCCTGCCAATGTAAGCAACCAGTGCAGAAAAAATGTATGCCTCTGAATTGGACTCTAAAAGGAACCCCTATTTATGACTTTCTTTTCCTAGAAATCCATTTATGTTTAGTGGAGCTAAACATGTTTCTGTGTTATGTGAAAGCCAAAGTCCTTTCGTAGGACGCCTCCATCTACGACATAACTTGGCCAGAAGCATCTGTCACCAATGGGTGAGAAAGGGAAAGATTTCTGTCATTGACCCAATCTCTGTTCGTGAGTGTCCACTGCAGGTCTTTTACAGTTTCCTCCGATTTCTGGACCATGCCAGAGAAATTCTCCTGATGTTGCTCCCACTGAGACTTCAGGTCCCAATGAAGAGCCCGCATATGCCAGCTGGCATGTTGTACCAGCAGGAGGCCAGAAGTCCCAGCAGCCTTGGAGTCAGTCTCACTGAAATGCAGGTTGGAGGCTGAAAAATCGCAATCATAGCCTGAATATCATGGACTCGCCGCTACAGAGCATAAGGCCAGAATTGCACTGTGTCCAGAATGGCTCTGATGAAATGGAGCATCTGCGAGGGAGTCAGGTGTGACTTTGGCCAGTTGATAGAGAACCCCAGCGAATGCAGGAGTTCTGCTGTAGTCTGGAGGTGGGTGAAGATCGAGTGCCGCACCTTCCTTCAACAGCCAGTCGTTGAGTTAGGGCATAGCTGGAACCCCTGACCTCCGCAAATGGGCTGCAAACACCACCACCACTTTTGTCAACACCCGAGAGGCACTGGTGAGGTCAAAGGAAGCAAGGCGAACTGATATTGCTCGTGGTCCACAGTTAACGTTTGTGGGCCAGCAAGACAGGCATATGGAAAATGTGTCCTGCAAGTTCAATGCTACCATCCAGTCTCCAGGATTCAGGGCAGACAGGACCTAAGCCACATGTAAGCATTTTGAATTTCTCCTTCTTCAGGAAATAGTTGAGAGGGCACAGGCCTAGAACAGAGCAGAGTCCTCTCTCTTACTTTGGCACCAGAAAGTAGCGGGAATAGCAACCACGACCTACTTTTGACGTTGGCACACTCTTGGTGGTTCCTTTGGCTAAAAGAGACTGCACTTCCTGACGCACCAGGGAGAGGTGGTCCTCCATCAGCCTATTTGAGAATGGTGGCATGGGCAGAGGTGTGTCCGAGAATGGAAGGGCATAACCCCGCTGAGCAATTTGGACCACCCAGTTGTCCAAAGTTATGATCTGCCAGCAGGGCCGATGGTGCTTGATCCCACACCGACCGGTTGCCCATGAAGTTACGAGGGCACATTAAAGGGGCTTTGAGGCTGTGAAGGGTAGTTCTAGTAAAGGCCAGAACTCACTTCCTATGGTAGAACAGCAACAATTTGCAGGCCTTTCCTCAACATCCTTCCACAGGTGACCATTACCACGCATGCCTCACTCACAAGTGGTGGGGGAACTTCACTCCACAACAACTAGTCAGGGCACCTGGATTCCACAATACATAGGCTGCCAAATCAACTACTTGGAGCTCTTGGCCATTTGTCTAGCCCTAACACCTTTCCTCAAGCTCATCCGGGCCGAAACAGTCCTCATAACCACAGACAACAAGACAGCCATGTACCAAAACCAAAAGCAGAAGGGCACCCACGTCCCCAGCTGCCTGTACTGGCCTAGGCAACTTGGCATTGGCCTATTCACAACAGCATATATCTATTAGCAGAGCACTGGCTGGGGGCAAACGATGATTCTGAAAACCTGCTAAGCAGGACACATCAACAAGTCTACAAATGGAAACTGAACCCACAAGTTCTCCAGAGGTACTTCCTTCAGTGGGGCATCATGAACAACGTATTCGCCACCCTTGAAAATGCAAAATGTCAAAGCTTCGCCTCCAGGTACCCATCCCCGCAGTCCATGTTCAATGCACTGTAGATGGACTGGCCCTGGATATTTGTTTCTGCTGGTCCTCCCATTCCACTCATTCCATACGTGTGGAAGAAAATGAGGCAGGTATCCATAAACCCCCCACCGTAGTGGCACCAACCTGGGAGAGCCAACTTTGGTACTCCAAGCTCCTAGAGATGTCTACCAGCCCACACAAGAAATAGTCACTGAAGCCGGACCTTCTCACTCAGCATCAAGTTCAGCTCGGACACCAAGACCCAAGTAGCTCAACTTTGCAATTTAGCAGCCTGTTGCCTAGAATTTTGGGTACCTCAAGCTCGTAGAGCAGTGCATGCTCATTCTTCGTGTGGTGCGCAATCCAACTTCACTTGCCTGTTATGCGGAAAATTGGAACAGATCTGTCAACTACTTCATCAACAAAACAGAGACCACCTCAAGGTTTCTGTGTAACATATCATTTACAGCCCTACTACATCTACAAATAGCTGGGATAGCATAAAATTCCATCCATCCACATTTGGATGCAGTCAAAGCATATATGCAGAACAAGGAACATACCTATCTTTTCAAAACTCCTGTCTTTAACGCTTTCATGGAAGGCATTAAAATGGTTATCCTTCCAAAACGCCTTTAGCCACCATTTGGAGCCAGACAGTAGTTTTCACACAGCTCATGGCCCGACCAGTTGAAACACTCCACTCCCGTGATCTGCAGTTTTTGTCAGGGAATGTGACCTTCTTGATAGCAATCACCTCCCACAGAGGCATTAGTGAGTTATAGGCTTTAACCATAGAAAAACATTCTATTCAAGTACACAGAGACAGGGTGGTCCTTAGAACCAATCCAGAATTCCTGTCAAAGGTAGTCTAAACCTTTTACATTAATCAAATCCTTCCATGAAACAAAATTAATTTTTGTAGCATTTGCCAAACCTCACATGGGAATCCCCATCTTCAAGTCAGGCATTACAGAATTGAATTTTAAATTCCTACAAAATTGCCATACCAAAGGCAAGCGCACATTAGCTGTGACTCCTTAAGCACAATCTGCATGCAAAATATGAGCCACCATGGCATTTCTAGGTAACATTCCATCAGCAGACAACTGTAAGGCTGCCAATTGGTCAAGCCGACACATTCACAAAATACTGCTGTGGACATCCAAGTCTGTCAACAGGCTTTAGGTGGCCAATTCGTGCTACAAACTATTTCAAACATCTGCATTATCTATTCACTATCTACCAGTTTGGGGAGAAACTGTTTTACTGTCAGTGCAGACCATGTTAATCCAGAGCCACACATACTACAAAAGGAATATGTTGCCATCTAACCATCTGTCTGTAGCATACATTGTTGTAGATTTACATGTGCACACCCTCCATCCGAAAGCCAGCAACGATCAGATGTTTCTACTCTTTTTTCCCACCCTACCTTTCACAAAGCACAGTCCACTTGTCTTCAATGCTATGCAGAGCTGTTAGAAATGGGATTCTTGGTAGGCTAGGGCACCGGCCAAAGCCAGGCAAAAACCACCACTCTAGTCAGGATAAGGGAGTTACACTTCTAAAATAACTCCTGTTCACCCCCCTTGGTAGCTTGGCACGAGCAGCCAGGCCTATCTTAGAGGCAGTGTGTAAAACATTTGCACATAACCAACAGTAATACAGTGTACGCACTACAAAAAGACACCACACCAGTTTAGAAAAATATCCAATATTTTTATATAATTAAAACAAGTCCAAAAACGATAAAGAACCACAATACTATACTTAAAAGTTCACAATTAAAAAATACGCTGATTAAAAAGAGTTCTTTGTGTGGATAGCGCCGTCCGGGCTACCACGGCGTCGTGAACACACAAATCCAAAACAGTTCTGGCTGACCGCGGGGTCGCAGGCCAGCTACGGTGTCGGGAAGACCCGCAAACAGTACCTTTCAGAAATGCAGGGCGATGGGGCCCTCGAAGTCACACGCGTTGCAGGTCGATCTCCTCTCTGAAGGAGTCAGGAGCGCTGGCGTAGGCAGGCGTCGGGTGCTGCGGTGCGAAGTGCAGCGGTGCGGCGTGCGGTGCCCTCAGGTCGCGGTGCGAGCAGTGGCTCGGTGGTGGCGTCAGATGGCGTCGTCGGTGAGACCAGGGTCGCGGTGCGAGATGAAGGCGGTGCTCGTCAAGGTGCTGGCAGATCACGGTGCAAGCAGCGTCGTCGTCATTGCTGAAGTGCTGTCGTCGGCTGACGAACTGGAGTCGATGGCGCCGGCGTCGGTAGGCCAAGGCTGCGGTGTGGGATGAGGGCGGTGCGTCGTGTAACTTACGAGCGGTGCCCCCGAACCACGGTGCAAGCAGCGGCGTCGTTCTCGGCGGGAAGTGGCGGCGTCAGGCAAGCCAAGGCGTCCTCGTGAAGCCAGGCGGTGCAGAGTGCGGTGCCCACAGGTCGCAGTGCGAGCAGCGGCTCGGTGGAGGCGTCAACAGGCGTCGTCGGTGAGACCAGGGTCGCGGTGCGGCGCTGCGGCGGTGCCCTCTGCGGTGCCAAAGCTTCGGCGTGAAGCAAGGCGGTGCGGAGTGCGGTGCCCACAGGTCGCGGTGCAAGCAGCGGCTCGGTGGCGGCGTCAACAGGCGTCGTCGGTGAGACCAGGGTTGCGGTGCGACGTTACCCTCTGCGTTGCCTTCAGGACACGGAGTCGGCAGTGGCGTCGTAGACGTCGTCGAGTTGGTGTTCTTCGGGTTGCAGCACAAAACACACAGTCCGCAGTGCTGCGGGTCGAAGAACTTGAAGTCTTTGCTGTTCCTGAGACTTCGTGAACAGGGGGCAAGCTCTACCTCAAGCCCTTGGAGAGACTCACAAATTTAGGTTGCAGAAAGTCCAGTCCAGGCCTTTCACTACCCAAGACAAAAGCAGCCACTGCGGGTCAGCCCAGCAAAGCACCCAGCAAAGCAGTCGTTCCTTTTCGCTGCTTCTCCGGCTCTTCTTCTTGGCAGTCTTCTTGTCCAGATGAGTTCTAAAGTTCAGGGGTCTGGGACCCAGCATTTATGTCCAAAAATCCTTTGATCTCTTAGGCAGAGAGGGCCTGTGCCCGGTCAGGACCAGTTCTGCCTTCTCTGGTGTGAATTCGTGGCAGGAGGTGGAGACGGCATTTGTCAGAGGCAGAGCAGGCCCTTTGAGGTGCAAGGAAATCTCCTCCCCCTTCCCCCATCGTAACCCAGGTCTCTTCAACCCTTTCCTGACCTACCTAGACCATCTGGCGCCCCTCCTGCTCCCCCGGCCTTCTGTCATCCAAAACCCAGACAGGCAATCCACATTCCAGCAGAGTGTCATAGTTCCCGGGGGTTCCCTACCTTCCAACTGTCCACAGCGTGTTTGCCTTTCGCGCATGCGGAATCAGGTTTCCTCTCTTTCGTGTGGCAGGCGGGTTGCGGTCTAGCTTCCGCGACCGGAAACCGCCAATGCGTCACTCAGCGCTTCCGGGGGAAACCGCATAAACCACAGCGGTTCCCGCCGGTCCAGCGCTTCGGATTGACGCCTACGTCTTGCTGCTTATGCCTGCTTCGCAGCCGGACCTCGCATCAGGTATTTCCGAGGCCGCGCTGGAGTGCTTGTGTCCCGTGAAACGCCGCGCTGGAGCGCTTTCATTTGTTACTCATAGACGACACACTGAAGCGTCTTAGTTTTTGCTTTACCTCACCGCGCAGGAGCGCTTGTTTTTGCTTTACCTCACCGCGCAGGAGCGCTTGTTTTTGGCTTTACCTCACCGCGCAGGAGCGCTTGTTTTTGCTTTGTCCAAACTGCGCAGGAGCGCTTGTTGGTTTCCTTTAGTTTCTATGCTGGAGCGCTAGACTTGCTTGCCTGACTGCACCTTAGCGCTTGCCAGTGTACCCTATTCACCGCGCTGGTGCGCTTGCCGTCTTCTTTGCCTTATTGCTCTGGAGCACTGCTGAGTCGGTGCTACCAACTTTGTGGAGCTATTTGTGTTTCCCTGAACGCAGCGCAGGAGTGCTGCTTCTTCTTTCCGTTACTACAGACGACTTCTCCACGCAAGGTGCTACCCTTCACAAGGTAAAGTCTGATCCGCATGTGCGTAAGAGGCGAACCTAGAGAGGGTATTGCCTGTGCCAGTTATAACAGGGTCTCACTTGTCTTCCTTTCAGCCGGAGTTGATGGTCATTCCCCAAACTGAGGGTGGTTCTCTTCTGGTCTTCTGGACACCATCCCCGTTATCTTTAGCTTCCTTCCCCGGTCCCATCTCCATCCCGGTTGGTGTACACTCCGTAACAGGGGTAAGGTGGGTACGGGGGCGATAGCTCATGTCGTCTCTGTGAGAATACTTCGCAAGCAACAGGTAAGCCTTGTGGGGTACTTGACAGAATCCGAAGCCCAAGTGTTTCATCTCACCCGGACGACATGAGCGATCCCGGCATCTCCTTGCAGGACATAGCGGCCATGCTTACCAGTATGCAGGCAGAAAACCTCAGCCTACGCCATGATATGACGGCCTTACAAGGTCAGGTGGCAGCTGGGGTACCAGGTCCTTGGGGTCCTTCTCCTTCTTCCAGGGTTAGGCAGGAAGGGATACTACGGCCTCCCTTGTTTACCTTTGGGGGCCCTTCCTCCGCTTCCAACCAGGACCATGCCATACAGGTGATAGCACCCCACCCAGGGCAACTAGCACCACCCGAACGCTTTTATGGCGACATTACCAAGTACAGCGTCTTTCTTCACCAGTGCCAACTACACTTCATGGCCAGAGCAACCGCTTTCCCAGACGACGCATCCAAGGTCGCCTTCATTCTTTCCTACATGGGGGCGATGCCGCCCAGTGGTCCATATCCTTGGTGGAAAACGACGACCCCATGCTGTACAACCTAACCGTGTTCAAAGAGACAATGCGACGGATGTTCGCCCGACACACCTTTGTACAAGCCGCAGATAACGAACTACTTAATCAAAAACAAGGTAACACCGACCTGCTCCACTACATCACGACATTCAGCAGACTCGTCATCGAGGCCCGTTGGCCCGAATCCAAGAAGGTGTCCGTATTCTACAGGGGTTTACGGGACGAGCTAAAAGACCTGATCTCGCAGATGCCTGACCCCCCGGAGGAAATAGGGCCGTTCATCGATCTGGTGGTTAAAGTGAACTTCAGGATACAGGAGCGAAAGACCGAAAAGACCAAAGGAGGCGATAACCGTTTCTTGTCCTTCAAGGATAGAACCAAGGACGAACCCGCTCCAACCTGTGACGTACCCGAACCTATGCAAATAGGTGGCAGACGGGGACCTCTCACCAGCGAGGAAAGAGAGAAACGAAGGAAACAGAATCAGTGTTTGTACTGTGGTAAGAACGGACACTTCGTCAGGGAATGCCCAGTAAAGCCTACACGAGCAAGGGGGAGGAGACCCTTTGCGTTACCCGTATCCAAAGGAGATAAGCCGGGAAACGGAGAAACCCAGTAGACAGTGGGGGGGTCCGGCTACTGGGTTCGTCGTCCTGCAAGACAGCGACCCCTGCCTTTTTAGGTGGCAGCCATCATCTGGGTGTTGACGTGGTGCTGCGAGCACGGTCAGGCCAGATATGGCAGGTGAAGGCTCTTCTCGATTCTGGAGCCACCGGCAATTTTATCGACACCCAGTACTCGAAGGACCTGGGTATGGTCATTATACCCAAGGCAAAACCAGAAACAGTTAAGGCAGTGGATGGTACGGACCTTACCTCCGGTCTCATCCGGTATCAAACAGAGGACATGATGATGTCATTCGTAAACAACCACACGGAAACCATTGGCTTTGACGTCATCGATGCACCCCAGTTCAGAGTGATATTGGGTCTTCCATGGCTAGTGAACCACAACCCACGGATCGATTGGGCATCCATGATCATTACCCTGGAGTCGGAGCACTGTAACGTTTTCTGTTATACTCAGGCCGAGTCCTTCGGTGTCCGAACCATACAGGCCCACTCTCTACCCTTGATAGGAATGGGTGCGGTAACCCAGGACAACGTACCAGAGGTATACCTTGACTTGGCGGCTGTCTTCGACAAGAAGGGTGCCAATACCCTTCCTCCTCATCGCTCGTTTGACTGCAGAATAGACCTCATTCCTGGTTCCACGCTTCCTTGCAGTCGGATATATTCCCTCACAGAAAAAGAGAACGAGCATCTACGCTCCTACTTGGATGAATACTTACATAATGGGTTCATACACCATTCCAGGTCTCCGGTATCCTCTCCTCTTTTTTTTGTGGCCAAGAAGGAAGGAGATCTGAGGACCTGCATTGACTTCAGGGCGATGAACGCCATCACCGTGAAGAATAGGTATCCCCTGCCTTTGATTTCCAACCTATTGGACCAGGTAAAAAACGTCTCCATATACACTAAGTTAGACATGCCGGGGGCATATCATCTCGTCCGAGTCCGGAAGGGTGACGAATGGAAGACCGCATTCCGTACCAGGTTCGGCCTCTTCGAGTATCAGGTCATGCCTTTTGGACTCTACAACGCCCCCGCAGCGTTCCAGTACTTCATCGATGCGGTGCTCAGGGACTATATCGACGTCTTCTGTATAGTGTATATCGACGATATACTGATATCTTCGCGTACTACTACAGAACATGTCCAGCACGTAAGTACCATCCTCCAGCAGCTGGAACGACATCGCTTATACGTTAAACTGGAGAAAAGCGCGTTCCACACCACAGCGGTCGAGTTCCTGGGACATATCATCACTCCTGCCGGAATCCAAATGGATAACAAAAAGGTGGAAGCCATACTACGATGGCCATCTCCAACCACCGTGAAAGGAGTCCAGAGGTTCTTGGGGTTTTCCAATTACTACCGCCGCTTCATCACAGGCTTTTCCAGGATCGTTACCCCCATCACTCGGCTACTGCGCAAGGGTGTCTTCTATTCCTGGGACTCGGAAGCCGAACACGCCTTTCAGGAACTGAAAAGGAGGTTCACCACAGCTCCCATTCTGATACACCCCGACTCAGAACTGCCGTTCGTAGTGGAAGCCGATGCCTCGCAAGACGCTCTGGGGGGTGTGTTGTCGCAAAGAGACGCCGGAACGGGTCTCCTTCATCCCGTGGCGTTCTATTCCAGGAAACTACAACCAGCCGAACGCAATTACACCGTATCAGACCAAGAGCTCCTGGCCATCAAAACGGCGTTCGAAGAATGGCGTCATTATCGGACGCCAAACATCCCATGACTATCTACACTGATCACAGGAACCTACAGTTCCTTCGCTCAGCCCGTGCCCTTACATCCCGACAACTGCGCTGGACTCTGTTTTTCAACGAATACGACTTTAACATTACGTACCGACCTGGTAGGGAGAACGCCAAGGCTGATGCGCTATCTCGTCTGGAGGAAACCGACGAAACCATGTCCACCCCTGAGCCGGTGTCTATCATTCCTGAGCACCATTTCCAGGGGGTGGTTCTGTCTTCTGAGTTCCTTACCCAGCTACAAAAGGACATAGACCAGACCGATCCAGCTGCCTTAGCAGAAAACCAAAAGGTGTAACCGCACAGAACGGAGTTCTTGTACAAAGATGACAAGTACTATCTGCCGTTGGTGACTCACCAACAACAAGCACTGTACATGCGCCATGATCACATCCTGTCCAACCATCCGGGATGCCACACGACCACGGAACTATTGCAACGGCACTTCTGGTGGCCAACATTGGAAGCAGACACCAGGGCCTATATAGCTCGTTGTGCGGTGTGTGCCCAAGGAAAGAACATGTCAGTACCCTCAACAGGGCAGTTGCATCCCATTCCTGTTCCTCCCTATCCGTGGCACACCATCTCCATGGATTTTGTGGTGGAGTTACCGGCCACAGAATCTGGTTACACCACTGTTCTTACCATCGTTGACCACCTCTCAAAGATGGCTCATTTTGTACCACTGAAGAGATTGCCTTCGGCAGCTGAACTGGCAATAGTGTTCCTGCAAAACGTAGTTCGGCTACATGGCATTCCGTCTGCAGTGATAACAGACCGGGGTTCGCAATTCGTGTCCCGTTTCTGGAACGAAGTGTGCAAGGCCATGGACATGGACGTACGCTTATCTTCCGCATATCACCCCCAGACCGACGGCCAAGCGGCGAGAACTAACCACACCATGGAGCAGTACCTCCGCTGCTTGCTACTGGCGGTGGACAGGGAATGGGCCGAAGTGCTGTGGATGGTGGAATATGCATATAACAACAACAAGCATTCCGCCATCGGCATGTCTCCTTTCTATTGTCTCCAGGGAAAGCATTCTCGTACTACAGCATGGGAAGAACCCCAGCACAGTCCCCTGCCCACGGTTCAGGCTTATCATACCAAGCTTTGCGACCTCTGGCAACAAGCCCGGTTCGAGCTGACCAAAGCCAAAGAAACCTATAAGCAACACGCCGACGACCACCGGAGGAGGGAACCTGATTACAAGAAAGGGGACAGGGTATGGCTCTCCATCCGTAACCTCAACGTGCACAGCCCTAAAAAACTATTGCCTCGCTTTGTGGGACCCTACGTTATTGAGAAAGTGATCAACCCTGTAGCCATGAAACTCTCATTACCTCCCCAAATGAAGATACACCCTGTCTTCCATGTGTCCCTTCTACGTGCTGTTCACCCTGAGTGCACTGCCTCTTCTCCTCCTTCCCCGATTCTTAGAGACGATCACCTTGAATACGAGGTCCGGGCTATACTGGGTTCCCGTCGCACCCGGGGGAGGCTCTTTTACTTGGTTGACTGGAAAGGGTACGGTCCGGAGGAGCGGTCCTGGGAACCCCTGTCCCACGTACGTCACGCTCCCCAGCTAGTTCGTGCCTTCCACGTTAGTCACCCACTTAGCCCTCGCCCTGCCACCCCTGTCTGAACTGCGTGGTTGGGTGGGGGTTCTGTCTTGAGAGGGGGTACTGTCATGGTTACCGGGGGTTCCCTACCTTCCAACTGTCCACAGCGTGTTTGCCTTTCGTGCATGCGGAATCAGGTTTCCTCTCTTCCGTGTGGCAAGCGGGTTGCGGTCTAGCTTCCGCGACCGGAAACCGCCAATGCGTCACTCAGCGCTTCCGGGGGAAACCGCATAAACCACAGCGGTTCCCGCCAGTCCAGCGCTTCGGATTGACGCCTACGTCTTGCTGCTTATGCCTGCTTCGGTGCCGGACCTCGCATCAGGTATTTCCGAGGCCGCGCTGGAGCGCTTGTTTGTGTCCCGTGAAACGCCGCGCTGGAGCGCTTTCATTTGTTACTCATAGACGCCACACTGAAGCGTCTTAGTTTTTGCTTTACCTCACCGCGCAGGAGCGCTTGTTTTTGCTTTACCTCACCGCGCAGGAGCGCTTGTTTTTGCTTTGTCCAAACTGCGCAGGAGCGCTTGCTGGTTTCCTTTAGTTTCTATGCTGGAGCGCTAGATTGTTACTTGCCTGACTGCACCTTAGCGCTTGCCAGTGTACCCTATTTACCGCGCTGGTGCGCTTGCCGTCTACTTTGCCTTATTGCTCTGGAGCACTGCTGAGTCGGTGCTACCAACTTTGTGGAGCTATTTGTGTTTCCCTGAACGCAGCGCAGGAGTGCTGCTTCTTCTTTCCGTTACTACAGATGACTTCTCCACGCAAGGTGCTACCCTTCACAAGGTAAAGTCTGATCCGCATGTGCGTAAGAGGCGAACCTAGAGAGGGTATTGCCTGTGCCAGTTATAACAGGGTCTCCCTTGTCTTCCTTTCAGCCGGAGTTGATGGTCATTCCCCAAACTGAGGGTGGTTCTCTTCTGGTCTTCTGGACACCATCCCCGTCATCTTTAGCTTCCTTCCCCGGTCCCATCTCCATCCCGGTTGGTGTACACTCCGTAACAGGGGTAAGGTGGGTACGGGGGCGATAGCTCATGTCGTCTCTGTGAGAATACTTCGCAAGCAACAGCCTTGTGGGGTACTTGACACAGAGGCACACGGGATGACTGAGCAAGAAAATACCCACTTTCCAAAAGTGGTATTTTCAAACACAGAATGCAAAAATCACCTTCACTAAAAGAGGCATCTTTAGATTCGGAGTTCAGGCATACAAAACTTCATTTTCTTACCGAATTCCCTGGGCCAGTTATGTTCATAAGATGTTATGAACAAACCTCCCATTCTGTCCTATGGGGAACTGGTAGCCTTGCAATAGTGAAAAACGAAATTGGCTGTAATTCACTATTAGGACATGCCACACACACCGGGGCATGTCCTACCTTTCACATACATTGCACCCTGCCCACAGGGGTACCTTGGGCCTACCTGAGGGGTGCCTGACATGTAAGAAAAGGGAAGGTTAGGGACCGGCCAGTGTGTGCACTGGCCAAGTCGAAATAGCAGTTACAACTGCGCGCAGACTCTGCAATGGCAGGTCTGAGTTACCGTTTTCAGGGCTACTCACGGGGTGGCACAACCAGTGCTGCAGGTCCCCGGGTAGCATTTGATTCACCGGCCCTGGCACACGCAGTGCTTTACTAGGGGCTAACAGGTAAATCAAATATCCAATCATGGAAACACCAATCCATAACACAATTTACCATAGGAGCACCTGCGCTTTACCACTGATCAGCAGTGCGAAAAGCGCGCAGAACCGTTACACCAGCAAAACAGAGTCAAAACCGGGAGGTCAGAAAGCAAAAACTCTGGGGAAACACGCCAAAAGATGCCAAGTCTAACACACGTCCCCTCCAGCTGAAAGTAGGGAGAACTACCCATTTACCTGGGGGTTCTCTTCACTAAGGCGGAAGAACCTGGACAGGCCATCTGCATTGGCGTGCTCTGTGCCATGGCGGTGTTCCACCGTAAAGTCCATTCCCTGTAGGGAGATGGACCACCTCAGCAGTTTTGGATTCTCCCCCCTCATCTGCATTAACCATCTGAGGGGCCTGTGGTCGGTCTGAACTCGGAAGTGAGTCCCAAACAGGTATGGTCTCAGCTTCTTCAGTGCCCAGACCACAGCTAAAGCTTCCCTTTCTATGGCACTCCACCTCTGCTCCCTGGGGAGTAGTCTCCTGCTAAGGAAGACTACCGATTGGTCTAGGTCCTCTTCGTTCTTTTGTGAGAGCACCGCTCCCACTCCATGCTCTGACGCGTCAGTCTGCACGACAAATTCCTTGGAGAAGTCAGGGGCCTTGAGCACGGGGGCCGTGCACATGGCGGCCTTCAGGGTATCAAACGCCCTCTGGCAAGACTCAGTCCAGATCACCTTTCTTGGTTGCTTCTTGGAAGTCAACTCAGTTAAGGGGGCCACGATGGTGCCATATCCCTTAACAAACCTCCGGTAGTACCCAGTGAGTCCTAAGAAGGCCCTCACCTCTGTCTGGGTCTTGGGTGGCTCCTAAGCCAGGATGGTGTTGATCTTGGGCTGTAGGGGCGCCACCTGGCCGCTCCCTACCTGGTGTCCCAAGTACACCACCGACCCCTGCCCGATCTGGCACTTACTGGCCTTAATCGTGAGGCCTGCCGTCTGCAGCGCCCTCAACACTTCCCTGAGGTGTTGCAGATGTTCGTCCCAACTGGAACTGAACACCGGAATGTCGTCCAGGTACGCGGCGCTGAATTCCTCCAGCCCGGCCAACACCTGGTTGACCAACCTCTGAAAGGTGGCAGGGGCATTCTTCAATCCGAAGGGCATCACCCGGAACTGGTAATGCCCGTCCGGGGTTGAGAATGCTGATCTCTCTTTGGCCCCCTCGGTTAGAGCGATCTGCCAGTACCCGGACGTTAAATCGAACGTACTCAGGAATCTGGCCGCTCCCAACCGGTCGATGAGCTCATCAGCTCGGGGGATGGGGTGGGCGTCAGTCCGCGTGACGGCATTGAGCCCCCGATAGTCCACACAGAACCGCAGTTCTGGGGCGGCCCCGGGTGCCGTTGCTTTCGGGACCAAGACCACGGGGCTGGCCCATGGGCTACTGGACGGCTCAACCACCCCCAACGCCAACATCTTCGAGACCTCCTCTTTGATGCTGGCCTTGACCTGGTCAGGCAACCGGTAAATCTTGTGTTTCACCGGGGGGCTGTCACCGGTATCCACGTTGTGGGTACACCAGTGAGTAACACCTGGGGTCAAGGAGAACAGTGGGGCAAACTGCCCCAACAACTGGTGACACTCACTCTGCTGCTCAGCGGTCAGGGCCGGGGAGAGGGTCACACCATCCACTGACCCATCCCCCTCTTGGGCAGACAGGAGGTCCGGGAGAGGCTCACTCTCCGCTTCCTCCCCGTCGTCCGTCGCCAAGAGCATGCTCACTCGGACCTCTCGAAGTGGGGTTTGAGGCGGTTCACGTGGAGGACCCGTAATGGGTTCCGAGGAGCCTGCAAATCCACCAGGTAGGTGACCTCACTTTTGCGCTCCACCACCTCAAAGGGCCCCGTCCACTTGTCCTGTAAGGCACAAGGTTCCACAGGGGCCATGACCCACACTTTCTGTCCAGGTTGAAACTCGACCAGAGTGGCATTCTGGTCATACCACTTCCTCATTTCTTCCTGGCTGGCCTCGAGGTTCGCCTGAGCGAGTTTCCCGAAGCCGGGCAGTTTGGTTGCAGAAGGCCAGCATGTAGCTGAACACATCCTGGGGGGTCTTCCTGGGAGCGGCCTCCCAGCCTTCATTTACCAAGCTTAGAGGTCCCCGCACGGGGTGACCGTACAGAAGCTCGAAGGGACTGAACCCGAGAGACTTCTGGGGTACCTCCCTGTACGCAAAGAGAAGGCACGGTAAGAGGACGTCCCACTTACGCCTCATGGGTTCAGAGAGACCCTTGATCATGCCTTTTAAGGTGTGGTTGAACCTTTCCACCAGGTAGTATATATATGTAAAGAGTGGTGAACTTGTACGTAACACCACACTCCTTCCACAGGGATGTCATATACTTCGATATGAAATTGGTCCCCCTGTCAGAAACCACCTCTCTTGGGAACCCCACGCGGGAAAAGATCCCCATCAACGCCCGGCCCACCACTGGCGCCGTCCTTGTCCTGAGAGGGATTGCCTCCGGGTACCGGGTGGCATGGTCCACCAAGACCAGGATGTACCTGTTGCCCATGGCTGTCTTGGGATCCAGTGGCCCCACGATGTCCATCCTTACTCTTTCAAAGGGTGTCCCCACCACGGGGAATGGTTGGAGAGGAGCTTTGACCTTCCTCCCACTCTTGCCACTTGCCTGGCAAGTTTGGCAGGACCGACAATGCACATCTGACTGCCTTCGCATTCGAGGCGAGAAGAAGTGGGTGACAAGCCGGTCAAAGGTCTTGTCCTGCCCCAAATGTCCTGCCAAAGGCACGTCATGAGCCAGACCCAGTAGGAAGGTCCGGAAGCGCTGGGGTACCACCAGCACACGGGCTGACCCAGGTTCCGCGACCTTAGGCTCGCTGTACAGGAGATCATTCTCCCAATATATCCAATGTGATCCGGACTGATCACCAGTCGCCTAGGCTGCGGCCTGCTGCCGCAGACCCTCCAGAGAAGGGCACTCTTTCTGCTCCCGGCAGAACTCCTCCCTGGTGGGACCCCCTTCTTGCTGCCAATGGGTCAGCGCAGAGATGTCCCCCAGTTCGGCTACCTGTTTCCCTGTAGGCACCGGGGCGTCCCCCTCGAGGTCCGCCTCCTCCCGGGCCGTGGGAACTTCAGGGGCCTGTTTCCCGCGCCCCTTGCCCTTCCTCTTGGCGGGGACCTGGGCCACTGTTTCAGGCTCCGGGTCCTTCTGATCTCCCTCTCTGGCCACCATCGACCGAGTGGACACGCATGCCCACTCTGGCAACCCCAGCATCTCCAAGTGGGACCTGAGCTCAACATCCTTCCATAAGGACTGCTCCAGGTCGTTACAGAGCAGACAATCGACAGGCATGGAAGGGCTCACAACTACCCTTAAAGGACCTGAGACTCCCCCCCACTCGAAGGGAACCTGCGCCACCAGACACTGGCGCTCGGAATTGTCAACTGCAATCACCCGGGGACTGATGCCAAGTCTAACAACAGCAGAAAACAATCTGAGGTGGTATTTATTCCCTGGTGCGTTGTGCACCAAGGCAGGAGTCACAGCAAGAATGACTCAAAACCTCTTCAAATGAAATAAATTGCAAACATACGGGCATAATACTGAATGGCAGGAGTATGCAGAGCATGTGAATCTACAGCACTACACGCTATGAAACCAAGGTTACAGCATAAATAATGTGTTCTTTACTTAGGAATTCAACATTATAATATTTTACAAAATCAATTATTCCAAATAAGAGAATAATAATCAATGATAACTTCAAGATATGCGCAGAAGAAAATGAAAATTCTAAAGCTCAACCAATGGTCAGACACTTTATTTTATTTTTTGTGTAAATGGTATCAGGTAGCACAATGCTATTCATTTGCTAGACTGGATAATGTGAATGGAAATTATTACTGGAAAGGTTGTGCCATCTTATTTTGGAATCAAGGAATACAGTGTCAAACATACAAAAACAAGCACTTCAATTTCATGACATAAGATACTCTCCAATGATACGATTTCTCCTACATTAAGTAAGTATGTAACCCAAGTGAGTAATTCTTTTGCTGCAGCATTAGCCCCCAATACCCTTTCCTCCTCAAATAAATCAATAACAGCATAGTCAAACTCAAGCCTGGATACAATGAGAAAGTAGGCCTTCCTAAAGTGGATTCACTCTATTGATCTGCAAATTAAGATTGGAATTGTGGGAAAAATGTTAAGCATTCATGGAAACAGCAGCCAGGACATATATAGAAATTAGATAGCTCAAGTAAAAAATGTACATTTCTTGTACAGGGAATGCAGTAAATGCATCCAACAAATTATTTGAAATCCAAAACAACATTTAAGATCCTGTAACTCCCAACTGTGATGCAGGTTCATCAGAGAACAATTCACTGAATACTGAAGACTTCTTTTTTTTAAAAAAGGTAAAATATTTCAGATATCAATGCATAGAGAGAGGCAGAGAGAGGGAGTGAGAAAGAAAGAGCTCTGGCTTTAAAGTGGATGACCCTAATATAAGATGTGCAGCCATACACTAATTAAAGTCCAGGTAATACTGTAAAGGAATTCAGACACACCTATTTGAAACCAGTCTCTGAAAGTGACATAATGATGACTATTTTTTTTTTTGCAGCCTTACACAAGACCTTTAAAATCATTTTTAAAACTATCATGAAATTTAATCCACCTTGTTACAAAGATCAGCTAAAGTCCTATCAATATAAACTACATTTTACTCATTTTCTGATACCAAGATACCATTAAAGAATATTAATATTTCCATGGCCCTCATTACAAATAGATTGGTTACTTGTGATCTCTGCTGTGACTTCTTGTTACCACAGACATCACAATTAGGAGTTTGACGGCAAACACCGCATTCTCATAGTTTTCCTATGAAACCTTTCAGCAGGCCAAATCTGCCAATATGTATCGGGGGGGGGGGGGAATGATCAATAATTACCAGATTGTGCAGATTTTGATGTGTTAAGCCCCCAGAAAAATCTGCATCAGTCCCCATTACCTATGACAAATTCTTAATTGGGAGTTATTTATCAAAACTGATAAATTGCGTCCCGGCATTGTCAGATTTTATCAAGGTGATATAAATATCGGCCACTCTTAGTAAGGGCCCATTTGTCATGGCAGGCCCACAGTACATGTTCAATGAATTCATCCTTGTTTGCCTCAAAACCATGTATACATTACCCAGTGGTGGTCGCCACTGGGTAGTTATAGTTAGGACAGTGTTTCCATAGGAAATTGCTTTTTTGGTTTGATAACTTTGGCACTGTTTGACGAATCTTTACGAACCTTTCCAAAAAAAGTGCTTTTTTTCACCAGATTCTTCATGGAAAATTTTGGCTTGATCTGTCAAGCGGATCTGAGAAAAAGGGGGCGGGGGGTCCCAAAATGCAAAATACCCATGCATTTTCCATAGACTTTTTGGGATGGGATACTGCAAAAACTGCGGAACTTAATCACACCAAATTTGGCAAAAAGCTAGATCATGGTCCAGAAAGTGTGCTTTTTGTGCTTTAGTGTAAATTTATACAGTAGTTTTTGAGAAATTAAGGATCAAAAATATTTGGATATCTGGGCGGTTGGGTTCGATGAACTCTTGTGAGAGTCCTGCGAACCCAACTTTAAAAAACTGAGCGTTCTGATTAGACTAGAGGTTTTTTTTCCCTTGGGCCAACTCACTCCAGTTGGCGTAAAGCTCCTGCAGGAGCAAACAGCTCTGATTGGCTGGCTGCAACATGAAGAAAAATGTTGCGGCAGCCATGACAGGACTCAGGGACTTAGTCCCCGGTCCTATGATTCTTTATTTTTAAAAAAGACATAAGGGGGCAGAGTATGGATACCCTGGCCCCCTAGCCCTTGTTGGGGGGTGGGAGGATGAGAAATAAAAAGAAAATATTTTTTATGCCAAGATCCCGGGACATACAAAAAACAAGCATTGGCATAGCCAATAGGTCTCGCTTTTGGGACCTTATAAGTATTTAGTTATGCAGCACAATGTCCTTGGCGCAACAACATCAACTGCTGCATGGCTAAACACTTATATGGTCCCAAAGGCGAGACCTATTGGCTATGCCAATGCTTGTTTTTATTATTATTATTGCTGTAGATGTGCTGGGTTCAGAGAGCTCGGTGGTATCTGATGACAAGTATCACATGATGCAGATGGCACGTTGCCCAGTTCAGATCCTCCGGAGCATCTGTGGGTTTATTAAAGAAATCACCTGTTCCTGGTTTGTGGTGATGAGTACACAGATGCATCTTCAGGAAAGGGAGGCGGTTTCTACCCAGCACTGCTGCTGATGCATTCAGTGAAGTGCTGAACACTGATGGTAAATTCCTACGGCCTCTTGCGCCGGTCACACAAACGATTGAGCTACCATGCCTCCTATCTTTGACATCCAAAGTCACTGGTTTAATAAAAAGAATCTCTAAACAAGAAGCGCTGGAGACTGAGAGGGTGTGCGCGGGTGGATGTGTGAATGGTTGGGCAAACAGCAGTGTGTCTAGAAGGTAGTGGCGGCTGCTAGGGAACGGTGGCAGGGGGCGGGGGGAAGGGGGGAGTGTTAGAAAAAAAGAGGAAAAAAGAAAAGACGACTTGCACTTGCCGCCATGTCGTCTGTGTCACTGTTGAGGAACTCGAAATTGGCACATTTAGAGTTATTGATTAAAACTTCACCCGGGCCAAATCCCTGCCTTACTGTGTCTAAATTGAGAGGGCTCGCGGGCATTTCGAGAGTAACGCAAGACATTTCTGTCAAGTCGTGGAAAACTTATGTATATTCCTTTTTTCCGTTTCACAGCTATTTTACATGAAGTCTGAGAATTGGAGTCATTTGCCATGTTAATGTAATGTTGCAGTCGAGCATAAATATTTACGCCAAATAAGGTCGAGTCTGTACAAAAGCTGAGTGGCCTCGTGCAGCTGCTACAGAAACCCATGTGTGACCAGTGGCCACGTGCGGAGCCAACTAGGCTTTTCCTTTTGAGGTCCATAGTGTGAGATCAAGAGTAATATCTGCATCGAAGCAAAGACTACACGAAAACAGGATGTCGAGCCGGCAAGAAAGTGAAAGCGACCGCGAGCAGGCAAATGTAAACAAGCGCGCGCGGCCACGCTAATTGGAAACAGATGGCCCCTGCGCGCCGCTGCTCGCTCCCGCAAGGTGGATGCCGCCACAAGCACGAGTGTTTGAAAAGTGCAGACCGATTCCAAAAGGTCATCTCCTAGAGCAGCAAATGCGCGCTGCGCTAGGCTCGACCTAATAAACGAAATGGCTACTTACTGGTAGGAGTAGTTTTGAAGCTTGAAGAATTTTCAGGATTCACATGCTGTGCATTATTCCGCCATCTAGTGGTTGGGTCCGAAAAGCCTCCTTGAAGTCTCATTTCTCTCTTTTTTTTCCATGGGCATCCACCATTTGGGTTTCAACCCCTTCTTGTGAGACGTCAGTCGTATGCCCCAGAAATACCTTGATGCAGTCGCCATCTTCAGATTCTTTTTTCTTTCTCTGGTTGTCAGTATTCTCTTGAGTTGAGTTTGTAAATACACCTCTACTGGTGGAGGTGGGTGGGTCACGTGTGAATTCAGAAAATTCTTCAAGCTGCAAAACTACTTCTACTGGGAAGCAACCATTTTGTTTTGCAACGTGAATCTGTTTTGGATTCACATGCTGTGCATCGATTACAGAGCGGTTTTCCTTCAGGTGGGTTAACTGGGTTCTTTACAGTGTGTTTCTGCAAACAAATGTTTCAGTACTCTTTGTCCCACTTCCGCTTCCCTGTTGATCTAACTGTCGATGCACTAGTGTTTTGTGATGGTATGTACTAATGGCCATGTAGCTGCACAAATGTCCTCTAATGCTACGCTGCCTAAGAAGGCAAGTGTTGCTCCTTTTTTTGCAAACACAAGGAGATGATGGACGGAGCGCTGAAACTTTTCAGACACTCACCCCCAGTCACAGATCTGGGTTGAATCCATCATCATTCTTTAGCTCACTTCACCACCTCAGTTCAGATCCAGATATATGCAAATCAGCCTTTAACCTGTGCCTCATGGGAACACAGTCCAGCCCGAACTGCCAAGCCAGGTCTTCCCTGAACCGGAAACAAGCATCCTGGGACCGGTTTCTGTGGAACACCCTTCATCCGCCAGGCTAGCTTGAATCCAGTGAGCAAGGGACCCACGTCTGGGCATACCCTGCCAACTTAGGGCGAACAAAGCAAACACAAGGAGATGATAGACGGAGCGCTGAAACTTTTCAGACACTCACCCCCAGTCACAGATCTGGGTTGAATCCATCATCATTCTTTAGCTCACTTCACCACCTCAGTTCAGACCCAGCTATATGCAAATCAGCCTTGACCCTGTGCCTCATGGGAACAGTCCAGCCCGAACTGCCAAGCCAGGTCTTCCCTGAACCGGAAACAAGCATCCTGGGACCGGTTTCTGGGTAACACCCTTCATCAGCCTGGCTAGCTTGAATTCAGTGGCAAAGTGAGCAAGGGACCCACGTCTGGGCATACTCTGCCAACTTGGGGCGAACAAAGCAAACACAAGGAGATGATGGACGGAGCGCTGAAACTTTTCAGACACTCACCCTCAGTCACAGATCTGGGTTGAATCCATCATCATTCTTTAGCTCAGTTCAGACCCAGCTATATGCAAATGAGCCTTGACCCTGTGCCTCATGGGAACAGTCCAGCCCGAACTGCCAAGCCAGGTCTTTCCTGAACCGGAAACAAGCATCCTGGGACCGGTTTCTGGGTAACACCCTTCATCAGCCAGGCTAGCTTTAATCCAGTGGCAAAGTGAGGAAGGGACCCACTTCTGGGCATACCCTGCCAGCTTAGGGCAAACAAAGCAAACACAAGGAGATTTTCTTTGCGCCTTTGGCTTTTCTGTAATGGTTAATCCCCTGTCTTGTGACAATATTGTATTGTTTGTACTATCCATCTTGCAATTGTTCCTTTGGTGACTGGAAGTCCTTTTCTTGCATGTATTAAGGATACAAAGAACTGTTCTCCTTTCCTTATGCCCTTTGTTCTTTCCAAAAAATACACAATTGCCCTTTAGACATCTAGCATGTGCAATGCTTTCAACACCTGCGTTTTAGACTGCTAAAAAAAGGATGGCACATAGATTGCTTGGTTAACATGGTATTTTGAAATCACCTTTGGTACGAATTTTGGCTTTGTTCTCATAAAACACTTTGGGCCCGATTATGAGTTTGGCGGTGTGAGAGCGGGGTGGCTCGCCACCGCCCCGCTCCCACACTGCCAAACTCCACCGCCCGCTGGATTACAAGTTGTCATCCGGGCGGTCCTGTGACTGCTGGGCCACTGCGCTGCCTTTCAAAGGCTCATAGGAGAGCCTTCAGAGAGGCGGGACCGCCACAGCATGTTCCAGCATGGCACGGACTTTACAGTCCATGCCGTGCATGAACTGTGGGTGCAGAAAGACAGGGGGCACACCATGTGAACCGAGGCGATACCTAAAAAGGAGTTGTGGGTGCCCCGGGGCACCCACATGATAAAAACCATGCAGGCTTCCACCAGCACGCACTATGTGTGCCAGCTGGGGCCACAGAGGCTTGGGGTTCCCCCATGACCTCCTAATACAATAAAACACGTGGGTGTCCCGGGTGAGCACCGGGACACCCACAAAAATGTTTTTTTAAAAAGAATAAATGAGCGGCAAGACTAGTTCATTTATCATTCACTGCTCAATGAAGGAGTGCCCTATAAGGCCCTGCAAGGGCTATTTACATTTTATTTTACCTTGGTGGTGTCTCTACATGGGGCAGGGGCACCAGCAAGCATTTTTATTAATGTTTTTGGGGGCTACAAGGCGTGTAGCAGCCCCCCAGCAACATAAAACAAAAACAATAAGTCCATGACCCGAGATGAACTTACCATATTTTTTAAACCCCTCCTAGCTTGAGCTCTATGCTCTTCAGCTGGACTGCAAGGCCCTCTTGTGGTTAGTTTTATGACTGCATTTGATTGGCTAAGAAATGTTAAAAAAAAGACTTAGACGGCTTAATTTAAAGAAAAAAAATATGTGTCTGAGTCTTTAGCACATAAAATACAATATTAAAAATATGTTAAAAGAAAGACTCACAGGCATGTTTTTCATTGAAGCTTTAATTAAACATTTTTATAATAATCACTATTATGAAACAGTGAATTACCGATATATACATTAGATTAAAACATTGGTGATTTTTGGAGAAAGATGATAAATCTGCTTTTTATATATTGATATGCTCACCCCCTGAGAAACCCAATAGGCTCACTATTTATATTTTGGTGTTGAAACTGTTTGACAAAGTCAGGAAGTCTGACTGCGGCCAACCCCACGCTGCGCACAGCTGAGGGCAGTGCGGAGTGGGGGTTGGCTGCCCGTGGGAAGTTGGACGCAGGGCTTGGCTGCAGGCCGTGCGCTGCATGGTGTTGCTTGCCTGCGAGGGGTTAGCCAAAGGGCCTGGCCACAGGCTGTGCATGGCGGGGGTTGACTTTACGTATGGTAATGAAATATCCCTTTACGTTAAAAAACATTTTTTGATATTCACTGAAAAAACAAAGGTTAAAGTTACAATATATAGTTAGGAATTGTAATTATATCTTACTTTACATTTTAAAAAAACCTTAAAAATTCACACACAAAAAAAAATCCAAGTAACGATATAGTTAGATGAAAAGTTTAGTAACAACGTAACATTTAAAACTAAGAAAAACACTGAAATTCACCAGTTATGGTTATCTCAAGTAACTATAACTCATACCCTAAAGGTAACTATAACTTGCGCCCTCGCCATGCACTGCTAATTACTCCACATATTACATCACTCATTACATGATCATTGATAGCATGGCTGCAACATCTGAAATTACATCTTTGATGACAAGACTGTCAATGGCGGGAGCACGCGCTCCACATCCTGAGGTGCAGGTGGTTCTGCCAAAATTCATCGATGAGCACTCATCCCAGCCCTTGACGTTGTGGCTGCTCTGAACGGTGAAAGGCGGTATTGGTGGTTAATGGAAACAAGGGGAAGCTCAGGTTGGGGAGCTGCCAACAGAAAAGTAATATATGATGGACAGAGCAGGAGATGGAAGAGTAGGAGAAACAAAGGGGGAGAAAGGGAAAGAAGAAAAACAAGAATGGAAGGAAACAATTGGTAGAAAGATAGAGTGAGAGGAAAATGGAAGTGGGGAAGGTTAATAAGAAGAGCGAAACGGCATAACAGACTAAAAGGATGACTAGGACAGGTAAAATAAGAAGTTTATAAAAAGAAAGCGAAAATAGAACGAGAGTGTGAGAGTATATAGAAAGTGAGGGGAGATGGAGAGGAAGCGCGAAGGGTAATGCTAAACAGAAAGAAGCGCTAAAGACAATATGAATATGTTTTAAGGATACCAGGAAACCGGAGAGGACATCTGACGAATGAAAAAGAAGAGCAGGAGTGAGGGGTGTGAAGGGAAGTGTGAAGAGGCAAAAGAAGATTAAAAGGAATCTACTGAAACGGGAGATACAGAGAACTGTGAAGGACGTAAAAGAAGACAGAGGCGGAAAAAGTGACAGCAAAAGGAGAAAGATGAATGGAAAGAGGTAAAGAGTAAATTACACAAAAGCAGACAGAGTGCTAGGAATAAGGTACAGATTCACTGAGAGGCAAATATAGAAGCAGAACAAAAATATACACTGCTTCTTTCTCTGGCTCTACACATAAGGCAGCGGAGAAGGAGGCAGAACTGCACATTTAGCTTGGTGTCTCCTTTTCAACAACTCACAACTGTGCCAAGCAAAGAGTGTGTCCTTCTCTCTTGCTCCCCCTGCTTCAGGTCTACCTTCCATAGTTGCTGTGTGTACTGTGAATAACCTTGAAGGCTGTGTAAGGGATTCTGATTTTATGTAGCACACAAAATGGCTCTGGTTTTAAGGCAAAGCATTGTGCCTATGAATAAATAATGACCCTTTCTTCATCTCAAAGTAATTCAAATCCGCTTACACCTTTAGCACTTCACAAATAATATTACAACTCTGTGACGTATCAAATCATTTCTTACAGCAAACAATATCTTACGTGGTTTAAAATTGTTTTGTTTAAAATCAAGACAATAACCCAAAACAAGGAACACCGGCGTATGCCTCTGCTTTCACATGCACTGCTCTGCTAGAATGTTCATGTATGTGGCATCTGCAGCTCCATACTACCAGGAGGTGCTCTGTATTACTGTGGCTGCTTAATGGTAAAAAGCCTATTCGAATATGCGTGAATAAGCAATTACAAAAACTGTAGACTACACAATACACGATTTAAAATGTAAATTTAGTTTCCTTGCCACAAAACTACTTACGAAGAGAATAATAATTATTATATATATATATATATATATATATATATATATATATACCGTGCCCCGTTCATTCATAGTAACAAAGCAGCCAATCACTGCAAGGACACATCTGACGACATGCAAGCAGATCAGCACCCCATGCTTGAGCTCCTGTGCACTCCAGTAAGGGATGTACCCATATGTAGAGGCACACTGTTATTCACGCTATGGCTATTTGTTTCATGCCCCACTTCTGCAGAAAATAATTATTTAGTTACTCACATGGACACTGGAGAGTCATTACACCCAAACCTTAAAAAAGTGACAATGATCTGGTCTACTGTCAACTGATAAATATTTTAAATGGCTGCTTTTGGTGTGAATGACTGGTAAAATCAAGCACAGGAAGAGCCCTTTTATTTAAACACTGGTGTGGGGTCTGTTGGAGTATGTTGACCAGCAGTAGGACATTAACTCTATCGTGCATTTTATTTGCCCTATGATTTTAAAGAGTTTTGCGTTCGTCACATTTTACCCAGCTTTTTTTCATGACCCATAATTACATTTCCTATAAACTAAAGAGTGAAAAGGCTGGGTATGTATGTTCAACACAAAATGTAAAGGTGATGTTTCCGATACCTTATTATCAATGCTAGTAAAACACTCACTGCTGATCTAGGCTGTGACCTAGAAGACAAGAGTTTGAATACTAGCAAGCCCAAGTCAGCCTGGCATCATTCAAATGTAATGAAACTGAGTGTTATTAAATTATGTAAGAGTAACACTTTAATGACAGTGCATTAAATCGCACGTCTCTTTTCACCTACAAATAGAGTGCTCAAGAGTTTTTTTCCAAGTGAACTTGTAACCCCTTTGTAAAGTGTTGTACCGTGCTTTATACAAAAGACATACCAGCCTACAAACCAAATAAAATCCTGTTTTATCACTTTGAGGTTTTGTTTTCACTATTCTTTTCATTTCTCATTGCTTTTAGATCACCAGAGGTTCCATTTCAACCTTTGCTCCTTAATTTCACAGTCTTGGAGATAATGAAAGAGATCAGCTACCTTGAAAATGACAAAATGTGTTGCATGGGAAGATTGGTACCCTTTCACACAAACCTCTAAATCGACTGAGTCTAAGCACCCTTACTGCTTACCTTTCTTCCCAGGCCCCACACTTGCCAACGCTAATCGCTATTGCAACCTTCCACTCATTCATGCCTACATTCGGGCAGCTACATACATCCGGTTTAAGGGACACCCCTTAATTCACCCAACAACTCAGCCGAGAAGTTTTATGAAGTTGTACGATTCCATTCCCTCTTTCTTACGCCTTTGGTACAGTCCAGCACTTCTCTGGTGCTCTGCACAATTCCTTTCCTCTCTTTTCCCTCTTTCCCACAGTCGCGTGCTCAGTACTGCTGCTTCCCTTACCTGGAGCTGACATGCAGCAGCCAGAGTCTCCTGCACATTGGTCAGGCTTAGCTCCAGCTCCGAGGTGTATATAAAGTTCAAGATGTTACACATCGAGGCGTAGGAGATGCCGTGGATATCTACCTCCTGTTGATCCATCTCCCTCAGCCCGCCAGCAGAACATCCCCCTGCACAGAAGGGAATCAAGAAGCAATGAGTGCAGATGACGGAGAAGGGACAGTCGTGAGAGACCCACATGGCTCAGCCCAGCAAGTATTGAAGAATCTTTGTCCAAAAAACATAAACCAGTCCCTAAATATTCATGGGTGGAAGTAGGAATTTACCGGAGTATTTCCCCATAGGAATAAAAGAAAGACTTCTTCTGACTGCCAGCCTCTAAGAAGACATCCCCAAAATCCATCAAGCCCAATGGAACCTGGACCTCCTGGCGCCAGGCAGCCCCAGGTGGACAGTAAACATGGACTAACGCACCTCATAAAAAGAAAACAAGAGTGTCACCACATAGAAAGGAAAAGTCAAACACCTCAGTGGTCAGGCAAACTCACAAAACTTAGAACGTGAAACCAAATCTGTCTGGAAGATGAGGCCTACTGGCTAGGTAGCAGGTGTTAAGATCTGGTTGCTGCACTATACCAAATTTTGCTAAAAATAGAACGAGAGAAAAAAGGACAAAGAAGAAAGTGAGAGAGGGAGAGAAAAAGAGAGCGGGAGATGGAGAGAGAACACATTTACAGTACTGAAAATCCCGAGTTCCCACCCAGTGGCACAGCATCCTGATTTTTGTAATCTGGGTCCCACAAACCACAAATGTTTATTTATATGAACTAATGTGTAAGATTTTCCTTCTACAATAAAAAATATATATATTTGACTCAGTGAAACATCTATTGCTCGGTGGAGTTAGGTCTGTTATATCATTTTAAAAAAAAAGAAAAAACCTGCAAGATAGAAGCATGCAATTAAGACCACCGAACAGAACGAGCACTGAAAGCCAATTGCCTTTGTCAATGTTTTAAGCCATGATGCACAACAGCATGTCTGCTATACAGCACTGCTTAAAGTTTTTTAAAAAGTGCTAAGAACCGGACAGGGCTGGCCGAATCATAGCTCTTTTTTTTTTTTATTTCTTGCGTGAAGGCAGGGCAGGAGGCATCTTGGAGGGAGGGAGGTCATACAACACGGAGGGTGCTGATGCCTCCCATACCGCCCTCCCACCAGCATACTGCTTTTTTTTAATTGCTGCTGTGCAACATGGCTAAAAACACTGTCAAAGCCAATAGGTCACAAAGTTGACGCCTACTGACTTTGTCAATGCTTTTTCTTCTGGGGTGGGAGGAGGAAGCAACAATGTGGAATAGGAGGAAACAAGCAACAATGGGTGCTAGCAAATCAACGCCGGGCGTGATGGGATGGTGGAAGGGGGAAGCAACAATGCGGAACAGGACGGGAGGGGGGTAGAAGGCCTGAAAACACATGCACACTTATGGAGTGCTGCAACTACAAGAGAAAAGTAGCTCCGAAGGTGCGAGCAGTGGAAGGACACTGGTCAAGGAAGCAGTTCCTGGGGCATGCTCCATGGGAGGGACAAACACACGAAGAGAAGCTAAGACGGCACGCGCTGACCAAAGAGAAGCAAGGAAATGAGAGTGACAATGAAGGAAACCATTGGTAAGCAATGGACGGGCTCTAAGCCCCCTGTGAGTAAAGATTTTTTGGAAGCAACAGTGTGCGAGCTGCCTCAAGCAAGAATTAAAAATCACCCTACTGCTGCGATGCAAGGATCCACCACAGAAGGGAAAAAAATAACATGCTGGACAAGCACAAACCCGATGAGTTGTAACATGAACTCCTGCAACTAGACAAACGTTCATAGAAGTGGGGAACTATGCAACATTATACAAATCCCATACTCTGGCACAGTGCCAAGCAAATCTTCATTCAAAAGCAACATGTCTGTAGTCTTTATTTGTACACCACTCTTTTGCTGCTTGAAAGCAGCTTAACGTGTATGTTCAAGCAAATGGTACTCGAAAAACTGAATACTTAATTTTACATATACTAGTATTCAAAGTTCACAAATATGTTATGTAACCAGAAGGCACAAGGGTGAGACTCAATGCTTAAATTAAATCATAAATTATTCATACCCCTGTTTTTTTTTTAATAAAGAGTCGGACAGAGTTGGAATTTAAGCCCTGGTTAAGTGCAATGCTTTGTTTTATACATACAACCCTCTTACTACTATTTGTATGGTCATTTTTATCTTTTGCCTAGCATTGTTTTTCTACAGTAGGCTACAAATGATTAGGTTTGTGATGCTGATCTTAACTTTTGAGATGGTAAACATTGTTTGGCCAATTCTATTAAATATAGCGTGTAGCAGGGCCAATACACTCGCCAACGAATGAAATGTGTTTTAAAGCACATCTATTGTTCAACTAGCAGTTGATCAGAGCCATGTGATCACTTTCTCTAACTTCATACTTTTCCATGTAACTCAATTTAGAACAAAGCGTAATTTTGGAAGCACTTTTTCTGTGTAGCGTGATACCAGACTTGTAGTAGTCTTATAGGACCAAAACCACTACGCAGAAAAATGCACCTTGTGATGATCAAGCTAACATGATGTCTCTTGAAAAATGCTCTTATGTGAAGTGCTCAAAAAGGATACCAAAATGTGGCAGATTTCTCACTAGAACCGAAGCTACATCCAATGATTACAGGCAAGCAAACTGGCAGCGTGAGGGGTTAGAACTCAATAGATCCCTAAATAGGACACTTAATGCAATGTTATAGCAAAGCCTCTCCAGCACATGCCACATAGTTGTACTCAGATGGGCACTTGTACGGTGCATATCTACCTAAGGAATTACACAGCACAGTGCATTAAAAACAGGAGGATGTTTAAAGATTCTGTACATAATAGGTACTGGCAAAGGGGCTAGGCTATTTAATGGAGATTATGGGGTTAGTTATTAGTGTCAAAGGAAGGGCAAATTGAACAGATGGTTTTTACTTCCTTCCAAAAGAAAGCTCTTTTTAGAGCCTAGCCTCACAAGAATAATTTGATCCCAGAGCATCGTTGATGGTGAACCTTTAACGTGCCTCATGGCATCAAGTTGTGGTGGAACGGATCATCAGCTCTTGACTATACTAACTCACTCTACCTCGACCAGCATAAACAGCTAATCTCCCATCACTAGAAAACAAGACTGGTAGAAGATGTGAAGCCCTGGCACTCTGTCTGGCCCACTCATATATCAGAACACAGACTTTTTATAAATTACGACTCCATTTCGAGACTTTCTGCCTCCTACAAATGCATTAATAGGAAACATCAAAAACACCCTCATCACAAAATACATACTGCCCCATGCAATTAAAAACGTTCACTGGGACTACGAAAATGCCAAACTTGATAGAAGGCACGTGCCTTCCAATCCAAGAACCCCGACTATGGTAACCATCATTTCATAAAACCTTCAAGACGCATCTATCCTCAATTCTTTTAGCCCTCCAAACCTGAATCGTCATGAAGTGATTCAATTCAGAGCTGTACCATACATGTACATTCACTCATTCATTTAGTGCTTAGTTGTTAGAGAGGCTGCCTCCTAAATGCCATGCAAATAAAAAAAAATGTCCTGCATAAGTAGCTGCCACGGACAAGGTTTTTTTTTTATTAACTGGATACAGTGCAGGAAAATTCCTTGCAACAAATTATATGGTGTGACGAGTATCACCTGAAATAGTCACAAGAGGCAGCCAACAAGATACGATGAGCTTCTAGATTCCTCCCTTCCAGCTTCAGGACTACATCGAACAGGATCTTGCTGTCACGAAGAGACACCAGACCGCCAAGCAGAGATTGAGAGTGCACAGTGCTCCGATAGGTCTTGTTGGGACATCGTTGATTAAGCAAATCGTGCGAGTCCTTGCACGACTGCTCCATCTCCTGGTCCTCTGCCATGGTGTTGTAGGCACCCACAAGGAACCAAGGATGTTTTCACCAAGACCTATGAGGGGGGGGAAAAAAAATCAATGTTAGATCCATCTTGGGTGCACCTTAGAATATGAAAATTCTTTCTGTGTTTTAGAACTGCAAGTCAGAGTTGAGAGGTGTGGAATCGTGGCTTAAAAATCAAAAGACTTATTTATACATTCCCTTTAGAAGATTTTGCCTAACTTCACATAAACATATCTACATTAGGACGTAGCTTAAAAGAAATATCAGCAACTGGTCCAACCTTGACTAACTTTCCTAAATGTGCAAATCTGACATGGACAATGATAGCTTAATGTTATCTTCTCTCTTTAGGTTTTACTTTGTGCCCTGGGCTACCCACAAATGTTCTTCCTTATGTCTCGTATATAAGACATCCCTGGGGTCTATCCAAGGGCCTTTACACTTTGCTGTCTACCTCGTGCCACTGCATTATGATCGCTCCCATTGTCTTTTATAACATTTCTATAACCAAGATTCTGAAATCTCTTTCTCTCCCTTATATGCACAACGCTGTTTCCAAGTGTCTTACTACAGTTTATCACTGGATGTAATTTCATTCACTAAAACGTCAATCACAACAAAGAAAAAAATATTTTCTTTCATCCCCCTAAGCAGTCTTCCTCGGTCTGCTATATTATTTTATACTTCCCATTTCATCTATTGCCTCACACTGGCTTCCTCTTCTATTCCAACTTCAAATCGCTACCCAGATGCAGTGCTTAATATGAGATGGCGGCTGCATGTAGGACCCACCGGCACTCATTTTAAGGGAAAGGATAAGGAAGAGAAAGACAGAACAAAACAGTGATAAAAAAGAATGCAAGCGTGAAAAAGAACCTGGGGTAGGGTGAATCTGGTGGTGGATGAAAGAGGCACGACGAGGAAACAACACTATGCAGCCTTGGTATTCGGCACCCCAGCCATTCAGTAGTACCGGCCACGAGCTTTTGAGCAAAGGTTTTGGGCACCGGCACTTATAATTTTACCATTCAAGCATTGCCCATATGCGGTCTTTAAATAAATCGATAGTACTTGACAAGCATTTCAGCCTCTGTTAAAGTTTATATCCCTTCTTGTACTCTGTGTGCTTATACTGAAATCCTGCTGGTGACCCACCATCTCCCACCCCCTTTCCACTATAAATCCTTAGCTGTAATTGTATCCAAACTTTGAAATGTCCTACAGATATCAGACTGCTCTACTACCATATAGACTTAAGAAAACTGAACACAGAACCTGAAGACCTTGCTTTTAAAAGAAGCATTAACAAGCCAAATTCATAAACATTTGCATGATTCCAATAGACTGTATGCATTTAGATCATGCTTTTATCGTACATACAGCAGGGACATAAAGCATTGTTGATTAACAATCAGATTCTTTTGCAATAGCGCTTTGGCATCTTGCAGAACATTCAGGGCCCCGCCCCACTAACAGGGGTACAAATTGTTTAACACATCAATAGTTGGAGGCAGTTAGCCTTAGCCTAATACTTTAGAAAGTGCACTCTTGTAAAGAAGAGGGTTACAAAGCTTAGAAGTAATAAGACTTAATTGAAATGGAAAATACTAAACGTGGGGAAAACTATAGAACTTTCAAGGGCGAGCAAAGGGGCCAGAGCAGAATTGAGACAAACACTAGGAAAAATGTAAGGAGGAGCGAATCAGTGGAAAGATTTATAAACACAGCATACTAGACACAATTTGTTATAAAAGAGGATAGAAATTTAGAGAAGCGAGGCAGTAACAAATGGGGTGTGGTAGTCTTTTTTTTTTTTTTAATAGATTTTCAGCTTTTAGAACAATACAGAAATAATGTCATCAGCTGTCGCATATCCGTTTCACACAGTACAATCATGTAACATAAATATCGCCTACTATACCCTAAGTTCGACATTCCGCATCTGCTGGTTATACCTTCCAATTACACTTCACTGGGTATTACACCAGGGTTCTTCAGTAAATAAGCTGTTAGAGAGGCCCACATGTCTCTGGGGTACGAGGATACTGGTAATTCCTCTACATATATCTCCAGGTTGTTTATGCAATACACCATGTCCAACAATCACTGCTTATCTTTGGGTACAGAGCGATTTCCCCAGGTCATTGCCACCCATCGTTTGGCCCGCAACAGCGCCACTGCCTCAAACCTGCGCTCTGAGGGCTTCAGTTTCTTGACCAGACCCAGCAAGCACATCTGAGGAGTGCAGTCCACCGAATCCAAGGTCATGGATCTCAGGTCCTGCACCACGTGTAGCCAGAACCGCTGGAGCAGGGTGGCAGCTCCAGGCCAGGTGCAGGAAATCTGCATCCGTCATCCTGCATCTCATGCATCGTGTATCCCCCCCTCAGTCCATATCTGAACAGTCTGGCAGGTGTGTAGTATATTTGTTGTAGTCATTTGAAGTGGATGATGCAGAGGTTGCAGTTAAACATGAACATCCCTGTCAGTGAACAGCAAAAAGCCAATTCTTACAGCCTTAATGGTGGGTCTAGTGAGGTATTCCAGCGCTCTAGCGCCTGGTCTGCCAGCGAGAGTCCATCACTCTGTGCCGCATTGTAGAGTTGAGTGAACAGGTGTCGGGCTAACAAGCAAAACTTGCAGAGCACAGAATGTAGGGAGTTCTTCCGGAAACGTGGGAAATAATTCCCTAATAGGTGACCGGAGGCGATAGTATGTAAATGTGAAAAGTGGGGTTACGTCTGTATATATGTTAAGTCTGTGCGGTCTATAAACTTCCCCTCAGGGTATATATATCACTCTTTGTCTCGATCCCTACTTGTTCAAATAGAGTGAGTTCCCAGCTTCTTGCGTTACTGAAAGGTCTGGGTGATGTCCTGGGGAGCGCTGGTGCGTATATTGGGAGTATGTAGGCTCTCGCTCCGAAAGCATTCCAAGCCGTCGTTGTGCAGTGTCGTGTTGATTTGTGTGTGGTACGCCTGCGTGCCTATGTGTCAAAATGGATCTAAGCGGGGTGTGCCTCCCCCTCCTCGACTGCCAAGTGGGGCGTGTCTGCCTTAGGGTGGTACCAGTAATGCACGAATTGCGCTTGGGCACATAGGTAGTATAAATACAAATCCGGCGCTCCGAAGACGCCTAGTTCATAGGGCAGTGTTATAGTGCTCCATCAAATGTGAGGATGTTTGCCCGACCATGCCAATGTTATCAAGTGTGCGGAGAATTTTAAAAAGGGATTTAGGGAGCACTATAGGGATATTGCTGAATATGTGTAGGAAATGTGGCAATATGATCATTTTGATTATTGCTGTCCCATCAGCAAGGGATAGTGGCATCCTGACCCATCTTGCCACCTGATCCTCGAGTTTCGCTATTGCCTTACCGTAGTTTTCGCAAACCACCAGGTCTGGATCTCTATGCATCCACACTCTCAGGTATTTCACTGGGTCTGTGCTCCATTCCAGTGGGTAGTCTAAGGCATGCACTGTTTTGCAAGGCGTCAGCGATAGTATCACTGACTTTGCCCAGTTTATGCCTAGGCCAGAATGTCTTTCAAACCAGATATATTCTCTAAGTAGTGGCGGGTGTGGTAGTAGTCTAGACAGATTATAAATGAAAGAACGAGCCGGGGATTAATAATCAAGATGGAAGAATATGAGTATGGGAGTTTGCTTGTTTGTAAGCTCAAAATGTTGATTTTGTGGATGTTAAGGTTTTGGAAGTTTTTAAGCATATGTGAGCGAACAAGGTAATGGAGAAGTTCAAGGAACTCAAACAGACCAAAGATGTTGCTAGTGCAAGTAAATTCTTAGGGCCTCATTAAGAGGTCTCAGTAAGCTGGGGGTAAAAAATAGGAGTAAGGGCTACTGTACCCATTTTTAGGTCGAAGCCTACCTGTTGGAAACGGGGTTACCGAGTCCGTTATGGTAGCATGGCGCAAAGCGGGGAAGGCACGCGAAGGCAATGTGTAAGGCAGTTGTGCAGCACACTCTTACTTTGACTCAGGCATGCGGAGCAATAACCAGACACCACACCAGGCTTGCGTAATTAAAAATCAAGTTCTTTTATGTCAATCAAGGTTGCATTAGATTAGGCAGAGTATTTCAATTTTACATTGCATTTCTTTAACTGGTGCACATTCTTCTAAAAGGACCCTCAACAGTGTAGGCCACTAAAAGGCCGCAGGAATCAGCTCCTAAAAACACAGCACCACTAAAGATTACTGGGTGCACTAAGGAATCAGGGCCTAGAACATGCAAAACACTTCAGGCATATTAAACTCCCTTGTAAATAGGCACATACATCAGGCCTTATCAATCACTAAAGCATGTGGGACACTATGCGGGAGGAAATCCTAGAGGGACCCCTCAACATGTCCAGCAAACTGGGGCTTCCCTATGATGGGGGATTCCTATTTCTCTCAGGGGAGGTGAGGGTTAAAGTAGGCTTGGCCCCCTTCTCACCAGGTGCCTCGCCTGGTACAAAATGTCAGTGAGGGCTCTTCCCTCGTTAATCCCCTGTGAATTGTGGCCCCCGGCCCCCAGGGGCTTGATCTAGAGCCCTAGGGGCCTCCCGGGCTCACCTGCGGTGATGTGGCTGGTCTCGTGGGGATTCGGCCCTCGCTGTGTTTCTCCGAGTTCCGCCGAGGCTGTGGAGCCTCTCTCTCCCTTTTCGGGTCGTTGGGGGGCCGGTATCGCACTCCTCCGGCCCCCGTGGAGTCAGCGGTGAGTGAGGGGAAAGGGAGCGGGAGCCGGCAGTCCTTCCAGACGGCTCCCCGCTTCCCTCTGATGCACACGGAGTTCGTTCTCCTCCGTACGTGCTGGGGGGGCGGGCTCTCGACGCCGCCCAATCCCAGCGCGGCCCTGGAGTTCTTCTGGGGGCTCCCGTTGGCAGTGGAGCCCCTCCGACGTCTTCCTTCTCGGCTCCGGGCGGGGTCCAATCGCGTCGCGGCCTTCTCTTGTTGCCGGGCAACGCCTCCCGCCTCCGGCTCCTCTGCTGCTGGCTCCGGCGGGGCCAATCACGTCGCGGCCTTTTCGGGGCGCGACCTATGACGCGGTCGGCGTCCCCGGCCCCACGGCAACGGCGTCCGCGGGCCTGGAGGCCGCGGTGGGCCTCAATTCTCTTCACGCTGCCCTCCTGGGCTGCGGCGGTGTCTTTCTTGGCCGCGATTGCAGCGGTAGGGGTCTCGGGCCCGGCGGTGATCTCTGGGGGCTTCGGTGAGGGCGCGGACGGCACACCTCACCACACGCACTCGAGGGGGAGGTCTCCCTCACCTCAGCACCTCTTCTTCACGCGGCGGCGGCCGCGGCGGCGATTCAGTCACAAGGTCAGTGACTGGGGTGTCAATTTCTCCCACGTGGAGTTGAAGCGCGGGGCGCGCTGACAGCCTATTCACAGGGCTGTGTGGGAAGGGTTCGTGGGGGACAGTCCAGCTGTCGGTCTGGGTAGATAGGGGGGTGAAGGTCTAGCGCTTAGGCCACAGCGCTTCGCCTCGTGATCCCCATTCGACGATTCAACGTGGGTTCCAGTTACTCTTGGTTTCAGGCTCCTGCGAGGAGCTTCTTGTCAGAAGTGGCTTAGGGTAATGTCCGTGACACACGTTTCTTGTCAGAAAAGTTCCTGCTTCTGAGGGGGGGTTGTGAGTTGGTGGTTCTGGGAGTGCTTGATGTTCCTCCCAGCACGCTGAAGGTGGTTCCCTGGGTCCCCTCACACTGGGCAAGGTCAGTGGGTGGTGGGCGTTCCTCAGCTATCTTACTTCAGCAGGGCCTCAGCCCTGTCAGCAGCAGTAGTGTAGGTCTCCCCCCTAGGCCCTAAAGCCTATACTCCGGCGCAGGTTCTCCCAGGTTCAGCGGTGCCTCAACCTAACTGACTAAAAGGTTTTCCCTCCAAGCCTCTTATACCCCTAGGTCAGGTGACCCTCCTAAAGGCGGCAAAACGTAACTCCTCCCACAGCCCGGAAGGTTCTGGAACCTTCCACCTACCTAGCTATGGGGCCCAGAGGCGGGGACGGGATGGATACTGTATCCCTATGTCCCAGCCTGACTCTGGCTACTAGCGTGTATGTGTGGAAGGCCCTTCTGCAGTAGCAGGGGCCTGTGGCAGCCATCTTTAGTGAGAGAGCACCTGCACCTCAGCACTGACCAGCAGTGGCAAGGCGCCCGGAGACCTAGGTCCAGTAAAAATATGGTGGCAAAAATGAGGCGAAAAAGGGAAAAAAAACAGGGCAAGACCACCCTAGGACTGACAGGTCTAACACGCGTCCCCCCAGCCGAAAGAGGGAGAGCTTCCCAACCTCTAGGGAGTTCTCTTCGCTAAGGCGGAAAAACCGGGAGAGACCGTCAGCGTTGGCGTGGTCTACACCGGGTCGATGTTCCACCCGAAAGTCCATCCCCTGGAGGGAAATGGACCACCTCAACAATTTGGGGTTTTCGCCTCTCATCTGCATGAGCCAGCGAAGGGGTCTGTGGTCGGTCTGGATCAAGAAGTGACAACCAAAAAGGTATGGCCTCAACTTCTTCACAGCCCAAACCACAGCAAAGGCTTCCCGCTCGATGGTACTCCACCGCTGTTCCCGGGGAGTAGTCTTCGGGAGATGAAGGCCACTGGCTGGTCTTGGCCATCGTCATTCAGCTGCGAGAGCACAGCTCCTATGCCATGCTCAGAAGCGTCTGTCTGCACGATAAACTCCCGTCCAAAATCTGGAGTCCTGAGCACCGGCGCGGTGCACATGGCACGTTTAAGGGTCTCAAAGGCATCCTGGCAGGCAGCCGTCCAGATGACTCTGCGTGGCTGCTTCTTCGAAGTCAATTCCGTCAATGGGCCCACGATGGTTCCATATCCCTTGACGAACCGGCGGTAGTATCCCGTGAGGCCGAGAAAAGCTCGGACCTCTGTTTGGGTCTTGGGGGCTCCCAGGCCATGATGGTCTCAATCTTGGCTTGGAGGGGTTGCACCTTACCTCCGCCCACCAGATGTCCCAGGTACACGACAGATCCCTGTCCAATCTGGCACTTGCTGGCCTTGATGGTTAGACCAGCCCGTTGCAAAGCCTGCAGCACCTCCTGGAGATGCTGCAGATGGTCCTCCCAGCTGCTACTGAAGACAGCTATGTCATCCAGGTAGGCAGCAGAGAAGGCCTCTAGGCCAGACAGCACCTGGTTCACCAACCGCTGGAAAGTGGCTGGAGCATTTTTCAACCCGAAGGGCATCACACGAAATTGAAAGTGGCCCTCGGGGGTGGAGAACGCAGTCTTCTCCCTTGCTCCTTCCGCCATGGCGATCTGCCAATAGCCTGACGTTAGATCAATGGTACTCAGATACCGGGCTGCTCCTAGCCGGTCAATGAGCTCATCCGCCCGAGGGATCGGGTGAGCGTCGGTCTTGGTGACTGAGTTGAGTCCACGATAATCCACACAGAACCGAAGTTCTGGTGTGGTGCCCGGGGGGGCCGCTTTCGGCACCAACACTACCGGACTAGCCCAAGGGCTACTGGAAGGCTCAATCACCCCCAGTTCTAGCATCTTGACAACCTCACCCTGGATACTAGCCTTGACCTTAGCGGACAGCCGGTAAGACTTGTTCTTCACTGGCGGACTGTCCCCTGTGTCCACATCATGGGTACACAGGTGCGTGATTCCAGGCGTGAGGGAAAACAACGAGGCGTACTGCCCCAAGACCTGGCGGCAGTCCCTGTTGCTCTGGGGTCAAGGATGGGGCGAGGACTACTCCCTCTACCGAACCATCCTTCTCATGGGCCGCCAGAAGGTCTGGCAGAGGCTCACTCTCCTCCTCCTCACTTCCATCCGTTATCATCAAGAGAGTGAGCTCGGAACGCTCCTGGTGTGGCTTCAGGCGGTTGACGTGGAGCACCCTGTGGGGTTGACGGGGGTCTTCATGTCGACGATATACGTGGTCTGGCCTTTCCTTTCCAAGATCTCAAACGGCCCAGTCCACCGGTCCTGGAGGGCGCTAAGCTCTCCTGGCTCCATGACCCACACCTTCTGTCCAGCGTCTAACTCTACCGTCCGCGCGTTCCGGTCATACCATTGCTTCATGACGGCCTGACTCGCCTCTAAGTTGTCCAAGGCCTCCTTCCACAGCTTGGCCACTTGGCTGCGGAACGCCAGCATATAGCTGACCACATCACGGGGAAGCTTCGAGGAAGACTTCTCCCACCCCTCTTTGACAAGACTGAGGGGCCCCCGAACGGGGTGGCCATAGAGCAGCTCAAAGGGGCTGAAACCGACCCCCTTCTGCGGCACCTCTCGGTAGGAGAAGAGCAGACAGGGTAAGAGGACGTCCCACTTTCTTCTCAAGTCCTCGGGTAGGCTCCTGATCATCCCCTTCAAGGTTTTGTTGAAACGCTCCACGAGCCCGTTCGTCTGGGGGTGGTAAGGAGTGGAGAACCGGTAGGTCACTCCACACTCCTTCCACATGGCCTGCATGTAGGCCGACATGAAATTCGTGCCCCTATCCGACACCACGACCTTGGGGAATCCCACTCGGGTAAAAATCCCCATGAGGGCCCGCGCCACCACCGGTGCTGTGATGGTCCTCAGAGGGATTGCCTCTGGTTACCGGGTGGCGTGGTCTACTAGCACCAAAATGAACCTATGCCCAGCAGAAGTCGGCGGATCCAACGGCCCGACAATGTCAATCCCTACTCGCTCAAAAGGGGTATTGACCACTGGGAGAGGTTCTAGAGGGACCTTCACCTTAGTCCCTGTCTTGCCACTCGCTTGGCAAGTGGTGCAGGTCTTGCAAAACGTGTCAGAAGTGACGCGCATCCTGGGCCAGTAAAAATGTGGGACCAAGCGTGCAAACGTCTTGTCCTGGCCCAGGTGCCCTGCTAGTGGTATCTCATGTGCCAACTCTAGCAGAAAGGCTCGGTAGCATTGGGGGACCACCACGGCCCTTGAGGACCCATGCACCGGAGCCTTAGGCTCACTGTAGAGGAGACCATCCTCCCAGTAGACATGGTAATTACCAGTCTCTGTTCCAGCTGCTTGGGCTTCGGCCTGTTGCCGTATGCCATCAAGCGTAGGGCACTCCCTCTGTGCCCGGCAAAATTCTTCCCGGGTAGGCCCTCCTTCCACCTGCCACTCTGCAGGGGTCGGCAGGTCCCCCACGGGAAAACCAACCACCTCAGCGGACTCCGGGGTCACCTCCGCGGGCTCCCCATCCATCTCACCGGGTGTCTCCTCCCGGACATCTCCTCGTCCAGCAGTGGGCTGGGCCATTATTTCAGGCTCCAACCCGGGCTGAGTTCCTTGTCGGGCAGCCATGGACCGCGTGATAACGCAAGTCCATCCTGGTAACCCCAACATCTCAGCATGGGCATTGAACTCTACCTCTCTCCAGGCAGTATGTTCCAAGTCGTTGCCCAGCAGACAGTCAACTGGCATGGCAGGGCTCACCGCAACCTTCATCAGACCTGACACTCCTCCCCACTCAAAGGGAACTTGGGCCACGGGGTAATGACCCAGGCTATTATCAGCCATCACAACCGGGTGGAACTCCTCAGGAATCACCTGCTCTGGGGACACCAGCTGACGTCTCACCATCGTCATGCTGGCACCTGTGTCCCTCAGAGCCTCCACCTCCTCCCCGTTCACCAGGACCCTCTGCCGATACTTGGCAGTGTTCTCGGGTACCTGAACCCTTGGGATGATCTCTCTATCCCCCAGGGAAACTAAGGTCAAGCCTGTCCACTCACCTCCCCTACCTAGGGACAACTCCTCCCCAAGCGCTACACTGGCCACCCCGGGGCTCTTACCTCCTGTGGGGGCTGGGGTTCTCTTGCGACACTGGGGATCCCCCTTGTAGTGTCCAACCTCCCCGCACTCGTAGCACCGGACAGTTCTGGGCTGCTGACTCCTGTCAGGGTAAGTGGGTTTCTGGTATCCAGATTGGGATGGGGAACCTACCCCTCTCCCAGGCGGTCTATTTTGGGGACCTTTAAAGAACTCCCTCTTTTTATCTCCCCCTCTTTCTTCTGGGGGAACCCCTGTCCACCTTTCGGGGGATCCGCCCCGGCTCCCTTGTGGGACACCCGAGTGCTGACCCACGTGTCTGCCTCCTTTGCAAGCTCCCTAGGATTGGTCAGCTTGCGGTCCACCAAGTACTGGCGCAGCTCCGGAAAACATTTCTCGAGGAGGTGCTCTCTCAAAAACAGGTCGTACAGCCCAGTGTAATTGTCAATGTTGCTGCCACGTACCCACCCCTCCAATGCCTTCCGGGTATAATCATAAAAATCCACCCAGTTTTGTGTGGTGAGCTTGTGGCTGTTGCGGAACTTTTGGCGGTACTTCTCTGGGGTGAGGCCGAACTTCCTGAGCAGGGCCTCCTTCATGATAGGGTAGTTGGTCTGCTCCCCCTTATCTAAAGTTAAAAGTGTGTCCCTTACTGGTGGAGGTATGTACCTGTAGAGACCTCCTCCCCAGTAGCTCTCAGGAACTCTATGGGCCACCAAAGCTAACTCGTACGCCGCCAACCACTTGTCGATGTCATCACCCACACTAAAGCTGGCTATCACCTCCCTGGGTAGATAAAATTTGGGCTCCTGTGGAACCCTAGCAGGTACGCTGCCACCATTTCCTTTGCCTTCCATTCCCATCTGCAAGGCTCGGAGCTCCAGTTCTTTCAGGCTAAGCTCATGTACAAGCTTCCTCTCCTCCATGGCTAGCCTTGCCTGTTCTCGCTCCCTTTCCATCTTAGCCAACTCTAATGTCAATTGCCTCTGCTCCCTCCTGTCCTCGAATTCCTCTGCTGACAAACTCCCCCCTGACGCACTACTGCCTGCCCTGGAACGTCTTCCTGGCAACACATTCTCGCTGACGTCAATGTTCAGTAGGCTCAGTTCTCATGGGTCGTCTGCCTCCCTCTGCTCCTCATCCCCTCTTCCCCCCGGGTGGGCCATTACCCATGCCCTCAAAGCTTTCTGAAGCACCTCCTTCCTGGCACCTCGCTTGACGGCCACCCCCTCTCTAGGCAGAACTCCTTGAGCTGCGTCACCGTGTACCTCTCTAGGTCGGCTAACTCAAACTCCATCCTCCTAGGTGGGGTCCCAGACAATTTAAGGAAGGGGTTCTAAATGGTAGGTAGCAGGTCTAACGCAGGACTAATACAATCGGCAATCACAATAGAATTCCTCCTACTTACATTTCACTAGGTGTCTAATTGCGGCGCACACTGAGTCACTGTAGGGTGCTGCACAAATACCAGTCCTTATCCCACCGCTGAACACCAATGTTGGAAACGGGGTTACCGAGTCCGTTATGGTAGCATGGCGCAAAGCGGGGAAGGCACGCGAAGGCAATGTGTAAGGCAGTTGTGCAGCACACTCTTACTTTGACTCAGACATGCGGAGCAATAACCAGACACCACACCAGGCTTGCGTAATTAAAAATCAAGTTCTTTTATGTCAATCAAGGTTGCATTAGATTAGGCAGAGTATTTCAATTTTACATTGCATTTCTTTAACTGGTGCACATTCTTCTAAAAGGACCCTCAACAGTGTAGGCCACTAAAAGGCCGCAGGAATCAGCTCCTAAAAACACAGCACCACTAATGATTACTGGGTGCACTAAGGAATCAGGGCCTAGAACATGCAAAACACTTCAGGCATATTAAACTCCCTTGTAAATAGGCACATACATCAGGCCTTATCAATCACTAAAGCATGTGGGACACTATGCGGGAGGAAATCCTAGAGGGACCCCCTCAACATGTCCAGCAAACTGGGGCTTCCCTATGATGGGGGATTCCTATTTCTCTCAGGGGAGGTGAGGGTTAAAGTAGGCTTGGCCCCCTTCTCACCAGGTGCCTCGCCTGGTACAAAATGTCAGTGAGGGCTCTTCCCTCGTTAATCCCCTGTGAATTGTGGCCCCCGGCCCCCAGGGGCTTGATCTAGAGCCCTAGGGGCCTCCCGGGCTCACCTGCGGTGATGTGGCTGGTCTCGTGGGGATTCGGCCCTCGCTGTGTTTCTCAGAGTTCCGCCGAGGCTGTGGAGCCTCTCTCTCCCTTTTCGGGTCGTTGGGGGGCCGGTATCGCACTCCTCCGGCCCCCGTGGAGTCAGCGGTGAGTGAGGGGAAAGGGAGCGGGAGCCGGCAGTCCTTCCAGACGGCTCCCCGCTTCCCTCTGATGCACACGGAGTTCGTTCTCCTCCGTACGTGCTGAGGGGGGGGCGGGCTCTCGACGCCGCCCAATCCCAGCGCGGCCCTGGAGTTCTTCTGGGGGCTCCCGTTGGCAGTGGAGCCCCTCCGACGTCTTCCTTCTCGGCTCCGGGCAGGGTCCAATCGCGTCGCGGCCTTCTCTTGTTGCCGGGCAACGCCTCCCGCCTCCGGCTCCTCTGCTGCTGGCTCCGGCGGGGCCAATCACGTCGCGGCCTTTTCGGGGGCACGACCTATGACGCGGTCGGCGTCCCCGGCCCCACGGCAACGGCGTCCGCGGGCCTGGAGGCCGCGGTGGGCCTCAATTCTCTTCACGCTGCCCTCCTGGACTGCGGCGGTGTCTTTCTTGGCCGCGATTGCAGCGGTAGGGGTCTCGGGCCCGGCGGTGATCTCTGGGGGCTTCGGTGAGGGCGCGGACGGCGCACCTCACCACACGCACTCGAGGGGGGGAGGTCTCCCTCACCTCAGCACCTCTTCTTCACGCGGCGGCGGCCGCGGCGGCGATTCAGTCACAAGGTCAGTGACTGGGGTGTCAATTTCTCCCACGTGGAGTTGAAGCGCGGGCGCGCTGACAGCCTATTCACAGGGCTGTGTGGGAAGGGTTCGTGGGGGACAGTCCAGCTGTCGGTCTGGGTAGATAGGGGGTGAAGGTCTAGCGCTTAGGCCACAGCGCTTCGCCTCGTGATCCCCATTCGACGATTCAACGTGGGTTCCAGTTACTCTTGGTTTCAGGCTCCTGCGAGGAGCTTCTTGTCAGAAGTGGCTTAGGGTAATGTCCGTGACACGTTTCTTGTCAGAAAGTTCCTGCTTCTGAGGGGGGGGGGGGGTTGTGAGTTGGTGGTTCTGGGAGTGCTTGATGTTCCTCCCAGCACGCTGAAGGTGGTTCCCTGGGTCCCCTCACACTGGGCAAGGTCAGTGGGTGGTGGGCGTTCCTCAGCTATCTTACTTCAGCAGGGCCTCAGCCCTGTCAGCAGCAGTAGTGTAGGTCTCCCCCCTAGGCCCTAAAGCCTATACTCCGGCGCAGGTTCTCCCAGGTTCAGCGGTGCCTCAACCTAACTGACTAAAAGGTTTTCCCTCCAAGCCTCTTATACCCCTAGGTCAGGTGACCCTCCTAAAGGCGGCAAAACGTAACTCCTCCCACAGCCCGGAAGGTTCTGGAACCTTCCACCTACCTAGCTATGGGGCCCAGAGGCGGGGACGGGATGGATACTGTATCCCCATGTCCCAGCCTGACTCTGGCTACTAGCGTGTATGTGTGGAAGGCCCTTCTGCAGTAGCAGGGGCCTGTGGCAGCCATCTTTAGTGAGAGAGCACCTGCACCTCAGCACTGACCAGCAGTGGCAAGGCGCCCGGAGACCTAGGTCCAGTAAAAATATGGTGGCAAAAATGAGGCGCAAAAGGGAAAAAAAACAGGGCAAGACCACCCTAGGGCTGACAGGTCTAACACTACCAAACTGACCAGCTGTCTGGTTTGCTAAGAACATCTTGGGGACATTCATAAAGCTTCCCTGTGAATGCATGCTGCCCATTGCTTACCATTGGCTTTGTGGTTTGTAACTCACATTTACTTGATTTGTCTTTAGGCTTTCCAGCTTGAGTTCGTCCCTTTCCTTGCCCAAACCCTATTTACTGTATTTTTTCACCAGTACTGGATTTCTGTAAACAGGTCTTTAAATCTTGTTCTTATCTTGTCACATTTGCTGTGCCTTCAAAGACAGAGGTCAAATGTCAGGCTTTGTCTTTCAGAGGAGCTTGGTGCTTACTTTTCTTTCTCGGACTTCAAAGTGAGTGGATTTATGTGACAATCATGCTGGCTACTTGGGGTGTGCTGTACAATGTCCTTTTATTTCTAGCACAAAACAACATTTCAATGTCTGTAAATGAACTGTGTTGACATTTTCAGAACTTGGAAAGCACAAATGAAGCACATTTTCTGGTAATTCTGAAGTGTGGTGAAAACATATTTTAATATGATCAAAACAAATCAATATCCTAGGTCAGTGATATTCAAATTATGGCCTGGTGGCCCCATGTGGCCCTCCTGACCTTTACACGCGGCCCCCTGGTCAACAGCAGCACTGAGACAGCTGTTTACTCAACTCTGCACTAGCATTAAAAAAGTTAAGTAAACGGGCAACAATGTATTTAAAGGTTATTGAAGTTAAAGAAATGAAGTAATTAGGGTGTCCTGCACCGCTAAACTTTCAAAAAATCCTTCATTTTTAAAGACTTCTTGCAGCAAAAGTGTAAATATGATAAAGTCTCTTCAAAATTCTAAAAGTGTATTTCATTAACATGCAAAACCGTTTCAACTTAGTACATCAGATTATATCAGTGCATTGAGAAGTATTTTTCTAAAAAGTGATAATTTTCAAACATGAATTTAGTAAAATTACTTCTTCCTCCACCCTGACAACAATGCCAATGGTGAACTAAGAGGCAAGTCAGTTGTTATGTGAACTCTTTGGATGGCTTGGGTTTCTATTATACATGGTCAAAATGATAGTTCATTAAATCAAACAGAGAGGGTTTTGTACAGCACACATCCTGAAGTCATGTATGTGATCATGAAGAAAAAGGAAATAAAGTGAAATAAAATTATTGCCTAGGTTCACACAATTTGGTTAAGTGGAGAAGCCCTGATTAGTCCCAAGTTTTTGGTTTCACATTGTGCAATTAAGACACTAGGGGTCTGATTCACAAAGGTAAACTTACACTTTTATGTAAGTTTATGATTGTTGGCTATTCACAAAGGGATTTACGAGAAGTATCTTGACGAGTGCCGAGTTTCCAACATAAATAGATAGAACTGTCCTATCTATTTATGTGCGAAGACTCGGCACTCATCAAGATACTACTTGTAAATCCCTTTATGAATAGCCTACAATCGTAAACGTACAAAAAAGTGTACGTTTACCTTTGTGAATCAGGCCCTATATGTATATGCTTCACTTCCCCTACACCCACCTTACCACAACCAAGAGCCATGCGCCCACCTGTAAGCTCCCCCGACTGCCACGCTGCTGGCATTAATGTGGCTCTTGGTCACATCACAGACCAAACTTTGTGGCCCCTGTGAAAATGTTTGTGGGCACCCCTGTCCTAGGTGATGACCTTTTCACACATTGTTTGTGCGCTGAATACTTTTATCAGTAAACCTGTATGTCTGAGCAAATGTAATGGTCATTTCAATGGAAGATGTGTTGTCTGTAATGACAGTGCACTACCACACCATGCATACTCCACTATACCCCACTGTATTCTGCGCCACTGCACTCTACTCTGCATCACTCCACACAACTCCACTCCACACTGCATCACTGCACTCTACTCTGTACCACTTCACTCTACGCCTCTCTACTCTATGCCAATGCACTTTACCCCCACACTACTCTGCTATGCGCCACTGCACTTTACACCAATCAACTCTAAGCCACTCTAACCCACTGCACTCTATGCCACTGCACTCTACTCTGAAACAATCTACTCTATGCCACTGCACTCTACGCCACTCTACCCTGCAGCACTACAATCTACTCTGCGACACTCCACGTCACTGCACTCTTTGCCACTTTACTCGAAACCAATACACTCTATGCCAATCTACTCCTAACCACTGCACACCACTATATTCTTCAGCCGCCAAGCGGGTGCACAGCATGGCTATAACGCATTGGCCATAGGCGCGATCTATTGCCTTTGCCAATGCTTGTTTACATTTGTGTCTACTGTGAGTTCAGTGCCAATTGCATTGTTGTTTTTGAACTTTAAATTACCACTAGCAATAAAAAGGTGGTAAAATAGACCCAAAAATAGGTGGTGCAACAGGCATAAAAATAATTTACCCTTGCTATGTCCCTTTATTAGTGCAAAAGAGTAAAACTAGTGGTATGGCAAAGTGCTAAATGAAACCATAATTTTTTACTGCCCAATTTCCCACAAAACACTAAAAAAACATGTTCAGAGTATTTTTTTACTATGCGGATCCAAAACAAGTTAAGCAAAATAAAAAATGGACACCCACGGGGGGAAAAAGGGCAAAACAAGGGATTATGTTTTGTACAACTCAGATAAACAGACTTTTGGATGTTTAAGTATTGTAAATTGTATGTTCATGGCCAGCATCATCTCTGGAACACTGCTAGCCTTCAGACTGCAGGGTATGAAAGAGCTAGGGGAGGGAATAATAATCAGGGCCACTGGAATTATGCAATTGTGTGCCGCGGCGACTTTCGCATAATTATTGACATGCTGCATTTGCCACGTAATCTACGTATTTTAACAAAAAAATCGTTTCTAGCTCAAACGGTTAATAAGCTATTAAAAATGCAGCAACTCGTTTTGCTGCGCAGTGGAAGGCCCTTTGCAAAGAATGACTGGTGGTCACCTTTCTGTTGCTTAGTGCTATATTGGGGTCTTAAACTGGTACTAATGAGGTCCAACCAAAGCCCAGATAGTATTACCAAGTTTAACAAGCATTTGCAATGCAATAGGTCTCGCATTTACGAGACTTTGAGCTATTGGCACTCTAAATGTCAATAGCTTAAATTCTCGCAAATGCAAGACCTATTGAATTGCAAATATTGTTTGTTTCCAAGCGCCCCATGCCGTGCTTGCACTTAACAGAGGCCACACCCCTCTCTTTAGACAAGCCGCATCTAAGGAAAGGGGCGTGGCTTCCATTAAATGCAAGCGCGGCATGAGGCACTTGGAAACAACCCACACAAAAAAATATTTGTAAAGCAATAGGTGTCGTATTTGCGAGAGTTTAAGCTATTGATATTTACAATGCCAATAGCTCAAACTCTCCTAAATGAGAGACGTATGGCATTCCAAAGAAGCGGCCACCATTGTCCAGGCTGCTTGGAAAGTGAAAGCGCCCATGGCCCGCTGAATGCTGCTGCAAAGCACGTTGTGCCTGCAATAAGACAAAACTCACTAAAGAAATAGTGCTTACAGACTAAATATCACAGACGGTGTAACAACAGAAGTAAAAGGGCCAATCCTCATGGGAGGTTACAAATGAAGACAAGGCGGTACTAAGGTTGGACTAACAAGCCGATTACCAAATCAGAAGCCAGCATTTACAAAGGACAAAGACACAAGCCAATGAAATATAACAGTGGAGAGTGGGCGGAGCTTCAAGTGCATACTCTAATACAGCATGCCTCGAAGAGCAGCGCATGCGCTGCCCAGGCTCAACCTAAAAATGACAAAATAAGGAAGTAATATTCCACAAATGTGGTGTATTATTCCACATAATTTGCCTTTTTTGCCGCATAATTTGGCCCTCTCCGGCCACATAATTCCAGTGGCCCTGATGATAATCAGTTGCCTTTGAAAGAACAATTCAATAAAACATTTTCTATTTGAATGAACATTAACTAGTTTTGTTAAATGAAAAATTATAAATCTGCAATACCTCCTTATCAACATTTGCATAGTACACCACAGAAATTGATGATATGTTGACGGTTCATAAGAACCAACTTTGTAATGCGCCTTTACTGTGCCGGAGAGGTTGACATTGGGAAAATACTGAATTTGACAGGTGAGGCACACAACTTTCCCTTTCAGTGAGGCTGAGGAGGGATTAGCCCTTTGCTTGTGGAAATACATGACTTTCTCCATATTTGGGGAATGGTTGTACATCTCTTTCTGTCTGTGAGAGAAAATTCTTTTAACTGTCTGAGGGGGATACGACAGTGTGAGGGGCACAGATGTTCCTCTCTCGTTGTGGGCCATACAGATTCTACTGACGATCGACACGCCAAGCCTTCTCGCTTGTAAGTGGTATGGGGAAAGGAGGACCAGAAATTATTAGGGGAGGGGCACATTAGTTCCCTCTCGAGTGGGCATATATCTTTCCCTGTGGGGGCATAATTCACCCTCTATGGGCGTGGGAGCTTTCCATCCATTCCTCTGAGGGAAACAAACAATTCCTGTGCAAGACAGATCTAGTTTCCGGTGTAGGGGTGATGGAAACCCTTGCTCTTTGTGGGCTACAGAGCTCTTCTTGGTATGCCCACATTTCTTGGGGGACACATATTCCTCTGTAAATTTGGGGGGACACAGCTTTTTGTCGTGGCCACGTACGTGTCCCTCTCCCTGTGTACCTTCACAAAGCTCACAGTGAGAGTAACAACATTACACATTCCTTGCTGCTCTCTCGATCAGCAATACTTTGAGGTACAAAGCCTTCACATCTAGGACGCTTCTCCACACAGAAGGCTCGAGGGATGCAGCTCTTTTCTCCCTGTGAGAATGCAGGCTCAGCTACCACCCTGTTGCGATGCAGCCTTTTCTCCCTGTGAGAATGCAGGCTCAGCCCCCCACCCTGTTGCGATGCAGCCCTTTCTCCCTTTGAGAATGCAGGATCAGCCCCTACCCTGTTGCGATGCGGCCTTTTCTCCCTGTGAGAATGCAGGCTCAGCACCCACCCTGTTGCGATGCAGCCTTTTCTCCCTGTGAGAATGCAGGCTCAGCCTCCACCCTGTTGCGATTAAGCCTTTTCTCCCTGTCATAATGCAGGCTCAGCCCCCACCCTGTTGCGACGAAGCCTTTTCTCCCTGTGAGAATGCAGGCTCAGCCCCCCCACCCTGTTGGGATGCGGCCTTTTCTCCTTGTGAGAATGCCGGCTCAGCCCCCACCCTGTTGCGATGCAGCTCTTTTTCTCTCCGTGTGAGAATGCAGGCTCAGCCACCACCCAGTTGAGATGCAGCTCTTTTTCTCTCCGTGTGAATGCACGCGAGCCCCCTTTTAGGGGTGCTGCAATGGCTTAGCAAACCACCGTCCAACATCTTTTCGCTTCCCCCTTAAAACCTAGGCTAATTCCAGGGAATGTCAGCAACAATTCATTTTTTCCTGTTGGAAAATCTCCCTCTTGGACGTTCCCAGGACGTTAGGACGATCCACAGCCCTCTATCTCTCCGGTGCAGGGAACAATTCTTGTTCTTCGTGGGTTCTTTTTGTGTCCTGTTGGAGGGAGCAAATCCTACGCCAGAAGGGTGCAGTTCCAACTGTGTAGACGAAAAGTTTATAACGGGGACAAAGTTTATTCTGATTTAAATTGCCCCATTCCTGCGTATTCTGCACCCACCTTTCCCTTCCCCTCCCCTTGGGGAAACGCACCTCACCTGCCAAAGCACGACACACAGCTTGCAGAGTTTGTTTTGCTGTCGCTCTACTCTGACGTCACTTCCGCGAAATTGGCACCGCCCCCAAGCGTGACCTGCCCAACTGGAAGACGTGTTGCAAGGCGGAAGACGAGTAGTGTCTGAGGGAAACTGCGGGAACTGAGGGGAAGTCGGGCAGGCAGGGTATTGCCCAGCGCATGCTCTCTTTTTGACTTAAAGTTTATAAGGAAACATATCAATGTAATTTTTTTAGTATACAGATCCTCAGCAGTTTAGGAGTAGTAAGTTACACACATTACTGGTACTCCATTGAGGAGGATGGAATGCTGAGCTGATCTCAATGGGCTAAAAAACATTTCTAGCGTTCTTGACAAGAATTTTAAATTCAGTTAAGGCAGCCCTGCCAAGTACCACGCATTGGGAGTTAGACTTTTTCATTTTAATGCTGGTGAACGCATTTCGGGGAGAGGATGTTGTCTCACGGCTAGACTGCCGACCTTGGAGCTGGGAAACCAAGGTTCGAGCCTCAGGATCGACTCCACAGCCTATGATTCAGGGCTAATCACTTATTCTCCCCATGCCTACCAAAAAAAAAAAAATGAATATGTTCTTGTGTAACGTAACTGGTGTTCAGGTTAAGATGCACGGCTCACGGCCAGAGCTTCTGACTTTGGAGCTGGGTTTCCTATTTCGAGCCTTGGCGTCTGCTCATCATCCTGTGATTCTTGGCAAATCACTTAATCTCCCCCGTGCCTACCAAAAAATGTATGTGTCCTTGTGTAATGTAACTGGGGCTCATGTTAAGTGATCCAATACCTTCGGGTCGAGTTCGCGTTATATAAAACTGCAAAAAAAATAAAAGAGCTCCCTGACACTTTGGGGGTCATGAGGCGCTCAAAAATTACCTTGTGTGCATTGAATTTCTGCTCTACAGCCCTGCCTGGGAAGGAATTAAGTCTGCCTGGCAGGGCCTGCAGGACTCGTCATGGTGGCACGGCACACAGGGATACGTTGTATCTTTTCGTGTAAAAAAACAGATTGTGCTGTGTCTGCCAGCCCCGTCCGGTCTCTCTGAGACCCACATGGGGCTGCTGGATGATCCTGAGCGGTCGGGCTGCAATTTGGACTGTTACTAGGCTACAACCTGCTGCACCCCTGCCATTATCTTAAAAGCAGCTCCCTGGCATTTATCTACTCCCTAACTGCTCCCTTTGCAAGTTTTAACAGCGTCTGTATACATTTGTAACAAGCATTGGCATAGCCAATAGGTCTCGCCTTTGGGACCTTATAAGTGTTTAGCCAGAGATATTGGCAATGTTTTTAAGGTATGTTGTAGAGCAATGTAGCTGCTGTGTTCAATACTGTAAATTTTGTTTACAGTATGCCTCTCCCTGCATTGGAACAGGGGCAGGTCATTTCTCTTTTTTTTCTGCAAATTTATATAGCGCGAACTCGACCCGAAGGTTTTGGAGCACTTTACATGAGCTCTAGTTACGTTACACAAGGACACTTTAATATGCGGCCTACCAGCGTGTGCTGAGAGAAATTTCGCAAAACTGCCCAATGATTAACATGGGTTTCTCAAAAACAGGCATTTTTTGTGAGTAAGCACAGTGGTCGCACAAAGTAGCGGTAAGCAGTGGCGAGGTAAAGCCGAGCAAAAGATGTATGTTTTTGTGTTAATCTAGGAAGTCTGCTAATTATATCAATTTGAAAGCTTCGTGCAGCCTGTGACATGCCAGCTATGCCGTTTCACTGATTAGTTTTGAAAAAGTATGAATATGATAAGGAACTGTGAATGTGTGTGCGCTGCTGGGATATCTAATTAACTGAAAGGCGGCCTACCAGCATGTGCTGGGAGAAATTTAGCAAAACTGCCCAATGATTAACATGGGTTTCTCAAAAACAGGCATTTTTTGTGAGTAAGCACAGTGGTCGCACAAAGTAGCGGTAAGCAGTGGCGAGGTAAAGCCGAGCAAAAGATGTATGTTTTTGTGTTAATCTAGGAAGTCTGCTAATTATATAAATTTGAAAGCTTCGTGCAGTCTGTGACATGCCAGCTATGCCGTTTCACTGATTAGTTTTGAAAAAGTATGATTATGATAAGGAACTGTGAATGTGTGTGCGCTGCTGGGATATCTAATTAACTGGAAATGATGTAGTTAACTTTAAAACAACACCGCGCCCCCCACCCCCACCTTTACAAACCTTACCTGGTGCATGCGCTGCACGGAATTCGGAGCATTAGGTGCGCAGCGGTCACAGGGCTGTGCTTGGAGCATTAGGTGCGCTGCGGTCACAGGGCTGTGCTTCAAAGCGCCATGAAGCTGCAGGCCCCACCTCTAGCGCTGTTTACATTATGCCTCTCCCTGCATTGGAACAGGGGCAGGTCATTTCTCTTTTTTTTCTGCAAATTTATATAGCGCGAACTCGACCCGAAGGTTTTGGAGCGCTTGACATGAGCTCTAGTTACGTTACACAAGGACACTTTAATATGCGGCCTACCAGCGTGTGCTGGGAGAAATTTCACAAAACTGCCCAATGATTAACATGGGTTTCTCAAAAACAGGTATGCAAACATGGAGCGCAGGCTGCAAATGAAAACAAGCAGCTCAAGAGGAGTAGTGGGGGCGGGCACAGGAATGCAGCTGCCGCCCTGCGCGCCGCTGCTCGCTCCCGAGAGCAAAACGCCGTGGGAGTCAACGTTACAAAAAGAGGTGGGACATGCACCCGCCTTTACCCATTTGCGTGCTTTCATTCTTGAAAGACACACGCAAAAGCCAATACTATGCGAGGAGTGTCGGCGGCAGTTAGGCAGCTGTCGCTAGAAGACCCGCAAGAGCAGACAGACTCCGCCCCGCAAGGGTTCGGGCTAGGAGCAGACGATGATGACGTCTTCGTAGTATCGTTCGTGAGCCGGGATGGCCCACGTCGCCGGCCCCCGCCTATGTGCTCAATCGTGGTAGCTGGGTCCACCGTCCAGGCGCTCAGAGACACCGGAGCCTCGGTAAATGTCATGGACAGTACGAGCGATTATCTCCGCGGCCGCCGCTGTCACCCTCGAGGGCTAAAATATACACCTATGGAGGTACTGAGCCACTTTCTCTGCGAGGGGTCATCGAGGTTGAGGTGGCCAGCGAGGGACACCGCATTCAAACGCGGTTTCACGTCACTGAAGGGAGAAGAGGGACACTGCTCAGCTGTCACAAGGAGGAGGATCTGGATTTGGTGTTCTTTGCCAACCAAGTGCATGATCTACACGCACATGATATCCTCAAGGACTTCCCTATGCTGTTCAAGGGTCTGGGATGCCTCAAGGGGAAGCTATTCAAGCTGCATATAGACCCCACTGTCAAACCGACTGCGCTCCGGCATCGGAGAGTGCCATTCCATCTCCGCCCTCAGGTCGAGGAAGAGTTGCGAAAGCTCGTACAGCTGGGAGTGATCGAGAAGGTCTCTGGCCCCACCCCGTGGGTATCGCCCCTGGTCGTCGCTCCCAAGCCAAAGCAGCCCGGGGCCATCCGGCTGTGTGTGGATATGCGGCTCCCTAATCTGGCAGTGAGGCGGGAACAACATCTCACGCCTACCATGGATGACATAGTGGCAGACCTCAACGGAGCCATTTGGTTCACGAAATTGGACCTCAACGCCGGTTACCATCAACTGGAACTACACCCGGAGAGCAGAAACATCACGACATTCTCCATGCATGTCGGGCTGCGAAGGTACAAGAGGCTGAGTTTCGGGGTGTCGTCAGCCGCTGAGGTGTTTCAAAACACCATCCGAGAGACACTCTCAGGGCTCCAGGGGGTCATCAACCTGAGCGACGACATCCTGGTGTTCTCGAAAACTCTGGAAGACCATCACGTCCATTTGAGGAACACGCTCTAGCGGCTAGCATACAATGGACTGACCCTCTATCGCGCCAAGTGCTCCTTCTGTCAGGAGTCAGTGGAATTCTTTGGCTATATCTTTTCACGGAACGGCCTTCAAGTCGACCCCAAGAAGGCTACAGCCATACGCTCCGCGGCCGACATCCCCCACTGAAGTCCGCAGTTTCCTGGGGATGGCCACGTACTGTGGGCGTTTCATCCCCAACTTGGCGTCGCTCTCCGAACCCCTCAGGAGACTGACGAAGACCGGTACCCCGTGGGAGTGGACTGGAAAAGAAGATGCGGCGTTCCACGCCATCAAGGAAGCCCTCATGGATAAGACAATCATGGCCTACTTTCAGCCCAACAGATGTACCGAAGTGGTAGTAGACGCCAGTCCGGTGGGGCTAGGAGCCGTCCTCCTCCAAGAGACGTCAGCCAGGGAGTGGATCCCAGTAGCCTGTGCTAGCAGAGCCCTGACTGACACCGAGATGCGGTACTCCCAGATTGAAAGGGAGGCTCCGTTGATTAAGTGGGCATGTCATCATTTCCATCTGTACCTCTTCGGGCAGGAGTTTCGTGTGGTGACAGATCATAAGCCGTTGATACCTCTCTTTGCAGGCACCGCCCGGCTGGCGCCTCCCCGCATCGAGAGATGGGCAGTCCAGTTGCAAGCTTACCAGTTCGAAGTAGTGTTCCGTCCCGGTGTCAACAACCCCGCCGACTTCCTGTTGCAACATCCTGTCAGGACTGCGCCGGCCGGACAGTCCCCCGATGAAGAACACACGGAGGAGTTCGTGAGGATGGTGTCTCAAGAAGCGTGCCCAATAGCACGCACGTTGGAGGAAGTCGGGAATGCCACCAGAGACGACGAAAGCCTGGCCAGGGTGAAGAAGACGCTGCTCGACCGCAGCTGGCAGCACTTCCTGGATGGGTCCAGGGATTTGAGAGATGAAGAAAGAATGGCGCGCCAACACCTCTGGAGAGTTCGGAGCGAGCTGAGTGAAGGATCGCATGGAGTGGTTCTGCGAGGGTCCACGATAGTGATTCCTAGAAGCTTGCAGAAGAGAGTTGTTGACCTTGCGCACACAGGGCACCAGGGGATCACCAAAACAAAGGCTTGTCTCCGAAACAAGGTATGGTTCCCCGGCATGGACACCCTGGTAGAGGACACCATTCACACCTGCCACTCGTGCAACATCACCAGCAGCGACCCGAGTCCTCACCCCGTCATTACGGAAGATCCGTGCCACGACCCGTGGACTCAAGTCAGCATCGACTTTGGGTCGTTTCCGGATGGGCGGAGCACACTTGTCCTCTTTGACTCTCACTCCAAGTTCCCAGTCGTGGAGATAATGGGGTCCACCGCCTTTCCTCAGGTCAAGACCACCCCGGACAGGATCTTCGCGATGATGGGGCTTCGGAAGGAGTTTCGGTCAGACAATGGACCCCCCTTCCAGGGCAGAGATTTTCAAGAATACCTGACATCTCATGGTTACAAGCACCGCAAGATCACGCCGCAGTGGCCCCAGGCCAACGGCGGGGTAGAACGCTTTATGCAGACTTTGAACCGGGCCCTGCGAATCCGAGTGGAGAGAGGCGAGGGTGCAGAGCAGTGCCTGCATCAGTTCCTGAGCGCCTATCGTCAAACGCCTCACTGCACGACACGGTGTGCCCCGTCGCACCTGCTATTCCGGAGGGCTCCCCGGGATTCCATTCCCGCTGACCTGTCATGGCGTCCCACAGAGCTGGATCCAGTGGCTGTGCAGGCCCGGAGGGAAGTCGCCAACGAAAAGGCGAGCCAGGCGCGGCGAGCACAGGTGATGGACGTCCGAGTGGGAGATTGCGTCATAATGAAGGATCGACATCCCGGGTGGAAATATCGCACTCCATATGAGCCGGAGGTATGGGAAGTCACGGAGGTGCGGGGAACCCTGGTTTCTGCTTGATGTGGACATCGCACCGTTGCAAGGAACGTTTCCTGGTTCAAGAAAGTAGAGAGTGAGAGCGTCGTTGAAAGTGAGGGAGGAGCCATGGAAGAAGTGGCATCGCCCGGCACCCCGGTGAGGAATGCCGACGACATCCCAATGAGTCCGGAGGGGAGCGTACCCCCAGCTAGGGAACCGCCAGCAAGTATCACAAACCCATCACCGAATACAGAAGGCACGGCTGGGACGGGGATTGTCAACAACTCCCGGAGCCAGAAGTATGATCTCCGTCCGAACCCTACTCCCAGCCAGAGACTCCGAGACTTTGTGTGTTGTGTGCCTGAATAAGCCTATGCAGACACTGTGCAACATTGCATCTAAAGGAAAGGAGGGATGTAGTGACGGAGCCACCCGGCCCGCACTATACAGTGTTGCTACAGCATGCACCCGTAGGGCGGGCATGCCCAATGGTATAAATAAAAGTACGCATGACCGCTCAGGGTCTTGGCCCATACTACATCAGCAAGGGTGTGTGTCCCATCATTAACGTTTACTAATTGAGGCCTACCTTGTGTTCCAGTGTGTCGGTCTGATCGCTGGCCGATCACCACAACACACACAAGCATACATAAAAGTACCTCTAGAGCAAGCATTACAGATGAATACAAACACACATATGCCCAACATATATTCAAATACAGCTTCTTCGCTTACTCAGCGACACTTAGGGAACAGCTGGCTAGAACAGTTTACTGGCAGCCTGAGCCTGCTCTGTCTCTGTCTAGTCCTCATCCACTGCCCAACTTAGCAAGGAGCAGCCTGAGGTGAGAGCCCAGTGCATGACGTGAGAAATTACTCGCATGAATTCAATGACAGACTGCAGAGGGTAAAACGGTGCGTTGGGGGTCAGTGTGTTAGAAGCTCCGTCCCGGATCTGAATTTGCCTGCTGTGAGGGAATCTTTTCACATGTCTGATTTTTATTTTTATGATAATTACTTCTAGTTACGGTTACAGTGTGTAAAAGCTTAGTACTACAATTAGCAATGCAAAAGGAAAACACAGGCGACCTAACTACCTACACGCAGTATGATAACTGAAGAGCTTTATCTGTAACTGAGGCATCACCACGGTGCCCGCTTGTATTCTATAAAGGACACGTGTGTAGGGCTAAGAAAGAAGAGTTAATAAATAGGTCCCAGCTCTTTGTTCTAGAGAACACACACTAGGTGCTTTTTAGTGTAGGCGTGGAGGAGCCTAAAGCATGGATTTGTTGCTGTCCTGAATGGCAAGTTTTAAAAATATTTATTTCTTCGGAAGTATGTTTGGTATCTTATCTCAACTGTCCCTAAATTGTAGTCATCTAATCTTGTACATTCATATGTCAAGCGGTGTGTGCATATGCAGACATGAGTTTGCATTTTACACACAAACATTATAGATGGACACAAATTATCTTATATTTCACAGTGTGTGCACGTGTGGACCAGAGGTCGCGTTTCAGACAATGTGCGCGCTTATGTCAGAGTTTCAGACGGTATGTGCAGATGTGCTTCTCTGCCTTTTGGAAAAGCTGTTTTTTTGCACTTCAGTGGGGCAGACACGCTGTGAAGAGTGTATCCATTGTCCCCTACTGCAGAATTCGATTGGTGTTGTTCTCTTTTGAGTATCCTTCTGGGGCGTGCCTCTCCGCAGACACAGGGGGGTGGCATCTGGGGTGGAAAAAGCCTGTGCTGTGTAGCAAGCATATACAAGTGGGGCACTGGTCTTCATGGGCTAGAATGGGACTGTAGGGGTTTCATTTGGGGTACCAAAAAGTAGAGTATATAAAAAGCATGATGTGCATCAGTCTCTGCAGAGCTGCGGAGTATCAAACATGGGCACAATGTCAGAATGATCTAACCTGCCCCACCTACAGAATAAATATGGGGCAGTGTGTGAGTGGGACATCTTGGCATAAAAGGAAGAGATTTATGAATAACACAGGGAGTGCATCAATCCAAAATGCTGCCAAGGATCACATTTGCTGTTTACCCCGAAGGCAGAAATTTTAATCATTACTTCAATTGGTTAATGCAATCACTGCAGAGATTTTGTGTGTAACCAGAGTGAAACAGAATTGAGTCTTGCTTGGTGTACTGGGAAATTGTGACTTCTGTATTGTAGCGCTACGAGGTCACAGCCTGCCACTAAAAGCACTGTGACTGCTCACATTGTTTAAAACTGTATTACACACAATATAAGGCAGGATGTTACAAAGCGTGCAGGCATTTAGTGTTCAATAAAAAGCAAGACTTAACCTTCTATTTCAGGGGTTTTGCAGCAGTTTCAATATATTTTTTTAGAACTTCTCATTGCTCAAAGGGTGTCATTTCTGATATTTATCGCATTCCATGCACTTCATTGCTTGGTTTTACTCGCAAGAAAGTGTCACTCTATGTGTCACATCTGCAGTTTATTGTCACTCATAAGCGCACTGAAACCATGGAAATGTCACAATCTGAAAACTTGGCAACTATGTGTTTGGTACAGTCAGGTCCCACAGTGCCCTTTAATTTCTGGTACTTTGCAGCAGTTTTAAGATCTTCTTAGAGTTTCTTGTTACTCAAATGGGTGTAATTTCTGATATGTATATGTTTTCCTAGTCTTCATTGCTTGATATTGCTCGCGAGAAAGTCACCCATTGTCATTGAATGTCACTGATAATTTTTTTTTTTTAACTTTATTTATACAATTTCACATCAAACTGAGCGGTCGTACACAGAATCCTTCGAGACAATATCCATTGACTTATTACTATTACACGCATTAGAGTCCCGAGCACATTGCACAGTTAAATATACTTTACACTAATCATGACTCAGCAACAAATCCAGCGTCATATACAGTTAGGATTGACACAAGCACCAACGTTTACATGCTGTTACTACCATCATACACATCAGCCTGTTCACTACTTGTCCCCACTGGGTTCAACAATTCCCTGCATAACTCTCTCCAACTTACTATGTCCTCCTCCAACTTTTCATCCCTGCGGCAGGCTTTCATGTGTAGTTCCTCCGCCAGAGACCACTCTCCCACATCTCTCATCCAGCTCACGAAAGAAGGAGCCCGCTCACCCATCCAGCAAATGGCCACCCTCCGTTTAGCCAACACCAACGCTAGCTGTAGTAGCTTATTAGCCATTTTCCTTTTTTTCCATTGCGGTACCAGCCCCAGGAGGCACTGTTCAGGCGTAGCTGCTAGTGCGATTCCCACCCCTCCACGGAGCCGTGCTACTACATCAAGTCAATACTGATGAACTTCGGGGCATTCACACGCCAAATGCATGAATCCCGTATGGGCTCTGTGACATCTAGGACATTCATGCGACCGGGAGACATCAATACGGTGGAGCCTCGCCGGGGTCATATACACCCACTGCAAGAAGTTATAGGGCAGCAACCTCAGCCGGGCATTGCAAGACACCTTACGCGTTAGCGTACATACTCTCACCCAGTTCCTCTCCGGCAACGGCGCCTGCAAATCCTCGTTCCAAGCGTCCCATGTCCTAAGGGCCAGAGATCCTGAGTCCATCCTCATGGCCTTGTACAACAAAGACACCAGTCCGCGCCCACCGCCACACGTTAGCAATATGTCTAAGGTCTCAGTGGTCCGAGGCATGTCTGGGTAAGTGGGCCATGTAACCTTGGCCAGTTCCATCAGGCCAGCATATTGAAGATATTGCCCTGTCCCAGGTCAAACCCTTCACACGCCTGCTCAAAAGTAAGGAAAGTGTAATTTACATATAAGTCTGCCAAAACCATGCAGCCACCCTCTCTCCATGCCTGGAAAGACATGCTTTCCACCATCCTTCGCACAGGGACTAACTGCCAGATGGGCAATTCCGGGTGAAAGGGAGCCCGCCCCAACACTCATTCCACAACTTTCTGCCACAGGCAGGCCATTTGCCTAACCACATATTGTAGTTCCACACTCATCCCGGCACCCTCCATCAAAATCACAGGTAGGTCCCCTGGTTGCACTCGACCGCCAAGTAAACGCTTTTCCCAATTATCACCCTCATCCAACCATTGCACAGCATGCTGAAGGTGCGCTGCCTAATAATAGAAATCAAACCTGGGCACCCCTAGCCTCCCCTCCTCATACCGCTTCAGGAGCACATGCAGCGCAACTCTACAGTGCTTCCCCGCCCAAAACAGGGTCACCAGGAGGGAGTTCAACTGCCGAAAAACCTTCGCAGGGATCGGGCACAACGCATTCTGCAGGGCATACAAACATCTCGGCAGCATCACCATCTTTGCCACAGCTATTCTACCCATTAGGGACAGTGGCAGCGTATTCCAAAACTCCACGGAGCGCCTCAGCGACTCAACCACCCTGGTCATATTCAGCTTGAGCAGCTTAGCGTCCCCGTGTGCCACCTGCACCCCCAAGTATCTAAAGTGGTCCGTCTCCCATCTCAGTCCCAGGCTAGGTAGCTCCTCAGCCCCACTCTCTCTCAATCCCGCCAGGGGGAACACCAGGGATTTACGCCTGTTTATGCGCAGTCCAGAATAAACCGCAAACTGGTCCATCAGCCTCAGCAGTTTCGGTATAGCCTCACGTGGAGACATAACATAAAACAGCACATCGTCCGCATACAGTGAGAAAAGGTGTGTACTATGCCCAATTTGTATGCCCCAGTGGCCTATATCCTGCCTTGCCCATACCGCCATGGGCTCAATGGCCAGAGCAAACAACAACGGCGACAGCGGGCACCCCTGCCGTGTGCCATGCCCCAGCAACCACTGCACTGACCTGGTTTGACCCAACCGCACACGTACCGCAGGGTTCGTATATAATATTTTAACCCATCTACGAAAGCGTGGTCCAATTCTCAACTTTCCGAGAATTTCCAACAAATACCCCCAGTCCACCGTGTCAAACGCTTTTTCAAGGTCGATAGACACCAACGCCATCTCCTCAGGGGCCGTCTGCGTCTCATGCAATATATGCGCCAGCCGTCGTATGGTCATAGACGTACTAGAATGTCATTAATAATTACACTGAAATTATGAAAACGCCACACATAAGCAATCTGAAACCATGGCAGCTATGATTAAGGACATGGAGGCGAGAATTATGCTTCTCTTTCTTTACTCTTTATTTTCAGCAGCCAATCAAATGTAAATCTTTAAAACACTACATTTCCCATGACCACCTGTTGTCACATGTAACAACCATAGAGCCCACAGCCCTATATAACCATCAAACTGCTATACAGCTTCCTCTTACTTTGCTTCAACATTAGCAACAGTCAGAGACCCTACAACAATAGGATCACCATCAACTGGAAACCACAAACTGGCCCAACGGGAGCCTTACTCGAAGGTCCTGGATCCAAGGAATCTGAAGTCCTCTGTGTGCGACAGCACGAAGGAGATTATCCCACGATGAACCAAGATACCCTTGAAGAACAATCCCAGAAAGTTGGAACTTCGTCACGGTATGAATCACTTGTCCTCATTTCCTAGTAAAGAAATGAAAACACCAAAGCTGTAAACACTGGCACATATATCAGAAAATACCATGAAATAATCAGCAAAGTTAAGGAGGGAAAAATATACATCAAAAAAATTATTCAAATATATGTGTGTGCAAATAACAGGGTGGGATAATCCTAGCCTCCGTGTCCTTAATAGAATTGAAAATTCTTGTTGTGAATGCTAGAATTCTTTTTATTCTGTCAGGACAGGAGGCTCCGAATATGCTTGTTATGTCATTAGTGATGTCACTGACCATGTCATGAGTGAAGAAATATGTGAAGCCATAAGCAGTGCATTGTGGGGACGTAAGTTATAGTTTGCTCAGGTAACTAAAGCTGCTGAATTTCTCTTGTTTTGTGCGAGTGAAATGTGAGCCTAACTATAACGTCCCTGTTACCTTTGTTTTTTTCAGTGAATTTCTAAGGTGTTTTAATTCTATTGCGTAACTATAACGTCCCTGTAACCTTTGTTTTCTTTCAGTGAATTTCTAAGTTTTTTTCAATTCTATTTCCTAGCTAGTGGAGAAAGGGGGGGGTCACATGACAGGAAATCTCGGCCCCCAAGGACCCTCAGCTTCCAAGGAGACTTCATCCCCACCAGGTAGTGTGCCAGGTGGCACGTTTGCAGAGTGGTGGAGAAAGGGGGTGGCCCTTCAACGAACTTTCAGCAATCCTGCTGTGTGGGAATTATTGGAGGTAACAGGAGGGGTTGTTGGCCCCCAAGGACCCTCAGCATCCAAGGGGACTTCATCCCCCAACAAGTAGTGTGCCAGGAGCTGCATTTGCAGAGTGGTGGAGAAAGGGGGCGGATCCTCGGATGAGCTCTCAGCAATCCTGCTGTGTGGGACGTACTGGAGGTAAAAGGAGGGGTTCTTGGCCCCCAAGAGCTTTCAGCATCTAAGGGGACTTTGTCGGCAACCAGTAGTGCGCCAGGAGACACATTTTCAGAGTGGTTTAGAAAGGCAGTGGGGCAACTGACGGCTTCCCACCGTGCCCGGCCTTTTAAAAAAATAATATAATAATAGAGGAGGAGGGGCCGTGTGGTCCCCCTCCCCAGGCCTTTTTCAGCCCCGGGGACCCCATCCCCCGGGGCCCAGCCTTTGCCAAATAGGAGAGGGGGACTGCATGGCCCCCCTCCCCAGGTGATTTTGGCCCTGGGAACTCAATCCCCGGGGCCCGACCTTTTTTGTTGTCGTTTTATTTATAATAGAGGAGGAGGGCCACACCGCCCCCCTTCCAGGGCCGATTTCAGCCCTGGGGACCCTATCCTCTGGGGCCAGCTATGGTTTTCTGTGTGCCCGCAGGGCACCCAGTCTGCACTGGGACAGCAGGAGGAGCCTGAAGCCCCCCACGGGCCCTGCCGGCTCCCCGCCTTCTGAGGTTGCCGGCATTGCTTTCCGACACAAGAAGCTGCTAAACATGCAACTCCCTGTTTCTGTAAGCAATTTGTTTGTTTCCATGCTCGCTTGACAGCGTGCAGGGAAACAGATGAATGCACCACTTCCAGCAAGCAAGAGCATTTTCACTGTTCACATTTGCTAGAAGCGGAGTGTGTGCTGTGGCCTGGCGGAAGCGGTTAAAGCTCCCACCAAGCCACAGCAAACAGCTATGTCCCGGGGTGGTCTCCCCAGGACATAGCAGGAGTGGGCCCTGAGGGGTGGTGATTCCCAGGGCCATCTATGGCTCCATTTGTTGTAGTAGGTCCTGCTCCAGGGAGATGGAGGTCCCCAGGCCCTAGAACAGCCCAGGAGGAAGGGCCCCCTCCCCTTTTAAAAATAGAATTTGGCCCCGGGAAGCTGGTGGTCCCCAGGGCTGGGGGGGGTCCGTGAGGCCACCCCATTACACATGAAATAGCCCTGGGGAGGTGGTGGTCCCTGGAGCAGGAGGGGGTCCGCAAACCCCCGATTTATTTCTTATTAGCCCCAGGAAGGTGGCGTTCCCTGGGGCATAGGGGGGTCCACGAGACCCCCCCATTTCTTTTCATCATTAATGGCCGCATATCTCCAGGACCTGGCCCATCCGGGGGCTAAACTATAGAGAAGCACAGGAGCCTGCGCTTCTTTTAAAAAATGTTTTTTAAGAAATGTTTTTTTGCCCTCCTGACCCCCCCACCCCAGAGGCATTCCTACCCTGCCCCTTTCTCTTTTTTTTAACGTTTTTTGTGGGACTCGGCTCAAGCCGAGTCCCTAGATGGCTGCCAACACTTCCTGGTTTGAAGTGTTGGCAGCCAGTCAGATTTCAGCATGAGATTGGGAGGGTTTGCGGAGCCTTCGCATCCCTATATGTACACATTTTAATTTCGGTTAATAGCTCTAAAACTACTAAACTGATTTTCAACAAATCACAAAAGGTACTTCGCTGGACCAATAGTTAACATTTCTATGAAATTTGGTGCAATTCCGTTCAGCAGTTCAGGCTGTAGCCATCTCTAAAGTTCCAATGGGAATTACCATGAAGAAATGTGTTTTGGGACCCCCCCCCTGTTTCTCGGCCCCCTTGACGAATCCCCCAGAACTTTCAAGACAGCAGCTGAAGTGAGTGTCAAACTGGTTATATATATATATATATTTATTTTTTTTTCGTCACATCGTCTGCCGTAAAGTTTGATACAGACTCCAGCACGCCCGGGGATACTGCAATAAGTGTTTATTTGACGCTACAAATCTGGTAGGTGACGCGTTTCAACAGCCTCTGCTGTCTTTTTCAAATATATATATATATATTACATACTGGCGGTCGCCAATAGGTAGTTATAGTTAGGACCTAGTTTCCATAGGAAGAGCGTTTTTCCATTTGCCAATAACTTTGGCTTCGTTGACGAATCCTCGCAAAAGTTTCAAAACTAGTATGATGCTCACTCGAGCTGTTGTCTTGAAAGTTGTGGGGTGATCCGTCAAGCGGGGGCTGAGAAAAAGTGGGGTCTCAAAACACGTTTTTCCCATGTTAATTCCCATAGGGATTTTAGACATGACTACAGCCCGAACTGCTGAATGGAATTACACCAAATTTGGCAGAAAGGTAGCTGTTGGTCCAAAAAGCGACCTTTTTGTAAATTGGTGTAAATCTGTTCAGTAGTTTTTGAAATATTAAGAGAAAAACCTAATTGTATATATATGGATGCGGATCCTCAGAGGATCCAACAGTCCTTGTGCTGAAATCTGATTGGCTGCCAACACTTCAAACCAGGAAGTGTTGGCAGCCATCTTGGGACTTCTACCTCTTGCATACTTGCAGGAGCCCCTAAGCCCTGAGAACCTCAGTTGCAGCTGGCCAGTCAATAAGACACTCCATAGCGAGGAGAACTGCAGCTTCCAGCCCATCTCCCCCTCTCTAGCCCAGTCAAAGCCCGAGACACATCCCAGTGCAAGACAAGGTAAACAAAGCTGCAAGCCGGCAAAGCGCTCAGCTTTGAGACAGGAAACACTCACCAGGCACTTCTGTAATGTCAGCAGTCAGGTTAGTCACGCAGTCTGCCCTGTGTTTTTCCCATTTCTGCAGCATGTGCTAATAATTGGATTAGGGCCCAACAAAGTGCAATAGAGGTCTGAGGCATGTTCTATGGTGATTTCTTTAACTTTGGGCACATGAATCTTCAGTGCTGCATGTTTAATGTTCCACTTGCTATCCTGGACTCTTTCCTGTGTTTTCAGGGCACTTTTGTAATTTTAATGTGACACTTCTCTGAAGACATTAAAAATTTCACTGTTTGGGAAACCTGTATTTAGTGGATGCTAATGGGAGTGTTCAGCATCTGGGGACGTGACCTGTGGCTTGCTGCAAATGTTTTTTTTTTTAAACCATGCTCATATGTTACAATCAGACAGCAGAAGCTTCCTCAGTGAGGGTTTCTGCTGCTCTTGGCCTCCCATTCTGCTTGTGAAAGTGCCCGTTTGTGGATACAGAGAGATCACCCCCTACTCTCTCAGTGTCAGAGTCAGAGTCAGGCACAGGCCTGATACGACAGCCTTAACAATTTCATCCCATACACAAGCTTCTGGTTGCATACCCTGCAGCCCTTTAGAATCACTTCTCCTTTTCATATCAAGCACCAGAAGAAAGACATGTTAACCGTCTCCTCTTTTGCTAACTCATGTTTTCATATTTTAAAAGGAACAATTCTGTTACATTGTGCTTCTGAATTCATACAAATGCTCAATAAAACCAAGAGGAGAATTTGATTTTGATCCATATAATCCATCTATAGCATTTTAAGTGACATGTTTTTGTTTTGGACAAATATGTAACCTTTAATCAAAGCCCCTGTTATCATAAAAACTGTAGTTTAAACTGGCTTGAGTAATGCCACACCAATTACAGTCTATTTAATTGAGACCATTGTTATTACAAAAGCCGATCACTAGAGCAAATATGAGTGTACTGTGGTAATATGTGAGATTCTGAGTAACAAAAAAATACCTCTCTGTGGGATTTAATGGAGTGTAATAACAATTATATATTATTACATCCCTAGTCACTTTTCTTTTTTAAACACTTTTCATTTGAACAAACATCAGTCATACAGTAGGTTGAGCGGTAGAGCTCCAAATATACAAAGAGCATGCATTACATTCAGTGTCACATTGAATCCCAGCTTGTCGTTTATTGTATGCACATCTCGCATTCACAATTGCAGTAGGTCGAGCCCCTTCCTCCCGCCTCTTAGTTCATCAGTGGGGGAGACACACAATCCACCTCTGGCTACATTCCAATTTGCCCATTTTAGATCCCATTTCTTTGGGTAGATTGTGTTCTTGAACACCTCTTTTTTTTTTCTGCAATCATGGATCTGTCCATGTCTATTTCCCATCCCCTCAAAGATGGTGCATCTCCTGCTCCCCATTTTTGGGCGATGTTTCTTTTGGCCAGGACCAGTCCCAAGGAGACCCAGGATTGTTCAGTGCGTGTTAAATCGATAGCCTCCCATACATTAAGCAGGCAAAGTCTTGCGGAGCCGGGAATCTCCTTCCCACAAATCTCCTTGAGTTTGGCTATAATTCCCTGCCGTAGGGTTTAATTGCGGGGCACTCCCAGACCGTATGAAAGAACGTTCCCTCCTGGGCACAGTGCCTTAAACACTCCGAGTCTGACCTCCTCCCAAACTTGAACAGGACCCCCCTGAGAAATATGTCCTATGCAGGATTTTAAGTTGAATAAGCCTTAATCTCATTGGTATAGCTACCTCTCGCGGGGATGAAAGGGCATCCTGCCATTCGTCATCTTCTAAACTCCCTGTTTCTGCCTCCCATTGGTGCCTAAGGCGCATGAGTGGATCCGGTCTATTATTTATCAGTTTTCGGTAGGGCAGGGATATTGCTTTACTAGTTATTGAGTCTGTGAGGAGCCTGTCCTTCAGCGGGGATCCCTCAGGCATAGCCACCCCATTTGGGACCACATACTTTATGGTGTGACTTATTTGTAGGTATCTGTAGGCCTCTGTACTTGCCAGTTGGCACTCTGCTTGTAACTCACTAAACGGAACCACACCTTCTCTTTTCCACAGATCCCCAACGGACGAGATGTCAATCATGTCCCATCTATCGAACCCGGGACAGTTGCTCAGTGTACCCAGCTGCTCTGATTCCCATAAAGGTGTTGCTTTTGTTATTTTCTTGTGCCAGCCCAATTTCTTGGATGCATGGTGCCATATTGCTATGGTGTGGGTCGTGGGCCCTGTGAGCCGCTGGCGTTTAGGGTCTGTGTAGAGAGCTCTTTGGTAGCCTCCCGGGCTCATTAACTATTTGTCCATTTGAAAGGCTAGCGTTAGTTGCAGGCCATAGATCCATTGGTTAATTACTGCTAGCTGGGAAGCCCAGTAATATTGTTTAATGTCGGGCAGGGAGATCCCCCGTCATACCACCCTCTCGTCAGTTTTGGTATAGCTATATGTGGGTTTGTCCCGTCCCATAATAGGGTCCGTACAGCGCTCTCTATGTTATTAAAGTATGTGTCTGGGATCCCGAAGGGAGTGTTTTGTAGCACGTAGATAAACCGGGGCAGTGCCAACATTTTGAACAGTGCCGCTCTGCCCAAAAGGGTGAGAGGAAGAGCTCGCCAGTGTCGCAACTCGTTGTCTGTTTCAGTGGGCCCTGGAGATCGGCGTTGTAGAAGAGGAGTGGGTCAGGTGTTATAAAGATTCCAAGATATTTGCATCCTGTCTCCGCTACCGTAATTTTGTGGTTTACCGGTGTTTGCGGCGCGGGCCCCCGAATCATATACAGTGTGGATTTTGTCCAATTTATATTATAGCATGAGTGTTTGCCAAAGATCGTAAAAATGTGCAGGATCCTGTGGACCGAAGTTGCCGGGGCCGCTACATATAACAGTATATCATCGGCATATAAAGAGATTCTGTCTTCATGCTGTTCTGTCCATTTCAGTCATCTAATCACTTCAACAGAAAAAATCCTTACAGCAGTTCAGACCGCT